>CM061462.1:14742500-15992500 GCA_030770085.1 Oryza coarctata
GTGCGTTGTAGATTCTTATCCAAGACTTGTATCATTTGATGATGCCATGTGAATCGCTAGAAACATGTGAAGTGTATGGCTAACCCAATAACAAAAGTTTCGTAAGGGGACTGGAGCAGGCTACCATGAGACAAAAGATCTTCTTTCTAAAGAGATTCGATTCGGAACTCTTATATGTCCAAGGTCAATATGGAAATTCTTTCAAGGGTTTTCCCTTACTTTGTCCGTGTCAACAAACAATTCGAAATACCTTGACTTTTTCAGAACAGGTCCGAGTCAAATAGCAATGATTCGAAGCACTTCTTTTTCCATTACACTATTTCGGAAACCTAAGGACTTGATCGTATGGATATGGAAAATACAGGATTTCCGATCCTAGTGGGAAAAGGAGGGAAACGGATACTCAATTTTAAGTGAGTAAACTGAATTCCATACTCGATCTCATAGATCCCTATAGAATTCTGTGGAAAGCCGTATTCGATGAAAGTCGTATGTACGGCTTGGAGGGAGATCTTTCCTATCTTTCAAGATCCACCCTACAATATGGGGTCAAAAAGCCAAAAAAATAAGTGATTTCGTAGTAAGCTATGAGTAACAACCGTTCGAGTTGTTCCTGAATAGCTTCCTTCAAAAGGATTTCTGCTTCCTCGGTGAATGTCTTGCTAGAAGATATAATTTCTTGGAATTGAGGTTTAGTATCTTTTAGGTGTTTACGTAACTCATCCAGAAATTTCTTTACCTGTCCAATTTCTAAAGAATCAAGATATCCTCTCATTCCAGTATAAATAGTAGCTATCTGCTCTTCCACTGAAAGAGGATTTGATTGGGATTGTTTAAGCAATTCTCGTAATGGTCGTCCCCTTGCCAATTGATTTTGACTTGTTTTATCGAGAGCAGAGGCGAATTGTGCAAAGGCTTGTAACTCTGCGAATTGAGCTAATTCCAATTTTGATTTGCCAGCTACTTGTTTCATGCCTTTAATTTGAGCCGCGGATCCTACTCTGGAAACGGAAAGCGTCCATTGTCTAATGGATAGGACAGAGGTCTTCTAAACCTTTGGTATAGGTTCAAATCCTATTGGACGCAATCTTATTTCTATCTATTCTTTAAATAACTATCTATTCTTTAAATAACTATACTAAAAACTAAGAAAACTTTTTTGCATGATTCAAATGAAAAATCTTTCTCAACGATTTCTCCTCTACTACTTCTATTAACAAGAACGTGCAAAATTTATGTTTGTTCCTGAAGGAAAAACCGTTCAAGTTGTTCCTGAATAGCTTCCTTCAAAAGGATTTCCGCTTCCTCGGTGAATGTCTTGCTAGAAGATATAATTTCTTGGAATTGAGGTTTAAGTATCTTTTAGGTGTTTACCTAACTCATCCAGAAATTTCTTTACCTGTCCAATTTCTAAGGAATCAAGATATCCTCTCATAATAGTAGCTATCTGCTCTTCCACTGGAAGAGGATTTGATTGGGATTGTATAAGCAATTCTCGTAATCGTCATCCCTGCCGCTTCTTCTCTCTCTGAATCAAACTTTTTTTTGCCATAATGTGCCGTTCCTACTATCTACCAAGTATACGGTTCTAATCCTAGATGGAAAAATAAATAGAAAAAGAAATCTAAGAAGGCGGATACTCCCCCTCCATCAAGAGTAATGAACTAGGTGCTGATACAGTAAAAAAATTAACTAAATTAACCAAATATAACACAAGATACGGCTAAAACTTCCAGGGAAGGAAACAAAGAGATATGGATTACAGTGCACCCAATATTGAAGTTGTACTCCAACATCTTTATTAAATGACTGTGACTGGCAATAAAAAAAGATGAGAATATTTGTCAGCCGGCAAAACAGAGAGAACCTTATATCTCAATATGACAATTTTCTTTGTAAGCCTATACCTTTGGGCATTACAAGCAATGTTTGACATCTGTAGAGGGAAACATTTTCACGCTGTTTGACATTTCAATCAGAAGTGCCTGGACAGAACCATGGCTAACAGCAAAACACTACTCAATCATTAGGTTCCAAATTGAACAATATCACCCATAAATAGAATGGAAGCACAGCCTAACCATGTGGGAGTCAAGTCTTTATGCCTTCAAATAGCACATTAAAAAAATGCTTGAGCCTCCCCATTGGAACGGAGCAATATCGCAAGAATTTTGTGGGATTTAAACCAATCCTTATGAAAATCCTACAAATTTCTTGGATTTCAAAGGAGCCCAAAATATATTACTACAAAAGGTTTTTTAGATGATGAATATAGCATTGTGTAAACATATTTTGATCTAGCTGTTGGAATTATTATCAGTTCTTTATATTTCTAATAAAAGTAAAACACAAACTTTATACAGATTGCCTTGCCTGGTCATGAGTCAGGACCATAACTTGCAACCCATCATGAACTGCATGATGGCTTGATCAACATTAGGCATTGCACGCATCTATGCTGAGAAAGCAACGAACATCCACTTGCAATAGCTTGATCCAAAGGATTATGAAGACAAATGGGAACATCGGAACAGGAATACTCATATCCTCGTACACAGCCAATTTGAGAGTGGGAATGGGGGACATTGAAATGCCATACCATCAGAAACAAAACTATAGCGTAGAAGAAATGTTATCACATCAGAGATCTTGTTCAACAGCATCGAGTACCTAAACCTTGGCAACGTTAATTATATTCTGTATATAAACAGGGCAAGTGAATAATCAGGAAACCTGAAAACATCAAACTTAAGAGGGAGGCCAGTGCATAACCTGATTTATGGCTGACGTCGAGGAGGAATTGGTCGTACTAAATCCTAATCGGCATAGGAGAAATTGAAGTCAAATGAATCAGCAGAAAAAAGTGGGATCTGGCTAAAAGAAATAGATGTCCGGCAAAAAAACAACAGTGGATAGGTGGAATAGCAATAGGTAGGTGAATCAATAGAAACACAGTGAATCAGCAAAGCGAGCCCTGGTTGCTGTAGATGGAAGATGATGCCATGGAGCTAGTCGTGGTCAAGGGTGAAGCAAGCAGCCGTGCGGGCATGGTCGACTGCAGCTGGCGATTTGGTTCTGTATAAAAACATGGAGAAGATAGGTGGTAATGAGAAACGTTAATGCGGAGCGGAGACGGACACAGCGATGCCAAAGGGCGTAGGTAGCGGAGGCGCTGCGGCAACTGCAGCGGCGGCGTGCGGCAGTTCAGTCCTCAATGATGAAGCCCCTAGCTAGTGATTTGGGCTAGACTGGTGAGAATGTTGTGGGACAGATAGACGGTATTGGGATGGGCTGGATGTAGGGTAAAGATCGGTCAAGCATGTTTGCAGTATAATGGACTGGACCAAAATTCTTTGGCAAATGAGGCCTTCGAACAAAGTGATGAGCAACACAGGGATGTTACATCCAAATCGAACGGTTTAGCTAAACTTGATGAGGTGGCTGCACCAAATTGCTGCTTTATAGCGATTATTGTAGTCAGTAGGTTCCAACTATATATAAAAAAAGAATTTGGAAATGGAGAGAATATGTGCTAAAAAAATATTCTGTCCGTTCTAAATTATAAAGATTTTTAGGATTTAAATTGTGTATAACAGTATAATCATTTCTATGCTGATTTTCATTAATCTCATCATTTCAACTATTCTACAGTCAATCACATGGTTAGAAAGAGAATGCAGTTTAAAATTAAAAATTAGTAATTGAAGTGACTAAAAAATCTAGCTAAATTTCTTTATATTGTAGAACGGATGGAGTATTGTCTTGTTTGTTTTAGAATTTATTCAGTACAATTTTTTAATGTTTTGACAGAAAACTTTACTTTTTGAGTCGAAATAATTCAAATAATCGATATGAGGGGTATTACCACCGTGTGATATCTTAGTTATATACCTAGAGATATTGTATATGTTTATGTTATATTGATTTATTCCTTATTGATCAATAATTATATTACTAAGTCACATGTCAGACGTTGTTATTTCTAAAAAATCTCTCATCATATATTATACGAGAAATAAATATAATTGTAAGTTCAACATATGTATTGATTGATAATTATGTCTTATAGTATAGAGACACTAAACTGATAAAATAGACATATGTTAACGAATATATGTTGGATAGACCACTATGAGATACTGCAGAAATTTTATATGTTATCAATTAATCTCAACTAGTGTTTATGTGGATTCTTAGACTTAAGATTATTATGATTCTCAGCATATGTAGTAGCTTATTTTGAGAATATCAAATACTATTTTGAAAAGAGTAGTTATAAAATAGTCTTTGATTTGCTATGAAATATACATTGAGATGTGAATGATCAAGATAGAATTTACCTCTCTTATGAGGCATATATCTTTATGCCCCTCGATGTAATGGATTATGGAAGTGCATGTCTATGTTAAGGTGGTTGAGAAGTCAATCATAAGTTTATAATTTATTATAGGATAAAGAGAGTGATTGAGCTATTAAGATAATAACACAAATCTCGCTTTGAGCTCGATTAATATCGTAAGACAAAGGGATTCGTATATGAGAACATTATAGGTTCAGTCGATATAATCTTTACGTATACTTTGGGATTAATGTCTTACTAAAAACTTCTATTAATAAGGTGATTGAAAAAGTGTTTCCGAGTCGCAACCAAATATACATAAACCTATAGGGTCACATACTTAACGGGTTGAAATGCTTATCCGAATATAATTCAGATTATATTCAGATAAGGGCTCAGTTCGAATATAGATTCGAGTAGGTTCCTATTGGGCCACAGTCCTCTAGGTCTAAGTAAGGAAGCCTATATATAGGGAGGCAAGGAGGTCGAAGAGAAATACGTCTGTTTGCCTTGAATAAAAACCCTAGCCGCCATCTCCTAAGCCAAACACTAGCCCTTGTAAGTGATAGTACACCTGCAATTGATGTTCTAGCCTCGAACGTGTGGATACCGATGGAGGCGCTACTTGTTGTGACACTAATGAGTATCAGGATCGCGATGATCAACTGCTTCATCTACCACATCGATACGCGTGTGGTTGAATCGGCTTCTCCAACCCTACTTTCGCCACACTGTGTGTCTCGTGGTAACGGTCCATGATACCTTCTTCACATGATGTCCTGATAAGTGTAATAAAAAAAAATTAATTTTATGCTATCATAGCCTACGCCTTCCCCTTTACGATAGTCTAGGCTAACCTACACTCACACACGAGAAACTCTTCACCGAAGTCTCTTCTTCCATACCAATTTCAACACCGACACAATCTAAGGCAGGCCAATGGCTTCATAAGGCTCCACCGTCAATACTACCATTAATTTCGCTTAATAAAATTAGGTGATCATGTATAGCATAAGATTAAAATTAAGAATTAACTTTAACAGTCTAATCTTACAGCAACCATACCTAACCATCCACCCCCATACAAATACCACCAATGACAACAACATCCCTCACTTCCTTCCAAGAATGAAATTCCTGCATACACAAAGAAGCAATTATACACAGGTCAATTATGCCATCAGTGTATTGAACTCACCTGAATCATTGATTTTGACATAGATCGTCCATATTCTCCACACGGTTTACTTCCTAATATCGCATCATATTCATCCAGACTCAAAATTGACATTACCAACTAATGTGAACCATTTAGTTCATATAGTTCATATATCACACCAACCCTTTCTAGGAAAGAAGGGCAGTCACCAGCTTTTGGGTACGATAACGCTAGACGGAGATTAGGAGCGAGAGGCGCTGCCTACAAGGATTACAGCTTGATGACACTAGGCAATCTACACACCAGCCAAGCTAAGACTGAGACGAGTTGCAAGGCCTCCGGAGATCCAGATTTGCATCTTGGCGGCGATAGCAGCCGGTGAATGGCCACATGGCACCCTGACGAGAGGGAGAAAATAGGAGAGGGATGGAGACTTCCATCTGAGGATGTGGGATAATGGAAGAATGAGTTAGGGAAAGGGATACGGTGGAAGGTCGGTGGCTCACCATGCTCGTCCACCGTCACGGCAGTTCAAGGCTTGCAGTAAGTCATCGGTCAAGTGTGAGACCGTGAGTTGGGAGGGGCGGATAGATGGGAGAATGGCAGGAAGAAAGAGTTCCAATGGAGGAGCCATGTGGGAAAGGAGATGTGCGGTGGTTGAGAAGTGACGGAGTGCGAGCGAGGAGAGATGCTGTTGGAGAGAGTATTTAGTAGGCCGATCGCACGATAAGCGGGAGTGATTGATGCCATGTGGGCGTTGGCAGGCACGATTTTTTTGGTGTGCGTGCACCAGGGAAGCGTGGGAATTTGGGATAAGACGATGTACCGAGGAGCGTCTCCTTAGTGGGAGATAATTGAGTATTTGGATAGTACAGTACTTATTGTCACGCTTTTTCAGTAGTACATGGTATAGAATCTGTAGATTAGTCATTTCAACTTCAGAAAAAATTTTACATACCTCTACTTTTTCGCTCTATCACTTCTAAAATGTGCCTCATCCTTTATATATCACAGCCTCAAGAGTTTTCGCTTTGATATTCCATATATACATTCCATTAATTGACCTTTAATTAAGTATATATTTTTAAAAGTACTGTATTTCCCCTCAATGTGAGAATTTTGGACTGTAATAAATTCAAAGGGGGCAATTATTTGACCCCAAATTTGAAAATAAAATTTGAAATTTTCAAACGGATTTTTAAAAAATTGATGAAATTTATACAAAAGATTCACTGAGAATTTGAAAACCAAAAGTACTTTTACTTGAGTTTAAATTTTGTGAGAATATTGCATGGATTTCAAAAATATGATATCAAATTTATTTTTAATAATTCAAAATTTAGTTTTCAAGTATGTGGTCAATAATTATATTCCCTTTGTGTTTTTTATAAATGTATTTTACATTGAGAATTGTATTGCCGTAAGTATGAGTGGAAAATATAGTTATCGTAGAAAAATCTAATTGTCACTAACGGAATAGATACAAAGAATATCAAACTGAAAACTTATGCGCATATAGAGGATAAGGCAAAATTTAAGGACACGAAAGGGGTGGAGAGAAAATCCATAAGGCAAATTTCAATGGTATGAAAGGGATGGAGTGAAAATTCATGGGCACATAAGGAAAATAACTTTCAAAAATGAAAATTGCAGCATTTTTTTAAAGTTGTACATGGAACTAAATTCAATTCACTACTTACTAACAAGCTTTCCTTTTCACATCAAACTATGGTCTTAGATTTTTGAGGGTAAAAGTTTTTGAAATTTTCTTAGGTAGAGATAAAGCGTTTAGTCACTGAAAATTAAAAAAAATAGCCAAACTTTTTAACTGTGAACATTGTTTTTAAGATCTATGGAAGCCCTTAACCCTAACTCATCACTTTATCTCTTAGTCCTGATGCCATTATCAATGCTCCCCTCCCCAATCCTCCTACCTCTTTTACTACCACCACCCTACCTCATCGCCACTGGGTCTTGCCAATGTTAGAAGCCTCCAAAAGCTTTAGCGACATCTTCTGTACTGACCTTCTTCTTCTCAAGCCAAGCATTGATAAGGTGCTCTTACTCTACCATCTTTTTCCGTCTTCAGTGACTTCCACGGTCATATTATTGCTATTCCCACCTCTACTTTATAAGCACTCTAGCTTTCACGTCCTAGCCCGTTAACCCCTTTTAGCTTCATAGCGTCTTTGTTGAGGACATTTCTAATCGTCTGCCTGTCGTCATCCAACAAGCACCTTCTTTCTTCTCTTCACCAACCCTTTAGATCCCATCCTAAAACTATAAGCTTCAATCTAGTGTCATATAGTAAACAATTGGATTAGAAATTTTTAGGATTTTGGGTGATTGAAATCTAACATACTAGTAAAATTTCGCATTACTAAAAGTTTGAAGGCAACATACCAAGCAGGCTCTACTTGATCGGCTGACTCCTGGGTCGTAAAAGCGATGTGCACCACCCGATCCATCGGCACCGTCTCACACCGACTCCAAGCCTCCAACGCGTTGACCGACCCGCATCCGCATCCAGCGTAACCGCGCGCCCGTACGTGCCGCGCCCGAGGCACAAAAGATACTCTGCGGCAGGGCATCTTCCCGTATGCACCGCTGCTATATTTGCAGCGCTGTCTAATGAAACCCCGATCGGATTCCCTCCGCAGTGCAACATACGGATGACGCGGTACACATCCTCGCAGCCGCAGAGGCAGAGGAATCTCACGCGCGTGGCCATGTAGACACCGACACGGACTCTTTTAATGGCGGGTTCCTCTCGCACTCGGTTTCGACATTCCAAACCGCCCGTTACTTGCCTCCATCTCTCACAGTCCCTCCCGTAACCATAGATTCACCGAGCGTTTCCAGAGTCCCCCCCACGCAATCGCCGCCACCGCAAACCGACTAACCGGGAAGGCCGGCGACGATCCGGTTCGCTCTGCATTGCAAGAAGACGACCAGTAGGTTCCATGGAAGCGGAAGGATCGTCTTCCCAGCCGCCGCCGGTGTTGTTCCGGCCCACACCCCACCAGCCGCCGTCCTTGCCCGTCTCTCGCGGCGGCTGCAGCACCAGCGATGGGGGCGTGGGATCTGACGCTGAACAGAGCGCCCTGGTACTGTTACTTCTGCAGCGCCACGAGGTGCGTGCTGGCGTGCTGCCGTCTGATTCTTTTGGATTCGCCATACTGTTACTTCTGCAGTTCTGCTACGCATTGCTACTATTCATTCTTCTGTTCTTTGTGCTTGCCTTTGCTTCGTCGCGTGCACGTACTACAGTACATAATATGGCTTCAGAAATCGGTACATTTGGCTATTAACTCATGCGACAGGAGCAACTGCAGCGCTATGATGAAACGTACTATTCTCTTCAGGATAAATAGGAAACGTACGATAGATTTTGTCAAATATAAAACGAATTAACGCGCCCTTTGGTGTTTGTCTAGGTTTTTCAAAAGCACGATATGGAGTATTTGCAGTTCTGGGCATAAATGTTTAAGTTGGCAAATATATTTGTTGTTGCTAATAGCATTTGTAGTTCTGGGTATAAATGTTTAAGTTGGCAAACCTATTTGTTGTTGCTAGTAGCTTTTGTAGTTCTGGGTATAAATGTTTAAGTTGGCAAACCTATTTGTTGTTGCTAGTAGCATTCTTGTTCTTTCGTCTCGTAAGCACTGAAATTGCTTCATCTATCTAGTCATCATAATAAAAAGTCTAAATTAACTAAACCTAACCCAAAAGGGCTTGTTTTTTTATAGGCATTTGACAGCGGTGACAAAACACAAGTATATTTTGTGCACGAGGCAAAAAATCGTTCCGGGCATCACGCATATTAACATTCACCTTGCTTGTCTTTTACAGATGAATATTCATCTTGCCTATGCTCAGCTAGGGTTGGCAAGATTCTCTACAATGTTGATATGATTTTGTCTGATTAACGAATCTCAACACTGATAAACGAACCTAACCCGTGAAATGCATTTGGACCGTCCGTTTCTGCAGATGGTCGAATCAACGTCCGAGATGAATGCTCCTCTGTTTTCTGGTCCTCCTCCCGAGCGCCCGGAGAACCCCATGGTCCGCGATCCCCTCTTCGGCAAGGCTCTCCTGACTCCGTCCGACTGCTTCTCGCTCGCCGCCGCATCGCCAAGACCGATACGGGCGATGGGTCGCCGTTCCGGCGAGCCTTGCGCCGCGCCGTGCTGCCTCGACCACGATCGTCGAAGGCGCCGGGTCGCCGCGAGCGCTTCACGGCTTTTGGATTGGATAGCACATTGATTTGAACAACTGCACATAGTATTGCAGATATACGTTTCTTTTTTCTAATCGATGGAAGCTAGCACTGTAGATATATGTTTATAGGAGTGGTAATCAATTGAAAAGGTAATTAGGGCATTCACCATGTGCATGAAAGTAGTAGGAGTCTTGCAACTACTTTACTATTATTTTACTATTACGATGGTGGATAGTAGATGAGGTTCCCCATCGAGCAATTGTCCTACTGTATCGTAACAAACACTAAAAAACATTTAAACTCCCGTCCTGTGAGTACTAAAACAATTAATCCTCCTCCTCTGGCTTAAAAATAATTGTCATTTTAACTAAAATTGATATTAAACTATAAATAACTTTTAAAACGTTTACTTTACAAACATAGGACAATACCTATAGAATAATCTTTAAAAAAGATTTTAAGAAAATCTTATATTTATTGATAGTTCTATGTACGTAGTAAAATCAGTTGTCAATTATTTTTAGGAGATCATGTCTTTATCTAAAATAACAATTATTTTCAATCCGATGGTATACTACCTAGATTTTTTAAGGCCTACGTTAGTGCTCACTTGATGATATATTGAAGATGCCCTTAAAGATTTGGGTCCGTGTCTAGAATTGGTTAAACGTCCTTGGCAAAGATATATGTTAACTACAGATGTAGTAATCATTTGCAAAGATAAATATTTCAACTTCTTACTTTGGCGTCAATGAGTTTTGTCAAAGCTGACTACATGAGACATTAAGACGAGTTTTTTTTATAAATAATACTATTTTAATGAAAAATCACAAAAATAAGAACTCTCTGGAAAATATCACAAATCTAGAGCCTGTCGAACTACCGTAGTTCTATATGGGACCTGTCAAATGGCCGGCAGTTGATTGGTGGGGGATGCATTAGAGAGCCTGTTGAACTACTTCGATAGGCCACCCAGTTGAAACCTTGGTAGTTTAACAGACTTCAATCGAATCGAAGTGCCAATATTCGACTGGCTCCTGTGTTTTCATAAAAAAATATTACAAGTATAATTTTATTTCAAATATTATTTTGGTTTAGTGCAAAATTATCATGGTCCATGATAGAAAACCACCAAATTTAAATTGAAACGATACAAATGTACCTAATCCTACATTACATTAGCTAATATTAGATGAAATCATAAATTACAATGGCATATGTAGAGCTAAATTTAACATTCCTTAGAAAAATTAAATTGAAACCAAACATACCTTATAACTGTCTAAACAGTTTAGATAATATCTGTTTAGTACATTGAGGGTAATTCCTCTTAAGTATTGTCTTTGGTCCTACAGCGCGATTCCTCTTCCTGTTGGTTTCACAAACTTTTGTAACTTCATGTTTCATCCTTTTCTCATGCTTCTAGTGTAAGAAGTGTTGATGGTTCATAATAATCACCTAATGTACGAGGTAGCCTGCATTTTTCTTCCTTGTCTATCCATTAGAAGAAGTCACACAAACATGGGAGGACTGATCCAATAATATTATGGTTATGGTGCATTAATACATTAGACATGAAAGACAACAGAAGATAAATGTATTGTATTAGTGTATGGGCAAAAATTCTTTGGAGGGTCATACTCATAGTTGTTGCAAATCAACACCCTTCTACCATAAGTGTCCGAGCAATCGTCAAACTTAACAACCCTATAAAGATCACCATAGAAGCACATCGATACTTCAACCTCTTGGGGCAGAGAAGCTAGATTCTTTCTCTTTGGTGGGGGATTGTTTAATGTATTCCTATGTATTAAAGAGGACAACTGTTTAAGCTAAATCGGTCATCCATGTTCACCAATGGAGATTCTATGCGATGGCGCGCGTACACGCCAAGGCCTAGGATGTCTGATTCGCTCTAATGCATGTCCTTCGGCTTCAAGGTGTCTTCGTCAGGGTTGTTGGAATTACGAGCGTGCTAGTCAATTTGTTCCTACAATTAACAAGAAAATAAACCGATGAGTCAATTGGCTGATAGGCCGATACAAACTCCTGCTATCGACTGGTCATCAATAGGGTATCGATAGTTATCGGTTGCGTCCGATGTCTTCCTGCTATCGGCTGATTACCGATAATGGCTGAAGAATTCGCCTATTGGCTAGAAAGCCAATAAAAGACGTAGGCAGATGGCGACGAAGAGAATAAAAAACACATCAGCTATAGAGCCGATGGTATTCTAGATTAGAATAGTCAATAAGCATGTATATAGACTCCTCCTATCAGTTGCTCATTCATCAGCTGGAAAGACAATGAAGGTATAGGTAGATAGCAACGAATAGGCTAAAGGACAGATCGGCTGTAGAGCCGATGGTGCTCTGGATTAGAGTAGCGCTCTGAATAAGATAAAGGACCTATCGACTGCAATGCTGATGGCGCTCCGAATAAGATAAAGAATCCATTGGCTACAAAGTCGATGATGCTTTGAATAGAATGTGCGATGAGTAGCAAGGAGTAAGACTCGATCTCTCGAAATTACGAGACACAATGACCACCATGACGGAACCGTTAGAGCTAACCTCGATAGATCGGACCACACCAAGACAGTATGAGACAGAGGCTAATGACAACGAGACAGCGATGACTAGATCGGACACGTGGACGGAAGGAACGAGCGAACCCATTGGCTAGCTGAGCCGATGAGAAGAATTCTCTAAAGATATATGTATATCGGCTAAGAAGCCGATACACTAGGTGTGAGGCTTAATGTGTGGATAACTCATCGGTTGGCCGTTCCGATGAAACGTTTGCGTAAATACCTATCGACCTACAATTAATGATTTAGTAGGTAGAATCTAATCAATGTAGTATGAGACCGATGGCAGTAAAGGAAGCTCGATAAGCCGATAGAACCAGATTAACATGATGTGATACACCAGATCAGACTAAGAGATCAAACTTAACTGATACAGCCTAAGATAGAGCAGATACACCAAGATAGTGGAGGGACTTACCTCTTCGCTGAAGATTAAACATAACTGATGTAGCCCTACCTCAAAACCTAGAACCTACCAGTAAAAAACCTAGATAAACTAAAGTGGTGATACACTGAAGTTATATTGATCAAGAGATAACTTACAAGGTCCCGAAGATCAATATTTATATCCTGGAGTTACAAGAGTTTGATGCGATTATAGATAATCACCGGATGTTATTTCCTAAACATAAAATAAAACTATCTCTAAGAAGTTAACAAAACAAATCAAACTTGGCTATCTTACAAGTTATATTCTATAGAGATAAAGTATCATGCCATAGTTTCTATGACTTCTTCTTAGACTCAGTTCCATTTGGATAACTTTTTATCTTTTAACTGAACTGAATCCATCCTCAATCCATCCGATCGACTCTTTTCCTGTATCAATCAAACTCTTTCCATAAGCTGATCAGTTCTCTAATCCTGTATGTGGGGCTTACAAAATTTTGGTACGAACAACAACATGGTGTTAAAGAACGGGCGTACATCGGTTGGACTATGGTAGAAATTTTCTAGTGCAAATTACCCTAGACTCTTCGAAGTTGCACTTACAAGGGGAGATAGCGCTAGTACATGGACTAGGTCCACACCGCCTAACCAATGGGTGTGGTGCATTGTTTTCCTAGTATTCTTGATTATAATTGCACTGAAAGCTAGATGTCGTATATCGCGTCACATGCCAAAAGTTTGATGCCCTGCCTGTCTGAACCTGAGTAAGGAAAATTTACCTCCTACACATGTTTGGCATGAGTTTGTTCCACCTCCATGTGACTTAACTTGCCTATTGCAAAACCTTCTATTTTCTTTTGCATCAATATCCCTATGCTATGCCCTTTCTCCATCGCTCTAGTTATATACTTCCTCCAACTCATAGTAGATGAAATATCCACTACACTCCACTGCCATCCATATTCACCCCTTACTCTCCACAGCCGTCATGCTAAACATTTGAACCATTAGATCAAACCCAAACATATTTTGCAAAAACCTTAAGACATCATACATTACCAACTCCTCTAGTGCATTTAGAGTCATATCAACAAATACATGTTGTTTGCACCAAAATTTGGTAAGTCCTGTGGATAGATTGAAGAGCCGATTCGATGGATCGAGAAAGGATTTAGTTTAGTTAAAAATAGAATATTATCTAGATGGGACCGAATCTGAGGAGGAGCCATTGAAACTACGGCATGGTACTTTATATCTATAGAATATATATTATAAGATTAGGCAAGTTTAATTAGTTTTGTTAACTTCTTAGAGATATTTTTCTTTTATGTTTTTAGGAAATAACGTCCATGTTTTTTGTAATCATGTCGGACCCTTATAATCCCAGGATATAAATATAGACCCCTTGGGACCTTGTAAATCATCTCTGAGATCAATACATCTTTGGCACATTGCCACCCTAGCTTGTTTGGGTTTTCTAACAGTGAGGTCTAGGTCTCAACGCGGAGCTGCATCGGTTAGGTTCGAACTCTAGCATAGAGATAAGTCTTTCCATTATCCTGGTGTATTCACTCTGTCTAAGGTTACATCGGTTAGGTCTAACCTCTTAGTTCGATCGAATATTCCACATCACGTCCGTGTGAGATCTATCGGATTATCAAGCTTCTTTTTCCATCCTCAGCCTCATGCTACATCAGTTAGGTTTGACCTACTAGACTACTGATAGTAGATTAAGCCATAAACCAATGGATTTTTACTTGGTGTTTTATTAGAGTAGCTAGCCGATGAGTTATCCACACATCGAGTATCAAACCCAGTGTATCGACTCCTCAGTGATACACATACGTCTTTAGTGACTTTTCTTGAATCTCACACCTAGTGTATCAGGCTCTCAGTCAATACACATATTTTAGAGATTTTCTCTTATCATCTCAGCTAGTCGATGAGTTCGTTCTTTTCTTTTGACCGCACATCCGATCTAGCGTCCACTGTCTCTTTGCCATTACCTTAGTCTCATACTGTCTCGGTTCCATCTAATCTATCGAAGCTGACTCTAATGGAACTGTCACGGTGGTCACTGGGTCTCATACTTTCGGAGGATCAGGTCTCGCTCCTTCTGATTCATCGCATATTATATTTAGAGCGTCATCGGTTCTACAGCCAATGGATCTTTTATATTTTTACTTGACAATCTACATATACCTTCATCGGCTTTCTAGTCAATGAATGAGTGCAATAGCCTCCATCGGTAACCAACCGATAGGAGGATCCTATGTGCTATTCTTTGAATACCCTATTCTAGAGTACCACTGGCTTTATAGCCGATGGAATCATTATCGTATTATTTGAATATTAATTTATGCCTTTGTCAGCTTTACAACCGATGGACTAGTGTTACCTCTTCGTTAAATCCAGAGTGGCATCGGCTCTATAGTCGATGTACCTTTAATTCCCTTCATTGCCATCTACTTGCATCTTCATTAGCTTTCTAGCCGATGAAAAAGTGTTTCAGTATTTATCAACAACCAGTTGATAGCAGGAGCATGTCGGACACAGTAGATGACTATCTCAACCCTATCGGCAGCCATCGATAGCAAGAGTTGGTCGGTTCATCGTTCGACTGACCCATCTATTCATCTCCTTATCAATTGCAAGGTCAAAATTACTGGCATGCCTGCATTTGCATCGTCTCGACAAGGGGGCAATGAAGCCAAAGGACCTCTTTGTGCTCTCGAACCAACCAACGAAGCTGGTGGGACCATTGGGAGCCCACACCATCCAACAAATCCGAAGGACCTACACTAGAGCGGAATAGATCTCTTATGCCTCGACGTGCTCATGAGATTTGGCGCAAACACATACATGGTCAAATCTATTACACTATCATTAAATTGTATCACTATAATTGTGTCAATTCACTCATTGGGGGAACTCCTCTAGAGCTTCATTGACAACCTCCAAGGCACATACATCAGGCCCATAGAGTGGGACTATACTAGTTTCATCAAAAGAAGGATGGTTTGCTTCGGGTTTTCATTAGATGATTCTTCAAAAAACACAACTCTATGCCCAACGCCACAGATCATATAGTGATGGCAACTTATTGTAAAGGGGTCAAGGATCTAAACTTCATCAAGAAAATCACTCAAAAGATGCCACAATCAGTTAGATCATTGTTTGAGATGGCCCACACTTATGCTTCAATAGAAGACACAATCGGCAAGCTATAGGAGGACAATGGGACACATTTAAGGGACAGATGAGCGCATGCTAACTTTAACTAGCCCAAGGACCATAAGCACAAGCCTGAAGAACTAGTGGCTACAACAAAACATGGACAACCCAAAGCTCCTAGGGCTAAAGATTATGACCGGGTCATGGATGCATTTTGTTCGTTGTACCCTAATGGTCACCATATTGCCAAAAATTTCTATGCCTTAAAGAAATTCATTGAGGAAGCTACAAGAAGAGTGAAGGGTAAAACTATGGAGGCGCTTGCCAAGGACAAGGACAAAGCACTTGATGGAGCAGGTGAATTCCTAGAGCCAAGAGCTGAGTTGAACCACATATTTGGAGAATCATTGGCATACAAGTCCAAGCGGAAGCAAAAGCTAACCGTTCAGGAGATCAATGCCTTGTCTCTAGATGTTCCTCAATTCTTACGGTGGTCCAAGGTTGTAATCATGTTCAACTGATTGGATCACCCAAACTGAGTGCCACACCCAAGGTGATATCCACTTGTCCTAGACCCAATAGTTCATAATGTAAAGCTTAAGAAGGTGCTCATCGATGGGGAAGTGTGCTCAACATCCTCTTCACCAAGACCCTGGACGACATGAAGATACCTCATTCGAAGTTGTGATCTAGTTTAGCCCCATTCCATAGAGTTATCCTAGACTATCGTCAACACCACTTAGGAAAATCACATTGCCTGTAATTTTTGGCACAAAGGACAACTATCATACTAAGAGCATCAGCTATGATGTGGAGGATTTTGACATAGCATACCACACTATCTTCAAAAGACCATCCTAGGCTAAATTCATGGTGGTGCCTCATTACACACCTTATGATGAAGATGTTGAGTCCCAACGAAGTAATCTCCCTATGTAGAGACATCAAGCAGTTTTTTTGCGTGTGACAATGAGAGCTATGAGATTGCACAAAACCAAGAGGCGGAGGCTAAGCAGGACAAGATCTGGCTTGCTATTAACACACTTCCTGAAGATGGTGAGATGTCGGCCAAGAAGGCAACCAAGTCTCGGATTGAAGCTGACAAAGATGTCAAGAAGGTACCACTTGACCTGTCCAATCTACCTAAAACAACCCTAATCGGAACAAGGTTCAATTCCATATAGGAAGACACACTTGTTACCATCTTCTAGGCCAACAGGGACATCTTTGCTTGAAAACCTTTTGACATGCCTAGAGCACCACGGGAGGTGATCGAGCACTTACTACATGTCAAAGTTGATGCAAAACACATCAAGAAAATGCTCCTAAGATTTGCTCAATACCAACAAGATGTGATCCAAAAGGAGATTACGAGGCTCTTGGTCGCCAGGATCATCAAGGAGGTATACCATTTGGACAAGCCCGCAAACCTAGTACTAGTTCAAAAGAAGAACGAAAAAGTGGCGTATGTGTGTTGATTATATTGATCTCAATAAGGCATGCCCCCAAGGACCCTTTGGGATTACCTTTCATCGATCAAGTGGTAGATTCAACTATAGGGAGCAAACTCTTATGGTTCTTAGATGCATATTCTGGGTATCACCAAATCAGCTTGAAAGAGGAGGATTGTATCAAGACTTCTTTTATTACTCCATTTGGCACGTTTTGCTACCTTACTACACCATTTAGCTTGAAGAATGTTGGGGTGATACATCAATGTGTTATACAACATTACCTTCATTCTCAACTCGAATGCAACATGGAGGCTTACGTAGACAATGTGGTAATAAAGTCATGAGTGAAGGATGACTTGTTTGCGGATCTAATAGAGACATTTGCTAGCTTGAGGACTTTAAAGGTGAAGCTCAATCTAGAGAAGTGTGTCTTTGGAGTACCTTTGGGAAAATTACTTTGTTTGGTCATGTCTCATTGTGGTATCAAGGCCAACCTAAAGAAAATCAATGCCATCTTCAAAATGACGCCCCTGACTAGGCAGAGGGATGTCTAGAAGCATATAGGGTGTATGGCAATACTCAACCAATTCGTTTCATGACTCGGCGAGCTTAGGATGCTATTTTTAAAGAAATTGAAGAAAACCGATGATTTTTAATGGATGCCTGAGGCCTAGCAAACATTCTAGGATTTCAAAATGTACCTGACTACCCTCTGGTGCTAGTTTCACCGATACCGAAGGAACCATTTCTTTGATATATAGGAGCAACCACACAAAGTTGTTAGCACAATGCTAATAGTGGAGAGGGAAGAAGCCAGCTATGCTAAAATGGTTCAACGACTAGTTTATTTTCATCAACAAAGTTATAAGAGAATTAAAGCCTTGGTACCTCAAGTCTAGAAGTTATTATACGCTGTATTGAATACTGCTGCAATAAACTACTTCAAAAGCCACCAAATTTCAGCAGTCTCTTACTTTCGTTTGGAAGGTATTCTCCATAATTGAGAGGCTACTAGAAGAATTGCAAAGTGGTTAGTGGAGTTGATGGCATTTGACGTCACGTTCAAGCCTCGTACTATGATCAAGTCTCAAGCACTCATCGATTTTGTTGCTAAGTGGATGGAAGTTCAAACTATTACGTTGCTAAAAATCTTGAGTACTAGACAATGTTCTTCAAAGTTTTTCTCCACATCACTGGCACGAGGGTTGCGATTCTACTCTTTTCACCACATGACGAGCGCTTGAAGTATATCCTTTAGATCTATCAGTGTCTAACAATGATGTTGAGTACAAAGCACTCATCTTTGGCTCCATATTACTATTTTGCTTGGTATCCAGTGATTGGTTCATGGAGACTCAAAACATGTTGTCAGCCAAGTCAACAAGGATTGGTCATGCCTGGAGGACATCATGATATCTTATTGTCAAGTGGTGTGAAAGTTTGAAAGCAAATTTAACAAATTAGAAATAACTCATGTTCTCCAGTACAATAATGAGACAGCAGATGAACTTGCAAAGATGGGATCAAATTGTGAGCTAGTTCTAACTGGTGTATTTTTTAAAGATCTCCATATGCCACCTGTGAATCTAATTCCTAAGAGGACTGCTCTAGAGGAAAAGGCACAATGTGAGTAGAAGTTGTTGTAATTACAAAAGACTAGCAAGTACCTTTCCTAAAGTTTTTGTTGCATGATGAGTTGCCTGAAGATTGCAATGAAAAAGAGAGCATCCATTGATGAAGCCGCAATTATATAGAGCTAAGATAAGACTTGTATCATCACAGCGCATTAGGCATTTTGATGTGGTGCATATAGCTTGAAGAAGGGAGAGAGATATTACAATCAATCCACTGGGGCATATGTGGTAGCCATGTGACATCAAGAACATTAGTTGGAAAAACCAATAGGCAAGGATTTTACTAGCCGACTATAGTGATGGATTCTGAACAAATCATCCGATCGTGCTAAAATTGCTAGTTCTTTGCTCGCCAAACACATCTTCCCGCACAGGAGCTACAAACAATTCTAATTTCCTGGCTCTTCGTGGTCTAGGGGGATTGGCATGTTGGGTCCTTTCAAGAAAGATCTAGAAGGATTCACACATCTTTTCGTTAGAGTTGACAAGTTTACCAAGTGGATTGAAGTCAAGCCTGTTGCAATGATCATGGTAGTTAAGGCAAAAGACTTGATCTAGGGTATCATCTATCAATTTAGAGTGTCAAATAGCATTATCATTGATAAAGGTACTCAATTTACTAGTGGGGTGTTTAAATTTGGCATCAAAATCTGCTTTGCTTCAGTGACACAACCATAGAGCAATGGGCAGGTAGAGCGAGCCAATGGCATGGTGCTTCAAGGCATCAAAACACAAGTCTTCACTCGTCTCCTTCCATATGTTGGCAAGTGAGTTCAAGAGTTACAGTCAGTTTTATGGGCTTTGAGGACCACAACCAGTCGAGCCATGTGGCAAATCCCCTTCTTCTTGGTACGTGGAGAGGAGGTGGATATTCCAACAGAGCTGGAGTTTGGATCCCCATGAGTTTGCATATGAGATGAAGATTTATCAGAAAGAAAAGGAGGGGATGACATTGACAGGAAAAAATTGCTTATATGCCCCTAAAATTTTACTCAATCTCTTTTATGCTCCTGAGCTTTGCTATTCTTCTATACACCCCCAAATTTTAGTTTTTATCCTTGCCTTACCCTTTCCTTAATTGGACCATTAAATTCATATGAAAAATTCCATTTTGTTGTTTAGTATGAAGAAATATAAAAATTTATGGAGTATATTGTTAGAGGGTAGAAAATTTGTTTAATGGCGTGATATTATTTATGACAAAATTTATGCTACATATACTATTTTTAGTAATTAAAAAATAAATATTATTATTTTATGTCATATCTAAAAATAAATTTTGTCATAAATAATATCCCTCGTAATAATCTGTTAAATATAATATTTATTTGTTTAACACACCATTAAACATTTTTTCTACACTCCAACAATATACTCCATAAATTAATTATATGTTTCTTCATACCAAAGGGCAAAATGGACTTTTCTATAAGAATTTAATGGTTAACTAACAGTCAATTAACTAAAAAAGTATACAAGGAATATAAAATAAAATTCGGGGATATATAAGGGAATAATCAAACTACTCAGTGGCATAGAAGGGGTTGGGTAAAATTTCAAGGGTACATAGGGAATTTTCTCTATTGATAGGCTAGAGAAGCTCGCAACATTGTTACAATCCAATAACTTAATACCTCTAGGAGTTGTCCTTGCCATGGGCACAATGTCCAAGACCGTGCCCTTTCTTTAGGAGATTCGGTCTTATGAAAGATGCAGACTATGAAAAACATATATAAACTTTCACAATTATAGGAAGAGCCATTCGTTATTGTTGAAGTAACATGCTCGAGGGCTTATCGCTTGAAGCAAAAAGATGGAAGAGCAACTGACAATTCATAGAATATAAAATAGTTACATCGCTTCTATGCTTAAACTTGTAATCTTTCAGTTTTAATTAGATTCAAGTGTGCTTTTATAATTAGACTTATTCTTCAAATAATTAGAAAGTCAAGGGCTACAAATTTATATAATAATTGAAAGTACTTGAGTAATATAATCTGATTACTGAAGCTTTGGAACAGATGAATCATTTCCACCTATAATGAGTTTATGGGAAGCGCCATGAGACAACTCCCACTCGAGGGCTTGGGCTAAGTTAGGTAAGTTGCATAATGCAAGGATTGAATTACTTAAAGAAATCATAATTGAAAAGGAAGCAAATATAAATGACTAAAATTACTCGATCTAGCCAATATACATACTTTTGCATATACAATCACTTTTGACTTCATTGTTTACATATCAATGTCATTTTCAAGAGCATCAGCAGTGCTCTTTACTTTGTTAATCAAATCCAAGGCTCTCTCCTCAGAAGTACCACATGCAAAGCCTTAGTTGATTGCATCAACATCCACTCGGGGATAAAGAGACTTAATGACTGTGAGTACTTGACACGAGACCATAACGGCAGTCCTCTTGTTGTACTTTTGCAACTTTTCTAAAGCACTCTTCATTCGATCAAGGACATGATGATCAATACAGGTATTAGGCTTGGCTTCAAGTGGGCATAAGAAATCGACGGCTAGCTTCATATTCGATTCAATTTCTTCGCAAGAAGCCTTGATAAATTCAATTTCTTCAGAAAAAGCTTGGAATTGAATTTGTGTCGTTATCTTGTAATCTACATATGAATTATAGGGTGAGATCAAAGCAAGAAGAATGGAAGAAGAACCAAAACAGAGTATTTACCTTCAAGTTCGCTTTGAATAGCGGCCTTGGCTTCTTCTGCTTTATCAAGCTTCTAGATTTCTTCATATTTCTTTGTTAGTTCTAGAATGTTATGATCCTAACCTAATCGAGAAGAGTGGAGGATTTCGGGATGCATAGGGAATAAGACCAAAAAAGGTATTTGGGGTATGAATATTTACCTTAGACAATGCTTACCAAGTCTATGTTCTTCAGCCTTAGAGTTTTATAATTTGTAATCCATTTTCTAAGGCCCTTCCACATATGCAATGAAGATTCTAGCTTTTGTATATGTGTATCAATTTACTAATCCAAGGATTGATAGTGTATACATGTTTGGTTTTCAAGTCTTAAATTTGTGGGACTATAGGCAGATACAAAGGTATATTCAAGATCATAATAAAGAGTCTATTATACTGGTTCAAACCCTAAGAAGGATAATAGCCTTAATCCAACTTATATGTGTAGCTCTTGGATGTATCACATGAGTACAAATAATGAGTAAACTAGCTATTCTGCCCTGCCAAACTAATCTTGATGAGCAAAGTGGCCATTTGTAGTCGGCAGCTAGCAAAAAATCTTCCTCCTATCGTCACCTTGATGTAGCTAGCATCTATGTCTTATAATTTTCTATCCACTCCTCACTAATACATAGAAAGTAATCCTTTGGATACGGGTAGGTAAGTCTCTATCATTTTTGAGTCAAACTCCAATGTCCTTCCTTAATCAAGTTAGACTTAGGTCCTTATTTATAGTTTTATCCATAATTAAGTATACCTTTTCGCACAATATAAGGCATATGGTATTCTCAGTAGTAAGATATAAAATGTACTTTATATTTATAACACTTGCAGTATGCTAATTACTGTCTTTTCTAAAATTCATCATATTTTCTTTAATAAAAGGTAAAACACATTAATTGAAAAAGCTATCAATTCTCACATTAATATAAAAAAAATCACATGAGCCCATCTATCAAATCTGTGTTTATATTTTCTATCACAGAATATGTCAATCAATCAAATTTGTAATTAATAAATAGCCAATTGTACCTAGTTTGGACATTCTGTTGTATTCTTAATGGATTAATTATTTCAAATTCATAATTAATAAATATAGAGTTATACTTGGTTTAAAGTCTTAATTGTTTTTTATGATTTATTAATTTCTAAAATTTCAATTAATAAATACCAAGTAATATTTGGTTTCGAGCTTCAATTATAGTTACAATTTTGAATTAATAAAAACATAATCAGTTAATAAATATTTCTTTGTACTACTACTGGACTGCAGTCTCAATTAGTTTTTCATTGATTGAACTTCAAATTTGAAATTGATATATACTCCACTGAGTTAGTGCTCAGCTTGAAATCTGAATTTTAATACTTTTCATGGTTTAACCATATAAATCTGAATATGTAGCAATTGTTTAAAATATGTAGCATGTACGGATGCATAAGATGATGCCTATTGTATTTGGTTCAAATGAACCTGTTTGGTTCAGACGAAATGTAAATGAATGGACAAATCTATTCGAACGTGGCAAAGAGTCCTTACTTTAAAAATATTATGCAGAACGCCAAAGGGACGTTGTGACTAATCCCAGCTATAATTACAGACTAGTCAGAACTTTGTATCATCAACCCGCGTATAACCATGGTTCCGTTATACATCCGTCAACCAAAATGTTCGCTTTATGCTTTCTTTATTATTGACACGAACAAGAGGTCGGTCTTCGGATACGTTCGATTGAATCAACAGGAAGACTTTGACGTTTTGATGTTTTCAATTAGCCGAATGTCATATCAGAGCAATTACATCCGTACTATTAGCATAATATAATCATATTAGTTTCCGACACATAGTTATTCTAATTGTATAAACTTATAATAACTTGTGGTTGGCTTTTATAATGTTTCTAATTATATGGAACATACTTATCTTCTATATCAGTATATATAATGTGATTATAATAATATTGACACGAACAAGAGGACGGTCTTTGAATATGTCCAATTAAATCAACAGGAAGACTTTGACGTTTTGATGTTTTCAATTAGCCGAATGTCATCTCACAACCATTACACATGAACTGTTAGTATAGAGGTTCATAGTTTTCCCTAATTACGTAGAACCTATAATAACTGTGTGGTTAGCTTCTATGCCAATATAATGTAATTATAGTAGTTTTCTAATTGTATGGTTGTCTTCTATAATACTCTGGTGCCTATATATACACATGTACCCAATATAGAATATAATCAATCATACCAATCATCTTACATGGTATCAGAGCGCTTACAAACAGTTAAAATTCCGCTACACCACACCACCGACGATGCCGCACAAAACGTGGACGACCCCATCCCCTGCTCCCCGTCGACTCCGTTGCCACCCTGTCGCCCCAATGTCACCAACTCAGTCGCTAGGCACATCGCTGACTCTGAATCCGTCGTCGAGCGTGTCACCAACTCCGTCATCGTCCCGTCGCTGACTCCTCTTTGATCCAGTAGCCGAACACAACACTGATTGCATCGCCACCCTATCGTGTGACCGAATCCGTCGCCGGGTGCGTCGCCACCCGCATCGCTGACTCCACCATTAGGAATCGCCACCCCGTCGCGTCACTGAATCCATCAACACCGATGGCGAACGCTGCTGAAGACCGTTGCGCGGAGAAGACCACGGCCGACACCGCCAACGTCGAGGCCGCCCACCGTGTTGCCGCTTTGGACAAGTACGAAGCCACCCACGAATCTCTCTGGGCACAAGTCACCACCATCATCAACGTCCGTGCCCTCATCCCCATCGTGCTCAACTAGGCTACCAACAACTATAGCGTGGTGTGGCCTGTTTCTCATTGTCCTTGGCAAATATGGTCTCACTCATCATGTCATTCAGGACAAGTCCTTTTCCTCGCGCCCGGCATGGGTGCAGACGGACTACACCGTCCTAACGTGGATCTACGATACTATCTCTAACGACCTGTAGCAATCACTAATACTGTGATAGTTCTTCGCTCGAGGTGCTTAGTGATTTCTCACGGATGAGTTCCTCGGCCAGAAAGAGTTCCATGCGCTCCTCCTAGAGACACAATTTCACAACCTCTACCAAGGCTTCCTGAGCATCACCGACTACGTCACCATCTTGAGTCGATGGCCATCTCCCTCGCCGAGTTTGGCAACCTGATCGGCGACCAATAGATGGTTCTCACGCTCCTTCGTGGCCTAAACGACCAGTTCCATGACATGGTGTCTATCCTCAAGATGCATCTCCCGTTACTGATCTTTGCAGAGGCTCGGACGCATCTCCTATTGGAGGAGATAGAGATCAAGGCCCAGCCACCATCGCCGCCCTCTGCTCTCATTGCCACAACACCCCGACCGGTGGCGCACGTGACTATAGCACCTCTACACCCGGGGACGCTTCCACCTCCTTCTGGGCGACCTTCTAGTGTCCCTTCCACGCCCAACCCTAGCGCTGGTCAATAGCACAACGGCCGCTGGCGCTGTCGTGGTGATCGCGGTGGCCCCTCTACACCCACTGGTGGCACGCTGCCAGGTCTGCACTCATCCTTCGCGCATTCGTGGGTGGGTACCATTTAGATGTGGTCGTATGACTGATCTAGCCGCTTTTTGATAGCTCCTCCAACTTTCACTGCCATGCCCCATTACGGTGGCAACCTCGGTAGCGTCCCCGGTAGCGGCATCTATGGCAGCACCTATGGTCCTCCCTAGTACGGCTCGTACTACGAGGGAGCCTCACCTCCATCACCTGCATTGCCTTCTTTGACCTACCAGGGGCCTTTGCTAGCCTTCGAAGGACCCTCACCGGCCTTTCAGGCCTCCTCAGCAGTGCTTTGGTCCACACCACCCACGCCCTAGAACCCTATCCACGGTGGTTCGTGGAATTATGACTCCCTAGCACACTCGTTCAACACCATGACGCTCAACCTATCGGCACCCTCCTCTGAATGGTATGTTAATTTAGGCGTTGGTTCTTATATGACCACGGATGCTAGTAAACTCTCCACCATTTTTCCACCGTTCTCATCTAATCCTTCATCTATCATTGTGGGTAACGGGGCATCACTTCCTATCACTACCACTGGATCACATATGTTTTATCGTAATCTTGTTCTTAATAATGTCTTGGTCTATCCTAACATTATTAAGAATCTGATTTTCATTCGTCATTTTACTACCGATAATAATTGTTCCATTGAATTTGATCTTTTTGGTCTTTCTATGAAGGATTTGCACACTAGGAACGTGATCACCAGGTGCAATAGCTCTGGGACCTCTACTTGTTCTACCCACTCTCCACTAGCACCTCTGCATTCATCGCCGCATCCACCTCTCTTTGTCATCGTCGTCTTGGGCACCTTGGGCGTGAAGCTCTGTCCAAACTTATCAATTTTAGTGTCATTTCCTATCATAAGAATGATCTTGACTATATTTGTCATGCGTGCCAACTTGATCGTCATGTCCGTCTTCCGTTCAAATCATCCAACTCTAGAGCTCTTTATAATTTTGATTTAATATATTGTGATCTTTGAACATCTCTTATTGTTAGTGTGTCTAGACACAAGTAATATCCTATTATTCTTGATGATTGCTCACACTACATTTGGACATTTCCTCTTTGCCTTAAACTGAGACTTTTTCTGCTCTTTCTCATTTTTTTTGCTCATATTCGCACGCAATTTGACACAACCATCAAGAGCGTCCAATGTAATAACAGCCATGAATTTGACAATTCCCAGGCCCGCACGTTCTTCCTCTTCCATGGTGTTGCACTTTGTATGTCGTGTCCATATACCTCCCAACAAAACAGGACAACATAATGTTTCCTTCACACCATTAATAACATTCTATGTTCCCTTTTGTTTCAGGTGAGTCTACCTCTGGTTTACCGGGTTGAGGCCCTTCACATTGCGACCTTTCTTGTGAACTGGCTCCCCACTAAAACCCTCGCTTTCTCGACACCATACACCTCCCTCTATTCCACCCAGCTATCCTACGCCCACCCTTGAGTTTTTGGGTGTGCCTGCTATCCCAACATGTCCTCCACGGCACCCCACAAACTCGCTCCTCACTCCTCCTTGTGCGTTTTCCTTGGTTACTCCTCGAAACACAAGGACTATCAATGTCTTGAGCTCTAGTCAAACCGCATTCTTATCTCCCGCAATGTCATTTTTGATAAATCTTTTTTCCTTTCTCTAACATGTCCACCATGCCCATGGCACCTTCTGCCCTAGATTTTTTGACTGATGAACATGATCTTACCACTCCACCCTCTGGAGTCCGTCTTATGCGTGCAGGTCCTCCGCCGATCGGCCCAGCTGCTCCAAGGGTCAACACCCCCGCATGCTATGCATAGCCCTATGCCCGTCAATGGGCCCGTTGCTGCACCCGAGTATGCCTCTACACCACCCTCCCTCGGGCCGTGGTTGCCAGAGCCACTGTCGCCCCGATCCTTTGTACCGCTCAATGTTGTTGCCCCTATGCATCCAACATAAGCCATTGCCAGTAGTGCCGCCGCCTCATCCTCCATGGCGCCTGCCCGTAGTGCCGGTACCGCCGCCACTATTGCTCCCACATAGGCTATTGCCAGCGGCACCGGCCATACCACTGCTACTAGACTAGTCTCCATCATCCCGGTCACCAATGCGCACTCCATGCACACGCGCGGCAAAGCTGGCATCGTGCAGCCTATGAATCGTCTCAACCTCCACGCTGTGCTCATGTCGCCCCTGCCGCGCTCTGTTTGTAATGCTCTGTCAGACTCCAATTGGCGCTCTGCTATGCAAGCTGAGTATGATGCACTTCTTACCAATAACAACTAGAGCCTTGTTCCTCGGTCTCCTGAGTCAATCTGGTGACCGGCAAGTGGATTTATCAACACAAGCTACATGAAGATGGTTTGCTTGATCACTATAAGGCTCGCTGGGTTCTACAAGGTTTTACACAGCGAGCGGGTGTGGATTATGACAAGACTTTTAATCTAGTGGTTAAGCTAGCGACAATTCAGGTGGCTCTGTCTTTAGCTCTATCTCACAACCAGCCTATTCATCAGCTAGATGTTAAAAATGCGTTCATACATGGCACTCTAATAGAGACAGTCTACTGTGTACAACCCTTTTATTTTGTCGACTCGTCACAACTAGATTTTGTCTATCGACTCAATAAGTCTCTCTATGGACTGCAGCAGGCTCCCCGTGTTTGGCACAACAGGTTCGCCACTCACCTTCTGTCCCTCGGTTTTGTTGAGACCAAGTCAGATACTTCGTTATTTACATATCATCGGGGATCCGACACTGCCTATCTGCTGCTGTATATGGATGACATTGTTCTTACCGCCTCGTTAGTTGGGCTTCTTCAACACATTATTGCCGCTCTCCAGCGTGAGTTTGCTATGACAGACATATGCCAGCTTCATCATTTTCTAGGCATCTCCATCACGTATTACGATGATACCTTATTTCTCTCTTAGCGGCAGTATACTCTAGACATTTTGGAGCGTGCCAGGATGAGTACTTGTAAGCCTTGCAGCATCCCTATCAACCTACACTTCAAATTGTCTGCGGACGCTCTTCCAGTTGCCTACTCCACACAGTACAATAGCTTGGCTGGTACAGTACCTGATATTCACTCGTCCAAACATTGACTATGCCATCCAGCAAATTTGCCTCTACATGCATGATCCTCGCGATCCACATCTTGCTACTCTCAAGCGGATACTACGCTACTTACAAGGTACTCTTCCTCTCGGCTTGACTTTGCGGCACTCTCCACCTGCTGAGCTTGTTGTTTACATCGATGTCGACTGGGCCAGCTATCCCAACACTCGCCGATCAACCCCTGGTTATGTAGTGTTCCTCGGGGATAATTTGGTGTCCTGGTCCTATAAGCGTCAGCATATAATCTTCCAATCGAGTGCAAAGACTAAATATCGAGTTGTGGCCAATGTTGTCGCTGAAGCTATTTGGCTACGCCAACTACTCATAGAGTTTCGTCACTCACCTCACCATGCCACCTTGGTCTACTGTGACAACATTAGTGTTGTTTATCTCTCCAGCAACCTAGTTCAGCATCAGCGTACAAAGCATGTTGAGATTGATCTCCATTTTGTTCGGAAGCGGGTCGCTCTCGGTCACGTTTGAGTACTTCATATTCCCATGACACCCTAGTACGTCGGTGTCTTTATCAAGAGCCTTCCTACCTCTGTATTATAGGAGTTCCATCCAGCCTGAATATTTGCTGAGTTGGACTGCGGGAGAGTGTTAGCATAATATAATTATAGTAGGTTTTTTAGATATAGTATGTTTCTCTAATTATGTAAAACCTATTATAATTTTATGGTTGATTTTTATACCAGTATAATATAATTATAGTAGGTTTTCCTAGATGATATAAGTAGATTCCTCTAATTATGTGTAACCTAATATAACTATATGGTTATCTTCCATGTCACCCCGATACCTATATATATATATACGATATGGAATATAACCAATCATTCCAATCATCTCGTACCTACATCTTATTATTATCAGAAAACAAGAAATAACATAATCCAAATTATCAATGAATATAAGTCACATGAAATTAGGATTCTACAACTCAATCTAGCAATGTGCACACTATGTTCCCCACATGAATCTAGTATTAACAAATTTAGAAGGCCTATGGTCCAAGTTGATTTTGGATCATAACACATACCTTATTTGTGTAGCACATTTGAAATAGCTTGGAAGGTATTTTTAAGTGGTACAAATACCATTTTAAAGTAGACTTACTTTTTAGGAAGTAATCATAGGCCCCGAACAACTTAGATCATAGGCTATGTCCATGCTGAATTCGTGTCCAAAACCTAAGTACTCGTTTTTTTTACTTCTACAGCTCAATAATAACGTGGTGGTGTAAGAAAGTTTTTGAGGACGACATTCACATGGTCCCCAATGACCATTCATTCTTTTCATGTGCATGCTCAATTTTGTTTGATCCATACAAACACTTTTGAAAATTGTAACACACAGCTCGTGGTGTAATACTCTTTTGTTCAAATATAAATAATATAAATCTAATATATAGTCGATGGGTGTATAACGGAGGTAAAGTTTCCACGCTAAAACCAAAAGGCTAGGCATTGTATTGGAAGAAAAGAAATATCTTCGACACTCTCCAAAATAATGACCAATTGTGAGAAGATAATATTTATTGTTAGCACTAGGTAGACACAGTATGCATCGAGAAGTAGGTACTACAATTACGAACCTATTGGGAATGCCTTGGGGATTGCTCTATCCCTATTTAGTTTGTGAAATTCTCACGCATTCCTTTGCAGTAAAATCTCATCCTTTAAATACGGCGTACAAACGGACCATATCTTACTTCCTCCCCCATCTGTGCTGCTAATCTGCCACGCTACCCACCAACCCTGCCTGGATACACACATGCCCATGGGACATCGTTGCCCCGGCAGAAGCACATGACTAACGTGACGGAAGCAAACCGATCAAAACACAGCACAGCTCAAAACGTGAACGGTGAGCGCGCCGGGCGTACGGTCGGTGCTCGCTGACGACGGAGAGAGTCAGACCGGGTCGCACTGTGCGCATGGAAAACCCCGGTTGTGTCCAGCGAAATTTGTCAAGTAAACCGAGCAACCATTCGAGGCCGCCGGGCCCCGCGGCGGGACGGCGTGACGCGCCCCCATCGGTCCATCCGCCTGTCCATCGCCGCCCGTCCCCATCCATCACTCGCATCGCAGCGCTTTCGACTCTTTCCGGGCACAGGGAAGACGTGCGCATTTAATGCCATGTCGAGGGAGCCGCAACCCCCAGCTTCAAAGCATCCCTGCAACGATCGAACACAGCTACTGCTACACCCCCTACAGCAACAACGATCAAGAAGCAAGCCAGCAGGCGGTACAAGGCAGAACAAACAGAAAATGGGAGCATACATCAGTTGTATCTGAAGAAAAAGGGATCATGGAAGGCTGTCTCATCTGTGAAAAGTTTGTGCTTCGCACTGGAGTGGTAGGTGGATGAACTGAGACGGTCAATACGACAAGTGCTTCTTCTTCTGTTGGAATGTGTAGTAGCCTTTTTCTGAATCTGGTAGATCTTTGCATTCTTTTTTCATTGATTTCTCATCATCATTCATAAATAAAGAAGTGAGGCATGCAAGCGTACATAGATAGAGCTTTGTATGACAAGAATCTCGATCCCCTCTTACCAGTAGGAGGAACGGATTGGGAGATTGTTCCAATACAAAGCCCTACCTAGCTGCCCGCCATCTGATCTACTAATTACAGAGGAGTTGAGAAAGCAAAAAGAAATGAAGATGAGAGGATTAAGCAGGCAAGAAAGACAGAAGGGTTGATCGATCCATGCAGGAGCAGCGTGGCGATCACATGTGCCGAGCATGGTGATCAGTGCATCAGGGATCACCGGTTGTGGAGCGGATCCGGGCAGCTCGGGATCCGGCGCTTGCTCTCCTCGTACGCCGCCGGCGGCCGCGCGGGCACCGGCCGCGTCCCCACCACAGGCATTGCAGCATCCACCGTCCGGGCGACGCCGTGGCGGCGGCTGTGGCCGTGGCCGTGGCTATTACTCGCTCCGCCTGGTGCGGGCCCGTGCGGCGGGATGACGCGAATGGCCTCCGCGCCTCGGCAACCGAAGCAGATCGTCGTCGCCGCCGCCAGCACCAGCAGCAGCAGAACCAGGAACGCCCGCGCCAATGTACCCACTCCCCCGCCCCGGCGCGCGGGCTTCATCAACGGACGGACGGCGCGTGCGAGCCGCCGGACGCGCACACGCACCGCGGTACCCCGCGCGCACCTGAGCAGGACCTGAGGCGGGAGCCGGCGCGGCGTGCGTACGTGCGTGCGTGCGTGCGTGCGCGCCCGTGTGGCCGCTTTATGAGCCGTGCGGGGTGGGCGGCGCGGTGGAAATGAAGCGAGTTAGTGGCGGCGTGGCGCGGCTTGCCCGTGACCGCGCGAGAGGAGGGTGGGGTGAAGTGGGGGCAGGAGCAGGAAGGAGGCAGGTGGTGGGAGAGGCAGCGTGGGGCGGGCGTACGGGGCCGCGGCGAAGGCGGGGGCGTGTCGCTGGCTCGCTGCCTGCCTGGCTGAGGCCTCTGGCCTGTGGCTGGGGTGCCCGCGACGGGAGCCCCGGACGGCTGCGAAATTTTTAACATCCGCGAGGACGGAGCAAGCCGCGGGCGCCGTGGCGGTGGCACTATTAGCGACTAGGATGAGTAGTAGTAGCTACTTGCTCTCGGGCTGCTTGTCCGAGTCCGACTACCCGGGCGTTCCAATGAAACCATCGCCCTGGACTGCAGAGCGTCGGACCAATGCAACTATTGGGAGCACACTCTAGCTTGCCCACAACGTATGATCCGTCTATAAAAGTCATGCAACGCAACACAACTTATTTTCTCTTGCTCCTGTGAAACTTAATTTCGTCTAAAATTTGTACTCCTAAGATACTTACTACGACATGGCTAAAAGGATAGGTAAATTTCTCGTTTTTCGTTAGTATGATTTTTAAACAGTGTATGAAAAAAATTTATATATAAGCTTCTTAAAAAATAAAATAAACTATTTTTTAAGTTTATAACAATTAATATTTGACTAATTATGTGCTAATGGCTTGTGTTATTTTGTGTGACGACAAAACCGCTATCTCTCGCAGGGTCTAAACTAGTTTGTAACCGAAATTTTCAATTAAACTTTAGTAAAACTGGTGATTTGCTATGGTTTTTTCAGTACTCACTCTGTCCCAGAATAAATTAGAATCGTGTAAAAGTAATATGTCTTAATTCGTATAAAAAATTAATTTATTTTGGGATGGAGGGAGTATTCTTACCATTTGAAAACATAAGAATTACTAAGATTTAAATATGATTATAAAAGCCAATCATATGATTGGAAAGAAAATTTAAGTTATTTAAAATTCAAAAATTAATAAGAATCGTTTAACCTAACCTTAATTCTTACTGAAAAATCTTTATATTTTAAAATATATAAAGTATATATGTTAAGATATGCATTTGTACTTTTGAGTGTAATGTGCGTGTATAGTGATATGTATATAGTGTGCGTACACAGTGTGATATAGTGATTTTATTAATCTGGTATGTTTTTAAAAATAGATGTATGTATATATTTATAGGAATGAGTATGTAAGTATTTATTGATAGATTTTTGAGAAAATTTTTCTGTCTAATGTTATATGGATAGTCTCAAAAATATATTTCAAATTCAGTTCGAAATCGTCCTTGTTACAGAAATTTTTTCTGTCTAATGTCATATGGATAGTCTCAAAAATATATTTCAAATTCAGTTCGAAATCGTCCTGGTTACTTCCCCGCTGAAAAGTCGTCATCCGCGTCCACCGCCAGCTGCTCCGTGCATGCTCTCCTCCCGACGGGAGAGCGGTCCCCTGATTCTTGCCCCCCAACGCCACGATAACGGTTGACAACGCCCAATAGGCCAGCCTTGTCGTTTCCGCGGTCGCCACCCCGCCCAGAATAATACTATCCAGCTTCACTTGTTGGGTCAAAAAAACTCAAAGGAGATCCATCCATCCGGTCGCCTCCGCGCCCCGCGTAGGGATGGTAAAAAGGCCGCCCCATATAATACTCGTAGTAGTACGCATCTGTGAGGCGCGGTTCGCGCGAGCGGTTCTTGGCCGCTTCCGTTCGTCGCCTTCCGAACGGTCGCGGCCGTTTTGGCACCGCGACGTCAGCCCCGGCCAAGTCCAACCGCGGGAGATGGCCAGATGAGAGGTTCGGCTGCCTTGCACCTCATATCCTCACTGACTTTAATGACGATGGCTGCAATTGCTAGCGCCTGGTTAGAACTTTGAATAGTAATAGCTGAGGACAACTCCATTCCTTTGACGGTTGAAATACGTTTCTAAAACTAATAACGATACATTTTATATAAAATTTTTCTATATATAAGTTTTTAAAAAACAAATTAATCTATTTTTAATTTTAATTGTAATTAATACTCGATTAATTAGGTATTAATGAGCTGTTCTATTTTTCGAGATGCTAACTGCTACAGCTGTACACTAATTCAAACTCAGCCGAAAGCATGCAGCCTTCTGTATCCAGCTACTACACGCATAGATAATTAATTGGTAAAGGGTAAAATTTTAGATAATAAAGAGAAATAATGTAGACAACTCACAGCTGCTCCTGTTAGCGGACGCACATTAACTTGTGAACGGCATTGTGTTGCAAGAATTCATATTCACTTTTTGTAAACGGACGTTGTTTGTTTGCCTCCATGTACGTCCGCTAATGTGATGCTTGCGTTGTATGTCTAGGACCTCAACGTAAGCAGCACATTACTTCGTTCAGAGAAAAAAAAAGACCAGGTTTGACGTTAGTTGGTCGTGGCTGCAAAGCGCTAACGGAGAGTTGCACAGACAGGAATGAAAGGAAAGGGGTTAGGAAGTGAGAGTAGTAAAAGGTTGCTTTCCCAAAGCAGGCGATGGGTCAGGAGGACGGAAGCGATGACTCCGAGAATGACGCTGCGCGAGCCTGCAAAGGAGGATTTGTAATCTAGCATTTGGAATGGTATCGCTGATTGCCCGAGTATCTTTGTTCCTCCCTTTCTTTACTCCCCAAGCCAGGCACCGTAGAGTTCTGTTTTGCTATCCAAGTCATGGCAACGTGCCGTTGAATACCACGTCAAGCAAAACATAAACTAACTTACGTACCGTCAAATAAAGAAAAAGGTGAAAACCGAAACTTAAATACTCTCAGTCCTACATCATGTTTTAAACTTTAACACGGGTATTAAATAGATGTGTAAAACTATTTGGTTACCTCCCTAAGATAGATAAATGTAGGCTTAGGCTGTGTTTGGTGTTGCTGTTTTAGAATCGAACCATCGCGCGCACACGAAAAAAAAAGAGACAACTGATTAACATGTGATTCATTAAGTATTAATAAAATACATAAAAATATATTAATATGATTTTTAAAATATATATATATATAAATTTTTTATTAAAAAATATTATTTAATCATTCGAGAATATATACAAGTGGAAAACAATAGAATTAAGATTAGAAAGCTATGGAAACATCAAGGCCTTAGACTAATTGTACTAGTTGTAGCTATAATAAAGTGAAATAGTAGTAGGAGAAATATATGTATTTTAATTATAAAAGTTACTTTTTATAAATAAAAAGTTATTATATTTTGAGATAAAGTTTAGATTCTAGGAGTTTTTATATTTTAAATAGATATTACTGCATTTTTGTTTAATCCTCTAATTCAATTTTATGTTTTCCTACGACCTAATTAAATGAGTATTTATGTATTTTTCTTGTATTTTAGGATGCTCTTTTTTGCGGTGGAAAAATCTACCATCATGTGCTGCAAGAAATAGAAGAAAACAACGTAGCATGGTATCTCAAATTCTCAACACGGTGAATAGATGATTGATCAAAAAGCATCCGAATTAAATAAAGGGTCAGTGTATGTATGTATGTACGGTAAATAAAGAAATTGCCCATTCCATGTAATGATCTACTCTCTCAGCGGAGCAACATTGAGCAAGCATGTTCCCAACAGAATATAATTTGCATTTTCAGCAGAAGAAATGTTATGAGGTAAAAAGTTGTCATAACCCACACAGACAGGAAATTGAAGCATAAAAATAATGTATGTGGTCGGAAATTGTGTTAAGCATAAAAAGACAGGAAATTGAAGCCAAATAAAAATAATGTATGTGGTCGGAAATTTCTGCATGGTTGAGAGGTGAACTACCTGGAGCAGCAAAATTTTTTGTTACACGTTATCAGTTGCTCCATTCTGCAACAACTGAATATTGAATCTTTAGTTTAAGTCCGGGATTTTGAATTCAGCAACCACTGATGAAAACTAATCAAAATCATAATGCACACAGAAATCAATGTCTGCTATCCTCGTCTCTTCCCCTCATCTGTAGAACAAAATAGAGGAGAATTCCCAAATGGGTAAGTGGTATACTTTTGATAAACAAACCATGAAACACCGTGGAGGGATAAACAACATCAATATGTATTTGTGATGATAGCCTGCCCACGCAGAGGGATAGAGCAAATTCAATCAGTGAATTCAGATTAAGACGAATTGACGAAGTGAAAGCATAATCGTAGAGAAAAGGCATGAGCTAGCTGGAAGGATAAAATTAAGGGCCAAAGTAATATCGAGCACAAGATACACAAATACATTGGAGGAATCTAGTTCTGCTTCCAATAACTCCCAATGCAAGTCCGATTTGCAGGGCTGGGTGTTCTCTTGCGGATGAGCAACTGTGACTTCTGCGAGGACGCCCGACGCTGCACTGGCATGTGCCTTGTTGAGAGGGGTCTTACAGGAATGAGGTGAGAGATGAATTTATGTCAAAATAAGGTGAGAGATTAATGATTCAGGAAGGTAAAGAGAAGTAAGAAGATGAGACGGCCATTACAAAGAAGGGAGAAAATCAAGAGGCAGCAAATGATGATGTAGTGAATAGTGGCGGCGGAGGTTTGCTACACGGTTGGCGTAGGCGGTTTCTGTTCTTCGCGACATGCGGACGAGGCGAGCAGACCCGGAGATGACGGTAGAGGGCGTCATAGCAGTCCTAGCAGGCGGGTCGAGCTGAAGGGAGTCAGCGGATTCCGTTTTTTCCGCGGGGGAGGCGCCGTAGCAGTCCTAGCAGGCGGGTCGAGCAGAAGCGGCAGAGGGCGTGGCGTTGCGTGGCGCGCTCACGTGTCCTTTCGTTGCGCCGCAACATCGTGGGGAAGGAGAGGTGTCGCCCCTGACTGGGGAAGGGAACGGTATGGCCTAGGCTGTGGATTGGACTTTCCCATGTGCAAAACTTGGCCTGCATTCTCCAAGGCAATAGGCGGGGAGTCCTGGACTGCAGATCAGTCATTGAGATCTGATCGAACGGCTCATATTCTTTGAGATGACGTGGCTCAACCAGAAAGCAGGAAATTGCTATTAACTACACTAGTAGGGAATGACTAGCCCATTTAAAACAATTAAATCAAATAAATCCAAACATAAGTTATATGATAAGAGTTACATGTGTTTAATACTAAATAGGTAATGAAGAGGAATGTGAAACATTTCTGAGAATGAATCTAAAGATTTGTTAACGAAACGTTTAAGAATTAATCCAACAAATAATTGATTAGAGAAATGTTTATGGGAATTAATCCTATAGATTGACTATTGAAACATATGTGAGTTAATTCAAAACGGTAATCGACGTCCGTTACTCGTGATTCATGGCAACTCCCTTCCTTTTCATTGAGTCATATAAAAGTCACTAGAAAACTCCCATATGGGAGTGCGCGATAACACTGTTTAACACCAAAATCTGGATGATCCGATAGTGCTAAAGCCGATCGGCTGAGAGATCCGATGGTGCTAAAGCCGATCGGCTGAGAGGTCCGATGGAGAGTTTAATGCAGTCATCGACCGATGAAGATACTGATACAAAACCGATCGAAACTGTAGAAAAGCTGATCAAATTAGTAGAAGATTGGATCGGCTTGAAGACAGGGGATTATCCAATCGGGATCAGGTCTGAGAAGCCCGAGAAAAGAAAGGAAAAGGATCGGCTTGACTAAAAGAAGGTCCGATAGTTACAGTCGAGAAGCTGATCAGGTTGCAGCGAAGAAAGACTCGGTTACAAATTAGAAGATTATTCAGATGAAACCGGGTTTACGAAAGAACCGTGGACTCCACGGCAGGATGTTTGTTTTTGTGAGTTGTAACCTTACTTAATTAGGAAGTTTTAGCTAGTTAGTTAACTTTTTTAGGAATATTTTCCTTTGTTCTTACTAGGAAATAATGTCCGATGGTCGTAGACGCGTCGGACTCTGTCTATAAATCCAGGGTATAAATATAGACCCCCTAAAAACATGTAAGACATCCCTCGATCAATATACAATCTCGGCACATCACCACCCTAGTTCATCTAGGTTTTAGCGGCGGGTTCTAGCTCTCGACGTGGGGCTGCATCGGTTAAGTCCGATCCCCGGCGAAGGGGTAAATCCCGCCACCATCCTGATATGTCCTGCTCTGTCTGAGGCTGCATCGGTTATATCCGACCTCTTAGGCCGATCAGACGTATCGCATCACCTCCGTGCTAGACCTATCGACCCGTTAAGCTCCCTCTGCCGTCGTCAGTGTCGTGCTGCATCGGTTAGGTCCGACCTACAGGGCTGCCGACGGTAGATCGAGCTTTAGGCCTATAGTCTTCTGTATGGCGTATCATCGGAGTGCTAGCCGATGAGTTATCCATGCTCTGAGCTTCACGCCCAGCGCATCGGCCCCTCGGCCGACACGCATCAGCCTTTAGAGGCGTCCCTCGACGCGTAACGCCAAACATATCGGTCCACCAGCCGATATGCACCCACTTTTACAGAGGCGTCCCCTCATCGGCTCAGCTAGCCGACGGGCTCGTTCCTATCCTTGCTACGGCATAGCCGATGCAGCGTTCTCCGTATCATCGCCGCTGGTCCTGGCCTTGTACTGTCTCGGTTAGGTCCAATCTTCGAGGTTCGGTGTTAATGGCGCTGTCACGGCAGACGACGGGTCTCGTGCTATCATATCTGGAGCGGCATCGGCTTTGCAGCCCGTGCCTTCTTGTAATATTCCTAGCCCAGGCCACATGTGCCTTCATCGGTTTTTCCAGCCGATGAACCACTGTTCCGCTGTCCGGAGGGATCACGTGCGCCTCGATATCCTCTGAGCACACCCTGGTTCCTCTATCGGCTCTGCGATCGATCCCTCATTGACACCTGTTCACATCGGCTCCCCAGCCAATCGAAGAGCATCCTGATCCTATCGACAGCCAGCCGATAGCGAGTGCCTGTATCAGACCCGCTCGTCTCACTTCCTTGTCAATTGCAGGGTCAAATTGACTGGCACGCTCACGAACCTCGATGCTTAAGGACCTGTACCGGAGCTAAGCAAACCTCCCAGGCCTTCGCGTGACCAAGCCGCCATCCCTCACCGGTCACGGGATTTTTGGCGGTGAGCAAACACACACAATTCTCCATTTTATGCTATTGCTACTTGGTTTTGTCATCCCGGCATCTGCGTGCATGGAGGCTAAGAGAGAAGGCCTCTAGAATCTTCCCCTCCCTAATCTTACACTGAGGAGGCAAGTTAGGTTTTGGGGAGCAAATTGCGCAGCTTCTCACGTGAATGACTACTTCAACTACATCTACCATGACAGATGGTGACAATGGGAATGGCAATGGCTCTGGAGGTAGTAGTGGCTCTGAAGCATGAGAATGGTAACAATAATGGTGGTTATGATTCTGCTTCTGTTGTGGCTACACCACATGTTTTCTCAATCTTCTCAATTAAAGTTTTGATTACTTTTCTTTTACACACAAATAAGATGGACATGTTTGTTCTTTTTTTCTTCAAATTTTACATGTCAGGTGGTTTATCTTTATGGGAGTGATATATTTTCATGGGTTACGTTATCATCATCATGGTTTACATTGTTTATTTTTATTAAATCTTACAAAAAAAATTGTTAATATTTGCAACACACAACAGGGAATCTAGAGCCAATAAAAACAATATAAATTAGATCATTCAAAAAACTTATTCAAAATCTTGATCCATACCTCGATGCCAAAGTCAATGGTGTTGAGGTTTAAAGACATGGTGCCACCGTCCTTAGTGCCGAGTCCCCTACATATGTCGCAGCTAAGTTGAATTAGCACCTGACATGACCAGAGTCAACACCAACCTCTTGGGCGCTAAGGGTTGATGCCGAGCCCCTAGCTCCCACACATCCTCCTACCTCAACAAGCTTACCATCGCAGGCATGGTGTGCAACAACGTTAAGGTGAGACGACCTGGCTAGGTACATCCTCATTCCTTGACAAGCCCTCTATCGCGCTGGCATGACATGCTAGCTAGGTACACCCTCCTGCCTCGGCAAACCCTCCACCACGTGAGCATGACATGCAAGCTATGTCAGGGGAAGATGCCCTGGCCAGGTAGAGTTCACATTTGTCCACTACCTACATACCCATCGCATGACACCATTCCTACTCCTCCTTGTAGAGTCGTCCGGTACCGCATGGAGATGCCATGCTTCGTGCCACCATCAAGAATGTCGACGTTTCCGAGGTCGCCTCCTCGTCGTGATCATCATGGTCATGGTTTGGGGTGTTTAGGCTGCCCAAGGGGTGGACATCGGTGATGAGCGAGCTCAGCAGCGTGATCATAAAAAAAACTTGTTTTTTTAGATTAATTATCTACAATCCCAATCCACTAATCCATGAAGTAATTAACAAATAAAAAATTTTAAGCACTTTAGTTAGAAAAAGGATCAAGTGTGATAAAGACATTGAAAAGAGAGGAATTCTATGGCGTCAAGTGCATCATCGGTGGGTGCCTAGGCTAGCAAGCTGGTCAGGTTAGTTATCGGCATCAACATGTTGATGTAGCCGCTACACACCCTCATGTGCTACTGGAATGTGAAGCCTGGCCATGAGCACGAGCTCACCCTGGAGGCCAGCTTCCTAACAGCATCTAGCTACGACGACCCTGCATCTACATTATGACATCAATAGAGGCACAATGGCATACCTGGCTAGTCCATCTAACCCTGAGCCACCCCGTGCCATGCCCATTGTGGAAGGTTAGTTGAGGCAGGTGGGCACATAGGGGGCAGGGGTTCTGCACCAACCCTCGACGCTAGAGTAGTAAGCATTGACTCTAGCCATGTCAGCTACCATGCCAGCTGAACCACCATGAGCATAGGGGGCCCAGCGCCAAGGGTAGTGGTGCCATGCCTTTAGACCTTGGCGTCAATTACTTTGTCATCTATGTAGGGATCCATATTTGGAATAAGTTTTTTTAGGGGTCAACCTATAAAATAATTTTTAAAAGGGCTAAAATGTCAAAAATCTAGAACATACCAACTTGAATCGGGAATCATGGTTGGAGGCAAATCCAAATGGTTTTCCAATCAGCATGCTCATTCTGTTCTACAAACTCAAGATCCACCTTTGTTAGAATATGAAGGTGCCTTTCTTGAAGTTGACCATTGCACTGGATCCTGATGGTGGTCAAAGACCAGTACAAAGTGCAGATGCGTTAAAAAGAGAGGACTTTTATGGTATAATATACTAGCAGTATATACTACCAGTGTATAGAAGGGCATATTACAAATTTCCGTTGGGTCAGAAGGAGAGAAAAATTATGGTTTTCATTACGTCAAAAGAAGCTAATTAAAGTTTTCATTGAGTCAGAAGGAGAGAAATGAGGAGAGGAGAGAAGGTGACGAGAAGTGAAAGTTCTATGCCCTAGAGTTGCCTTGTAAGGGGAGATTGGAAGATATATGATCCAAGAGTATAGTAATAGTTTTGATAAATAATGACAACCGAATGTTGCAACTAACTATTTCTACGAGTTGGTGTGATAAGGTTGAGTTTCGGCATCAAGTTTAAGATTGATGAATATGTTGATGAAAAACAAAAGTATGTGAAGAGATTGAAGATGTGAGATATGAAATGTATATCTATGGAAAGATGTTGAAGGGCAATCGAGGCTCGATTAAGATGGATCATATGGGGGTGCAAGGCAAGCAAAAGGCTTGGTACCAATGGATCAAATCTGGTAGTAAGGAGGAGTGAAGACTTTGTCATGAAGGATCATGCGAGGCCATTTGAAATTATAAGAATCTACACCAATTATTTGAAGCATGCAAGATGGAATGTTGAAGATCAAGAGAATGTGATTCTTTGGTAAACATCAAGTCAAAATACAAAGTGGGTATTGATCATGGTAAAGACATAACCGATATGTAACTAATGTATTTAATGAGTTGTACGTGAATAGCCCTAATGGTAAGATGGCTTTGACATTGGCAACTCTCAAATATGAAGATTGAAGATGGCATAAATGCTTTCCTATTGGTATAACTTTTTTATTTGACTTTGAGCATAGACTATTGAGAGGGATGCAATGTTGATGTATTTTGTTTATGTCTTAATGCTCAAAGTGCTACCTTGAGAGAAACCCAAGCCTTAACCTAACCTCTTGGTGGTTTTAGAACTTGTTTTTATTGGGTTAGGTAGCCCTCTCAATAAACTTTCCATAGAGCCCAAGTTTATCGAAAACAAACTCTCAAACAAGGAGTAATGACAGTTTTTCTAGGGTGCTGCTAGGGATCTAAAGTTTTAGTATGGATTATCTTTTTAGTTGAAGAAGGCCAATCAAAAGTTCTAATGGCAATCATCAGAACTTCTAATCAGTGCTCTTCACCAGATAGAGAGAGCCGATCGAAAGTTTTGATCATTGTGATTGGAAATTCTTATCCCCCTTTCTCTCAAAATTACAAAAGTGTGGATCGAAAGTTTTGATTATCCTAATCAGAAGTTCTGATGTTCGAACCTATGAGTAACAGCTAGTTTTTTGGGACTTGGTTATTTAAACCTCTCTACCCCCATTATCCATTGTTGCTGAGTTTGCACAATAGTAGACCTATTAAAAGCCAAGTAGCTTCTTCCAAGTCCACTACCTTGGTGGTAGTTCTTTGTGAGAGAGATTTGAGAAGAGAAAATAGTTAGTTTGAGAGATTAAGAGGTTGAGAGCTTCACTCCATTCTTTGATCACTTGAGTTTATAGTAAGGAAATCTTCAATTATGTTTGTTACTCTTAGAGTTAAAGATCTTCTATACAACTAGAAGTCACCAGTGAACTCCTAAGGTTGTGCTGAGCCACTAAAAAGTTTGTGAAGTTTTTTCCTCACATTCACAAGGAAAGAAGTAATTGAGTGAGAATTGAGCTAGTTTTCAGGAGGTTGCTTGCTACAACAAGTTTAATCGAGGTAGGCGCTCGTTGTTCAAGTTTGGACCTTGGTGGTTTCTTGGAAACATGCTATGTTTTGTTGTTTCTTGGAGGCCAAAACTTCTTCCTATTATTAGCTTGGTGAGGCTTGGGATCAATTGACTTTCAGTTTCTTAAAGCCCCTCAATGGAGAGTTGGATCATTAAGATCCAAACTTTAGTGAAAAATCCATATTTCTCCTTTATCTTGCATGTTGTACTTGCTTCCCAACATGTTCCTGCACTTTCTCTCTAGGTATAGCTTCATTTCTTTGTAAGAGCTTCTCTTACTTCATTTCTTTTGTAGGAACAAATCAGGAGATCAGAAGTTCCAAGCCTAAGGATCAGAAGTTCCAATTAACCTGCTCTATCTCGACAGAAAAGGCTGATCGAAGTTTCGGTAGTTGAGATCGAAAGTTCTAATTCGTATTTAATTTCCATTCCGAGTGTTTTTCTAAAACACCTATTTAGCCCCCTATAGGCGATATCAAACTCCTTTCAAGAAGTAATTAAATCGATTGGTCAACTAGCAAATAAACATGAATTAAAGTCCAAATATGTATCAATTATATTACAATCAAGTTCAAATAAACACTAAAGATTCATGATTTCAATGAGTTATAAGGCAACATATTCAATAGTACATTGGTTGAATAAAGTACCCTCACACATAGACACATTGAATTAAACACTCTATTCTCAAATTTACTTGCACTTAAGGAAAAAAACAATTGATAGCACAAATTGAGAACTTTCAATAAACTTTTAGTTTTGCTCACTTCAAACTTAGCACTTTGAACTTTGACATTATACACATAAAGTGAAAATTTCTCAATTATCTTGGGTACATCCTTGTAGTGAATACTCTTGCTAATGATTTGACACCCATTATTTTTCTCATTGTAGATACGTACTTGTCATTATTACTATTTCTAAGAATTCAATACCCATTTTTATCTCATAAAGTTACTATAAGTAAATTGATTTTATTTGTACTTGAGACATGAAGAGAGCATTTTAGGAATGGAAAACTCAATTAGGATACGTACAAGCATAAATCCTCCAAACTAGTACTAGCTTCAATATTGTATATTTCTTTAATTCCAGTGTCATGTGTTATATCCCTCTAAAATAATAGTAAAGGCTCATATAAAGACTAAAACATATAAGTGATAAACTTTACTTGTATTGCGATCAATCACAAGAATACCTTATAGGAAAAAGCCAAAGCTCTAGTTCTATTTTTTATTATTTTCAAAATGAAAGCAATGCAATAAAATAAACATGTACACAAGGAAAGTGGTAAAATAAAATTACAACTGAGAACATACTAAAAGAAAAATCAAACAAAAAAATAAAAGCAAAAGAAAGCCAAACTCTCCCTCAAAACATGCCACAAGGAAAAATAACTCCCAACTCTCTATGAAGAAATACAAATAAAGAGAATTCATGAAAATTTCCATCAATTGCAACTTTATATCAAGAAATTTAAGATTAACATGATCTCTAAGAAAATTAAAGTGAGTATCAATGTGCTTTAGTGCATGAATGTAACACAGGATTTTTAGCAATGTTAGTAGTTCTTGTGTTGTCACAAAAGAGTGGAACTTTATCATTAGCAAAACCATAATCTTGCAAAGTTGAAATAAGCCAAAGAATTTGTCAACAACAACTAGCATCAGTAAAATATTCAGATTGAGAGGTTGATTAAACAACATTTAATTATTTTCTAGAAGACCATGCAACAAGAAAAAACATAAGAAAATAACATACTCCACTTGTACTTTTCCTAGAATAACCAGTCAAATCTATAGTAAAAGATATAGAATACCAAATGCTATATTCAAGAGTATGTTGTAAATACTGGAAGATGTGCTTGATGTCTTGACAATGTGGATCACAAGGAAAAGCTTGTAATCGAGAGCACAAACACAAATCAAATTGTATATCCGGCCTCGAAGTAGTGAGATACAACAGTGATTCAATCATACTTTCATACTCTTTTTGATCAATAGCCTCACCTTCTTCATCCAAACCAAAAACAATAATAGACCCAGTTAAAATTGGTTTGTGATTCCCCATATCAAAATGTTGTAGAAGATCCTTGGCATACTTTTTTATGTATGAAAGTACCCTGTGATGTTTGCTTGATTTGCAGTCCCAAAAAATATGTCAACTCCCCTATCATGTTAATCTCAAACTCCCTGCTCATAGGCTTAGAAAACTCCATAACCAAAACATGAGATGAACAACCAAATATAATGTCATCCACATACATATGAACAAAACGTTTATTATCACCATGATTAAGAATAAAGAGAGTTTTATCCACTTTTTCCATTTGGGAACCTTTTAAAGCAATTTTTTAAGTCCATCATAACATGCTCAAATTGTTTTTTATAAAAAAAACATACAAAGATTTTGATAATCTAATAATATAGTTGGGAAACTTAGGATTTTGAAAACCAAGTGGTTGTTTTAGATATACTTTCACTTGTATAAAACCATTTAGAAAAATTCTTTTAGCATTCATTTGATACAAAGAAAACCTTTCGAAGTAGCAAAATCCAACAAAAGTTGCACATCATCAAGTTTAGAAACATGAGTCAAAATACAACCCTTTCACCTATGTAAAACCTTAACCATTCTCATTTTGTTTATTTATAAAAAAACCATTTAGTTTCAATTATGTTATGACCAAAAGGAGATTCAACTAAAGTCTAAACTTTTTTTAAAAAAAAATTCTCATGTTCTTCATACATGGCATAAATACAAGATTTATCAATTAGTGCATGAGTAACAACTTTGGGTTCAAAAGAAGCAACAATTGTAGAATGTGCTTGAAAACCATCAATAACATGAGTGTGCAAAGTGATAACAAGAGCAAAAGATGATTTGAGCCTTTTTGTTTTCGCAATTTTGGCTTGCATTCTCAAAGAAGTATTAGTATTAACATCTCTTAAAGCAACAATTTCATAGTATAATACTTAACAAGAGTTGTACATATTGTCATAAATAATTAGGGATTTCAATCTTAAAAATTCAATATTAAGAGATTCAACAATAAAGTCATAATTTTTCATCTTTTTCTCATATATGTGAATTTTAAAACTAAGAGAAACTACTACTTCAAGAAACTTGTTCTAAGGAGTGTGGGAAATTACCTCATTATTGTCACTATAGGAGCCATTCTCATCGAAGCTTGATCATCTAAAAGCCATGAAGCACACCCTTGAGTTGTTCTTGCCCTTGTTATCAACTTTATCTTCACTCTCGTAGTTGACATCACTTGTATCAACTTGATCAATAACGACATGCAATTGGTTTAGCGTCTTCTTGAAGCTCTTCGTATTCCTCTTACCTATGAACACCCACTTCTTCCTGATGTCCTTGTCCTTGGTCTTCTCCTCCTAATCTTGCTTTGTAGATATCCTTAGCTTGGGCACTTTGAGAGAATATGGTTCAACTCTGCACACTCAAAGTACTTGATTGGACCTCCTTTTTTCCTATTCTTGACATTGTACAAAGCTTAAGAAAACTTTATGATAAGCAAAGCCAAATCCTCCTCGAAGATTTGCTTGAGTTGGTCATCGTATATGACGTTTAAGGCAGTATAAGAAGATGAAGAAGCATTCATGGAAGAATTCAAACAAGACACCAATACAAATGTTTTAGAATCAATCTTTCAAGAAAAAAAATCCATATCATGAGTTTTAGCTTAGTGTAAAGAGAATTTAGAGTTAAAATTGTCATGTTAACAATTCTTGTATTGAAGTAACTTTCATCTCTCAAATAGACATGTTAAGACCAGTTAAAAGATATCTAGAAATTTTAGATTGAGTATATGTTGTGTTACAGGAATCATCAACCAATCGAAGCATACTAAGAATTTTTGGTAAAACAAGAAAATAATCATCCATGGTTTTACTAATCTTCATGTCAAATTTCATATACTCTTTCTTGAAAAATGTCTTAGCGTATTTTCTTGATGTTGGAAGATCCTTGATTAAAATTGCATAACACCTTCCACATTTCATGCATTGTTTCAAGATGCGAGATACGATCAAAATCCAAATGAGCAACACCACTTAGAATCATATTTCAAGCTTTGTAATTATTTTCAAACTCATTTTTATTTGTATTAGTGAAACATTAAAAATTAGATGTGGATCAGAAACCTTTTGCCAAATATCATATCCTTGAGACATTATGAAAGATTGCATCTTTTCACCAAAACACAAAATCAACTCCATCAAAAACATGTGGTTTGGTTGAAAACTTATCAACCATCACTACTCAAAATCGATTAAAACCCAAAGAGATGTAGAACGTGGCTCTAATACCACTTGTAGGATCTAATACAAGAACCAAACATATTAGAGGAGGGTGAATGGTAGGATTATCATAAACCAAATCTTTTTTGTAAAATAAGAAGAAACCCTCAAACAAGTACTAATCTTTGATGAAGATCTAGTCTAACAACTATTGAAACTCTGGTCTCACCACCCAACCTCCTAGTCTAACCTCCCTAAGCCTAGTCTAACCGTTACCGTCGCTAGTCTAACCTTGATGCTGTTGGTCCGATTGTCGTGCCCACCCGTTCGACCTCTCCTGCTTTCATGGTCAAAGCATAAAAAAATAGAAAACACAAATCGACAAAGATTGTTGCAAGTAGATCGACTTTATTGCATAAATATGTGTTAACAAAATGCTTCCAAAACACTCATCTCAAAGAGAGCACAAAATCATAACATCAAGATTACCCCTCCCTCAAAAGTGTTACAACTTGACCTCAGACCTCTCTTGTATTTATATTCAAAGGTGACTACTCATAAGTCATGAATCTAACTAGAAATAGGACTCGTATTTTCCTAAAAACCCTCTCTAATAAAAATACAACTTATCCTTTGAACTAAAACCTTCTAAATTTGGACTCACATTCAATTGACTCCTTTACATACACACATACACATTCTTATGTATACCGAATAAAAACTTCACTTCCACGTACATTATTCTTGATCCTGACCATCCCGCTTTATCTTCTTGATCATCTAGACATCAACTTTATCTAAGTTGACTTCTAATCCATCATCGGTAATACTCCTGTGGCATCAAAACATACTTATACATCAACAAATAAAGAGAAACCATACTTAAGCATAAGTTTGTTTTTCTAACTTAACTCACATCAGCACACATACAATATACAGTATACATATATGAAACAATTAAAAGCCATAATCTAGAGTTTGTCGATCTAACCACCCTCAGAGAGGCTAGACTATGAATGCTTCTAGTCTGGCTAGCCCCCTATGACGGGTAGACTGTCCATGCCTAAAACATTGCCAATTAAAACACCACTTCATCAAAATTAATTCAATCATTTATACAACCAATTGTTCATTCCAAAAACTCAAGACGATGATTTTACACAAGCAGCTATGTAGCATTCTCGAGGTGGCTGATGGTGGCAGCGCAATGTGCGTGGACTTATAGTGACCGGCAGTTTCGTTGTGGACGAGGGATTGGGGAATGCGATCAAGCAGGAAATACCACCATCAATGCGCTATAAGTTGCACATTTACGGAATTGTCTTCATGCAAACATTGAAAGTCAAATTTACCATTTTTAATTATATACTACAATTAATTTAAATTGGCAGGCAAATTAATTTATATCATTTATACTTGTAGTTTATACTGTCAATATATTGTTTGGTAAAATTGGCATAAAAAGATTTGGGCAGGAGACAAGGTGGCGCAAGCGGCAGAGGCATGGGACGGGCAAACCTGCGACGCTTCGCCTCTCTGCAACAAACTTGAAACGGTGAAAGTATTGCAATGGGCCTGGATGGGCTAAACAAACTGGAAAGGATTTAGAGGAATGATTGGGCTCCTTGTTAGGATTGACCATCGGACGGTTGATAATGTGGACAAGCCTTAATCTATCGGCTAAGCAAATACTAATGACGTGGCTGCACTTGATTACAGTAAATGGGGATACAGGATTATAAGATAAAGATACGCAATTTGACTGGATGACCAGTGTTCAAATTATGATGCTCACAATCACATATAGTTGGGTGCGCATTTAACATGATTTTAATAAGGTGTCATGTTCGTTATCAAGCACCAGCGCCACGGGAAAGCAGCAGCGCGCGTAGCGGCACCGGCGGATGGTGAGCGCGCGTAGCGCAACGGAGAACGCGGAGAGTTCGCACCAATCAAAGGTGGCGTGAAGATTGGTTTGCCAATCCGTTTATCCATTTAAGTTTGCTATTCCTGTTCCATGCAATTTGGGTCTTGTTTAGATGGCTCTATTTAAGGAGCTCGACATTGCCATTTGGGAATTAAGCAAGTTCAAGATCTAATCTCCTCATCTCCTGTTCTCTACCATCTCATTCCCTGTTGCTGCTGCTCCTCGCAATGATCACCGTCCGGTATCCAAGCCATCCAAACCACGTCCGGCTACCTCATATATCTATCCTATATGATCGCTATCCACAGCACATAACATAAAGTCAAGGTCAAGGATTTATTGCTAGCCTTCATCCTTTAGCAAGAGCCTACTGGTGGGTATATATATTATATGCATGCATAGTAAGTGTGTCTTCCTATCATCAAAAATAATGACCAAAAATTAGTTAAATCGTGTAACAAACTGATTTTTTATTAGGGGAAATCACTTGTTTGCCCCAAAGTTGAGGGGTATCCATCCATTTGCCCCAAACTTCATTGGCTTTGTAAAAATTAATCCATGATTTTGCCACAACATCGTGTGAGATACTGATTTCACCCGTGTCTTTCTGCATTCCCTGTCTTCTTCCTTCACTCGCCGTCAGCTCCAACAAGCTACTTCCACGCCATCATCTTCCTCAACTCCAGGCAGTTTCATGCATCGACTTTGGCGGCTAGGCAACAAAATGTCAGGAGCTCGGCCGCCAGCCCCTCGCACCAAGCTCCTCGCTTGGTCCATGCGCGTTAGAGATTCACCACTTCCATGCCATGCTCTGTCGGTAGCACCTGCCTCAATCGCTGCTCACTGCGCTAGAGCTCTGCCACGGGTTCCCTTGTTCCCAGCTCCTGCGGATCTGATGCGGGATGTCGGAGCTCGGGCGCACGTGTGGTAGGCGGCAGAGTTCATTTCCAATGGCGGATGGTAGCAGAGCTCGGGAACTAGCGCGGGGGAGATGGTCGGCGTGTTCTGGTGGGAGAGTTATGTGGTGGACCGGCAGTTGTATCTTGTCAGTTGGTGGGAGAGGAAGATGGGGAAAGGAGGAAGACAGGCAAAATCAATGTTTTACGTGGTGTTGTAGCAAATGTTAGGTTGGCACCAAAGTATATGGTGCAATTTTATCCACAACTTTGGAGCAAACGAGCAAATTTCTCTATTTATTATTGTTTTATAGAGAAGAACACTTAAATGCTCGTAGCTCCATTTTAGAGCCCTAAAAGCTAAATGGAAGCTGCCCTTATTTCTCTTGGAACCCAAAAATACCTCCAACTCTAGCTCTCATTTCTCAGCCTCTATTTTTTTTCTATTCTATTTCAACGTAGACTCTATGTTTATCTCTACTTTAACACCATAATAATTCAAACATAATTATTTTATCACATGGAATTCAGTTAAATTTAAATATGCAATTTCAAATACCACAATTTAAATTCAAAATTTTCAAACATAAAAATGACAAATCCCAAGACAACACATAGTTCATAGAAAATGCAATGAAACAAACTACTACTGAATACCATGAAGTGCCCACAAAAGACAGATTATCATTGAAATTAACACATATATCATACAAGCACAAATAGTTCAATAATGGAAATGGTTTAATCATAGAAATAGACGTTTTGGAGAAGTTTGAAGTCAACATTCAGAACTTTGACTATTACTATTATTAAAATATTTAGTTTGACGATACTAGAACATGATGTATACATTAGAGTTAAAAAGTACTTTAATAAACATAAATATTTACTTATTTTTATATATTATAATAAAAAATTATAGTCAAAAGATATGTTTTATAGACCATGTCGTATCTAAATCGTTAAGAATTATGTAAGTATACATGAATCATCCAATAGAATCACCATAAAGAGTTCATACTTCAGACAAATTCCTAGTTCAGAGGTTGCACTCTTCCTAGTAACCAAAATTTAAGTTCAAACTCGATTTGCACATTACTCAGACAAATATAAAAAAAGTACAGCATGAATATTTCAGATACTATTAACCGGAATTAGCTTTTTCTTTTAACATTTATAGATTGAATTCATCTTAACTATGCTGTAATTTATATTCAGAAATTTTAAACTCAATTTTGTTTTCAGAATTTATATGGCATGAAAAAAATGTGACACTGCCCTTAAAGTGTAAAAATAAATTTCAGGTTTCCATCTTCAGATAATGCAAACTGAGCAGTCTTAAGCCAATGCCTAAGAAAATAAAAAGAAAGAAATAAAGCATGAGTTAACCTCGACTGATGAGGAGGTTTTGATAATCCGTAAAGACTGAACGACACCATTTATAAAATATTTGGTGAATAAAAAACTCTCACCGGATCATAGTGAAGTAGAGTGGATCAAGTAACGCAATTGAAACTACTGATGATACCTACATAGTCATTTAATCAATCTGGAGATAAAGAGGTGTGCCAGATCTATATATGAGATAGAGTAGAACTCAATTGCCATATTAACTTATATTCCAAGAAGTCGTTGTATAATATCACAACCGAATACTATATGTATATGTATATGTAAAAAAAGTTTAGGGAGTCTAATTTGGACTCTTACCATGTAACATTGCACCCTACCTTACATCTACATAAGGCGAGTAAGAAACTTCAACTATAAAAATCGATAAAATTGACACAACACATCCGGCGGAATACAATCCATCAAACAAAATAAAAGTATGGTATTAGCTCATATCGAGAATCTAAACATATATAAATCCCTTATATTCTCGTGCACTATTCTTTTAATTATTATTAATATAAAATATCAATATTAAAATATTATTTATAATTAAAGTTTTAAATTTAGAATTAGTCTTGTCTAAAATGATAATTATTTTCGATCGAAGCATTAACGATGAGAATAGGATTTAACAAGTGGCACATCAAATGGCAAATAGTTAAATATTCTCAAAATTGTGAGTGTGACATCCGAAACAGCAGTTTCACCGCTCAATCCCACCACCCCAAGCGTGCTTCTGGGGCTCATCAGTGGTGACATGTGACTGCAAGCCAGCTCTAATCGCAGCTATGGTGAACTCCGCAGACCTCTTGTCTTCTCCGATCTCTTACATTATTATCTCTATGGTTGCTATAGCTAACTCTTCTTTTAATGGCATTAAAGATTAAAACCCACTGTCATAACTAAAGTGTATGATAGAAAAATGTTTTAAGTAAGGCTTTGACGGTGCTGTATTTCATTTCTTTTGTTAGTAACTGGATTTTTTTTTCATGCTACACGAAGGAATGTTTTCATGGATTATCAATTGAAGCAGTTTTGATTGTATGGTTTTCTCCATCACATCGGAACGTCTGACGCGTTGTGTGCCCTATTCTGTAATCTTCGTTCATCCAATCGAAGATACTTTATATTTTCGCTGGTGATTTGGGTAACCAAAAATTACGAGTGTATTTTCTGTAAGAAAAAGAAGGCGACCGAAGGCCAACACCCGTGCGAAGTGAAAGACTTTATGCACTACGCAGAAAGTGCTCACCTCACCGCTCAACGGCCCAATCCCACCGTTCCTTTGGGGCTCACCGGCGGGCGGCAGCGACCTCCGTCCTGTGAGCTGCGAGCCTCGCTATTCGCCACTACGGTGAACTCAGTGCCCCTCCTGTCTCCTCCGGCTTCTTCCCGTAGCCGACATCTCCCGCCGCACCCACTCCTCCGGATGGCATTGCAGCCATTTAAGAGCCCCACTGCTCTCGCCTCCCTCACCGACGACCTCCTCGCCGAGATCCTTCTCCGCCTCCCGTCGGCGGCCTCCCTCCAACGCGCCGCGCTCGCCTCCAGGGGCTGGCTTGCCGTCGCCTCCGGCCCCGACTTCCTCGGACGCTTCCGCGCCCGCCACGCCTCGTCGCCTCTCCTCGGCCTGTTCGTCTCCCACGGGTGCTCCGGTCTCCCCGTGTTCCACCCCGCCACGACCGTCCGCTCCGACCCCGACCTCGGCGCCGCCGTACTCGGGGGCGATTTCTCGCTCATCCGCATTGGAGACGGCGAGGATCCACGCTGGCAACTCCGAGACTGCCGCAACGGCTGCCTGCTCCTCTGTGGAGGTAGATCTGTCGCCGTCTACGACCCGGTCTCCCGCCGGCTCGTCTCCATTCGCCGCCCGCAGGACGACCCCTTCTCAGACACCTACATTGCGGACTGCTTGCTGCACGGGCGCGGCGACAACGGCGCGGCGTCGTTCCGTGTGGTATCCGTGCAGCGCCATGGCCGGAGGATGCGAGCTGTGGAGTACAACTCCGGTACGCGAGAGTGGAACTTCCACCCGTGGGTGGAAAATATCAGGAGGCCTCGCCGGGGACAGGCGATGCATGCGGCGGGGATAATCTTTTGGAAATGTGAGGACAATTTTGTGATATTGCTTGACACGCTCACAATGGAATTCTCCATGCTCGGCCTCCCTGTGAGCTTATTCCAGCCTTCGAAGTACGCCATAGGGGAGATGGAGGATGGCGTGTGCTGCCTTGTATGCCTTGATGGCACCATGGACAACGTCCACATGCAAGTGTGGCTGCTCATGGAGGACGGTGGTGGCAGGAGGTGGGAATTGGAGAAGGAAATGCCAGTTAGTGAAGTGCTTGACAGGCATTCCCTGGTGCGACAAGTCCGAACAGTGGCTAGTGGATTGGTTCTTGTTTCCTGGGATGAGCGCTATCCTCAATTTGCCATTGACCTGAAGAATATGAAGGTCACGGCTGAGTTTATGTGCAGCGGAGAGACTTATCTTTTCCAAACGCCATGGCCACCCGCTGTGTTGGTCAATACTGGTAAGTTTTTCACACATCACATAGGTACTTCCAAATATACGAGTGAATTGCTTTTTAAGACTACGAGTTGGGACTTATTGTGGATAACTTACTATGAGAAATGAGTTGATCTTAATTGATTGCTAGTGTAGTTTTGGTTACTGTGTTGGTAGAGGTGAGCATTCCAATCACTTTAACAGCAAATTTTGAATTAAAGAATTAAACTGAATTATAACTCTCTGGTTTTCATGCTTCCTGAACTGAACTGACAGGGCTACAAATTGACTAATTTGATCCGTTTAATCCGAACTATTAGCTACAAAGAACATGTGTTCGCGTCGGATCTCACGCGCCCGGCGTGAACATGCCGACGTCTGGGAGGTCTACTAAGCTCCAATGCAGGCCGGTTGGCTTCTTTCCGTGGCTTGAGGTACACACGCCGGGGCCCATGGGGTTCACTCGGCTCCGGTGCGACGGTGCAGGTACGGGCATGCCAGTCAATTTGACCCTGCAATTGGTAAGGAGGTGAGGCGAACGGGTCAATCGGACGATGGATCGATATGAGCTCTCGCTATCGGCTGGCCGTCGATAGGATCGAATTGGTCATCGGCCACGTCCGGATGGTTCCTGCTATCAACTGATCACCGATAGGTATTGGGACGCTCTTCCATCGGCTGGGGAGCCGATGAAGGCGTGGATAGATGTCGATGAAGGACGTGATGACTCCGGGTGTAGCGAACAACAAAGCACGCGGAGCCGATAGAGGCACCAAAGGGTATTTAGAGAACAACAAAGCACGTGGGATCTCTCCTGGTTACCGACGGAAGCTGTACTGCTCGTTCATCTGCTGGAAATCCGATGAAGGCATATGCGAACTGGCAAAGAATTATATAAAAGACATTGGCTGCAAAGCCGATGCCGCTCCGAATATGGTAGCACGAGACCTGTCGCTCGTCGTGACGACGCCACTAGCACCGAATCTCGAAGATCAGACCTAACAGAGACGGTATGAGACCAAGGCCAACGGCAACGGGACGGTGGACGTCGGATCGGTTGTGCTGAAGTAAGGGCGAAGCGAACCCATCGGCTATTTGAGCCGATGAGAGGACGTCTTTCTGAATATAGGCGCGCATCGGCTGGAAGGTCGATACGCTTGGCGTGACGTTCAAGAGAAGTCTCTAAAGACTGGTGCGTATCGGCTGAGGAGCCGATATGCTAGGCGTATTGCTCAATGTATAGATAACTCATCGGCTAACACTCCGATGAAACGTCATACAGAGACCTATAGGCCTAAAGCTCAATCTACCGTCGGCAGCCTCGTAGGTCGAATCTAACTGATGCAGCATGAGACCGACGACGACGGAGAGAGCTTGATAGGCCAATAGACCTTGCACGGACGTGATGCAATACATCCGATCGGCCTAAGAGGTCGAACCTAAACGATGCAGCCATAAACAGAGCGAGACATATCGGGATAGTGGCGGGACTTACCCCTTCGTCGGAGATCGAAGTTAACGATGCAGCCCCGCGTCGAGAGCTAAACCCCGTCGGTAGAAACCTAGATGAACTAGAGTGGCGATGCGCCGAAGTAGGTTTGATTGAAAGATGTGTTGATTACAGGCACCCAAGAGGTCTATATTTATACCCTGGCATTATAGAGTCCGACACGTTTACAACAACCACCGAACGTTATTTCCTAACAAAGATAAAAGGATAATGTCACTAAACTAACTAAACCTTCCTATCTATATAAGATACGATTTATATAGATAGAATACCCTGTTGTGAGTCTCATGGCTACTCATTAGATTCGGTCTTTTATAATTGGACCGAATCATTTCTTGCTTTCTTCAATCGGCTTCTTTCCTGTACCAATCAGACTCTTCTTTACTAAACCGATCGTATTTCTAATCTTTTCTTAGACTTATCAAATTTTGGCGTTAACAATATGTATATGTTTTTGTAAACTCATGTTTAGACTTTAGATGGAGACCTGCCAGTGGCCGCATTTGATGTTAGGCATACTGGCTTCATTTAGGCATTTATTGTTTTGGAAAGTAATTTAGAGTCTCGCAAAAATGCTACCCACACAGTTTAGACATCTCATAAGATTTATGTGGTCATTTTAGTGGCTAACAAAAAAGTAGGCATCACACTAACGAAAAATTGAGGTTATTGTTTTGTTGCATTTCAGTTGGCTTGGCCTAAGTCAACGTTGATTCATTTTCATCATTGTGCTAAACAAAAAGCATGCACTCAAGGATGCTGATCCAATGCACCTTAAACCACAGTGACCTTTCCTTAAGGTCCTAGACAAGATGCAGCTTGCTTGAATATCCTCCTCCCTTGTTCTTATAGAGTTTTCAGCAATGTTCTTGTGATTCCCATGGTGTTAAAGCACCAGAGAAACTTTTTACATGGTAGTAATGTTAGTGACAAGTGCAGTACGGTATACAGTGGCAGTGGGGAAAGCAAATCTGTACCTGTGGCAGCAGGAGGGGAGGGCTGTGATCATGGGCAGATGACACTGAGAATCAAGTAGTTAAGAATGGAATAGTATGCTGTTTTCCTGTATTATATTGATGCTCAACCGTACAGAAATCATTGTTTAGCTTATTTGTCTACCCTGCAGAGGTTCAACCAGCGGATTTGGCTCTTCCTTTACAATCTGCAGAATATGTGGAGCCGCTTCAGATGATTACTACTCAGAACATGGTCAAACATGTTAATCTTGCTGCGGAGAGAACTGATGTTGTGAACTCAGAGGTAAAGATCAGTTTCAGATTTTCCTTTGTGAAATTTGTGTTGTTCTGATAATTTATAACTAGTAACTACATATGCATACAGGGGCCATTGGATTTGGTCTTGGGACCACATGGCCCACTGGACAGACAACTAGCCATGGCTGCTGAAGCAGAGACCTTGGTGGCAACAGCAGACCTGAAACTAGTCACTGAAGCACAGAACCAGTCAGTAGCTGAAAAACCTGAGGTATTTAGCAATTACTGCCTGATTCGTTTTTCTCTCAAAATTATTACTCAAAGCTTTACAACTTTATATATTTTCCCAATGATCGGATCAGATCAGGAAGGGGCCTGAAGTCCCAGTTTCGAAAAGAAGCAGCTCACGTTTGGAAAAAAGAAGAGGGGGAAGATATGAGAGTGCTCTCCGCAAGGCAATGGAGAGGAAAGCACGTTACATGGGTGGTGTGGAACAGCTTAGTACTTCGCCTGGAAGAAACTACAGCAGATCAGAGAAGCCAATTGTTGTGGACTCTAGTTACTGGAAATACTACCAGTGTCGTCAAAGTCGAGAGAAGCCAATTGTTCTGGACTCTCGTTACGGAAGATACTACCAGCGTCGTCGACGTCGACAGATCGCGCAAGCAGTAGGCAGGCGGCAGCAGCAGTTCAGGCAAGGTGAGAAAGAGTTAGCATGGCGCAGCTAAATAGGTATGGAGGGAAGCAGGGTCGAAGGAGATTTAGATCAATTCAGAGCTGGGAAGCAGGGTCGAAGGAGATTTAGATCAATTCAGAGCTAGGAAGTTCATTTGTATCCGGACATGACTAGCCATTAACATCATGCGTTCGCACTAGGTATAGGCTTTCGATAACAGAGACATTTCTGTCATTCCTATTTACATGAAATTTATTAAAATCAATTATATGGGACGGTGTATAATTCGTTTTTCTGTAATGATGCCTTTGTTTGGGTCTAGGAAAGTTGCAATTTTGTTGAACCGTATCTTGCGCAGCCTGAGAAAGAAGACGATGAGTCTCCTGTGACGTACATAAGGCTCGTGAATCACTAACATATCGGTCCATAAGGATGGGGCCTCATGAGTCAGTGACCCACGTCAAAAGAAAGTTAAGTCAAAGAACCGGTTCTAAAAAGCCGACCTTTGCCAACCCCTGCTAGGGCGAATGACTTGTTTGGTCAGTAGTCCAAATCAACCACACCAAAAAAAAAATTTCTTGCCGATGACATGAGGATCTATGTGGTTTGTTGCTGAAAAAATTGGCATTGCCAAAATTTTTATGCCCAAACTTAATTCAAACCAAATAAGGACACAGTGTTCAGCTTTATCATTCAGCTTCATGATCTTAATGAGATCTTTTCCTCTAGTGTAATGGCTATCATTGTACTTCCAACGGACTAGTGTTTTTTGGTGCTTGAAGTAAGCACAATTGGATCGTTGAAAGCTTTGTACAATACTAAAATACTACATAGTAAGGTTAAAGCATGCATTTACTGTCACATGCTGACCTTTTTTTGGCTTAAAACATGGATTTGTTTCACCCCATCCTATCCTCCACTCTAAAGCGATCATGCTAGACTAAGAAAGCATTAGTAGCCAATTCTTTCGAAGACACGATCTACTAATGATTTTTACTACAAAATAAAACTACAATTAACTAAAAATGAGACACCACATTTACTCTCATGGTAACGGTCCAGAAATTCCCACATTAATAAAAAAAGAAAAAAAGTGTCAAGGGAGATATATAATTTAAAATACTACTTTCATTCTCACGACCAAGAAATTCCTATATTAATTGAAAAACATAGTCGAAGTCGATATAAAATTTAAAATATCAGAAATTCAGAAATAAAAAATAAAAGAAGAGTCCATGAAAAACTAAATTCAGATTAAAATATAAAAACTAATGAATATTGAGATAAGAGTCCACGTAGAATTTAGGGAAAATATAAAATTTGAACTAAAATTTAAAAATAATTAATATTGACATAAGATTTCATGTAGAAATATAATTTAGAAACATATAAAATTTAAATTAGAAATAAACAATATTAAGAGAAAGAGTCCACGTAGAAAACTAATTTAGAAATAGAAATACGTGAAAGTCAGATTAAAAAATAAATAGTACGAATAAAAGAGTTATGACTACAATTTGAAAATATCTTAAATTATAATTACAAATAATATTAAGAGAAAGAGCTCGTGTAGAAATATAATTTTTAAATATCTGAAATTCAGGTAAAAATAAATATTATTGAGAAAAGTTCATAGAATAAAATTTAGAAAATAAAAAAATAGAGTCTAATTAGAAATACAATTTAAAATATATAAAATTAAGAATAAAAATATAGTACAAGTAGATATACAATTTAAACTATCATAAATTTGGAATAAAAAATTTAAAATAAGAGTCCAGGTAAAAATATAATTTATAAAATGCTAAAATTTGGATTAAAAATTAAAAATAATTAATAGTGAGATAAGAGTTCACGTAGAACTATAATTTAGAGAAAAAAAATCTAAAATTTGGATTAAACTATAAAAATAATTAATGTTAATATAAGAGTCCATGTAAAAATATAATTTAGGAGAAACATCTAAAATCATATTAAAATTTAAAAATAAATAATATTGAGATGAGAGCCTATGTAGAAATATAATTTAGGAATAACTAATTTTAGGATTATAAATAAATAATTTTAAGAGAAAGGTTCCACATATAAATAAAATTTATAAATACATAAAATTTGGATTAGAATTATAAATATTATGGAGAAAAAAGATCATGTACACGTAATATTTAGTAATATTTTAAACTCTGATTTTGTTCATGCCAGATCTCGTGCGCCCGGCGTGAACACGCCGATGTCTGTGAGATCTGCTTTAGCTCTAGTACAGTCTGGTTGGCTTCTCTCTATGGCTCGAGGTACGTGCGCCGGGGCCCATGAATTTTGTTCGGCTCCAGCACGATGATGCGAGTGCAGACGTGCCAGTCAATTTGACCTGCAATTGACAAGTAGATGAGGCGAACGAGTCAGTCAAACGATGGGCTAATACGAATGCTTGCTATCGGCTGGCCACCGATAGTATTGAGTTGATCATCGGTCACATTCGGATGGCTTCTGCTATTGACTGGTTGCCAATAGGGATTAGGACGTTTTTGTATCGGTTGGAGAGCCGATGAAGATGTGGACAGATGTCGACGAAGGATATGATGGCTCCGGGTATGGTGAAAGCGAGATCCTGATCCATCGGTCGTAGAACCGATGGAGGCACCGAAGGATATTAAAATCAAAGTGTGTAGGATCCCTCGTAATAGTCGACGAAAGTTGTAGCGGTCGTTCATCGGCTTTCTAGCCGATGAAGCCATATGCGAACTGGCAAGGAATCGTATAAAAGACACCGGCTACAAAGCAGATGCCACTCCGGATATGGTAACACGAGACCTATCGCCCGCCGTGACGACGCCGCTAGCATCGAATCTCAAAGAATAAATCTAACCGAGACAGTATGAGACCGAGACCAACGGCAATAGGACAGTGGATGCCGGATCGATTGTGCTGAAGTAAGAGTGAAGCAAATCCATCGGCTAGCTGAGCCGATGAGAGGGCGTCTTTCTAAAGACATGCATGCATTGGTTGGAAGGCCGATGCGCTTAGCGTGGCGCTCAAGAGAAGTCTTCTGAAGACTGGTGCATATCGGCTGAGAAGCCGATACGCTGGGCGTGTTGCTCAATGTATAGATAACTCATCGGCTAACACTCCGATGAAACGCCGTACAGAGACCTATAGGCCTAAAGTTTAATCTTCCATCGGCACCCTCATAGGTTGAACCTAATTGATGCAGCACGAGACTAACGATGGCAGAGAGAGCTTGATAGGCCGATAGACCTTATACAGACGCGATGAGATACATCCGATCGGCCTAAGAGGTCAAACCTAAACGATGCAGCCTTGGACAGAGCAAGATATATCGGGATTTTAGCGGGACTTACCCCTTCACTAGAGATCGAAATTAACCGATGCAGTCCCACGTCGAGAGCTAGTCCCTACCGGTAAAAACCTAGATGAACTAGGGTGACGATGCGCCAAAGTAGTATTGATTGAAAGATGTGTTGATTTCGATACAGGTTTTCAGGGGTCTATATTTATACCCTAGTATTACAGAGTCCGACGTGATTACAACAACCATCGGACGATATCTCCTAAAAATATAAAAGGAAAATATCTCTAGAGAAGTTAACTAAACTAACTAAACCTTTCTATATAAGATACGATTTACATAGATAAAATACTCTACCGTGAGTATCACGGCTCCTCCTTAAACTCGGTCTCATCTGGATAATCTTCTATTCTTGAACCGAATCTTTCCTTGCTTCATCCGATCGGCTTCCTCCCTGCAGTATCCGAACTCTTTTTTACTTTAGCGGATCTTTTTTAACCTTTCTCTAGACTTTTCAAATTTTGACGTTAACAGATTAAGAATAAATAAATCAAATAGATTTTCACACAAGTTGATCAGATAGATCAATTAGAATATATATATATATGTATGATATTAGAATATATATATATATATATCAAAACTATTCTACACCTCTTCCTTCTCATGGCCCAGCCCACCTCTCACCAACTTTTCCAATGTCCCAATGTCCCAAACCCATCTTTCATCTCGGTAAAAGGAAGGCTACATCAGTAGTCAAACCCATCTACTTACTTTTCTCACCGCCCATCTCATGACCTATAAAACATCTCATAGCTAACTCAATAGTGACAGGCTTACTTGCAGTAACAACATCTCATGACAAATCTATTTTTTCTAACACCATAATAAAAATGGTTAAAAAATAATTTATGGCATGAAAGATATCTCCTGAATAATCATTCTCCAGCTACTTCTTTCTATCTCCCACATCCGTTCTAAGTATTCAATCTCATGCACTATCTTAGTAAAAGAGTGCCAAAGCAAACCCACTCAAACTATGTTAGCTATCTCGCTGGGTTCACCATCTCCTCAGTCTAGAAAATAATATGTCACGCACTAACACATTGTGCAGTAACACGTGAGAGATATTGCTCTTTAAAAATTAGTTTTTTTAAAAAAATTTAACTCTCCACAAATAGTATTACTATAACATTATTGTTACTATAGCATATTGCATGTTACTACAATCCCATTATATTGATACTGCTAGAGTACAGTAACGACTGTAAGTTTAATAGTAACATAGAACTGTAATCGCACGATAATATTATTGCAAGAACATATAATAATAAATAATTATCTCTATGATACATATGGGCAGTGAGCTATAAAGCAACTTGAGTACACGTGAAGGAGGGAGATGTACTGGTGGGTCTAGACATGCATCCGGATGACAAGGAGGGATTGAGAGGGCAGAGCTCAAGCGGTGCGACATGTGTTGTGCCTTTATGATACGTATGGATACTAAACTATCGCTAGTTGAGTGTGTGGGGAGGAAGGGGAGCACCGGTAGACATAAATATGTATTTGGATGAAGTAATTTGTTACTTTTGAGGCAGTAACATAGAATAGAATTAGTAGTAACACATAGAAATAGATACATTAATATTTAAAAAATGGTTATTTGTATTAAAACGAGCAATGACATTATGATTATTGAATGAGAGGTTTAGAGTTTAATTCTTGTTAGTGACTGATTTTATTTTATTTTATTTTATTTTTGCAAAAGAAAAAAATATAACTCTGCTAGTGTTGAGTGCCTATAATGTCTCTCTAATATCTCAACATACTAGGTCCTAAGCCTTGATAAATAAAAGGGTTATATTAAGCTTAAGGAATAAACGTAAGAACTTAGATACTATTTTGGATATGAAATCAAAGAGAATCTCGTTGAGGCGTAACCCTCTTAGCGATACGCCATATCGAAACTCGGATATGATGTTAAATGGGTAAGAGCTAGGTCGTTACCCCTATGACGCACTATATTATGATATGGGCATAGTGTCAAGTGAGTAAGTATTGGGTCGTCGCATCCATAATAATGTGCCACATTGGTATCTAGATGTGATAAAAAATGAGCAAGAGTCTTCACATCTACCTCAAATAGTGCGAAGAGTAAGAAAGCTAGTCGAGTTAACTAAGATATGTTTAGATAGTTGGAATATAGGATCCATTACAAGTGATTTAAGAGAGCTAGTCGAGACAGTGGTAGGAGACGTGTAAATATCTTGTGCATTCAAAAGACTAAATAGAAGGGTCAGAAAATGAAGGAGGTAGACAATATCAGCTTCAAGCTCTGGTACACAAGAACAACTTCAAATAGAAATAGAGTAGAAATTATAATTGATAAGAGCAACAAGAATGGTGTGGTAGAGGTGAGAAGGCAAGAAGATATAATTATCTTAGTTAAACTTATCATTAGTGATACAGTCTTAAACATAATTAGTGTATGCTTCTTAAGTAGGCCAGGATGAGAATGCTAAGAGACATATCTAGAAACACTTAGTTGATTTGGTTAGAGCTATATCTAATAGCAAGAATCTTTTTATAGGATGAGATCTTAATGGCTATGTAGGACAATAAGTATAGGTTTCGATACAGCACATGGAGGTTTCGAGTATGGTGGTAGAAATCAGGAGGGAGAAAAAAACTTAGACTTTGCTATAGTTTTTTATCAGATGATAGCAACACTTTCTTTAATAAGAGACAATCCATTTTTAGTAGCGGCTAATACTCTAGACATATTGATTTTGTCCTTATAAGAAGAAAAGTTAAACAAGATTGTGTGGATTGTAAGTTAATACCTAGAGAATGAGTAGTTTCTTAACATAGGCTGATGGTGGCCAACTTTCGCTTTCTAATGCATGCTCGTAGGAATAGGCAAGCTAAAATTGCAAGAAATAAGTGATGAAAGTTGGAAGGAAAGACATTAAATGTCTTCAAGAAAATGGTTATCGAATAGGGCTTTTAAAAGGAAGAAGATGATGCAAATAACATATAAAAGAAGATAGCAACATGCATTCGAAATATTACTTCGGATGTGATTGGAGTGACCAAAAGAAATGGATGCAAAACTAAAGATACTTGGTGATGGAACGAAGACGTGCAAAGAGCTATTAAGGAGAAAAAATAATACTATAATTGCTTGCACCATGATAGGAGTATGGACAATATAAATAAGTACAAGATAGCAAATAAAAACGTAAAACGAGCTGTGAGTGTAGCATAAGGGTAAATTTTCCATGATCTTTATCAATGTCTGAGTATGAAGGAGAAAATGACATCTATAGAATGGCTAAAGCTCGTGATAGAAAGACGAGAGTCTAAATATATTAAAGATGAGAAGGAGTATCTCTTTGTGAAAGATGATGAGATTAGACATAGATGGCGAGAGTATTTTGATAATTTATTCAATAGTGAGAATGAGGACACCACCGTCTAGTTGGACGACTCATCGGATAACACCAATAGACACTTTGTGTAGTGGATCCAAGAATCTGAGGTTAGAGAAACTTTAAAAAATATAAAAGGGGTATGATGATAGGTGCTAATGGTATTCCAATCAATGTATAGAGATGTCTCAGGGATATATCTACAGTATGGCTAATCAAGTTGTTCAATAATATTTTTCAATCTAACACAATGTCTAAGGAGTAGAAAAGAAATATATTGGTACTAATCTACAAGAATAAGAAAGATATCTAAAGTTATACTAATTACCAGGTAATTAAGTTGATGTACCACACTGTAAAACTATGGGAGAGAGTTATCAAGCACTGTTTGAGAGAAACAACATGAATCTATATAAACCAATTTGGTTTTATACCCAGAATGTCAAACATAAAAGTATTTTTTTAATAAGACAAAGTTATAGAGCGGTTTAGAGAGCAGAAAAAGAACTTACATGTAGTTTTCATTGTCTTGGAGAAGACTTATGACAAGATACCAATAAATGTTATATAGTGGGCTTTGGACAAATATAAAGTTTCAATAAAGTATATTGCTCTCATCAAGAACATGTACAACAATGTTATAATTAGTGTTCGAATAAATAATGGTAACATATGTTACTTTTCGATTAAAATAGAACTACATCAGGATCAATCTTAAGCCTATATCTTTTTACCTTGGTAATAGATAAGATTATAAGGAACATGCATGAGGATATCTTTTGGTGTATACTTTTCACAGATGATGTATAGTTAGTTGATGAGAGGCAGATGGGAGTAAATAGGAAACTAGAGTTGTGGCAGTAAACTATTAAGTCTAAAGTTTTTAGAGTAAACAGAACTATAAATGAATACTTGAGGTGTGACTTTAGCACCATTACACATGGGGAGAGAGTGAGTTTAAAAGTTTAGTAGTATTTAAGAATAATATCTTTCGATATTTATGATTGATGTACAAATGGATAGAGATATTGATGTAGACGTTAGCCAGAGAATCAAAACGGGGTGGATTAAGTGGCGTCAAGCATGTGTCATTATTTATGATAAAAAGGTACCGTATAAGTTAAAGGACAAGTTTTATAAAATGATGATTAGACATGCTATGCTGTATGAGATAGGATATTATATGTTCAACAATCGAATATTACAGAAATATATATGCTATGCTAGATTTATCATCATATAAGAATAAATCGAGTCTGAAACGATAATATATGTGATCGACTGCTTGTCTAACATCGTTAGAGATGGTTTGGCCATATCTTAATGATTTTAGATGCACTTACTACATTCTAAAATTATAAATGTAAGGATAGAAAGTCGAATATCAAATTAATACAGAGAGATGTAATAAAAAAGAACCGATTGGATATCTAAAAATCTATATTTAAATAAAATTAATGTCTAAATCGTAATTTAAAATTTATGTTAGCTTTTTAACTTTAATCTATTGAGATCTGATTTTGGGGCACACGTGAGAGCAGCGATCGCGAGGAGCACATGAGGAATACAATGCATGTTTTGTCTTCTTGTGATTAGATTTCTTTTGTCCATCCGATGAGTCAGCACGTAGCAAAGGAAGAGAGGCAGAGTATGCATACGCTAGCCGTGGATTTCCTCGGGGGAGGCTGGTTTTTCCACGGGACGCCTGTTTTCTTCTTCTTCTTTAAACGGAGAAGACGGGAGGGATAGGGATGATCGGGGAGCGGTCAGAGGGTGGGGCCGACGCCGTCTAGCGCGTGCAAAGGGATGGCGGTAGGTCGGGGGGAGAAGAAGCGGGCCCAGGCGAGGGCGCCAAGTGGTGAACGCACGCGGGATCGATCGATGGGGGTTGGATGGCAGGAAGGTTTTAAATCTCCTGGTGTAGCTGTCACTATTTTTAAATATAGCTATTTAAATAGAATTAGTCATTATTTTAGGAGGCCGAATCGTTAAAACACCAGATGAGATCATGGGGAGAGTGTGAATAGTTATTTCACGGATGGAGTATAGAATAGTATTGTATATGTATATTTTAAGTAAATTGTATTACCATTTCAATATTTATTAATAATAAAATATGAAAGAATATACGATATTATGAGACAAAAATATAACGGTGCTAGCCATCTAGATTTCACGTTTTCTGCAAAAGTTCTATAAAATTATAAAAAAATTTGTATTCAGAAGGATATATTTGTAGTAGTTGAAAGAATGGGAAAGTTAAATTGAAAATCAAGAGATTTCGAGAATCAAAGGAATAACGGCCTGCGAAGATGATGACCGTGGCCCAGAATCAGCCGCATACGTAGGCGGGCCCCGCAAGTTTTTTTGATTTTTCCAAACTCGTGCGTTCCCACCGAGCGAGCGGCCGTTCCCCCATCGTCAGCGTCTCTTTCCATCCCGCATTACCACTCCCCTCCCATCACGCTCTCCTTCGCTTCTTCCGACGCCACTTCACCTCTCCTTCCTCCTCCCCTCCTCCCTCGCCGCAGCCGCGGCGGGCTGCTTCCTCCCTCTGCGCCCCACTCCGCCACGCCCGGCTGATAGTCGAGCCTCCGTGGGGGCAGATCCGTGCCGGGATAGGCCTCTCGACCGCGCTTCGGTCCCCGTCTCCCCTCCCGATAAACCCTAACCGGAGAGGAGGAGGAGGAGGGGAAGGACATGAGGGGGAAGAAGCCGCACAAGGAGCTCAAGCTCTCCGTGCCTCCGCAGGAGACGCCCGTCGACAAGTTCCTGTAGGTTCCCCCTCCCTCGGCTCCTGGGGCTGAAATGTGCTCATTTCTTTTTGTCACTTGATTTCGTTTTCAGTTGTGTCGTCTCCATTAAAGCGATCGGGTGTCATGAGCTCTCGAGTTTTTGCCTATGGTATAGAAGGGCTTATGTGTTTTTTTAGTTGTTCTTCTGAAGATTTTGGAGCTCAGATCGAATTGTCTTGCATAGTATCTTACTGTGGTTTGTTGGGTTAGTTATGAACTGAGATGGGGATAAGATTGCGTTTTGGTGATGTGCTCATTAGGCAATCTATGAGTAGCTCACGAAGGTAGAAGCTTAGGTCTACTTAAGTGATCTCGTGCTTGAAATATCTATGATCTGAGTTGCTAAACTGACTCTGCAATTCGTTACTTTTGTTGTTCACTTGAGTGGCCGAAATTCTATCCATGGTTCCAGATCGTTTGTTAGTTTATCCTTCAACCTAATCATTCATTTATGTTTCGGAAGTTTGTGTTTAAATTTAATAGCTGTCACTGATATCTGCTCCTCTTTTAGGACGGCGAGTGGTACATTCAAGGATGGTGAACTGCGGCTTAATCAAAGAGGTTTGCAGCTTATATCCGAGGAATCTGCAGATGAACCTGTGAGTTCCTAGTGTTATGACTACTTTTCTTGTTTGTTGATATCTCCTTGCCATGTTCATGTCAACTGCTGTATTGTACTCCTTATGGTGACATGTAGGTTAATATAGAAGCACATGTGCCGGTTCATTAGTTCAGTCAAACCTTATCATGCTTCTGTTGATTTCCATTTGGCTGATTGAATGCAATAGACACTTCCAATGCATGGTACCCATGCCAGTCATGCATTCTCACTATATTATGTATGCAATAGTGCCGAGGAATCCTTGTGTAAACATTTCAGAGTATATCCATGGATATCACACTGTTCACATTTCTCAATTTCTGTTTCACCTTTATTTTCTCCAGCAATCAACAAACCTGAAGGTGGAAGATGTGCAGTTGTCAATGGATGACCTTGAGATGATTCAAGTCATTGGTAAGGGGAGTGGTGGTATTGTCCAACTAGTTCGGCACAAGTGGGTGGGGACATTATATGCCTTGAAGGTAATTTCCAATACACAAAATTCATCTAGTGTTCCACACTAACTCTGAAATGGAAAATATATATCTTGTGTAAGTTTGTCCACTGCATCAGGCTGTGATTCCTTCAGTTGGACTCTTTTTCTATCTTTATGTTTGTAATCATGGAACGCTGGAAGTCATTCTCTTAGTACCTTTTTGAACATATTTATCATAATCAGATTATTTTGCATGATACCTCAATTTGCTTAGGACTGAAAGGCTTTAATGTTGATGTTGAGATTATTCTGCATCATAGCATTTGATTGACTTGTTTAATCAATTTGGTAGAACTAAATAAGGTGGGTGTTCTACATGAATGGTGTAGCAGAAGCATATGTCATCAGCTTAACTTTACATGCAATATCTACATTAAACTCTGGTTTTCATTGAATATTGATGCTAATGAATGAGAGTACATCATGTAATGATATTCAGATCAATCAAGAACTCTGTGCATTGTCCCTGGTATTCATACTGCCGTGGCATTTAATTGGCTAGCATTGCAATTCCATCCACAGGGCATTCAAATGAACATTCAGGAGGCATTTCGCAAACAAATAGTACAAGAGCTCAAAATAAATCAAGCAACACAGAGCCCACATATAGTCCTTTGCCATCAATCTTTCTACCATAACGGTGTAATATATCTTGTTCTAGAATACATGGACCGTGGATCTCTTGCAGATATCATTAAACAAGTCAAAACAGTTCTGGAGCCATACCTGGCAGTACTTTGCAAGCAGGTCAGCATAAACTTGAGTTTTTATTTCTAACTTTCCTTGTTTTTGGAATTACCTTGGAATTTTGTCACATCTGTCCAATGTTGAAAAGACATTCTACTGTAAATAACATTGTACAATATTTTAACAACTCAGGTTTTGGAGGGTCTACTTTATCTTCATCATGAAAGGCATGTGATTCACAGGGATATAAAACCATCTAACTTGTTAGTGAACCGTAAAGGTGAAGTAAAGATTACTGACTTTGGGGTAAGTGCGGTGCTAGCAAGTTCAATGGGTCAGCGGAACACGTTTGTTGGAACCTACAACTATATGGCAGTATGTTGAAATAATGACCTACTTTATTTATGTACTCCTATTCTATGTTCATTAGAGTGATCTGATTTGGAATTCATAAATCTGTTCTCATAGCTTCTACTTTTCTTCCTACTTCAGCCTGAGCGTATTAGTGGAAGCTCCTATGACTACAAGAGTGACATATGGAGTTTGGGCTTAGTAATACTGGAATGTGCCATTGGTCGGTTCCCCTATATACCTTCAGAAGGGGAAGGTTGGTTAAGCTTCTACGAATTGTTAGAAGCAATTGTTGACCAGCCACCACCCTCGGCACCTGCAGACCAGTTCTCTCCAGAATTCTGTTCATTTATCTCCTCCTGGTATGATAAACATCTCTCTGAAATTACACATGAAAATTAGCTTTTATTACTGCTTTCCAGATTATCCTCTTGCACAATAACTTTGGCTGTTTTGCACTGTTTTTCAAAGTAGTCTTAGTCTTTTGCGCCTGAGTCCAAAAAAAAAGTGAAACTGCAAAGGAAATGTTTGGAGTTATTGAGAAAGATATTTGAAACTTGCTTATATGTGTAGCGATTCCCTCTTCTCAATAGTGAATCTGCACCTGAGTATTCCTTTTGTTACTCTTTGGACATGCTTAGCTTTGTTGTTAGCATTTGTACTTTATTGATCATGAAGTTGATGGAAGCAATTAGTGAAATACACACAAGTCATTGTTTTATTTTCCACAACATTTTATATTGCAGTCGATCCTGCAATGCTATCCACTGAAAAGTTGAAACTCCCTGGAATTCTGTCAGATCTCTTGCATATCAAGAGGCTTAAAGTTTAACTTTGCAGCAAATGGCTCAGTGGACTAAACTTGTAGCATTGGCTTTGAGCAAGCAACCTAATTTGAAACCTATGGCATGGCCATATTGGAAATTATGTTTGTCCTAAACGAGATACATGTAGGCTATTAAGGTCTTGCCCTCATCATTGCTTGAGCGCTGAGGCATTCAAATTGACATTACAAGTATGGTAGGAAACAGAGTAAGGGGAGTAGAGGAGACAGAAAGGGGATGGTTGACCTATGACATATTGACATGACAATATTGTAAATTAACTTAGTCTTAAATGAGATACATGTAGGCTATTAAGGTCTTGTTTTCATTTCTTGAGCACTGAGGTGCACAGAGCCTACTTCCAGTGCCGCACCTTGCTCAAGTATGGTGAAACAGAGTTAGGGAGCAGAGGAGTCAGAAAGGGGAGGTTTGATTAATCATATACTACTCTTTAGATGGCAAGTCTTGGATTTGCCACTCTTTGGAACCTATTTGATTTTTTGCCACCCTTTAGATGGTGTTGGTTTACCAATTGCCTCTTTGGACTAAATTGCATCTCTTTTCCTATTGTTGCCCTTATTCCATGCTATGCTTCAAAAGAACAAGTGGAATAGCTGAATTGAAGGAGATTAGAGGAGGGGGGTGAGAAGTCAGCAAATCTGTCAGTGTCCATGGCGACTCCCAAACGTTGGTGGTACTTCTTGACAAAATGCTGATCTGGAGCTCCAACTTGTAGAACCTGCCAGGCTTTCAGTATCCAGAACAGAAGCATGAGCAAGAATGTTGCAATAAGCAATTAGAGATTATAATGGATCTAAATGACTAAAACCCAAGAGAGATAACCCAAGAAAGAATCTTGCACCAAGTAATATCGCTGGTTTTTAGCACAGAGGAAACAAATCCAAACAAAAGCAGTCAATGTGACGAAATTGCAGGAGATAAGCCAGGTTAGCTTTGATTCCCTTGGTGAGGTTGGAAGAGCTCCCCAATCGATGCCAGAGACCATGGAGCCAGGGAGCTGGAGCCCTGCCTGCAGCCCAGGCGCAACTGGAACCATCCTTTGGAAGCTCTCAGGAGATGGTGGGGGTGTGGGGTGCTACAGGCGTGGAAGGAACTGAGGCCGTTGCTGGCATCTTTGAATTGAAGAGGGGTGGAGGGACTGGAGTTCAGATGAGAGAGGAAGAAGGGCAAAATGGGAACTAGTGGTGGGGCTTGTGTTAAAAACAAAAGGAAAATGAATAGGTAGATGCATTTAGGTTCAAAATTACAATTTCTAGATCAAACACATTCAGTGGGTGGCATTTTATCAATTAGTTTCTAGGGCGATTGCAAATCCTAGAGTATATATTTAAAGAGTAACAAAATATCTAAGTTGTCTCCCAGATTAATAAAACCTTTGCTGTGAGATTGTTCCTGACTAAGCAGTAGTATACCCACCCTGGCCCATTATCCCACATCATGACCAGCAGCAATTTGCTTTGCTGTCAAATTTCCCATACAAATGTACTTTTGAACTTCTGTTGTTCTATCATGCATGCAAAGAACTGTTTTGTCTGCTCCTATATCTGATTTCAATGACTAACCTGTAAGCAAATAACAGTTTCTGCCAACTTATCATTAAAAATTCATCTCAGCAGCTTGTCGTAATCTAGTTTTATTTATTGTTACATTGCTTTGCAGCATACAAAAGGATCCTGCAGAGCGGATGTCAGCTTCTGAACTCTTGGTCAGCATTGCCTTCTATTTTAATAGCTTTTGTAGTGAACCTAACTGCGATACCATCTTCTGACCATCTTGTTCTGAACTGTCATATATATTCTTGCAGAATCATCCTTTCATCAAGAAGTTTGAGGATAAGGATTTAGACCTGCGCATTCTTGTCGAGAGCCTTGAACCTCCGATGAATATACCCGAGTAGCTTGTCATAAGGAGGATGAGATTTCACAGTGTTTTCAGGGTCGGCCTCTTGGTAGCGGCACATATTCCCTGTATGCGATGAAGTGTGTATGATGTTGAAAATTCTGGAGGAGTTGCAGTAATGTATCGGTATATTTTTTCTTTACCTATGGCCCTTTCGTTGCCTCTTTTTATTCTCCCGTGACTTTTGAGAATGACAATAGAGGGAATCATGATCTCACCTTCGTATTGCATGGTGTCTTATTACCTCTTGCTGCGAGTAATTGGTCCCCAATGTATTTTTTATCCGTGGTCTTGCTTATTGTCGGCTCTACGTTTTGGATTCTGAATAGTGAAATATTACGTGCTATTTGAAGAACAACGTGTTTTAATGCAGCAGGAAGCAAAAGCTCTTTCGCGTTGCTTCCCTTAAAAAAACGAAATGTTAAAACACTAGTGGATTTCACTTTGAGCTTGCACGATTGAAATTTCAAGTAAACTTTGAGATTAAATAATTAACATCTAGAATACAATTACTGGCATTGTCATTTGCACTAGGAAAGTTCAATTCGTTCAATGAAACAGCAAAAATAGCTAAACAAGGGCGCACGCATTATGATTCACAGAAGAACCAGCCACTAGTGACTGCTATGTATCCCAATGCAGACGCTGTGCTCATAATCCCTTCCCCTCGATCGGTGGCAGTGGCAGGTAGCCGCGATGACTAGGGATGGGCATGAAAAGACTGAGCCGAAAAGACCAGAACCGAGACCGTGACTGAGAAATTCCGTCACCAATTCTGTTAGCAAATTTAGATGACCAAATTAATTTTGTTCGGTCAATTTGATCATAGACCTCAGTTAACTGAAATGACCATATTAACAACTACCTAGACATAGTAGGCCTACCTATAAGATGTCTGACAAACCCTACTCTCATTCCCACACGCTCCCACCTCTAGTCGCTGCCTCATGCTTCTACCATACCGGTCTCACACGCGGATGCGCTCTAATCTCTTAGCCACGGTCTCCTTCTATCTCACGTCGTCTCCTATTACTAGACAGACAACACAGCACCACATAAATCTGAGGCAGAGCCAAGCCCACACCATACTAAACTATCGTCCAAAGCTCCACTACATCTCCTTAGTGCCCTAACGTCGGTTGACCGTTTTTTCATGCGTCACACCACCTCCACCTGCGCAGCATCACCACCTCTTTCTATGTCACCATTCTTCTCTGTCGACGCCTGTGCTAGATGGCGATATCTACACCGCCATCCTCCACCCAAGCACGTCTCTACCCCAACGACAACGGCGATGCGACCAATGAGTTGATCTGTGATTTCTATGTTATATTTCGACATGTATGATTTTTTAATGAAATTTTGATCATGACTGGATCAGATTACTTCGTCTTTTTAAAAAATTTAAGATGGATTAGTTTAGTTTTAGATGAGCCAAATTTCTAAAAGACAGAATACCGTAACCGAATTTTTCGTGTGACTGAATGCCCACCCCTAGGTGGATTAGTTGTTACGCGCTGAGGTGGATCGGCTACTCCCAGCTTGGGGGCTCTGTGGCAGGTTTTGACCAGAGATGAGATGCGGACAGGATCGGAGGAGCAACACGTTGTGATCCCAAACGTCCATAACATACAGCCGACGTGTGCTTTTTGGCCGTGTCTAAAACTTTCTACTCGCGTTGGAAAAACTTTGAACTAAAACTCACCAAAAAAATTCAGATTCAAAATATAAAACTTTCTGCTTATGGACTAAAAATTTTCAACTCGAATTGCAAAACTTTAAATTCAAATTCTAAAACTTCCAACTAAAATCTCAAACTTTGAACTAAAAAAATCACAAAAAATTGGATTCAAAATCTAAAACTTTCTACTTATGGATTAAAACTTTCGATTCAAAATCTAAAACTTTTAGCTAAAAACTCAAACACTTCATGCTCAAATCCCTAAATTTTCAAATCGTTTTTTTAGTTTTGAAAATTTTCAACTAAAAAATTCAAAACTTTAACTTAAATCCATAAAAGTTTCTAACCTTGTGCTCATCGACAAGGAGAAGGAAAAGCGATTGTCCCATCAGGAAGGAGGAGCCTCATCGTAGAGGATGAAGAAGGGGAAGCCAATGTCCTGAACTCGTTGATGTCTCACTAGGGGGGACATGGAGGAGGAAGAAGGGGAAGTTGATCGATCTCACCGGTGTCTCAGAGGGGCAGAGGAAAACCTGTAGGTCGAGCAGCATGCTAAAGAAGAGGATCCCAACCTCGCTAGGTCTCGTTGGGGGAGAGGAAGACGGCTGTAGTAGTAGAATGGGCGGGCTCGTTGGTTCTTGCGTCGAGGATGGAAAGAGGCGCGGGGAAGCGACAATGCGTGGGATGCGTGAGATGCGTCAAAGGCCAGAGGTGGAGTGGAGTGGTGTGCAGTGGGGAATAAAAAGATAGAAGAGGTAAGAGGTAGGGGTGCACAAAGAAAAGGGAAAGGATGTGTTGTGGTCCTTACGGGCCCAAAGTATGCGCCACGGGGCAACTTCGCTAAATAGGATTCCTGATTGAATAGTCCTGATTTTTTTCCACGTGTTTGCATTAAGCGATTGAAGGAGTTCAATTAGCAGGTAATTAAATTATATTGGAAATATTCCCTCTGTAAACTCCATCAATGAAATAGGAACCTTGACTACTTTCAAATAAACATTGCAGGTAATTTCACTTCGATTTGTATTTCATGGAATATTTATGTTCCAATGAAGCAGGACAATCATGTTGTAGCCTCCTGTTTATTGCGGTTGAAATTGTAATGACAGGCAATTGTTTTACATGAAATATGCATATCCATTCACAATCTTTGAACAATGCCAACAGATTTTGTGAAAGCTTTAGATACTTGTGTTTTTTACTTCCATTGCCTAGCTAATTTTTCAGAGTTAATTAATTTTATTACTGAAATTTCACTTTAGACCACCCTCTATACAATCTGTTTACTTTAAACTATCCTAACGCTTTTGTCTAGCCACATCTAACCTCTCCTCTAGTAAATATGTAAGCTATGATAAATCATGAAAAAATCATGGGTGTGAGGATGTCGATGTGCTTAGAGCTATTGATATGCTGTAAAGAAAGTTTAGGTGGTCCAAAATATAAAACTAGCAAAGGATAGAGAATGGTTAAAAGTAATACTTCATAGGACAAAGCGTAATTCATTCTTTTATCTTGTGATTGGATCAGCAAGTCCCGTCCCATCGCATCACGTAGGGCACTAGTATATATAAATAGTCCCAAGAAATATTCCATCTATTCTACATTTGTTTTGAGAGATTTGAGAAGTCCCAACGAAATAAATCTCAATAACCTTCGTTTGTGAATTTTGAGGAGCGTAATTCGTGTGAATTTTGAGAAATTGAAGAAGGAATATGTACGTATTGAAAAATTTTATCTTCACTAGCAAAAGTGTCTGTAAATTGCAATGAAAAAAAAGAAAGCTAAGGAAGATTTACACAATATAATAAATTATAAAATACAAATTTCACCATCTGCTTCATATAAAGAAATGACAGTGATTTTTCTGGGTCATCCCCGCTGTGGCACGTGGAGGGTGGTAACTGGTGAAGGTGAAGGTATATGAAACCACAGTCACAAAGATATTACATACAGTGTTCATCAACTCAAGAAACAAAGTCCCACGAAAATCGAGAATTCTTGCCTGACCTTAGCACCAGCCAACATGATGATTAGTAGTTCAAAATTCTGTACGGTTCTTCCCACTTCTCTCAACATACATCCAGGAAACCTTATCCGGTAGCACGGTCATGTTCGACCTGCCGTATATCTAGGCATAAGGATAGAGAATCCTCGCCCATATAATAAGATATGCCACCTGTTGACAGTCTGAGAAGATCGGTTTAGACGAGAGGTATGTTAATTCCATATGATGTGGCTACACATATGAAAGACTAAAAAATCTGATTAATTAACTCTTACAGATCCTTAACTTTCAAGTTTGTAGGCGTGATAGTCAATTTAATACTATAATTGATAAAATAAAAAAATAAGATTGACGAGTTAATCGGTCGATATACTGATATGCCAATAAGCTATCGGCTAGTTGTTAATAAGGATTGCAGTACTTATACATCAGCTAAAGAACCGATGAAGTCATATACAAAAAGCAAGAAATAAAATAAAGGGTATATCGGCTATATAGCTGATGACGTTCTAAATAAAATATATAATAAGCAGTTAAAACACGAAGCCCGGTCTTTTGAAGAAACAAGACCCAACATGATCGTACTATTAGAGCTAGACTTGATATATCAGACCGAACCAAGATAGTATAAGACTAAGGCTAACAACACCAAAATGACATAATCTAGATCGGTTACTGATGAAAGCATATAAATAAACTTATCGGCTAACTAAGCTGATGGGGAGAAACAAAACCTGATAGATCTCAATACAAACCCTATTAAGCATAGCCTCGATAGATCGAACCAAATTAAGATAGTATGAAGTCAAATCTAACATAACCAAATTGATCGCTAACGGATTAATCATTGAAAATATATGTATATTAACTAAAAAGTTGATACGTTAAACATAAAGCTCAGTATAAAGATAATTTATCGGCTGACTACTCCGATGAAACATCATGACCCACCGACTTAAGTCTCAATCTACTATCAACTTAAGTCTCAATCTACTATCAACTTAAGTCTCAATCTACTATCAACGGTCTAGAAGATCAGATCTAACTGATACAGCTTGAGACTGATGACGGTAAAAGGAGCTCAATAAGTATTAGATCACACTCAAACGTAATATAATATATCAAATCGGACTTAACCGATGCAAACTTTATCAAAGAGGATATACTAGAATAATAGCGGAACTTATCCATTCGTCGAATATTGGACCTAACCGATATAGTACATATCAAGAGTCAAAGCCCACCGAAAAAAAACCTAAATAAACTAGAGTGATGATACACCGATATTGTATTGGTAGATAATTTATAAGACTCTAAAGGGTCTATATTTATATCCTGAGGTTATACAAATCCAATATAATTATAATTACAAAAGACGTTCCTTCCTAAATAGAAAAAGAAACTATCTCTAATAAGATAAAAATAGATACTTCTACCTAATTATTATAGATAAAAAAAATCACTCTGTCATAGTTCCAAGATTTATTTCTTTGGTTTCATTTGAATAATGCTCTACCTATCGGTTTATTCGATCAGCCTTTCCATCCGTTGATCTCTTTCTATAAACCCATCATCGACTCTTCATCTATAATCGAATTTGTTGCTTACAAAATTTTTAACGTTAGAACCGCCCCAATCAACTGCCAATGATGCTGCTGCAGCCAAAAGAACTCATTACATGAAGAATTATTCAAAGATAAAAATTACAGGCACATTAGTGTAGAAACAGCTATATGAACCAATAGCATCGAAAGCTTCCATCCATTTAGCTTATCTAGAACTCTGCATTTTGCCAACTCTTACGGTATCACTGAAAAAGAAGAAAAATAATCATTGAGAATTCCAACAAAAGTAAAGCACAAACATTTTCAGAAGACAACGAAAGAAAAAAAAAGAGATATTAAGATATGTAGACAGAGTAACCTTTTTCTGGTATAAACATAATTTTACTGTATTAAATGACATATTTATTTAGTACCACAAAGGGCAGTAGAAAAGCACAATTACTTTACTTTTCGTCAGTAGGATCTCTCTTACTAGGTTTGTTAAGGTTGCTTGTCTAATCGGTTTTCTTTTCTTGAGGAAGGATCCATGAAGGGAATCCATCACTGAACCTTCAGGCCATATGCCACTTCCTCACCTAGTAGGAACAAAACTGATATATATGCTCTTGACCAGGGATTTACTATAGTAGAAAAGCTTCTAGTTGTTGCAAGCTGTGAGGCAAGCAGCAACACTGCTAGCCAAAGTTAGCACGCAAACAAGGCATTGTAGAGAGGAGAGGCAGAAAAACTTGAGAATGAGCCAAGACGGCTCAACTTGGGCGGCAGCAGCAAAGGAATCAAGCAGCAGCTAGCCACCATGCTGATACTCGAATTGGGGATCTGGAATAGTCCCAATGATCATCATCTTCGTACCTTGCCGGCGGCTGTTCCTCTTTGGTCGCTAACACGAATTCTACAGTAGAACCAGAATCTTTGCATCTCCAGCAGCTTGGCCTTGCACTTGATGGGGCTCCGGACGGGTCCGGCTCCAACACCGAGTTGTCGCTCGACGACCTCGTGCTCGTCTTCCTCGGTCGCCTCCGCCGGCGCGGCAGGGCCCTGTCCGCCCGACGCAGCTCGAGCACCGTCCGCATCTTCTTCTGAGTGGCGACACCGGCCGCCGCCGATGCTGTTGTGGCCCTCTCCACCAGGGATCTGACCAAGAAGAAGACTGCACTGTCGTCATCGCCCTGCAATTCGATAAAGTGTTCAGTTTTAGCAAACTGCATCGAAAATATTCAAAATCCTAGTGTTTATTTTTCTCCGGAGTAAATAAATCAGCATTGCAATTCACAGTAAGAAATCAAATTTGGAAGCAGGTGCTCCTACGCAGAAATAAAACCTCAAAGAGCTAGCTTACCTTTCGTTTCTTCCCGGGCATAGTCTCGCTGACTTAGGCAGAGAGGTGTATCTTCGTCGTGGGAGGAGTGCGTCTCAGTATTGGGGATCTGGAGTTTCTCGCGACTGGGCAGCTGCGGGTCGCGCGGGGCCTCTAGCTGGTCGGCGGTGGCGGAGGGCGCGCAACGGAGGTGCAAGGCCCCAGGAGACGCAGATCCGGGCGGTGCCCGGCGCACCGTCGAAGACGGCCGGTGTGTTTGAGGGGGGGGGGGGGGAGCGGGGAGATTTTTCCATTCTCTTCAACGCGCCTCCTCAACCACTAAACCCTTATTCAACAACGACTTTAATTATTTTAGACCACTAATTTATTTTTATTTTGCTGTTTTTATCTACCAACTCTGACAAATAACTTTACTACTGCTTGTCTCCTCTCTCCCATCTACATTCTTCGTCCGACGACGCCATCTTCAATCTCACATTTATTCGAAAGTGATGGTGACTTCTTACATAGAAAGATGCACGGTTTGTCATCAGTGACCACTACCTCGACATACATCCACTTCGTGGGCAGCCACTCGGACAAGTATTTCTCGTCAACTCTCGAGTAAATTGAAAATACAAATAGTCGAGCAAAGCAAAGTTCTCATGGTAAGTCCAACACCTATTGTTTTTCCACATCGATTTATCGACAAGGAAGGATGTTTTCCTCATGTAATTTCAGGCATGCCCAATAGCAAAGACGAAGAGAAAAAACACACTAGCAAACTAAGCTCATTTATTCCACCAAATTTATCTACATGCATACGAATCTACCAAGCAAACTAGCAAAATGGTTTTTGCTATGGCATCATGACTTGATGAGGTGGCGTGTACACAGTAGCGATCTTGACCAACTCTGTGGTTTGCTGCTTGAGTAGGGATAGGATGCTAGCCTTGGCGGAGGTATCGTCGCACCGGTGCGTGAGGGACGTCACCTCCCTAGCCTTCTACTTCCCTGTCGTGTAGTCCCACCGGTTGATGTCATCATATGCCATAGTGAATATGGACCCTATCATGTTGTATAGCTCCAAGCATCACACCAGCGCTGCGAGCTCGGTGTCGCTGTCAAGTGAGGCCACCTTGGCCAACAGGTCAAGGTGATCACTGGTGATGGTAGGCCTATGTGCGAGTAGTCACCATGGCCATCGGGAACTCAGGATTGGGCGGTGGCAAGGCTGAAAATGCAGATGGGAGAGAAGAGATGAGGTGTAGTAGTCATTTGTCACATGGATTTATTGAGTTAGTAGACAAAAATGATAAAATAGAAAAATCTAGTGGTCTGGATGACAAATAATCAAGTTTGCTAAAGAGGATGTCATTTGAGAATGTGCCATTGGAGAGTAAGTCAAAGATCCCAAAGAGGACATGGTGCAACATCAAGGGACAATGACCATGGTAACGCAAGGAGGTTGGAGAGGTTGAGTGGTGGTGAGGAAATGGAGACTTACTCTTGCAAGGGTAAAGGGAGGAAGAGAGTGGTGTGGACTAGGGTTCTAGAGAAGAGACTGAGTGGTCAGCGGTGGCATCAACGACATCCAAGAGAGAGGCTAATGTGCCAAGAGCTAGAGCGGGCAAGAGAGTAACGGGAGAAAGAGAGTGAGCGTTATAGAGGATGGGTGCATGGGCATAGTTGAGCATCACATGAGGGAAGTGGACGACAGACCTATGCTCATGATCGAATATATATATATATATGTGAGAGAGAGAGAGGGGGTAATAGGCTTGAAGCTAAAATGTGTAGTTTTTATAAACTACATTTTTGGAGTACAACATATATACACAGACAGAAAGTTAAATTATTCAACGAAACACCAAATTAAAGATCGACGTCGACACAACACAGTTTCCCAATTCACACATTGGGCTGAGGCTGCACCGTTGGGCGGGAGCTTGGGTTCATATCCACTGAATGACTGAAAGTTTGTGAGCTCAGCTGAATAGAGTTTGTGGACTAGATTTGGCCCGGCCTGAACTTGTAATTGAATTATTTTCAAAATAGTGTTCATATCCATTTTATATAAGTGTCTAAATGTGTTCACCCCTAAACTTTTTAAAACCAGAAATTATATTGATAGTCCGGTTCTATGTATGGTCTTGGAAGAATGTGGAGCACACCCTCATGGCCCACACGTCTGAAGCATATGTAAATCGGACTAATATTGAGTGATTCATGGTGTCTGCACATAACATCCTCAAAATTTAAATATTTTCAAAAATTGCACCATGCCGCTTCTTTAATTTTTATTTTAAATATTTCTTGAATTTATAGAAATGTGAAGTAGATTTTTTTATCTAAAAGGTAGATTTTAAAATCCTGACTCATTTGATGTTTTAAATTATAATCTCTAGCCTTTTCTTTCACATTTGATATTTCCTGAATTTGAAAATTTTGAATTTCAAACTTTTCTTGCTTTGGTTAATTTAGGCACAATTTTCAAATATTGACATTTTCTTTAAATCTAGAATTTCTTGAGTCCAATTTCTCATTCCAAACCCTTCCTATATTTTCATCCATCAACATAAAAGTCCTACAAATCCTGATATACCCTCAACCTAGCTAATACCACCAAGCCGCTAAGCATAACCTATTGCCACTAGATTTATAGGGGCTGTAAATGCCTCGTCGAACACCAACTCCTCAAGCGTTCCCAGTTATCCTCACGTAGAGGGGTTGATGGAGGAAGATGATGAGAGAAAAGAAAATACACTCGTCCCTCGTGCAAACCTGATGACAATAACCAAGAACTGCTAGCAATCAAACCGAGAAGATGCGATAAAGGCAAGAAAACCTCGCAGGCAACACCTCTAGAAAGGTCATGACACCGTAGGTGTCATCGTCGCTTGAGTCCTATTAGGAGGAAGGAGGGCGGCAGCTCAATAACACCCCAAGGAAGATCACGACGCTCTGAGAACATTGTTGTTTCTAGCTTAGGAAACCTTAAGCTAGGCTTTCACTTGCAGCACCCTCACCCACAGCTATCATCACCATCCTAAAACACCACTACCTAAACCACCCTTACCAGCCCTCAATTTCGTCGCATCGACGCCCTACTGGTGCCTAGCCCGAACCTGCCTTTATTGAGTCACCCACACAGCTAGCGCCACCTCTAGCAGCCAACAAGGCCATCGTCATCTGCTAACCTCTACCGTGTGCACCAGCCATCCCGCTGACATAGACGCATTAGCTTGCCACTGCCATAGCCACGCCAACCTCCCGTTTAGTTGTCGGTGCAACTAGCCACCACGAGTTGTCGCACACACGCACCGTTGTCCGCTACTGGGTTCCTGCATTCATCTTCCTCCCATTGCTGCCTGTCACAATGGCCTCTAGCTACTGCTAGTCGCATCGGCCGCCTGTTTTTCACCCCTGTCGTGCCTCTCATTGTCGTCGCCCCTTGCTACGCCTGATGAGGACATCAACAATACATCCCCATACTGGACCGTTTACTCATGGCCATACTTGCCAACTTAATTATCAGGTAAATTCGTTTTTAAGTATGTGTCCTTCTTATTTAGACAATGAAAACACATATACACTTGTTTTGTTTAAGAACGATGGAGAACACCAAAAAGGATTGACGCAGTTTGATTTCAAACTACAAAACAACGCCAAACTTATTATGCTCACCACGGTTACATATGGACTCCGATTCAAGTGTTTTTGAACTTTATAGAAAGCTTATCAAGTCTACTTTCAAATATATCTAGTCTCATATCGATATCTACTCAGAACTAGCCATAATCGTCATTTTAATATCAATACCTTAGTCTATCCATGGTGCTACGTCACTCTATTTTAGGCTGACAGCCCATATATCCAGTTGGATCCATTAGAGATGTGTTCTAGGGTTAGAACACAACCCCAACACCCTTGTGTTGTTCTCCTACCTGTATATAATCTCTATAGCCACAACGAAACAAAGCGGGTTTTATTAGATTGAAAGTTAGCCATCGATACTTCGTTTGCAACGCAAGTGTCAACTAGATCGCTGTCTATTTGTCCTCGTAACCCTATTTTTCTCGTTGTATTTTTAAATTAAACAATTCATCTTAATTTAACAATTTAGTACTTATTTATAGAGTATAGGTTGATAGTACTCCATAAGATCACGCACAACTATTAAAATTAATTTATCGGTTGCTAAGATGTAACGTCTCTAGACAATTGTAATCGGACCATAAACATCGTTTAATCCATCTGCGTCGATCTTAAAGATCAGGACTAAATCTGTCATCAGCTCTAAGTTGTATGACCCCGGCCAGATCTGAGCGAAGACGCTAGATCCAAGGGTCATTGAATCCAGTCATGGCGATGATAGATCTACAGCTCTCCTCTCCGACTCATCGTGCCCCACGCCACCTCCACCAACTTGGTGCCACAGACGAAGCACCGCCACAATTTGGCCCCACTGCCATCAGCCTAACTCGCTGCCCAGTTCTCTAACACGCTTCGATGATAACGAGGTGGAGGAGAGAGGAGAGGCGGGCGGCAAGGGCTATGGTTTCACCCCGCTCGCACGTAGCCAAGGAGTCTAATACGGCCACATGAAAACGAGGAAAATCAAAGGCAAATAGAATAACAGAATAGACACGAACGCCGACAAAATCATCCCACCGATGGGACAGAGTAGGTACTAGTTTGCACCTTTGCTTGATAGACGGCCTTCAGCCCGTACGCTAAGGCTCTTATGTGACAACTTTATTTTTTTATCATATTTTTTAAATTACTAAACGCTACTTTTAAAATATATATATATAAGTATCTTTAAAAAATCAAATAAACCTATTATTTATTATAATTAATGCTCGCTTATCTCGTCCGGCGAAAAATCGCTCTCTAAAAACACTTTCAACCTAACCTAACCTAGGTTTGTTCTCCACGATACACGCGCTGCAGGACTACAACACAATGACTGCACACTTGCCGACGCACACACTTGAACACCACGTAAAACTTTACTCGACATGACGAGACGATTCCGGATGGCAGACCCTTCAAGAGCCCCATGAACGCCAACGTCTCACTACTACGGAAAGGATCTTCTGTGCCAGTTGAAAACCTGGGTTCCCAACCAGCACAATAATTGCGGCACTGATGGCCTCCTCCTCATCAGTGCCGATGTATAGAATCGGTACTGATGGGATTAACCAGCTGAAAAAAAAAGACTAATCCGGCTCAGTCCAAATCACATATCACATATCGATGCCCAAATCAACAATTGCCGAAAAATCAACATACACAAATCGATGCCCAGATCAATGCCCACGGCATGCTTAGATCTATGCCTAAATCAACAAAATCATCATATCCAAGAACTGAATCAAAAAGAAAAGAGAAGATGTGAATCACAAATCCTAGCATGCATCATCCACTCCCAACAAAAGAAACTAACTTGTCAAATCGACAGCATGCCGAGGTCGCCGACTCCGTTTGTTGCTCGCCGGAGACCGAGAACACCGCCGCTCCCGCCGATCGCTGAGGCCAAGGCCGCCGCTCCCGCTGCTCGCCGAGACCGAGGCCGAGGACGCTGCCCCTCCCGTGGCTGTGGGGACCGAGAGAGAAGGGAGAGATCGAGAGAGAAAGGAGAGGAGAGATCGAGAGAGAAAGGAGAGGAGAGATAGAGTGGCTGTGGCCTGTGGGGATGGCGTAGGACATAATGTGGAGAGCGAAGAGGATGTGTAGGAGATAAGGGAGAGGTGCTGGGAGAGATAGGCTCCACTAAAAAAATCATCGGCTCGGCTGGCTCCACTCATTAGTATAGGGTTTTTTTTTTCTGTTCCGTCGTTCGGGCCTCACGTGTCGCGTGGTCCCACGGACGCGCCTTTTCCCGGATCGTTACCGACCCTGTTTGCGTCGTCTCCGAGCCTTCCTTCCCGTCCTGGTCGCAAGCTGCAATCTTACGATGGGAAAGCATGGCGTCGCTCATGCCGTATTGCCGCCGACTGCCAACAATTACTGTCTCTGCAGCCAATTGTTCCTTAGTTATAGCCGATAGGACTTGAGCGTGGCTCCATCAGTCCGTTGTTGGCCGGACTCGAGCGCAGCAGCGACTGCCTGCTGATGATCGAGGCAACTAATCCTAGTACCTGGTTTCAAGCAAGTAGTAATCTCCAAACCAGAATATCTTTAAAGTATTTCTAACCCGTTTAAAATATCAAAAAGTTTCTATATTCGTTATCTTTTTTTTAACTATCCATGCTTGAATTGGTAAGGCTGAATTAAATTAGACTAAAATTCCATTTGATAGTATTCCTTTGTCAAGCTCCACCAAGTTGAAGACACCTATCCTTCCAACTTCATAAAATTTCTAAAACAATTTAAAGGTATAGATATGATAACATATATTACTTACATGCACGAGCAAATTAGATTTATAATCGTCCTGAACGAATTAGAGTACAGATAAGATGAAACGGCTTGACTTTTTTCAAAGGCCAGTGGATCCTTAGTTCCGTTCACTAACAGATTTAGAACTCATATTATGTTTCCTCTTCCCATGTGGACAAGTCTTATTCTGCTTCAATGACCTGCCATTTATTAGTGCAAAGCTATTTTTTGCGAATGAAAGAAGCAAGCGCGACATGATAGATTGCCGTGAGTCAAATATCATGAACTGTAACATCAAAATACTACCTATGCAATGCAAGGCGTCGTAATTCTAAAAAGAGTGGACTTATGATTTTAGTCCATATGGCTCATCAGTCCACTTGGTCTGTTGTTTGCGCCGAGGTCTCTCACGTGTCCCGGTGTGAACACATCGGTCGCCTGGAAGGTCTGCTTAGCTCCAATGTAAATCGATCGGTTTTTTTGCGTGGCTTGAGGTACGCGCGTCAGGTGTCGTGGGATTCGATCGGCTCCGGCGCGTTGGTACGGGTGCGGGCGTGTCAGTCAATTTGACTTTGCAATTGAAAAAGAAGTAAGAAGAGCAGGTCCGTCGGACGGTGGGCTAATACAGGCGCTCGCTATCGGCTGGCTACCGATAGAATCGGGAAGCTCTTCGATCGGCTGGGGAACCAATGTGGATAGGTGTCGACAGAGAGTCGGCCGAAAATTATTCATACAATATGTTCTGATCAGCTCGATCGACTTTTTCACTGTAGCAATCGGACCTCTTTTTACTCAAGCCGATCTTTTTCCTACCTCTCCTCGGGCTTCTCAGACCTGACGCCGATCGGATAATTCTCTGTCTTTAAACCGATCCAATCTTCTACTAATTTGATCGGCCTTTCTACAATTCCGATCGGCTTTGTCTCACGAGCTGACCAGTATCTCCATCGGTCGATCCTGTTTACTAACTGAATCAAATTCTCCATCGGACACCTCTCAGCCGATCGGGTTTAGTACCATCGGATCGTCCAGATTTTGGCGTTAACACATGCCCCCCAATTTTGGGGTTTGCTAATAGACTATAAAATTTCGAGCCGTTAGAAGTCTCCATAAACCAGGATGACCCATTAAAACCCGCATTAATCGGCTCAGATTTCTGCCTAGGTCGCTCCGCCTCTATAAAACACATCTCCGCCTCAACCTTCTTCCACACACTTCTTCCCATCAAAACCCCCAAATCTCGACGAGCTCCAAAGGCGTACTTCCACAAATCTCCAAAGGCAAACTTTCGCAAACCTCGACGAGCTCTGAAGACTGAAGGTGAACTCTCGCAGATTTCTTCATCGGCCGCTACTCCTTCTTCATCCGTGCAATGACTTCTACACACGTAATCTCTGAGGTAACTATCATCTGCTCTTTCATCCTATGTTTCGCACGAATCTTCCCCATCCCGACTTCTCATCAACAGTCGGGTTATTATTTCTGTAGGATCTCAAGAGTCAGATTGCCATTCCGTTTCTAACCGCCCCAGTCACTTCTATCTTGGCCCTATGGGTAGCGAGGATCCGACTGATTTCATCAACTCTGAAACAGAAAGGATCATGTTCAAACACTCATCTATGACCATCATCGATTCGGCTAACAGCTTCAGATCTTGGCCTAGCAAACTCTCGGAATGAAGGAACTAATACCTTAGGGTTTCCACCTCTAAAAAGTCTTTCTAGGAGGATTTGGAGATAGACCATTGTATCAACATTTTCCTAGCCGATATGGAAAAGATTGAACCTCTACTTGCATCAGCTTCTTACTTTTGGTCGGATATCCTAAATGCCTTCATGTTCGGGCATGGACCGATGACCCCCACTTTGATGGATGTTACCATGTTGACCTGCCTCAACACCACCCACTACATAAACCCATTCAGCCTCAGATTCAAACCTACTCATCGGTTGAACACCAATAACGTCGGAGGTTGGAGTAAGTATATTTCCCTGCATAAGAAATCTTCCAGCCAAGTCGATGGGCGTAAACACGTAGCATTCTTGAACCTCTGGTTGGAACAGTTCGTCTTTGGTGGTTCGACTCTTGGTCCAACAAACAATATGCAATGTCTGGCAGAGCTCTTGGCCGATCACCACCAGATTCCCCTGAGGCAATATCTTCTCGGAACTACTTATCAACTGCTCCATCAAGTGAAGACCAAGCTATTGGCAGGGCAGGCCAAATAGTTGGATATATCGGCGGCCCCTGGTGGTTTATATAACTCTAGTTGAACGTCTACACCTCCAGGTCATCGCTAGGTCCCCTTTCCCTTCCATGACTTACTCGACTGACTATCTAGAGGAAAATGAGGCCAGTCGACGCTGATGTACATCTCTAGGTGAAGCTTCAACGGCTCTTCCTAGAAGCAAAATGACTCCCGTCGGACTCAGCCAGTGATTTAAGTGTTTCTACTACGGCTTCACTAAAGAGGTCACCATCTGGTTCGTGTACGAGGATGACTCTTCTTTTGAAATGCCTTCTAAGTTTCATCCGATGAATGCCTTAGCCGATAAAGAATTGAGGACAATCTTTTTATCCTCTATAACTCCTAATCTTCTGCCGACTGGATTTTCATTGGGCCGATCCCAACATCCATCATACGAGTTCTACCATCCTTCGGTTGGTGCTCGTCAGTTGGGCTTCGACCGACTCCCCATCGGCTTGTTCTTCATCGGCAAACTCCAAGCTCGTGGAGAAGTAAAAAGTGGCTTGGAGTACGACCGGCTTAGGTTGATGGCATCAACCTTGTCCTTAGGGACTATCACCATCTTCGAGCCCTGTATATCCAATACCAAAATCTTTGCTCGATGGTAGTCAGAATGGGAAAGGCACATGTTCAATCTATCGGCTAAAAATTACTGCCTTCGTCTCAACCCCGATGAAGAGGTAATCCTTCTCCTTTCACTATCTTTTCTTCATCGTATTGAATTTCAACTATGCCTTGATTCTCATGATTCCACAGGCTGGCGACAAAAATGCACCTACGACCAGCGCAAGTGGTTGGCCGATTATTTATCAACCTCCATCGGCCAGATCCCTCCTTGGGCAGGGTGGTCCACCTCCATCGGCTCTCCTCCGAGTGTTGCAAATACCAGGGCTGAAGTGCAAGAAACCGGCTACTCGGACGATTTCTAAGGAACAGAAATTCGACGTCGATGTTGCCATCATTACATCGGCCTCGCGAAGCCCTTCTCCTGCGGCAATTCTGACTTCTTCTGCATCTCCATTGGTATGTGTCAGCATCGATTCTTCATTGTCTTCGCCTTTATCCTGACACCTTCGCTTTGCAGCCTAAACCATCGGCTCCTGAAGTCCAAACGTCGGACACTGTTACTGGGGTTGAGCTGATGGTATCATCAGAAGTCATGGCATCTACTCCTCAAACTCAAACTGCCCCACATCAAGCCAATACCCACATAATCGCTTAAACTGCTCCCGATGTATCCCAAGTACATCTATCCTACATGTCATTTCTCTTAACTCATTATCCCCATATTTACTAATGTTGTCATACAGTCATTAGCCGATCTATTTTCCTTCGACATCGGTAAATACTTCGAAGCAGAGGAAGACTCAGCCACCAGCGCAGTGATCGAATCATTTTTACTAGCCGATGCACGTGAGCAGTTGTCAGATATTATGCATCGGCTGGAAGTTTCGATTGACTCGCTGGTGGAAAGTTGCGAGCCGATCCGGGGAAGACTTGCTGAAATTGAACATCTTCTGCCTGAGAAACTGATGGACGCACTCACGCCTGCTGCCTACTTGGAATTTCAAAGGACCCAGCTAATCGCATCAAGACGACGCATAGCCGATCGCGTTGAGCAAAGCAATCTGGCTCACAACGATCGGCTAACTGCCCAAATCGAAAAGAAAAGGCTTGAAGAAATGACAGCTAGCCTTCAACGTACCAACACCAAGCTTGGCCTTTTGAAGAAATGAGAAGCCGATTTGATAGCGGAACCCGACAAGGTTCGTGAAGACATCAACTCCAACGAGTCCCACCTCATCGACCTACCAAAATCAATCCAAGATAAAGAGGCCAAGGTAGCAGATCAAGTGCGACTTGCAGTTCGTCGGCATAGAACTTAAAGACTATCTCCGGATCAGATGAGGATGACATTTACGCCATTAATGAAATAGATCAAATTCGTCTGCGCGCGATCGAGGCCATTAAGAAATTCTTGTAAAACTTTAGCCTCGGAAAAAAAATCCAAATGTCATTCTGAACATTAACTATTTGCAATAGATTTCAATCAGCTTGATCAACAAAAGCTGTATATATATATATTTCCTAACGACGACGTCTAAACGATATCGGCCATTCGTAACTGATATAATCATATCGGCTTCTATACATTAAAAATCGGCTACGCCTTAGCCGATTTACGTAAACGGTATCATTAGCTGATACCACTTTTGAGAACTCATCCGTCTCGAAAAGAAAAAATCGGCTATACTTAGCCGATTTAGACGTCTTCTCGATTGGGTGACCATTCTCTAGACTTATCATCCCAAGACCCAATCGGTAACTTCTAATGTGTCGGCATCTTCTCTCTTCTTGATAATCGGCTCTCGTAAGTCGATACCACATGCATCAGATGCGTTAAACTGTTGAACTCTTAGGCGGAAAATTTCCACCTGATGCGACTCGATAACTCGTGAAAGGCTAAATCGGCTAATTGTTCATCGCTTAGAACAAGACTATAACATCGATTTCTGATGTCCTGGAAACGTTGGATGTATTCTAGGATGAACTCATTAGACCTCTATCTAACCGATGTCAACTCTGACAGTCTCGTTTCTTGAATCCTAGTACAGAAATATCCATGGAACTGTTGCTCTAGATCGGCCCATCCTTCAATCGAGTTCGGTGGTAACGAAGAAAACCATGCAAAGGCCGATCCAAAGAAGGATAATGGAAATAGACGGACTCTAAGAGCTTCCTCAACCGATGCTTCTCCACACTGTGCTAAGAATCAGCTGATGTGTTCTATTATAGATATGTTGTCTTGTCCTGAGAATTTTGAGAAATCTGGTATCGTGTATCAACGGGGTAATAGAACTTTGTCAAACCATTCTGGATACGGGTGCCGATACATAACTGTTTGATCTTTGGGCTTGATACCAAATTACTCTTCCACCATGTCCATAATCCTGGTTAACCAATTCTTCTCTCTTAAAGTATCTTTCTGATCATATGGAGGTGGATATGGTACCTGATTCTGCTTGTAATATTCTCCATAATGATTTCTCTAAAAAAACTCTGGAGGTACCTCCTGCCGTTGCCCCTCGAATCGATCTTGTATTGGTGGATACGTATTTGCCGATAGGTCCTTATTTTCCTCTGACTCTATCGGTAAAGGCGCATGATCCTGATCAAACTCTTGAGCCAATGACTCTTGTATCGTTTTCTTGATCAGATCTTGTAATGTATCCGTCCATACTCTTGATGGATTACTAAATATTTGATAAAATGATTCATTGAACATCTCTTGCAACAGCTTGGAAGAATTCACAGGTGCTGAATGGCCTGATTCCTTTATCAAAATATATTTTGGTAATTGTGCTTTTTGAATCGGCCCTTATTTAGTCATACTGAAGGATTCCAAACAGAACTTCTAAAAGTTGTCTATGTTTTGCTCTATATGTCGCCTCTGGTCTTCATTCAGATCCTCCATGGTAACTGGAATTGTAATCTCCTCATCGGCTTCATCTTCAGATGAATATGTCTTGGAATCCACATTTTCTTTAGACATATTGACAACAAGATGCCCCCCGGGTTGATGAGTAAAAATCTAACTTCTAATCAAGCACTTGTAGAGTTTCGCTGGTTGATGAATGGAATTATATCATACCAGCCGATGAAGGATCTTCAGTCGATGAACAGTCTTCAGGTTTCTTCAGCCGATAAATGAAATCCAGTTCAATCGGCTAATGAATGAAGATTTCTATCTTATCGGCCGAATGAATATAGTATGGTTCTTATTAGCCGATGAATGAAACCTTTGGTCCCACTGGGCGTACCAAAAAGCATGCTCACCACCGAAAATTATTCATACAATATGTTCTAATCAGCCCGATCGATTTCTTCATTGTAGCAATCGGACCTATTTTTACTTAAGCCGATCTTTTTCCTCTCCTCGGGCTTCTCAGACCTGACGTCGATCGGATAATTCCCTGTCTTCAAACCGATCCAATCTTCTACTAATTTGATCGGCTTCTCTATAGTTCCGATCGGCTTTGTCTCACGAGCTGACCAGTATCTCCATCAGCCGGTCCTGTTTACCGACTGAATCAAATTCTCCATCGAACACCTCTCAACCGATCGGCTTTAGCACCATCGGATCGTCCAGATTTTGGCGTTAACAACTATACACGTATATATATACTCCATGCACCATTTTGCCGCGGCTGCATGTAACCCTAATCCCTATTTTCATTCACTGTAACTGTCGCTCACCACCTGGCATCATCGTCTTGGTCATCCTGGCTCCGATGCCTTATCTTATCTTATAAACATTAGAGCTATCTCATGTAATAAAAATACTTTTGATTGCATTTGTCATTCCTGTCAATTGGGGCGTCACGTACGCCTTTCTTTTGGTCGATTCATTTCTCGCGCCCTTTATCCTTTCAACCTTATATACCGCGATCTTTGGTCCTTGCCTGTGGTTAGCACGTCGGGATACAAGTACTACCTTGTCATACTTGACGACTGTACCCATTATACTTGGACTTTTTCCCTTTGTGCCAAATCCGATACATTTGGCACCATATCCAACTTTTTTGCTTATGTATGCACTCAGTTTGAAGTGCTCATTAAGCAACTCCAGTGCGACAATAGTCGCGAATTTGACCATTCCTCCACATGAACTTTCTTCCTTAACAACATGGTCATCCTCCGTATGTCCTGTCCCTATACCTCTCAATAAAAATGGTTGAGTTGAACGCACCCTTCATATTATCAACAACATAATGCGTTCTTTCCTCTTCTAGGCCAGCCTTCCACCCACGCACTAGACAGACTCCCTACACACAGTCACCTATCTTCTTAACCTTTGTCCCACCATAACCCTTGATGGCCTCACATCCTTCTTTGCCCTTCATCGTACTCACCCTTCTTACACTCATCTCTGTGTCTTCAGCTATGCCTGCTATCCTAATATCTCATCCACTACTCCTCATAAGTTGTCTCCGCGCTCTACCTTGTACATCTTTCTCGGCTACTCCCCCGATCACAAGGGGTACCGCTGCCTTGACCTCTATTCTAACAAGCTCATCATCTCTTGGCATGTTGTTTTCGATGAGTCATTCTTTCCCTTCTCCGCCATGTCCACGACGTTCACCCCTCCCTCCACCCTTGATTTCTTACGTAGTGACGACCACACCACCCTACCCATTTCCACCCCTATACCGTCCTCCGGACATGCCTTCCCCAGTGCTCTCCGCCTATCCTCGCCTGCTCCTACTATAGGGTCCACCTCACCCCGGGCTATTCCCTCTGTCCCTAGGGATACTTTACCTCATATTGACGTCCGCGACGCCACCGAGGACCTTCCCGCTCTTGCTGCGGCCAACCATCATGGCTCTCAACATGTCACCAGTCGTAGCCACCATTCCGCAGCCCGTTGTGCCCATATCCAACATGCACGACATGCACACCCTAGCCAAGTTCGACTTCATCCAGCCTATTGACTGCCTCAACCTTAACATGGTAGCTCTTTCTCCGATGCCAAAGTCGTTCAGATCAGTCCTGACTGATCCAAACTGGCATGCTACTATACAGTCAAAGTATGATGCCATTCAGGCTAATGACACCTGGACACTGGTTCCTCGTCCTTTCAGCGTGAATGTTGTGACAGGGAAGTGGATTTTTCGTCACAAGCTTCAGTTTGACAACTCCCTTGCTCGCTATAAAACAAGATGGGTTCTTAGGGGCTTTACTCAATGCTCAGGACTTGACTATGATGAGACCTTCAGTCTCGTTGTGAAGCCAGCCATCATTCATGTGGTACTCACCCTGGCTCTCACTCACTCATGGCCCATGCACCAACTTGATGTCAAGAACAACTTCCTACATGGGACACTGACAGAGGCTGTTTACTATGCCTAGCCTTTGAGGTTTGTTGACTCCTCACACCCCAACTACGTTTGCCGCCTGAATCGCTCTCTATATGTGCTCAAGCAGGCCCCCCATGCGTGGTACAGTTGCTTTGCTTCCCACATCACCTCTCTTAGGTCCATGAAAGCCAAGTCTGATACTTCACTGTTTATCTATCAACGCGGCAATGACATGGTGGCCTTCCTACTTCTCTACGTCGACGACATTGTCCTCATGGTCTCCTCAGAGCGGCTCCTCCAAGAGACTATTTCTGCCCTCTGACGGGAGTTCTCTATGACTAAAACGGGACTGATTCATCATTTTCTAGGCATCACTGTTACTTGATAGGCCAATACTCTATTTCTGTCCCAGCGACAGTATACCTTGGACATTCTGGACCACGCCGGCATGCGGGACTGCAAGTCCTGTGCCACGCTAGTGGACACTCGATCCAAGGTATCCAAGCACAGAGATTCCATACTGAACTCTACTCACTACCGGAGTATTGCAGGTGTGCCCTAGTATCTCACATTTATACGCCCTGACATCGCATATGCTGTTCAATAGATCTGCCTACATATGCATGATTCTCTTGAGCCCCACCTTGCCACCATGAAGCGGATACTGCAGTATCTCCAAGGTACCCTAGATCATGGACTCCATCTCTCCCACGTTGCTCTGACCAACCTCACGGTGTACACTGATGTTGACTGGGCCAGATAAAAGTCAGAATATAGTTCTTATGGGTGGTTTAAGAAAATACATTTCAATTACAAGAACTTATTTTTTATGGGGTACTATTGTAATATGGTTCTTCGGCAATTGCTTCGTGAGCTCCAGTCTCCAGTCCATCATGCTACTATTGTATATTGTGACAACATCAGCGCACCAAGCACGTCGAGATCGATCTGTACTTTGTGTGTGAGTGTGTCACCCTTGGCATGGTCCGTATCCTCTACGTTCCTACCTCCTTGCAGTTCGCCAACATCTTCACCAAAGGCTTATCGACTCCCGTCTTCACCGAGTTTAGCTCTAGTCTGAATATCCGTTGTACTCTCAATTATGACTGTGGGGCATATAAAGAGTAGACTTATGATTCTAGCCCATATGGTCCATTAGCCCGCTCGGTCTTTTATTATACACGCATATATATACTCCACCATCAGCCCGCTCGGCTTTTTATTGTACACGCATATATATACTCCACGCACCGCTTCGCTATAGCTGCGTGTAACCTAATCTCCATTTTCATTCAGCTTAGCTTAAACGATTTTTTTCTATTATAACGCACGGGCACATATAAAACAGTAAAAAATTCTCCTAGAGCGACTACAGTCACCTAGAGAGAAAGCCCATGCTCGTCTCTCCTATCCCCGATTCCTTTTTACTCCTTAAAAAAACAAAACAGGGGAAAAGGAAGGAAAGTTTTGATTGCTAGCACTGTTTTTCCTTGGTATCTAAAAATACCACCCTGAGAATCCATTCCGATTTATACCACCGATCCGTTAGTCCGATTCGATTTTTTTTTGATAATCTGCGTGCTTCTGAATTTCTCTACAGTGCATCTCAACCACGGCTTTCCTCGTCTCGTTGTTTATTCCCAGCAAATTGCTCTGCTATGCATCTCAGCCCACCATGATTCCCGTCTTCTCTTCTTTGTTCCTCTTCTCTATTTGTTTGTCAGGATTATATCTTTGTACAAGGCTTCAAAGAACAACAGTAATCACGAATCAAAATTGGTGTTGCAACAAAGCAAACCAAATTTGTTTAAAAAGCGAAGCTTACTTTCGGAGAGAAAGCACTAATGCATCGGGAGGGGTCCAAGTAAAGCTGCACGTGCCAACAAGGTGAGAGCTCCGCACGTGCCAACAAGGTGAGAGCTCCGCACGTCCACAGGGGGAGGAGTTCCGGCCACTCCCCATCGATGTGATGCCATGGCTTCGCCACACCAGTCGCTTGAGCTATAGGTTAGGGTTTTGAATTAAGAGAGAGAGAGAGCTGGAAAGAGAGAAGACAGGGGAATCGAGAGAGATGTTGACGGGAGGACCGAGGGATACGATGAAAATCTAACGGATTGGTGGTGTACATCAGAACGGGGATTCTCGGGGTGTGGTATTTTCAGGTATCGGGGAAAAAACACTACAGTCGAATTTTTCCAAAAAGGAAAGCCTCGACTCCTTGCGGCGGTGCGCCCGTGCAAGAGCCTGTCAATCTCCCCGTCCCCTCGGTGACCGGCGGCCTCCTCGCGATTTCGCCCGCCGCCCCTGCGTCGATATCCATCCCGCGACGAGCAGCGGTGCCGGCGTCTCTGCTGCTTCCGCCGCATCCTCGCTCGCTGTCGTTGGTGAGCATCCATCCGTTACGCACCGCCCCGTTTCTCATCTCTCTCTACCCACCCACACTTCTTCTCGAATTTGCGTTAGCCCTAGCTTCTCTTCTAAGATCTGGAAGCTGCTTTTCTCTTAATCTTGCCTTAACCCTAGTACTAATAACAGTTCAGTTTGTTCCCCAAAAAAATTTGGGGGTTCAACTGAACCCCCATGCCCCACGCTAGGTCCTACTCATCCGGTGAGAGTCAGTGGGAAAGAATCCGGTATCCAGGATGATGTTCGACGATGATGACGATGAACCTCAGTTGAATGCGGTGGATAATTACTATCTTCTTGATGCACGGGAGGTGCCTGTCTGTTTATCAGTCTTGCCATTTCAGTTCAAAGCCACCGATGGGGTTCCTGAATGCAAAAAGGATGTCTTCTTGTGGGGAACTGCTGATCCTGGCATCAAAGTATACAAGAAAGTGGTCGCTTGGAGGCTAGGGCTTCAAGGCAAGCAGCTGGAGATTTCTGTTCTTTCGGGAGAAGGCAGCTGGATTAGCCTTACAAAACCAAAGAATAGCTACGAGGAGAAGATTCGGACAATACTGGTCACAGTGCAGATGCTTCACTTCCTCAAAAGGAAGCCTGAGGAGCCTGAAAAGAACCTTTGGAGTCATCTTCGTAAAATTTTCGAGTACTCCTCCATTCACTCTGTCCATTCTTTGCCTGATGACAAAACTCAGATTTATTGAAACATTTTCATTTTGCAGCAAATTTGAGGTTAGACCCTCTGAGGATGACTTCAGAAATCACCGTTCACTAATTAAGCAGTTTGCTGAGAAATTTTCGACCTTGGCTAAATCAGAGGTACACACCATCTGATTATTGATATGGATAATAACACCAGTATAGTGTAATTTAACTCTAGTGATTGTAACAACTCTTCAGTAATGTGCTGATTGCTGTTTTATGGTGATATCTTATCACGGTTTTTTGACAGATTTTGCAAGGCTTTACTCAAGAAACTTCTAGGAAAAAGTTTAGTGAGGTATGTTGGGATTGTGCCTTCTCTTGAAAATTTTGGAAAAAAAACTGATATATGATATTAATTATTTCTCTTATTATAATTACATCTAGGTTGGTTCAGATAAAGTGGAAATCAAAGTTCCATTTATTGCCGATGATGACGGCATAGAGGAGATGGTTGACGTGGATAATAATATTGAATCTAGTGAAGAAGAGGAGGAAGATTTATTTGATTCAATCTGTAGCATATGTGACAATGGAGGAGATCTGTTATGGTAAGTTTAATCTTGTAAAGATGATATATCATCCAAAATCCTTTTCCAACCCTTCAGAATGTACGCGACTTCTAGTCTAATTAGTCAGTTGAACATACACAGGGAGAGTTCATTATTGGCAAAAATATTTGCTTTTAGAAATAGGAATTATTTGCGATGTCAAGCTCTGGAAGGTCTATATTCCCCAGGGAAAGTTCATTGCTCCCATTTCCTTAAGACTTTGTCGGCTATCAGGTTTATCTGCTTAACAATTTCTGAATTCTCTAGCTGTCCAGCACCAACATGTCCTCACTTATTGAAGCCCGTGTTTCATGTACAATGAGATCATGCCTGAATTCTTGGTCTTTGGGATTAGAGTTTGAGAAATTGGATTTTATAAAGTAGCTACTCAGGTGATGGCATCACTAATTCCTGGTTAAATAGTTTGATTAAAATCTGAATCACTCCTGTCCACACAGGCCCTTCGATGGAGCAGAATCTTACAATTGCTTACTTCCTTTATCGACTTGTATTTAAATTATTCAAGGGAAATTAAAGTAGCATTTGGATTCCCCCAAAACAGGTCCAAGCAAGGATGTTAAATTCAGGAATTTGAGCATTTTCATACAGCTGCCCCATTATTTTCTTACTCGTGCATTAAGAAGATATTTTGCCCATAGATGATAATTTCAACTGTTTTGGGAACTTTCCTCTGCATGTTCTTCTAGTAAATTGTTCAGACCATTTTGTTTTTATCAGAAAACACTAGTTTTTTCCCAAATAAATCATCTGCTAATATTGATTCTGCTCCCATGCAATAGTAGAAAGAGTGTCCATTCAATTTGCACTTAAAATAGTATTTCTAACTATGTTAATGCTCACATCATTAGTCTACATGGAATCTGTGATCATGACTCAACCCTGTCTGCTATGGTGTTATCCGTTGTTGAAAAAATGCCACGTACAATGTTACAATATTGATTTTTTTAGTTCCTCGTACTGTTTTTACTTTGCTTAAAACCATATTGCATACTTTGCTTTCATCGATATTTTGCTTCTGGTTTCATCATTGCCATATGAAATTCCCCGTAAATACTGGGGAGTAGTTTTGTTAGGCCTATAGTACCAATTTTAATCCTTACATATTATCCTATTGTAGCTGTGATGGTCCATGTATGAGGTCCTTCCATGCAAACATTGGAACTGGTGAAGATTCCTATTGTGATACGCTTGGGTACACTGAGGCAGAAGTTGAGGTAGCTCTTGAACTTCTTGAGTGGTAAAGAGAGCTTGAAATCTACACTTACCTTTTATTTAATTGAGTTTTCTTATTCTACTGATTTCTAGGCAATGAAAAATTTCTTGTGCAAAAACTGTGAGCATAAGCAACACCAGTGTTTTATCTGTGGAGCATTAGAACCTTCAGATGGACCAACTGCTAAGGTATACTGTCATTGCTCACTTCTAAGTAGATAAAAAAAACTGTTGCTTTATCATTCGTTTTTTTTTATGATACAGTGATTTTTTATGATAAAGTGATTTTTATGGTTGAATATGGCCATAGTGCTATATCACTCTACTTGTAAGCTTCAAAGTTCTAATGGCATGTTTGGGATAAGGGCCCCGTAGGCCTATTTGAGCTGTTCCTGCAGTGGGGTGTGAGGGTGCCATGGGGGCAGCCGCGTCACAAGGGCAGTGGAGAAGAGGGAGATACAAAGACTTGTTTATTTTTTGGTTAATGAATAAAGATACGACCCCATCCTTATATAACTGGGATTACTTGACCCTTAAGGAACTTTATCATGGTTAAGGTGTCGCTAAAGTGGCAAAGCACACAGAGGAGATAAGTTGTCGGTGCCTTGCCTTACAAGAGAAGGAAGGGTTAAAGCTCCAAGGAAAAAGGGGATAGAAGGCATCAGGTTGTTGATTTAAGGGTGCAGTCACCTTCTTCCTTGCTGCAGCTGGCTTGCTGTCGCATTTTCTATGCCACTACTATCAGATCTAGTTCCAGATCGCTGCAGCTTTTGAATCTCTGGCAGCAGTTTTGGTGGGCCCTTCGTCAATTTTCCCTTTTCTCTTGCTTATCCAATATTCTCCACTAATCATGACTCAGCCACCTCATGTAATCACGACTCAGCCACCTCATGTAGCGTTGTAATGCCTAACGCGCTATGGCACTGAGGCGATGGTACTGTCGCCTTAAACCGCCTTACCTCCTTTACAACACTGACGGAAACAGCTAACAAATCGATCTAAATGTACACAACTTGCTTGAACAGTACCGCTGGCCCTGGAGTTGTTGACTGCTTCTGTATGGGCCCTTATGGACTGCACATGACAGAAGTTGTGTGATTGACATAGCAATTATCAGTCGGGCCAAATTAATGCCGGCATGGTAACACCTGACTATTTTAGAGTCACTCAAGAGTAAGTAACAGTATATAGTTCAGCAGTTAGGAAGTCCATCTAATTAATTGTAAGTGTGGCATGTTTTTTCAGGGCTTTGTTCTAGTTACATTTTGCTAATTTTGACATCTTTCTTTAGGTGTTTCTTTGTAATAATGCCACATGTGGGCACTTTTACCACCCAAAATGTGTTGCACAACAACTTCATTCTAAAAACAAAAATGAAGCCTCAGAACTGGAGATGAAGATAGCAAATGGACTTTCATTTACATGCCCCAGCCATTGGTGTTTTCGTTGCAAAGGTTTGGAGGACAGAACTCAAGAGGAATTACAGTTTGCTGTTTGCAGACGGTGTCCAAAGTCGTATCACAGAAAGTGTTTGCCAAGGTGCTGTTATGAAACAAGTGGTTTGTCTTTTCAAATTCTGTTACATTTATAATATCTTTTGTTTATCTCATTCGTGGAATTGAAATTATTTCAGAGAAATTGCCTTTGAAGATAGTGAAAACGAGGATGCTATTACACGTGCTTGGGAACTTTCAAAAAGAATTTTGATCTATTGCTTGTATGTGACTTATCCACATCTTGCTAAGTGCTTTGTGAACATTGTTCATATCATTGATTTGTTGCAAACTGTTACAGGCACCATGAGATAGATACTGACATTGACACACCTATCAGAGACCACATAAAGTTCCCTCATATTCCAGACATAGAAAAACCTGTAAGACTTCTAGAGAAGTCAACCAAAGTGGTTAAGAATAAAAGGCCTTTTAGTGAATCAGTTCCTGATCAACTTTCAACAGAACTTGGAAAGCTGCCAGATATGGTTTGCATTCAAGAAAGTGATCGGGCCAGAAAGATTCGTGCTAGGAGTTCATCTGAGCAATTTGTTGTCAAACCTGGTAAGAAAACAGCCAAGTTCTTGAAAGACACACCACAGCCTGAACCATGTATGCTCAAGGATGCTTCTACAAGCAGTACAAAACCTGCAAAAGAGCAGGAAAAACTGTTGGTAACTATGCCCTCATCATCTACTTCTACGAAGATACCCCAAAGTTCATTTCCTACAGTGGACAGGGAAACAGAGAAGAGGTGCGCCACTTCTACATAATTACTGGGGATTGAGGTCACGACTATTTGTACCTAGGCATTTTAGTTTTTTACTCATTTATATTTCTACAGTTTTCTTTCATATTCTATTCTTCTTTTTTATTTTTTTTGTTCTATCTTGTCATGTGCAAAGTAAATGATTATGAAACAGTATGTAGTGTATATACTTAAGAATCCTCATGGAGCTGAAACAGGATATTTTTTGGCTTACAGGGTGATTGCCTTGGTGGAAAGAGAAGCCCCTTATTTAACATTAAAGGATGTGTCAAGAAAGTGCATGATGCCTTCAACTCATGCATACTCTGGCAGGCAAGTCGACAGGATTATTGCGACTGGCAAGCTTGAGCGTTCTGTTCAGGTCATTAGTTCTAACATGAATTGATAACGAGTTTACGCTAGTTATTATTTGGACTCATATTTGCTTAATGATGGCATTTGTAGGCTGTAGGGGCAGCTTTAAAAATGCTGGAAAATGGAGGCAATGTTAATGATGCTAAAGCAGTATGTGAACCTGAAGTCTTAAAGCAGCTTACAAGATGGCATGTATGTAAATACTATATGTAAATTTTCATACCATTCTTTTTATAGAATCTTTATATATTATTCCTGCTTTGAGATTTTTACTGCACAGGCCTCTCCTAGATGTGATGCTTATTTGCTTTCTAATGTGAAATATGAATGATACATAGTTTTTTTATGTTTCAACTGGTACTTGGGTGTTTTTCATTAATACTGCCATTACTAAGATCTAGTGTGAAATATGTATGATACATCTTTTTTATGTTTCAACTGTTACTTGTGTGTTTTCCATTAATACTGCCATTACTAAGTAATCTCTTTTACTTGAATGAAGTATTAAGCCATTTGGAATTTGGAGTGCAAATTTGTGCTTTTGCACATTAACTCAATCTATATTATGGAGGTTTTAGTACCATCAGCTCCAATGGCTCTGGTCAGGAATAGCAGTCATTTGGGGTTTCTTTGGAAAATCCAAGTAAACCTGTCCTTTTGGGGGGAGACTTAGTCTGGTGTTGCCTCTTATGTCCTTAATTAAGTACCTGATTGAATGCATACATTCATTAACTATCTTGCGGTTGCCATAAAAGTTGTTCTTTGAATGCGCGCATAACAGTACTAGTACTACTACAACTAGGCTATCTCCTGGCGCTACCTGCATTGTTCAAAGCAAAAGAAGACCACACAAGCAACTTGGGACGATCCATCACTGATTTGCTGAGCTCTTGATTTGGTGGCTGAGTTCACCACACATTGCGCACACAATATCTGCTCCTAAGCTCCAATTGGGTAGCTCCCGAGCCAGAACATGTGGGTGCTCAATGTTATCCTGGTGTTTGGGCTTGACCATTGGGAGGGTTTGTCCCCCACTTGGGTTGGCTAGTAGAGGTGGGACGCTTGCAACCGTTATGAGTGACTCGGTGCACAACAGTCGCATAGAGGCCATGACAGCCTTGGTATGATGAATCCTTCTAGACACAGCCATGGAGGCAACCAGCACTGGCCAAGTGACCTACAGGCTGGCTGAAGGACAGGATTCAGCAACTACTAGTAATAGTGTAATACTAGTTTTCATTCAAAAAAATAGTGTAATACTAGCATGTCAATAGTAGGAAGGTTGGAAGAGAATGTGCATCGGAGTTAAAGGACCTGCACTAATGCGGGTATTCTCTGTTTGGAGTTACCAGGGGTAAAAAATACCACCCCAGCCTTCGTATCTGAAATAATGTCCAAAACATCTACTATTCTTGACTAGAGGAGTACATGTAATTGTGGGACTTCATTTTTTTCTGCGAGAAGTTGCAATCTTATATGTTTTTCACTATGTGTTGTTTGCATGAACGGGCACTAATTTTCTCCAATGTTTAGTTGGGTGGAACATTTTCCCTTATACCTTGCAATGTAATGGTATTTGACCAATTATTACCAACTTTTGATTGTTTGTCCTTCCAGAGTAAGCTCAGAGTATATATATCACCCTTCATTTATGGCACACGCTACAGTTCGTTTGGTCGGCATTTTACGAAGGTGGAAAAGCTTGTTGAGGTATATTCGGATCCAGATATATGTTGATAGTGAGTTGTATATAAATACTTAGCTATATTCCTATTAACCCTTCGGACCTAATTTGGAGGCACCACAAACTGGACATTAGATGCAGAGATCCATTGAAAAAAAAAATCTCCAATCTCAATCTAAATGTCATCTTGTGATGGCTCTAGGAAACAAATATCTTCTCATCTGTTTTCTAGCATGGCTTCATGAATTATGATAACCACATTGGCATTTAACTGTGGTTCGACAAAGGTGTCCAGTCTCATGAAAGTCAAAACTTGTGTACAATTTGTTGAGAAGTGCTTTCTGCCTCAAGAAATGAAATATTGCAGACTAGGTTCAAGAAAGTAGAGAAAAACCAGAAAACCTGTCTGTTTTTTTTTGCCTTTTAAAAATGTCTACTTCAAGGCATAATTGACATCTTTCTTCCTTGTAGAATATATGCTTTTTTTTATTTGTTATACCTGATTCAAATATAGAATCTTGAAAACCCTTGCTCTCCAACAAAAAAAAAAATTGAGAACCCTTAACTTGAAATTGTTATGTTTTTGCCAACTGGCTAGGTAGCAAAATTTTTAACATATTTTCCTAATCCTCTAATCCCCACTGTAGATCATCAAATAAGAATGTCAGTATGGTATGTTGATGTACTTATAAAGACTTATCTTATTGTTCACTATACATACAATGACTTAAGGAGAAGGAAACAAATGCGGACCAGCTGGGTATTCCCTAGGAAAATTTTGGCTGAACACCATAAACTTGTCAAGGATATTACTTCTAAACATAAATGATAAAATCTGGCTGTGGTTTCTTGCCCTCATCGCCTCGTGCATACTTCCATGACTTCTTGTTAATACATCCCTTAAAGCCACACATATATGGTCATAGCTCTAGAGAACCCCAAATTTCATGCCTAAATGCACCCAAACCAGACTTGTGGTCATAAGGTTTTGTAAACCTAACCAGAGCCAAAATGTAGCATGCTTGTGTTCAAAGAGATGTCTGCTAGCAAGGTGAAGAACTGTACCATCGTATCATGTGGTTGTGTCTCAACCAGAGCAAAGCTTAGTGGGATTTTGTTGGGGGCAGGGACAAATTTGTTGACAATGTTCATTGATCCGTAGTAGTAAACCAAGCAAGTGCAATACCTAAGTGCCATTAACCAATAAATCTGCAATGTTCTGCTACCATTAACCATAAAGCTTGTGGATTATGTAATTTTCTTGTTTTTGTGTTATTTCCCTTGAAAGTTGTAACTATACTAACTTTCTTATTTCTTGGTATAGATTGTTGATAAACTTCATTGCTATGTGGAACCTGGTGACATGGTATGTATATTTTAGTACAAGAATCACATGTTTATTCATTGGTAGATTACATCCTCCATATGATCAATGTATTTAATACAATCAAATGGTTATGGCCTAATAAGCTGCCAGTAGCGCCTGCACTTCTATAGACTATAGTAGTAGAGATCTGTCTAATTTGGCAGGTTATTTTAGTTTGGTGTTATTTAAGGAATGATTAGAGCTTTTATCCATCATTGGCTCAACTTTGATTCTTGTGTATCTGGTATCATATGATAATTATACTCCGTTATATTGATATAAATATTTGAGTAAGGCTCACCTCTACTGTTCTCATAAAAATCGAGCTGGTTTATCTGTGAGTTGTTTTGTTGGGTCTTTTGAATGGTGTATGGGTGGTTGTTCCCAGATAGATCCCTGTCTGTCTCCTGTCACTGTAAGCTGGTGTCCCCTTCAGAAAAACTTGTTCCTTGCAACTTTTAATAGCAGTGTTCAAGAAGGGGCTAGGCGCTAGTCGGGCAGCAGAGTAGCGCTTGGTGCCTAGGGCCATCTAGCTGGTGCCTAGGCGGCGCCTAGGTCCAATATCCAGGGCAGCAATGACCACCATGTCAGCACCACCACCAGCCAGTCAATCCACCACAACAAGCAGGTGCAGCAAGAAGCAAGCAACCAGAGAGTATAGAGCAGAGTAGCAGAGCACAAAAGAACAGAGTATAGAGCGGAGAGCAGCAGCAAAGCAAAGAGCAGAAAGAGCGAAGAACAGCAGCAACGCAAAGAGTAGAACTGCAGGACAGAGCTTTGCTTGATTCGCATGCCGACGGCCAGCGGAGAGGACGAATAGATGGATGGTGGATGGCGGGTTCTTCATCCAGCAGCATGCATGCGTGGTTGATGGTGCCAACATGAAGGTTGGAAATGTGAAATGGAGGGCCGGCCAATGGTGGCTGTAGCAGCGGCAGCGGCAGGGACCTGAATCGCCTGTGCCCTTCCCAAACCCTAGCCACCCCTTCCGCTCTCTGTTTTGGGGATTTAGTCACGGTGCCATATGGCCCATGCCTTATATCCCAGCCCTGATGCTGCCTAGCCTCCTTGGCGCACGTCTAAGCGCCGCTGTGCCCGCCTAAATAACTCTGCGCCACCGTGACTAGGTCGCCTAGGCGCCAAGTTCACCGCCGAGCTCATCATCAAGGACCTAATTGCTGTGCTAAGCCCCTAGCTGGCACCAAATTGCCGCCTAGTCTCTGACTAGCCAATAACCAATCAACACAGTCGTAAGTAAATTGGATAGACTGGAGTTAAAACCCAACAAGAGTGTTAAATCATGGTTCATGTACGTCCAGTTATTTTTATTCAAGTATAAATTTTTAGGTATCAAATTGTCGCCCAGGCTTTGACTAATGCCGATTTTTAGAACACTGTTTAATAGAAGCTAGACCATATGGTCTATGGTCTAAAACTACTGTTCTCATTTAAAAAAACACTTGTCCCTTGTCTGAAACAGACATATAACGTTACAAGTCCAATGCTGTGTTTTACATCAGTCCTTGATCATTTTAAATTCAATGAACTTGCAGATAGTGGACTTTTGCTGTGGTGCAAATGATTTCAGCCGATTGATGAAAGAAAAACTTGACAAAGTCCAGAAAAAGTGTCGTTTCAAGAATTATGATCTTATCCAGCCGCAGGTAAAATGGAGGCCAGTAATCATTTTTCATTTGGTTTTCCTTCTGGGGAAAAAAATCTGTGTTTTATGATCCTTTGGAATGCCATTGCTTTCTTTTATATCAAATAGAACTCCTCAATGTAAATGCATTAGAACTCAGTCAGTTCCAAACTCTATTATCATTTCCAGAAAGTGAATTCCATTAGCATTTAACAGGTCACCATGCTTACTCTGATAAACATGCATTGTGTATGCCTTTTGCAGAATTGCTTTGCCTTCGAAAGGAGAGATTGGATGACTGTACGGCTAAATGAATTGCCTCATGGATCCAAACTAGTATGTTTAATTTGGACATTATTTAACTCCAGTTTGCTAATTTAAAATAATTATAACATCTGATTGCTTCTTGATTAGATAATGGGGCTTAATCCTCCTTTTGGAGTCAAAGCAGCTCTCGCGAACAAATTTATTGACAAAGCATTGGCCTTTAAGCCTAAGCTCATTATATTAATTGTCCCCATGGAAACAAAAAGGTAACCAACACATACCCATCCCGTAGAAAATTGTGTTGAACTTTTGTCTTACCAACACATTGCAAAATATCAGGTGAAGACCTAAAGTTTTTAATGTGAAGCATCTGATCACCTGGTGGGAGCCCAATCAGACCTGGGACAAATTGGGGCTGATTGGGTTAACTATGTTAAAAAAATAGATTTTCACCTGATATTGTTTTCAGATGATAGACATCTTATCAATTTTTTTGGTGTAATATATGTTTCTTACTTTCGTATCTGCCTCCACTCTCTCGCTATCAGGTTGGATCAAAAGAAGACACCTTATGATTTGATTTGGGAGGATAGTGATTGTCTTTCAGGAAAGGTAAAGACCATCAGGAAAATTTATTAAACTTTAAGTTTCCCCTTTTATTATCTACCTATTATTCCTAACATTTTCTTGTAATTTATAGGCATTTTATTTGCCTGGTTCTGTTGATGTTAATGATAAAATAGTTCAAGGGTGGAATGCCTCTACACCACATCTCTATTTATGGAGCCATCCTGATTGGACAAGGAAGCACATGAAAGTAGCTGAGGAGCATAACCACACTAGCATAGGGAGGATCGCTTCCCGTGTTGATAATATATCAGATAACCTCCTTATGATGAAAGAACCTGAATCTTCTGGTATACATAACTCTAGATCAGGGAAAGAGGAGAATACAGGAAAAACTTCATGCCATCTCAAAGAGACCAATCTATCAGACCTCCCTGTGAGGAGACAGGCTGAAGCTGGCAACAAACGAAATGTTGGACCAGGCAAAGAGAGAGAGACTACAGAGAAGACATCGTGCAATGTCAGAGAGGTTATTCTATCAGATGATCGTCCTGTGAAGAAACAAGCTGGATATGAAGAATTGAAAGCTAAAGAGTACCATAGATCCAATAGCCTTCCTGTGAAGAAACAAGCTGAGATTAATTATCAGCATATCTCTCAATCAAGAGAGGAGAAAGAGCGTAGCATGGATGAAAGCAAGAGCTCTCATAACAGGAGCAGGAAAAGAACCACTGATCAGGTTGACGGCAGCCTCCCTTCAGAAAAACAAGTGGAAGTTGCTTATGAGGAAAGAATGGCTATTCCTATTAAGAAGAGTACCCACCAAGAAAAACAACTGGATGCAAACTTTGGAGACAGAATAAATGCTCGTAGAAGGTCAGAGATTATGGGTGCCAAATTCAAGGAACAAGGGGATTCTGACATGAGCATGTCATCCCCTGACTCCAGTAATGCTCAAAACAAATCCAGAAGCTGCTCTCCTTTTATTCCAAGTGGACACTCTGCTGATAAGAGTACATGCCGAAATAGTTTCATGAGTTATCCTCCAAAAGAACATCTTGTCTCTAAGCAGACTACTTACCAGGGCAGATATTTAGCAAGCAATAATGAATGCAACGATGCATTTGAAGGGAAGAGTGTTCCTCCTTTTCATACTAATGTTGATGATATCTCCAGGAAGTTCAGCACCGGTACTGAATTTGAAGTGAACAGGCAGCATTTTTCGGCCCCAACTGGTGACACGTACAGTTGGCAATCTCTAAGAGATAGTGACAGGTTTTATCGGACGCATTTCTCAGAAGAGAGGAACACTAATGCTCTTGAGAGCACAATTGCTGATGCACCTTCGCAACAGCCCACAAGGTACAGTCAACAAGTTGGTGATGATTACCTACAAACCAGTAGGGTCCCACCAACATTGGACGAGCAAGCACATCTAACAACGCATGTTGGACATGCTGATGATTACTTACAGACAAGTCAATACTCCCTTGGATCTTCAGGTGCTAGATATGGGCAGCCTTTGACTTCTTCGTATGGACTCCCAGGTACGAGTACACCATATAGCATTATGGACAAGTATGCTCCTGAATTTTTGGCTCCAAGTGCACAAAGAAGCTCGGTTATGGACATGTACGCCCTGGGTCCAAGTGCACCTGGAAGCTCGGTTATGGACAAGTATGCTCCGCCTCTAGAGGATTTAAACAACAGCGCACGAGGGGTTCCACAATACCCGTACCGACAGCTAGGCTCTTCTGGTGGTGGTTGGCCTCGTAACTGACCACCTGAGCATCAGTTTACTGAAACGATGGTGCAAGATCTGACCTGACCTCTGCAATATTCAGTTAGGCTATCACAAGACGGTTGAGCAATTTTTGTTGTACTCTGAGATCGCATGCTACATTAACTAGTCATCGTTTTGAATGCCATTGACAGCTGCTGCAGCGCTTGTTTTTTCCCCCTCTGAGATATCTGCTGCCATGTCTTTTCTGCATTCCATTTGATGAATACCTCAGTGGATCGCTTGTACAGGAATAGAAAATATCATCCTCCAAGAAAATTAAAAAGATCTTAGCTAATTGCTAATGTATGTACACTGTGACCCTAGACTGACGAGTGTCCAGACTCCAGTATGCTGGGTTGAGCAAGTGGGTAACCTATATGGTTTCGAAATTCTGTGATATTATTTCAGCTCTAACAATGCTGCCTGTTTTTTTTCCTGAAGTCTTATGTACAGGAAGCGACATATCTGTTCTCTGCAAATGAGTTTGCAGCATTTTGAAATGGAATGTTAACAACAGGCTTTGGTTGAGCTGTCTGAGCTACTGATGAAAAACTGAAATGTCCTGGACCAACTTTGAGCCAGTTGGGAGCCGTTCTGTAGATTGGCGCCCTTAGTCGGTTTTCCTTCATGTTTTTTAAGTTTGTCTTTTAGTCTAAAATGGTCCTTTGGCCCACTCAAAGCGTCGCGTGGGTTTGCGAACTCAACAAATATTTACCCTTGATGGCAAAATTTCTATCAAGTTGTGTCGTATTGTATTCCAATCTCACAGAACGAAAGGATAGAGTGTCGCTTGAGTCTTTACCTGTGGATGGTTCGTTTGGTCCGGAAAAATGTAAAGAGGGAAGCTATTAATTTTGTTTTGTTTTGTTTAGTAGGTACGTAAGCTTTACCAAGGATAAGAACTATTTTGTTTAGTTAGTAGTTAAGTTTTAGCAAGGATAAGGATGGAGAGTTTGAGAGCAAATCGGCTCCCTCCTTTTGAACTTTTTAATACCTCTGCGAGCGATAAAAATTAAGAGGGAACTACTTTATAGATATATAGCTAGGTAATTTTGAATAGTCTATCATCACATAAATTTAGTGTCATTTGGTTTGAAGCCAAAATGTATCCTACTAAAATATTGGTAATTTATATTTCGGTAATGTTTGGATCGCTAAAAAAAATCTAAAATACACCAATAACACACATGCTATCAAAATATTACAGCGTGAAAACCTAGCTAGGCATGCTTGCAAACCAAAGCAACCTCTAATCCTAGAAATACTATCCACAATTCTCATCGTTCTTGCCAAACAAGGGATTGTAACTAAAAATAATAATCTATGCCTAATCTCTGGACCAACTCTCTCCTGTAAACTCCAAACACTCTTCTCTAAAGTAGCCAAATATCCTGAGAGAGAGAGTACCAAATTATGGAGTTTTATGAATTCATCTTACAAAAAGCATAGATTTTTTCTTTCTTCTATTTACAACATGGAAAATGTAAGTTTTTATATGGAATGATGACACCAACAGTGGGCTTTTTCAGCTTTTTTGCCACTTACATGGCATTTCAAGTGACTTTGTATCAGGACAAACATAGCCAGAATTTTACACAGCATGATGCCAATCTTGACCACACAAATAAAAAATATCTAACAACATTATTTAGTACAAAGAACTTAAAAAATGGCATGTACCTCAGACTACAAAAATATTACTACATGACAGGCCAAAGAAGGCAAAAGATGGGACAGCTCTACTTGCGCTCTCACAGGTTGCACAAACTATCTTAAATTTGTTCAGTCATTCTCCAGTCTTGCGATGTACTTGTCGTAGAACTTGCCTGCCTTCTCGAGCTCACCAAGCTCGGTGTAGCAGTCGGCAATCGCACCGTACGCTTCTGTGACACCTGCATCCTCCCTGGTCACCTTTGAGATGTTCAACACCATAGAGTGGTATTTTATAGCTTCCTTGTACTTGCCTTGTCTCTGCAACGATGCTCCTAAGGAATGCAAACAAAAAACAAACATCAGTAGATTGTTTGCTGTTTTCATTTTTGCAGGTGGCATTTCTTGAATTTCTGTTGAACATGGAAAAAAGATCCTTCAGAATAAATTGGAACTTGCATCTCCTTATCGAGCACTACAAAAACATTCATAAAAAAAGGTGACCTATGGGACTCTCAAACAATCAAGGGCATATTATAGCATTCAATTTCAAACGTACATGGAAAAAGGAAAGAAAGTAAATTGATAGGAAGCAAACCTAATCCACGTGCCGCCTTCTTCTCTTCGACATGATCACCCAAAGATTGTGCAAGATCAAAAGCAGCCTTAAACTCAGGAAATGCCTTGTAAGGGGCTTGGTTTCTCAGATAGTTCTTCCCAGCCCTCAGATATGAAATTAAGCGCTCCTTCTGGGGATCAACAATGACTTCTGATTCAGGTATCTTACTACCAACCGGTGCATAGCTCAAAGCAGGAGCATAAGATTCAATCTTGGCTTGTCTTCTCAGCGCTGCATTTATCTGACGTAGTTGATTATTCAATCGTTTAAGCTCCCCCCTCCTTTGTCTTGCAAGGAGCCCTACAGGATATCTAGATTTTTCAACATATTAAGAAATAGTAAAACCAACTTATGGAGGATGAAGTAGTACTATGTACAAACTATTTTTTATCAAACAGGATTTAAATGGAACTTGCCCATCACAAAAGTACAAAACTATACTGGCCCACATAGTTGCATAGACAAACAAAAACACGTGAACTGAATGATCTGATGGAATCGCTCTTCCAGTTTAATACTTGATAACTGGGTGCAGGAATAAATAAAAGCAACAGCAAGCTAAAAAGATACATGGGGCAAAACATCTAGAATACACAGATAGATGATATCTTTATAGTAAAATTCACAAAACCCTAGGTTTTGAGACATATATAATGCAGATTTTGCAATTTGATTAAAAAAATAGAAATAAACGCATTTTTTAGCATAAGCCCATATTGGTGAGCCACAATTCACATTCTCAGCACTGGAGCTTATTGATATTTCTCTAGGGGTTGTGAAATGCCTCAAGCCTAGAGTTTTGTGTTATTTACTCTTTTTTTACAATTGTAAAAAAAAATCTAATGAAGAAATAAAACAAGATTGGATATTTGGAATTTTGGATGTGTATAAATGATAACCATATGAATCAGTCTATTCTGCGTACTATACGGGATTACATCTCAAACTTAGTACAGTGAGTATACTTGAAATTTAAATATTAACTAACCAATCAAACAAATATGAACGGTTAATTTGACAATATTAGCTTTTAGGAGAGTACTGCCACATATGCACTCCTTTGGAATTATTTTATCAAACTTGTTGGTAATTTATTTTTGGTGTACCAAATATGTGCTTTTCAAAATGTCAGATTTTATGCAGTACCGTGAACTTATGGGTGAAAGTGTATCTAGTTCTCTAATTGGTTTTAAGTGATAGATGATAAGAAATTAGAGAGCTAATATACTGTGATTAAGAATTTCGTAGTAATTCATTTAATGAGATATTGTTTTGTTTAAAAGAATATCCTATGAAGGTCAGAAAAAAATAATTAAAACGATAAAAATATAATTTTATTATTTCTTAAGTTCTTAGAAGTCGAACTATTAAGAGGGCTAAAGTTTAACCAATTCAAAAAACAAATACTTAATAAAAACATCAAATCTAGATAATCGAACACTTGCACCACGTACATCTTAAGATTTTGGTTCTCTTCCAGTGTTTCGGGTGTTTGTGTCTAGACTTTGTGAAAACTTATGAACTTCTCTGTTAAATAGAGAAATCAGCTTGAAGTCTTCGGATATTTATATCGGAGTTTTCGGATTGAGCTTTCTATCTAACAAAGACTTGTCCGAAATCTCCAAAAGTTTAGACGTACACTTCAAACCTCCTCTTTTTCTCGAAGCTAAGTATTGTTTGATGTCTTTGGACTGTTTGGCCGGAGTCTCCGGACAGAGCTCTCTGTCTAGGTCAAAAGGTATGTCCAGAGTCTTCGGATATTCTGTCTGCATATTCCGGAATTTGAGAGGGGTGAGTAATGGATAGCATCGAGAGGATGGGTATTCAACCTTACCAACTCCATTTTAAGGAAGTAGCTACTCATTTATTTCTACACCACTCTCAAGAGTTTTCTAAAGGTTTCTTACTTCACTCTCTTAAATCTTGAGTTTAATCCACCTTTTTAAGTGTACTTTTTAGGTGATTTTTAAGAGATTGGATCTTATGATTTGAGTTAACACTAATGGATCAACGCCAGTGAAAATTCAAGCTTGTTACTCTTAGTGGATCACCTCCGCCTAAAAGATGTTAGAGGTCCTGTACTCATTAAGCATAGTTCTCGCTGCCAAGCTCACCAATTCCTCCACAAACAATGGATATGCTAAATGATTTAATGTTGATATAAATTCTTATTCGACTAACATGTAAACACTAGATGAGCTTAAAAAGTAGAATATGAGGCTTAACACCTTGGTTAAATACGGGAGTATAAAGACGTATCAACCTAAGGATGTGCCCTATAAGACTCTACCCACAAAAATAAACATTGCTTTGGACTCGGGTTCCACCAACGTGAGAACAAGCTATCAAAGCAAAAGGATGTGAAGTATAACAAGTCAATCAAATTTGTAAGGAGTGAAGAGAAAGCACAAGCTTAAGGCAAGAAGCAAATGTCTTAACACTTGTTCTATGCTTCTTATATCCTTAAGAGAGACCATCGTGTTAAAATGGTAACTCGCTTTATTGGATCTTGCGGTAAAAAACACAAGAAATGCTTTACCCAAGTCGCTTGTTGCTAACATTCTAGAACCTAAATTTTGACAAATTTGAGTACCTAAATCCCAAGTATAAATTGTTTGTACACATACTCCTCCGGCGATTCAAATTGGATCATAGATAGCAGATGCACAAATCATATGACCGAAGAGAGGAGTATGTTCATCTCCATTATAGATGATGGAGAGCAATACAATAATATTGTGTTTGATGATAACGATAAAGGCAAAGTGATACGACTTGATAAAATCGTCATCTCAAATGATCTCTCAATCATAAATATGTTTTATGTTAAATCCTTGAGTTATAACTTACTTTCTGTTTCTCAATTATACAAAATTGGATATAATTGTCTTTTTACCAACGAGAGTGTGACTATTTTTAGACGTGATGATAAGTCTGTGGCTTTCGTTGGCAAGTTGGAGGACGATCTCTATCTTCTTGACTTCTTACGGGATAGAGTAAGTCCCAAAACTTGCTTAATTGCTAAGTCTAGCAAGAGTTGGCTTTGGTATCGTTGGCTAGCCCATGTTGAAATGCAGAATTTATCAAAACTTCCAAAAGGGGATAACACACTCGGTCTATCTAACATGACCTTCGAGAAGGATCATGTGTGTAGAGCTTCTTAGAGCTCACCATTTGACTAAAAACGTCATGACAACATCTCATCCTTTGGAGCTTCTTCGCATGGACTTCTTTGGACCTGTGGTCTAAGTGTTACTCTGCTCTTGGGCATTCTTTTTCTATGACAAAAACAAAGCATAAGCTACCTTCAAGAAGTTCACACCCTAAGCCCAAAACGAGTTCAATCTGAAGATCCCGAGAGTGAGAAGTAACAATGACGATGACTTCAAGGACACTCAAGTAGAGGAGTTCCTCAATATAAAAGGGATCAAGCATGAATTCTCCGCTTCGTACGATCCTTCCCAAAATGAGATCGTGAAAAGAAGAAACCAGACACTCATCGAGGCAACAAGAACTATGCTTGATAAATACAAGGCCACCGATGTTTCCCAAAGGTTCTTCACTCCTCTCACCCTCCAGTGAAGGGAGTCTCTAGATCCATCCTCCGTTCCTCGATCTTCACTCAAGCTTTAACCCTTGTTTTGTTCGTTGATCTTAGGTCTCTCTCTATATGTCGTGAGAAGAAGTATATTGACACTCCAAGCAGCTCTTTAAGTGACGGTCTTGAAGCTCCTCAAGGTGGTGCTTCTCAAGGGGCCACCTTCCGTGTGAACCCTCCTCGGGTCATCTTAGGGAAAGCAAAGCCTTTTGTTGACATGTAGTGAATCAACTGGTTTGCAATGAAGAAAAAAAAGAATCTCGTCTTCAATGACGTGATTCGAATTTGCAAGGAAAGAGGATTTTACGACCTCATGGGACTTGAGCAAAATTAGTGTGAGGAGATGATTACTCAGTTTTGGGCCACTGTGTTCTTCAGCACTACTGAGGAAGGTGAGCACTCAATTAAATAGATGGCAAATAGACAGCAGTTCCAGGCCACTATTCAGACTTTTGCTCAAGTCCTAAAGCTAGACCCCCTTGATCTCACATATCCAAGCCTCCACCACTAGCATCACATCCTCCCTCACAAGTCTACCTTTATGTATGGTCCAAATGGGACCATCAAAACAACACATGAGCTACTTCCTCACTGCGATATCTTGAACAAGCTCTTTCGCCTCTCAATTAATCTTAAGGCGGGAGATGTTTCTACTATTCAATCTATCGCTATTGACTTCCTTGCCAACTCTTGGTCCACCAGACTAAGCTTCAGCGTCATGAAGTTCTTGTGGCAAGAGATGTATGCTATATCCAAGGATCCAGATTACTCTCCTACCTACACTCCTTATATCATGAAGCTAATTGAGGCGATGTTAGGACTGTGCTTCATCAATGAGGTGAGACATCTTCTGTACTGTCCTCATGATCCAGCTATTCCATCAGGGCCTAGTGCCTCCTATTCTTGTCGTCGACCTCCTCCAGCTGTTAAGCCTAAGTCGACATTGAAGAAGGCCATTAAAGCCCACTTCTCAATCTGCTCCACCACTACCGACAACGTTCATCGCTTAGAACAACGCCAAAAGTCCTATCTTCGATTTCAGGGTGTTGATGTCTTTCCTAATCATAAGTCATCTATCTACATCAACCCTTTTGGAGAAGAGGATGACGTCCCCGCAGTCACGTGGGGTGCCTCGATGCAACCTTTTGCCGAAACATCCAATATTAGTCATGCTAGTCACCACTCGCGTTCACATCTTGAGACGACTACTTCTGAGGATGAGGACAACAATAATGATGGTGACGCCAAGGACGATGACGAAGACGAGGCGTCCAACTGATTCTCCTCGTACTTCCTCCCTTTTTGTGCTTCGATGACAAAGGAGCAGTAGTATAGGCTCCTATTTAATTTTTTTTCTCTGTTAATTTAGTTATTCAGAGTTTGCATACTCCATTCTTCGCTTTGGACAAGTAATAACTAAAATATTTGTATGTGTTGTAATAATTGTTAGCTTATTTTTATCATACTTTAAATTTCTTACAATGTGGAGATACTTGTTTGAATGGTGTTTGTATTATTTTTCTTGTTTGTTCTATACCATGTCACATGCATCTTAATTTGTCATGTTTTTTACTTGTATACATTGTATCCCACAGTTGTAAATAAATAGAGAGAGCTCTCATGATTTCCTTAAAATGTGCATAAGCTTAAACTTCAATTATATATATGAACACATTTAGGGAGAGCTTCTCTCTTCTTTCAATCAAAATATTTTCTTTTATATCTCTCTTTGAGCCCTATGAGTATTATCATCTATCATAAAAAATGGAAGATTGAAAGTGCATTTAGGCTCTCTAGTGGGCTTTGAGTGATATATGACAAAAAAATTAGGGAACTAATATGTTATGATTAAGAATCTCGCAATAATGAGATATTGTTTTGTTTAAAAGGAGACCTCATGAAGGTTGAAAAGAAAAAAAAGACTTGAAGCAATAAAAATATAATTTTATTATTTCTTAAGTTCTTAGGACAAATTGAACTATTAAGAGAGACTCAAGTTTAACTGATTTAAAAAGCAATTGCTTAATAAAACTTCTAAATCTAAATGAGCGAATAGTTGTACCACGTACACATTGGGATTTCAATTTTTCTTTTTCAGTGTTTTAGATGTTTGTGTCTAAAATTTTTGAAAACTTGTGGACAAGTTTCTCTGTTTAACAAAAGAATTAGCTCGGAGTCTCCGAACTGAGCTCTCTATCTGGCAGAGAGGCATGTCTGGAGTCTCCAAACTAAGCTCTCTTTCTAGCAAAGGCTTATCCAGAGTTTTTGAAAGTTTAGATTAGATACTCCGAACCTCCTCTCTCTCTCGAAGCTAAGTGGTGTCCAAAATCTCCGAACTGTTTGGCCGGAGTCTCCAAACTGAGCACTTTATCTCTGAAATTTGAATTATGTGAGTAATGACTAGTTTCGAGAGAGGTGAGTATTTATCTCCACCAACCCCCTTTTGAGGAATTGGTTGCTCATTCATTTCTACATCACTCGCAAGAGTTTTTTAGAGATTCCCCCATTCCACTCTCTTAGATCCTGAGTTTAATCCATCCTTTATGTGTGTTTTTAGGTGATTTGTGATAAATCGGATCTTTATATTTGAGTGAGCACTTGTGGATTAACGCTGGTGAATACTTAAACTTGCTACTATTAAAGAATCACCTCCTAGATGACTAGACGTTGCCAGCGAGGATTCAACGTGTGAATCGTCCGGGACGTTTATGAAGATCTTTTTCACCTCTATAAGGAAAGAGGTATATTAGTGAATTTCTGAGTTTTTCTTTAGAAGTTGGTTTAGTAGAGCAAGATTTATAGAATACGGAAGCACGGTGTTCTAGAAAAGATCTTAGTGGTTGGCTTAGACTAAGTGCTACGTTTTGGTGAAATCTTGGATAACAAACTAGTTTTAAGGGTTGAATTTGGTGAGGCAAGAGATCAAAAGAAATCCAATTCATTAGAGCTCCTCAACGGAGACATCGGATTGATTGATCCAAATTTCGGTGAAAAAATATATTCTCTGTGATTTTGTTTCCTTGCTTTCCCCCAATCCTCAGGGTTCACCTTCCTTAAGTGTCCTTAGATATTTTAAAGGAGTTACGAAATCTTCAGACTATATAACCAGAGATTCTAGACTAGTCTCTCTATCTTATAGAAAGACCGGTCCAGATACTCTAGACGTTAAGACCGGAGACTCTAAGAAGAAGTCTAATTTTCGCTGCCAATTTATTTTAAAATTATAAATTTACATATTTATCTTTTTAATGAAAACAAACACAATAAAAACAAGGGCTAGGACATCATGGCTGGATGGAAAGGACTAACAAAAGGCCAAGAGGGGCCTTCAGGATACTTGAGTAATGGATAATTGGAGATAAGGTCTATGTATTCATAGCAACATCCTCGATACAAGGATGATGGCAAAATGAACAAATATTTCTCTTCTCAATTCGCTATATCTCAATGCCTCTAATTCTCTCGTCCCAATGTCTCTCACTCTCTTCTAGTACCCTAATCCTCTCTAAGCAATGCTATTTGGCCATTCTGCACAGTAAGTATTGTGCAGTAGATATAGAAGGAAGAATATTGTGTACTGGAAGGCTGAATGTTATATCCAGTTTGCTATCCTCAACAAGTTTCTACAATCCTCCATTATTTTTGTACTTCATATTGAGATAATCTTACCTCCAACGGTAGCTCCAATCATGGCTATTGCAAAAAGCAGAGGCATGCTAGGTAAAGAATACTCTGGCTCGCACGGTTCTGCACAACAACTGGGTGGTAGAACAAGCATGGCAGAACTAACGAGAAGACATGCTTTCCCAAAACAGGAAGATATCACTTTCTGAAAAGAAAAAAAGATGTTTTGATGTTATCAGTAAATATTAACCCAAGGAGTAAAGATTAAATTGTACTAAAAATCGAGATGATACAATACTATTTTAAGAAAAAGAATGCAAATGAATAAAGGGGTCTGTTACTGCATTATATAATTAAGAATCAGGTGAAACAGGCATAACAGGATAAAAAAATATAACATGGGACTCACCATCATACCTGAAGGTCACATGTAGACTTCATAAGAAAATGGCCATGTCCATTATCTTCATGGATGCCATCACTTGTAGAATGGATGACATCAGTTGATGACAAGCAGCAACGAACTATAGAACACTGCACAGGAAAGGAAAGCTTTCCAACCTTGTCAACCAGTAAAGGGACAGGAAATGTTTGCTCTGCAAAAGAAATGGTAGCACATGTCAGAAAGATTCAAAACAATTGTTCGCTCTTCGGAATGTATTAGTTTCTGTTTAATATTTATACGAAGCAACATGTGTGTCCACCGTCTACTCCATTCTCCATCATATAAATTTTGCTACAGTGAATTCTATGGTCAATTCCAACGACGTGAGCTGTGTGAACTTGGGTTCCTGTATACTATATGTACTAATATTGCAAGCAAGAAAAACAAGAAAATAAGAAAGTTAGCATGCAACCAGCCGCTTATGTATTCACACCACTGCAAGTCTGCAACAAAGTTAGCTTAGCATTATCAGAGCTTGCAAAGTAGGGTGAAACAGTTAAATCGGCATTTCCCATTTGGCAAGTTAGCCTGTTGTGTTAAGGATAAAAATTTATAATTGGGCCAACTCAGGTAAGCTTCATGCACCTATAATTCCACAAAACAAACCTTAACAAGGTAGAACTCCTAATTATGAGGATTTATTATTTCATTTCAGTTGAAAAATAAATGTTACTAGAATAGAAAAGGAAACATGTTTGTCATAGGAAAAAGGTGGCAAGAAAAACCTCACGGAAAAGGGAAGAAAAATCAAGTACCCCAAAAATTTCAACAAAGATGCTCACACAAATACATGTTCAAAGTAATCTAGCAAATTCCTGCGAGCTCGCATCGCAAGAAACAGCTGGAAAGATCATCCAAGAAACGGAAAGGGAGAAAGAAATGGACACGCACTGGAGGTTCCCTCACGGGAGCGGGAGGGCTGGGTTCTTCCGCCGGAGCTCCGCCGTGGCATCGCCCACGGCGGCAGAGGGGAGGGGCGCAGCAGGAGCGTCATCAAGAGGATAAGGGAAATCTCTTCCCTCTCTGTCATTGGATGTTGCTGTTAATAGCTCATAGGGTCATCTGCTCTGAGGCGAAACGAGCCGAGCCTGGCTTGTCTCGGCTAACATAGCAGCTCGGCTCGTTTACTGATACAGCGATGGGTGCGTGTGGCGGCGTCTGAATGTTGAGACCTGACACCGAGCCAAAGCGAGCCAGCTCGAGATCGGCTTGTTTGGCATGACTATGAGAGTTAAGACGAGCCTGAGCCATATTGCATTCTTTTTTTTAGAGAGCCATATTGCATTCTAAAACCCCTACTTGGTTTAAAACCATCCGAATTCTATACCACAAAACAAGGTTTGCTTATGTTGAAGATTTGTGCAACTAATAAATGTATATAATTAGGGAGTGAGATAGGCACTCCTTAAAGGAGTTGAAAATGTTTGCCTTTGTTTTATGAAACTGCAAATAAACAAATGTATATCCATATGTTTTGTACTCTATGGTAAAAGTTTGATTGATTCTTTTCCATATGTTTATCAAGATTATTTTTTACATATATTTACCAAATTTATTTTCTAAACATGTTTGTCTCCCGTGTTAGCGGTCTTACTGTGGTGTTGAGAGAATAATCTAGTATTTTGCTTGCCAAATTGTGCACCACTCATAATTGTTGTGCTTTTGGCAACATGTACCAAATATGCCCTTGAATATTCATCAAAAGATATGTTCGAGTGAAGGATATAGATCCAACGAGCAGTGAATAGTACCAGTATTTTATAGTAGTAGTTGATCATTGAAAACTACACGCCCATTTAGAATGCAGGTTTATGTTTTTGGAGGGAATACAATTGTTTGTTACGTGTTCAAATAAAATCTGTTAGTCTTGAATGGGGACAATATCCATTTTCTTAGGCAGTAAGGAAATCCATTTTCTGTTGAAAAAATGCTTAATTGCACCCATCCACGTACAATACTTATATACTACCTCTTTATCACTGTATGTATTATGTAGTAAATATATGTGCATCCAAATATTTGGAATTTTGCACGAGAGAAATCCTCGCCGTTGGATTTTTACCATGCACGAGAGAAATCATTTTATCTTTGTGTAAATTACATCAAACTTGTAATAAATTATGTATCCCATCAAGTCCTTGCCGTTCGTTTTTTTTCATAGTTTTCAAGTGAATCTTTTATCACATGATAATAATTATACAAATCTAACAAGTTTATGAAATCACTTTTTAAGGAAAATCTACATATATCAATTTTTAATGTTTTAAAACTAATTATTTCAGAAATCATTGGTGATTTATATTAGCAAAGTCCTTTTTTGCCCTTAAGCTTTACTTTAAAATACCTTTTGCACTGAATTACAAAATTAATTATTTGGGTTCTATATTATTATTTTCTCATGAAATTTCCTTCCATACGAGTTGATTTTTTTTCTTAAATTAGATCGAGACCCCAAAGTCTATGTACAACTTTCCATCCAAATATATAATCAACCCTAGCTCCTTTTCACGTCCTCCCGAGCCACCACCATCATCTCACATGCTGCACGTGTCCTCATGCACTTGTCTCCGCTAGCAACCCACCATGTCTACCAACACCCAGGTTGGACAACACCTCCTCTGTCCATTGCCACTTTCCTCTTCCATGCTGTTATTCTCTCACATCTCCGCCAACTCTAGCTGTTAGATCTGCTGCCACTATCCGTTGTTTCCTAACCACTCATCTCAGATGCCGCCCCTCCAAACACTAACTCGTTTTGTAAGATTTGAGGCTCACAAATTTGTAAGGTGGTCATGGTGTACAAATTATGGAGTATATTTGAGGCTCACAAATTTGTAAGATTTGCATTTATTTTTTTTATCAAATGCCATTTAGCAAATCCATTATTTTTCTTTGGTTTTCAAAACCGGATATGTTCATTTATGGTAGTAGTTAAGAACTTCAATTAAGTTTTTACGATTGTGAACTAAGTGATATTTACATCAACTAAATATGTATAATAAGAGTGAACTAGGATAACCCAACCACTTAAAAAATATAGCAAAGGTGTTTTTGTCCAATTTTAAAACTTAGAGGTGAAAAGGTATAGTTCTGACTGAAAAAATAAACTTAGAAAGATGTTTTTTTAGAAAACTTAGAACAAAGTTCAAGAGGTAAAAAAATAGACATTGGCCATGAAATTTTGAAAAGTTCAACTGAATTTTGTTAAAAATGTCAAGTATTTTGGGAAGCTGGGATCAGGTGGTTTGTGGTATACCATGCCACTACACGATGAAATGTTCTCTGGTCATCCTACACGGAAAAGGCCTCTGAAGCTGTTGCTGCTCCCACTCTGCAACCCTATTGATTTGTTCGGCTCTGCAGCTGCTAACTTTTGTATCTCATCTCTGCAACTCGCGATTTTCGCGAGAGAACCAAATCCAAGTCCTTGTGTCAGAACCCGCGGGCCAAGGGACAGTCTCAGATGTTCTATGGATACAAGCTATTTCATGTTTCAAAAGAAAATTTTGTGGATTCTGGCCCGCGAGAACTCTTTCTTTTAATCTGTATCTTTTTATCAGTAATAGAAATTGGTATTTATCCAGATTTTGTTCTCTCGCTATCCGTTGACAGGGTAGAGGCTCTGTTATCCAATTATTATCCTAAATAGGATTTTTTTTTCTTCTACTAGTCCGCTCTATATTCCATAGTGGAAATACTAAAAAATTCAGAAAAAGTAAAAGAGTCTAATTAGATCTAACATTTATCACGAGCTGTGTATGTGACCTAGCTAAACCCTGAAAATTAAAAAATATATATAAAAAAGGTAAATATCACATATGGGTTTTTTTTCTCCTTTTATCCAACCTTCAGCAACGCAAATAATACATTTGCATTAGCACATGTCAACGACAACTCTGCAATGAATCAGTAAGATCTGTGTTCAAAAAAAAAGTAAGATCTAAAAATGTGGATGCCATAAAATGGCGCACCAGTAGAGCTTAAAATATTTATATTAGATAAAATGACTACAATAAACAAAAAAAACTTCAAGAAATCAGCAGATGTAAAATATTGCAGCACTAAGTCACTAAACAATTAAACCTTGCACCACAGACCACTACAAGATTCCTAAACGTCAATTTCAGTTTCAAGAATTCCACTAGACCAGACTAATGGTACAATGCGTATTGCATAGCTCTTAATGCTATGCATTTGCTTCCTACAGAAAGAACGATATCTCTGGTGGTTGAACAAAGGAGAAGATGGCTTCACCGAATACCTCATACAATGAACTCAACAGATGCCCAGCATTTTGGTCCTCCTTCCAGGCTAGCCTCAGCACTGTGGAAACTCTTTGCGTGTGGTTGCTTCCCTGATCCCTCAGGATCACACCTGAGGCGGTGCTTTCTACCAATTGTCCAGAGGATGAAGCTTGCATCATGCTAGGGTTGGGTAATTGAGTGGAGAAGCCATCCATGGTTCCTGGCATGGGAGCTAAAGCCATAGAATTCATCGCGCCATCTGTTGCTATCTTCTTCAGAGGTGGCTGGGATGCAGAGAGATCTGTACTAGACTTACGTTTATCTGAAATTTGCATGACCATAGCCTTACTTTCACACCATAATAATTTCAACACTTTGCAGTATTATGTATCAGAGAAGAAATTGTTTGTCAACTTGAGGACTTAGAGCGATAAAATTACTGTTTTTATTTGTTGTTTGTTGCCAAGCAAGTAGCAACACACATATATATTATATAGAAGTACCAGCTTACTTGGGTTGTTAGTCACGACTCTTTTATTACTCCTCAAAAGAGGTCGTGTTGACAGAGAAAGCAAATTAGGAAACAACTTGAGCCGATCATATAAGCATTTTCCTGCAGCACACTGAAAAATGCATCCACAGGTAAGAAGCTGGTGGATAAAAATAGAAAACATGTATTCATTGAAAGCTTGTAATCTAACCAGAAGGGCACCATAAACACGCCATGCTTCCTTTCTTTTCATCTCATTTTTCTGCTTCTCAAGTTGAAATTCTGGCTCCAAAAGCTGCATATATGTCTCGAGGTTGGGCAAAAGCAGAAGCCTAATCTGGTAAACAACAAAAATTGTGAGCCAAAATTTTGCTGAAATTTAAAATAAGAGAAGCTTGAACAGGACCTACCGCACTGGGCCCCAATGCAGATATCCCTTGAACCGCACCATAATGCTGTGTCAATGATTTCTGAGGATCAAGAAATGCATGGATCAACGTCTTTGTCAACCGGGTTTGGAGGTTGTGATACACATGACCAAACCTACAAAATAAATATTTTTATTTCATTGAAAACAACATCAAAAGGCAATCAATCAGCACAAGCAACAGAAACCAATTAACAGAGAGCAACAAAGCAACTTAAGTAATGTTCAATTATTCGCAGGACTTCATAACAGAAGTGTGTTAACATAGTTAATAGCACTGTCACTTTAAGGAACTGTTTACGCAGGGCTGCTGGAATATTTGACTGCATAGGAATAGATGTAATTTTGACAAAGCATCTCCAACTAAACATAAATCTAAGAAAAGGTGCTATCACACATTACTCTCCTTGAGGAATGAACCTCAAACAAGTTCCTGCCCCACATGACAATATGTTTGGTTATTGACATCCATCTGTATTAGCACTCTTCAGTGGTCCGATTTTCTAGCTTTTATGATCTTGTAAACCTTGTTTTCTTTGGGTCTTGAAGGGTTTGTGCTTTATTATCTATTGTATGTTATATTTCTAACGAGGGTTCTCCCCTACTGTTTCTCCAAGAAAAAAGGACTCTCACTTCACATAAGACAAAGTCACCACCCACTAAATACATGCATCGAGATAAATAGTGAAAATTTAAGGAAAAATGCAAAAATCAATATGACAAATTGAGTTAAAATAAAAAGAACACTACCTAACAGCTATATATGAAATCTACTTATAAGTAGAATTATGCAAGTGAAGAAGTGATTCAATAATTGACAGACTGTTCATGTCTTGCCAAGAAATAAATAACTTTTAATGAGGAACACAGTAGGAAATGGAGGTCAAACCACTATTGACTTCCCATTCATCCAAAAGTTAGTGAAGAGACAAAGTGAATACACAGTTCAGTGAACTCTAGAAGAAATGAAGAAATATGATAATGGTTTGGAAATGGTTCTAAAGATTACGTCTAGCCTCTAGAAACTGTAACCATCAAGAACAGCTTAGATTCTGATAGCAGCACTCTTGGATATGAGTGGAATGAGCTTACATAGCACATATAACTACTATCTGATAAAAGAAGCTAGTCATGAGTCTCTCTCCTCTCCTCCTCCTCCAATTGAGTTGCTCTAGAAGTAGATGTTTGTGCATGTAGCTTTTAATAATTTTATTTATGGCTTGATGTTTGGTTGCATGTTATATAAAACTTCTAATATTTAAAATTCATGATATATATTTTTTGAAATCCATTGCAATGCATGGGTATTTGGCTAGTACAAAAGAACCTAGTAGTGGTGAGTCTGACAGGATGTGTGGTGAGTCTGCCAGGTTGCATCCTGAGTTAGTGGGATATTCGTATTCTGTGGACAATTGATCATTTGCTTGTATGGCTTGTAACAAGATTATTTCATGATATATATACACCTTTTCAAGTTTACAACTTATTATATATTTATTTATTTGAAGCCCATTGCAATGCATAGGTATTTGACTGGATACTATTCACATTCACTCACCTTCGACATACTGAAGCAACCAAATTAGCAGAGAAGTCTCTAAGCTCCCAATGGTTGTCTGAAAGCCTATGCCCAAGCCTTTTCGCAACAATGCAAGTAATCATTGACGGCATCAACTGATGCAACTGGCAATCAAGAGAAACATTGTGTTTTTTAGCAGTAATATGCTGCAAACGCAAGTGTGCAATGCTAAAGCGAAACAACTAGAAAGTAGAAGCATCAAAGTTGACTGATCAACCACTTACATATGGTTCGATATGAATGTGGGGATTGTGTAGGAGGCTTTGGACCACACGCATGAGAGCAAATAGAACAGGAAGATCACCCAAACTCCGGGTAACCTGAAATTATAAGGATACACTATAAGGCAATGCAAGTTTGCACAGTAGACTCTGAAAGCAAGATTACAACCTCATCTGTGATGAAGTAGGAGAAGTAAGGAACCAACGGATGAAGGCCTGAGTCTCTCGATAAGCTCACTAATGCTTCTCTAAAAACTGAGGTTTCAGATCTACTCATTGTAAGCTCCGCTATTTTATCAAAGTACATCTGCAAAAAAAACCAGTAAAGAAGAATATAAATCTTATATAAGGCTCTAAATTAACATAGTAACCACAATACCTGGAGTTCTCTAGATAACACATGCTTAACAGGAAGCTTGATTTCAACAGGAAGTCCATCATCCTTCCCATGCTCTGTCCTTTTATTTTCTGTTGGTGCTACGATAACTGAGGTGAAACAATGCTTGTCAGATAATACCAAAATCTACAAATAAATGAACAAACAAGGAACATTGTAAACATAGATAGGTTTAATCACACTTGGAACTAAGGTCTGTTGATAGATTCCACAACTAATCTCTTCCTCACCCAAGGAACATTGTATACATGGAAGCAGGTAACAATACGATGTAAATTTTGTGTAGATGCAAGTATGAACTAGACATATGATAGTGCGTGTTGCAGTGGATCCAAGATCCTAAGTAAATATACTATTTCTAGAATATAAAGGGGGAATATCAGGTGAATATTCACCTGAAATTTGTCTTTTTCCCCCTCTCAAATGAAGTTGAGTTTGGACTTAAAATTTGGTGGGAATGAACTCCATGTCTATATCTATCTCTAGTAATTTTTTTCATGAATTTAGAAAAGTTTTAGGGCCGGTTTTCATGGTTTTTTACTTATTTGATGGTTTTCACTGGATATTTCCCCGAATATATAATGCAACAGATAATTAGGGCCTGTTTGGTTATAGCCTAGCTTTGCCACAAGTGTGGCAATGTTTGGCTAGAAATTGTATGTATGACATGTGGGCCTATAGGAGTAGCAATGTGTGGCTTGCCACAATTTCAACTACCAACCAAACACTAGCCTAATAAACTTTGGCATGCCTAAGGTTTGGCTTGGTGACATGTGGCATGCAACCAAACAGGCCCTTAATTATTCTCCAATTTAACACCCTTACCACCTCGTATACACATATTCAAAGATTCAAAAATTTTCTATAAAAAATCCATGAAGGGATGGGTGTAGAACCTAGCATTACCCCCTCCCCCAAACCCACAAACTCCCTCTTTTAAATAGTAAAATAAGATAAGATATAGCAGCAAACCATCTACAGGAGGATTCTCTGGAATTGCAGGCTGGACTCCCTCAATGGCTAGCCAGTGAGCTACAACAGCTGTATCAAGAGGAGCTTTAGGTAGAGGGGCCTCAATAATCTGCACAGGGCCAATGAATAAGAAATTTCAAATTGGTCACTAAAATAAAATAAGCACAAAAATTATTTGATTCATCCATTAGGAGAGCCCCTACCTCTTTGAAGTCTACCTCCCTGTCATCAATATAAAAGAGATCCTTGTGTCCCACAGCTCTCTTAAACCGCAAGGGATCACCAGAAGCAAATCCATATACAGGCTGAGTGAAAATTCAAAGCAATTAAATAAATGCTAGCAAAATCAGTGCACTCCACAATACTTTTTATTGGCAACTTAACAATAACATAGAATCACCATGAAAACTAATATTTCAGCAGATTTCCTACCAGCAGTGCTGCACATGCATCAGTTTTTGTGGTAATAGATTATGATCCAATACAATGCTATTGTATTTAGCTTGTGTACTTAGACACTGAATGCAATCATATCCCACCTAAACTACACTACAGTAATATTTTAAAAAATGAAATTATGTAGCAAAAGCAACATCTAAGAAACCAACCTATCATGCTAAACTAGTTTCAAATTTTCCCAGTTATAACATTGAGAGTGTAAAGAGGACATTATGTTACTTGTGAGCAAAAGTAGGAAATTCTTATACACGAAGTCATACACAACAACATATAAACACATTGGCAATGTTTAATATATACCTCTCAGTTCTTAATTTGAAGCAAAAAAACAAACCAGTTTCACATCTTCCCAGTTATAACATTGAGAGTGGAAAAGAGGGCATTATGTTACTTGTAAGCAAAAGTAGGAAATTCTTATACACGAAGTCATACACAACAACATATAAACACATTGGCAATGTTTAATACAGTATATACTTCTCAGTTCTTAATTTGAAACAAAAAACATAATCATATAAAGTACATTTGGCTTAGCACACCCCATTTGACATGAATACATATCTCATATTTTATCATGTATTTTCACATGGATTGGTTTTCCCATCCTACCCAGCCTACACTATTGGGCTTCATCCAACTTACTCGGTTTTCTCTCATTCAGTTCCACCCAAAGTAAAATCAGCATCCTACTGGACTGTGGCAACCATACAACTGGTGAGAGTCAACGAAATAAGAGGATGCATGGAAGGATGGTTTCTCCCCTATGCTGCTCCCATGAGTTATTACATGTCAAGCTCCCTTGAGTTATTACATGTCAAGCTTTAAAGACATTATGCTGCTCTACATATTTTATTATTGGCATGGCGTTCTCCAAAGCCTACCAATTGCAGCATCAGTTTTCAAACAAGGGACAATTGCAGTGCCAGTTTTCAGAGTAGGGACTATTGCAGTGTCATTTTCCGAATTGTTCCATTGGCAAATACTAAAACTTACTAGTCACTTGCATTGGGCTATGGTGTATGTGGGGCAGTGGTGGCACTTAAGGCATCAGCGGAAGCTAGACACATGCAAGCACCAGTAGAGCCACCTCCAAGTGCAGCAAGAATTATCATGAGGATGGTGATTCACATCTGCTCTTTCAGCAACGACAAACTAGCAGCAGCAGCATAAAGGAGAAACCATGTGACTTCATAAAGGAGTTTATTAGAAGTTAGTTAGCTGCATGTTTTACCATACCTGTAGCTCATATGGCCCCATGTAGTTGGAACACAAAATCTGAGACTCCACCAAATAACAACTAAGTCTAGTTGGATTGGCTAGTGATCTGATCATTTGGCTGTGGAAATATATGCTTAATCAGTGATTGTTAGGGGAAGTTTGAAAGGCAGCAGAGTATCTAATTACATGGCAAGAAAGATATAAGGCCACGTCATCAACAAAATCTGAGCCGACCGATTTGATCTGTACAGTTCCTATTCATTCTTGCCTACCATTTGCTCAAATTGCTTATTTGAATTCATACACATGCCCACAGGAACACACAGGGTATCATCTAGTATTTCCTAGTCGTCCTTCCCCCTTCTCCAATAGACCTCAAAGCTCAAACTGTTGTCAGGGAGCAGATACGTTGACAGCAGGTACCCCCCTCAGGTCTTGCACCCATAACAAACCCATGCCATACGATCATCAGATCACATATGATGTACAAACCAGGCGATGTCACCAAGTACAGGAGATCAGCTTCTCACTAAAATTATGGCTTAAAGATAAATTTTTATTACCTTGTTGCTTTACAATTTAACACTCCAAGATGATATTGGAAGTTAGTAGCTACAGAATCACACTTTTAGGTTGGAACCTAAAATGTTCTGGAGTGCAGGAAACGAAAGAAACAGATACAAGGCATAGATTTTGCCAAATTTTTGGCTAACATATCTCCATAAAAAGATCATCAGCTCTAAGCTTCTTAAACATTTATACTTAAACTTAATAATGAGCTGATTCCGAGAAATACTGAGCTCAACTCTTCAGCTATCCAACTCACAAGTTTGATGAATCTGTTTCTTTGGTTCAACTATTTAGCATACAAAAAATACTAGATCTACAAAACCTGTATTTAATAATCCTAAAATGTTATCAACGAAATAGAAGCTACCTCAACATTCCTGAGGCTGAGAGCACTATCAACATCATCTGCAGTCAGGACTGTCCTCTTTGCATGCCGCATACACTTGATGGCCTCCTGTTACAATCCACAGCACAATAAAATACATATAAGGCCTAGGAGAAAATGACATGGCATTTCTGTGACTGAAAATATTTATATGCTTACGTGCAAATTTCACAGAACTACATATACTTTCAGAAAAATATCACAAAACTATATGCTTGAACCATAGTATCACAAAACGACAGATGTAGCACCAAATTTATAACTTAAGTAACAAGATCATAAATCTACAGATTAAGCACTGACTTTATGAGAAAACTACAGTTTTTGAAAAGTTCATCACTATAGATGAAACCAGTAAAATTTGTAGTTTCATGCTAAAATTGGTGCTAAATCGTCAGTTGTGTGATGTGACTCAAATATGTAGTTTTCTGATAATTCAGCATTAAATTTGTATTTTTTTTGTGATAAAACTATAGTTTTGTCAATGATTGTTTTCCAAATGTTATGAGTAAAGATCAGATAGGACTAACATATTTCCAGGGTTCAGTAAAAAAATCTCTAATGATTAACTTATCATACGTAGTGGACAGAACGCAAATTGTGAGACTCACTGCCTCACGAAATATATACAAATTGAGAATTTTTTAATGATAAAACAGGAACAAAACCCATCAGTATGTTACCACTATCTATAGCATGTAATCGAATGAAAGAAGATTAAACAGTCCAGTAATTGTGTAATGGTGTGCTTTGATGCTCGTAAAACAATAGTGAACAGAAAACAACCACCTTCCGACCAATATAATACATTGCTACGAAAACCCAGTAAACATATATTAAGCAGGACACAGTTAAGCAGTCAGTGTGAACCAGCATGTTCAAACAACCAGATGGAAACGCCTCTCATTCAGCAAACTCAAAACCCATGGAATAGGTTTGCCACAAAAATTACACCACACAACTTAGCACAATGATTGAGCATAGCAAGCAATTGAGAGAAGGAAGAAGAACGAGCAAACGATTTCTCCCTCTGGTCCTAAATCGCCCAAAAAGCTACAAATCCAAGCCTCGGGGAGCCAGGCAATTCCCACGAATCTCCCTACGAGGGGAGTGGAGGAAGCTGCCTCCCAATCCCCCAAAGCGCACGAAACTAGACCGAGTAATGATGAGGAGCGAGAGATTCAGGAGCGCGGGGGGCACGGACCTGCATGATCTCGCGGAGGCGGTACTCGACGTCGGGGGCGAGCGCGGCGGAGACATCGGCGGGGAGGTTGGCGATGCCGACGCTCTGTGCGATCACCTCAATCGTCTCTTTGGGCACTATACTCATCCCTCCCCTCTTTCAACTCCCCTCCCCTTGGCCCTCGCTCCCCAAATTACCCAAACCCTAGCTACTCTGTCTCTCTAGCTCCCCGAGCCACTGCTCCCTTGTAGCCGCCGCCACTGCTGCAGTGCTCCTCTTCGCTGATTCGCTGACACCTAACCGCTCGCCGCTGCCTCGTAGCCGATGCTGTTCGCCGCTGCCGCCGCTAGTATGCACGCCGGAGCCGCCGAGAAGAGGATTTGACCGAGCGTGGCTGGGAAACGTTTGTCAAGCGTGGGTTGGGATGGATAATATGTCTTTCTTAATATATAACTGGTATATTATTTATTATTTTAATTCATACTTAGTAATTTAGATAGTGAGAGTAGGAATTGTATCTTATATATCAAAAAATCCGTGTTCAGCACCAAATGTTCCTAACCTCAAACTGTCTGGTTTTCCAAGCGTACGTTTTCTAAATATATTTTTTAAAATATTTTTAATAAAAAGTTTTGTTTTGAAAAATTATATTAATTTATTTTTTAAGTTTTTTAATACTTAATTAATAATGCGCTAATCAATCATTATATTTTTTATATACACAGAGGTTCAGAATTTAACCTCCACCTCCACCTAAGGTAGCTAAGATAAGTAGAAAACTAGTATATACCAATTGGTTATATACCATTTTCAAACTTTTTCTATTATATTTTCTTATGTTTTTGCATATTTACAAAGTGATACTAGTTATGTGTTTGGTTCAATAAATGAGATGAATTGGGTTTGGGTTGGGTTGAACATTTTTCAAAGGGTTTAGTTTGAGGATAGGTGGAATGGGATGGTCTTGAGAGAGAGAATATTCACTTAAAATTTGGATTGGCCTTGTACTTCTAAAACGAGTGGACCAATCCAATTTTTTTTCTTTTGCTGACATATAGGCCATTTCTTAAAATTTAGAACTATCTCAACCCTCATATATAGATATAGATAGATAGGACGATGCTATCTCAAAAATATGGATGATCCATCCCACCTTATTCCCAAATCAAACACATGCTACCAGTATTCTCACCAAAAAAATATTTTAGCTCAACCCCATTGACATTTGCATCATTAAGCATAAAAGATTAATTTAACCACTTAAACTATCATATTAAAAATAGAATTATTTGTTATACAATTCTTAGCTTGTTATAAAAAATACAATTGTACTTTCTCCATATTTATAAATATATGGCATTGCTAACTTTATTTAGTTAAAATTTTAAAAACTTTGACCATCACTAGCTCTTACAATATTTAATTTGAAAACATAAAATCATATGCGTAGATTTTTCTTGGCAAAAATTGCTACATAACACTTTGCGGTTTTAGTTATAGAATATCGTAGAGGTGAATATTTAGGGGAATACACTATCGAAAAGTGGATATTTACTTAGCAGGCAATACTATTTTAATGTTTTTAGGTTGTTTAGGAGAAAGGAAATTTTTAAAATGACAGTGAGTGCCCTGGTTGCAAATTGCCCTCGAGTTGTCCTTCCACTGCTTCTCTTCCAGCTTCGGTCCCTTTGGTCACCGACGAAGATGGCGGGAACGATAAGCCTCTCGCTGGACTCACCTCTTCACCCACCTACTCACCCCCCCTATTAGCCTCTATGTTCACCTCATTGCCACTAAAACCCACCTAGCTCCTTATGTTTGTTCTTCCTTAAGGAAGAAGCAAACCAATTGCCATCATCCATGGAGCTTCTAGCACCGGTAGCTCACTACTCTCCCTCCTTTGCTTTTTTTCTCGATGAATCAATCCAAGCAACTGACTTCTCTTCTCCTAAAATCGGTAACCAATAGAATCAACAGCATTTCCCATCAATATATCCCCTCTCTGTACTAATCCATGGGCCAACATCACGAAGTCAAATCTCTCCTCCCTAATTTATTTCTTTTCATTAAGCCAAATTGCAACACTCAAGCACCAAATCGAGCAGTAGCAAGTCACATGCCAGTGCTAGCAACAAATCCAATACCTTTTCACCCTTCACCCATAGCGTGTCATCATAGTAGTTGCTCCCCATTGACGTGCCACCATTGTAAGAGTGCTCAAGCACCGCGCGGTGCACACCATGGATGGCATTGATGTGTAGACCTAGCAACTAAGCAATCTATGGTGGCATCGAAGTTGGAAGGGTCAGTGACGCCCATTCCTCATCTCGTCTATTAGCTGTCGTGACTTGTCTCTACCACCACTGCCATTTACTCATCATGCCAAAGACGGAAGAGAAACATCTATTGGACCCACCAAACCCTAGCACATCTGTCCCTACGTCACCGTGGCGTTGCCGCTGCTGTGGAGGATGTGGCAGTCTTCCACTCTCCTCACTATGGATGGTGGGGATCGGATCTGTTGTGCTCTAGGTTGAACCCAACTAGGTAGACATGAAGAGTATTAATGCCATTTCACATGTTTCCTCTCTCCTAAACACCCAAAAAACATTAAAATAGTACATGCGGTGTGCACTGGTAAATATCTACTTTTTGAGAGCATGTTCCCTCAAAGATTCACTTTTGTGGTGTCATACAACTAAAACCACAAAGTCACGATGTCCTGTAACAAAATTTGTAATTTTATCTTTATAACTATTTTACAATATTATAAGTTTGTTAGATAGTATCGTTACATTATTGTAGAAAATTATTGTCAAACTTGCACACCAAAAAATCGAATAAAGTCTCAAGGCCTCACAATTGAGGAACACCAACATAAATTTAAGAAAAAAAGAGAAAAGACTATAAAGCTAAGCTTCAAATCATCTTCTATCTTGCTTCATTCTTGCTTCTTTCTTGTATAGCAACAACTAGTACACCACTTGTTTATTTAGAAACTTTGATATCGGAATCATTCTACCAAAGATTTGTCTCATGCTATCAAATGAGCTCTATCGTGCCCAAAAAACACACAGAGACAATCTTAAAAAACAACCTAAACTCTTATAACCCCTCATTAATGCTCCATCCACCTCTGACCATTTCCTCCACCATATATATACCCTACCATCGATTGGCTCCATTCTTCATATCTAAGTAGCTCTAAGCCCCTAGTGCCTTCACTTACTGATGTCATCTAGGAGAGGCAGAGAAGAAGTCTCACCAATGCCATTTGTCGCTGCATGAACGGTTCCAAGCATAGGCACTCATATCCAATGAATCTTAGGTCCCGGATCTAGCATTGTGCCACAGCCCTCGCTTGCACCACCGTCAATGAACCCATTGTGGTCCTACAAACACCACTACTATCTTGCTTATCATAAAGTCATCAGATCTGGCCAATGCCGCTACTCGCACAGTTGTATGGTATCTGACAGTATTTTAACCTTGTCTTAATAAAACAAATATAGATAAATTATTTCATTGGTAGTTGTTTTGCCGTTGTCGATTAATGATTCTGAAAGAAAAGAAAAATGTGAGCAATTGTCAAGATGATCAAAGCTAAACCATACGAAATACAACAATAAATGAGAAGACACTATTTTTTAATCTGGCTAGGGGATCACAGTTCTGGAGGGGTTTGCACCAAATCATAATGTGTTGAAATGGGGTGCTATTCACAAGGGTTCAAAACTAGATTTTGGTTGGATACTTGGGTCCTGTTTGGATAGTTAATATTCTGATAACTATTGAGAATCTACCAATTTGAAAAGTCTAGGTTTTCTAGTTTCTAGATTCCAATTTATTTTCTAGATCGTATAACTACATAAGGTTTTAGGAGAAGCTGTAGTTGCTAGAAACTCCTTAAGGGACTTGGTATGGAGACTGCTTTCAAATTTTATTTTCACCTTCTCTTATCTATATGCTCTGATCCAAGGGTGATGGTTAGTGACAAACTGTATTAGTACATTGATCGGGGTTGACAAAAATGCGATTTAGGGGTTCGTTTAGTCCTGAAGAACCGGGGGCAATGGAATCATTTGTTGTCCTCCGCTGAGTAGCAGCCAGGGCTATAGGGCCCAATGGTTTGGATTTTAACTCAAAACCATCAATATATGGCCAAATCCTCGTACAAAATCATTTCATCCAGAGGATGAGAAGTAGAAACTTTGAAAAACTGCGGCACTGCTGAACACCTCTAAAGTTAGGATCTTTTTGCAGCTTCTCCTTCACAATAAAATTCAGTTAGCACCAGAAACTCAAGAAGAGAAAATGGCCAGGTAGTGAACTTTGTATCATGTGCAACACACCAGGGACACAAATTTTTGTTGTTCATTGGCTATACTTGGATGGTCATTAGCCTCCGCTGCTTCCAGTCATGACTTAAAATCTTAACGTTCCAGCTTTTGTTGTCTGTTCTCCTAAACACTGATCCTAATGCAGTTAGGTGATAGGTCCTTTTACTCTCTTCTCCTGTGGTCCTTGGATCATCAAATGCCAATTATTCAGGTCATGGAAAACCTGGTACTGCAGGCCAAACGGCCCATACTGCGATGTATCCCCATGATTTTTATTGCCTACCTGAATCCGGCCCAAGCAAAATCATTTCAAGAATGCGCAATTGTATTGGTACGACCGGATGTTGGGAAGGTGGGGTCTTATTATTGGGATTGAAGTCTCCTCCAGTTGTTTCTCATTCTCAGGGAAAAAAGTTTCTGATTTGCGACGAATGGATCAAATGAACAGGCTGCTACCGAGTACAAATATAACATTGTCCAAAGTATCAGGTTCATGCAAAAACCTCGTTCTTCAGCCCTGCCCTAAAAGAGGCCATAAAGCAATGCATCACCAATGTTCTGTTTTCTATTTGAATCAGGTTTGTTTTATTTCCTACTCCTAATTGAATAAGGCTTATGCAACCTTGTTGATTCATAAGCTGGCCATGTCGAGAAGACGCAACTTTGTCGATCTGACTGGATGTTTGGAAAATGGGATTAATGTCTTATTGGTTCTTGCAGGGATATTAATGTCTCCAATCCTTCCTCGGACTGACTTTCAACGAATCACAAAATAGGTCGCAGGGGATTAATGTCTTATTGGTTCTCAAGAAGAATCTCGCACAAATCAAAATATGGGGTAAAACAAGGAAATGACCAAAGATAAATTATATCACAATTCTTGGGAGAATAATTGGATTTCAATTTTTTTCACTCCAGAAATCTGGATTGTTCTATCGATTTTGAAAAGTTTTGTCACAGCCGAACCTGAGAAAGTCTGTACAGGCAGACATCACACAAGTACATGACAGGAGGAACATGGGAATCCTACAAAGATGCAGAGCAAGCAAAAAAAAAGGTGTAAAAGAAAATTAATGATAATTTTTCCTCTGTTCCTGTTTCCCTTCTGGCACGAAACCAAAACTGTCAAATCAGCTAAAAAGAAAGAACGCGGCTCGCGACGCCGCTTCTCACGCCGGCAGCTCAAGCCGCAAGCCGATGCGGCTCGACTCCGCGCTCAAGCCGCTCAGGTCGCAGCGCGCCTCCGCCGACGCCGGCCTCCTCGAGGCGCGCACGACGAGCGGCTGGAACCCGAGCGTGAGCTCCAGCCCAACCTCCTCCTCTTCATGCTCCACCGGCACGGGGCTCTGCTCCGCCTGGCTCACGTGTGAGCCGGCCTCGACCTCGGTATCCTCCGATCCCGCCCGCGGCCGCCTGACGTCGTCGATAGCCATGTCGTTGTTGTCACCCTCGTCCACCACATGGTCGTCGCCGTCGTGGTCGTGGCTGCCGGCCGACTCCTCGTGGGTCTCGTGGCTCAGCGCAGGGTGGTGGTGGTCGTCGTCATCATGGTCGCCGACGACGACCACCGCCTCCGGCTCCGTCTCATGCGTTGGGCTGCTGCTGCTGGGGGACGCAGCGCGCTTGGCAGTGGCTCCGGCAACCTTGGCGCCGTGCTTGGAGTTGGAGCTGGACGAGGCGCGCTTGAAGCGGGTGCGGCCGCCGCGCGCGACGCGGAGCAGGTTGGCGGCGGCGTCGGCCTCGGCGTCCTTGGCGACGTGGCGGATGTCGTAGGCCCTGAGCGGCGGTGTGGCCTGGGCGGCGGCGGCGGCCTCGGATGAGACCTGCACGATGGGGTCGCCCTTGAGGACGGCCTCGACGGCGGCCTGGCAAGCCTGCCACTGGCCCGACCAGAGAAGGCCGACGGAGCCGTAGATCGGGTTGACGATGCGGCCGCAGGCTTCGTAGAGGAGCGAGCGGAAGACGGCGGGGCGGAGGTGGTCGGGCCCGGCAGCGAGCAGGTTGAGCAGCCCGGCGCGGCCGTAGAACTTGGCGAGGAAGACGGTGGCGTTGGCCTGCGCCTCTGGGGTCTTTATCCACTGCAGGCACGGGCGGATGGTGCACCCTTCGCTGCATCCCTTGCGCAGCACCCGGCAACCATTGCAGCTCATCCGCATCTTCGAAATGCTTCTGCAAAACTCCTATCAACTGGGCGCCGGACTTGTTGTAGGCCGAGGTGGTACTATTCTTCTTCTCCAAGCCTGTGCGAGGACTCGACTCGTTTGCCTTCCTTGTTGGAGATGAGTTGAGATGCTTGGTGTGAGAATGACGGGGAGAGGAGAGAGAGGGGTGACTGTTTTATAAGTGGGTTCGGCGCCAATGGTTTCGGAAGGCCGGGTTCGGCGCCGCGCCAGAAAAAAAGAAAAAAAAACGAGGCGAAGCAGGGGGGTGGTGTGCTCGCGGGGTCCACCGCGTGCTTAACTGCGGGCTTGAGCGCCAAGCCGCGTCCGAGGAATGGATTCTAGCTCCAAAACTGAAGGCGTCCCGGCCGGGAGATTTCGGTGGAACCGCGTGCTATCTCTCTCCCTCTCGCTCGCGTGCCGCTACTACCCGCGCCGCGTCGTCCTGGAGTACACTAGCCGCAGTACACACTTTTGCTTCTATTACGTGGTAGTAGGAGTACGTACTGCTCCAGTTTACTAGTTTCCAGGGCTGCCCGGGTGTTCCATTCCAGAAACGAAACAACGGCCCGGCCGTCCGTTGATTTTACAGTAAACCACAGGTTGTTTGACGTGGCAATGACTCAGATTCTGCAATGAAACAAGTAGGCCGGGCCCATTTTTTCCTCCGTTATCCAATCCTTATACATAGTAAAAATCGTGGCTAGTTAATGTTGCCAGCTATGCAACTGTGCAAGTGCTACTATTGATTAACCTGCCCTGACAGTTCGCGTGAATAGAGCGAACAGATCCAAGACTCCGGGGGGCAGCATATCGGCAGTGGACCCCAAGGCGCAGGGAAAGGAGGGTGTGCGCGCCCGAGAGGCGAGGAGGAGGAAGAGGAGGCGCGGGGCCGCACCGCAGCGCAGCGCGTGGCGTCCACGTCCCCGTGGGCCCCAGAAAACAGGCAAGCTAGGCACAGACCGCGGCGCCACTCCACCACGTATACCGCGGAAACTGGAAAGGAGGGGAGAGAGGGAGACGGGTGGCTCCCGGTTCCGTGGAAATCGTACAGCGACGGCCTCTGTTTCCGCTGCCTCTGTGGGCGCGCGCCCAATACCGTGGGCGGGTCTGCGGATCCCGCCAGCTCCCCCCCACTCTCTCTCTCTCTCTCTCTCAATTTCCTAGTCATCCACCCCAAGAAACCCACGTTTGTTTTTTCTCCTCCCTCTCCATGGTTTTTGGCTGTTGCACCCGGGCCTGTACCCACTTTATTTGCTTTTCCCCACCGCCTTTTCCCTCTCGCCTCGTTCGTCTTCTCGTGCTTATCTGTTGATGGAGTTATCAACGTTAACTAAATGTGGCTAGCAGTTTGTTTAAGGAAATTGACCTTTGGGGTTGCCCACTTGGCGCTGCGCGAAGCTAAGGCGTGCATATTCTCTTCTTTTTTTTCCTGCGAAACTGAGGGCCATGCCTCCCAAAGTTTCATACTCGTACTTTCATATGGACATGTCAATCTCACGGTCTCACCCGCGGCCTCACTGATAGAAGAGAAAAAGGGTGCGGGTGTATCAAATGTTTTAAAATCTTACTATTGTGTTAGCTGTTTGGTACAACTCTAAACTTAATACAGAGAGAGTTATAGAACTGACAAAAGAAACAGATCCACCCACTCCGCCCTTAAAAAACTAGAATCTAGTTGTGTTTGATTAGACTCTAGCTCCACCGGATAAAAATCTATGAGCTAGTTTTTGCTAAATAGACTCTTACTAGTAATTTTGAGTAATTGGATAGTCACTATAATTTAACAACTGATCCACAATCAACATGGACATTTTTTTTTATTTGTGACTTCAACGAACTAGTTCTTACTCCTTTTGTAATTCTATTTCCTTAAAAAAATATATGTCTATTTTCACTTAATATCTAGATCGTTTTTTGTTGACTTTAATGAAAGATCTTACTCCAATTATGTCGATCATATATATATATATATATATATATATAATCACAAAATCCAAATAATATCGATCCCTTGTTCCTTTTAGCCCATGGTGCAGTTGACACATTACTAAATAGCGGCCATGAATGACCTACCCAGTACAAAGTTAGTAGAAATTATTGAAGAAATACATTAGTGGACTAAAACCGTGGGCCTTACACACAAAACATGAAAACCATGCCAATTAGTTGCTAAATGATGACATCTTTAGATGTATATGGATAGGATGGTATATGTATATGATCCGGTTGATTTGGTAGGATATGAATATATGATTAATTTACATCTTATCTCTATGATTTCTTGACTGCATGATATCCAAGACTTGTAGCTCTATTTATATCGGCTCTTAATGCTCAATACAATTGATGAATTGAACCACAATTACACAAGGAAAAAATTATCATACATGTTTCACATATAATATTAATCAAAATTCCCAGGGAACTATCATTCAAGTTTCAACACTACTAAACATGGGGTTTCCTGAACTCAATGTGAGAATTGAATAATCTTTTATCCAAAAATGAATTTGTTTTATACTCTTATCAAACTCCTGTGACAATGCTGTTACATTTGTATGTTACAAGTGGAGCCTAATTGCATAAGCAATTTGAATCCTAAAACCCCATGGCTATATTTTGCGATCGTATGAGCTATGCATCCATAATGCTGGCTAATTGTTCGCACCGGATTCCGGCATGAGCACGTCGATGTCTAAAAGGTCTACTTAGCTCCAGTGTAGACCGGTCGGCTTCTCTCCGTGACTCGAGGTACGCACATCAGGGGCCATGGGGTTTGGTCGGATTCGATGCGACGGTACGGGTATAAGCATGCTAGTCAATTTGACCCTGCAATTGACAATGAGGTGAGACAAACGGGTCAGTCGGACGATAGGCCAATACGAGCGCTCGCTATCGGCTGATTGTCGATAGGATCGGGTTGGTCATCGATCGTATCCGAATGGCTCTCGCTATCGACTGATAGCCGATAATAAACAGGGCGCCCTTTCATCGGCTGGGGTAGCCGATGAGGACGTAGACAGGTGTCGACGAGAGATACGACGGCTCTGGGCGTAGCGAAAGCGAAGCCCTGATCCATCGGCCGTAGAGCCGATGGAGGCACGGATGGAGATAGCAGCACGAGACTTGTCGCCCACCGCGATGACGCCACTGGCATTGAATCTCGAAGTCGGACCTAACCGAGACAGTACGAGAACGGGGCCAAAGACGATGGGATAGTGGATGTCGAATCGGACGTGCTGAAGTAAGGGCGAAGCAAACCCATTGGCTCAAGCCAATGAGAGGACGTCTCTCTGAAGACAGGCGCGCATCGGTTAAAAGGCCGACGTGCTTGGCGTGGCACTCAAGGAAAAGTCTTTGAAGACCTGGCGCATATCGGCTCCTCGGTCGATACGCTGGGCGTGACGCTCCACGTATAGATAACTCATCGGCTAGCACTCCGATGAAACGCCGTACAGAGACCTATAGTCATAAAGCTCATTCTACCGTCGGTTGTCTCGTAGGTCAAACCTAACCGATGCAACACAAGACCGACGACGGCAGAGAGAACTTGATAGACCGATAGATACTGCACGGACGTGATGCGATACATCCTATCGCCCTAAGAGGTTGAACTTAACTGATATAGCCTTAGACAGAATGAGACATATCGAGATAGTGGTGGGACTAACCCCTTTGTCGAAGATCGGACCTAACCGATACAGCCCTGTGTTGAGAGCCAGATCCCGCCGGTAGAAACCTAAATAAACTAGGATGGCGATGCGCCGAGATTGTATTGATCGAAAGATTGATACCTTTACATGTCTCTATGGGTCTATATTTATACTCCGGATTTACAGAGTTCGACGCATTTTTAGCAACTATCGGACGTTATCTCTTTACATAGATAAAAGAAAATATCTCTAAGGTAGTAACCTAAACTAACTAAACCTTTCTAATTAGATAAACTATGATTTACAAAATATAAAATACCTTGTCGTAGTTTTTACGGCTCCTCTGTAAACTCGGTCTTATTTGATAATCTTCTATTTCAGATCAAATCTTCCATTACTTTAATTCGATCGGCTTATTCCCTGTAGCGATCGGACACCTCTTCAGCCGATCGGCTTTTTTCCAATTTATCATTGGGCTGTCCAAATTTTGATATTAACAATTATGAAATATTCATAGATGTGAGCAATAGAATTGAACAACTTATTCTTATGACAGTAATTTATTCATAAGTTTGACACTAGATCGACACATATACAGTACACCACCATAGTTTTAGAAAAATAACCCTTTAGAAATTGTTTTTATAAACTGCGGTTATATTCCTCGAGGGAATTCTTAAAATACAAAGCATATGTAACTTAACATCACCAACCAAGATATTAAAAATTGTATTAGGATTGTTAATCCCAAGAATACCCACACCCTATCTATCCGTACAATTTATTCATTTGTTTAAGGCTGTGTAATAATAGTAACTTTTTGTTTTTAAGTATGTTTTTTAAACCGTTAAATAATATATATTTTTATAAAATTTGTATACATAATTTTCTTTTAAAAATTAAATAAACTAAATTTTAAGCATATACTAATTAATACTTAATTAATCATATGATAATAATTTATCTTATTTCACCTGTAACTGGAAACGACACTCTAACAGCTAGTACGAAACCAGCATACCCCCCCCCCCCCACCCCCTATCTATGTTCAGTTGTTCACACACCACGCCACACCACACCAAACACACCACAGACCTCACACACATACCGCCGTTTGACCAGCACAAGTGGTAGTATTCCAAACTCGAAGTAACTCGACGGACGCAGGCGAAGCACCAGCGGTAGCGGATGAACGGAGTGGCCGTCCCCACGCGTACTCAGGGGTGGGGTGCGGCCGGTGACGTCGACCGGTGAGCGCGCGCATCGTGATTCCGTTTTTGCAGCCACGGTAAAATCGTACGCGCGCGCGCGCGCGCCTGCAGCGTCTGCGTGTGCTCGCCCACCTGGCACCTGTCCTAGGGCTGGTCAGCTCTGTAGCGTGATAGCGTCGTGATTGTGCGCAATTATTCCCTAGATTTCCGGGACGACTCGGCCGTTCGTCGCCATCGCGGGGTGTCCGAAACAGGCAGCTGCGTCCACGGTTTTGGAAGTACAGGTTTCAGGTTTTGTTGGAGTAGGAGAACGAGACAGAGCTCCAACTTCCCGGGCATCGGCCTGGCCCCACCGGCGCATGTGTTTTTCCTCCCCATGGAATCTGGATACAGGTGGCTACTTCAGGCGGTCTAGCATTTCTTTGAGACCTTCTATATTGTCGCGAGAAAAAAAAAATCACATCGCCGCATTACTCGTATACGAGGAGAACGCTCTGGGAGGAGTGTATATGGGAGTGCACAAGTCCTTTCGAAAAGAAAGGGAAAAAATTCTTTGGAAGCGTTTACCGTTAATATCCTTTAAAAAGGAAAAAAATAACTGTGGAAGTGTTTACTGTTACTGGTATAGCTCAATTTCAGAAGCAATCAAATAAAATCCGTATGTTCTAATAAATGGGGTATAGGAATTGCATTATCTTCTCCGGCCCAATTTTGGAAAAAGAAAGATCTTTGGCCAGCATGCATGATGCCATGATGGTATGATGGATACAAATGTACTCCTAGTTCGGTTTGTGGGATTCTTGTGTCGCTTTCTTCAAGCTGTTGGAAAAACGTCAAGTGGGTGTTGTAAGACAAAATAGCATAGAGGGTGATGTTTTCCCTTTCTTTTATTTCCTAATGACGATGGCTGAGCGCCCTCTTAGTGTGAATTAAAAAAAATCATAATTTAAAAAATGGATTTTTGTAATAACTTAATTCCATGTCACAAGATGACAAAATTTAGAAAAAAAAAACATTAGGTAGAGATTTAGGGACTTCATTCCAACAACTTACTAGCTATTCATTCCAAAATTTATAATCTTAATATAAAAATATATAATCCGAGTTCTAGATAGATTTATAAGACTCACTTAGTGTGTGGTATATATATATATAGCAATTGTAATTTTTAAATATTTGTTATATAAATAATAAAAATGAATTATGTAATATAGAAAATTAATTTGTACACTTACATGGATTTCAACGTATAAAAATTTGGAAATCATTATTCAAAAAGATATATGGATAATTAAATATATTATATACTTGAAATAAAAATATTGACCTGTTCTGTTATATGCATGTTTATCCCAGTTAATGGCTAGTGCTACGTATTACTAACTACTTTGCCTTAAGATTAATGGAATTTTCAGCAAAAAGAGACGTGCCAAAGCACACAAACACAACTGATGTTCCCAATCCCATGGCCGGGCCAAGGAAAGATCCTTTTTTTTCCCCAAAACTCTGGGGGCCACCATCTGTCTCCAAACCGGTCGGTTTCTCAGGTTCATGCATATGCCACCCACGGATTGGAGCGATTCCAGCATTTTAGAGAGCCCCAAGTTGCCTTCCCGGCCTGTCAATCCGTAGTCAAACCAGCAAGGAAGGGTAACAACCACGGAATGGAATACTTGTTTTTTTTCCCTTTATTTTACTACTTTTTGGCGGAAACCGAAGCCTGGAAAGGGAGGTGACGGGGAGATGGGAGAATCCGGCCCCTGGTTGGCTGGCCAGCTGATTGTTACTGATGGTGTTACGTTGTGTTTGATTGTTATTAAATGGTATAAGAGGTAGAATTAATTACTATAAAGTTAAAAATATAAGATAAACAATTATATATAATTTTTTTTAAAAATGCTATTCAGCCATTCGACAAAGATATATACAACCACCGAGAAAACGTATTAGTAGGCAGGCCGGGTGACGAGTGGCGCGCGGCGCCACTTGCGTGCCGAGTTGCCGGAGCCGCTTTTTTTTTTTTGGGAGGGGGAGAGGAATCATGTGCGTCCGATTACGGGTTACATCCCCCTTGAATCCTTGCTTTGCTAGAGCCTGTGGTTTGGTGAGAGAATCTAGCGGCGGGCATTCGCAGCGTGGTGACATGTTGACACGATTATGGGCGGTCCGAAGAAGTGGGCGGGGCCAGCTGCACCCGCGCGCGCACGTCCTCAATTTCGCACCTACGAGCCGTCCAGCTTTATTTTTTTTGCTGGATGAAACTCTACTCAACACTCCATCCCCTTCCTCCGGTCGCGGATCAGCTCCAGAGCAGGGCCAATCCAATAGACGTGCTTAGGTAACTTGATTAGAGAGGGTTAATTAGTCTATGTGCCTTGAATCAGATGTTAAAACTAAGTACTTCATCGAATGTGCCTTGAATCAGATGTTAAAACTAAGTACTTCATCGAATGGCCCATTTTGTATATTTATCTTGGACCATCTATACCTAATGCGCCACAAAATTTAGACCAAAACAGTCGGTTAGATTTCAGACTATGTTATGGCCATATCAAACACAACGTAGATCATTAGTGAGCCGTGAATTTTGAAAATAAGTAACCTGATTAAAATACACAATATAAATTAAATTTCATCTAGAAAACTAGTGATCACAAAATTACAATCAAATAAATTAGAAATTATACTGTAATTATGCTTATAATTATAATATAAGTACGATACTATAGTGTTAAACATTATATGCACACGGTAATCTCTCTGGGTCTTTTATTTTTTGTTCGCCATCTCCATCTGTCCCATCTTTCTCTCGCCGTGGCCATTATAAGCTGGGTATGTGCACGAAGGCAAACAACACTAGCTCGGGTAAGGAGGAAACAAAGTTCAGATTTAATGGCTCAAGCTTGGATTTGCTTCTCTCTCTGCTTTATGCAAAAGTGAGTGGGCAAATCGAGATGAAAACATATTACTTTAAACCTAATGAATTGTCCAGGTAGGTTATGGCTGTTTGACTTTGGCAGAATACAGCTGCTTCTAGTCCCTGCATTGCTTAATGGTGCCCGGAAAACTAAGTCAGCAGTCTAGCGCACGTACGCATGCACGAATCTTACAGAAATCAAACGGTCTAAAAGTTGACTGTGATCCAATGAAAAATGTGTCGTCACAATTCTAGCAAAACCGTTTATCTTTTAATATAAATGTTTTTATGTGGTTGACCCTCAAAAGTAGTGCCTGTAAAAGATAACCGGTATAAAAGAGAGCGGAAAAAAAACCCAGAGCAATGTTAATAATTAATTGGTAAGGTATTTTTATCCATGTTTTAGATTGAACTAAAGATAAACAAATCTTTTCATTTTAAACTAGGTGTCTCTGTAAAAGTTTTAAATTACTATTCCTTATCTTCGCTCCACTCTACTCCGCTCTTGAGCTTGAGGAAACTAACGAAATCAAGCCGCATGATAGCTAGCTTGCTGCTGTAGCTGGCGCCTACGAGATCGTGTGATTTGGATGGGAGAAAAAAAAGCAAAAACATTAATTGATGGGAGAAAAGAAGCAAAAAATCAAAGCAGCTGGATGGAGTCTTGATTGGTGTGTTTGCTGGTGAGCTCTAGGGCTAACCAAATTAAGGAGTGAATAGCAACAAAGTGGGTCAGAGGAAGGGAAACAAAAGAGTGATCTAATATGCAATACAAGGTAAAAAGAGTGGTCTAATATGCAATACAAAGTAAAAAGTTCCGGTCTAAAGTGAAAATATTAGATCATACAATTCACTAGTCTAAAGTGAAACTTTAGTGATAATAACTAGCTCAAAGTTCAATTAAATCGTTGTACAATTGAGAATGGCTAGATTTATATGGAGTGTTATTAATTATGCTTTTGGCGTGGGTTATGTGAATAAGGTTAAAGGCCTTTGGTTCCTAGTTGAAACGGTTTAATAAAGAAAGAAATAAAGAATTTAATGATGGTTGGCATCGCTGAACTCTTGTGGTTTGTCTGGAAAATAAGAAACAAAGTTTGTTTTGATAAAGTGTTTCCAAGAGGCCCTGTTGAAATTATTTTAAATATAGCTACTTGCATAACATCATGGTCAATTCTAAAGAAGCAGAAGCCAAAGGAAGGAAAGCTGGTTGAGGGGGGCAGGTTGCTAAAGCGCAAGTGAAGTTTATGACATCAAGCATGGATGGAGATTCAGGGCTGGACAACTGGAATGAAGCTACCGGTGATATTGGAGAATAATGACGTGTCCTATGCACACAGGACTTCACATGTAAATACCGTATATAACAACTAAAATATATTATCAATTTTTTTTAAAAAATACATATATTCTCATCTTCAAATTCATCGTAGATAGAGAGCAATAAAAAAATAAAAAAATTCTGATAGATTTATGCTTGTAAAACTGTTATATTTTTTTATCTTTTTGTTATGGATAAAATATAATGAATTTGAGATCAAAACTTTACATATGAATATAATATTATTAGAAGTATATATATATATTAGGATTTTTAATAATATTTATTAGTTGGTGTATATGGTATATAAACATGAAACTTGTGTATATATAAGATATATTCCCTAATTGCTAGTCATGTTTTAGCTGTTGTTTTCTGCGGCTGTTGTCTTGGTTTTGTGTTTGGGTAGCTTCAGCCTTTTGTGGTCCGCTGCTGTTGGTTGATCAGAACCAAATAACTTCAAATAAAAACATTGTTGTTGTGAATTGCAAAGTTGTAAATCTTATCATCGAAAGAAATAACTTTATAAAAACAATATGAATTTCTAAGACTAAGATAAATATAATGCCCTAGTTCCTACCATTGTTAGTATAAATGGTTCATGTTTTGAACCAAAATAAGGTATAACCTTTTTCTCAAAATTTTGGTTCGAACCCCTTGTCGCGGGACTCTAGCTAGACCACAGTCCCCATCCATCGATTCCTTTTGACAGGACATTTCTGGTGCAGCCGCCCTCCTCGTCCTCACTCTGACACGGGCGCCACCCCACTGAACGCCCTCTTCCAGACGTTTCCACGCTAGCTGCTGTGCCTCCCCCGTCCTCCCCTGCACCTAGCTCCCCTGTGCCGCCGCCGCCGGATGCCCGCCGTCGTCTCGCTCAGCAGGAGGACGCGCCGCCCGTTCGCCAGTTCCTTTCCGGACGAGGCGCGGCCACCAACCCAAGCTCCGCCATCGCCTCGAACTCAGTCGCCACGTAGACGCCGTCCCCACCGTTCTCGCAGTCATCCTCCTCTGTCTCTACTAGAATTTGTTATTTTTATGTTTAAAATTTTTAAATTGTGGTGTTTGAAATTATGAATTTAAATATGGTTGAATTATATGCATTAAAAATATTAATATTTGAATTGTTATGGTGTTAAATTATTAACTTAGAAGAGAAAAAGAAATTAGAATGGTTGCTCAAGTTGGAGGAATTTTTATTTCCTTAGAAAGTCCCATTAAATTTTAGAAGATTTAAAATAAGGGGTGTTGTTAAGAGATGTTAGAGGTTTAGATTGGTGTTTATATAGCAGTGAGTGATTAGCTACTTAGGCTGACTTAGTTTGTGAGGTAAGACTGAGATTTTTAGTAGCACGAAAAATAAGACTGATGATTAGTATATGATTAATTAATTATTATAAACTTAAAAACTAAATTTATTTATTTTTTAAAAAATATATAATTTTTTTACATTAAAGACACAATTTAATAGTTTAACATAATAAACGAGAAAGTGGCCAAGAGAAACTATTTACTAGAACTCTCAACGTTGGTGTTACCGGTGAATTTTCACCTTTCCGTTGTTAGGCTATTTAGAAGTCCAGGCCATCCTGGCACAATCCTCAACAACCGAAGTCAATTTCTTCGGAACTGGTCTGGGATCCTTAGTAGAATTGGGCCTTCCAAATGGACACAATATGTGTGTACGAACGGCCCATTGATATTGACCCGTTTGGACATTTGTTAGTACAGTCCATTCTATTCCTATAAATAAGCAACAGTACCAGACTACTACATGTTGTTAGTACAGGCCTTCTACGTGTCAAAAAAAGTACGGGCTTTCTACATGTTGTATAACTTTTTCTAAATATTTATTAAAAAAATTAAAGCGGATATTTCAAGAGATTTTAAAGGATTTTAATTTTAAGGAAACTCTTCCTATGTATCCCTTTGGAAAAAAAGAATTATCCATCTAAAATCCTATAAAATTCCTATGGATTATAACAATTAATAGGAAATTTTAAATATTTCTAACATGAGGTACAACCTATAGATTCGTGTTTGTCTCTCCTTTGAATTACTTCTTTCTTTCCTTAGAAGCATCCAAACATTATATATGAATTATGACTGTGTTATAAATCCCAAAGATTCAACAAGTCTTGCCATCCCAATCCTATTTTGTTCTTCTTGCTCTATGTTTTTTAGAATTATATATTTTTTTAAAAAATACAAGTAGTAAAAGTTGTCTCATTAACTTTTTTCCGGAATACAACGATAATTTTCCCATCGTTACATTAATGGAAGGCAATGTTCAGAACTATCCCATCGTTACATTAATAGAAGGAAATGCTCAGAACAAACTTTATTACACAGAACACAGCCTTAATTTTCTTGTTGACTTATCAGTCTCAACCAAACTTTGAATTGCTTAATAGCCTCAACCAAACTTTAAATTGTAAAACTTAATTTTCAAATTATAAAACTTAATTTTAGAGTTAATTTTAAGATTTTTGAAGTAGTTTATTTTTCAATATTTACTTTAAATTAAATTAAACATAGTTTTACCCGTAAATTAAATTAGAGCGATGAGAGGCGATCGTCACGTTGGCTTAACGATTCTCGATGCAAATCTCAAAACGAATTCCTTTAGTGGCTGGCTAGATTGAGTACAAGAATAACCAGCCAATAAGCGGCAAGAGAACATCAAGATGAACGAGGCACATTGTGAATCCGTACCAAAACATACACACATATCACATACGCACACAAGTTGGGTGTTCATCGTCTTCGGTTCTGCAATAGATGCCAGCTACATGCATGATACTCCTGAAGGAAACGCCCCTACTTTACAGACACAAGAAGCCGGCTATTTATTTGCAAGATAATCTTGACTATTTACACAATACATCATTCAGTTATCTTGAATATCATGTAATGCGGCTTTGTTTATTGCATTGTTGAGGATAACACATCGACAATACGCAAAGAGTTTTTTTGAGAATTGGAAGGCTTATTTACTCCTGCTTCTTCACAACAAGAACTGGGCACTTGGAATGATGCATACAGTAATTGCTGACACTTCCAAGAAACAACCTGCAGCAACAATAGGCAACAGTTAATAATCCACAACAGAATACTTGTTTCAGTTCACTCTTCCAGGATGAGTTTACGTATAAATTAGAAATTAATTCATGCAACAAGCAATTGCTGTATGCTATATCTATTTTTTTTGGATAATGCTATATCTGGAATCAGGAGAGCTTTATTTATGTAATTGGATAGTTGTCTGATGTAATCAGAGCTATTCTTTTACTTGATAAAACTGCTGTCCAAGAAAAGATAGTTGAATGGAAAGAGTTGGTATCAATGTCGTTGTAGAATGTCCGACATGTATTAGACCTTTGGAATTTATAAGGAACATAACAAAACAGAAGCTGTTCAGTTCAGAAAAAGAAAAGAAAGGAATGAAAGTTTACTGAAACTGAAAAGAAGGGCAATAACTGCATCTGCATCACTGAATGATACAATAATATTCTATCTTCACCTGTAAAATATGTTACTCTTATCTTTATAATGCACAATAAACTTAATGATTATGAGCAGTTTATAAAGAGCACCACCAAAACATGTCCAACTGGCAATGATTAGTTCCATTGGTGAAACTGTGGCTTTTCTTTGTTGAACCTAATAGTGTTACGGTCTTGTGCCAGTCCATCTAGTCTTGCTCAACAAAATATCATATTATGAGGATCTACATAAAAAATATTATTTATCTTCACCCATAAAAAGTATTACTCTTATATTTATATTGTGCTCATTTACAGTAAAACCATGATTAAAAGCGGTACATAACGAGCCCTATAAAAACATATCCAGCTAACAGTAGTTATCTCCATAGGTGGTAGGTGCAACTGTGGCATTTCTTGTTGATCAAAAGGTATTACGGTCCTGTGCCAATCCATTTAGTCTGGCTCATGAAAAGATCATATCTACATAAAAACTGCCTAATCTAACCATAATTAGTACTGGGAATCAATGGTACATACAAAAAGAGCAATTTTTTTTTCAGTTTTTCATCAAACATATGTTGCTACTTTGATTGTTCTTGCAGAAAATATAATCTATCAACTAAGAACATATATAAAGAAATTGTGACATTTCAAGCTATACCATATAATGAAATTGTTATGTTTCGAACTATACCTTTGTACAGGTCCACGACTGTGACTCCCAACGATCAGTAAATCAACTTTTGATTCCTCAGCTGCTTCACATATCATCTCCTTAGGATCTCCTACTTTGATCATTGTCTCTACAGTTACCTGCATTATATGTACAAGATTACAAGGATTATATCATTGAACACTTATCCATCCACACAACACGATGTTGCACGGAATAAGCTGAAGATCTCCTGTGATCTGCATTATCCTTATCACCTCACGCTAATTTCTTTTTATTGATTGGCCCTATCTTGCCATTCGTTATAAAATAAAATCGACAAATTTACAACAATCCAAACAATTATCACAATTCCACCACCCTGATGTGTCCATTGTAAAATTTAAACCCAGTCCATGTGGTCTAGAGCAGGGTTAGTAGATAATCTAGTCAAATATATAAGATGACGAGACAGACACGAGCCAACTGATCACAAGCTACAAGCTAGTATCTCCTATTTGAACAATTAAAAGTGGAACAGCACATTGTTATCCAGTTATAAGTCCCACACCTTTGCGATAGCACCACAACAGTTATCCAGTTAGCCAATTGCATTTGCGAACATATGAAATTGGACGCCTATGGCATTTTCCCTTACTGATATGGCCAAACAAGTAAAAGTGTTGAATATCTTGAAATAACAACAATGTGCTGAGTAATTCAGCAGCGACCAAACAAAACAAGGGGTCATTCATACTGATGGACTGCACATCCTGCTTGATAATTCAACTTTTCACAACTTTAATGAGGAGAAATCAAGGTCATAGTAGGTGAAAACAAGCACATACTCCATGCTGTGCGCAGATTTGCTTGGCCTTGTCAAGGAGCGCCTGCGAGAGCTGCTGCTGCTGCTCCTGCATCGACTTGATCAGCTCCGGAGCTACAACGGGGGTACCCACTAACACACACGAAGCACACTCATCCCAAATTAACAACGGATTCAAGCAGGGGAACGAATCAATTGGAAGAGGGAAGGCGATCTGGATGCGCGGCTCCCTTCCGGTGATAGAGGAAAAGGATTGGGAATAACGTACGAGGGAAGCCGAAGGAGGCGGCGGAGACGTAGCCGAAGGGGAGGAGCGGCTGCACGGTGAGCACGAGCAGCGGCGGCGCGATGGCCGGCGCGAGGTTGCGCAACGCCCACTCCAGCGCGTAGTGGCTGCAGTCGCTCTCGTCCACCGCCACCATCATCTTTTGCAGCTTCGGCCCCGGCCTACCCTGCTGCTGCTGCGCCGGCGCCGGCGGCGAGGCCATTCTTGCAACCTTGCTACGCAGCTAGGTACTACAGCTGCTCCTCGATCGGTGAGAGAGTCCGATTTGGCTCGGCCGCTCGCTGGAACGCTCGATTGAGGATCAATCTGCTTGGTTTGATATTGATGGCAAATTGGCTGTATGTGACTGTGAGTGAGTTGGCGTGACAAATCACGAGGACTTGCAGTATTAAATTTGGATCTGGCTTTGGCTCAGGTCTGGCGACTGAGAGCTTCGCGAAGGCTCCGCGACACGTGCACAGAGCTCCACGACCGCGGCCCTCGCTGCATAGCCACGTGGCACGATGAAGAAAGTTAAGATGGCGACGCCACAGCTGGCTGGGTTGGCCCAGTAGCTGAACACGAAGAAGATAAAAGGTGCGTTCGAACGATTAGATCAGGTCATTAGAGCCAGTTTAATAATATCCATTAATTTAGTAATATATATATAATAGTTTCTTCTCTATTTTCTTTCCTTTTTTATTTAATTATAAATAATAATTTTTAGAGCCAACTTATATTATTTATTATACTGAATAAATTATATCATAAACACATAAGTGCAAATACATACGCTTAAATATACATATGCACACTTAGTTTTATAAATACATATACACACTTAGTTTTATAAATATATATGCACACTTTAAGGCGGCTTATGATAGATATACACTTATCTTTGTATTTTTATAAATGGATTTTTCTCATTCCCTTTCCATTTCTCTAAATATTTTCTTCATGATTTTTGTTTCTTATAAGCTTATTAACCTGTCGCATATATCAGACGGGATGTAGACTCTTCAACAAGTTATTTTTATTGGCAATAACCGTTATAATTGTGTGTTTTTCATATTATCTTTTCTTTCAATACAATACAAAACTAACCCCATTCTATTGTCTCGTAAATATTACCATAATGCACAGATGAATAAAATTTATTTTCATCAATTTTTGCCCCTAATTTTCTCCAATAGCCTAGAGGCTTAAAAGCCTATTATATAATAAATTTGTTAAAACTTTCATATTTCATAATATATATTTATATCAAATTACACAACTTGTCAATAACATGCATTAAAAGTGTAGGTCATACTTGACTAATCATAGACACAAGCTTGCTCGCAGGATAGAAGAGATTGGGTTCTTCACTCTATAAGTAGGAGTTCAAAATAAAGCATAAATTAGCACAATTTTCTGCATTCAGTTGACAATAGTTACTGTTGCTTCCCTTAACATGAAAAAAACTACCATGTCCAATTACAAAACACGAGTATAATATATAATTAGATTAAGCATGGTGAAAGTTGGGTAACAATCAATTGCATAAAGAAATCCTAAGCCTGTAGTAGCCTAAACAATAGAACATCATTGAAGAAATGGTAAAATTTATACAGATAAATATACTACAATAAGGATTCCCTTCCTCGTTTCAATAAGACATCATCATATTTCACATGCCCTAATAGTATCTCATAACCATTGTATAATTCTGTATTTCTTGTACCTTTTGTCATATATGTAACAAGCTCTAAATTTTCTTTATGATTTTCTCACCTGTTTGGCGTGGTACAGATAAATGAACTAATATCTATATCAAATTCCCTATTCACGATGGTGACATGTGATTACTTAAAATTGTGTATACAAATGTCTCTAAATATGGTTTTGTTCTAGTGTAAATTCATGAATTAAAAAAGAAATATGAAAAATTATAATTGTATGCTTATCCTAAAATATTTTAAGAAGTACGCACTGTTTTGTTACAACCTTTAGAATCAACCGTTAATGCCATGATGTCCATCCTATAACTCACAACATGGTAGAGTTTCTTAACTGTCCCTGAAGGGCAGTGCCCCACAACTCAATAATGAAGACATCGGCCCCTGGAGGGCACGCGCCCCTTGCCAGCCAAGTGCTAGTCACTATGGATATAAATAATATAATGGTCTTATCAAATAGCTATGGCTGAATATTGACGTCATATTTCAGTGACTGAACTAATCAATATATTGCAGTAATGGTTGTTATCTCTTAATGTGAATAAAAGGCTACAACATGTTTATAAACTTGTAAGACGAGCATAACATACCTATTGCTACTCTAGAAACGCTTTCGAAGCCCCTCCACACACTGCAGAGCTCAGAATCCAGGTGGCTATGATCGATTTGGCGGCGAAGAGATCATGATCCGTGGCGCAGGTAATAGCTTGCCTGGCCGCTAATCCTTCCCTGGATGCGGTTGAACTAGAGACAGAGATCACAGCTGGTAGTCGATCATTTGCTTCGGTGCTATCAAGTTTTCCATTTTTCTAATCTCATACTGCATATGTTTACCTTTTGGTATTTTGTTGTTTGGTATATGCCGTGGTCTACATTAGGAGATGATAACGCCATTGTACCAGGCTCTCTTAGCTCTAGAGCTCCTTTAGGTCCTGAGCCCGGATGCGAGCAAAGACAGTAACTATCAAGTGTTCATCATATATTTTGGTGAACCTCTGTTCGTTCGTGTTTATTAAATACTATTTCAACCGTCAACTTTTGGTTAATAAATAGGTAATATCCGAGCTCAATGCATCTTTTTAATTTAAAATAATGAATTTCTATAAGTTTTGTTGTTTTTTCTTTATTTTACGCCTAGCAAAATGAGGGTAAATAGAGCAAAATAGGATCAGCCGGTCCCACCACTCAGACTAGCTAGCCCCACCTAGCCCAGCTGGCCTCTCTAGCCTATACATGAACCGGTGCAGCGGTTACATTGACAGGTAGGTGTTCACCATCTACAGTGGATTACTCCAATAATTGAAGTGGTTAGGAATATATTTCTAGTTAAGAGCTCTTGCTTAATTGAAACCGTGATGATTAACTCAAGATGGTGGCAACTTTCGAGTTAATCCTCTGCTCGTGCAATCGATGTTAGTTTGCACTGCTTAGCATATATGTTTAGCTTGATATTTTATCTTGGAACTGTTTGCTCTACTCATTATCCCAACTAGTTCTAACTTTTTCGTATATTAGGCATGGTTGTTTATCAGTGTCATCATGTTCCTTCATAGTGTATCATTTATCCTGTATTTGGAATTTAGCAGTATCTAGATAATTGATAACTTAATAGTCCTATCTCATTTGCTTCCTTGTGGAAAATCGATACCATAAGAATAGTGAAATGCTATGGTGGCAATTTCGTGCGCTTGTGATATACTTTGTGAGGGCACTGGAAATACCAATAAGTATTTTTGGCTCCGTTGCCGAGCAAGCAACGAGCTACCGTTGTATCATTTATTTATTTTTATCTATCACTTTTTCTTATTAAAAAAAGATGTTCCTCCCTTTTTCACACAATCTGGTTCTTCACAACCTATTTCGATTATCAATATAAAAGATTTGAATAATTTTGCCTTGTGCTAATCCAGGTCACCCAATTTGGATCCAACGGTAAGCAATGCTACTCAAATACATAGATGATCTCAGTCATAAATACGGAACGCATTTTAAGTACCTTGGGTAATATTGTGCACAACATTTGGAGTTCTGCTTGATCCACCGTCAAGCAGGGCAGGGTGAGATGGAGGCCACCGTGATCGCCACCAGCGCACGTTCCCTGTTTGGCAAAGCAGCACACCTGGTAGACGGCACCGACATCACCAACATCGAACGAACGAGCCCTTTAAAATTTATATGATATGGTTTAATCTAATTTTGGAAGAAATTTATCTCCAATATCTTATCGCCACTAAGTTACTCCAGACCATGTACACTGTACTTTTCTCACAAGCTTGTTATACTACGCTGAATAATAATAAGATCAGAAATTAGCTTACTCTAATGCTCAATTTACTTTGTATTAAAGGTTGATTTTATGTGCTAATTGCAGGTATCATGTGCACTGAATTTAGATCAAACTGCTCGATTTTTTGTCTGGATGTAATTCGCAAAGTGCAAGTCGGACGCAAGTGGAATTTGCTTTTTCGATGTGTTTAGTTAAGGTGTGTTCTAAAGTGTTGATTGATAAAATTAAGTTTGTGATAATTATTCCAGAGCACAAACGAATAATAAATTAAATATTAGAAAGTTAAGAATATTTTAAAAAGATTGATCAGAAATGCTGATGAAAAAAGTTTTTTAAAAAAACATACAAACAGTTATTTTTAGCAATTTTCATACAGATTAGTAACATGAAAAATAACTTACATGCCCTTTCACATATTACTGTAGAAAATGACTTAGGTTGTCGACACGGTATTTATAGATTTATGGTTTGTTTGATGCTGATATATCTGAAATAGTTGTGATAAAAAGACATAGATATATTTTTATATAGTTTTGAGCTTTACTCCTATTTATATATTTATATATGTATTTGGCGATTTAAAACACATAGAGATCTATCTAGCCTATCAAATAGTATACGGCGAGATATAGTTGACAGTAAGATATAGTCAACGGCTAGCAGCGAAGCGGTTTCTTAAATCTTAGTTCGATGTGACTTGTGTATGGCTTAAAATTTTGATATCCTTCTCTTCTTCTAGGGCTATTGTATTTATATTGGTAGTTGTCCATTTCTAAAAACTATTTAGTTAATATGACCAAGTAGTCTAATTCGAAATTAGATCAGACTTTATAGTTCTATCTTAACCGGCCACGGTTTCTTCCTTCATCATATACACTAGACATATTTGTATGTTTGTAGATATGCGATATTTTTAAAGATATTTTAATTTAGTCATAGGCGATATGTCATATCTAGGACATTGAAAGTAGCCCTTGATCTCAATGCGAATTTACTTCCAACACCTTTATCTTACATACCTCATAAGCCATGGTATCAAAAATATGAACATGGTTGGAAGAATAGCCTTGACTAAGTTAATATCTGAGAACATTGTTCTACCATATGGTATAAGGCGGATGTTGTTAAAATTTAAATTTAGATAGAGGTCAAATATATGAACGTGCTCTACAATCCCACGGGGAATATTGCCATCTTGGAATCTAAACTGTCACTATGTATCTATAAAATCTAGCAGATTTGTTTAGATTTTGTTTGTCATACCAAACTTTGACCTATAGTCTTCTCAGTGCCCGAGCCTCATAGCCATCAACCTTAATTTCCTCATAGCTCTTCCTATCATCGCCTTTATGGATCTCTCATGATCAGAAATGGATAAGGCAACAACAAAGAAGCTACAGGTAGAGGGTGTGATTCATAGCTAGGGCACCATGGCCCGGATAGAAAAAGGTACACTCCCTAAACCTGGTATAAGTTTTATTTTAACTCACGCCACTTTTTGCCAGTGTAGGTTCATCCCTCCTCCCTCTGGGTTTTTATTCAAATATCTTGGAATTATACCAAATCCACCTCTTGCATTTGGACCCTAACTCTATAGCCTTTTTGAGTGTCTTTATCTAACTATGTGAAACATTCATAGGTGTCACCCCTTTATAGATCTATGAAGGTATTTTTATGAGCTTTGAGTTATGTAGAGATCAAGAATCGTAGGCCATTGCAGTTTCTGACTCCACGATGAGTTCAAGAACTCATATATCCTATCATCATCCATACATCCAAAAAGAACTGATGCCAAAATTGGTTCTATCTAGAGTATACAGCCATGTCCAACAACCTTGATATTTCGACCGAAGTACCAATAAAGACAGATGAGTCGATTGAAGTCGTAGCGACATCCCCATCTCTTCAAACCTTTCTTGATAAGATTCTTGAATTCAAAGTTCATAGTTTGACGGTGTACAAGCTCGTTAAAGACAATGTGTGTCATTAGATTCAGTCTTTACAACTTCATCCTCACTCCACGTACATATACTCAGGAGATGACGACGAATCCTAGATGTCACGCCGAGTTATGTAGCATGCATGTCTCTTTCTAGTTTTTACACTTATCTATATCGGGATATAATTCTAATCTCTTAATATGTTTTGTGCAAATCTTGGTGACGCAACAATCAAGAAGCGTGTCAAGAGGTGGTAATGGACTCGGCGAGCTCGGCCGAGAAAGTCCTCTCTCCTCGCTGCGATCTCCTAGAAGTGAACTGGGACAAAATTGTCAACGTATGTCCTTATTTTATCAATACCTAAGTCCTTCCTTTTTTTACCATTGTTGGCAGCATTGAACTTAGATACTAATACTATTAGGATCTTTCATTGGTCAATATTGTTGACCCCCTGGTGGACCACTAACTCTCTACCAAGGACAAGTAAGCAGCGAAGCAGGAAGCAACCTAAGCAACTGAACAAGCGAAGTAGGCCCTAGGTACCAGGGCCAGTAGCAGTAGTTCTCGAATGAAAAGAGTATTGGTGCTATTTAGCTGCATAGCCAAGGACTCCTGCTAGACAACAATAAGTTTTATTACTATTCTGTAAAGCTCGTTCAAGTAGGAATTTTTTACCTAAGCAGAGTAGTAAATGTTTCTTATCTTTATTCAATATCATTAAACCTTTACCCCGGCTCAAGGGCGCCTTAAATTACTTCACCCAAGGGCAAAACCCAAGCCATATAAGCAAGTATCGATATCGAAGACTTATTGTTTCTAGGTCTTCCGTCATTGATTTTTGTTTTCTTATAGCTCCACTACTACCATCTTGTACCAACAGTCCGAGAAAGAGGAGGGAATAGACTTAGATGCCTATGTATCCCTCGCCCCGAAGTCTTTGACTCTCTCTCCATCAATCCCTCCTCCAGTATCTACCCCTTCCACTAGTCTTCAGATGATAGGGACTAGTGGTGTTTATTTGCAGGGATGTTTGTCATCCTTGTGTCAAGAAATGGTGATCAAAGCCAATGTCGCTGACAAGGAGATGGCAAGACTCCAAGGAGAGCTTGTGGACGTGCGGAAGCATATCAGCAAGCTAGAAGGAGACATTGCAATGGTCATAACCAACAACGCCACCCTTCGCTATTTAGTGAAGGAAAACGAAGTCATCTGCAAGGTGGGGGATAAGGCACCAGAGGAAATGAGAAAAGAGACGACCTTCGAGAAGGACACAAGACGCACTACCCATCCTTAAGTGTTGCGGCCGACAAGCTAGGGCATTGAGTTCTACCACCATCGTTCGACAACAAGTTCACAGTGATTACTTTACTAGAGACTCTGGTTGAGAAGCTTCATCAAGTCCCTACCGAAGTCTCCGCGTAAAATACGAAAGATGCTCAAACGGTTATGTATACTACAACCAGGCATTCTCTTACTTGTGTATCGCTCTATCACCCCAAGATGAATATGAGAGAGTTAATCGAGAAGGGCTTGCCCGAGGACAAGCGGGAGGAGCTCATCGAGCAGGTGGACTTAGTGAGCCAAGATGTGGTAAGCTCTACTCGAACCTGTAATTTTATCTTTTTACTTTTCCAATATTTTCTTGTATTAAAACAATATAAGACCATACTTGATCAAATATTTATTATATAAGATATTTTTCTTTCTTACTTCTCGCTGTTATTGGTTTTTTCACTGTAGTAAGGAAAAAGAGATGATTGTGACTAACGAGTAATGTGGTCAGTCATCACACAAGTAGATAAATCCAAGGACTCTTCCGCTATCTTTTTCTGAGATATTGATGCCCTTAGCAACGTTAAGGAGCTATAGGCATGCCTAAAGTTTCTTGAGGAGCTCCTTGGTATGTCTGGACCAACATCTATCCTTTCTTGTCTATCTCTATAATAGGTGACTTAATAACTATCTGTGTATGGTAGATATCAAGTACTCAGAAGAAGCTCGCAATTATGAAAATGAGAAACTCAAGAGGTGGCTGCAACTAGAGAAGTCCAAAGCAGACCTCCAACTTTTCACCAAAGACTAAAAGATTTAAATTTATAAAAATAGAGATATCTAGTTCTGACTTTTCTAGAGGATCTGTACAAGCTTCTCCGGACTACCTGCCAAGAATTCCATGTTGATCGTCTAGAGCCTATTGAGAGTCATTAGGGATATCTACACTGGATAAAGGAGAGTAGTTGTATCCTTGTGAGCCTTCCTTGTTAGATCAATGAACGCCTAAGAGTTAAGTCTCGATGTTTGGTTTGGTTTGGAGTGAGCCCACGTTCTTGCCTATCTTAAAGAACTAGCGTTCCAGCTAGAACTTACAATTTCTAAACTCAGGGTTCACATGTTCTTAGAGGTCATCTACCAAGATCGATGCCTTATCCTAGTCTTTTATCAACCTCGCAGAGAACAAACATACTTAGGACAATAGAGTAACAATGGCTAGCTTGGTAGTTTTTCTTGCAAAAAAAGAACTCGACACAAGAGAAACATTAATATTTGTAATATATGAAATCCTTAACTCTACTCCAAATTGACAAATTAAGTAAAGGGAAAAGTAATATGTGCTCTTTTTTGTCAATTTTATTTATATCGACTAGATACTCAAACTTTGTTGAGTACTCTCCTAGCCCCTGGCTATGTTATTGAAAATTGTATTTTCGGGAGTGCAACCACACTTTACTCTACTACAATTTATAACTAAAATGCCACTAGCCTCCGACCATAAGTTCAAACTTAGTCATACTTATAACCTGTGCATACGCTATCATGAGGAGTGCTACTTCTATCCCTTAGCTAACTGAAAATATAGGGCCTCATCTAGCTACAATCAGCCAAGGAGAGTATACAGAACATAGGAGTAGTATAGTCCAGATGAAGTTAGAATAACTATAAGGAGCACAATATCGAGAAATGTCACACAACTGTATTATCTATGGGACAAAAAGATATACATATATAAATCTTACACATAGGACCGACTAAATGTAGAATTTACGTAGTTGATCAATATTTCATAAACTGGGTAACTTGTGGCCCTCATCGTCTATAATTTTGTACGCTCATAGTCGAAGTATTCATACCACCTTGTAGGGACCCTTCCACTTTGGAGACAGTTTGTTTTTACTACCTTGGTTTTATACTCTCTTGAGGATGAAGTCTCCTACATTAAAGACTCGAGCTTGAATGTGTTTTTTATGATATCGATGAAGGAACTACTGATATTGTGCTGCCCTGATTGCGACATGTTTTTGGTGTTCCTCAAACAAGTTGATATCATATGCATGTCGTTCATCTTGTTTCTTATTGGAGTAATTTTGAACTTGTGTGAAAACCTGGCTTAGCTCGATTGGGATCAAAGCCTTGGATCCAAATACGAGAAGAAATGGAATCTCTTTTGTGGTTATAGTCGGTATCGTCCATGCAGGCCATAATATAGACTGAAGTTCTTCGACCCAATGACGGTCACATGCCATGAGCCGACTGTACACCATGATATTTATGCCTTATAGTACTATTTCGTTTGTGTGTTCAACTTGTCTGTTGCTCTAAGGATGTGAGACTGACACAAAGTAAACATTGACTCTTGGGTTGATGCAGTGATCTTGAAAATTACCACTTCTAAATTGAGAATTATTATCCATCAATATACAATGATGAAGACCAAACATGCAGAAGATATCTTTTATGAATTTGATAACATTATCGGCCTTTGTTTCCTATATAGGCATCACATCTCTCTACTCAGTAAACATGTCGATTGCCATGAATAGAAATTTTTGACCGCCATATCATGACAGAGGGAACAGTCCTAGAATATCTAACCCTTAGCATGAGAAAGGTCGTGAGAGTGGTGTCCTTTACTGAGCTTGTGCTAGCATCTTGCTGAGCTTATTGTGGAATTAACAAGCTTCACAACGACGGACCAAGTCACAAGCATCTTGCAAGACGATTGGCCAAAATAAACCTTATCGAAAGTCTTTTTTGACCAATGTTCATCATGCAGCGTGATTTCCGCATATCCCTTTATGGATGTTGCGGAGTAGTGTTATGACATCTTCCTAGGAGACATAATACTCCATTAAACGCTCACTTATATAACTCTTCTTCGATGATGGAGTAGAGCTTCAATTTGTAGGGCAACTTTTCTACTGTAGTATCGTCATCAGAAGCTGTGTTCGATAACTCAAATATGACCATAGAGAAGTTCTCCAATTGTTGTCTATCTTGATGTTGGTAATAGTAACATCAATGTTATCGACGTTAGTGGGAGATGTAGCCCCATGCCATTGTTGGTACTTGGTTGTGTATTCACATCATTGACATCACTAACAGAAAGTTTTGTTAAGACTTCTAGGAAGGTGTCGGGTTCTAGGTTTGACCGATTCCTATCTAGAGCCTTGTATGGTGAGTTTATTGGCACCAAAGTTATCATTATGAAAAATATGATGAACTTCGATTCCATTGAAACACTATTCCATCTTTCTTACCTTTGCCAAGTACATCATTAACTCCTTATTCGGACATCGATACTCCTTTTACACTTGATTGGTGAGACTGGCTACGAGTCCATTCTCACAATTAGTCATTTTATTCCAAGTGTAACAGCTGCTCGGAGTCCTACTAGAAGAGCTTCATGCTCAACGATATTATTATAAGCCTTAAAGTCAGGTTGGATTGCATACTTAAGCTTTTCTCCAATTGGTGATGTTAATATAACACTAGCCCTCGTGCCTTATCTTTTTATTGCTTCATCGAGCATCATAGTCCAGGTCTCGCTAAGTGTATTATCGATCTCGGTTTCCACATCAATGGTCTCATTAGTGACGAAATCAGCTAAAACCTAGGACTTTATAGTTGTTCAAGGAACGAAGTTGATGTTGAATTGACTGAACTCAATGACCCACTTAATGACGTGTCATGCCACTTCCTTACTTTGAACCACTTCTCCGAGTGGGAGGAAATAAATATTTGTCACCTTGTGAGCTTAGAAATAGTGGTGCAGGTTCCTCGACATTATGAGAATTGTATAGAACAACTTCTAAATCTAGACATATCTTGTCTGACATCGTGGAGTACTTGGCTAACGTAGTAGATAGGTTATTGTATGCCATCTCGTTTGACCATAAAGATGGTGATGACTGAGTAGGGTGTAGCAATAATGTACATGAATAATTCCTCTCAAGGTCGGCGGCAACAAGAATAAGAAGGTTTGAGAAGTACCTTTTGAGGTCAAGAAATGCCTTCTCGACATCTTGGGTCCAATTAAATTTGTCAGGTTTCTTCAAGAGGTTAAAGAAATGCAATTATTTTTCTCTCATTCGTGCCACAAATCTGCTCAAAGCGGTCATGCACCCTGTCAGCTTTTGCACTTCCTTGAGTCTTGTCAATGACTTCATCTCCTCAATCGCTTTGATCTTCTCCGAAGACAAGGAAGCCTAGTAGTTTCTCTGATTGTACTATAAACATGTAGTTCTCCAAGTTTAGCTTTAGCCTATGATTTTAGAGATTGTTGAACATTTCCTCAAGGTTTTCAATCAAGCGATCTTAGGTTTTAGTTTTAACAATGACATCATCTACATATACTTCAACATTTCGTCCGAGTTGAAATTGAAAAAGGCTTTGAACTTCTTGTTGATAAGTAGCTCCAGCGTTTTTCAACCCAAAAGATATTTTGACATAGTAGAAGACACCATATGGGGTTACAGAATATGTTTTTTTCTTAACCTCCCTATCCATACTAATATGATGATAGCCTAAGTAAGCGTCGAGAAAACTCAACAACTCGCATCCAACTATTAAATCAATTAGTTGGTAGTTGGTCTATCCTAAAAAGTGAGAAGTGATCTTTTGAATACACCTTATTGAGGTCGGTGAAATACACACACTTTCGTCTTTTGCACCATGACTGGATTTGCTAGTTACTTAGAATGTAGGACTTCTCTAATGAAGCATGTCTTTTGGAGTTGTTGATCTCTACCCGAATAGCCTCCTTTCAATGGCACGAATCTTCATAGCTTTTATTTGATTGGTTTTAAGTATGGTTGTACCATCAGCTTGTGCTCAATCATCTCCCTAGGGATCCTAGGCATATCAGATAGTTGCCAGGTGAAAACATCCATATTTGCTTGAAGAAAAGTGATGGGTTTGAATTCTTATTTATCTCTAAGTCTAACCCCGATCTTGACTGTTTTTTGGGTTAGAGTCAAAGAGTGGTATCACCTTAATAATGCGGTTAGACTTTACAATGACCTTAGGCTTGCTATGTTTCTGAGAAGGCTCTTCTGTGACAAACGGGTATGGATTATGATTGACCATGTCGAGACTCTTTTTATCGCACTGCATAGCAATCTTGATATATTGGTATGCGTAGTGAGACAATGCCATAAACTTTGCCAATGCTATCTATCCGAGGATCGCATTATATATCGTGTCAAAGTTGATGACATCAAATATAATATTCTTAGTTCGAAAGTTGTCAGGGGCACCAAACGTAATTGGCAATGTGATCTTCCCTGATGGTTTTGAAGACAACTTTGGTGTGATCCCATAAAATGGTTGATATGAAGGTTTGAGCTCACTTCGAGAGATCCTCATGGCTTCGAGCGCACTAACAAAGAGTAGATTAATAGAGCTACCATATCTATCATGACACGGGCCACCCTAATATTACTGATAGTGGACTTGACCACTATAGGATATCGACCAGTGATGGCATAAATCAATGGGTGGTCATAAGTCAAGAATGTTATGGATTGATCCGACCACTATAGACTTGTTGCATGTCCCTAAGATATAGAGCATACATTGCATTCAATCTTTTTTACTCTCTCTTGAAAGAATATGAGGTTGAATCGCCAAAGATGTGAGCTACCATGAGGTCGGGAAGAGGGTAGTCGTCATCCTGATCGAGTGACTTGGCGACATTCTCTTTCTCGACTACATGAATTCTCTGGTCAGGCTGCATAGCCAAGTGATGGGCCATCTCCTTTTGAAAAACTTAGCAGTCAGCCAGAGAGTGAGAGCTTTTTTTATGGATTGAACATCACTTTAGACCTAGTCCTTCACCCTAGGACTCGTAGTGCCTTAGTTGTTGGGATACTCGTTCTGCGATGAGTACTTCTTCTGCTTTGTGTTTTTTGTTCCTCTTTTCCTTTTTGGCTGGTCCGGGTCTTTGGTGATGCTGGTATCCTTTTTCTCTGCAAAGGTTCTGTCATCCACAATCTTCCATTTTTCCTTCCTTCACCGAAGAGCTTCATCGACAAGAGCATATTGTTCGGTGATCTTAAATAACTTTATTACCATAGTTACTTGCCTTGTCGCCAACTCTTGTATTGTTCACTAATCTTGAATGGTAGATTTAAATGTCCTGATGATAGATGTGTCGGTAATCTAGGGGATTATGTTATGACACTCGTTGAAACACTATAGTCTCATAGAGTCTTTCCGTTCTTGTCTTATAACGCGTAAATTATCCTCGATAGTGTGCCTCTATTGTGTCTTGAAGGTTCATTACAAATTGTTTATAAAGATCATCTAAAGACTCAATTGAGAACCTAGATAAGCCATGCCCTTGCAAAATCCTTAAGCACAGTGGGTAGATAGTTTACCATTGTATTCTCATTTGCTCCTACCGCATTCAAAACTGTGGAGTAGATCTAAAAAAATTTCTTGGGATATGTACTTTTATCGTGCTTCTCTATTGGAACACATCAGAATTTTGATGGTCACTTCACTTCTATGAGAGAATAAGTGAATTGCATAATCTTCGCCTAATTGAAAAGAGAGACAACAGTTGTCATACCGAGGATGGCTCTAAGAATTTGATGATGATGTCGATAAGGAGAATGACAAGTTGCTTGACGAATTATTTAGTTCTCAAGTGGGCCGTCGTTGGTCGTCATGGTCCGAACGCTAAGGTAGTGATTGAGAACTTTGCCGATTACATCCACCGCTTCATCAATTGTTCTCTCCTCGTCGACAATATGGGAAGTAGCCATGGTCCTCACGATGATCTCACCGATCGTCATGGTTGTCCCTACAGTCACAATCTCTCTTGAATCTTTCCACAATCTCTCTTGAATCTTTCCAAGTCACTACGTAGATTATACCTTTGATAAGAGCAACGCTATGGCAAGGAATCTCATTATAGATGTGAACCCTGCGCGTTTCTCTAACATAATAAGAATTCATGTGAATGCCAATTTCGAGCTTGTGAGTTTCAATGTATTGTGATGCTTGATTTCTTGAATTTCATTTGACGACCATCTACAGAATGTCCTTGTCGGTGAGCACTGGCAGGCTGTTGCTTAAGCTGTTAGGCATCCTTGTGTGTGCAGTTGGGCGTGGTGTGCCGCCGCGCTTACATTTATAGTATTTCTCTTTCAGTGCTAACAAGCCCAAAAAACACATATCCAGGTTAAACTAAGGAGCAGTACTATTTTGCCGAGGGAAACAAGAGAGCCATTGTCAAGATCCTAAGAAAGGCATTGCGCCATTGCTTTGCTACAGCCATTTTAGCAGTCAAAAAAAGTTTGCAAAATCTAAATGGCAGAAGCAAATCTGACTGCCGGGCGCTTATTACAGATGCGGCTGCCTAACAACATTCGTAACAGACAAACGATGACACAAAGCGAATGCCCATCGAGCTTCAGAAAGTGCCATTCATGCAACCAGAAGAAAATGACCAAAAAACAAACACATTGAAAATTCAACAAGCCTCCCAGTTGCTGCTTGCATTGATATGCCAATCCATAAAGTATGCTGACAGTCTGACATGTTCATGAACCTACATATGTAGCGGAAAAAAAAACAGAACTGAGTTGGAAGATAGAGGGAACAAGAGAAACATCAGTTGATGAAGAATACTATCCCTAAACCAAAATAAGAGCAGATACTGGGTTTTAGTAGACTGTATGAACAAGAGATACAAGATAGTGGTTGGCATTTTATTAGATGCGAGTTTAAACTTAAGCTCGGTTTCTAGACTATAGAAACATATCCTAGATTAGAGGATATTGACAGCAGGCACAGGAAACAAATTAGTTCTACTCAGCTTGGATTTGTCTAAGATCACCTGACCTGGTGCTTCAGGCCAATGAAAAAAAAGCCTGGGCAATTTTGCCCCTTCATAATTGTTTGCAGTCAGAGTTCTGAACTAGTTTGTCTTAAGAAAGTGAACAGACATCAACACAGCTTGCTTGAGGTCAAACTTCCCAACAAATTTGTCTAAAAGAGCACACGATTCTCAACTCATGTTCTCAAACTAATTTCTGGTACCACTAGAAACTAACACTTACCAACATCATTATATGTATACTTTGCGACAAATTGGATTAAACTTAATTTATCTTTCAAGAGACCTTACACATTACTAACAGGCTACTAGCAGTAAATACTGGAAACTGAATGGTGAACTATTAAACACACTATTTCAGTAAAAAAAATTAAAAAAATAGTAAGCATTGCACATCTTAGTTTACTTTCAGTATATAAGTCCAAAAGCACAACTTAATAATTACCTCTAGATACCCTTTCCCCCCTTGAAGTAAAACTCAGCGAAGTTTCTCCTTCACAGAATACTTCTTGGCAGAATCCCTCAATTTTTCAATATACCCTTCAATTGGTGGCGTGAGTGTTGCCATGTAACGGTTCACAGGGAATGGTGCCATGTCAGGAACCATAGCAGCAGAAGAGATGATTCTGCAGGCAATGGCCTCCTTCTTGAGCCTCAGAAGAGATGATTATGCAGTTTGCTGTGCACGGTGCCATCGCATTACACCTGACTGTATCATTTGCCAAGTCGCCGGCCATCTTCGACTGTCAGCTCGTATTTAGGGATTGCGTCCTCATCAACCAATCCAAGACTGATGTAGTCAAGACCTGATGGACCCATCAGCACATGGCCACCATCACCCTAACGGGTACCTTTGGACTTGGCTTTAGCCTCGGCCAAATCAAGTTCACGTTGACGTTCCTTAGAAACGAGTCCAAGCTCCTCACGTTTGGCCTCACGAAGACGCTCCTTGGGGGGCAGATGGCGCAAGGGTGTTGAGGCATTGAGACAAGACTCTGCAATCTGAGTAATACGCTCAACAGCCTCGCGACGACCACGCCCACTGCCACCAACCCCACCAGTGGAAGGCGCGCCGCCCTTGTTTGCTCCAATGGTTTTACGCTTCAATTGTTGGCCGGACTTGAGCTTAGCCTTACCCTTGGCTGTCCCCCACTCACTGGCGCACGCTGTTGAAACTGGTGATGTTGGCACGCCATCCCAGATGCCAATTCTGGGTTGATAGTGAGTGCCTTTAAAAGACGCCGAGACATGCTACTGGATGAACTTAGCCATTGCACCACCTAGGCTGCATAAATCAACAAGTGTAATTAATATTTATCTTTTACATGTATTTCTCAGTGAAACAATGCGTTTTCACGACAAGTGTGATATGATTCATTAAAAAAAACTAAATACTAGGGTTAAAGCAAAGAGAAATGCTTCCAGAGGTAGAAGCTTAGGGCTTAATGCAAATTCGAGAAAAAAGTGTGGGCGGTAGAGAGGTTAGGAAGAGGATGAGCGTAACGGATGGTGCTCACCAGCAAGCGACGAGAAATAGCAAGGGGGGCGCCCGCGCCGCTGCTCGCGGGATGCAGATCGATCGGCTCAGGCGGCGGGCGAACTCGCGAGGCCGGCAGCGTGGAGCAGCGGAGGTCGTAGGCCTGCCAGACCACCGGAGGATGCCGGCCTAGAGGGCGCCTTGGAGCTGCAGAGCCCAAGACGGGAATAGCGTGAGCCGCGAGGATGACGGCGATGGCGAGGAAAGAGGGGCGGCACGGCGGAGCGGTAGCGCGTGGCTGGTGGCGGCGTCGGGGTCCGGACCGGCTGGAATCTGCGCACCAGAGCAAGACTAGGGCTGGCTGACCCACTCGGTGGGCCGAAGTCAGTTTCCGAATTGGGCCGAGGTGGGGGGGTCTATTCGATCGGCCTCTTCTCCATGGGCCAGGCTGTGAGATCTGCCACGCTCGAGGTCAAGGGGCACGTAGTGTTGTGCCTCCTAGACACTTGCCGGTTTTCGGTCAACCACTCGGACAGCTCAGCATAAGTGGTCCCAAAAGTCGCGCTTGATTACACTGAAATGCCTTTAGGGTTTCTAGTTTAGCAAGAACATTTCTATAACTTCGCATGTACCTCCATAGGCTATATAAGCCGGATCGATTCAACAGTAATACCTCGGTCTATCTCTGTCTAAGATCAGTGGCAGTGCATGTTGTACCGAGACACTGGGTACACTCCATCACAAGGATAGGCGGGTGTAGCCATTTTGCCCGTCTATTCTCTGTTCTTGTTCGTGACCCTGAGTCGCAACAGTGGCGCGGTCCGTGGTGGTGGTGAAGCCCTCACCACTCACCCAAGGCATGGTTGCTATCGATAGAGTTCATACCCATGTCCCTGTCCCACTCTGCCAGTGATCACATAAGGAGATTCGACTTGTACTTTGGCCTAGATGTTTCTTCCCTTTGTATTTTTATTACTGGCAAAGAGTTCCCGTTACAGGTGGTGCACTTCACTTTTGAGTATAGTCAAGTATAACATGCAAGTTTTGGGGTTTATGCCGGTTTTGGCAATGACACTGTCCCCATTTTGCATTCTATAAACTCTGCCTCAACTCATCGTCAGTCTCATCATCAGTTTTAAATCCGTGGGAAAACATCCTCCGATTACTCAGCTAAATTCGGCTCCTTTTAGTTCTTGTCTAGGCCACTGCAGAATATAGCCTGCCATATTCATGAATTAACCTACAGTAAAACGAACACACCTTCAGAACCTTGGTTACAAAGCTTCACTTGTGCTGTCAAGATGGTACAGATTACAGTCACAGCTTGAATAGTATAGAATACAGTTACTCAATTATGCTTATATGAATAAATCTTGAATAGTAGATTACAGTTACAGCTTGCTGTAGTTCAACTACAGCTTCATTTCAAGGATGGATAGATGGGTTTCTTCTCTTTTTGCATATTACGATGGTCATGTCAGCGCTAAACTGAAACATGCCTTGTGCTCTCCCAGATAATATGTTTCCTTAAGCTTTATACACAATCTGAATAGAAAAGTTGTCCTCAGGTTTATAAAAAATCTCAAGCCTTCCGGACAATGACATGGCGCTCTCTCTTGTACTCCACTTCGTCCCTTTGGTGCATGATCAGAAGGGCCCTTCGCACCTGAAGCAATGGAAAGATACCATAAGAAAAAGGTAGCCAACATTTAGTAATTTGCAGTATGGCAGGGTTCCTCACAATGGACTCGTTCATCCCCATCCTATTTAGTTCATCAATCAGACGTCGCTCAGATATGTGGCTACCAATTCCCATCCTTCTCTTTATTTGTGCCTCTGCTTGCTGCCAGAAAAAAATGGAGAGCTAGATTCAGAAATGATCAAACGAAAGTTGGCATTTCACTTTGGATGCAAAGCTAACCTTGATCTCATTTGCAATATCTGGTGATAAGTTCAAATGTTCATTGATTCCAGATCTTGCGGCATCAACAGTGGAGACATTGAACAGTCTAAATGCCTCTTCAACATGCTCTGGTGTAGCCACATTTGTCCTAAAAATTATTCAAATACCGGTTAGGAGTGTCATGAAACATGCAAGTTTGGACACACAGGAAATAACACACAATATATGAAAAATATAAGAACTAAATCTACTGCTAGTTGACTACTCACGAATAGATTTTATCGAATGTTTAGTATGTGGTATACTCACAATCTCATCTTGGCAAGAGATTCACTCAAACGTATAATGGCTTCAAGCTGCCGCACAGTGATGGGTATAGCTGCAGCCCTCCCTGTTTCATGAGCTTGTTGTCTCATTTTCTGCACAATGGAAAATATAAATAAGTAGAACAATCTGAATGATAGCTCAACGAAGTAAAAAAAATCTGAGGTACCTACCTGTCTAATCTCCACATATTTGTTCTGCAGCATCTCAGCTGCCTTTTCCGAGAGTCGTGGTTTACAACTAACGCGGCAGTACTCAATGTACCTAACATTTGAAGATTATTATGTATTAGAATCCAAGAACATCATGTAAAATCTGTGTAATATGTATTTGGTCAAAAATATGGTCAAAAACAATCTGTGTAGTATGTATAACAGAAAATGCAAGGCCAACCACACCTTTTTAGCCAATTCTCTCCTTCACTAGCATCTGTGTTATTGGATGAAGCAGTAGCACCACTGGCATGCACCTTAATGATGTGACTTGCAATTCGCTGCATTTGGAAGTTTGTTTAATCTCTGAAGCACAGAAATGAGCTGGACCAAGAATTATGTGTCATACCTTATCTTGATCGTACATTCTAACATCTTTAACAATAAAGATTAGATCAAATCTAGAGAGAATGGTTGTCTGCAGATCAATGTTATCCTGTGCAGTCTGATGAGCAGCAAAAGAAAATGTTTCAAATTGATTGTCTTATTATATATAAGGCTAGAACAGTTAGCACATTTTGAAAATATGAATATAGTAGGCAAGTAAAAAATGAGAATACCTTAAGATCGTCATAACGCCCTGCAATTGGATTGGCAGCTGCTAGTACTGATGTCCTTGAATTGAGTACTGTTGTAATGCCAGCTTTGGCAATAGATATGGTCTGCTGTTCCATGGCTTCATGAATTGCAACTCTGGAATTGCAGCAGAAAGGTAGATTGCCTCAATATGGTTTCAACTTTCAAGAGAGTAAGGTAAGACTAGGTGTGCTATGTTTATTCTAGCTTCAACCAAGAAGACTAAATTGATTGACGCTTACCGGTCCTCGGGTCTCATTTTGTCAAACTCATCAATACAGACAACTCCACCGTCAGCCAAAACCATGGCCCCTCCTTCCAAATAAAACTCACGCTGTACAGGAAAAAAGATGTTTTTTAGTTGTAGGAAGCAGAAGTTTGAGTAAACACAATAATCCTTGCAGGGAAGGCAAACTTACTGAGCTACCATCCCGAATTACAGATGCTGTAAGACCAGCTGCTGATGAACCTTTCCCAGATGTATAGACAGCAATCGGTGCCGTCTTCTCTACAAACTTGAGGAACTGTTGAAATGCTGAACTTCATGTCACTGGACTAGAGATAATTTATTTCTAATAGTGCAAAAGGTTCATGCACAATGATTTTCTCCAACTACATAATTCACAATATCCCAGAGTGCAAGTCTTTAATGAGATTAACCTGAGCTTTCTTGTAGTATTATATTGCCACAAAACTAAATGCAATGATAACTTAAACACTTGCCTGTGATTTTGCTGTTGACGGATCACCCAATAGCAAGACGTGAATGTCCCCTCTCAGACGGACACCATCTGGTAATCTCTGCAATAGAAGAAAGTTCAATTATAATTACATTATATGAGAGGTCATGCCAACTAGCCACTGTATCCAACACAGTTTTATATTTCAATATATTAGCCACTGGATAAGATCATATATATACCTTCTTTGAGCCACCAAACAGCAAGCATGCAATAGCTTTCTTGACATCAGAATGACCATAAATTGAAGGGCCAATCATTGAGCAAATCCTGGCATATGCATCTGGCCTCTGTGCAAATTCTTTGAATTCCATTTCCTACAAACCAACAAGAAAATTAACCTTATAGGTAAACGTAACGCCCTTCAGTGAGAAACTTGGAATTTTGGAAAACATACTACCTCGTCAAGTGTGAAATTTGAGGGACCATTCGAGTTGGCATCTCGAGACTGCTCCAACCCCACAACTCTAATGTAAGGCTGTTTGACTCCAACGGCACCCTTTTGGCTGCAAAATGAATGTTTTAGCATCATCAGCCATGTAAGAACTCTAGCTCAACAAAAAGGAAACAAGTTCAGTAGATTTTTAGATCCAACATACTTTGCAGATGCTTGGTAGACGCTGTAGATACCAATTACAGTTAATCTAGTTCCAGGAACAATGGTTTGAACAAGATGCCTGTCTATGGACAGCAGCATATTCCTTGGGAGCTCACCGGTTGGAACATCCTGGAAACCAAAATTAAGAAAGCTTGGTGATTGCTAAATCCTATGACATCCAAACAATAAACCTTATACATCAGGGAATTACTTAGAAGCCACTGCATCACAGATAGGACAAATGCGTTAACAAGGACATAAAATGCGGTAACAAACCTCAGGATTTTCCTGCAATTTGAGAGTCTGGAGATCCACATACTTGCTCTTATCTGGGACTGCAATCCAGGGGTCCAGGGGACAAGGCTCTTCTCCAGGCTAAAAGGGGAAAGAAAATTCATACATATAAATACATCAGAATTAAATATATAAACAAGACAATAATCGAAAATATGTTTAGCGAGAGGAGAGGCAGACCTGAGGAACATGGTCACACGATCGTGGGACAATAGCTCCACCGAGGCCAGGCCTACACGGCACTGTTTTCACACTCCTGCAGTTCTTGCAGAGCAGCGTCACATGAGTGGCCTTAGCTTTCACCCTCGATGCGGCGATTGTGATCCCCGCAATCTTCACCAGCTTTGACATGTAATCCGCCTGGTAATTTGGAACAGAATTGTCAAAATGGAGTTGAATTTTTAGAAGGTTCTACTCACAAAAAAATCGTTTCAGAACTGACCCCAATGGACCTCATGGATAGGCAATTCTCCTTTGAGGACAAGAAGATCTGCACATCTCCGGTGACAGGCTCCTCCATCTCACCGGTCTCGCCGGCGACCTTGGACCAGAGGCTCGCAAGGACCTCGGACGCTGCCGTCTCAAACTAGATTAAGCGAGCCGTAAATTTCAATACAATTCCGGATCAACAAAACAAGAAACAGAAAAAAATTCAGAAAAAGAACGCACCAACGGTAGGTAATCGGCGGGCGACTTCCGGATCTTGTCCGATAGCTCGGCGTCGAAGGCGTCGAGGTCCTCGATGGCGACGGTGACATGGTCACGGTTGTACACCAGGCTCTCGCTGCAACCACCAAAGCGTCAGATCTGAGGGGAGGGGAGGGTAGGGAAAGGAGCGGAAGCGCGTTTGGGGGTGGGTGGGTTACCGGTAGGGGAAGTCGCCGGTAGGGCCGGTGAAGCCGCGGAGGAACTCCTTGAACTTGCGGAGGGCGGAGTGACGGGTGAGGTCGGCGGAGGGGTCGCCGCCGGGGCCCCCGAGCGGGAACTGCGCCTGGTCGCTGTAGAAGACGGCTCCCTCGTCCCAACCCGACATGGCTGCTGCGGAGGAGGCGAAGGCAGCGTCGGCGGTGGGCGGCGATGCCGATGCAGAGAGAGAGATGGGTGGGGGTGGGTGCGCGACTGCGCGGGCGGCGGGGAAAGGCGTTGAAAGCGCCGGAGAAGTGGCGGGAAGAGGGTAACAGAGGAGGAGATTTGGCGGGAAACAGGCGGAGGTTTTGGCGGGAGGGTGGGGCCAGGGTGGAAGAAGGAGAGGCTATAAGCAGGCCGGTTTTTATGGGCCGGTCTTTCATAGTAGAGTGCTACGAGAATCTAATGGACTTGTTTTTTCAGTAACTACTTTTCTTCCGTTTAGTTCTGATTGATCTGGTTTTAAATGTTTTGCAGAAATTAAACTAATTATTATAATAATAATGCAAAATGCTTGCATTCTAATAGAGTGTCTAATCAGTTTTAAGAGAGATTTATTGACTAAACATAAGAAGCATCCCGATCTTCAACAAAGACATGATTGATTATCAGGGCGGACACGCTGTGATTGTTGACCTACAAACGACGTGTCATGCCTAAAATCGAATTGTGTTGGTCCGACTAATTCAACACAACGTGTCGTGGCAACCCATAGTCTGAAATCATTGATATTCAAACAGAGAACAAAATAAAAGAATAAATTACTAAAATAACAAATATATTGATTAAAAACCTATCTAGGTAAAAACTCACCTCGTGACAAAACTCTATAAAAAAAGAGTATAACTTAGCTTATAATAAGTTTGATAGTTTAAATGTCCAATATCTTACAAATTAAATAATTAAACTCTCACTCTCCCTCACTATCACTATCACCCAGACCTATTTCCAACAGTAGCAGCAGCAACATCATCAAAATCAAGCCACATATTTTTAAATAATTTTTTAAGCTCATTATTCTTAACTAAGTTGTTGTGCTATTGTTTCTCTAAGCTCCAGTCTTTGATGCATGTCAATGTCTCCACCAATGAAGGATGTCAAACTCATCCTTATAGGAAGTGATTTATCACTGTTAAGGTAAACTGATAATTTATAAGGATGAAGATAAAGTATTAGTGCTGAGAGGATCAACTACACCTAATACATTATCACCAAATATTTTGCCCTATACTTACTTTTTATTATCTGTAATCCCTGATGTTTGCACCAGAATGAAAAAGATTGTAATAAACCTAAGGCCTATTACCCTCTTTTGTATTTCCCAATCATCATTAATAAAATGAGCAACAATATTTATATAATTTTCTTTAGCATTATCAGACCAAAGACCAAATATCAGAGGTTAAAGCAACACAAGAAATAGCAAGCAACACACAGTTCTTAAGATTATCACGACGTTCGTTGAACAACTTAATTATATCTCTAGTCATAGTTTACCTAGATACTTTAGCAAAACGAGGATTATGAGCACGTTAGATGTATTCCTTAAATGTGTCGGTCTCACCTATTACTAAAGAAAGATCAAGCCTAGTAATTAAATGACATAACTCAAAACGAGCAACATCAGATTTATAATTTTAGTTACGAATAGTACCATCAGAGTTGAATGCTAGCCTAGACTGAGCATGGATAGCTTGGTCTGCCTTTTGCCTACATAATTTTTGATGTCTAAGCAAATGTCCAATACCAACAAAAGATCTAGTAGATAATTTATGCTTATAGAACTTGCAGATGGTAGCAGATCGAACATTATTACTGTTTAAAGTCTCAAATACCTCGTCAAAGTCATTCCAAACACTGAATCAACTATGCTTATAGCTCGAAGACGATCAGGCATCAATGCTATTGAAGTTGACCGGTGTCCCAAAACCGACATCACCATTAGCACTACTGTCTACCACATCTAGATTAATCAGAGCAATATTGTTACCAAAAAGACAACAACATCCTCTTCTAAGTCATCATCATCCTTAAGGGAGTCCACGATGAGGTCTTCATTACCAGTGACAAAATTAACAGCATTGCCATCTGCCATGGCGACCTTGTCAGCTTCTCATCTTCCTTGCAACTCCATTCCTTAACGGTGCACATCGTACCCACACGGCACACGAGGCATCGGCCAACGACCTACAATGTCACAAACACACACAAACAAACCAAAAGATTAGGGACTTAGGGTTAGGTTTAGGGTTTGTATTCATACTTGCGCAGCCGAAGCCTAGAGCCAAAGAAGAAGGGAGACTCCTTAGGATGGCGAGCGATGGAGGATGGCTGGACGGGTATAGCGTTGAGATCAAGACCGACTATAACAGCGCACTGTGCCGAACATAGACGTCGTAAGAGAGATGGAGAGTACGGTGGTAAGAATCGAGAGTCGGAGAGACGGTCTCGGCGAGTGGCAAGAGGCGAGAGTCAGAGAAACCGAGAAGTCAGAAAGTACGAGTGGCATGAGTTCGAGAGGCGAGAGTCAAAGAGAATGAGAGTGAGAGTGGCGAGAGGCGAGAGGCGAGAGACTCGGTACTCAAGATAGAGAATACGATTGTGCGAATAGGATATAGTTCATAGCGTCGAGACTGAGAGGCAAAAGGATGAGACCAAGACAGAAACGAGAGTGCAAGGCGCCAAGGCTGAGATAGAGGCGAGAATTCGAGGCAGCAAGGCCAATTGGATAGCCCACTGCATCGCTACGTGAAGGCGATTGGATAGGCAGACAGTGTATCACCGAGATCGAGGTCAACCGTGTGTATCGCTGAAATCTAAATATCCTTTATAGACCATTGGGGGTTTTAATTTCCCTCACCCACTAAGCCAACACCATGCCTATCTTTATATATCAGGCCGGTCTGTGTCATCCAATGTGCTTGAAAAGTGGCCCAAGCACGATACTACTTAATGGGCTAGGCTAGTTCGGACATGAATCCTATAACCGTGTCATGTTAGATTAGGTTCAAAAATTGAGTCTTGGATAAGATCAACGCGCTACGGGCTTTCTAGACGTCACCATGCTCATAGCAGCATAGAGCATGTTGAGCTAGCGCATGTTCAAGATTTTGGTCTCTCGTTACCTTGGCAACACATACTCCGCCCAATAAACTCATAAGCTCTTAAGCATCACTTATACGGCCAGAATTACAAGGCCGATCCATACTTGGCGTAGAAAGTCGTTTCACGCATGCTGCATAATCAGTCTGCTTGAAACCACTGATAAGCTAAGGACAAGCCTTCCACACAATCTGAAAATTCAGTTTCTTCCAGCATTAAGCAATTTTCTAGCCATCACCAGGAAGATAACAGAGTATTGCCATAATCACAATTCTTGCTCCAGCTCGTTCGGTGACAGCCATGAAACCACCATCCATATTTAACTTCAAATAACCCGAACGACAAAACTCCGCAGTATCATGGATGCATGGAGCGATCCGTTCAGAGGCCATGCTGTAATTTTGCAGTGGAACATATAATACAGCTATACAGTGGCGGCTCAGAGAGAATCTAGGTTCTCTATACAACAGCGACATTATTATTCTCACTACAGCCATGCAGGATTACCGGTAAAACCAACAATGAAATTACATAGCGCAAACACTTTACATCAGTTATGAGTTTCAGGTAAACAGAGCAACAACCAACAAGTGCCCCGTACTAACACTAATTGCGAAATGCTAAATTTCCTTACGAAGACACGGTACAGTGGCAGAAAGAATCACTGCAGTCAGCCCAGTTTTATATGTGTCTACAGCATAGCAAGATCAAAACTTGTCAACAACATCAAGGATCAGTAGCCTACAAAATACTAGCTCTTCTTACTTCAGCTCACTACGGTTGCAGACGGCGGGTCACTTGACTCACGTCCACATCACTTATGCTCTGAGTTTCTGGTAAACTGAGCAACAAGTGCACAGTACTAACAGAGAAGGCATTCCGAAATGCTAAATGCAAAAATTGCTTATGAAGACACTGTACAATGGCAGCAGGAATCATTGCAGTGCAGCCAGCCCAGTTTTATGTGTTTCTACAGCATAGCCAGAATGCCAGATCAAAACTGTTGTCTAGAACATCAAGGGTCAGCAGCCAACAAAATCTCTTGTTACTTCAGCTCACTACAGTTGCAGACGGCGGTGGGTCGCTTGACTCACGTCCACACAAATCTCTCGGCTTGCAAAACTCTGTACATCTTTAGAGAGTCTCCCAAGCAGCGAACGAACGGTGGCATGTAATTTTTATCCATACAAGGACTGGTGCTACCCTGATTAGGAGCCTCAGAAGGTCAAGATCATGATCCTTTCCTCTGAAGTTGAGGATATGCACTTCTCTGAGAAACTCCATCGAAATGTCCTTCACTCTCCAGTTTGGTGGCCGATCACAGGTGCAGTTCAGTGGACATGCATTATGAAGCTGAAATTACAAGGTCAACAATAATACATTGAGACTCATCATCCATGGTAAATTCAAGTTGTATATGCTGACAGCTGATCGTATGGAAGAATGAGAAGGGTGGATCTAATCATCTAACACATTGAGTAACTGGGAAAGATTTCTTTTGTGCAACGCGTAGTACAAGAGTGATGAACATTCAAAACAACAATTTTTAATCTGATTGTTTCATTGAGTTGTATTCAACTTTAATTAATGACATCTACCACCACTTTTAACAGCAAGTCGTAAAATCTCAGCAAAATACGAACACTTCAGTTTGAACTACTAGTGCTGATTCACATAAAATATTATTCCATCTAACTAAATAAGAGATAATGGCAAGCAAGTGGCAGATGTTTGCATGCAAGGTGGAAGTTTCAGTCAGTTCAAATTCAAGATAAAAAATAATACTACGACATTTAGGATGGGAAATATCTTTGCACAATAAAACATTATTTTCAGTACTACAAATTACAGTTATACCAAAACTTCCATGGATCTATTACACCGCCAGCAGATTGTATGATTTAAAGGACAACAGGAAGAAATGGTCAAAGAGAGATATAATGATAAGACAAGTGAAATTTCCAAAAAAACACAATAAAATCAATTGACTTGTAACAAGAGTTACTTTTTTATATGTCATAAATTGGGCATAATTGACAACTTTCTTGCCTAAAGTCCTAAACCAACGGAGCATATACAATTCCACTTATTCAAGATTTAGTACAGATATTGAAATTAGAATTTAAAGATACAGTTGTTCAAGATTCATTAGGAAATATAATTACCTTAGGTTCTGCTAGGATTCTTAGGGTCAGCCTTTCTATACCAGTACACATTGTGCGAATAAGCATCACTTGCTCCATAAGCATGCCCCTCTGTTTTGAATTGTAGCTGCAATGCCGTAATGTATGGGAATCTGGTTATGCCTTGCATCAATGGCACACTGTCACCATGTCCCTATGAATTTGTACGAAGTTAACAATGGCAATCTCACACAAAATGAAAAATTACCAGGGAAATAATCAAATATGAATGACAGAAGGCCATACTGTTGAAGAATTAGTAATATGCTTGCAGATTAGTAAAGATTTAGTAATTCGTTTGAAGCATAGATAGCTTCAGCTAACATTTTTCAGTTTGGATACATTTTTCAGTCACCATATATGTCTGCTGCTTTTGTGCCACCAGTAATAGAAATCAATATAGTTTGTTAAACTCAATGATGGTGCAAGTAAATTTTGATGTATCTGTAGGCTCAAGTTCAACAACCAGATATGGTGAACCAACTGATAACGAGAACTCAGAAACTGCATCAAATCAGCATATCCAGAATGCAAGCATGACTTGCAATTATGCTAGCTTAGTAAGAATCACATAACTTTGAAAACAGAAACGAATGCAACAATTGATCTTTTGTACAGCATGCAACAATTGATCTTTTGTACAGCAACACTTGAAAGAATGCCCTGGTAACATTCTGTTTCAAAGATAACATATACAAAAAATTTTAACTTCAGTTAGAGATTGTTCTGCTAGTCTGTAACTTTCTAGCTAGTCAAGGATAACGTTTAACATAGCCCAACAAAAAACTACAGTAGAATCAAACATTCAGTATTGAGCTTATAACTCTCATGACCAGTGCAAATACTCCATATTAAAGACAATCTGAACTTATATATTGCAACAATTAATTGATATTCCATCTTGCAGCTTGAACGATACACAAGTGATAACCATGAAATGATCAAGAGGAAGAAGAAGCACTCACCAACAATTCAAATATAACCAGCAGATTGAGATAGTCAATTCATGAAAAGTGCTTGAGAAGCCTCTCACAGCTAGGATTGAACTCATCCTGCCGCGGTCTATATGGAAAAACAGTGACACTTAGCGACCAGAGGCGCGGCATCTCATTGAACTTGACCAATGTTGGGCAGTACCGATCCAGCCACTCGAGCTCCACCAGCTCCGCTGCGGCAATGCGGACGACCTGTAGATGCAGATGAAAGCTTGAGATTATTTCCAATTTCTTGAGCCCTGGCACCACGGCATTTAGCCGACGCAACCCCTGCACACAGAACAGAGTCATCCGGATCAGAGTCTTGAGCATGATCATCAGGGAGGTCAACCCACAGGCCCTGCGAATCTCTAGCCCTTCGTCCAAGGTGCATTCGCCATGGAACTGGACGTACTCCACGTGCATCTCCCTGAGCGCGGCGAAGACACCCCACGGTGGCAGAACTAGGCCAAGAAATCCCAGGCTCAGCCAAATCTTGGTGGCTTCCGTGAAGCAGGGCAGCTCGAACATGCCTCTTTCCTCCATCACCTCCTTGCGTAGCTCCTCCTTGAGCGTCTGCACCGACACCATGGATCTGTTGCGGAAGCGAATCTCTCCGGAGGTGAGGAGGCCGGCGACGCGGAGCCAGGAGGCGATGGCGTCCGGAGTGGATGATGAGGAGCACATTACATTGAGCAGGAGGATGCCGATGGCAGCGTGCGCCGCGTAGGCGGCGAGGACAGCGCGCACTGGGCTGGATTCGTGGGGCTGGTTGTACCGCAAGAAGAGGCTGGAGGCCCGAGGCGGGAGAGGACGCTGGTCCTGGCGGTGGCGTGGGCGTCTCTGAGGAGGGCAAGAATGGAGGCGAGGACGTCATCGGGGAGATCGCTCAAGCTGCCGGGTCGGCCTCGATCGCCGGCGGCGGGACGACGCGGCGCTATCGTCGTCTCCGTCGCCGTCGCAGTCCATGGCGGTGGGTGAGAGCACGGTACCGTTTACGCAAGAAGTCTGCCGGCTTAACGTGATAATGGATTATGGAAAGCTCAACACACACACATATATATATATATATAACCTTTTATAATTATCTAGCTAATTTATAGCAATAATATTAAAGACGTTGAAAAAATTACCATTAATACCAAAAATAATACAAAACTAATATACCAAAAATTGCTCCTGTGGTCATAACGTCGGCCGAGCGGATAATAAGATTGGACTTAAAGTTAAAGAACACCGATGTAGAAAGATACTTAGTGAAAATATCAGCATACTCAGGCGTCATAGGAATACGAAGGACACGGACTGTCCTAAGAGCAACTTTCTCTCGGACGAAATGTAAATCGATCTCAATGTGCTTGGTACGCTGATGCTAGACAAGGTTTGTCGAGGAATAGACCACACTGACATCATCATAATAAACCAGTGTAGCCTTAGTCGGAAAAGAATAGAACTCATGTAAAAGTTGGCATAGCCAACAGGTCACAACCCTGTACTCTGCCTCTGTGCTGAAACGTGATACTGTGATTTGACGCTTAGAGAACCAGAAAACCAAGTTATCACCGAGAAAGACAATATAGTCCGAAGTAGACTTCCGAATATCAGGACAACCGACCCAGTCAGCATTGGAGTAATCAACCAAATTATGTGTAGGAGATCGCCGAATGACCAGACCATAATCCACAATACCACAAGCATAGCAGAGAATCCACTTTAAGGTGGCAAAGTGAGGCTTTTGAGGATCATGTATGTGAAGGCACACCTGCTGAATAGCATATGCAATATTAGGTCCGGTGAAGGTGATGCACTACAAAGCGCCAGCTAAACTCCGATAATTAGTTAGATATGAAACAGAGCCCCCTTGGAGGAGGAGAGCTTCGAACAGGTGTCCACTAGTGTAGAGCAGGCCTTACAATCATGCTAGTGTGCTTGAGCAGCTCAAGGCTATACTGACGTTGACTAAGAAAGAGGCCTAAGGACTGTTGAGTAATGCTGATATCGAGAAAGTGATGAAGATCATCCATATCCTTTATAGGGAAGTCAGACTAACGTGCCAAGATCGCCCAACGGAGCAAGGCCAGGGAGAAAGCCATCAAAATAATATCATCAATATAGAGCAGGAGGTACACACAGTCAGCGCTACGCCGATAGATGAAAAGCGATGCGTCAAACTTGGCTTCATGGAATCCAAGAGATGTGAGAAAGTTGGCAAAGGTGATGTACCATGCATGGGAGGCTTGCTTGAGGTTGTAGAGAGACTTGTTGAGATGGCACATTATATCTGGATGAAAGGTGTCAACAAAACCAAATGACTGAATGTGGTATATTGTCTCCTCAAGAGTGTCATGAAGGAAGGCATTATTGATATCCAGTTGATGAATTAGCCAATCAAGTGAGGCAACCAAACTCAAAACTATGTGGACAGTAGTAAGCTTCACCACTAACTAAAGGTCTCATCAAAGTCAATCCGAGGATACTGAGTAAAACCCCAAAGAACCCATATGGCTTTGTACTGATCAAGAGAGCCATTAGCCTTAAACTTATGGCGGAAGATCAATTTCCCAGTGATGACATTGGCGTCAGGAGGGCGCACTACCAAATCCCAAGTATTGTTTGTTTTCAAAGCCGCAAACTCATCCTCTATGACGGCATGTCAGTGAGGATCCGTCAATGTTGCCCGATACATTCAAGGGATCAAAGACAAAGTAGTGATATAGTAGCTTCCTTTGTGCTTAGGCTACCGGATGCCATCTTTATCACAGGTTACCATCAAGTGAGCATTGATGATAGGAGGCACTGAAGAGGCACCAAGAGTGGTCGGTGATCAGGAAACGCCAACCACGCGTGCGTTGCAAGCACGCATCGATATCACACCAACGTCGAGCGACGAGGGCGGTAGAACAACTGCAACCGCAGATGGCCTAATGGAAAAGCTAGGCGAGACGGCAGCAGGAGAACCATCTAGAGCAACCGGCCCAGTAGTCTGCCTAGCAGCCAAACCAATGATTGGCCCAGCCGGTGCACAGGGAGCCGACCCAGCAGCTGAGCCAGTGGGCGGCCTAGCAACGGAGGAGGCTGACTGAGGGGCCGCCCTAGCAGCCACTGCTCTACGTGGTGTAGGGGCCACCGCGGTAGCCCATGTTGTGGACCTAGGTGGCACATCTGATAAGCGGGCTCTAGTGCCACTTGTGTTCGGTCGTTGCATGGTGACCCGACCGATGGGAGCCTGCAGAACAGCAAAAAATCCTCCAAAAGTCGTAGCGCATGCTTTATTGGTAGACACCTCCACATAAGGAAAAGAGTGTTCATCAAAGATAACATGATGGGAGATGATGGCCCAGTTCGACATGGGGTCAAACCAATGGTACCCTTTGTGCTCTAAGGGATAGCCAAGGAAGATGCACTAGATAGATCGAGGTGATAGTTTGTTGGCAGTTGTGGCAGAGAGGTTTGGGTAGTAGATGCAACCAAAAACACGAAGATGATTATAAGAGGGGTGGGTGCCATGGAGTTCAAAATAAAGTGTGGCACGGTTAAGAGTTTTTGTGGGGTGTCGGTTGATAAGATGAGTGGCGGTGTGAAGAGCCTCAACCCAGAAGGAAGAAGGGAGACTAGCCTGAAAGAGAAGCGACCGCACAATGTTGTTCAAGGAGTGAAGCATTCATTCAACCTTCCCATTTTAAGCTGAGATATGTGGACAAGACATGCGCATGGTGACACCCTTGGTTAGGAAGAAATTATGAATGGAAAAATTATTAAATTCCCGCCCATTGTAGCATTGAACACTATGGATGGTTGTGGAAAATTGCATAAACACATAAGCAAAAAAGTGTGACAATTGCAAATGTGCTAGATTTGAGGCGAAGGGGGGAATTTCAAACATAGTGTGAAAATCATTAAGAATCACAAGATAGTATTTGTAGCCCGAAACACTTGCAATGGGGAGATCCATAAGTCACAATGTATCAACTCAAAGGCAAAAGTAGTATGACTGGTGGAACTAGTAAAAGGAAGACGAGTATGGCGCCCAAATCGACATGCATGACAAAGGGTGGTGAAGACTATAAGAAGAACGACTGACGAACGAGTGAGGCGAGTAAAGGCTTCATGACCAGGATGTTCGAGACGCCGGTGCCAGAGAGTAGTAGAGTCGGCGGTGAAGGCACTAGTGGGCGGTGACTGATAAAAAGGGTAGAGGCCACTAGAACTATTGCACCTAGCGATCATTGTCCCAGAATTAAGATCCTTCACAGAGAAGTCAAGGGGATCAAACTCAATGGTGCAATTGTTATCGAAAACAAAATGATGAATAGAAATTAAATTCCTAATTATTTGAGGTGAAATAAGAACATTGTTGAGGGAGAAGGAGGTAGAACTGCCACCTAGATGTGTGGAATCAATGGATGTAACAGGTAGAGTAGAGTCATTGCCAACAATAATACTAGAGGGAGCATATGTAGAAGGAGGGTGGGAAAAGGAAAGGATACCGTTATCGAAGGCCATGTGAGATGTAGCATCCGTATCTATGTATCAATCATGATCACTCGAGGGAGGCGTCGTCAAAGAGACGGTGTTAAAGGCATTTGCCAGTGTGTGTTGATCCCACACCGGTTAGAGGTGCTAGCTACATTGTTCCAATGTGTTAGTGTAGCCGTTGCAGTGGAGGATGCAACATAGGCAGCCCAACACCAAGGCTAGGTTGACCAAGTAACGCAGTAGGGATACTAGCAAAGGTGGCCCCAGCAAATTGGCCTGCACCGAGTGGACCAACTGGTTGTGGGCTAAGAACACCACGGCTCAAGGGACCAGGCCACATGTGAATCGCTCTAGCCCATGGATTGTATGGGTTGGGCTAGGAAGTGGGAGCCGCCTACTGTTATTGACCAAAAGGGGATTGCTATGGAGCGGTGTTACCAGAACCATGACCCCTGCCTTCATCATTGCGTTGGCGCAGTTGTTGTGGGAGTTACGACCGTCATTGTCGCTAGAGCCGCCGCCACTATCGGTTCCATCATAGTCAAATCCAGTGGCAAGGGCAGGATTGGGGGCCGGAGCGTCCCTGAAAATCGAGCCACAGCTGGCGCCAACACCGGTCACAAGAAGAGCTATCGAAGCGCCAATGGGACGATTGCTGAACGTTATTTCCTTAAGGAGAAGTTGTGAGCATGCTTCCACAAATGTGGAAAAATGCTTTTGCATGTAAATAATTGTTTATAAGTGATGGTACTTTTCATTCAAACCTTTGAGGATGGTAAGAACAAGCGTGTGGTCTGTGAGTGGCTCACCAAGGTTGGCAAGCCTGTCAGCCATCGTCTTAAGGCGGTGATAGTAGTCCATGACGGAGAGATCGCCTTGAGCAAAGGAGTGGAACCACGCCAATAGATTGAGCTCGCATTGCTCATGGTTCCCTAAGAATTAGTAGAATTAGTGTTGAATGCCACACCACACGAGACGAGCAGTGGAAGAAAACGTCATGACAATCTCTAGGAGCTCAATCGAGATGGAACTGTAGAGCCATGCAAGGACCACACAGTCCATCTGGATCCAATCCGGTTGGTCTGGAAAAGATTCGTCAAAGAGGATGTGGTGAGCAAGGGCGTACTTATCGAGGATGATGAGGAAAAACCTACGTCACTTGGTGTAGTTGGAGGAAGTAGGGTCGAGGGTGACGGACACCAACATCTTGGCATTGAGAACGGCGACGGCTTGGCTGTGAAGGGAGGTCGTGGCGTCGTCCTCCAAAGGTGTGGCATCCATGGGCGACGTCATGGGGGTGATGAAGTTGCCGCAAGTAGAAAGACAAGAACGACACGCACGACATCAGTGGTGGCCATGGCGACGACAGTGGCAAGTGTGGCATCGGAGGCCACGTCACTCGTGGAGGGAAGGAAGATCGCACGAGCGGCGGCATCAGTGGGAGCAGTGTTGGAGACCACAGCCCTCGTAGAGGAGAGGACGGTCGCGCGAGGGACAGCATCGATGAGAACAACATTGGAGGCCACAGCCCTCGTAGAGAAAGAACGGCTGCATGAGCGACCGCGCCTGTACCAGCAGCGTCGACAGTTGCCACGGGCAGCGCAGAGGAGTCAATAGGCACAGTGATGAGAGCTGTTATCGTCGGCGAGAAAAGGTAGAGAGGAGCAGAAAAGTAGACCGATAGCTTTGATATCATGAAAGCGTTTAAGTGAGATGTTTGAAAAAGGCTCAATGCGATAATGGATTAATCACAGGAAGCACAACATGTATATGGCCGAAACCTTCCATAGTCGATTTATAGCAACAATATCAAAGACATTGAGAGAAATTACCGACGATACAATGAAAAAATAATATAGGGCTAACATATCAAAAATACAAGACTAACACCATCGTTGTCGAAGTCAATTGGGACAGGAGTGAAGGCAGGGTCAGGACAGGCGTGGCACTACGAGCGTCACCATCACTGTAGCAGTCCATGGGGACGAGCACTACCATGACCCTCCTCCGTGTTTTGGCATTTCTTGGTTGGTTCTTGTGAGAGCTAAGAGGAGAAGAGGAGACGATGGCCACGAAGGGGACACAGCTCGGAGCGTGAGCGTGTTGCTGAAATTAGGAATTGGATTGGGGATTTTCATTTTTTTTTCTGCGGGATTGGACTGGGGATTTGTTTGGCTGATTGAAATAGGGAAATAAGGAAGGCATATTTTTGTAATATTACATTTTTCCTTCTATATTTTGCAAAATGTAATTTCTAAGTTATACACTTTTTTCAGTCAGTCTCCAACCAAACACATTTTTCTGGCTTGCCTCGTTAGGCATAACCCATCAAATCTAAAAGCTAAATTTTCAACGAAATAACATGTAACTACCAAAATTCATTTATTGGCAGACAGTACACCTTAGTCTCATGTAACAATAGGTTTATCCTCTGAAATCATTTAAAAAAACATATATTGACAACGAAAAACATTACCTAACAATAGCATAGTCTCTACATAATGTGTTTTATCTTTATCCAAAAGATACGTTTTTAATGTCATATTATTATACATCAAAATATTACCACGATTCTATCATGACAAGACCTTTCTATAGTTATCCTCCATGATATTTGTTGTGGTTTTGGGCTCCTTAGATCAGCCTACTCAAGCTAACCTCTCACCCCCAACTTAGAGCCAGGCATTACCCATAAGACTTGTGGTAGTATAACAAAAAAAAATTATAACCATGCCTTACAAACTTAATGGCTTAGGTCCAATCAATTATCCTCAGCTTGCACTCAAGACCAGCCAAAGACATGTTTGAACTTTCAAAAACAACTGTCAAAGAATACATTTAAAACCATGAGAAAATTACACCCACGGTACAACATCTTGTAAGATGGGTGCGTTTTATTGCAGCAACTTACAAGTTGAGCATACTGGTGCATAACTTGGCTAAATTGTATGCTTTTAACCTAAGTGGATTCCCATCGCGGATCTTTTACCACGTCAGTTGTAAACGTCACAAACGGTTACACATCAATTGACTATAGATTTCAGCCATATGGCACACCATGCGAATCTTGAGAGCCATCCACCTTCTTCCCCATTTCTTTCTTTAATTTCCTAGAGTGATTACTCATGAGGAGAAATAGTTTTAATCCCTCCAGAAATGTCTCTCGTTTGTTTAAACACCATAAATAGTTATAAAAAAATTCTAAAAATTTTAACATACGTACAACATAATATACTACTCTACAAAATCTCAAAATCAAGTTTAAACTCAACTTACGCACCTAGAGGGAAAAAAAGATAAATACAGTATAAACCATGCCTGTAATATTCAAACTTGATTTTTTTTCCTTTTTTCTTGATTTAAAACTTGATTTTTTAAAAATATAGATACATTATAGTCTATATTGTCCTTTTTTTAATTTTTCATAACCATATGCATTTAATTTAGGAGAAAAGGTACAAATGGGACATCCGAACCAAATTTCCTATCCATTAGTGTGCTTTCATTGGTGTTGCTCACGTACAACCAGTTCCATTAGAACTTATTCGGTTAATCTCCATGAAAAAAGAATTAGAGAGAGATTGAGGAGATTAATTTCACACCCCTTCAATCTCGTTGTAGGAGGGATTAGTCGATAAAGGCCTAGTTGGCAAACTCGTGCACAGCTGAGGAAGGGGAGTTGAACCTAGCAATTGCACTAGCGGTTGGAGAGGCTGCTGCTGCTACGCGCTGCTTCGGCGGTGGTTGTGCCCGTGGGGTTCACGCGGACGAGGATGTCGACGTGGTCGCAGAGTGCATCGACGACGATGTTGGGAAGAACACAGCAGGGATCTCGGACTCCATGGTTCACGCTCGCTGTGGGAGCAATGGAGCATCTCCACGGCCATCGCCGACGCCGTCCATGGGATCGGTGTCTCGGGGTATGGAGGTTTAAATGACAATTGCCAAAAAAAATGAAAAATAAAAAACTTCAAATTTTAAATAAATATTTGTTGAATTTAACAACTGTTTGTAAAATGTTTTTGATTTCCGCAATTTGAGAAAATGTTTGAATTTTGAAAACATGTTTAAATTCAACCAAAATTTGATTATATTTAAATCTTGTAAGGTGGCAAAGGGTAAAACCGTCTTTTGTAAAGCTTTTATCTCTCAGTTGGAAGATGATATATTAAAATGATAGATAGTGTGTCTTGAAAAAAAATGCCACAAATATAGTGCCCTGGAGCAAACTCTGACATTAGGATTTAGGAACTATAATCAGTATATGATGTTGAGTGTTTCCATGCTTTCTAGGGCGAGTTGGCTCACATGTGCTTTTTGTTTGTTAAACAGCATGTGAAAAACATGATCAACATTTACTACTGGCTGGAGGGAGTATATAGTTTCATCTGGGAATTGAGATCACCCCAGCAAACCAAGAGGACAAGTTTAATTTCTTGTTCGGACATCATCCTGCAAACAGGTGGCAGTACAATTTTGTGATGGACATCATCCTGCAAACAGATGCTAGTACATTTTTCGTTATAGTAGCACTGATTACAGACGCTAACAAATGTTTTGTGAAAATAGCACCGATTTGCCGATGTCTGTTGTCAGCAATTTTTTCCTTGTCGTCCACCCAATTGCCGACGGATTACTGATTTTGCAATTTTTCAGAACTCACTCCTATTTTTGCAATTTTTCATTAAATTGTTATAATTATTCAAAAAAATACAAGTATGGAAAGTAGTTAGCATTATGCAGCGCTTCACCAAGACGCACAACGGAAATCACAGCTAAAGTTTCCTGCATCCATGTCAAAAAAAAAAAGAGGAAAATATCCGCTGAATTACAATCTAAATCTGACTGAAAAACTACAATGACACCTTGCCACTATGAAACTTTTGACCGGTTTGTATCTTTTCCATAATAATGCATCAAGCTCCAGGCCTCAATGTCCAAAGGATAATAGAGAGGATGAAATTACAGTTCCTGATCAATAGGGTGCAGGGTAATGTCCAAGGCAATATGTTTTCCCTCCAAAAAACTATAAGCACCACAGCCTCATATAGCAAAAGGACAGTGGATAAGTTGTTGATAAGTTATGCAGCCACAAGATCAGGGGTCTCTGCCTCAACTGACAACAGTGTAGTGTGAACTTTTCCAACCCATGCGTCCAGCCTCTCACGCAAGGACTTCACCTGTGGAATTCCAAGTACTCTAGGCTGGACCCATGACACGTGAACTGTGCTGTCCACCTCATCAATTATCCCTTCTATAAGATGAACCTGCAGTGGAGAAAATTCATTAATGTTACAGATGCTCTGTTGACTGCATGGCAGTTGATACAGTACCAACTAAATAGAAAACATGGCAGCTGATACAGTAGCAAATAAATAGTCATCAGCATGAATCTTCTGTAAGAAACCGATAACAGTAACTATTTTAGCTACCTACATACCCTGCCTTTCAGGGTCAGAATTATGTACTTTAAATGATGTAGAAACTGCAATGGAGGTCTGGAAAAGATGTAAAGAACTGTAATGAAGAAGCTGATGCATTAGCACTAGGAATACTGGATGATGCATTGCACAAACACTAATACAGTATTAAGATAAAATGAACAATACATGTAACAAGAAAAGAAACAGGGTTGCGATGATCCAAACACAAATAAATAAATCACAGGTCTAGTTGAACTGACAAGTGACAACACACACTCATAAGTCATTATTCACCACTCAAAACAAACCATAGATAATCGCTAAGTAAATTACAAGTTAAGAAAGGTGAGGAATAGAAGGCAGTAATAATGCATCACAAGTTATCAACAATCACTATTCCAGAAACAGCTGCCAGAGACTGGCAGGGACGTTCTGATGCCCAAGCTTAAAAACAAATTATGCATAACAACAATGAATTTCCTTGAAACATAAATAATATATTATGAAAGAATATAGGAAATGCAATTACCGAGAGGCTCTTCATAAGAAGACATTCCACATCACTAATAGAAAGCTTAGTGCGCTCAGCTATAACACTTAATGGGATAGTTCTGTCTTCTGATGGCCGGCTACAATATGAAAAAGAACACAAGGCTTAGAAAAAAGAAAAGGATGGAATAGGACATTTGTGGTGGCAGCCATACCTAAAGATTATCTCCATCAGACATAGAATGTTTATCTTCTCTAGCAGTTTCCGTTCATTCTGCACCAAAGCTGGCTGTGCACTAAGAGCAGCATTGTGGACCCTGCAAAGTTCTTGATAGAGAGCTAGATTGCCAGTGTTGAATGCTTGCAACATATGATAGACCCACTCCACCCTGGTTCCAATAAGACTGTTGATCTAAGGATAAAAAACTAGCAATCTCAGAACAGAGATGTAAAAAATTGAAGAATATATGCTGATTTAGATTTATGGGCCATTCAAACATTAAAAAAAAAACACTGTGTATGCATTTATGGAATAATTTTGTTTGGGGGCTGGAAGCTTCCACAGGTTAATATTAATTTTCCTAGAAAAAAATTACTAAGTTACTTGTTCAACTAAAAGGTGGTTTGTCATTAATTCATGCAAAATTAAGTTTACGCTGTTTCCATTCAAAAAAACACAAAGCTTCTGTAATAACAATTAAGTTGTTCACAATTTACATTATTCAAACATTCAGCAAAAAAAGAAAACATAATTTGAAAAGAACAGATAACTGATTATTTGTGAGTATGAGAACAAAACACACGTAATGTTTATTGAAGCAAGTGGAGTTAATGCCATAATTAAATTAACAAGCGCAAACGATATGAATTAAATAAAGGTGGGAAGTGGGAACAAATAAATAATGCAAAAGCAAAGTCCAACTTACAATCGGGTGAGCTAATAATTCCCCAAAATTGTATATGTTATCACCCAGCAAGGCTGCAAGAGAGAGATCAAATGCCAAATCCTGACACATGACAGCATCAAAGGGTAAATATCATTGCAAACAACACGCAGGGTACATTATTAAACTAATGATAGGAGGAAATTATTTTTTTGTCATGTAATTGGCATTGATGGAACATACCAGCTTAAAGGACTCAGAGAGTGATTCCACAGTAGTGTAGGCCAGATAGAGAAGGGCATTCTTATAGAACTCGGCAAATTCTTGGCAAGCCTTATGGTACTGAGATGATATCCAATAAAAGCTAGCATGGACTGTGGGATCAACATCAGTCATGCTATCAAGGGTGGATTTTCCTTCGTCCAAAAGCTTCTTGCACTCCTTTTGATCTCCCTTCTCAAGGTTAATTGCAGCGATCTGCATCTTGACGTAGAGAACGGGTTCATTGATGCGCCGTTCCCTTGTCTCGCGCAGCTTTGCGATTACCCCCTTGAGGAAACTAATTGCAGCATCCTTGTCGGGGTACTGGCGTGAAGCAATGACCACGAAGTGAGCAAGTTTGAGAAGATTGATTTTCGTCTCGAAATCTGAGATGAAATTGTTGTAGAGCTGTATGATGGTGTCGCCAGTCTGTAGGAGAATGAACACCGTTAGAATTACAGAGACGCAGCATTGCACAGTAGTTAAAACCCTAAGCATTGTTGCTGAAGTAAAGAGTGAAACATCAGCTAAGTCTACACAAAGTGGTGGCTTCTTGCGGCGGCCGGGTCAGTATCTAATTTAGGCCGAATTAGGGTAGGGCCCCGTCCAACTCAACTAGGGTTGAGATCGAACTGATGCAAACGCGGCGGATAGAGTTTGCGGCGAGATCCGTATGGGGGCAATAGCTAACCAAGAAGGCGCATCTAACAGGAAGGGGAGGGGAGAGAAGGAGGAGGAGGAGAGGTGCAAACCTGGGCGGCTGGGAGTTGGAGGAAGTGGTCGAGCTTGAGGGTGAGCTGGTGCCAGAGCTTGCGTTGGTAGAGGTCGGCGAGGTCGGCGTAGGCGTCGGCGAGGTCGGGGCGCGCCTGGCGCTGCGCCTCCACGTACTGCAGCGCCATGGAAAACCTTGGAGGAGGGATTGCGAGTGAGGGGATGCTGGGGATCTGAACTGCAGAATCAACTATCTTGAAGGAGGAGCAGAGCCGAGGAAGGAGGATACTAGATCGGAATAAGTACTCCCATCTCCAAGATGTAATTTATTACCCTATCCCTCAACCAATCGTAAAATCGATTATAACAATTTTCGTAATTAATAAAATTATGTAAAATAACTTTTTAAAGCGATATTTACTGACGTCCACGTAACAGCCATATGTTAGTGGCCACCTCATCCTTCACCTCTCCTCTCTCACCTTCCGGTCAACGAGATGCAGCGGGCGAGACTGCCACCGACGACGCGGCTCTGCGCAGTCCCCAAGCCCGGTGGCGGTCCCAGTTGCGGCACCGGTGCTTGGAGGTGGTAGCCTCGCCGCCGGCGAGGAGGTCACGCATCCACCGGGAGAGACGAGGCTGGGAGGGCAGCGGCACCCGGCACCGGCGAGACGAGCTGGGAGGGCGGCGACGAGGTGGAGCCGGAGGCGGAGGAGCAGATCCACGAGGCGGCGGTAATGGCAAGGTGGGGACCGCGCCAGCCGGCTTCTCGCCATGTTGAGGAAGCAGGAGGGAGGAGGTGGTAGAGGAGCGGCGGCGCGGCGACCTGGCCTGGGGCATCGACAAGGGGCAACGGCACGAAGGGAAGCAGTGGCGACGGCCGACGGCGAGTCCCACGCGAGCTCGACCGCGAGGGCCTGCAGTCCTCCCTCTCCCTGGACCTCGACGTCTCCCAGCTCGGTGCGGGGCGCTTCTTACGGCGGCATCGCTTCCGCGCGATAGTTGAGTCGTCGACGGCCGCGGTGGCCTCCACCGCTGCCGCAGCGCAGTGCCATCCCGCTTCTCCTTCCATGGCTTCCGCCGCCGCCGCAGCGCCATCCGCTTCGCCCTCCATGGCTCCGCAGCTGCTTCCTGGCCCTCGTCTTGGTCCATTAGAACCGGAGCCGGCGGCCCCGAGGCTTCGGTTGATTCGGCTTGTGGCTAGAATGGCGGCTGCGCCTCGTTGCTTCCCCCATTGCGGCTCCGCGTGGCGGCGGCGGTGACGAGCTCGCCGGGTCTGGAGCGGAGGATCTGGGGAGAATAGAAGCCGGCTCTGACACGTGGGACCCACTGCGTTTTTTATTTAATTTTTGCTGATTGTATTGCCACCTATACGCCCTTCCACGTCAGCACAAGACTAGTCGCTTCTTTAAAAATCGCTCCCCTTTTTACGGTTGAGAGGTATTAATTAAATTTGAACTGAGGGAGCCCAGTTAAACTTATTCGTACGGGCCGGCCTGGAGGTTGGGAAATGGGATTCCCGTGCTGGGCTGAGCCTGAACGAAGTTACAGATGATAACACGACCCAGCTCGGCCCACCATGGAATTCCCATATTATGGAGAAAATTGATGATATAATGCAGGATTACTATTTGTCACACGTGTTCTCAGTGCATAAATTTTTATATGATGATTTTATATAAAAAATTTTTGATGAAAGTTTTTTATAAAAGTTTTTTGGATGAAGTTTTTAGGAAAAAGTGTACGTAGAGACGTGTGTGCGTCAAATAGTACTCATATAACCCCTACTAATTTTGTTCTCCTTGGTCTCTTCCGACTTTACGGTTTTATCCCGGATTTTTTCAAAATAGCTTTAGCATTTGCCCTTCTAGGTGTATTCACGTTTTCTTTAATAAATCAAAATACTGATATAAAACGATTTAGATTAATTTGCCTAATGGTGACGGGAGCGGGAGCGGTGGTAACAGATGCGCTAGGGCCGCTAAGGCAACCTGTGAGTTTTTGTTTAAAAAAAATTTACAGGCATGGTATTTCATTTGTTAGATGCAGGAGCAAGATTAAAGTCGTCAATATCATGATGAGGATTACATGAAAGATGATCATGCACGCTTACTACATTTATATATTTACAAATATGTTATCAAACACATGTTTAACTAAAATTCTATTAAAATCATAACTGTATATGTGTAATATTTATAATCATCAAAATTTAAAATTGAATAGGTTCATTCACGACTTCAACATAGTGATTCTCTTCAGTAAATTTTAATTTTTACTATAAGGGTAAGGCCCGTTAGTTAGTCTAGTGCTAAACAACTTACTCGTTTTTTCCATTAGCGTGCTTTTCGAACAATGCTTTTTTTAAATATATATATTTCTTTAAAAAAATAAATCTATTTTTAAATTTATAATAATAATAATAATAATTAATTATACGCTAATAAATTATCTCATTTCTATGAAACCGTCAAGCCAAACTCGGCCTAAGTCATCTGTACTTCTGAAAAGTAGATATTTGCTATTGTTAAGATTTTTGTTAGCATATATATGCCACATTATGTTTGACCTAAGAAATTACAATCATTCGCATTGTTCACAAATGCAAAGGTCTAGCAGCATGAGACTGTGAGTAACCTGCTGCTCTTGCTTAATATTTTTTAAGATCATGGATTGATTAAAACCTCCTCCACTCCACAAATTGCTGCTGCATCATGGAACAGTGGAGCTAGTTTAGTGGCAGTGAGCACCGAGGGGTACAAAATTACTCTCTTGTTCTTATTACAACGGAGACACAAAATGTGTCTGTACACGTATGTTCTTGCAATCTTGCGAACATCGCTCTATACACGCATGGCGACCCAAAAGAAAGAAACGTGAAAAAAAAAGAGATCATGTACTGTAACGCCCTGCAGTAATTAGAGGAGAAAGCAAAAAAAAGGAAGAAAAGAAAAGGAGCGAGCAAGCAGTGAGCATAACTTAGCTAGCTCGTATGCATGCGGTGAGCAGCAGTAGCTGGTCTTGGGCCTAGCGTGCAGTCAGCAAGCAGCAGGCCTTGTCGCCTTGGGCCTTGACCTTGTCGAGCAGCGGCAGTAGCTAGCAGTGTAATAGCTGCTTACTAGTATGCAAGAGGCAGCAGCCAGAGGTTTAGTCCCACCTCGGTTATTTGAGGTGAGAGGACTAGTTTATAAGGATGGCAAGTCCGATGCCTTCAACACTAAGCTCGATTATTTTTTTTTTGCGTAATAGAGTATAGGAATATAGGTGCAGTTCAGTAAGTTGAGTTGGATCTAAAAATCGTTTTCGGGCTCCCTGAGCTTTACATGTACCGTGCGTGTTGTCAGCCAGCTATGAATACTAAGCTCTGCCTGACGGCCGGAACCGAGCAAATGAGCGAGCCGAAGATCCCCGTCAGGCCGTAAGCGATGGCGCAGAAGGGCAGCGCTTCAGGCTCCTTGGCCGACAGCGCTGCTGTTCCTAGTCCATGAGCACTGCATATTATGATACATATATGAGAAAATCCACCGTATACCCCTCAATATTTAGCTAACTTCTTTTATGCCCTTAAGTTTTGTCTAATCTTGTATATTGATCCCTACACATCTATTTCATCACTTGAACATCAGCTGATCGTTATTTTTTTTCTTCTAAAATGGACTAGTTGTATCACTAGATAACAAGTTTTAGTTATAAAAAATATTAGACTGGCTGAATACATATTGACAAAATAATTTAAAATTTTGCACTGAATATGGAAAATGAAAATTTAAATATTAAATAAATTTCGACAAATTTTGCATCAAGGACAAAAGGTGAATACATGGTTATGGCAAAATCCATATTTTTTTAATTTTATATTCATTCAAAAATTATTTTTCAAATTCGATACAGAGTTTCACGATTTTTTGAATTTTAATAAGATTACTTTTAAAAATTTTGAAATTCAAACTACATATTCAATAATTTCTCTTATTATTCCTTAACAACTCAAATAATTAATACGTAGAATATTTCTAACTTTTAGTAATATACCAAGGGCTATTTCTTAAATAACTAATAAAACTAATAGTCAACTGATTATCAATTAATGGAATGGACATATAAATGACCCAAACAAAAATTCAGGGATATAAGGAATGAAGTAAATCTCAAAGGCGTAGAAGAGATTATATAAAATTTTAAGGGCACGTAAGAATTGACCCTACATATATGCCTTTACATCATATATCATGCAATGGAAATGCAAACATTATTCATATAACATACTGCATGTATGTAGCTTAACTTACTAAAATAACCAGCAGGTAGGTAAATTAAGGTATGTACCTGGAAGCCGTCCCTATTCCTCGCGCGATGGGGTCGTTGAGGCCAAGTTTGTCCATGGCTGCTTGCACAAAATTTGCACCGATCAGCCCGGTGAGGACGACGACAGCAGCGGTTAGCGAAGAATTTACACCTGCATGCATGCCCGGGACACACAACCTAAGCCATCCATACCATAATAAGCTAGCTATATATCTAGCTGATCAACCAGCAAGAACAGAAATTGATTTCCAGCAATATAAGTATGTACTCCGTACCTTCGAAGAAAGACACTATGCTCAGAGCCAACGCCACGGTTATACACCTCGGTAATATTGATATGGTCAGTGTTGGCTCTAGCCCTATCACCCGTCCTAGGACGGCAGTTGAGTATAACGAGAATGTTGATGCGATGGCAATTGATGTGAAAATCTCCGCTGCATGCCTCTTCACAAGCTGAAATTTACCCACCACAAAACATATTAGTTGATTAGCCAACACACATCGGCAAACACAGAGCCTCGGAATATATATGAATCATCTCACAACATAACCATGCATGCTAATTGAGAATAATTCTGCAGAAACAGCGTAAGAACTACCTTTCTCTGCTTGAACATTGAGAATGCAAACGATATGATGACAGATCCAAGAAATCCCATCAGGACGTCACCAGCTCCAGGATTAGATGGCACCTTTGTGAGGTAATCACCTGGAAATTAGAACCAACTTGTTTCAGAATTCACAATCTGATTATAAGTCTGTTGATCAGGGTTTAGCTTACAACCTAGCACTGCATCAACTCCAGACCGGGAGAGATACCCATATGCTACTGCTGCCAAATCTGCAGAGAGTGCACAGCAGATGATCGGGTGCAGCACTTTCTTGACACCAGATGGTAACCTGTGACGTGACAACACCTATATTAATTGTTAGTGAAATGAAGTAAACAAGCTAGGCAGGAGCTTCAGATCTTAAAAATTATGTGTATACAAGCGCGCATATTTACCCAGAACCAACCATGTATCCCAGTACAGTTGAAGCGAGGAGGAAAGGAAGACATGTTCGTGCCGTGGTACCAAGCACTGTGGGGTTAACATATGCAACAGAAAACGATACGACAAAGACAGCACCCCAGGCCCAGAATTCCAATGTCGCGAAAGGAGACGGCTTGCTCATGGGCTCAGCTGGTATAAGCTGTGTCTTGACAATCTTTCTCACAGTGAGTGCTGTGTATCCGGCCACCATGAGTGAAGCAAACCAGCCACCAACTAGAAAATGTAAACCATATATATATATATATATATATATATATATATATAACAACATCAGTTATTTTAGATTGAAAGCAAATTAATGATGAAATTAAGTAAATCGTTATCCACATTGCAAAAAATTGCTGCAAGTAATTGATCAGTACAGTTATTATCACTAGTTCACTATCACGTATCAAATAGTAGAATGTAAAATGCGAATGGAGGAAGCAGAGGCAGAGGCAGAGCAGAGATGCATGTTGACCAGGAGGAACACGCTAATAGCAGAATGCATGAAAACATATACTGACTGATATACATACAAGTGATTAAGAAGATCTTGAGGCCAGAAGCAGCCGGAACGTCCCTGACGGCGAGAGGCAGGACGACGAGGGAGGGGACGTAGAAGAGGGGCAGCCACCTCTGGATGAATAGAGTTGCCGGCTCGAAGAAGTCCATGAATCCCTTGGCGAGCGCAGGCGCCAAGGTGTCCAGGACGACGAGGACGGAGAAGACGCAGAACATGCCGAAGAGGGCGCTGGGGAACTTGATGGACGCCGCCGCGAAGGCCTGCTTCAGGAACTTGTCGGAGGCCAGCACGATCCCCAGTGACACCAGCAGGTGCGCGATCCCGACAAGCTACGCAGTACAAATCCAGCTCATGTCAGTTCGACCGGTCATGGCCATGCGAATTTGCGACGCAGGCGCGCGCATTGACTCACGCTGGGCAGGCCCGAGGGGGCGGTGGTGGTGCCTCCTCTGGCGGCGGCGTGGATAGGGGCGATGAGGTGGTGGCGAAGATTGGCGGGAGCCATGGAGACGGCCGCCGGGTGCGAGGAGGAGGAGAGGCAGGAATGGCTCCGGGAGGAGGGGTTGAGTCGGCATCGGCAGGGAGGAAGCGTGCGGAGGCGGGGCGGCGACGTGGCGGTGGCGGAGGGCGAAAGGCGCCAGCGATGGCTGCTGCGTAGCAACGCAATCATGCAGGGGGACGATGAGGTCGCTGCCATTCTCCTTTCCTCTTCTCTTCTCCTTCGGCCAGCGAGAGAAAGAAAGCAGTTGCAGTGGTAGTAACAGTGGATGAGATGGGAGGAGAGCAGTGGCGGCAGTGGCAGTGCCGCAGTGGCAAGCCAGGTGGAAGAGGCAGAAGGATGCAAGTGTGGCCAGAAATCAGGATGGCTTGAGATTGGGATTGGGATTGTTGGCTACCACACGCCATCATATCGTCGTCGCTTTTAGGCTTTGGGTATTCGATTCGATTTACACTAATGGTTTTATTGATTTGGTATTTTAACAAAAAATTTCTTTTAACAAAAATAGGAAGCAAAAATCACGATTAGAAGCACAGAGCACCTGCTCTATACCTAGACAATAAGAAGACTACTCAATAGTTGATAGAGAATAAAAAAAACATCATCAGCGTACCGTCAACCTCTCGACCTTAAGAAGGACGGCGCTTTGCAGCTGTTGGCTTCCCGTAAAACCTAGTGTCGCTCTGCCTACGACTAGTATGTAGCCGTCTAGCTCTACCTATCACCGTCCTCAACTGAGTCCTTCACCGCTAGCTATCCTCTGGTGTAGGTGATAAACCTTTGTCGCATTAGGTTCATGAGCGCACAAGATGTTGTGTACCTATGTGCGGATGCAATGATTACGTAGTGATTCAATAGCTGGGTGGGTGTCTGAGTGGAAAGTAGGGAATAGACGACCAGCAGATCACTTTACTATGATTCTCATCCTCATACTTGGGTAGGATTTTTTTCGTTGCTATCCCCATGTGGGTACGGGCACCCGTTAGGTTGCCTACACCTGAGTCACCCGATAACAGCGAGGCAAAGATGGATAGGCACAGTCATGGTAGAAGTGATAACAATGGTACAAAGACAGATATAGAGACAGGACAACACAATCATACACCACGGAGGGGATAGCGTAGACCAATGCGCAGTGAGGAATAGCGCGGCGTTGTCATAGTGGAGACTGAGCGGCGTGAGGGTGGCGCCTGTAGGTGACACGAATGAGGAGGAGCAAAGGAGTAGAGAAGGTAGTGCACGAAGAGAAGGGGGATCAACACAACACAGATAGGGCGAAAGAGGGGAGAATGTGGCGTACTCGCTCATGGTGTCGCATAGCATGAAGATGAGATTTGAATGTGGAGCTTGAATTTCTTTAGGCTTTTAAATGATTACATAAAACTATATATAGAGCTTAAGTTTTGTCTAAATAAATCTTATATTTTAATAGTATGTAACGCAAAATGGCAAGTGTTTATTTTTTAAGGAACCTAGATAAAATGTTTTAAAAAACCATATGTCAAATACTCACGATTGATATTTTTAGTATATGTTTACATTAGTATGCTTAAAATATATATTTCTCTCGTAATTTATCTTTTTTCCATACTCTTGCATTATATGATTAAAAATACACAACACAATCTCACTAACATATACAAATAAACATTAATCATACTATCTTGTTAAAATAAAAATAAGACTAACATGTACATATACTCAGGAATATCACATATTATTATTTTTAATTATTATGCATAGATATATTATAAAAAACCTTGGTTCTTATAGGTGTCTCATAACCTGGTCTTTGTGAAATTTTTTCAATGTTTAAAGAAACACAATTACATGCATTAATATGTATGGTATTTTTAGTAAATATTCATATTAAGCATACTCAAAATAGGTATCACTTCACTATTTTATCTTCTAGCTCACTCTTGCACAGTTTTTTTTTTCACAACACAATTGTCCTGCTTCCTCCCCTTCAAAAACCAGCTCTCTCCTCCTTCTCAAAGAATCTGCTTAAAAAGCCCAATGAACCAACCCATCTTAGAATATATATATATATATATAATCTTATCTTAAAAAAACGACTCCCTCACCCACTAAAGAATCCATTTTAAAAAGACTAAAAAACAACCTATCTTTAGAAACCAACATAATAAACTAAATCATATTTTTATAAATATACATATGACGGTTAGCGACACGACACATTTAATACTAAAAATATTTTAGAATATTTTTAAATTATTATTTACAAATATATTAATCAAATAAATAATATTATTTATCAAATCAAATAAATAATATAAGCATGTGCAAACCATTTTGCATTAAATACTTTCTTAAAACAAATAACAATATCTAGTATTTGTGATATGGATGTCTCATGGAATTTATTTATGTATGAAAAACAATAACAATAACAAATAAACATTCTATTTCATACCGCGGCCGTCCACGCCACTGAGGACACGCTGTCGCCAGCGGAAGTTCAAAAAGCGAGCGTCCCCTATGACGAAATTTCCGAGTTGGACTCGGAAAAGCCAAAACGGCAAAACGAAAGGAGAAAGGGAAGAGAAGCAAAAATTCAATCCAGCGACGCAATCAAAAGTTTTTTTTTTTGAAAAGAGAAAAGCGCACGCCCCTCAAAGCAGCAGCGCCCCCCCTTCCTTGGAGTAGAGGTGCACCGAATCCAAGGTCGAGGCGAAGATGAGAAATTCCACGAATAAAAATTCAAAAGAAGGGGAAGGGAAAACCTGAATCCCTTTGCGGTTCGTCCTCCTCCTCCCCACGAGGCAATCCTTCCTTCCCCCCTGGCCCCCCTTCTCCGCCTCGCCGTCTCACGCCTTCCTTCTCTCGGGAGGCGGTCGGCGAGATCTGCCTGCGGCGTGGTCAGGTGAGCCCATCTCCGACCCGATCTCGTGCGGTTTCCTGCCAATTCGAGCCGGGCGAGGTGACCCTGTGTTCTAGTTGTCGTTAGGGTTTCGTCGTGTGATGGCGTCGTCGGGGAAGATGGAGGGGCCGTCGGCGCCGGCGCTGCGGCGGGACCCATACGAGGTGCTCTCCGTGCCCAGGGACTCCTCCGACCAGGAGATCAAGTCCGCCTACCGCAAGCTAGCGCTCAAGTTCGTGCTCCCCTAACCTGTCCTGCTCATGCTGCTGCTATGCTGTTTCGATTGTTTTTATTCAGATTGCCGAATGTGAACATGCTGCCAGTTTAGTTGAATGTGTTCTCTGGCTTCATTGCTCATGGGTACAGTTGTTGGGATCAGCCGCAGCAATTTAGCACATCAGCTGTGGTGTTACTCAGAATCACTTGAACTTTTTTTATCCAGATATTAGCATTTAGCAATGCTGAACTTTATGTCAATGTGGAAATGACTAATAATATGCCAATTGCGTTTCTTGAATGGACCATTGAACGCATAGCAACCACATTTTTCCAATGCAAATGTGAAGAATGATGTTCTTACCTTATTTTGCTGAGTAGATATGTATCATTATTTCTGAAGAAAGGATATGTCGCAAACATCATTCGAGATGAAACTGAATTGAGTGTATTCGTTGTTGTGGATTAAATTCGAGAGGAAGCATTGAATGAAAGCAAAAGTTTCTTTGTTATACTTGCATTCCTTTCTGTAGATAATTATTTTTGTTAGATGCTATTACCACAAACATAAGAGCTTACTGTTTTTTCCTTTATTTTTCATACACTTGACATAGGAAAAATATAATAAATATTTAAATATTTATTTTCTACTGTGTCAGGGTTACCATAGAACATTTTTTTTCTTGATTTGCGGAATAACTGACACTTGAACAGAAAAGAAAACATTAGAATGGCTACACTATGACAGTAGATTATGTACGTGGGATTAGAAACTGTTTGTTCATATAAGGTTGGATTAGCATGCCCTATATAAGCACATTCCATGGCAATGGGCTTTTCCTTTTTTGGATATCTTGCAATATTTACAGTACTACTATTTGATGACCACATGATTCTTCTTTTAGTTATTAGTTCTCTCTATTAATGGCACCTTTAATGTGTCATTTCAAACATTTTCATCCCAATAAACCCTGTTGAGTACTGAATTAGGTCTGTCATGTACTTACGTGTGTGATGTACTGATGTGCTTGGCAGCAATCTATTCATTCCTGCATTTGCAGTGTTGATGATTTCCTGTACTCGTTGTTCCTGATATATTCGATAGGTATCACCCTGACAAGAATGCTAGTAACCCAGAAGCATCAGAGCTCTTCAAAGAGGTTGCATATTCATATAGTATATTGTCAGATCCTGAGAAACGGAGGCAATATGATACTGCTGGTTTTGAGGTGCTGTTCTCATGCTGACACTACCAGACTAATTTTGATCAGTTTTTTTTTCTCGCTTTTACTCCAATGGTTCTGCATTTTTCCCCTTTTTTGATCAATAAGGAGAAGTTTGGCTGGGCTAAAGGGCCAGCATCTGAACTATGAAGTTGATGTTTGGTGGTGCTGTACCGACATGTATCATAGTGTTGCTGTGTATTTATTAGACTATGTGACAAACTGACGAGAGTTTTGGATGCTTATCTACTTCTCCAATCCTTTCTTTTGTTGCAACTAATAGATGAAGATTAGCTAAGGTAGCTTGGTATATAGCGTCGTAGACTCATTGAGAAAGAGGTAATCCCTGGAAACCATTTTAGAGGAAAAGGAGATTAGCTCAGGTAGCTTGATATTTATTGTCGTAGAGAAAGGAATAATCACTGGAAACTACTGAAGAGGCAAAGGAGAACCTGTATCCTCTAACAATAACAAATTATTGAAAGCATTTCCACCATGTATGCCTATTTTAATTCCAAAACCATCTGACTAAATACCTTTGTCATGGATAATTGGCTTAAGATGATAATTGTACCAAGTACCTAAAAACCTCAGCCTATCCTTAAAAAAATTAAACTCAGTGTCATGATTAATTTTTTTGGGCACCTCTATATTATTTTGGACATGTAAGTTAAGATGTGTTTGGCAAGTTTCACGTAGTTGGCAGAAAGAATGTAATTTTGTTGGCTTGTAATCTAACTATCTGTTGTAATATATTTTCTTAGGCATTGGAGAATGAAGGAATGGATATGGAAATTGACTTATCTAATCTTGGAACTGTCAACACAATGTTTGCTGCACTTTTCAGGTGACTGTAGCATCTGATGAACTGTTTTGTAGAAACAGTCGAGGATTCCTAATTGCCTACTAACTTTCTTACATATTATACCATTTAGCAAGCTCGGTGTTCCAATCAAGACCACAGTATCTCCTAATGTTCTTGAAGAAGCTATGAATGGAACAGTTACAGTGAGACCACTCCCAGTTGGATCATCAGCAATGGGAAAGGTTCTGCCCCTGCCAGTTTTGTGGTCTTGTGTATAATGGGATTGCTATCACATATATATATATATATATTTTATTTATAGGTTGACAAGCAATGCGCTCATTTTTTTGGTGTAACAATTAGTGAAGAACAAGCTCAGTCAGGCATTGTTGTCAGAGTCACCTCAGCCGCACAAAGTAAATTTAAGGTATGAGATTGATTCTTCCTTCAGTTGCTCTGGAATTGAAACTGTTATGTTCTGCATCTCTTTTGAATTTTGGGATATTTTTTAAATTCTCTCATTTGCCAAATATTTCTAAACAGCTGCTTTTCTTCGAACAAGAAATTAATGGAGGTTATGGACTAGCTCTGCAGGTACTTTCGGGCCTTCAACTTTATATACTTGCATGGTTGGTGTGTTCTGTATTTTCTCATATTATTGGTCAATGGGATGCCATGCGGCCATGGATTACGACATGCCAGAATCCTCTTATGGGTTCTATGTTTGAATGGTGGAAGGACTGAAGGAGACCTCAGAAAAAAAACTTTAAGAGAAATTGAAATTATCATCACCATCAACAGTCTTTATTTCAAGAGAAAATCTCAAAGATGTAGACGGGTTAAAGCAAATGTGACCAGTAGCCTGTCATCTTGAAAGCAACTAATCCTAACATCCTGTCATCGACTGACAACCAGACCCAGGCACGTCTTTTGCATTCTGTAGATATGCATTAGTATTTACTTTCTGTGTTCATAAATACCTGATGTTTTACGCTTGGAATATTAAACAATGTGACATTTTACATTTTGGTGGATAATGATGCTCTCTGTTGCATCCTTAGCCCCCATAAATAAACCAAACATCTTGACCACCTTAATGAAAAGAAATGCACCCTTATCTTTCCATAAATGAATCAAGCATCTTGCCCTAAAAAAGACAAGCATCTTAGCCACCCATATAAAAACTCATACAGATCATTACACTCAAGTGAAGGCACTTGAGAGCCTTAGGCTAGGACTTGTGCTTTTGTTGTGTGCTTATGCTTTTGCTTATAGCAAGCTGCATTAATTACTGAAGTGAATTTGCAGATATTAATAAAGTCAGAGTAATTATTTGATAAACATTTAAGATATTGCAAAATGTCAAAGCATATTTGGATGCTATTGCAAATATAGTAGTACAATACCTGTTTTAGAATTATTAACAATGTAATTAATTGAAAAAATGTCCATTTTACTCCCCTGAACAAATTCATTGGATCACTTAACCCCCTAAAATATTTTTAAGCTCATTTTACTCCCTAAACTATTGGAATTAGTTTACTTAAAACTCGTTAATAACATTTCTCTTTTTTGTTACTCTTTATACAAGTTGTATTTTAAGCTGATTTTTTAGAGCCATAGATGACACCATTATCAAAGTTCAAAAATATTTTAAAATTTTTTCATGATTGTTTGCTTTAATTTTAAAATCTTGATGTTTAAATCAATGAAGCCATAGATGGCACCATTATCAAACTTCAAAAATATTTTCAAAATTTTTCTTGATTGTTTGCTTTAACTTTAAAATCTTGATGTTTAAATCAATTGTAAGTGATTCTAACCTATGTAAACAGGGAGAAAAGTTTTGAAAAAATGTTGAGACATAAGTTGTAGTGCATCTATCATCGTACTAAAATTTCAATGCAAAATATGACTTATATAGAGAGAAACAAAAAAGAGAAATTGCGTTCAGGAGTAAAGTAAACTATTTTTAGTAGTTCGGGGTGTAAAATGAGCTAAAAAATAATTTATGGTGTTAAGTGTGCTGGTGAAATAGTTTGGAGAATAAAATGGACTTTTTTCTAATTATTTATGTCATTGTAGAAATGGGAGATTCTGCAATAATAAATTAATAATACACTATTTCTGCTACTGTGTAAACTGTAGCCGTCACACCTGCCTAGACTTAATTTTCAATTTTCTAAATCTGGAAAAATGTTATAAAAAAATCCTACTCCCTCTAGTCATAAAAATTTAACGTTTAGAACAAGATTTAGTCAAAAGTTTGAAACTTTAACTATAAATAATTTCTTAAATGCTTAGTTTAAAAATAGGCGGATATTTGCCTTAGAATGTACTATCATAATTACATAAATATCATAAACTTATGAGATGTTATAACCTTATTGTAATATAAAATTTGATGGCCAAAGTTTCAAAAGTCCACTAAATTTTGTCCTAAATGTCAATTTTTTTATGAGTGGAGGGAGTATTTATTTATTTAGAGAACATTTATGCATATTGATTATTTGATTGCAAGTGGCTTCCCATCATTTTCTGTTTGGTTTAACTCCCATCATTTGGGGGTATACATCTACAACTTTAATCCTACAACTTACTTTTGTAAAATGGCATAGACATGTCAGACTAATAGGTTTTATCAAGTAATTTGTCGTTATGTGGCAAATTAAATTATAATTTAATGTATTATGTGAGGGTAATATCTATTTATATTCAAAATTGATTAAAATAATTTAATTTTTAGCCCTATAATAATAGAGCTTGGGGCACTTGGAGAGCCAGTTGCTGGAGTTTCCTGTGGTTGTAAATAAGTATGCAAAGTAGTAACCTCCCCTGGAGCTACAAAACATCCTCAACCATCCATGACTGTACATACGATCCAAATGCTTCCCGGCAATTATAAATACTTCCCAATGACAAAAATTCTGAAGTAGTAAACATAGATAAACACCACCACATAATCTTAAACAAAGTAACCTGCAACCATAAATACAATACCATCAGAATTATAAATTTTTAGGGGTAAATTTTGATTCCTCTTTGAGCTATAGGTTCTACCGTTACAACCATTAGTATTCCATTACAATCAAGCAAATGCTATTCTGCATCCATGTTCATGAGACCTTACAGAGTTACAGCCATTGGTACTCACAACTGAGACAAATAGTGTGTTTACATGTAGATCCATTACATTCTATGTTATCAACCCAAACCAACAAAAAGAAAGAAGGCTGTGACCGTGGCGCAACGGCATTAAAGATATGATGACCGCTTTGTGTTCGCCAATGAGAGGTCGAGGTGATAGGAGAGGTTGAGAATAGTCTTCAAGGAGAAATCCCAGCATGTGAGGACTCACTGTCGGGAAAGGAGGGTGGTGACTTGGATTGGGAAGCTGGCGGTGTGACAAGGTTCAGCGTGTTGGTTCTAATACCAGGATCTAATTCAGTCATGACAAAAAATAGAGAGCAAGTGAACAGAGTATAGCAAAGGAGATACATTTTCATATATTTCACAAGCCAAGACTCAGGGAGTATATGTCCTTATATAGGACTCACAAATCACCATTGACAACTAAAATACAACTTTGCTCCATTACTTTATAGATGACTACTAGATGTTGCTAGTAAACTCCTCTCTACTGATCTCTATAGCTCATGCATAGCATGGTAGCAAGTAAATTTTGCTTTGTATCCTTCTATGTCGACAAATGATGGTAACACAGGTTATTTCTCGATTAAAATAGGATTACATCAGGGATCAGTCTTAAGCTCGCATCTCTGCATTAGTAATGGATAAGGTTATAGGGAACATACAAGGGGATATTCCTTGTGATATGTTCTTTGCAGATGATATAGTGTTAGTTGATGAGAGCTAGGCGGGAGCAAATATAAAACTAGAGTTGTGGCGATAGACTATTAAATACAAAGGTTTTAGAATAAACATAACTAAGATTAAATACTTAAAGTGTGACTTTAGCACCATTACACACGGAGAGAGAGAGATATGAGTTTAGGAGGTCAAGTAGTGTCTAAGAAGGATATCTTTTGATATCTGATATCGATGCTACAGATAGATGATGATATTAATGCAAACGTTAGCCATTTAATCAAAGCGGGGTGCATGAAGTGATACTAAGTATATGTCATTCTCTATGATAAGAGGGTACCGTAGAAGCTAAAAGTCAAGTTTTATAAAATAACGATTAGATCTGCTATGCTATATGGGGCATAATATTGACTTTCAAAAAGACGACATGTTTAACAGCTGATTGTTACAAAAATGTGTATATTACGCTCGATTTGTGATTATATAAGAATTGATCAAGTCTAAAATGATGATATACATGATCGGTTAGAGGTAGCACCAATTGAAGAAAAGCTTGTCTAATATCGGTTGAGCTAGTTTAGCTATGTCCAAAGGAGACCCTAGAGACACCAGTATAGTGTGGAATCTTAAGTTAACATAATAATGTGGGGAGAGGTAGAAAAAAACAGAAATTGACATGTGAAGAGGCAATAAAAAGAGACTTGAAATATTAGGATATATATAAAGATTTGTACTTGAATAGTACTTGGAAAACATCTATTAATATGCCTGAACTATGATTTGAGACTCATGTTGGGTTTCAACGCTTAGTACTAAAAGACTTTATTGTTGTTGTTGTTGTATCCTTTTATGTTGACATAGTAGAGCATCCAACTCACTAGTGTATACTAGAGCCTATAATCTCATTCACAACTAATCTAAGCTAGTTTCTACTAGAAACTTCAAGTAGCAACAAGCATCCAACTTGACCACTAGTAGTCAAAAGCAATTTGACTTTGTCCTATCCCAATTTACTTAGGACTGAAAGACTTTGGTGTTGATGTTGACTATCCTCTAGAAGAAAATAAATTAAATATCGAACACAACGGTGGTGGCTCGAGCTCGTCGAGTACTGTAGGCTGCCTTCATCACTATTCTGGAGGGCAAGGGGCGCCGTCGATGGATCTGGTTGGAGGAGGATAGGAGGCGGTGGCATCAGTGCTAGAGGAGGGCATAGGTCCTGTCGATGGATCTAGCTAGAGCAAACAAGGCGGCGTGTAGAGCACTAGAGACTTCCGCCATTGTTGGATTTATTCATGAGGTTGCCATCGTTGGGCTAGGGAAGGAGAGGTGTGTCATTGTCTCATTTATGGATCCAGCTAGAGGAAAGGAGGTGGCATGTTGAATGTTGGGCTACCACTTATGAGTAATGCTTTGGTGGTATGGGCGGGAGCTCTCTGAGAGTCCAAGGCATAGAATAGTAGGAAGTATATAAAAATTATAATTATGTAAAGTGTGATATTTTTGGACTCATCCAATTTTAAATTTCGATAATATTTTTGGAAGTATATAATTATGCTCTTTGTAGATGATGTAGTGTTAGTTGATGAGAGCTGGACAGGAGTAAATAGGAAATTAGAGTTGTAGCGACAGATTCTTGAGTCTAAATGTTTTAGAGTTAGTAGAACTAAGACTAAATACTTGATATGTGACTTTGGTACTATCGCATACGAGGAGGGAGATGTGAGTTTAGGAGGCTAAGTAGTGTCTAAAAAGGACACCTTTCGATATCTGGTATCGATGTTACAGATGGATGGGGATATTGATCCGGACGTTAACTATAGAATCAAAGCGGACTGGTTGAAGTGGCACCAAGCATTCTCTGTGATAATAGGGTATCGCAGAAGCTAAAAGATAAATTTTATAGAACGGCAATTAGACCTGCTATGCTATATGGAACAAAATATTGGCCTACAAAAAATGTTATGTTCAACAGTTTAGTGTTGCAGAAATGCGTATGCTACGCTAGATTTGTGGTCATACAAGAATTTATCTAGTCCAGAACGAGGATATATGTGGTCAACATCGGTTGAGGTGGTTTGGTTATGTTCAAAGAAGATCTCAGAGACGTCAATACATTGTAAAATTTTATGTCAAGATAATAATATGAAGAGAGATGAAGAAAGATTAGTACATTATAGAATTCTAAGTCAAGATAATAATGTGAAGAGAGGTAAATGAAGATTAAAATTAATATGGAGAGAGAATAAGAAATGACTTAAAAGAGTAGAATATATCTAAATATCTGTACTTAAATAAAAATATTTAAAAAACAGGTATTAATATGTCTGAACCGTGATTGAAGGCTTTTTTTAGGTTTTAACTCTAGTGTTTTAGAACTGAAAGTCTGTGTTGTTGTTGTTATACGGTAAGTGACCAATGCATGCTGTACATGACTATTTGCCAAATGAGGATAAGACGTATGTTTTTCTAGCTCTGTCTCCAAGTTTGGATATATATCTCTGGTGATGCTATCAACTTGTTTATTACCTCTAGTCACAAAAGAATGTCGTTTTAGGATGCATGTAGTATTGTTATCAACACAAGTAACATAGGTTTTAGGCATATGAAAATGATGTAGCCAAGTTTGTATTACAAAAACTTTAATATTGTACTTGTGTAACTTTTTTTATTATTCATTCAATAAATTAAGTGGTCAATGTCTTGTTGACTGTGAAAAGTTAAAAATAACTTACTTTTGTGGCTGGAGTGAGTAGTACGAATTTATGCTATTTGGTCACAGTGATTTGTTTTTTTCGTAATCAGCTATGAGCAGAATCTTAATATTTTACTTTAACCTGTAGTTTTTTCTTTTTGCATTTTGCCTATGTTAGTATACTGCAGATAAAAAATTGGAAGTCTAGTTTTATAATCTCCAGTTTTTTTTTTCTCACCTCCAGGAAGATAGTCAGAAGACTGGCAAGGTGACATCTGCAGGCATGTATTTCTTGCTTTTTCAAGTGTATCGTATGGATTCAACAGTGAATGCGGTATGTATGTTCTGCAATGTAGCTTTAGTTTTTATGCTCTTTGGGACTGATGTGATTTGAGACTTGCTGCTTCATACTACAGTTGGCAATGGCAAAGGATCCTGAGGCTGCATTCTTTAAAAGGTTGGAAGGTCTCCAACCATGCGAAGTGTCGGCTCTCAAACCTGGAACTCATATATTTGCTGCATACGGTCTGTAAGCTTACTTTATCTGTTTATATGGATGACATACCTCTGTTCTGATCCATCCTAATTAATATGTTCAGGTGACAATTTTTTCAAGCCAGCCAGCTATACAATTGAAGCAATGTGTGCAAAGAGTTATGAAGACACAACACAGAGGCTAAAGGAAATAGAGTCAAAAATTCTAGAGAAGAGAAACGATTTGCGCCAATTTGAAACTGAGTACAGAAAAGTCAGTCACTATGTCTTTTTGCTACAAAACACATGAAATATATATTTAGTTTCCTTTTCCATTTGGAGAGAGCTTTGATCGGGTTAAAATGGTATGCAGGCTTTAGCACGGTTTCAAGAAGTGACCAGCAGATATACCCAAGAAAAAGAAGCGGTGTGCACATCTTTTCTCCTCTGAATGCCCTTTTTCTTCTTTCACAAATCGATACTTCAATATGGATATTGTAGAGACAAAAGAAAAAGTCATCATATTTTTGCCCTCTAATTGTAGAGTCTAACATTAGGGCGAAGCAGACTACATACAGTGATGTTTTTTAGACTACATCACACCTACTTTTTTTTTTGTACTGAGCGTGTGCCTGTTTGAACTGACACAGTATCATATTGACTATGTAAATGGCTCTCTGTTCTACTAGACGGAGGGTGCCTGGCTAGCTCTCAAACAATGTCTCTAAATTCTTACATGTCCACATTTTCTTGATGTCTATCTTGCACCTGCAAGCTTTTCTTACCAAGGAAATAATTCAAAATACAATATGATTTCAAACGTGCCTTTGGAAGGTACTTTGAAATACTCTCATTGTAACCTGCTACAGAAATATGTTATAACTCGTAGCCTAGGTGTTTTTAACAGTCGTGTGTTTCGTATTAGTATCTCTTCTTCTATGAGACTTGCAGTCTGAATGTTGACACTGAATTGTGTGAATCCATGGTATGCTTTTCTCATTTGCTTTGTTATAACTTTTCAAGAGCTTAGCTCCATGCTGTGTTCAAATTCCAATTGAGCTGCATATTTGCTGCTAATACTTGATTACCAACACTGATGTTGGTTATATGAACATTTACTCCCACTCAGACTGAAATTGTGCATAATTAAGTCTGCACCGTGGATTCACATGGTTGGTGCATCCATGTACAGTGAATGCAGCAGAAATTCTGTTATTAAGAATTGGCTTGGTAAATTATTTTATCAGTTGACATGCAGTTGCTTCTGAGCTTTCATCAACTTAAATAGTGTCGTAGCTGTTAATAGTTGAAACATACATAGTAGAGTAGCTTACATAACCATGCACTGTAAAATTTGAAACCGAATGACATCAATTTGTTCTTCACACAAATTCATCAAATAGTTGTACCTACCAATATGATAAAGTTCTTATCATATTCTTTTCTCAGGCTGAACCCTGATGAATGCAAATGGCATGTTTTCTTCATTACTTTTGCTAATAATATTGCATTATTGCTAAAGAGTTGTAATGTATGCAGGTCGATGATATGCTGAGAGAAAGGGATGACATCCATTCCTCCTTCACGACTGAACGAACTATTGTGAACATTGTTGGAGCTGGTAGCAGCAGTAGTAGATACCCCACCGAGAGTCCTGAGAATGCTAACACAGATGGTAAAGATAAATTAGGTAAAAAGAAGTGGTTCAATTTGAATCTTAATAGATCTGACAAGAAAGCCTGAGTAATCTTTCATCCAAGCTCTTCCGCTGTTGTACATTTTAGAAGCACTATTGTATTAGTGCGTTGTGAGCTATAACGGTTACCAATTCTTGGGAGTTTTGTAGCATTAGCAGTTTTGGATACAGAAAGTCATGTATTATCCTTCTTTAAATTCCATGTTCCCGTTTTCCATTTCTTCCACTATCTTGTCTTCCTCTTGCTCTTTTACCTTTGTTACCGTCAAGAAATTGCCAAGGTAACACGCACTGGTGTTGTAAGTCGGAACTCGAGTAAGTTCGTCATTGCAATTGTTGATTACTTGTTTTCGGTGCAGCAGTTACATCGCCAGATGCTATATCTTCGTAGTTCATACAGTCTGCCACAAGTTATCACTTGATTGCTCTGGTCTCTAGATCGAGCTCGTTGGCATTACTTGTGGACAGTTTGTAGGAGCTACTATTTTGGGTTTTTTAAGGTCAAAGCTTTCATTAATTAGAAGAAATATGACCGCGTCGAACGCAGGTGGCAATGAATTCCGTGTCGTCTTTTTCTTCATGCTCACGATGGTGGTTGTGATACTTGTTTATTTGAGAGATGATCTGCTACACTGCCATCACGTTGATTAAAAGACAATACATAAGCTATTTTGAATTAGCGGAGGTGCCTTTTGTGCTTTGGTTGGGTATTTCTACAATTGCTCCTAATCTCATCTCCGTATCAATGCAGCATTACTTGAACACCTTTTCATGTTGTGAAGCTGCAAGCTGTACCGAATGTGGTACACAAAACCATCAGAGCTGGGATGCAGTTATGCACTATTTTTTTCCATCCGGCCTATTTATAGTTCATCCTTTCTTATGTAGGGCACACAAACACTGTACTTATGTTTATGCACATCAACGTTGGTAGTCCTAGCATACATCTAAACAAGATTGAAGCTCCAATCTAACCTCACATCGAGATATTTGCCTAAAACAGGCTCGTTAGGCAAATTGGATAGGGAAATGATATACCACTCAGGGGTAATATTGTATCCTAGCCACTCATTTTTCATACCTTGTTTAATCCTACTAGCGCACATTTTCCTTTTTCAATCCCATCTCTTGTAACCTATTTGTCAAACGGGACCTAAACTACTGGTCTCTTCCTTTTAGATCACATCTAAATACCACAACAATTAATCCTTCATCCATAACTTAACTACTAATTTTTCTTGCCAAAAGTCCATTCCCGTATTCACATGCCATAAAAAATGAGTGCATACATGTACAAATAGATAGATTTCTCCCGTCCCTATGTCCCATCTAACATCCCCTCTGTTCATAGCCAAACAAGATGTAGTTTAGCGCCCTTGAGAGGAGCATTGGAGTTACTGAGAAAATAAGGATGGGTATTGTTGAAGATGGAGATGAGAAATGTGGTGGTAGAGATGTGCGTGACTACGTGGAGTACAAGAATGCTTTCAATGAATATTCGGCAATTTGTTAACAAATTTAGTTGCAGAACTTTTTTATACCTAAAAGATGACGTGTAATATGTGTTAGACCACTGGACCATTGGATTGTATATATATAAACTCGACTCCTGTTGAAGTCTTAGTCTTCCTGTACACATTCTTATATGGTATCAGAGCAGGTCTAGACATCTCTAGCGTGCTAGCATCCTCCTATCGGTGAGCCGACGTTTTCCTTCCGTCGCCGACTTCCTTTCCGGTATTCCCTCTTTGCTATCTCATCTCGGCTCCTTCTTCTTTCCGTCTTCTCCACAGACGGCTTTTTCCTTTTCCACCACCCTCTCCCATCCCTTGCTCCTCCACGTGACGAGGCGACGGTCTCCATTCGCCTCCTCATCTCGGCTCACACCCGTCTTCGCCCTTTTCTTGTCTTGGTGCACCTTTTCTCTTCCGACGCCGGCGCACTTCTACGCTTGTCGTCTCCATCGGCTAAACCTGTCCGTCCTCTATCGGCTGGACTCGTCCGCCCTCTATCAGCTGGAACCCTCTCTCGGTTCCCGCTTTTTCGACACGCTCACCTGCTCCCGGATGCGAACCTTCTCCACTTGCGTCCGAGCCACTCCGACGTGTCCACGTGTCCACGGACACGAATCTCTGCCTCCCGGACACGAACCTCCTCTCTTCGCGTCTGCTCCATCTCCGAGTTTTCGCGTACGCTCCACTCCTTTGCCTCCACGAGTTCAAGGATGTGAAACTTCTCTTTATGGACACGAATCTTCTCACGTTCGTGACCTACCCACTCTCTGACCTACCTACTCTGCTACCCACCTTTCCCTCAACTACTCCGCTGCTTACTTTTCATCGGCCAACCACTCCCAATCAGCTGGTTGGCCCACTTTTCCTTCTCATCGGCTCACTCCCCATCGGTCAATCACTCCCCTGATCGGCCGATCTCTTTTCTCATCGACTTCTTCCCATCGGCCACCTACCCCTCATCGGACCTTACCCTCATCGGCTTCTTGCCCCCGTTACCCTCTTATCATGGCCACCGAGTCAGCCTTTAGCTCCAGCACTCTCCTAGTCGTCAAATCTATTCTGGCCCTCGGCGCCCCAGACCACACCTCGGGCACTATCTCGCCGATCTTCTCACCACCTACGCCGTTGTCAACGTGAAATCTCACATTCTTATCTCTCTCAACCTCAACGCCAACCACTCCAAGTGGGTATTTTTCTTCAAATCCCTCTATGAAAAGTTCGGTCTCCGGTCACACATCGATGGCTCCGTTCCACCTCGACCTGATGACCTCCAATGGGACATCGCTGAGTGTTACATGCGCAGCTGGTTGATTGGTTCGATCAATGACTCTGTCCTCGACCTTACCATGGAGGACATCGATCCCACCGCCTAGGATCTCTGGGTGGCTATCGAGCGGCTCTTCCTTACCAACAAGCAGTCGCGCGCTATTTTTTTACTCAACGAGTTCCACTCCATGGTACAAGGAGACTCTTCTGTCTCCTCGTACTGCCAGCGTCTTAAGGTAAAGGCTGCTGCTCTCCATGATATCGGTCATCCTGTGGCCAACTCACAACTCGTCCTCGCCCTCCTACGAGGATTTAACCCACGCTTCTCTAACATCACCGACGACATCGCCAACTCCACACCCCTTCCGTCGTTTGCCCGGGCCTATGACATGCTAGTTCTCAAAGAACTCCGTCTGGCCAACGGCGAGAAGACCATGGCCCAAACAACTCTCCTCGCCTCAGCCGATCATGGCTATCGATCCTCATGTGCTGCCGCCACTTCTTACGGCTCTGGTGGCCATGGCCCTAACCATGGCAACACAACCCGTACCGGTGGCACCGGCAAAGGCAAGGACAAGGGCAAGGGCAAGAATTGGCACAATCCGATGCAATCGCGACCTGCTCTAGTCCCTGTTCTATCTGTCGGTCCCATGGGTCCGTGGCTCTGCTACAACTCCTGGGCACCCTAGCCCCAGCTGCGCAGTCCCATCGGTTGGAAACTAGAGGTTCTCGGCGCCCATCTTTCGGCCCACATGGCATCGGCTCCCACCCTGCCGCCTCAGCCGATGCTCCTGCCACCACCCACCTAGTCTGTTCATTCCTAAAACCAGGCTGGCCTCGTCGCCGCTCTTAACCAAATGACGCTCCAACCTCAGCACCCTTGGGTGCTGGACTCTGGTGCGTCCTCTCACATGGCGTCATCGGCTGGTATACTCTGCTCTTGTCATCCCTCCTCCTCCTCCTTTGTCACCATCGGCAATGGCCACTCTCTTCCTGTCCAATGCCGTGGTGACTCCTTTTTGTCAACACCCACCACTAACCTTCCATTTCGTAATATCCTCATTGTTCCCTATCTTATTCACAATCTAGTATCTGTTCGTCAATTCACACGAGATAATAATTGCTAAATTGAATTTGACACTTTTGGTTTCTCTGTGAAGGATATCCCAATCCAGCGTCAGATCCTTCGTTGCAATAGTGGCGGCGACCTCTATGCCATCCCCACCGTGCCGTCCACTCCACAAGCTAACATCGCCCTCTCCACCAACTTCTGGCATCTTCGCCTTGGCCATCTCGGCCCCGACGCTGTCGCCAACATCCATCGCAGCGCCTCCATCTAGTGTACCTACAGCAGCTCCACTATTTGCCACTCATGTCAACTTGGCAAACACGTGTGACTGCCCTTTTCGAATTCTATATCCTGTACCTCATGACCTTTTGAGCTAATACAGTGTGATGTATAGACTTCTCCGGTTAAGAGTGTGTCTGGTAATCAGTATTATCTTGTAATACTTGATGATTACACACATTATTGCTAGACTTTTCCACCTTCTAGCAAGTTCGAGGTCGTCTCTAACCTAACTAACTTCACAAACTACATCTCTAACCAGTTCAACCTCTCCATTAAAGCTCTACAAACCAATAACGGTACGGAGTTTATCAACCGTACTGTTCAAACCTTCCTCACCTCCTAGGGCATCCATCTATGCCTCTCCTACCCCTACATCTCTCCCCAGAACGGCAAGGTTGAATACCTACTTCGCACACTTAACAACATAAGTCGCATATTGCTACTTCATGCCCACTTACCTGTAACTTACTGGACTGAACCATTAACCACTGCAACTTACCTCCTCAATCGGCGACCATGCTCCTCCATTCGCCACAATGTTCCATACACTCTTCTGTACCGCACGGCGCCCGGCTACTCCCACCTACACGTTTTTGGGTGCCTCTGCTACCCCAATCTCATCGCCACTGCTTCTCACAAACTTGCTCCCCGCTCCACCGCCTGCATTCTCCTCGGATATCTCTCATCTCACAAGGGATACTGATGTCTCGATCTCTTCACCCGTCAGGTCATCGTCTCTCGCCATGTCATTTTTGACGAGACCTGGTTTCCCTTCGGTCAGATTAATCCTAGATCCTCATCTAGCGATCTCAACTTTCTTCTTACCAACACCATGCTATCTCGGTCTTCTCCACCGATCTCACCTTCGACCCCCTCATCGACCTCTCCTGAGGACTTACTGCTCAACTATCCTACTACTCTTTGGTCCGATGCTACTCACATCGGACCCCTATCGGCCCCACCACTCTCATCGGCTTCGACTGATTCTATCTCATTTCCATCGAACACCTCACCCCCATCGGCTCCTCAGCCCTTATCGGCTCATAACCACCCATCGGCCCATCCGCCTCTATCGGCTCCTCAGCCTCCATCGGCTCCCCCCTCCCTATCGGCTGCTCCACCTCCATCGGACCGACCAAACTGATCGGCCCATCCACCCCTATCGGCTCAGGCCGATCTAGTTTAGCCCTTTTCTCTCACATACAGTCGCCGATCCTGAGTCGATGACGCCCCTCCTCACCCAGTCCTCATCCCACCTACCATGCTTCCATCGACTCCCGTCCCCTCCACATCTCACATGGTTATCCGATCACAAACCAGGTCTCTCCGCCCCACCAAGCGCTATGGGCTCTCCACAATCCATTGTCCTATCTCGCCCATCTCGACGACCTCTCGTTTCGCCCTGGTCGATCCTCAGTGGCGCGCGGCCATGGCCGACGAGTACAACGCTCTCATGGATAACGAGACCTGACGCCTCATCCCTCGTCCTCCCAGTGCTAATGTTGTGATCGGTAAGTGGATCTTTAAACACAAGTTCCATGCCGATGGCTCACTTGCCCGTCACAAGACACGCTGGGTAGTTCAGGGCTTCTCCCAACGTCCCGGTATCGATTACGACGAGACCTTCAGTCCCGTCGTCAAACCTGCCACCATCCGGGTCATTCTCACCTTGGCTACCTCGCACTCTTGGCCGATCCACTAGCTCGATATGAAGAACGCCTTTCTTCACGGTCATCTGACGAAAGCGGTTACTGCCAGCAGCCTCCAGGCTTCATCGATCCCTCTCGTCCCGATGATGTATGCCTCATTCAGTGCTCCCTCTACGGCCTCAAACAAGCTCCTCGGGCCTAATATCAGTGCTTTGCTGCCTACCTTCGGCACATCGACTTTGTGGCCTCCGTGTCTGATAACTCTCTCTTTACTCTTCACATCGGCAATGCCACTGCCTATCTCCTCCTATACGTCGACGACATTGTTCTTACAGCGTCTTCGCCGTCCCTCCTACACCAGATCATGGCTCGACTCCAATCCGAGTTCGCCATGACCGATCTCGGTCCTCTCCATCACTTTCTTGGCATCTCTGTCACCCGCTCTTCTCACGAGCTCTTTCTTTCCCAATGCCAGTACACCATTGATTTCCTCTAGCATGTGGGCATGGCCGAATGTTACCCCACGGCCACTCTGGTTGACACTCGCGCCAAACTCTCCGCTGCCGATGGCTCACTCATCGCCGATCCCTCTCAGTACCGGAGTCTTGCTGGTGCTCTCCAATACCTCACCCTAATACGGCCCGACCTCACCTACGCCGTCCAGCAAGTGTGCCTCTTCATGCATGCTCCGCGCTGCTCAAGCGTATTCTTCGCTACGTGAAGGACACCCTCTCTAGCGGGCTGCACCTTAGCTTCAGCCTCATCGACTCTCTCACCGCGTACTCAGACGTGGACTGGGCAGGCTGCCCCGACTCTCGACGCTCCACGTCCGGCTACTGCGTCTTTCTCGACGACACTCTAGTCTCCTGGTCCTCAAAATGCCAGATTATAGTGTCTCGGTCCAGCGCCGAAGCCGAGTACCGCGCTGTTGTCCACGCCATTACCGAGTGTTGCTGGCTTCGCCGGCTTCTCCAGGAGCTCCGTGCACCTCTCTCCTCTGCGACCGTCGTCTACTGCGACAACATCAGTGCCGTCTACATGACCGCTAACCCGGTTTATCATCGACACACGAAGCACATAGAGATAGACATTCATTTTGTCCGTGACAAGATCGTACTAGGATAGGTTCAGGTGCTCCATATACCATCAACGCACCAGTTCATCGATATTATGACCAAAGGCCTCCTCACGTCTTTGTTCACCAGTTTTTGATCCAGTCTCTACACGTTCCCCTCCCGCTGCGACTGTAGGGGGTTTTAGACCACTAGACCACTGGACTGTATATATATATAGACCTGACTTTTCTGTATAGTGTTAGAGTCTTAGTCTTACTGTATATATTCTTACAATATAACTTCATAAATGGTGATTAGGTTACAGTCATCATCTTCGGTTTTTAAGGTACAACAATATGTGACGAGGGCATCACACACTCCCCTCTCTGTAATAGTGCAATTTTCATATAATAAAATAACACATTGAATGGTTGATAAAATTTATTTAGGTGATATTTGGTTGGATGCCACAATCTTGCAAATTTATGGTTAAACAGTTTGACCAAGTTAGGCTAGTGTTTGGTTTATTGTTAGGCCTTTTTAATTCATGTCCTCAGATTTATACTTATAAACTCTTAAAAAAACTTAGACAATAAATTTAGTGCCGCCACGCCAACCTAAACCATGGCATGGCACAAAAATTTTGGCAAAGTGAAGCCTTCAGCCGAACATGCCCATCATTTGTTCGATCAATCCTAGCCAAATAAGGTTGGTTGTCTTGACTTTGTTACAAATACAGTTTATTACTGATGAGCGAGCTATACTCATCCCGTAATGAAATCAAAGTGATGCATATTAAAAAAAGGGATAATAATAAGAAAAAGAAGAGGTGATGGTGCCTGCAAATTGTATGAAACATAATGGTATTGATTGATTGGACATGGGAACTGGAATCAACGCTACGCCTGGGTTGGTGGTCATTTGTTGTACAAGTATTATGATTCACGAGAGCCCAACAACCCATTGTTCTTCCACCTGAATACATGATTGGTTACGGTGATATTTATTCAAGAAGCGACTTAGATAAGCAACTAATTAAATGGTAGAGTTTAAAGGTAGTAATAGAGGATTCAGAATGATTCAGAACATCACGCATGTGGTAGTATGCATTGCCAGATCCAATAAGTTTTATTAAGCGGAAAAAATATAAATGAGTATCATTGGATGGTTATGACATTTACAACACGAGTAGTAGCCTGAGGAAACAAATATGCTCCATCTAGGCATGGGTGTTTTAGGGCTACTCTCTATCCAATGCATATGGCTTGTAAGGGCAGGCTGGTGGTTGGAACAAGATGAAGCAAAACATCTTTTCAGAAGCATTACACTATTGGAGATTCTCTCTTCTTCTCACCTGACTACTGCTTTGGATTATCTCTTCTCCTTAAACCACTTCTTTTGTATGGGACATGCAGAGATAACTCTTAACAACCGAGGAGCTCCTCCTCGGCACCATGGTGATATCCGAGCCTAGTTGGCTCCACGACACGGTGTTGTGGATTCTCTTCTCCTCACTTGAACCATTGCTTTTGCATGAGGCACTTGTATCTGTATAGCTAACTTTAACAACATGTGAAGTTTTTTCTCGGTATTATAGTGGCATCTAAACTTAGTTGACTCCACCACATGTTGTAAGTAAATGTTCTTATAATTATGTAGCCATATTGATTGCAAAGTCCTATAAAAACGAGGCAAGCAATTTTGAGTAGAAATGCCATGCCCCATAGCAATATGTCTACTTCTTTTGTCCGCTACGACGCTTTTGATATTATCTTTTTCTTATAAGATCTTAATTAGTATTGTATTTGACTTCGCCATGTGGATGGGTAGCTAAGCATAATGTCATCTCTTTATGATATATCAATATGATTAATTATATGGCCTACTGTATTTTTTCCCGTTAAAAAGGATTAAAAAGTAGACTTTGTTAACGTAAGAGTCCGCATTTTATTGTGTGTATGTGTAGAATGCATGCAACCTTTTGACATTAATTAAGAGGGACTTGTGCTGTGCTGCTCATATGACCTGCTGTTAGCTAGCCACGATAGACAGATCTAACAAGACTATGTTTACATAGCTAATTATGTCCGTATGTTTATAGGTCTATACTATTGGGGATTTTCTCATCTCCTCCTCACTTGGACCACTGATTTTGCATGAGATGCTTGTACCACGCAAAGGTAACTCTAATAACTGGTGGAACTTTTTCTTAGTATCATGATGTATCTGAAATTAATTGGCTTTGCGATGACACGTATTATAAGTAAATGATTATATAAGTTATAACAATGTAGCCGCAGTGGTATGCAAAGTCCTATAAAAAACCGATGCGAGCAATTTTCAGGCCCGAACCGGAAGCCCATTCCTCCATCTCCGCCGCGCCGGCACGCCCTCGAAATCCCCACAAACCCACTCACACCGATCCACCCCGGATGGCCCCCGCCCCGCCGCCGGCGACGGCGCCGGCGCCATCGCTGGTAGACACGCTCTTCCAGCGCTCCCTGGACGACCTCGTCAGGTCCCTCCGTTCCGACCCGTCGGCCGCCGGCGAGTCCGCCGCCGTCGCGCGCGCGCTCTCCGAGATCCACCGCGAGATCCGCGCCCCCGACGCCGCCACCAAGGCCGTGGCGCTCCAGAAGCTGACCTACCTCTCGTCGCTCCACTTCGCCCCCGTCGCTTCCCACCCGCTCGCCTTCCCGGCCATCGAGCTCATCGCCTCGCCGCAGCTCCCCCACAAGCGCCTCGCCTACCTCGCCGCCTCGCTCTCCCTCCACCCGGCCTCGCTCTCCCTCCTCCCGCTCTCCACCCATCAGCTCCACAAGGACCTCTCCCCCTCCACCTCCGCCTCCGCCTCCCACCACGTCTCGGCCCTCGCGCTCCAGCTGCTCGCGTCCCCTGCCGCGGCCGCCGCGCCCGATCTCCCCGTCCACCTCGCGCATGACCTCGTGCCCCATCTCTCCCGCGGGAGCCCCCGGGCTATCGCGGCCGCCGCGCGTGTCATAGCCGCCTCGCCGTCCGCGGCCGTGCCGGTCCTTTTCAAGCCACTGGCCGCATGCCTCGCGTCGCCTGACCCGCGGGCGTCGACCGCGGCCGCAGCTGCATTCTGTGAGCTATCGGCGCCGCCAGCTGATGCTGCTCCTTTCCTGCCTCTCGCGCCTGACCTCTACAATCTGCTCACCACGTCCCGCTCCAACTGGGCGCTCATCAAGGTGCTCAAGGTGTTTGCACGGCTAGCTCCTCTGGAATCCCGCCTAGCCGCACGAATTGTCGACCCGGTGTGCCAGCTTCTTGCGCGCTCTGCTGCTATGTCCCTTACGTTTGAGTGCATCCGCACTGTTCTAACTGCCCTGCCGGCACATGATGCTGCCGTGCGCCTTGCCATTGGGAAGGCCAAGGAGTTCCTTGCTGCTGAGGATGATCCCAACCTGCGGTATCTCGGCCTCCTTGCGATTGGTATGCTTGGACCGGCATATGCATCGGCAGTGCATGAATGCCGTGATGTGATTGCGCAATCACTGAGTGATGCTGACTCAAACATCCGCAGGGAGGCATTGCACCTCATGATGGGGTTGATCGATGACAACAATGTCATGGACATTGCTGGCATGCTGGTCAGTCATGCTGCAAAGTCAGACCCAGAGTTTGCAAATGACATTCTTGGTGCTGTTCTTTCAGCATGTGGGCGCAACGTGTATGAGCTGGTATCAGACTTTGATTGGTATGTCTCGCTCCTCACAGATATGGGTAGGAACCTTCATTGTGCACAGGGGGATGAGATTGGTCGGCAGCTTGTTGATGTGGGACTGAGGGTGCAGGATGCACGGCCAGAGCTTGTTCATTCATCCCGAACTCTTCTCATTGATCCTGCTTTGCTTGGGAACCACCAACTTTGTCCTGTTCTTTCTGCTGCTGCATGGGTCTCGGGTGAGTATGTGAACTTCACGAAGGATCCTGTTGAGCTTATTGAGGCACTTCTGCAGCCAAGGACCAGCCTCCTGCCGATGTCCGTGAGAGCTGTCTACATCCAGGCAGTACTTAAAGTGATCACTTTCTGTTGCAATTCATATGTTGAGAGGTTTAGTGATTCAAGCAAGGAAGTGTCTGTAGCATTGAATGGGTTATCTATGGATCAAACTGTTAGTGGGGGAAGTGAGGCTCCAATTGGGTCTGGCAACAGACAAATTACAGTGCCTAGTATGATGGAAAAGGACCCTTTTTCACATAAATCGGTTGTCCACATGATTTACTTGATTGAAACAACAGTTGGCCCACTTGTTGAGTGTAATGAAGTTGAGGTCCTGGAAAGGGCAAGAAACTTGATTGGTTTTGTTTATTCGCTAAGAGAGATTCAAGAGTTGAAGGAAAGCAAGTTTGGTGATGATAAGCATAACAGGGTGAAGGAGCTTGTTAAGAATATGCAAACAGTATTCTCTCAAGAAATAGGTCCTGTTTCTTTAAATGCACAAGAGAAAGTATCCCTTCCTGATGATCTTGTCCTGAATGAAAATCTTGCTGAGCTTGTTGACATCGTGAATGAAGATTACACTACTCCATCTTCTTCAATTATTTTCTACCGTCGTAGCTGTGGTTCAGTTGAAACCGGAGATGAACTTGCATTATCACTTGGTTCATCTTCTCTTCTTTCTGAGCACCGTAAAAGGCACGGATTGTACTATCTTCCAACAGGAAAAGCTGAGGATGAGTCAGTTGATTACCCTCATGCCAATGATCCTCTGCTGCCTGCCAGCAATGAAAGTGCTTTGGATGATAAATTGAAGACTACCCAGCCTGTTACCGGTGGGAAAAAACCGAAGGCCGTGAAGTCCAGACCGAAAGTAGTGAAATTGGATGGTGAAGATTTCCTAAGTTCTATGGTGGCTAGTGCAAGCGTTCCAAAAGAAGATTCTTTATCTGGTGCTGTACGTGGTGTACTGTTGGGTAGAGATCTCAAGCCATCATCTTCACAAAAGGCTTCAGATAAGACTTACGAAGGAATTATAAACAAAATGGACACTGGTGAATCTAGTTCTCCGTGGAAAAATAATGTGGATGCTGATTTCATAGGCCATCCTACTTCAAGTTCTAGACCTAGTATTCAACAGAGCCATGATAAAGAGAGTACAAACCCTCTTGAAAGTGATGGGAAGGAAGTGAGAAAGCACAGAAGATCTAGGAGTGGGCTTCGTCAAGGAAATCGTAAGCATAGAGAAAGGCATAGCACTCAACCTGATGTACCTCAAGCTCCTATAATCCAGGATTTTCTTCTATAGCTGCTGAGAGGACTCCTTATTTTTGGTACATCTCTATTACCAAGTACATGTTGACCTTTTGTTCATTCACATTCAACAGTTTTTAGTTTTCACTTTCATTTCATGGAAGTTGTTTAGTTGGTTTATCTGTGGCAGCTGTTCTAACTGCCACTGTTGTATCCTGCATATCTTTCTTGTGACTAGCACTTGATGTTCTTCAATATCTCCATTGCAATATATTTGTTCATATTATACAAAGCCAGACTTCATGTTTTTTATCTTTTAGTACCTCTGCCCCAAAAAGAGTGCTGTTCAGATGCTTAGCCAGAAATGCACTTTTTTTGGGATGGAGGTAGTGTTCATGTAGATTTATTTTACATCCCTCCTTATAGCTCTAAGAAATTGATGAAACCTTCCAAACTAATTAACCCTAACACTGTAAGACCATGGGTACTTTCTCTATGCATATCCCCATAAGCTTACTATTTTACTGGAATGTACCAATACACATGTATAAATCATTTTCATGTTCTTACTTCACATAACATAAATCCAGTTATATATGTACAATTCTAGATTGAAAAATGCAAACATTTACTGTGGATGCTAAGTAAGATGAACTGAATTTAGAATGGAAAGCTATTTTCAAGATGTAGTACATATGAGGGAAAGGGTTCGTCAGAAGGATGCCAGACCATGATGATTTGAAAAGTGACACTAGTCACTAGGCCAGACGCCATTTGGGGAGAGTGACCTAGAACAGCCAGGCAGTCAGCCATGGATGTCAGGTACAGTACAAGACTTGGACGGATCGCACATAAACCTGGAAAAGTGAAAACTAGTGGCTTTATCAGCTTGGTTCATGCTCACAAGGGCACGGTGCCGCTGAGCCGATAGGCATCACAGATCCCTTGGGGGACTTCGTGGTAAGGGCGCTAGGCAAGAGTGCTGACTGCTGAGCCACTGCATGGGCAGCCTAGGCACCTAGCTTACTGACCTCAAAGTATGTGCATAACTGCATATGACACGTTACCAGTTAGAATAGATATATGTTTGATTGTTTACTTGTTTAGTTTTTCATCAGTTCTAGTCTCTACTCTCTAGACTACTTAAAATGATTTCTGTAGTGCATAAATTATGGAATTGATTTTATCAGATTCTCTTTGTTTCTTTATTCTTGATTTGATGCTTCTGTGATCTTCTGGTTTGTTTGCTCTTTTTTTACATATATGTATGCATACCTTTCACAACTTGTTATGTTTTGCCTAAAAATAATATGAAATAAATATATTATTGCTAAATAGAAAACCGGCAGTTGGACCTATAAACTGGTGAACCAGTGTCCGATTTGTTCTTTTTCTTTACCATGTGTCCGGGAACTATAGACTAAGAAAAAAAAAACTTACAGGGTATACACACGGGGACAACTCTTCAACATGCATTTTTTGCTGTAGCTAACTTTGACATATAGTCATGCAACGACATAATGTATGATATTGTGCTTATGAGCCCCATTTATGTACACATGGAGGGCTAAATGTCATTATGCTAGCCCAGTCAATCTTTTCAACATAACAACGTACAGAAACTCTTTCCATTGAATACTATACCTTCTTTATTTCAAAAAAAAAAAAAACTACACCTTCAAGATGAAGGTACATTATTAGTATTGTTATGTTATGGACATGTTTCAAGTCAAACTACTTTACACATCAATATATTTTAATTATTTAGACTGGGCGTGTGGAATTATGAGTAGATTTACCTTGAAAGGTACTTTCATAATGTTATAATATTGTTGTTTTTTTAAATGTTTTGCGATGGAAAATAGTGGCCAAAGTTGTATTTTGAAGACCATGCCAATGCCAGTGTCCAAAACAACTTGTTTTTGTGACTGGAGGGAGTCTATGCCATTGCCATGTACTTTCTTTATAGAACCAGGTACGTACACTGATTTTCATGATTGGTGATGTAAACTAAACATTATTAAAGTTGAAGGTGAAAAATAGTCTAAAGGCTTTTGACGGACTAGTTCTTTCCTACTACCCCCATTCCTTTTCAGATGACATTAGGGCATCAAGACAATCTCCAATGAACATGTTTGATCATTACTTTTTGTAATCATGTATTCATAAAAATATTAAAAATACAACTACATTAAAGTATTTTTGTATGACTAGCTACTATTCTTTTTTTCACATAAGAAACCTTGACATTTTATTTATTAGTGAAGATTCTGAGGTTTTTGACTGCACACATTCTAAAACGTCATCTATTTGAGAGTGGAGGGAGTATTTTGTAGAATTCCAAAAGAAACTATGGACTTAGATATTCTATGGTTATGATACAACACTTTCAATTGCATCCAAAGTCCAAAGACCACAAAGTTAATGCTAATATAGTATGCTAAAAAAATATGTGTGTTAGGCGCCTTTTGTAATTCAGTATGAGGCAACACTGAAAATGGTGGTCTCTGAGTGATTCACTTTTAAACACTTCTATAGCTTAGCGAACTTGTTATGTAGATCAGCACTGTTGAATGTGGAGTGTTTTGTCCACCATAAAGGCTTTACTAGAAGGTTATAATGGTTAGTGAGCGGTTACCTTACTTTTAAGCACATCTACAGGTTAGTAATCTTGTTATGTATATTAGCAATATTGATTGTGCAGCGTTTTCTGACTTTTGTCTATCATTAAGGCTTTACTAGATGGCTACAGTGGCTTAAAAAAAAACGTTACTGATTCTGTGCACTGATTGTCAGTCAATTTCCTAGTTTATGGAGCCCTGGCATGAATGAGCAGAAGTAGTGTACTCAAAATATGCTCAGGTGCAATTATGAACTCAGAAACTGTACAAGCCTCATGTCCTGAACCAGAATTAACTCGATGGGGGCTTAAGTTAGACATGCTAGTAGCATAGAGTTTCATCCTTTTACTTCACAGGACATGCATGATTATGAAAGTGATCAATGATGGATTATGATTTCTTGAACACAAATTTTCACCCTGTTTATATTAAACTCTGGCTACACTTTGATTACTACATCAAACATCTTAATATGCATGGTTGGTGCTGAAATATGTTTAGGAAATTTAGTTTCGATCTTGTGCGTTGTTTTCCATGACCACTGCCTTTCTTTCTTCTCTCTGTCCAGATATCTGATGAATCCTTAACTAATTCTTCATTTGTTATATTTATCCTGATAGGAAACCTATATTTGAGTGGATACAAGGGAACTACCTTCCAACCTAAAATTTATCCATCCTACCTCATGACATTTTGCAAATAATACCTCTCATTGTTTCTCTTAGTTTCTTTTTTAAACGTGAACAGGAATATATTAACAGGAATTTTTGATTTTGTTTTCATGAACGGAATTTGCATTTTGTATGTGTACATGAATGAGATCCAGAGTTCGTATCAGTATATGAGCTGACTGTCCACACTGACACCATGCCGAGGCAAAATGTCTAGAGTTCGATCTGGTTGGTTCATTATAAATCCAACATATTCTGGTTTTATTCTTTGCACTCAATGTGGTTGCCATGTTGCTATACCTATTACTTTCAGATCCAATTGACCATGTCTTTTGTCTCCCTATAGTTTCTCTTGCTTTGACATTTTCTTTGCTTATAACATTGTCTTTTTGCAGTTGTATTGATATGTTCAGTTTATCATGCTGCCACCGCTCAGAAGTATTATGAAATATGAGGATGTTTTCCCTGTATGGCTGTTTATCACGCTAACACATGTTTTTTTTGTTTGTTGTTGACACTTAACCTTTATGTTTAACATGGTTACTTTTTCTTTTCGAAAGTTCTCACTGAGAGTCTCTGAAGTTACAGGTATGACACTAGCCTGCTCAGATACTCCTAGATGACTGACCTCAGTGTTGTCAAATTTTGCATTTCTGGTTGTCTAGATGAGTGACCTCAGTGTTGTCAAATTTTGCATTTCTGGTTGTATTAGATTATTTGGGCTTGAAATTTCTGTCCATCTCTCAGGCTCCCTTACCATCCAAGTTGGCAAGAAGTGGTAAACTGGTTCTGTATCCCCCATTTTCATTCCTTACATCATCCTTACTCCGATATCCCATCCACTCGAATTTCCTTCTCAAATACCCATATTTCACTAGATTTCGGAGTCAAAAATTACTAATCCTTAAACTTTTGTTGGCTTTCCTGTCGTCATTTCCCCCTATCCTTCTGGATATGCAACTGTATCCCTAGATCCCTACCGCTGAGCAACAAGGTGCTGCAATTGAGCTGCGTTTATAATAAGCCATTTTATGTTTTTCTAAGTTAAATATCTTAAGTTTCTCTGTTTATAATAACTTATTTTATGTTTTTCTAAGTTAAATATAGTTAAGTTTGATTAATTTTATAAAAAGTATAAAGACATCTACAACACTAAATTAGTTTTATTAAATTTATTATTAAATATATTTTTATAGTATATTTATTTAGGGTTGAAAATATTGCTATATATATTTTTTATAAATTTGATTGAACTTATACAAACTAAAGTAGCTTGTCAATACAGGTTAAGTGCTGGTTGTCCTCCTCTGTATGAATTACTTTCTATAAATTATTAGTTATGTTCATTTTTTTTGCATGGTAATTGACTTGCATGCAATTTTTTTCTTCTTTATATGAATAATTTGCACAATTGGTTGAGAATGAAATATCTAATAGCTATGCGTGTAGAACAAGAAGGAAAGGGCATGATAAAGCAGGCCACAACCCTGTCATTCTGAACCTGCCTTTTGAGACTCGTCTCATCAATTTATACATTATATTCATGTCCTACACATGTTCCACTCAAATTCGAAATTTCTTCAGCACCATATTGTCCATCGGGGATCAACCTCTGCAGATCAGATTGTACCCATCATGTAGGTGTAGATGTTGACAGTTTCTAGATCAATGGATACATTTACTAGCAGAATGCATGTAATTTGTTACATGATTAGAAAACTCAGATGTCATTCTGAATCGTTATGATCGATCCCCTAAATTTGATCAGAGACATCGATCAGTTCGATCAGAAATCTAATCTTCTAATTAGTCATCGATTAATCGTCTGATTAGAGCACATATTGAGTACTATCAGAACAAGTTTTGGGTTGCTACATGTAAAATTGGGTCTTAGCAATGTTAGGTCGACCCATTTTTTGTAGGGTTTAGTCACCCAGAGGATGTCGCCATCTGCTCTAGCGCCCGTCGCTCTCTCTCCCTGACGTTTGTGACTCGCGTCTTGCCACTGCCACCTCTTCTCGTCGCATCTTCTCCCACCGCCGTCACCCTCTCTTCTTAAGCTGTCATCTTGATCTGCTGCTGGAGTTGGAACTACTGCTATTAAATCTCTTTTGCCTTCACTTGATCTGCTGCTAGAGACGTCGAATTGGACGGCTCAAGTGGCGTCGCCCTTAAAGGCCTTAAGCCTCGAGCGCTATCAGCACCATAAAGATGAGCGCTTCATTCAGTGGTTAGGACACCTTCTCTTCATCCTTTTTTTGCTCTTCTTTACATGGCAGATGCGATTCAGAATATGGAGATGGATATAGAGGACCAGCTTTATACTATACGCTATATAGATTTTGGTATATATAATATCGATTAGGCTCGATTAAGGCACCGTTTAGGATCGAACAAATAGCATTGATTGCACGTTCCCACGGAAAAAAAATCTCTTCATCATTGCATTTTTTAATTAAATGTGGAGTATGAGTATGGTATGAACTGGTTTTTATTCTCAAGGGGATACCCATTCGCTTATTTTAAGCTCTAAAATATCAACTACGTGTGCATACTGCAAAAATTATTGTTCATTTTAATCCCTTGATGTGGCTAATTCTCATCTACTCGAAAGACCCAAGTCTGTCACCCTCCAGTTTTTTTAACCTATCCTCTAGTTGAAAAAAAGCTACAGCTTGCCTGCTATTATATTACTCTCCAGTTTCTCAGTGTCTCACCGCAAGTCAAAGTCTACTCTTTCGCCATCTCTCATGACAACAAGGGCCCACACGTCAGTGTTGGGGGGGGGGGGGTGATGATGGTGACAAATTCACTGTTATCATGGTCTTCTTTTAAAATGGTATAAATATAGGTATTCATGTCCTATACATGTTCCACTTGGAAATTTGAATTTTCTCAGGCACCATATTGTCTATCTGGGATCAAGCTCTCCAGATCAGATAAAATCCACTTATGGTTAGAGTAAATTGTGGACAGAATCTAGAGGCTGATAAGTGCTAACAGTATGTCACGTTGCACGTTCACACAAGGATGCTGTTGTCTGTGGAGTGTTGACATTGTTGTTGCTTTTATAAACTCTTGTAAAAGTTCCTTGAGACTCGAGTGATGAGTTCATAGATCTTCTCCCCTGCTCGATGTCCCATTGATGTAAAATAGGAAATACATGTCTCATTGATGAGTTCATCATGATTGTCTCTTATTTCTATCATCTAATTTAATTTGAAACCATCCCCATATTTATATGATGTCCATCCATTGTTCCACCTGGTGAGACAAAATGAAGTTGAATTCACTAGGGCAAAAAAGAGCCAACATGTATAAAACGGTACTATACAAATATGCAGAAAATGTCTTTTAGAAGACTGTAAATACAACTAGCTAGACAATACATGTAACACAACCAACTCAGCAGCTGTTTTCTTCATGGATATCGAATTCCCTGATAAAATTTTGAAATGCTTTGCTGCTAACAGGGATGAAAATGGAGTGTGTAGACAGTAGTCTCCTAATCTGATACAGTATCTGGGAAAACCTTATGCATGGTTGCTATTTTATATCCAATTTATTTGTATCTGGAAAACTGCAGGGATATAGCTGAGCAATATCTTCACAAGTTACCTACGTGGCAAAATCAACACCAATGCTGTTACAGACCACCAGAGACCATACTGAGGCCAGACAAGTGCTGATGAACTTACCTAGGATCAAACACGAGAAACAACCTTATCAGGGTAAATGATAGGATAATTAAAAATTAAAACTTTTAGCGGAATTAAAAGTTAGCTCTAATCGATAAAATCAATCTTATTATAGTCAAAATGCTATATCTTTAGATGTCGTTGGTCCAACTAGTTTTCTATCGTCGGTTCAACCGTCGCTATGCAGTTAGTCTGATCGCCTTACTCTACCCGGTTTGATTGCTACACTGTTACTGATACGACCGCCTAGTAACAGATAAAAACAATATCGATAAAAATATCAAAAACCAATAAAAATCTTAAAATCATATCAACTTTATTTTATTAAGATATATCTATAAATTGTATATAAATTACTTTTCTTAACTCACGAATTACAATCAAAACCTCAAATCAAACCCTAACTTTTTCTCTCTAAAAATTGTTCCTCTGAGCCCTAACCCACCATCTATTTATATCAATAGATGGTTAAATAAAACCAATAAATCTAATTAGGACTAACACTTCTAATCTTATAGAAAACTATCTCGTACATGTATCCAACTCATCCATACCATATACGTACTCTAATCTTATTGAATTTGGACTTCTTTTAAATTTGATTTCATTTTTCACACGCATACAAGTATCTTGTATATCATATAAAAAACTTTACTCATATACATTATTTTTTAACCTTAATATCCCGTATATCTTCTTAACCTTATGTATCTTAACTTTTCTTTAAGTCTAGTCCTGATTCATCACCGGTAATATTTGTCCTAGCTGCATATAAACGGCCAAAGTAACTATATTCGAGCATACATTTGATAGAACTTTTGTAGTTGGTGGGAAATCAAATTCTAGCCATTGTATTGAAAACCTGACGGCATCCTGTTTCCACTCCAATAGTGTCAATTTGGATCCTTCTAATGCAGTTCTGTTTCATTTTCTTCTTAGCAAATAAAGGAAACATTTCTTGAGCTTTTGCTAGAAGACAAGGAACCTCATTGGTGGGTAAAAACTAATTATAAGCCAAAATGACTTATTGGTGATAAAAAATAACTTATAGGTAAATCTTATATATATATATGTATATATCCTTAACGACTTAAAAAACTACATTAAAAATACTCTAAAATTAAGTATAAAATTTAAATTTTAGCCATGGCTAATTATTTCTAGGGCAAATGATGAGGCCCATCATAAATGCTTAAGCTCATATAGCTCCTATACACCTGGCTTCTGAACTGTGTACTTAAGGTTAAGTGTCTTAGAAACAAAAAAAAAATTAAATTTACAAATGTGGGTGATAAACACACAATTGAACAAGTTAAGGGCATCTAGCCTAACTCTATGATGACAACTACCTTGAATTCCTACATATTATTCTGTTTACTCAACCAAGAGGTTCACTTAATCACTAAATGGTGCCCTTTTTTAATAGTTGTTTCTACTACTTCTTTTGTTTTTAAAAGACTCTGCTTGTAGCTTAAAAATTTATTTTATAAAGACTATCTTTTTAGAGTGGTATCCACTAGACTTTTTAATACTATTTTATCTTTTTCTTTATGTTTTAGTCATCGAACCAACAGTACGCTTCTTGATATGCCTTTAACTTTCTAAAATAATAATCTTTTTAGGATAAAAGGGCGTAGTTTCTAAGCCTAGCTATCTCTTGCATGCATATGCAATACATATTGTCTTGTGGACAAAGAAAGCTAGCTGGGAGGCAGGAAACGAAGCAAACAAGCAACAGGAATGATCTCGCTTTTATACATGTACCGAACACATGTCCCAGGGTTTTGGTTAAACTCAAGGCTAGGTGCACAAGAAAGGAAAACGGAAACTGCATGCCTAGCTAGTTCAAACTTGGTGCGAACTGATGACATGGAGTAGGCTGGACAGCATTGATATCTAGAAGATGGAGGACTTGTTTAGTTTGTTGTGCATAATTTTGTTAGTTGAAGACCGGCAGGTGCCATGCATGTGTGGATGGATGCAAGCAATCCATTTTGACGAAGTTGTCGTGAAAAATAGTCACCGGTGGAGATCTGATTCTGGAACATCACAAATGCATTATTTCCAGTGTTTAGACGGTAATTTGTTTGAGCTGATTTACCATTTTATTTTTCTTCTAATATTAAAAAAATAACTACAATTTTGATTTATTTTTTAAATTTAACGAAGTTTATCGAAAACGTAACAATATTTTCAATATAAAACAAACATATTATTAAATTATATTTAATTTTAGATTTATAAAACTAATTTAGTGCTATAAATATTATTATATTTTTTATAAGCTTAATTAAACTGAAAAAATTAATTTAAAAAAATTAAAGCGATCTAAAAGTCAAAAAGTATTATTTTGGGAGTACATTATAGTGACCGCAAACACACACGACCTAAAATTTTAGTGACGCCATGGTGGTGCCCGTATATGGACGTGATACACGAATGCACGGGAATCGACGAATGCGCGGAAATCGGCGTCGACGAAAAACCTGTCATTCTTCCTAAGATTCGCATGGACTCACACGACTACTCAATTAGTACTAATTTTGATAGCTGCAGCTAGAGGAGACAAGGGAGGGCCCTGTCAGGATTCGGTAGAAGACTGCCAAGGAGAAATCGGTGACTCAAAAAAAGATAGATTGAAGCAGAGGTAAGCTAGGCCAGTTGGAGTGAAGTAGACATCAATTAATCCAATCAACGCATCAGGATCGAAAAGAGCGCGCATAATTTCTCACTGCTTGTGGGGATTATTGTTGGGAAATCGTTATCAGCGTTTTTAAAATCTCACAGCATGAACAAAACAACGTAATAGAGCAGAACCCACCTATCCATACTTCTTTAAAAGATTCCAATGATAATGATGAATCTGTTATCACCTCACCAACTACTACAATCTGACAGGTAGGACTGCCGTCCTTCATCCACCTTTACACTTACCAGTTAATTGCCACACCTAGCAACAATATGATTATATTCATGAATACCTAAAGTAGAAAGGAGAGTTGCAGATGCAGAACACATAGTAGCCGTGATGGTATGGGTAGATTAGTAGATGGTGGCACTTTTGTACGCCGTATGCTCTAAACCCATAACAAAGTAATAGAAAAATGTTGCAACCAGTGAGTTCTTCCATCTGCCACTCGTATTCCCCTATTCATCAACTGTACGAGCTTAGGATTGAATATGACTACCTGGTCTGGTGATTCAGATTTAAGCTCAAGAGAAGCAAAGCTAGAGGAGACATAAGGGCATCAACAATACTCCACCTTGACTAGTGGTCTCAAAGATTCACATCAGAGTTGAGCCAGGACGGATAAGAGAAGGAAGAAAATGTGTCTTCAGAACTTGGTGTGTTTTGTAGAAAACACGATTGCCTTATGCTGCAAAAGGAAACTATGCGTGATCCCTCCTAAGCATGCATGCCCGTGGTGGGATATACCAAGACTCATCGTCATTGATCTATGACATTGACAACTATTCCATGTTCAAGTGATATTAATTTAGTTTTACTGATTAATAATAAATATAATTATATGAGACTAATACTTTTTATGAGTATTTATTTATAAGTCTCCTGTGGATATGAAAATGAAAATGACGAGAGACATGTAAGAAACTCTACATGTTTTAAATCTCTCTCATGGGTCCAAAATATAGTATAAACTCTCTTCATTGTTCTTTATGATATATGTGTATTTGTCTCTCTTCATAGGAAGTTTATTCTATATTTTTTACTTAGCTCTATTGTTTTATATCGGGTTGTCACCCATCACCAAAACAAAAATTAAGTTGTTTTGGTGATGTATGTAACTAACTTTTTCTATGAGTTGATAAATAGGTCATTTCTGAACTTCATATGAGTTGAAATACAAATATATTCATAGATGTGGACCCTAATATCAACAAGTGTTCATATGTTATTTTCATGTGATTGAGCTATGCATGTGAGACATATTTTATTTAGTCTTTCTACATTGAGAACTTGGAGATGATGAATGAATGCTTTTATTGTTATGTCTATATTTTTGATAAATGCTTTCTATTGTTGTATATGATAAATTCCCATTGATTCATATCTAAATATGCATATACTTTCTTCTAGCGAATATTTTATATGCATATATTTAGGGGGAGCAAATCCTATACATACATATATTTGATCCAATTCAATCACTTACATTTAATTGGAATCTTTTGAACTTTTGAGCAAAAAGTTATGCTGTTTTACTTGTGTAGCATTGGAAATTCCGATGAGGTTGAAAATTCCAATGTTGCGTTGGAATATCCGATATGATGTGACATGGTTCTATTGGAAAAATGATGAAATATTTGATGGATTTTATCAAAATATTTGATATGTGTAAAATCCCAAGTCAAGAGCTTTTAGTTGTTACCATTGGATGATTGTTTTGAATAGATTGGAATTTTCGATATGAAAAACAAAATTTCCGATGTGTGCATAACAACTAGTTTTGAGAGCTCAGATATTTAAACCTCTCCATCTCCACCTTGAGTTGCTGCTATTTTTGGGGCAAAACTTAGACACATCCAAAACCAAAGAGCCTTACTCATTCTCCTACCGTAGTGGTAGCTCTTTGTGAGAGGGATTTGAGAAAATGCTATGGTAGCTCTTTGTGAGAGGGATTTGAGAAAATGTTAGGGTTGGGTCAAGAGATTGAGAAGTTTAAGAGGAAGTAAGGTTCACTCCATCCTTTGAGCTTTTGAATTCATTGGAAGCAAATTTTTAATTGTATTTGTTAATTTTGGAGATCGATGTCTCCCAGATGGCTAGATATCATCAGTGAGCACCAAAGGTTACGGTGTGCCACGGAAAGTTTGTGAAGGCTTCGATTTCGCCTTTGCAAGGGAAGAAATCAAAAGTGAGATCGATGAGAGCATTTGTGCAACCTTGTGAGGAACCGATGAGTGTATTTGTGAAACCTCGTGAGGAAAAGGGTTGAAATAGACCTGATCTTTGGTGGCCCCTTAACGGAGACTAGGATTCCTGGATCTGAACTTTGAAAAACAAATCACGTGTCTCCTTTCTTGGTTTGCTCGTTCTTGCCTTCACTCATTTTATGCTTAAGTTCATTATTGCTTGATCTACTTGTATGTTTAGTTGATCTAGTAGGTGACCTATTATCTTACTTAGTTATCTTCTTTGTCACCTTTTGATTGACATATATTTTGTTTGTTTGAGCTTATGTTCATACTTAGTGCTTGTACTCCCATTGTTATTGGATATTCTGATTGCCATTTCAAAAATTCCAATAGGGGATTCTGAAGTTCTGATCATTTTAATCCACTATGAAGTTGTGTGATTTTTAGAAACACCTATTCATCACCTCTTGAGGAGACATTACGGTCCTTTCACTTCATTGCTTGGATCACTGCCTTGGGCAGATTCGCTATCGAGGCCACAACATCGAGTAGATCTGCCACCAAGGCCCCACCGGAGAGCTCAATGACACGTCACCCCAATCTGCATTGCGATGCCTTGATCTACACCCTCATTGCCCTAATCCGCGCTACCTAGAGGTCCGCAAGCTTGCAGCACCCCAATTTGCACCACCTAGAGCTCTGCTAGCCCTAGCCACACTGATCCGATGAGGAGGGGAGCTCGAGACTACCGCCATGACTGTCTCCCTGTGTGAGTGCCATGTTGCGTAGCTATTGGAGTAGCTTCTCTCTTTCTTGGCGGCATCACCAAGGAGTGAAAGGGGAGAGGTAGCGCTGCCGAGGAAGGAAGAGGTGGCAGCAACGGTGGCGACGAGAGAGGGGGAAGTGGCGGAGATAGAGAGGTGAAAGGGGAGGGGTGGAATTTCATATAAGTTTATGATTTTCAGGATGTACACTATAAAATGTTGGAATTACATGTGAATTGAAAAAAAATCTAAGGATTTAAATACAAAATGTAAGAGGCTAACAAGTACTGAAATGGAAATGGAAGAATCCACTGGAGAATGGGACCTAGTATTTTAAAGCAACTTCATCCTACTTGACATGCTTTTTCTGCTTAAGACCACTCGTAAGGGTAGCTTCTATTGCTCATGCCCTAAGAATAACTATCATGTATCATCTATATATATTGAATTTGAACTTTAGTACTCCTACTTTATTTCAATTAAAGTATTGTAACGTTGGAGATTGAGATTGCTCAAAGACTGAAATATTATGCTGCTCATACAAACTATAAGCCTAACAAAATTATAGGCTTTGGGAGAGTTTGAGATTTTAAGAAGCAACTAATAAGAATATGAAAAAACTAAATATCTCAATTTGTAGCTTTTAGTTTATTTTCTAGATTCTATAGCTACATATTTTCAGAATATATCTAGGTGAAAATTTGGAATATTTCTTGAGTAAAATCTATCAATATGATTATTTAATTGAGAACAAGATAAATTATCATGCATATAATATGATTATTTTTGATGAGTGATACAAATTTAGAGAGACCTCTCACGTGAGGCCTTGGGAATCCTTCTTCACATTTCATTATTCTACTCTATAAGCCTAACAAAATTATAGGTCTTGGTAGAGTTCGAGATTATAAGAAGCAACCAATGAGAATATGAAAAAGCTAAATCTCCTAATTTATGGTTTTTAGTTTACTTTCTATATTCTATAACTACATATTCTCATGATTATTTAATTGAGAACAAGACAAACTATCATGAAGATAATATGATTACTTTTGATGAGTGATACTTTAGAGAGACCTCTCATGTGAGGCCCCGAAAATCCTTCTTCACATTTTGTTATTCTACTCTATAAGCCTAACAAAATTATACGTTTTTTAGAGAGTTGAAGATTCTAAGAAGAATATAAAAAAGCTAAATCTCCCTGTTGGTGCCTTTTAGTTTATTTTCTAGATTCCATAACTACATAATTTCATATCTAGGTGAAAATTTGGAATATTTCTTGATTAGATCTATCAATATAATTATTTAATTGAGAACAAGACAAACTATCATGAACATAATATGATAACTTTTGATGAGTGATACAAATTTAGAGATGTCTCCCTTAGAAGTAGCAGATATCTTTTGCACGTAAATATGCTAATTATAAAAGTGACCATGCATAGTAGATTAGCAGGTAGGGGGAATCAGCCAAATCAAGTTGGTTAGAGAACAGGAAAGCATATGACCATCTACTAGTCTAATGTAATTATAGAAAGTGTAATTATAGTAGATTAACCGTGACATGGCTGTATGATTGTCTTATGAGCCATCCCGGCCACCTATATAGACTGATGCATTGACAGGGAATAGAATCAATCATTCCCATATTTTTCATGGTATCAGAGCGGTTCCAATCCGCTATCTTTTTGCAACCAAAAACGCCACTGTTGTTGTCACCATCGCCAACCTCCTCCTCTGCTACTATTGTGCTGCGAGAGACTGCTGAGGTCCGATGCCCTCAACGCCGCCATTCCCGAATAGTGCCTGTCGCCGATTCGATCGCCACCACCGGTGCTAGCTGCACGATACCGAGAGTGTCGCCGGTCTCATCACCCGTGCTATAGATCTGATAGCCCACCCTGTAGCTGCCCTCATCACCAGGTGTGGCCGCCGAATCCGATCCTGCCTTCGCTTCCGCACCAGCGCCCGTCGCCGATCCGATCACCACCACCGGTGCTGACTGCACGTTACCGGGAGTGTCGCAAGTGTCATCGCCCGCGCTGCCGATCTGATCTAACATTTGACCCGATCGCTCGCCGATCGGTTTGATCGGATCTACTTTCGACCTGTCTGCTGCCGATTAGATCGCCCATCGATCCGATCTGATCAGATCTACTGTCGATCCGATCCGATTGTCGACCTGATCGCCCGCCGATCGGTCCGATTGGATCCTGTCTACTACCGATCTGATCGTCCTCCGATCCGATCGGCTCTACTGATGTTTCCGAGCGTCCACCGATCGGTCTGATCGGATCTTGCCTATTGCCGATCCGATCACCCTTCGATCCAATCAGCTCTGCTGCCGATCCGATCCCTCCGATTTGATCGATTGCCTATTCCTCCGATTTGATCGGCTGCCTATCCGATTTGATCGGCTGCCCATCCGATCTGATCGGCTCCTGATTCGTTTCCAATCGACTGTCGACCCCTTCGATCCGATCGGTCGATCGACTGTCGATCCCCTCATGGCTTGCGAAGATAATGGCGTCGTTGCTTTCGACGACCGCTGTCTCATGGCCGATGCTTCTCGCACTGACGAAGCGCGTCTGGCTAAGGAGGCCCGCCTTCGCAACGACACCCTGGATGCGTATGAGAGCGCTCACGCGGCTCTCTAGGCACAAGCCACCGCTGTCGTCAATGTCAAGGCGCTTATCTCCATCATCCTCGACAAGGCCACGGACTCCTACACCAAGTGGCGCAGTATGTTTCTCACCGTCCTCGGCAAATATGCTCTCACCCGCCATGTCCTTGAGGATGAAGTAGATACTTCGCTCTTCATATATCGCTGCGGTCCAGATATGACCTACTTACTACTATATGTTGATGACATTGTCCTCACTGCCTCTTCTACGGGATTACTCAAGCATATCATTGAGGCTCTCCGACATGAGTTTGCTATGACGGATATGGGTCAGCTGCATCATTTTCTGGGCATTTCTGTAACACGCTCCGCAGATGGTGTCAGGATATTTTGGAGCGTGTCGGGATAAGTGTGTGTAAGCCGTGCAACATGCCTGTTGATCTCCACTCTAAATTATTTGCTTATGAACCACATGTCGTTGACGCTACATAATATCGCAGTCTAGCTAGCGCTCTGTAGTATCTGACCTTCACCCGACCAGACATTACTTTTGCAGTTCAGCAGATATGTCTCTATATGCAAAATCCTCGAGAGCCGCACCTCGCTGCTCTCAAACGGATGCTGCGCTACTTGCAGGGCACCCTATCTCTTGGGCTGACCATACGCTGATCTTCGCATACAGATCTTGTTGTTTACACAGATGTCGACTGGACTGGCTGTCCTAACACTCATCGGTCGACCTCTGGCTATGCCGTATTTCTCGAGGATAACTTGGTGTCCTGGTCTTCCAAGCGTTAGCATACGGTCTTTAGATCAAGTGCTAAGGCTGAATATCGTGCTGTGGCGAATGGTGTTGCTAAAGCTACCTGGCTGCGACAGCTGCTCCTTGAGCTTCACCACCCCTCTCGACATGCCACCTTGGTCTATTGTGACAATATCAGTGCTGTATATCTCTCTAGCAACCTGGTGCAGCATTAGCGGACGAAACATGCTGAGATTGATCTCCATTTTATTCGAGAGAAGGTCACTCTTAGTCACGTTCGGGTCCTACATGTTCCTACGATATCGCAGTACGCCGGCGTCTTTATCAAGGACCTTTCTATCTCACTATTTCAGGAGTTTCGATCCAAACTAAATGTTAGCGATACTCCCGATTAGACTGTGAAAGAGTGTTAGTCTATTGTAATTATAGGAAGTATAATTATAGTAAGTTAACCGTGGTATGGCTGTGTGGTTGTTTTGTAAGCCGTCCAACCGTCATATATACTGATTGCATAGATAGAGAATAGAATCCCACATTTTTCACGAATGAAGTGAACTACGAGGTAAATATATCCGTACTTAGCTGGCCACGACCCTGTGGAAACTGGAAACATTACCTTATTGGTTGGTATTGATAATCAAGGAAAAGGCACACGCATGCAGGTAAGCCACATCACACTCTCCATGCAAGAAAAAAGCTTACACCCTTGTCACAAACTCACACAACTTCAAACTGACAAAATAACAAAAGTCACAATACATGACATTGACAACACCTAGATGCTTTACATGCATGCATACACATGAGCATGTCTCTCCCAACCCCAATGGACAAAGGTGCGTTGCTGTGCACATCTGAATATATATATCTATCAGATTGATACATATTGTGATCACATCACGTAGCTACGCATAGCTAGACCCCAATTATTTCTAGAAACGGCCACTTGTGTGGGAAGCTTGCGTGTGACCATTTCTCACACACGCGGAAAACCTCTCCTTTTCCTAATGCGGTTGTGACTTCGCGCCGCGCCGCACGCGCTACATAAGCTTGGCTCGCTCGCCGCTTCGGCTTCAACGGCGCGGCCACCTAAGTCGATCGATCAAGCACGCGCGTTAGATCGACCCATGGCGGGCGTGGTGCAGGCCGTGCAGTGCGACCAGCCGACGAGCAAGCAGCTGGCGGGGCTTCGTAGCGGCGGGGAGGCGGCGGAGTCGCTGAGGATATTTGGGTACGAGTTGGGGAGTGGTGGCGGCGGCGGCGGAGGAGGCGTGGGGGCGGCGGCGGTGGGTGCAAGGCGGGAGGCGGCGGACGTGGTGGTGGGCGCGGGGAGGAGGTTCGAGTGCCAGTATTGCTGCCGCGAGTTCGCCAACTCGCAGGCGCTGGGCGGGCACCAGAACGCGCACAAGAAGGAGCGGCAGCAGCTGAAGCGGGCGCGGCTGCAGCTCGCCGTCGCCGCCGGCGCCGGGGCCACGGCGACGGCGGGCATGGGCTTCGCGGCGGCACAGGCTCCGCCGCCGGGGCACGTGATCGCCGTGGGACATCACGCGGGGTCGGTGGCCTACGCGCCGGCGGGCGCGTTGCCCAGGTGGGTCTACCTCGCGCACCACCTGCAGCCGGCAGTGGGCTTGCCGTTCCACGCTGTTCAGGCGGCCGCCGGCGCGTGCCACGACGGCGACGTCGAGACGCGGTTGCTCAGCGTCGCCGCTGGGCAGGGCAGCACCGGCAGCAGCGCTCACTCAGACGAGGTGTGTGCTCCTGCTGCTCCGGCGGATGACAGCGACGAGGAAGCCTCGGCGATGGGGCTGGACCTTCATCTCAGCCTAGCTCCGGCGAGCTCGGCATGACTTTGGTGCCGGCCGACTTAACATGTATTCTCGTGTGTACCCCCTTTCATTTCTTCCCATATTTTTTTTAGGGCAAACCCTGTTATTTTCGTTGTTCGCACATCTCGCAACAATGCAAGAGCTCGAGATATACACGTGCTTGATCAATCATCAAGCTGATATGCCTATGTATACTCACACAGTTGCCCCCACTGCATGCACTTGTTGCAATTATCGCTAATTCTCTCTTTTGATACGAAGCTATATCATCTTAATTAATTATTTATTAGACCTTAGATGATTGATGGATGGTATAGACTATTTACCTCACTAACCATTGTCAAAATTAGAGCTAAATAAAAACCTCATGACTCGTTAACTCACTTAACTTATGATTGACTCGGCTAGACCCGTTAGCGAGTCTTAAGGGTTTTGGCTCATTAATCATAAATAACAACTCTTGAGCCAAACGAGCTAGAGCCCAATAACAGACAGCCTACCAAATCATGGATGGCCCAGCAAGCTTGTAGCCCAAATACCCGATCGGCCACAAGCTCTCAAGTCTCAAACCAAGGCACAGCTTTACAGATGCACCTAGACACCGCTCGCAGGCGCAGCCACGTGCTGACTCTATGCCGTCACCCTTCCCGTCCCGTGCCTGTGTTGCCGCTGACCGCCGCCCCTCTCCTTCCTGCGAATCCCGTCCTGCACGTGCGCGTCCCCTCCCCTCTCCTTCCCGTCGTGCGTGTGCGCCACCACTCGCCGCCCGCCGCGGTGTCGCCCTCCGAGGTGTCATGACCATGGAGAATGAGGATGAGGAGCAAGCACCTCTGCGGTCGCCGAGTTCAAGATGGAGGCTGCAAGCCTACAAGGCTACAACTGTGGCCCTGTGAGTGGGACTGTGATCGAGTGTAAGCAGAGATCTGTTTTGAAGCCCTTTGCAACCTGCAAGGTCTATTCAAGTGTGAGTCCGTGATAGAATTTATTGCCAATTGCTTGATTTTGCTTTGTTGCCTGCTATCTTTGTAGTGCTGAACTATTGCTGTTTGTACTGGCCTGTGAGCTAAAAAAATAGATATGTAAAATTATTATCTTGATTTAAAAATTTATAATAAATAATTGGTTTAAAATTTAATTAAATTGATTTTAAATAAAGTATTTTTATTTGCACGTGGTCAGATCGGGGACTAGAGGCTGATCAGACTATGGGGTATGCACAAGTCCAAAACAGTTCTATACAAATACGATAGGATCCGGCTATAGATGTCGGTGGACCGTAGGCATGGATATAGTCGAAATGGCTAGTCTACGGTTCGATCGACATACTCTAGTGATGAGCTGGTTTTGAGCTGTTTTTATGTTTCTTATGAATATTTGATAGATAATTTTTCTATGTATTTTATATGCGTATGATATATTGTTTATATGCTAATGTAAGTTAAGTTAAGAAAAACTTATACTCAGATATAATTTCTTTATTTTTGTATGTGTAGGTGAGTCTTGAAGCTTTAGGAGTATTGCCGGTGATGGATCGAGAGTCGATTTGGAAAAAATTGATGTCCTAATGATCGAGAGAACATGCAGGAATTTTCACTAACCTTTGAATTCTTCTCGCTTTATGTTTCTTTAGGGAGAATGGGAAATTATTCATCCTTTTGTCAAATCTTGAGGGGACCTTTTGCGCTTTTTGTTACATATATGTTTTTATTTTCTTATTTTTCTTTCTTTTCTATTCATATTTAGTTCACACATTTTTAAAAAAAAACTAAGAAAAGAGGTGCTTTGATGTTTTACATCTAGCACATATATTCTTGTGCTTGCTAGCAATATGATTGAGGTATTTTGGTTATTAGTTTAGCTCATATGAATTTTAGTCTTTATATAAATATTTAATATTGTTTCTAAGGGAGATTATGTATGACATTCAATTGAAGCTAGTAATAATTTGGATGATTTATGATTACATGTATACTTGTTAAATTTTTATTTCTGAAATGCTTTAAATACCGTAAGTGTATTATAAAAATTACTTGTTTTTTACTTTATGAGAGGTAAAATTTGATATTAAATTATTAGAAACAGTATTCACTATCACTATCTACGGTAAGAAAAATAATGGATGCCGAATACTTAGAAACATTATTCACAACAAGAACACACTTAGAATAATTGAGATATTTTTTTTGTGATGTTAAAAAGAGCAAAAAGTCTCGTATGTAGAAGTCAAATGCTCTAAAGTTGATGAAAGTTTCAAGAGTGATTATCTATATGTAGGGATTTTTCTTTCAACCTATGTAATTATAAATTATTTGAATACACAAATCTTTAATGCTAAATTTAGCTTACTTATTATATCTTTGATTAATGTTAATACTTCAATTCATACTTATTAGCTAGTTGATTGTTTTATCTCTACACAAAATGTGAAAAAAATAAAGATGAAGTAATTTATTTCTTTTAAAAAGAAGGGAATTTTTTTCAATTTTGAGCATTGAGTGATTTTTATTAAATCCTTTAGGTTTTTTTTTCAAACACTAAATTACATTTTGAAAAGGTTTGCCAATGTGTTTATCAAGTAGAGATTGTGAAATAGTTGTGTTGATTTAAAAGTAATTGAGTCAAAATTTGATTAAATTGATTTTAAATGAAGTGATTTTCTCTACGCGTGGTCCGACCGGGTTGGAAGGCCGGTTGTACCATGGGTGCATGCATGAGACCAGTCAAAGGACCTTGAGTCACACAGAGGGGATAAATGTGTAAACTTTTAATGTTGAAAGAAACTATGAGCAGAAATTAGATTTTTCTCTGAAGTCCTTGATCCTAACGTCTGAAGTATCTGAACCGATCTTTTTGTCAGACAGAGAGACTGTCCAAAGTCTTTGTTATATAGTTTAGAGATTCTGAACCTAATTTAAAAAGTCTAAGGGACACTCAAAAGAGATGAACACTAAGGGTTAGAAATGAAGTAAGAAAACAAAATCATAGAGAATATAATAGATAATAGTATGCTAAGAGATAAGTAATTTTTTATTGAAGTTTGGATAAATCGATCCTACACCTTCATTGAGTAGCTCCAAAGAGTCGGATATCTTTCGATCACTTGTCTCATCAAGTTCAACCCTAAAAACTAGTTTGGCCTCTAAGATTTCACCAAAGCGTATCACATTCCAAGGCAACCACCGAGGTTTCCACTAGGACACTATGCTCCTACTTTCTATAGAGCTTGCTATACCAAATCAATCTCTAAATAAGAACTTAGAAATTCACTAATATACTTCTTTTCCTTACGAATGTAAGGAAGATCTTCACAAATGTCATGATAATTAATACGTTGAATCCTTATGGACAATGCCTAGTCGTATAGGAGATGACTCTCTAAGAGTAACAAGCTTGAGTCTTTACCAGCGTTGATCCACAAGTGCTTACTAAAATCTAAAGATCCAATCCTCCACAAATAACCCAAAAGTCACACTTAAAGGGTGGATTAAACTTAAGATCTAAAAGAGTGAACTGAAGAATCTCTAAAAAGTTCTTGGGAGTGGTGTTAAAATAAACGAGCAACCATCCTCCTTAAAAGGGGTTGGTGGGGTTAAATATCCATCTCTCTTGAAACTAGTCGTTACTCATAGAATTTAAATTTCAAAGTATCTGAACAAAATGTTTGGAGACTTTAGACATACTTTTTGGCCGCTATTCTCGAAGCTAGCCATTACTCATAGAATTCAAAATTCGAAGTATCTAGATATGCCTTTTTGCTTAGATAGAGAGTTTAGTCTAGAGACTCCGGCCAAACAGTCTGTAGACTCTAGACAACACTTAGTTTTGAGAAAGAAAGTAGGTTTGGAGTGTCTAGTCAAAACTTCCGGATACTTCGAATATGCTTCTTTACCAGACAGAGAGCTCAGTCTGGAAACTCCGATATAAATGTCTAGAGATTCCTAGCTGATTTCTGTGTTTAATAGAGAAACTTGTCAACATGTTTCCACAAAGTCTGACACAAATATACGAAACATTAGGAGAGAGAAAATAAAACCCTAAGGTGTATGTGGTACAAGTGTTCGCTCATGTAGATTTTGAAGTTTTATTAAGCACTTGTTTTTTGAACCAATTAAACTTGTCGACTTGTCCTAAGGACTTAAGAAATAATAAAATTACATTTTCATTATTTTAAGTCTTTTTTCTTTTCTAACCTTCATAGAGATCTTCTTTTAAACAAAATGATCTCTCATTATATGAATTATTGCGAGATTCTTAATCATAATATATTAGCTTGCTAATTTCTTGTCATCTATTACTCAAAATATACCAGAAGGTCTAGATGTACTTTTAATCTTCTCTTTTTTATGATTGATAACAATACTTATAGGGCTCACAAAAGAGATATAAAATAAGATATTTTAATTGAAAGAAGATAAATGAAGCTCCTCCTAAATATGTGCATGCACATAAGTGAAGTTTAAGCCTATGCAAATTTTAAGAAAATCATGGGAGCTCCATTATTTCCTTGCAACCATGGGATGCAATGTGTATAAGTAAAATGCATGATGAATTAAGATGCTTGTGACATGGTATATCACAGACAAGAAAAATAATACAAGCACCATTTAAACAAGCATCTCAATACATTGCAAGAAATTTAAAGTGTGATAAAGATAAACTAATAGTCATTACAACACACACAAATATTTTAGTTATTACTTGTCCAAAGCAAGGAATGAAGTTTGCATACTCTGAATAACTAAATTAATTAAAAAAACTAAACAGGAGCCCGTACTACTCCCTCTTTGTCATCAAAGCACAAAAGGGAGGAACTATGGGGAGAATCAGGTGGACACCTCATCTTCCTCATCGTCATTGGCATCACCACCATGATCATCGTCCTCATTCTCCGAAGCAGTCGTTCTAAGATGTGAACTAGAGTGATGGTTGGCATGACTGATATTGGATGCCTCAGCAAAAGTATGCACCAGGGCACCTTGTGCGGTTGCAGGAATGTCATCCTCTTCTCTAAAGGGGTTGATTTAGACAAGTGGCTCACAATCAAGAGAGGCATCAACACCCTAAGATCGAATATATGACTTTTGGTGTTGTTCTATGCGATGAATGATGTCAGCAGTGGTGGAGCAAATTGAGAAAAAGGCTTTGATGGCCTTCTTCAATGATGACTCAAAGTTGACAGCTGGAGAAGGTTGACAACGAGAAGAGGAGGCACTGTGCCCTAATAGAACAACAAGAGGAGCACGAGGACAATACAAAAGATGTCTCACCTCCTTGATGAAGCGTAGTCCTGTCATCGCCTTAATCAACTTCATGATGTAAGGAGAGTAGGTGGGAGAGTGATGTTGATCCATGGATATATCATACATTTTTTCCCACAAGAACTTCAAGATGTTGAACCTTGACCTGGTGGAGCGAGAGTTGGTAAGAAGGTCAATGGCAATGTACTAAATAGTGGAAGCATCTCCTACCTTGGGATTGATTGAAAGCTAAGAGAGCTTATTTAGGATATCGTAGTGAGGAAGCAACCCATGTGTTGTCTTGATGGTCCCATTTGAACCATTCATGAAGGTAGAGTCGTGAGGAAGGATGCGACGCTGGTGGTAGAGGCTTAGATAGGTGAGATCAATGGGGTCTAGCTCTAAGACTTGAGTAAAAGTCTGAGTGGTGTCCCAGAACTATCGTCCATTTTTCATCCATTTAATTGAGTGCTCACCATCCTTAGTAGTGTTGAAGAACACATTGGCCCAAAATTGGGCAATCACTTTCTCACACCAATTGTGCTCAAGTCCTATGAGGTTGTATAGTCCTCTCTTCTTGTAAATTTGAATTACGTCATTGAAGAAGAGATTCTTTTTTTCCTCTATTGCAGCCCAGTTGATCCACCGCATGTCAATAAAAGGCTTTGCTCTCCATAAGATGATGCTGTTGTAATAGTCATGTTGAAACCAGGTCTAGAATCAAAGATTAGAGAAGCCAGGACAATTGATTGAGTTGAGATCCTCCTTCTTGTTTTTTATACACCGATGTAGCTTTCTTTTGTAGTCATGCACAGGATGGTCCAGTCCACTTGAAGGAACATTAAGAGGAGACTTCTAAATAAAGAGACGAATGGCATGGATTGTTCTTCCGGAGCAATAAAGTGGATGCAGATCTAGATAATCGCCGTGTATTCCAATGAAGTCTCTGAGGTGTGGATCTACATTGACATTGGTAGAAGACGATGGTGAAGATGGTATGTTTCCCCTTTTTCTGTCTTCTTGGTTCCCCATGAGAGACCTGAGGAGGGTTCACAAAGGAGGTAGCCCCTTAAGAAATACTACCTTGAGGAGCTTCAAGACCATCGCTTGAAGAGTCACTTGGAGTGCGAATGTGCTCCTTCTCGTGACCCATAAAGTGAGACCTGAGATCAATGAATAAAATAAGGGTTAAAGATGAGGCAAGGTCAGATGGATAGAGCAGACAATGGGCCAGAGTATACTTACATAATGTCCGGAGTCTCTAGTTAGCCTTCTTTGCCAAGCAGAGAGGCCAGTCCGAAGACTCTGATTATGCTGGTCGGAGACTCTAGTCCTGTGAACAGGACCATAGGTTCTGGCCATGGATTTACAATATTGTTCTAGATTGGGTTTCTAGGGGAGAAAAGGAACCATCCTAGCACAAGATTTCTAACTGTATGTTTAAGGACTAATAGATCAACCAAAAAGAGAGAGAAAAACCCTAGGATTGAGATCAAGAGGCTCCCCTCACTAGAGGACGAGAGGAGTGAAGAACATTTAGGAAACGCCGATGGACGAGGGAGATTGCCGAAGGGAGTGTTTGTATGCTATGGAGAGAGAGAGAGGAGGAGATGGTAAAAAGTGAAGGAGAGGGTAAAAACTGACGGTTACTAGGTATTTATACCCTTAGGTCCGGAGACTCCTATGATTTTCTACGGAGATTCTGGAGATTTTGGATCGAGACTCCGGAGGAATTTGATTCCGACACAGAGATACCAGATCGGAGACTCTGGACAAGGGGACTAGATACTCTAGATAGTTTTAAACTAGAGATAGAGAAGGCTAAGTAGAGACTCTGGGACAAGGATCTATAGACTTTGGCCTTCTGAATGAAAGGAGACTTGGACAAGCAATATATGGGAGCCCTAGTATAATCAACAAGCAATTACACTAAGATTCCCTAAGGTAAGACTTAAATTTTTGAAAATCAAAATAGTCACAAAAAGTTTTTGCAAACTTTTTGACTTTTTGAGAAAAAAATGGAATGTTTGAGCTCATTATTTTGGGTTAAGGCCTATACTTAGTAAAGTGAGATCTCAAAGTCTGAGCCTTTCGGGTACCACAACCTTAAGTTTGGAGTATAAACTAGATATCTCAAGATTCGCTTTACGGCTACTAAATGACATTCTCTTGGGGGAAGCTTGAAAGCGAGTATGCATGCACACACTAAACATGATATCAAGCCTAGATACATAAAAATAAAGTAATAAACCTATCATAAAACGATAAAGTTTTTGGTCAATGAGTTTACCTTCTTTACCTAGATTGAGATATTCGTTTGATGGCATGAGGGTCTTGATGGGTTTGACTCCATCTTAAACTTCTTTAAGATATCATTGAGGTACTTCATTTGAGAAATAAATGTTTCTTTTTTTAGTTGCATGATTTGAAATCTGAGAAAGAATTTGAGCTCATCCATCATTAACATCTCAAATCTTTTGATCATCATCCTACTAAACTCATCACTAAATTCTTTGTTAGTAGAGCTAAATATTATGTAATTGACATACATTTGGCATATAAATAAATCATTCTTGAATTTTTTAGTGAAGAGAGTAGTGTTCATCTTTTCTATCTCAAAGTCATTTTTAAGAAGGAAATCACCGAGACATTCAAACCATGCTCTAGGGGCGTGCTTGAGCCCATAGAGCGCCTTATGAAACTTGTTCATATGGTGTGGGTGCTTTCGATCTTCAAAGCCCGACAGTTGCTCCACGTGCACAAGCTCCTCTATTGGCCCGTTGAGGAATACAGTCCTGACATCTATTTGATATAGCTTGAAATTATGATTAGAAGGAAAAACTAATAGAATGCGAATTGTGGTATATCACGTCTCTTGTGACCTCAATAATACCAGAAATATTGTTGAAGACTCGATAGGCGTTAGCATTCGATTCTTAGCCGAACAAGAAACATTCATCAACTTTCAGGGAGAATTTTGATGAACGAGGTCTCTTGCTCAAGATGTAGCACTTGCTTCTAAAATCTTTAAAGTATGAAACATTTGGATTTTTATTGATGAGAAGCTCATAAGTGGTCTTGTTTAAGAGCTTGTGGAGGTAGAGGTGATTGATGACATGGCATGCGGTATTGACGGCCTCTACCCAAAAGATGTCAGAGATCATATATTAATCAAGCATAGTCCTCGTTGTCTTGATAAGTGTCCAGTTCCTTCTCTCCATGATCCTATTTTGGAAAGGATTGTACGGAGCGAAGAATTCATGATTGAACCCTTTTTCATCGAGAAACTCCTCCACTTGAATCTTCTTAAATTCACCGCCATTGTGACTTCTCACTCTCTTGATCTTCAGATTAAACTCTTTTTAGGCTTGATGTGCGAACTTCGTGAAGGTAACTTGTGATTTCCTTTTGTTGCGAAGAAAGAGTACCTAAGTGTAGCGTGAATAATCATCAATAATAATAAAGCCATACTTGTTACCTCTAACACTTAGATAGGTCACATGTCTGAAGAAGTCCATATGAAGAAGTTCCAAGGAACAATATGTTGTCATGATGTTTTTAGTCAGATGATGAACTCCGACTTATTTTTCCACTTGGCAAGCCCTACATACACGATTCTTTTCGAAGGTCATGTTAGATAGATCGAGGATGTGATTCCCATTTAGAAGTTTTGACAAATTCGATATTTCAACAGGGGCTAGCTGGCGGTGCCAAAGCCAACCTTGGTTAGACTTAGCAATCAAACAAGCATTGGAACTTACTCCATTCCATGAGAAGTCAACGAGATAGAGATCGCTCTTCAACTTGCCAACAAAAGCCACGTGCTCATCATCACGCCTAAAAATGGTCACACCCTCATCGATAAAGAGACAATTGTATCTGATTTTACATATTTGAGAAACAGAAAGCAAGTTGTAACTTAAGAATTTAACATAAAACACATTTGTGATTGAGAGATCATTTTAGATAGTGATTTTATCAAGTCTCATCACTTTGGCTTTACCGTTATCACCAAACATAATATTGCCATGTTGCCCTCCATCATCTACAATGGAGGTGATCATACACCTCTTTCCGGCCATATGATTTGTGCATCCGCTATGCCTACAATACAATTTATGTTTGGGATTTAGATATCCAAACTTCACGACTTGGGTATCTATAAGCATTTCTCATATTTTTCACCATGAGATCCAACAAAGTAAGCTACCACTTTGATTGTAAGAAGCATATAACAAGTATTGAGGCATATGCTTCTTCTCTTGAGCTTGTGCTCTCAATCCTCTCCTTACAAATTTGATTGGCTTGTTATAGTTTGCATTCTTTTGCTTTGATGACTTGTTCTCACATGGGTGAAAGCCGAGTCCAAAACGATGCTTGTTATTGTGAGTGGAAAGAGTCTTGCAAAGCACATCTTTGGATTGATACGTTTTCATACACCCATATTTAACCAAGGTGTCAAGCCTCATATTCTCCTTATTAAGCTCATCTAGTGTTTGCATGTTAGTCGAATAAGAATTCATATCAACATTAAAGCATATAGGACATCCATTGATTGTGGAGAAATTAGAGAGATTGGTGGCTTGAGTTGAGAAGGAGGTGCTGCATGAAAGAACTTCAAATTTCACTTTGAGAGATTTCTGAGTTTTTTCTAAACTCTCAAACCTCCCTATAAGTACCTCATTTGAGCTCTTTAGAGTAGCCATTAATTCATTGACTACACTTAGAGTATTGGTCAATTCATGAACCTTCTCCCTCTCCTCAACCAAAGTCTTCTTAATAACAAGGTTTCTCTCCTTCTATAGAGTCTCCTTCTTGCTCTCTAATGCCTTCACAATCTTAGCTATTTGAGACAATGTGTTTTTATTGATGCCCTTGTAATTAAGTTTATCAACATCATCACTACTATCATCATCATTATCCAAGGGCTTAGAAGGGGATAGCACATTGTGCCCCACTGCCATAAGACATGTGGGAGTGTAATAGTTATCATCATCATTCAAGTTGTTAAAGAGTGATTCCTTTGGCGACAATGACTTGATGGTGATTGTCACCACCCTCTTCTCATCCTTAGAGCTAGACTCGCTTTATGAGTTCTACTTTTCTCCAATGTAAGCATGCCCAAGCTCTTCTTCTTGTGATACTTGGGCTTATTGCCTTAATCTTTATTCTTCTTAGGGTGATCGGTGATGAAGAGTCCATAATCACTATATTCATAGCAAGCTCTCTTGGATTGATGAGTCTTAGACTTGTCCCCACCCTTTTTATTGTAGACACCATTTCTCAAGAACTTCTTAAACTTTTTGATAACAAGAGCAAAGTCCTCATCATCGTTGTCCTCATCACTTAGTCTTTCTTGCTTCTTGTTTTTGCCTTTAAAGCTACCTCCTTGTTTTTGGTGATGGTGACATTCTTAACGAGGGTCTTGACAAACTTGACATCTTCTTCCAAGAGCTCATGAGATATGATTCTTGAGAGGATATCACTTAGAGTGAGCCTCTTAAAGTTTTTTTTTCTAGATGAGTGTCACCAAGATTGAGTTTTTTGGAACGAAAACTTGAAGAAGCTTCTTGACTACGATGTGGTTGGTCATGTGTTTGCTTCTGAGACCATGGATCATGTTTGTGAGGACTATCATACGATCATACATCTCTTATGGCGTTTCATCGTCCTCCATCATGAATCGGTCGAGTTGTCCTAACAACTAGATCCATCACTCTCGCACCTCAGAAGATCCTTCATGTACCAATTAAATAGTTTCCCAAATTTCCTTAGCCTCTTCAAGTTGGTGCACCTTATTGAAATCACTCTCGCAGCTTGTGCATTGCGATGGACAAGAGCCTCTTGAGCGAGTGTGAGCTCGATGGTCTTCTTTGGAATGCCAAGACATGTAAGCACAATTTTTCACGAACTAGGATGTAATGATATTAGATGCAACTTCATGTTATGCTTCTAAGCAACATAGTGTGTCCTATCGAGATGAGAAGCACGTCCGGAAGACAGAGACAAAGTGGGTCAAAGAATTTGAATTAAGCTTATTATTGTTTAGACGAATAGACACTCTCTTCTTAAAGAAACTTTTGCTAGTGGATTTATTCTTATTCTTCTTACATAGATCAATTGAATCCTCTCCCAATTGTGATATTTCTTCAAGTGGTTAAGCTATATGCGAAGATGAGGCTCTGGTATCAATCGAAAGGACCTTGAGTCATACAGAGGGGGTGAATGTGCAAACTTTAAATTCTAAAAGAAATTAGCAGAGGAAATTGGACTTCCCTTCGAAGTCTCAGGTCCTAACATCTGGAATATCCAGACCAGTCTTTCTATTAGATATAGAAACTAGCCCGGAGTCTCCGGTTATATAGTCCGGAGATTCTAAACCTCGTTCAAAAAGTCTAAGGGATAGTCAAAGTAGACGAACCCTGAGGGTTGCGAAGAAACCAAGGAAATAAAATTACATAGAATATAATAGGTAACAAGATGCTATGAGACAAGTAATTTTTCACCGAAGTTTAGACCAACCGATCCTATATTTCTGTTGTAAAGCTCTAAAGAGCCTGATATCTTTTGATCACTTGCCTCACTAAGTTTAACCCTAGAAAATAGTTTGACTTCCAGGCTCTCATCAAAACATAACACTCTAAGGCAACTACTAAGGTCTCCAGTAGGACATCGTGCTCCTATTTTCTATGGAGCTTGCTTTATCAAATCAAACTCAAGAATTTACTAATATACCTCTTTCCTTATGGAGGTGAGGAAGAGCATCACAAACGTCTTGAGCGATTTACATGTTGAATCATCATGGGCCGCTTAGTCGTCTACTAGGCGGTCCTCTAAGAGTAACAAGCCTAAGTCTTCATCGGCGTTAATTCATAAGTACTCACTCAAATCGCAAGATCCCATCTCCTATAAATCACTCAAAAAGCACACTTAAAAGGTTGATTAAACTCAAGATTTAAGAGAGTGTAGTGGGGAACCTCTAGAAAAACTCTTAGGAATGGTGTAAAAATGAATGAGCCACCCTTCTCAAAAGGGGGTTGGTAGGGTTAAATATTTGTCTCTCTCAAAACTAGCCATTACTTATAGAATTTAAATTCCAAAGTATCCAGACATGCCTTTTAGCCTAGACATAAAGCTAAGTGTTGTCTGAAGACTCCAGACAACACTTAGCTTCAACAAAGAGGGGAGATTTAGAATATCCTGTCTAAACTTTTAGAGACTTTGAACATGCCTCTCTGTCTGATAGAGAGCTTAGTCTAGAGTCTTCGATATAAATATCTTGAGACTCCGAGCTGATTTATTTATTTGACAGAGAAACTTGCCCATAAGTTTTTATAAAGTCAACACAAACATCTAAAATATTGGAAGAGAAAAAAATAAAACCCTAAGATATACGTGGTACGAGTGTTCACTCATTTGGACAGTAAGTTTTATTGAGAACTCATTAAACTTAAGTACTCAAGAAATAATAAAATTTTATTTTCATTGCTTCAAGTCTTTTTTTTCTTTTCTAACCTTCGTGAGGCCTTTTTTAAAATAAAATAATATCTAGGTGAATTTCTATGAAATTCTTAATTATAATATATTAGTTCTCTAATTTTTTTAATCATCTATCACTTAAAACCATTAGAACATAGACGCACTTTCATTCAAGATGATTCTATATGAATATGGTTGGACCGTAGGTCGGGGTGGTCGGACCGACCATTTTGATGGTCCAATCGGTAGACTTTAGCAAAGAGTCGATTTTGAATTGTTTTTATGTTTCTCGTTGAATACTTGATAGATAAGTCTTCTATATGTTTTATATGCGTATGATATGTCGTTTGTGTGTTAATATAAGTTAAGTTGAAAAGAACTTGTGCTTAGATATTTTTTTTGTTTTTTAATATGTAAATGAGTCTTGAGGTATTTGGAGTATCACCGATGATGGATCCAGAATCGAATAAGTTGATGCTCGGACGATAAAAATTAAGATTTTTTTCACTATTTTTTATTCTTGTCGTTATCTTAACGACGAAACTGGCTCGATATTTCAGTATTTTCTCGCTAACACCTCCACTTGGACAGTGCTGGCATCTCCCTATGGTTTCCTTGAACCAACTATCTGCTCCTGTCTCTCCACTGCTTACAACGTATTAATTGCACGCTTGTTGCCTACGTCTCTCTCTCACTCACACATGTTGCCTCCTCTAAGCTCTCTTGTTTTGTTTAATTTACACAAAACTGCGTGACTAATCCTACCCCCTACGAATTAATGAACAAATGTAAGCGGTACGCCGTAATACCTAGTGCCTGGTGATACCTTTCAAAGATGATAAAAATCTTAAGAGATTCGTTCGAGTTGTTTGTTAAATGGAAAGTAATTAATACGCATATTTGCTGTACCTTTTCAATCACTACGAGTAGAAGTTATCACACACATGGTCTTACGATTTTATTTCATCCAAATATTAATTTATGTAAACATTGAATCTTAATTAGGAGTGGATATCGAATCATTTTGGTATGGCTCGGTAGAATAACAAGCTGGCTTGTTATCCTAACGAGTTAAAAAGAAAACTAGCTTGACTTGTTCGTTTACCAATTAAGCTAGCTCGTGAGCAAATAGAGACAACAATAGTTCAGTACTTCAAAGATAGCCGGCAACAAAGTAAAATCAGGAGACTGGAAATAAATTCCATCACAGTCTCACTCACAGATGCACAGTTGTAGCTTTGTTGGCTTGTAGCCTCCATTCTAAACTTGGCGGCCGCGGAGGTGCTTGCTCCTCGGCCTTGTTCTCCATGACCATGACGCCTCAGAGGGCGACACCGCGGCGGGTGCGAATGGCGGCGCACGCGCATGACGGGAAGGAGGACGTCGGGCGGCGGCGGTGCAAGCACGGGATGGGAAGGGCAGCGGCATAGAGCTGTTGCATGGCTGCTGCTGCTAGTGGTTTCTGTGTGCACCTGTAAGCTGTGCATAGGGTTTGATACTTCGAGAGCTTGCGGCTGATTGGGCATTTGGGCTGCAAGCTGCTGCTGGGGCATCCGTGGTTTGATGGGCTGCCTTTGGTATGACTTAACAAGATAAAACCCTCGCTTAGCTTGTTAATAATTCCTAATAAGCTGAGCTGAGCCAATCACGAGCCAGATGAGCTAGCAAGTCACGTGTTATTCTTCTAGCCCTATTTACAGATAGTGTCATGGACAGACGGTACCAAGTCTTAACAGTCTTTGGATTTAGCTCGATGAACAGCCCTAGTTTGTACTTACAGACCCAGCAAAATGATGGTAAAACTTCTCATGTTGCACTTGTAGAAAAAAAAACAATTCTGCGGACGGCTAGTAACATATTTATATGAGCGTTTACCCAGTCGCCTGTAGTCACCGGCTTGTGTAAATCAGCTATTTCTATATATGCAAAGCCAACCGCATAGAAAGATACTATACAGGCGAATATTTTAAGAAACTGCCAGTATAAATATTTGTTTTTTTAGGCCCGGTTAAGAAAATCATATGTAAAAATGGTTTAAAATCTTTAAGAGTATTAAAAGTGAGGACGGTCATGAAAAGAATATCTTAGAATTGCTGCATCTATCCATACGAGGATTTGACAAATGGGTCCAATTCTCTCTTTTCACTTTGACCAGGTCTTAAACTTACAGGTTAGCTCAAGCATGTAATAGAATTGAACTTCTTAGAACTGCTGCATCTAGCCGTACTAGGATTTGACAAATGGGTCCAATTCTTTCTCTTTTCACTTTGGCCAGGTCTTTGGCCCAAGCATGTAATAGAACTCATTATTGCTACTACAATATATGAGTGGGACTCTAGAAAAATCGTCCTATCCTAACTTCCTATATACACTAGTCAAAACCTTCAGTTGTTATTGTGAAAATTTATAAAAGTGATTTTTATAAAATGCGAGGTGTGAAAAAATTGATAGGATTTAGAATATATGTATGTGAATTGAAGCAAATTTTGTAATAATGATTATGAACTATGAGAAAGTTGTTGAAGCATAATTAGCGAGAACATTACAAAGATAAAAAAATCATTGATAAAACTTACTTCAATCTCAAAAATGCCTTAACAACTTTTATTTTATATAAACAACTTATTATGTTTTATTAATTATGCCTCAACAACTGAAGTTGGATAACTACAGTTTCAATGCTGATACGAGATGAACGAAGCATAGGTAAAAGTACAGCCTAGTAGCAGGAGCAAGGAGGTGTATTTTGTGCTCAAATTGTTTAGATTATTGGAGAGAGAGTGAGTGGTTACTTGACGGTTTCTTTAGCATTGAAATAGTACCATTACTTAATCATGTAATGAGCAATCAGCATCAGGAATAAAGGAGATTCATTTAGCTTTTATTAAGGCAGTGGTTAATACGAGGAATGGGCAGCCTTCCGTTAGACAGATCATTAGTTTGGTTTGTATATATCTAGACCCGATCATTCTTTATACGCTTAAGGTGTTAGTTACTATACATATTTTATATGGTATCAGAGCGAGTCTAGACATCTCCGGCGCGCTAGCTTCTTCCTCCGGCGAGCTAGCCTCTCCCTCCGACGAGCCGACCCTTTCCTCCTTGTCATCGACGTCTTCTTCCCGTCGCCGACCCTTTTTCCGGTACTCTCCTCGCTCTCGCGCCCCCGTTTCTTCTTCTCCCCATCTCTCCCACAGTCACCTTCTTTTCTCCGTCCCATCTCCGCGCGACCAGGCGACGGCCTCAATCAGCCTCCTTGTCTCGTCTCGCACCCGTCTCCGCTCTTCTTCTTGCTTCATGCATCTCTCCTTCTTTGACGCCGGTGCACCTTCACACTCGTTGTCTCCATCGGCTAAACTCGTTCGCCCTCCCATCGGTTAGAACCCTCCCTCGGTTCTCGCCTTTTTCGACACGCTCAACGGCTCTCTGACGTGAACCTTCTCCCCTCACGTCCGAGCCAGTCAAACATATCCACGTGTCCACGGACACGAATCCCTGCCTCCCGGACGCGAATATATTCTCTTCGCGTCCGGCCACTCCCCGCCTTTTTCGCGTCCGCCCCACTCCTTGGCCTCCACAAGTCCACGGACGTGAATCTTCTCTTCACGGACGTGAATCTTCGCACGTCCCTGGCCCAACTACTCTCTGACCTACCCACTCTGTCACCACCTTTTCCTCTCCTACTCCGCCGCCTACTCCTCATCGGCCAACCACTTTCCATCGGCTGGCCGGCCTACTTCCCATCGGCTTTTCACATCCTTGATCGGCCGATCCGTCCTCTCATCGGCTTCTCTCTCCCATCGGCTTCTTTCTTCCATCGGCTCTTTGCTCCCATTCTCCCGTCATGGCCACCGAGTTCGCTCTCAGCTCTGGCACTCTCCCAGTCGCCGAGTCTGCTTCGGCCTTCGGTGCCTCAGACCACACCTTGGGCACCACCTCGCCGATCTTCTCCCCTCCTTACGCTGCTGTAAACGTGAAATCTCACGTTCCTATCTCCCTTGACCTTAACTCCAATTATTCCAAGTGGGTCTTCTTCTTCAAATCTCTCTGTGGAAAAATTCAGCCTCCGGTCCCATATTGATGGCTCCGCTCCACCTCGCACCGATGATCCTCAGTGGGACATCGCTGAGTGCTGCATGCGCAACTGGCTGATCGGCTCGGTCGACGACTCTATCCTCGACCTCGCCATGGACGATACCGACCCTACCGTCCGGGATCTCTAGGTGAACATCGAGCGGATCTTCCTGGCCAACAAGCAGCCTCACGCCATCTTCCTCCTCAACGAGTTCCACTCCATGGTACAAAGCGACTCCTCTGTCTCCTCGTACTGTCAGCGCCTCAAACTCAAGGCTACTACTCTCCGGGACGTCGGCCACCCTGTGGCCAACTCTCAACTCATCCTCGCCCTTCTGCGAGGCCTCAATCCCCGCTTCACCAACACCGCTGATGACATCGCCAACGCCACACCTCTTGCATCGTTCGTTCGGGCTCATGACATGCTAGTTCTTAAGGAACTCTGTCTGGCCAACGATGAGAAGACAGTGGCCCACACCGCTCTTCTTGCCGCAGCCGATAATGGCTACCGAGCTTCTTGCGCTGCCCCTTTCTCCCACGGTTCTGGTGGCCATGGCTCCAGCCACAGCAACACAGCCCTCACCGGGAAAGGCAAGGAAAAAGGCAAAGGCAGGACCTAGCAGGGTCCGATGCAATCACGACCTACCTCGGTCCCTGCCCACCCTACCGGTCCCACGGGTCTGTGGCTCTGCTACAACCCATGGGCGCCCTAGCCCCAGCAACGCAGCCCCATTGGCTGGCAACCCGGGGTTCTCGGTGCCCATCCCTAGGCTCACCTGGCATCGGCTCCTGTTCTACCGCCTCAACCGATGCTACCGACCCCACCCACCCAGTTGGTTCCCTCTTGGAACCAGGCTGGCCTCATCGCTGCCCTCAACCAGATGACGCTCTAACCACAGCACCTTTGGGTGCTGAACTCTGGGGCATCTTCACACATGGCGTCATCGGCCGGTATACTTTGCTCCTGTCATCCCTCTTCCTCCCCTTTTGTCACCATCGGTAATAGTCACTCTCTTCCTGTCCAATGCCGAGGTGACTCCTCTCTGTCTACATCCACCACTAACCTCCCCCTACGCAATGTTCTTATCGTCCCTTCTCTTATTCACAATCTTATATCTATTCGCCAATTCACAAGAGACAACAACTACTCCATTGAATTTGACGCGTCTGGTTTCTCTGTGAAGGATATCCCAACACGGCGACAGATCCTTCGCTGTAATAGTGGCGGAGACCTCTACACCATTCCCGCTGCGCCGTCCACTCCACACGCCAACGTCGCCCTCTCCACCAACCTTTGGCACCTTTGCCTCGGCCACCCCGGCCCCGACGCTGTCGCCATCCTCCGTCGCAACGCCTCCATCCGATGTACTCACAGTAGCTCCACAGTTTGCCACTCATGTCAACTTGGCAAATATGTCTGTCTGCCCTTTTCTAGTTCTCTCTCTTGTACCTCGCGTCCCTTTGAACTTATACATTGTGATGTATGGACGTCTCCAATTAAAAGTGTCTCCGGTAATCAGTATTATTTCGCTATACTTGACGATTACACACACTATTGCTGGACCTTCCCGCTCATCCACAAATCCGAGGTCGCCTCTCACCTCACTCACTTCGTCACATACGTGTCCACTCAGTTCAACCTCCCCATCAAGGATTTACAAACCGATAACAGTACGGAATTCGTCAACCATACCGTTACAAACTTTCTCACCTCGTAGGGCATCCATCTCCAGCTCTCCTGCCCCTACACCTCTCCTCGGAACGGCAAAGCCGAGCACCTCCTTCGCACCCTCAACAACATCAGTCGCACCATACTACTTCACGCCCACTTACCCACCACTTATTGGGCCGAAGCTCTGGCTACTACGACGTACCTTTTCAATTGACGCCCATGCTCCTCCATTCAAAACAACGTTCCCTATACCCTTCTCTACTGCACGGCGCCCGACTACTCCCACCTTTGCGTTTTTGGGTGCCTCTGCTACCCAAATCTCACCGCCACAGCTTCCCACAAACTCGCTCCCCGCTCCACCGCTTGCATTCTCCTCGGCTATCCCACCTCTCACAAGCGATACCGATGTCTCGACCTTTCCACCCGACGGGTCATCGTCTCTCGTCACGTCATTTTTGACGAGACATGTTTTCCCTTCGATCTACTTCATCCGAGATCCTCCTCTAATGATTTTGACTTCCTCCTCACCAACACCGTGTCGACCAAGTCTCCTTCACTATCCTCTCCATCAGCCCCCTCATCGGCCGCTGCTGAGGATTTACCCTTCACATATCCCACCACTAATCGGTCCGATGTCCCCACCATCGGACCCCCATCGGACCCACCTCCATCAGCTGATACCGATCCTATTTATCCTTCAGCCGATACCGTTCCCTCTCCATCAAACACCCCACTTCCATCGGCTCCTCAGTTTCAACGGCTCCCCCCACACTATCGGCTGATCCATCTCTATCGGACCGATCAGAATACTCGGCCCACCCGACCTCATCGGCTCAGGCCGATCTAATTCCTCCTCTTCCTCTCATCTACAGTCTCCGACTCGGAGCCGATGACTTCCCACCCGACCAGTTCTTCCCATTACTCTTGCACCCCCATCGGCTCTAGTTCCCTCCACCTCTCACATGGTCATCCACTCCCAGACCGGGTCTCTCCGCCCCACTCAGCGCTACGGTCTCTCCGTCGTCCACAGCTCTATCTCGCCCATCCCGGCGACTTCTCGCTCAGTCCTAGCCGACCCTCAGTGGCGTGCGGCCATAGTCGACGAGTATAATGCCCTAATGGACAACGAGACCTGGCACCTCGTTCCCCGACCTCCCGGTGCCAACATTGTGACCGGTAAGTGGATTTTCAAACACAAATTCCACGCCGATGGCTCCCTTGCCTGTCACAAGGCTCGTTGGGTAGTTCGAGGTTTCTCCTAACGACCCGGTGTCGACTACGACAAGACCTTCAGTCTCGTTGTCAAACCCGCCACCATCCGAGTCGTCCTCACCTTGGCTGCCCCTCGCTCCTGGCCGATCCATTAACTAGACGTGAAGAACGCTTTTCTTCACGGCCAGCTGATGGAAACAGTCTACTGCCAGCAGCCCCTAGGCTTCGTCGACCCTTCTCGTCCCGACGACGTCTGTCTCCTTCAACGCTCTCTCTACGGCATCAAACAAGCCCCTCGTGCCTATCACTTTGCTGCCTATCTTCGGCACATTGGCTTCATGGCCTCTTCGTCCGATAGTTCTCTATTTACTTTCCATATCGGCTCCGTCACTACCTATCTACTTCTCTATGTCGATGACATTGTCCTTACAGCGTCTTCGACATCTCTTCTCGACCAGATCATGGCCCGACTCCACTCTAAGTTCACCATGACTAATCTTGGTCCTCTCCACCATTTCCTTGGCATCTCCGTAACCCGTTCCTCCCACGGGCTCTTTCTTTCCTAACGCCAGTACGCCATCGACCTCCTCCAGCATGCGGGCATGGCTGATTGTCACCCCATGGCCACCCGGTCGACACTCGAGCCAAACTCTCCGTTGTCGATGGCGCCCTCGTTGCCGATCCCTCTCACTATCGGAGTCTTGCCGGGGCTCTCCAATACCTCACACTCACTCGGCCCGACCTCACGTACGTTGTCCAGCAAGTGTGCCTCTTCATGCACGCTCCGCGCGAACCTCACCTCGCGCTGCTCAAGCGCATCCTACGCTACGTGAAGGGCACCCTCTCCAGCGGGCTGCATCTCAGCTCCAGCCTCATCGACTCCCTCACCGCGTACTCCGACGCGGACTGGGCAGGTTGCCCCGACTCTCGACACTCTACGTCCGGCTACTGCGTTTACCTCGGTAACACTCTCATATCCTGGTCCTCAAAACGCCAGACTACAATGTCTCGGTCCAGCGCCGAAGCCGAGTACCACGCCGTCGCCCACGCCGTCACCGAGTACTGCTGGCTTCGCCAGCTTCTCCAGGAGCTCCGTGCACCCCTCTCCACCACGACCGTCGTCTACTGCGACAATGTCAGTGCCGTCTATATGATCGCCAACCCGGTCCATCACTGACGCACCAAGCACATCGAGATCGATATCCATTTTGTCCGTGACAAGATTGTATTAGGATAGATTCGGGTGCTCCATGTAACATCGGCACATCAGTTTACCGATATAATGACCAAAGGCTTGCCCACGCCTTTGTTCACCAGTTTTCGGTCCAGTCTCTGCGTTCGTTTCTCTCCCACTGTGACTGCGGGAGATGATAGACAGACCACTGATCTGGGTTATATATATATATATATAGATCCGACCCCCCTCAGAGTATTAGTCACTGTACATATTCTACACTTTCTATTATCCGATGGCTGATATCTGAGATGCACAACAATCCAACGGCTGTGATATTTTTGATGATGTGGCTGCATGTAATCGTAGTTAATGGGAATACTTATATAGGAATAATAGATTGGTACCCACCACCAAGGAGCATTTACTCCTATAAAACAAGACATGCAAAAGCCACATTATTAGTAATTTTAAGCCATCATCAGATCCTATTAGTATAAAGATATCAGTTGTTATATCAAGAAACTACTTATCCATCTAAAACAATCATTGATTAGTTATCCATTCACCTTAATTTGCTCTATCACACGGTCACGTGTGATACTGTTACTCATTTTTCACATAACATCATTTTTTTCCTCCTAAGTCCTCAAAAATAATGCTAACTTATCTTTTTTTCTAAACACAACTCAAATTATTGCTTAAGATGTGAGCTTTGTTTTATTATAAATGACTAGACAGCATATAATTATTAGGCATAATTAACCTGAACCTATTTTCAGAAAAGCTTGAGATAAAGCAGAGAGTTGCATACTATCTAATTGCAAGGATATCCAGATTGCACATAAAAATAACATTCATATATCATAACAATACACAATGACGTTATGAAAAACAAAACATAAATTGTATTGTAATAACGGAGGATATATATATGAATCTACCTTATCATCTATTTTGTATATACATAGAGTTACACCTAATCATTTAAAACTTTGATTTTGTTTGACGATAAAATTAACAAATCCCACGGCAAGGCTTGGGTGCCAACTAGTTAGCATGAAAATCTAGCTCCTTTTCACATTGCACATAGCCTTAGAAACTATACATAAAGGAGTAGGGCTATCAGTATCGACACGTAGTCTCTCTGTTTTCAAAATAAACGATGTCTCAGACGTTAACAACTTAAAATATAAAAATATTAGGGTTTAATATGGAAAAAAATATATTTATAGATTTCTCATAAAACAGTTTCATTATAGTTATATTTTAATAATTTTTATAAATGTGTAGTTAGAAAGATAAGGATATGAAAGGCTGTAGCGACACCCACATTAACTTATACCAACTTTTAGCCTCCACCATCTAAACTTTGATCAACCACTTTAGCAGGATTGTTTGATTTAGACTATTGAGCAGATTATCAATTTAATTATAAGGATAAATTTAATATTTTTTAGAAATAAACTTAATAGATAGCATTGTTTTAAGTAATACAGTAGGATTTTTTAAAAAAAACATATTTTTTGAAATGCCCAACAAATAATCTTGATATTTCGATGAATAAGTTAAAAATGACTAGTGAACACTGACGAGACGATGCTGTCCTAGCAATGGCGTTGATCAACCAGCACAAGACGGTAAATGACTAGTGAACACTGACGAGACGATCAACAGTTCATAGACTAATTCCGCCACATCAACAACATTTCATTAGTTGATTGGCTACTCAAAACTCTTGTGCTAGACAGCTCCACTAGTGGCAAACTGGTAATAATATCTCGCTTAGTTTTGCCTTTAACAAGTTAAACAGGTTTCATTAGCAATAAAGGCACCGATAAGTTACAAATAAAGAATAATCGAACTATCATACTCAACTCGCGAGAGGCAAGCTGCAGTTAGTTCATGCACCTACAAGAGAAAAATGGAGACATACTCTATTCACTCGCTTCACATTTTCCTTTACTCCAATACTACTTACAACACGGCGGCTAGTTCCTCACATAATAAATTAAAAGGCAACCTAAAATTATCCGAATCGCCTAAAACCAAGAAAAAATTATAACACAAGAGCGTTCACATTGAAAAAGAAGGTGAGTGTTTGCGGGAGCTACAATGGTGGCCGATTGCAACTGATATTATAGAACCTTGACGCCACTTGGTCGTTTACCTTCCATGGCATCCTTCTTGACGCGGCAATCCGAACAAAGGAATGGCTTAGAGCTGGAAGAGAAGATTGAACCAGCATGAACTGATATACCTTCACTTGGTTCAAGGTCCACCTGGCAGATGGCACATGTAAACAAGCTTGATGATGTTCTCCGACCACTTGAGTCATTGCCTAACCTGCGTAGTAAAAGGAGATGAAATCAGAATATATTTTAAAGTGCACGTCCCATGGACAGATATTCTAAGAATAAGATCTATGCAAAGAGATAATGAACCAATATTAGAAATAAAAAAATGCAAACAAACCGTGCTGAAGAGAAATTTGTCAATCACATTACAAAAACCGTATGACTGCATTATTCTTATGTGTAGCACAGTATAGTACCAAGCTAACAGTCAAAAAAGTCAGCAAGCAGGGTAGTAAATCAGCAGTTACATGTACTTTTGCCAATATCATAGACTAAGCTTAAGCTGATCTATAAAAAAAGCAGCAAGCAAACAAGCTCAAAAGAAAATAGCTTGTTCAAGTTAGTCATGTGCAGATTAGGGAAATCAACCAAGAGGAACAGCTGTGTCAATCAAAACGAGCAAGTTAAAATGCTAAAGCATCTAATCTTTCTATGCATAACATTACTAACCACTCCCAAAACGTTGGATTTGTCTCACACAAGGCTTGTACAAAGCTACTTGTGGCCCTTTCAATTAAAGGATGCATGAAGAGGGTATTCCTCTCAGCTGTAACAAAATAAATTGTGGATCTCAGTGCACAAACAGAATAATGTACACCTCTTTCCCCCATTGGTAGCTCATCCATTTCCAATTTTTCATCTTCCCCATCTCATTCCCACGTTAAATGGAAGATTGTTGGCATTCTGGCAACTTGGTGGACCAGTCAATAGGGTTCCTCCAATCCTCCCTTAAATATGAGAATAAGGGGACAAAGGAAAGGTTGATCGTGTACACATACAAGAGAATTGTTTTAATAGTGGACTGAGAGAAGTACCATTTCTCTTTGTTTACATTCAAGAGAAATGCTATCGCCAAGTGCCAAAGAGTTGCATGTGTTGTTGTCTCTGGGACAAAATTTAAGTTGTGTGATTCTTTTTTGGACAGTTAATAAGCTTTTTCCCTGATTTGCTGCATCAAAAACTAAATCACAAACTTCTGACAAAAAAATAAGCGGTTTTAGCAAGATTTGTAATATGAGTACCTTTACGCTGTGCCAAGATGTATTGCGGCCATATTAAGATTACATTTCTGAATATCATGAACAAAATGAGCTCTTGTTTCAATCATCTCTTTCAATTTGATGTTCCAATATATTCTTGCCATTATTTCAAACACTTGATTTGTATTTTGTTTTCTTTTTTGCATCCTACCATTCCTTTACAAAATTTATTTCTTTTCAGGCCAACATGGTCCTTGGACCCACATAATATGCCGCGTTAGCAAGACAACTCAATATAAGTTCATCTTTGGTGGCTATCTCAACAGCAAAAACTAGTTTACCCTTATATCCCTATTTGAGAATAAAACAAGCTAACTGATTTATCCTTGTTTTTTGGCATGAACAAATATGCAATCGACTGGCTAGGAAATGATTGTCTGGACAATTTTATCATCATGATGTTTTTCTAACTCGGGATACAGGGGTGAAAGTCTTTTCGCCATAGGGCTTGCCACTTGTCTTGCCCACATACATCAGGTGGGCCCAAGGGTCATATTAACCCAAAAGGTAAAGTTAAATGACTGGTTTGGACAAAATGAAATTTCAAGGACCAAAACGACCCTGGAATGGAACTTGACAGGCAAATTGGACCAAATTTGCCTATTCTCCCAAACCAAAAATGCTATTCATCTAAGCAGTCCATTTTCAAGCATCCTCATCTTGTTCGAGATAAGCATGAAGCATGCAATGTCCACCCGTAAGATCAGCTCAAGTTGTTTGTATTTGCTCATTACTTGACCATTGCTTACCAAGGTAATAGTTACTAACTCTCCCAGAGCTAATATTAAATAACAAGAACAATACTAGTGCCAGGGCCCAATGAACTCATCCCATCTGACAACTAGTGTGTCACCACATAGGAACAACTCAAGTATTGCGCTTGCAGGAAGTAGCACCAATCTTGGGCCAACATAATATAATACCATCAAAAAACTGAGTATGCAACAAGTGCACACTCCAAAAGGCTACAATGGACCAGAAAATCATAGGTGAGCAGACTAGGATTATTGTCTTCCGTTAGCAACTGAATTGAACCAAAAAAAGTAAGATCTGGGAGGGAATGAGATGGATAAAAAATTGAAACAAAAAAGCGGCCAGATGAGCCAAGACAATGCACAAATTTAAACAACGTGTTCAAGCCAAGGTATAACCATTATCTGAAAAAGAAAGAGTCTAACTCCGTCAGTGTTGAGATGCCTTTGGTATCTCAACATAGCAGTTCACGTGTCCTGGTAAAGGAAAAGAATTGTGTTAAGCTTGATAAACCAACGTAAAAAATTAGTTACTGTTATGGAGATAAAACCTAAGAAAATCCTGTTACGACGTAACCCTCTTAGCGACTCGTCATATCGAAACCCGAGTATGGTATTAAATGGGTAAAAACCAGGTATATCGAAACCCGGGTATAATGTTAAATGGGTAAAGGCCAAGCCACCACCCTTGTAACGTGCCATGTTGTGATCTAAATATGGTGTCAAGTGAGCAAGAATCGGACCGTCGCATCCTTAGTGGCACACCACATCGGTGTCCGAATGTGATGAAAAATGAGCAACAGTATTCATACCTGACTCGACGGGTGCGAAAGGTAAGAAAGCAAGTTGAGCCAATTAAGATCCATTTAGATAGCTAGAATGTAAGGTCCTTACGGATAAGTTAAAAGAGCTAGTCGAGATAGTAGTTAGAAGACGTGTAAATATCTTGTTTATTCAAAAGACTAAATGGAAGGATCAGAAGGCGAAAGAGGTAGATAGTACCGGTTTCAAGCTCTGATACACAAGGATAATTTCAAATAGAAATAGAATAGAGATTTTGATTGATAAGAGCCTCAAGGATGATGTGGTGAAGGTGAGAAGACAAGGAGATAGGATCATCTTAGTTAAACTTGTCATTAGTAATATAGTATTAAATATAATTAGTACGTATGCCTCTTAAATAGATCAGAAATACGTATGCTATGTTGGATTTATGGTCATATCAGAATGGATCGAGTCCGAAATAAGAATATACGTGATCGACTAGAGGTAGCATCAATTGAAAAAAAAACTTATCCAATATCGATTGAGGTGGTTTGGCAATATCCAAAGAAGACCCCCAGAGGTACCAGTACATTGTGAAATCCTAAGTCAAGATAACAATATAAAGAGAGATAGAAATAAACCAAAATTAATATAAAGAGATAATAAGAAGGGACTTGAAAGAGTGAGATATACCTGAAGATTTATAATTGAATAGAAATGCTTAGAAATCAACTATTGACATGCCTGAATTGTGATTTAGAGGCTTTTGTTGGGTTTCAACTCTAGCCTACCCTAACTTGTTTGGGTCTGAAAGACTGCGTTAAGTTGAATTGAGTTGAGCCCCTTAAATAGGCCAAGATGAATGTTAAGAGACATTTCTAAAAAGATTTAGATGGCTTGGTTAGAGCTATACCTATTAGTGAGAAACTTTTTATAGGAGGGGATCTTAATGGCCATATATGTACAGCAGATACAGGTTTTGAGACGACACATAGAGGTTTTGGGTATGATGGTAGGAATCAGAAGGGAGAGAAAATCTTCGACTTTGCTATAGCTTTTAATCTGATGATAGTCATCACTTTCTTTAGGAAGAGAATCTCATTTAATAACTTTTAGTAGCGACCAACACTCTAACCAGACTGACTTTGTCCTTATAAGAAAAGATAAACGAGCATGTATAGATTGTAAGGTGAAACCTAGAGAATGTGTGGTTTCTAAACATAGACTAGTGGTGATCGACTTTTGCTTTTTGGTGCATGCTTGTAGAGATAAACAAGTCAAAATTGCAAGAACCAAGTGGTGAAAGTTAAAAGAGAAGACATCAAATGTCTTCAAGGAAAATGTTATCGAAGAGGGCTCTTGGAAGGAAGAAGACGATGCAAATAATATGTGGGAGAGAATGGCAACATATATTCAAAAAATTGCTTTAGAGGTGTTTGGAGTAACCAAATAGAGTGGATACGAAACTAAAGACACTAGGTGGTGAAACCAAGACATGCAAAGAGCTATTAAAGAGAAGAAAGAATGTTATAAACGCTTGCACCATGACAGGAGTGAGGATAAGATGGAGAAATATAAGGTGGCAAAGAAGACCGCAAAACAAGTTGTGAGTGAGTTCGAGGATCTGTATCAACGTCTAAGTACGAAAGGAGAAAAGGACATCTATAGAAAGGATAAGACTCATGATAGGAAGACGAGTGATTTCAACCAAGATAGGTGTATTAAGTATGAGAGGGAGAAGCTTTTGTTGAAAAAGGATGAGATTAGACATAGGTAGCAAAAGTATTTTGACAATTTGTTCGATGGTAGGAACAAGGATACCACTATCCAATTAGACGCGAATGACACCAATAGAAGTTTTATGCAGAGGATCCAAGAATCTGAGAATAGAGAATCTTTAAAAATGATGAAAGGGGATAAGGTGATGGGCCCTGATGGTATTTCAATCAAGGTGTGAAGATGTCTTAGGGATATAGCTATAATATGGCTAACTAAGTTATTCAACAATATTTTTTAATCCAACACGATGCCTAAGAAGTGGAGTAGAAGTATATTGGTACCAATATACAAGAATAAGAGAGATATCCAAAGTTGTACTAATTACTAGAAAATTAAGTTAATAAGCCACACTATGAAGCTATGTGAGAGAGTTATCGATCACCGTTTGAGAGGAACGACATGGATCTTTATAAACCAATTTGATTTCATGCCCGGAAGGTCAATGATAGAAGCAATTTTCTTAATAAGACAAGTTATAGAGTGGTTTAGAGAGCAAAAGAAGAATCTACATATGGTTTTATTGACTTAGAGAAGTCTTATGACAAGATACCAAAAAATATTATGTGGTGTGATTTGGACAAACATAAAGACCCAATAAAGTATGTCTCTCTAATTAATGATATGTACAATAATATTATGACTAGTGTTTGAATAAATAATGGTAATACATATTACTTCCCGATTAAAACAAGATTATATCAAGGAATAATTTTAAGCCTATACTTTTTTATTGGTAATGGATGAGGTTTCAAGAAATATATAAGGGAATATCACTTGATGTATACTCTTTGCATATGATGTAGTGTTAGTTGATGAGAACCGAGTAAGAGTAAATAGGAAACTAAAGTTGTGACAGCAGACTTTTGAGTCCAAATGTTTTAGAGTAAGCAGAACTAAGACTTAATACTTAAGTGACTTTGGCACCATCGTACACGAGGAGGAATATATGAGTTTAGAAAGCCAAGTAGTGCTTGAGAAGGACACCTTTCAATATCTGGGATGAATATTACAGATAGATGGAGATATTGATGCAGACGTTAGCCATAGAATCAAAACGGGCTGAATAAAATGATGTCAAGCATCTAGCATCCTTTATGATAAGATAGTATCGTAGAAGTTAAAAAATAAGTTTTATATAACAGTGATTAGACCTGCTATATTGTATAGGATAGAATATTGACCTAAAAAAGACAACATGTTCCATAATCGAGTGTTGTAGAAATACGTATGTTACGTTAAATTTATGATCATATAAGAATGAATCAAGTCTGAAACAAGAATATATATGATCAGATAAAAGTATCATCAATTAAAAAAAAACTTATCCAACATCGGTTGTTGTGGATAGCCATGTCCAAAGGAGGCTCTAGAGGCATCAGTATATTGTAAAATGCTAAGTTAAGATAATAATATAAAAAAAAATAGAGAAAGACCAAAATTAACGTGGAGAGATAAATAAGAAGACTTAAAAAATTAAAATATATATATAAAGATCAGACTGCTTAAAAGCCAGCTATTAACGTACGTGATTTGAGATTTTTATTGGTTTCAACTTTAATCTACCTCCAACATTGTTAAAAAAAAAAAGTCTAACTGGCACTGTGTCAGTGACCAATAAGTACCTTAAAAAATTGCATCTTGTTTTCAGTGCTGGGATTCATTCCTTTTGACTATGAAAACCACTGATGTGAACTAATGGTGACACTAAACCAATGGGGTGTGACTTGCGAGAAAACAAAATCGATCTGGTATGGCTTCAACCAAAGTTATCACTGTCACGATTGGGATCCTAGGCATAGTTTAAAGAACTGAACCAGACGTCAACCTGTTAATAACTCACTTTAGTCCCGGTAGGACCACAGGTTTACCAGTTCAACCAACTGTACAAAGAATTAGTAAAATAAGTCATTGTCGGTTTGGCAAAGAAAACAGATTTAACTGTAGGATGAGCAAATTTCTCGTTTTCCGTTAGCACGTTTTTTAAACTGCTAAATCATACATTATGTATAAAAATTTTCTATAGAGATTATTAAAAAAAAGTCAAATAAATCTATATTTTTTAAGTTTATAATAATTAATACACGATTAATCATGCGCTTATCTTTTTGTGTGCCGTGAAGTTGCCTCATCTAATTGCTGAATCAAACTGAGCCATTCTGTACATGTTTCCCTCCTAAGGCAATAAACCATTGTGCGCTAGTTGGTTAAATGGGTTGTAGAATGTAGACTTGTGTGGTTCCACAGAAAGACCTTATGTTTCAACTTCATTCAACTGCTCCAGTAATAATGCCAGTTCAGCACAAAACCAGCCCCGCACAGTGGTCACTAGTTCAGGGAGACTCCCTTGCTGAAACAGTCTTGGCTCAAAACCAGACCAGAATATGCATTAGTTCCTGATCGCTGCTGCTAGACAATAGAGGACAATATGAGAGTGAACCTGAACTAACTAGCTACATTTGTCACTTACCACCTCCATTACTTGCTGTCTCCACTCCCTTGCCATCACTGCTTGCTAGATTCAGTACTGGCAAAGTCGCTGATCACCATCATCATGACTTGCTAGCTTGAGAGAAGAGAACATGAGAAAAGAGGATGGCGGACAGCGACTCATACTCCATTCACATACACGGCTTGTGTAGTTGCATTGTATCCATGAACCCTCTGTGTTTGTGTGTGTTTTTAAATGCAAGGAAGCCCTAATGGGCTGTTAGGCTACAGGAGTCTGCTCAGATGGGTTGTTATGCTCAAGGAGAACAGTTTCTTTTATTTTCTTTAATATATGTGGGTTGTACTATGATAAATAGCTTTATACTTCATCCACCTAGATATTGACCCCAATTAACTGCGTTCACACCCCACGTCCTGAAATAATGTCCCACAGAACACCACTCTTTTGACCCAAGTTTTTAACAACCTTCAACCATCCATCATACCACGGCCAAGTTTATCGACTCAAATCAACCTGTGTTGTTAATGGTCTTGGTCAAGCAAGAGATTGGGTCTTGGCGATACAATCTGACTGGGTATGAAATACGCAGGGTGTCATGCTATACTTAAAACAGGACTACATGACTAACATCTTGGTTAGTTGGCTCAAGAAAATAAACTACTGATGTATATGCACATAAACACTGACGTATGGTTGACAATGAATCCAGCTGCTTACACCAAAGAACAGGGATCTAGATCTGAAACACTTTTAGAGGAAAAGCTACAACTGACCTCTCTGATAGCATTGCTGAACCTTCTTCGAATAACTCTTCTACCATACCCGCTGCTGACAGCTGCTTAGTCAGTTTATTAGGATGGTCTTTTGCTTTTTTTCTAAAGATTAAAGACTTCAACTTGTTTATCTTTTTTGGTGGGGATGGATGCCGTATTGTTTGATCAGGTGGGATCATGTCAACAACAATGCAGGTTGTATCATCTTTTAGCCCTCTTGTCCTGAGCGCCTCCTAAAAAATTAGGGAAAACAAGTCATTTATAAGGAAATATGTCTGATGATACACCGATAGTAATTTGGTACCCATTTGAGGCACAATAACTGGTGTTACAGCAGGATTGCTAAGAATCTAGAATGCACTAGAAAGTTTCTTACCTTAACAACTTGCTTAGCAGCAAGCTCAGCAGGCAAATCTCTGCAACACTTAGCAGCTGCCTCCGACGACAAGGCATCCCAAATGCCATCTGATGCAATAATAAGCCTCCCTCCAGCATTTGACAACTACAGAAAATAACAATAAATTAATAAAGAATGCAGTTAGCAATTTTCCACAAATAACATAGGACATGGAGCAGGAACATGTGTTCTTGTCTCTGTGTTGTTGAGGTGTCTTATATGATCCAAAATATATTATTGCCAAACGGAAACCTAGGAGGAATTCTAGGCATCTATTTGCAAAATGTCCAAAGTTTTACCTTCACTTGCTTGACATAGGGAACAGGAACTATAAATTCTCCAACGTCGATATCTCCAATGGATCTTGATAGACATAAACCTCCTGGCCAGCATCTCAGTGGACCAATCTGATAAAAGGGTGGATACAGCTTGTTAGCGTTGTTTTATAATCCTTCCAAAACTAAGCACATGTATCTATTAGAGTTATCTTATATGGCATAGCAAGCTACGTTTGCAACCATACTGTTGTAACAGAAAGACAGTGAGATACACCTCTGCCCCACCAACAACACTAAGCCTTCCAACTTCACCTCCACTCGCAGTGACACGTTCTCTCCTACAATCATTTTATATAAAGTTTGGTTAAAGCTTACGAGCTACTTTCTATTCATCAGTCAACAAAAAATGCCCATGCTATTGCTCAGGGACAAAGGAACTTAACAGAAAATATAAAACAACAAATCACTTGGAGTTAAGTTACTCTGAGTCTAAATGAAATTCAAGAGTATAGCAAATGGACACATTTTCACTCCATACCATTGAATTGTTGATTTGATGAACTATTTTAGTAGTAAGTACAACTCCAGTAATTGTGGTAGCATGGTCCATTTAATTTGTGTGCCAATAGAAACAAGACATCATTTTTTTTATTGAAGGGAGATGCAGCAGTTGCATGAAGACATATGAACATTCTAAACTAGAAATTGAATAGAAACAATACAAATAATTAGTTATATAACATATGAAAAGAACCCATGCAGGATATTCTAGTTAAGCCTTTCATATTCCATTTGCAAAGAAGCAAAGAATATGCAATGCATGCTGACTTGCAGAGCCTCTAAATAAAACACCGTATTAATGGTAAGCGACTGATACTCACTCTTCCACATTTTCTTCTAGTCTGTGATCCACAGTAAGCAAAGAAACAGCACCACCCTGAGCATCCAAAATACACCGAGAATCACCAACTGAAGCAACGGTGATAGTCCATCCGTCAATGATAACAAATGTGGCAGTCGTGCCTGATGTTTGACCTGGTGCATAGCCAAAAAGGAAAATTGCCTCAGCATTTGGCATAACTTAAGCATAGAGGTAAATCCTAAACACCAATGACAGGATCATGCCTTTGCTTTGGAATTCCTTGTCGGTCTTAACAAACCCTGCGACAAGCGCACAGGGCAGCGCATGCAACCACTCCTCCCTGGAAAGTCCCCTTGGCATCGCACTAAGGACATGATTGAGCAGATTGTCCCGGGTGTATATTGCGGCGGCATTACCATTATGGCCATCAAGAACCTACAGACAGAAACACACCAAATTAGTGAATAGTGACAACAGCCCAGTCCACGCCCTCACAACTCAACATTTCCATACAATGGTTACATGCGCAGTTGCAATTTCCAAGCTCTAACTAGCATGCGTAAAGTCATACAAAGAACTAACAAACCAAGATCTGAAACTATATAACATATACATAGCAAAGCTTAACAATTCAGCAACCACACACCCCATAAACGGGAGCCAAATCCAAGCTTCACATGCCGCAGCAGTTGGTAATACCAGCAAATTCAAGCTCACTAGCTGGCTATTTAGCTACTCAGGAGCTCCAACAAAAGCCACGAAAGCGGTAAAATCGGAGCAGGCACCCGAAATGCCAAATCGCGCCGCACTGCCACTCACGCACACTCACGAACAGGAGGGTGGAGCACACGAACTCACGGCAAAGACGGCGAAGGTGGGGGGAGGCGACGACGCCGAAGAGGAGGACGAGGTGGAAGGCCGGGCGCAGTCGGTCCTGAGGAGGAAGAAGTCCTCCCCCTTCTTCGACTGCGCCGCGCACCCGTACCGCAACAGCGGCCTCCGCCACCGCCGCCGCCCCTTGGCAGCCGCGCCGCCGTCCTCCTCGTCGCGCGCGCAGATCCTGCTCCCGCTGCCCAGCGGCCGCTCCGCGCGGACCTCCTCCTTGATAAGCGCGGCGAGCGGCATGACCCCGCTCCCGCCGGCCTGCTGGCGCCGGTGGTGGTGCGCCGCCGCCGCCTCGGATGAAGGCGACGGCGACGACATTACCCTCTCCACTCCCCGATCTGATCGAGGCGAGGGCGGGGCGGGGCCGGAGGGGCGGACAGGCACGCGGAAAGGTGGGGGAGGAGGAAGATGGCAAGGCGAGGCGAGGCGAGACGAGACGCGGTTTTGTCCCCTTTTTATTACGCCATTTTCTACTGGCGGAGTCCAAGTCCAGCCCAGTTGCTGGCTCTTTTTTTTCTTGTTTGTCTCTTTCCCTTTTCTAATTCATTTTTATGTGTTTTCCTCTTAGCTGTTAATTCACCGCCATCCACCTGGTACCTCGGCTACGTCTGCAATTCTGCATGCGCCTCACTGACAACGTGTTCACCAGAATAGTGTCCCTCCTCGGGTGTGGTAAACTCGATTGTCACCTACCTACTCCACGGACTATGGCTTATCGTGCTAGTGGCAGAGAATATTTTAACCTTTATAAAATTATTTTCAAAAAAGCTTTTTAAAATCTACTTTTATCTGGCGAGTAGCTCCAAATAACTTGGCAAACCGAAAGAAAAAAATGAAAAAATAGAAGTGTATAATATGTATACCATATGTAATATAAAAATTGAAAGTGTACATCATGAATCTTTGCAAGCATAGATATTAAGATCGAAGTTAGATATTAAACCGGTCATACCTTTATTCACAGTTTGCTCGGTTTAAGACCATTAGCTTAACTTGGCTCAAATACCATACCAAAATCACCCATAGATACATAGCCTAGAGGTGTTTGATCCGTGTAGATTGGAGATTCGAAACCCCACCGCCCCTTTTGCCCTCCCCCTTTCCCACGTGCCCACTTGTACCATTCAGCGGCCCACTCAGCGGTCTGTTGTTCGGTTTTAACCCGTTTCTATCTAAAAACCGGCGATTCAATCAGTTTTTTCCGGCTTGATTATATGGCCAATCTTTTAACTGGACCAGGCAGGCTGAGGCCCTGGTTCTGGATTTTTTTTTTAATTGGACCGTTGGTCCGATCCTGTCTAGTACTAGTAACTGTGCTTTGCAGGTGTCCACATGCATACAACATTCGGAACACCGTGCGAGAAGATTGTCGACTACCACGACAAAAGATGTAGATATGGAATAGCTTCTCTTTATGTTTGGTGGATGGTCTATCAGATTAAGAGCAAGCAAAAATACTAATGTTATTATGGTGGATTTGACATGTATGCAACGAGATCATCGTCGACAAACCCCCAGCGGCTACAGAAACGTTCAAAAGAGTCATGCTAAGTTACATGCAGTCCTTGATGTTGATTAAACATCACCCAATGGTGGATGACTCAAAGGGCAGGCAGGTAGTTGACATCCTGATGGGCGCAAGTGTTATGGATCAATCCAACGCGAAAACAGATTGAAAACACGTGTTGGATCAATGAGCCTCAACGAACTGTGAGCCCCATACGTTGAAGAGTAATGATAGGGACTAATCCCATCTGTCATTCCTAATTAAGGAGGCGGTGAATCTATTGAAGAGTAATGATAGGGACTAATCTCATCTATCATTCCTAATTAATTGAAATAGGGTGATTGTTATTTGAAGGAGAAGGAAGCATGATTAAAATTCATAAGATTAGTCAAGATAAAAATAGTATTAGTTATGAACCTGTGCAAATATGAGGCATATGGGGGCTATACTGCTTGAGATGTCTTCTGGTTTGGCCATCAGAGCATACTATTTTCTAAGCTTTGATAAAAAAATATATGAATAAATATATATTTAAAATTATAAAAATAATGGATTGATATACGCTAAAATATCATAAAAATAATATAGGAAATAATAGCTTTAAAATATAATAAATTATAGATAATATGTTATACTTGTATTAGCTTTAACATTGAGCCTGTTCGTCGATAGAAGTCCGATATGATGGTGCTCATACACATCGAAGTCTGGGAGGTTTGCTTAGCTTTAGTATATATTATTCAGCTTGAGGCCCCTTCATTGAGATAGATGGAGTTACGAACTTACTAGTTAATTTGACCATGTAATTGATAAAAAGATAAAATGATAAGTCAATCGATCAATAGGTCGATACAAACTTCTACTATTGACTAGTCACCGATAGGGTTAAGATAAACATCGGTTATGTCTGATGTACTCCTGTTATCGGCTGGTTGCTAATAGGGGATGAAGCACTCGTCTATTGGCTAAAAAGCCGATGAATACATAGGCAAATGATGATAAAGAGAATAAAAGACACATCGGTTGTAAAGCTGATGGTCTTTTGTAATATAATAGTCAATAAGCATGTATATGGACTCCTTCTATCAGCTGATTGTCAATAGAAGATATAACACTCATTCATCGGCTAGAAAGCTGATGAAGACATAGGTAGCAAGGAATAGGATAAAGGATATATTGGTTGTAGAGCAGATGGCACTCTATAATAGAGTGGTCAATGAGCAGTATGCGGAATTCTCCTATCGGCTAATTACCGATAGAGTCTTAAGCGCTTGTTCATCGATAGAAAAAGCTAATGAAGGCATATACAGATAGCAAAAAATAAGATAAAGAACCCATCAGCTACAAAACTAATGGCGCTTCGAATAGAATATGCGATGAATAGCAAGAAGCGAGACCCTATCTCTCTAAAATATGAGACCCAGTGACTACTGTGATAGTACCGTTAAAATCAGCTTCGATAGATCGGACCAAACCAAGATAGTATGAGACTGAGGCTAATGACACAGAGACGACGGAGACTAGATCGAACGTACGGACGGAAAGAACGGGCGAACCCATCGCGAGCCGATTTGAGAAATTTTCTGAAAATATATGTATATCGGTTGAGAAGTCGATACACTAGGCATGAGGCTCAATGTGTGGATAACTTATTGGTTAGCCGCTCTGATGAAACATTCACGTAAAGAACTATCGACGTATGACTCAATTTATTATCAGCAATCTAGTAGGTCAGACCTAATCGATGCAGTGCGAGACCAATGATAATATAGGGAGCTCAATAAACTGATAGAACCACGTGAACGTAATGTGATGCACCTGATCAGACTAAGAGATCGGACTTAACTGATATAGTCTTAGGCAGAGCGAATACACCAAAATAGTAGTGGGACTTATTTTTTTATCGAAGATCGGACTTAACCGATGTAGCCCCGCGTCGAGAGCTAGAACCCATCGGTAAAAATCTACATAAACTAGGGTGATGATGCGTTAAAGTTGTATTGAGAGATGGATACAAGATTTCCAAGGGATCTATATTTATACCCTAGAGTTACAAGAGTCTGATGCATTTATAAACAATCTCTGAATGTTATTTACTAAACATAAAAAAATTATCTCTAAGAAGTTAACAAAACTACTTTGACTGAATCGAATATATCCTCAAACCATCCGACTAGCTCTTTTTCTATATCAATCGGATTCTTTTCATAAGTCGATCGACTCTCTTGTAGCTTACTATGTTACAAACAAACATATAATAATTACTAGTGATGATAATGTAACATAATGAGCTTTATGATGTAGCAAGTTAAATAAAGAAATATGTGTATTTATAGGGTCCACCAAGAACGCACTAATTCTATGATTAATGAAATTTCTCCTTCCTCAGAAAAACATTATTTTTACTTTTAAATCTTTTAGCCACACAATCTATAGTGACTCATAGTCATGACATGCCTCCATAAAAAATTCGGCAGTATTGCTACAAATACCTTGTCACAAACTGTTCATAATATAGTAACATTTTTTGTCACATTTATTTTGAGAAAATAAGTTAGCTCTATTTATTCAAATTAAAAAGTTTGAAAACAATAAAAATTTCCAGCACTAGGCTAGGCTATTAATCTAGATTTTTTTATTTTCAAAATTATTTATTTAGATATTAGAAACAAACCCTCTAATAATTTATTTTTGAAATTAATTTTTTATGGCATAGCAAAATGATGCCTTGCCACACCACTAGCCACCGTGGGTGATGGCCATATTCTCACGTTGTAATAGTTTTTAACTAGTATGATATTGTTGTCTTTCATGTATCTAAAAACGGTGCTCAGATAGATATTAGATGGATGGTGACCAACGGTCTAAAGTTTAGTCCGCCTAGACACAAAGACGATAAACCATATAGTACACTACACTTTTTGCCCCTATATAAATACACATTACATGTTTCATAGGGTATTTGAGAACAAAAGTAAGATTTAAGGCTTTTTTGCTTGAATGAACATTCCATTAGCTTAAAATTAGATCTTCCATTATCCTCAAATTTATCATATCATTTTAAACTATGTGCCCAAAATAAGAAATAATATCACATGTTAGGCTGTACCCTTGTACAACCACTAATAGAATGTACCACAAATATGATAATTGGCACCATAAACAGAGCTGCTACCATGACACCATGAGATAGACAAATAACTTGTAGTGGAGTAAGACATAGTTCTTAGTTCTCACCAGTGATGATGTAACTAATAAAATGGAGTAGTAAAATTTAAAGTACAAATACTAGCATAGAAACATTGTTATAGAGAACAAAACACACGAAAATGGAATTGACATCACTGATTGACATGATTTGAAGTACTTCTAGTAATATCTAAAGTAGTTTGAATGAATTACTGGACAACTTAAAAAAAGTACAATTTAACTTTGCGTGTAGCTTGTGACTTGGAAGCAAGAAACGATGTCATCATCTGTAATTGCACAAAAAAAATCACGTACAATTGCTCTCTCATCTTATTTCTTAGTTTTTTCTTCACATTATTCATGGAAGAACACTAGCTAGCACATAAAGAATTAAAACCAATTTCAGAATCTTATAAACTATTTCATAACTGAGGTTCTTTATTTCAACAAGCATGATGAAAAACATTTTCCACATTTGAAAACCTTTGATCTCTACATACATAATTGATGAAGCGTGCAAGCTGAAAGGGGATGTAGCAAATCTGATTCTGAGAAATACTTAGAATAAAATTGATCAAACTTAACCAAATTTTCCTTATCATATAAGTAGCAAGTGAATCAATAAGATTGAAGGGTAATCAACTACGTGTTTACCTTATCAAACATGTCATTTTTTTGAAGAATCTTTTGGAACTTCTAACCGACTTGTAGAAGCTATCCATATCAACAATTTTGATAGCATGCTTCACACAAAAAGAAGTGATATCATTTTTTTTACTGAAAGAAGTGACATCTTTCAAAAAAGATTTCCATCCATCATCCTCTCACAATAGTTGCAATTGCATATTTGTCAAATAAATTAATTCAATTGCATTAACAATATCTTGGTCACTCTTTTGCAATGCATTACTTGAATCATTTGAGTACCCACATATGGTGGGTAACAAATGCACCATAAAAATAAACTTAAATAGTTCCAACATAGTCTGAGCTTGTATAGCCTCTATTTTTTTTAGATTTGCCCTTCCCAACCTATCAATGGGTAATACCAACTACGATATTTGTATATGTAGGATTCGGCTAATACCAAAATATCCGTGAGATAGTAGTAAAAAGGAGACATAGAGAGATTTTTATGCAGGTTTAGTCCCTTGATGTGAGTAATAGTCATACTCATATTTATATGTATTTGTTGATTTTGGACCACACAAAGTATAAGGCGGAAATAATTTACTCTATCTAGACTATCCAACTAGTGTGCGGTAACCTATGCGCTGAGATGTAGTTGGCGGCTAGCAGCGAGATAACTCATTGGATTTTTGTTTAATGTGACTTGTGTTTGGCTTGAGATTTGATTTGATATCCTCCCTTCCTAGGGGGCTATTATTTTTATACCGATAGATGTTATCTTCTTCAAGTAAAACTCAACAAACTTATTAGATAATAAGACCAAGTAGGTTGATTCGTTCCCGAATCGAACTTTACAGTCCTAACATAACCAGTCACAATTTGTTTCATTAGTCATATACACTTTTATCTTTAGTGACACCTATCTGTATATATATAGAGAGAGGTACACGGTATTTTCGGATATGCTTTAGTCTAGGTATAGGAAATATGATATATCTAGGATACTGACATAACCTTTATGAGAACTTTATGAATTGAAGGATACAAAGTGATAACATGCATTACAATCTTATAGTGAGATCCCAATGAGTATCACTTGACCTACTCAAGCCCATCCCTGTATTTAGACTTGTGCCAATTTCAATGTCACTCAAGTCCAAAACTTCTACAATTCTTTGTACTTGAGCTATACAAAGCATTTGTGCCTTTTTACAAGAATTCCCAATAATAATCAACATGTATCTATGTTGCCCAAAAAACCAAACACAATCAGGATTCTCCTTAGCAACTACCACATGTGTTAATTAAAGTTGATGTGCAAAGCAATGTACATAGTAAGCAAGGGAACATTAATTCATAATTAGTTTCTTAAGGCCATTAAGATGACCCTTCATGTCACTACATCCATCATATCCTTGCCCACAAACCCTAGACAAGCTCAATGATTGGCTGCCAAGGATTCAATTGCATATTTAAGTGCTAAAGAAGAAGTGTTTTCAACTTGGACAAAATCGAGAAACCTCTTAACCATCTTTCCTTTTTTTGTCAATATACCTCAAATAGAGAGCTAATTGTTCATGCTAGTACACGCCATTAGATTCATCGACAAGTATAACAAAACAACCATCACCAAGTTTTTGCATGATAAGGCTTGTAGTTGCTTTGGCACAACAATTAATTATCTCCTTTTGAATGGTAGGACATGTCATCTTACAATGTTTTTGGAGCATTGATTAGAACCAACTTGTTGACCTCTTCAAAATTTTGGTCTAACCAATTCAAAAGCTCAGGAAAATTGCCTCTATTACGTGAATCATCACTTTCATCATGTCCATGGCAAGGCACAAGAGAAACCTCAACCACTTAAGTGAATATGTCAAGCGAGATTTGTGCTGCTCTTTGTATATTTGAGTGTTGGAAGCAACTAGTATCATCACTTTGTATAATTGACTCTCTAATTGATTGTTTACTGGAAATGAATAATCATATTTCTTTTGAACTTGATAGTGACCAATGTTAATACTACCAACATGTCTATCAGATCTCCATTTCATACTCAAGATTCTAAATCCTTCATTTACAAAAGAATCTCCACTATGACTAGATTGACTAATTTTGTCTTTGAACAAGTAACAAACAAAACAAAAGGCAACATCTAACTCCACACTATACTCTAGCCATTTGTATTCATGAAACCAACATTTATCTCTAATATCTCTTTATGGGAACTCATGATTTGGTTGGAATGGCCCTAATGCAAGGAATCCTTCTAGTTGCATCTTGTTTATTAACATCATTGCTTGAGATGGGAGTCCTATGTGCATAATCATTTGGAAGAAAATCAACATCATGAATCCCTTCACCATCATCCTCTAGAATTTGGGATAATGGAGAAGATTCTATGCTTGGGCAAGCGCTCTCTCTGGCTTTGTGCTTGGGCTGGTTGCCCCTATCTCCAGCTGCACTCTTGGGATTGTATCACTATCATGGTCATGGGGTGCTTCAAGTAGCAACTGAATAGAAGGGGCATTTTCTAGAATCTGAACTTCAATCTCAATATATCAGTGCAGAAAATATGGCATATCCCTAAGACATAGGAAAACACCAAATATCTGTATAGAATACCTATATGTATGTCTATAGGAAGGCTATCCCCAATAAGGAATTACATTCTGAAAACCAAGACCTACTTTGAAAAGACTACAGGAGACCTACTCGGATTCGGCCAGAACTTAATCGAAGACTACCAAGAATACCTTTGAGTCCCCCTAGAATATGAGGGGACCAATAGGTATAAATACATGTCCCTAGGAGGGGTTGGAGAAAAAAAGAAAACAAGACGAACCAACAATCAACTCAAGCCACGAAGCCAACTGAGCCACGCTGAAATCAATCCCTCGATCCACTAAGAGCCACCAAAATCCAACTTCCATACATCCAACCACCATTTAGTCGAAATTGTGGACAAGACTAGCAGATAGGCTTAGGATAGACACATGCATCCATTTTGTTCTCATGTTCTACATATATCAATAAAGCAACCTCCTCAGGCCGACATGACATAGGATTATTAGTCTAAGAAAGACAATACATTTATAAGAAATAAAAAATGTCTCTCATCTGACTAGGATCCCTCTCCGGAGATTATAAAAAATAAAAAATGTCTCTCATCTGACTAGGATCCCCCTCTGAAGATAACACACGCAAAGAGGATTTAGGTATACAAGTTTCTATTGCAAAGACTTTTATCCATGACTCAATAGTTAATGGTTTTGGAAGTGAGGTAAAAGCTACCTTCTATGACTTAGTTGATCTTTCCCACGAAGACTTCAAATCTATTGTCTTTAATTTTTCAAATTTCAAGCCCTATAATTCAATTGTTGACTAATTTAGTTTCAAGTTAACAACAATGGGCAATGGATTGGACTATTTGAGAAGATGATTCATTTAAAAATTAGAAATCTTACCAATGGGTGGTGGCGACTAGGTGAACCAAAGATGGAGAGGGTGGAGTGGAAAGCCGAGAAAGGCAAGTATGTCTTTACACAGTCACGGGTTCCAACCGCCCAGCCATTAGGCGCTGACGACCTCGGCGTTGGTGGTTGACGTCGGCATCGAATGAGACAACATTGTTGCAGCAGGGGATCACGAGTCATGACGCGCCATTTGATGGAGACCATGGAGTGGGATCAATGGGGTGGGGTGAGGACTAGGGTTTAGCTACCTTGTTGGGCATACTAGTACCAAGGTTTGGTGGGGAGCTGTGGGATGCTAATAGGTTGGTATTTGTCTCTTTGGGTTGTACATGTTACTTTTGAATAAAATTTCCTATGTATATATGCATAGCATACCTTTTTTTTTTGCAAAATTCTATGGTATTCAAGTGAATATGGATGAATCACATGGGGATCTGCCCTTGCTTCTTAGAAACAAACATATTTCTCACGACTAAACAATACATAGTAACATAGAGCAATAACACATATTTTTGACAACTCCAAAAGACATGAATATAACACATAATGGAGTAGGTGACAAGCTAAAAGGTTTAAAATCATGCTAGATAGATAGACAATTGGTGATATGAATAGTAAATATGATGATCAAATGTAGCTAATCACCATTGTTCTTCTCTCTGTCTTCCCCATATTATGTTATTAGGACCACATCCTCTTGGTCAGATTTGTACTCAATTTCCTCCTCTTTGATGTCTTTGGTCTCAGAGTGAAAATCTTCATCAATATCTCTTGCAGGAGCCAATCTTGAATTCCTACATAGCTACCTCATCAGCCTCGCATGCTTCTTCAATTAATTTCCAAGTCAAAGATAACCCCATAAAAGGCCCACCATCTAACTCTTCCTCTCCACAATCAATCAATCACCCTTGAGCATAAGTTGACTTGGTTAAAGCATCTCCAAGAGAGTAGCTATCTCACTCTCCATGCCAAAGAAAAAAACAACATGCAAAAAGGCTACAACATAGTGGCTACCTGCAATACTATCCCATTTGGCTAGGTTAACGAGAAGAGTAGGTGGCCAAAGTTAGCACCCCGTGCCACTAGCAATCCCTGATGCCTATCTCTCCTGTGACCTCTCTATCGCGCCATCATTAGGACAACCATCTCCTCCTTCTAGATCCCCCACCCATGTTGCCTCCTTCTCCCTAAGTCTCTCCCCACCAACCATGCCACATCCTTCCTCCTCTCCACACCCATCCCCTCCCCACACACACCACCACCACCACCAAATGAGTGCCACTGCCTCTTTGCTAAGTCGAGTAGTATCACCACCTATCTTGGTGGCATAGCAAGTCAAAGAGCAACATTACCTCTCCTTCCTTTGCCTTCCCCCACCCACGCTGCCACCGAGGTCTCTCCACTTATCCACACTAGGGCCACCGCCTTCCTCGATCCGCTTCCCCCATGAGTGCCACCTCCTCTTCGCGAAGCGAATAAGCATTGCCGCTTTTTCTCCCTTGGCTACCTAGATTGCTTGGCCTCTTTGGAACTGCCAACCTTCTCTAATGCCAGTGCCTCCCCAGGCCTCCTCATCGTCATCTACCCATTGACACTACTAGTAGCTCATTCCCAATAGTAGCTTATCCAGATGTAGATATGCACTACACAAGGTATACATGGGCTTCAAGTAGTGTTGAATGATGTTGCATGTGTCTATGAATTAATTGTATATGTGAGGTTGATTGAAGTGCTATTGAAATGGTGAATTTGTGTTGAATTTTGTTCACATCGAATCGGTCCTCCGTGTTCACCGATGGAGGTCCAATGCGATTACGTGAATACGCCGAGCCTAGGAGATCTGCTTGGCTCCAGTACAGGTCTTTCAGCTTCGAGATCCCTTCATCGGAGTTACTGGAGTTGTGGGTGTGCTAATCAATTTGATCTTACAATTAACAAGGAGATAATTTGATGAGTCCGCAAGCTAATCGGCTGATACGAACTCCTACTATCGGTTGGTCGTCGATAGAGTGTCGATAGTCATCGACTGCATCCAATGTACTCCTGTTGTCAGCTAGTTGCCAATAGGGGCTGAAGCACTCGTCCATTAGCTAGAAAGCCAATGAAAGGCGTAGGCAAATGGCAATGAAGAGAATAAAAGACACATCAGCTGTAGAGTCGATGGCATTCAGGAATAGAATAGTCAATTGGCATGTATACAGACTCCTCATATCAGCCAATTGTCGATAGAGGGTGTAATACTCATTCATCAGCTAGAAAACCGATAAAAGCATAGGCAGGTGATAAGAAATAGGATAAAAGACACATCGGCTATAGAACCGACGGCGCTCTGGAATAGAGTGGTCAATAAGTAGTGTGCTGAACCCTCCTATCGGCTAGTTGACTATAGAGGCTATAGCGCTCGTTCATCGGTTGGAAAACCGATGAAGGCATATACTGGTAGCAAGGAATAACATAAATGACCCATCGGCTGCAAAACCGATAGTGTTTCGAATAAAATAAAGGATCCATTGGCTACAAAGCTGATGGCGCTCCGAATAGAATATACGATAAATAGTAAGGAGCAAGACCCAATCTTCCAAAGATACGAGAGGCTAGATTGGACGCGCGGATGGAAGGAACGGGCAAACCCATTGGCTTGCTGAGCAGATGGGAGGTATTATCTAAATATATATATATATATCGACTGAGTACACTAGGCATGAGGCTCAATATATGAATAACTCATCAGCTGGTCGCTCTGATGAAACGTTTGCATAAATACCTATCGATCTATGACTCAATCTATTATCAGCGGTGTAGTAGGTCGAATCTAACCAATGCAGCACGAGACCGATGGTAATAGAGAAAGCTCAATAAGCTGATAAAACCATGTGAACTTAATATGATGCACCCGATTGGACTAAGATATCGGAGCTAACCGATGCAGGCTTAGGAAGAATGGATACACCAAGATAGTGACGAGACTTACCCATTCGCCGGAGATCGGACTTAATCGATGCAACCCTGCATCGAGATCCAGAACCCACCGGTAAATACCTAGATGAACTAGGGTGGCGATGCACCGAAGTTGTATTATTGAGAGATGGTTTACAAGGTTACTAGGGGGTCTATATTTATACCCTGAAGTAACAAGAGTACGACGCGGTTATAGACAACCTCCAAACGTTATTTTCTAAACATAAAAAGAAACTATCTATAAGAAGTTAACAAAACTAATTAAACTTGTCTATCTTACGAGATATATTCTATTGATATAAAGTATCTTACTGTGATTTCTACGGCTCCTTCTCAGACTTGGTCACATCTAGATAACCTTCTATCTTTGACTAGACCAAATATATACTCAAACTATCCGATCAGTTCTTTCTTTGTATTAATCGGACTCTTTTTATAAGCCGATCGGCTCTTCAATCTTGTCTGTGGGGCTTACCAAATTTTGGTGCAAATAAATTTGTGCTAAATTTGTGATGGATTTGTGTTGAGTGAACTAGCCATTTGGACTTGGAGAGAGAGTTTTGGATAGTTTGTTAGAGTGTGCATTAATACAGAGAGGGATGTTTTTTGGCATGGATGGCCAAATAAAAATTTGGAGAGCCATATTTGGCACCTCACTTAGAGATGTTGTTACAAGAAGGGTATCCATTTTCTTTATTTTTCTTGGCCTTATCCTTTTGCCATGCATTTGGGATTCTATTGAACAAAGACAAGTTGGTTGAGGTATTCACAAGTTAGCTTATTTCTTTTCTTTGTATGAATCTACAAAATGACAAAATTTCATGTCAAATTTAGATATATATACTTCAAATAAACATGGATAATTACTAAGAGTTGGGATGCTTACCCCTTTAAAACAACTCCAATTCCTTTCACAATCGGAAGACTAGAAGTGAAAGAAAGGATCCTTACTATTGGCTATTGGCATTCCTTAATCCTTTGGAAATTAATCTGCAAGCGCACAGATATCTTTGAAGCTTTTTACCTTAGAGTATTCCAAGGTATCAAATCCACAAGGAACAAGAAGTGATTCTAGAGAGAATAGGAAATATAAGAGAGATTTCAACAGTCTGCGAATCCAAGGGATATCTTCACTATAAATAATTCACAACAATCCTAATTTATTATATCTTACTTTGGGTACGGTTTAGATTCATTTAGGAGAATGGCATTCGGCATTATCGGGTCACCTACTAAGGCTTTGCTTGAAGCAACTGATTAGTTGAGCTAAATGATGGCATCCGACATTATTGTACCCTTCAAGTATCTAATTTTATTTAGATTCAAGTTTAATTGCTATTTTCTGAATAAAGTCATATGTATTCAATTTATATTGGCGATGTCATATTGTTTTTATCTTGCAGGAATAAGGTTGATTTTCACTGATAAGATCAACAACCTAGATAGGTGTATCGATCGCTAAGGCACAATACAACAATGTCTCATATGGCTATATTCAGGTCGTCAACGTTTCTCCCAATTCATAGTTACCTTCAACTCACTAAATGATTGGCCCACCCCTACTCACATCAGTTGGAAACCAGAGCATATAGTATATTAGAGCTTTCATTGTTTATTGAGTTTTCATCTACCTATAACCAGAAAATAGTCATAAAAAAATTTCATCCATTACCTAGCCATATTTTAGCCATTGCATTCTTCCTTTTGTTCCAGCATCATATCGAGTTGTTGGTCTTAGCATCCAGTTGTTTATAGTTTTAAGTTTCTTTCATGTTTAGTACCACCATTGCCACAACTGCCATCACGTCTTTATTGCCGCCAGGATATTCGAGAATATAATCATCTCGTCGCTAGACTTTCATTTTCGTAGTTTTCATAAGTTTTTGTTGGTTAACTTTTTGAGTTGTCAATGTCCTAGGGTTTTTGCCATTGCCGTGCCTGTATGGTGCACATGAGGAAGCAGGAATAGGACATAGCATATTAGGTCGTCTTGGTTTGGTTTACAGAGTTTTGTTTTCTTTTGTTGTTGAGGTCCTCTTCTTCAAGGTCGATGCTACTCCACCAGACAAGCGAGTCTGAGTTCCTCTCGTATTTATGTGAGACGAGAGGCCGTGTCCCACTCTTTGTGTTCATGGCCGAGTCCCTCTCCACTATATAGGATATAGCATACTAACAGCAGTCTACTACATACTTCATTCGGCCCATGTTATCTGTGTTGAATGCAACGGTCGAGATCATCCGGATCCTCTTACCCGGATCGCGTCGCCCCACGACCTTCCCCCGAATCATTCGACCTTCCCCCGAATCGCTCCTCTCCCCGCCCGCCGCTTGCGCGGTCTCCTCCCCTCTCCGCTGCGTGCCGCTCACCTTCCGTTCGCCGCCGCTGTCCTCTTGCATGCCACCTCCCGCTATGATGACGAGGAAGGAGTGTGCACACCGGCATCCTCAACGGCGGGGACCAAGACGTCGTATCTGACTACGCATCCTCCTTCCTCCTCTTTGGCCCTCCTGCTCTCGCTCCCACGAGGCAGCGACATCCTCCACACAACTAGATCCGTGATCCACGTCACCGTGCCATAAGCCGTCGAGGATCAGAGGGTGGTGACAAGATCGCCGCCGGCGCTTCACCTTCAGTCCTCTCCGCACTGAGCGCCTGTTCCTCTTGTTCTCCGCCCGTCCTTGCCTCACCGAGTGCCTGTTCCTCTGCGGCTCCGCCCGATGTGCCGCCGTCGGCCCTTCACCGCTGGTCCTCGCGCCGTTTTTGGCCACTTTCCCAGTACCGAGACGCCGCTACCGTCCAGGAGCCCTTCATCACAGCCGTCCTAAACCCTAGACCCAGAATCGACCCCCCTTTCGCTTACCGGCGATGAGCCAGCGAACTTCCAGGTTCTAGGTACGGATCCCTCCCTCCCTCTCTCCCCGTGACAGGCACGGCATCGATGGGCCACCAGTTGTTAATTCCGATTGCTATTGAGGAATTCGTTGTTAGTTTTTGATTTGCTATGCTTGTTTCTGAATTACCATGCAGTTGCAATTACGGAAAACTCACCAGTAACAGCAACAGCAACAGGCAAAGCCCAACCCCTTTGGGCTTGGCGCTGCAAGCAGGCAGAAGTAGGAGCACCAGAAGCATAATCCTTTCAGTTTTGGGATGCATGCTCCTAGCCGATCAAACTTTCGTCAGCTCTAATCAGAAAACAACTTTTCATTGCACAACATTTCCCTGTATAGGGGGTATTTTTGTGTATATGACTAACAAATTGTTGTATTAGCTTTTCCAAATTATGTGGGTAAGGAACCCTTGAGCCCTGACAAAGCAAGCAGAGGCTGGACAACAACCACAAGCTGCCACACGTGAGTCAATGATGCACCAGTGTTTTATTTTTGATCTTGCCTGATTATCTTGGGTATGCATGAGTCACCGATACTGTGAATTGTTTTCTAGCTCATGTGAAGACACTCAATTCTGCAGACAATAGGTTTCTGATGTTTTACGAATGTGGCTCCTCATTCGAAGCCTTGCTTGTTATTTTTTGTTTACACCAGTGCCCCTTGCAACAAGAAGGGAGATATTAGCTTCAGCAGTCTAGGAACTAAACCCTATGAAGAAGGCAAGCAAGGGCATCCTCGCCAATCAATAGTAAGAACGTCATCATCCTTAATAGAAAATATGAAGACGCATTTTAGATTAACAAACGTGTTATTGTAATACTTTGTCCAGATTCCTGTATATCCCCTTATACCTATTATATTCTCTTGTTGCATAGTTACGCGTATGTGGAAGTTGAAACTGCCATATCTGTTTGCATTTCAAAAGCTGGGAGGTTTATTTGTGGATTTTGGCAGAAAAGAACACCACTTATGTAGTTACGTTAGTTTTGTTTATATGGTCTGATATTTGTAAAATTGATTCTTTATTTTTTTTATTTCATGAAAAACAAGCTAGAACTGATGTGCTTCATTTCTATGATAGCCTTGATAAGGTCAGTCCACCAGTATTAAGATGAACAAAATGCTTGTCATATTTGTGAGAACTGAAACTGTTCCTTCTGCAATGGGCTTTAATTGTTGAAATCTGGTTTTTTCCTGCACATGGTTTGGGAATGATTATTATCTCTTTCTTTTTTTTGCTGTACTGAAATTTGGTTTGGGATTTAACTTGTGAACTATATCTCTTTGCCACTATAGGATCTAACATTCATATGTTAGCAACCCAAAAATGGATCGACACAATTATTTTTATGTACTTAATCTCAACAAGATTGTCCCTTTGAGTTTCAGGATAAGGCCATTCCAATATTTCTTCTGCTACTAAGTCCCTATAAGGCCATTCAGACTTTATTTGGTCCTAATATTTTTTACATCAAGGCATCTATTCTGTTTCACCATTTTCTGAATTTTGGCCGTGGAATGTCTCAGAAATTGGTAGTAGGGATGAAACTGGTTCGGATAGTTTCTATCCGTCCGGAAGTTTTTTCGGAAACCGATAGATTTGGTTGGATAGTTTCAGATATTTCAGAAATGGAAACGAATTTGGATTTTTTTTTCTTAAAAATAAAAATGAATACAGTAAGGCTATTATTCAGCAGAAGTGGAAATCGGTCGGAAACTTTCCGAAATTTTTACCGGATATCTGAAGATTTGCAATGTCCCAAGGCCCAAACTACTCATCAGTCTAGCCCAAGAAGCCCAACTATCAGTCTATCACTTAACCCTAGCTAGCATTAGATAGTCAATTAAAACTCAGATTCCCCTTACAGCGACACTATCGCTAGCGGCACATCCAGGGAGCTACAGTGAGCCAGCAACCATGCTGGGGCCAGCGTGCCACGTCTAGTGAGCAGTCGATCGCCGTCGCCGCCTCGTCGCCTCGCCCTACTGCTGCTGCCCCTGCATCCTCTCCGTCTTGCCCGTTGCCGTCGCCATCGCCTCCTCCTCTCCTCACCCCACCGCCGCCACATCATCTCCGTCTCGCCCCGCCACCGTCGCCTTCTCTCCTCGCCCTACCACTGCCTCATCCTCTCCATCTCACCCTATCGCTGCCGCTTCCTCCTATCCTCACCTCATCACCGCTGCCTCCTCCTCTCCTCGCCCCATTTCCGCCGCATCCTCTCCATCTCAACCTGTCGTCGTTGCCTCCTCCTCCTCGTCCCACCGCCGCCTCCTACTCTCCTTGCCCCACTGCTGCCACATCCTTGTCGAATCGCCATCTTGCCTCTAACATCTCCATGTGAAGCTCAAGCAAGTTCGTCCACTTCTACAGCTCCACTTTATCTGACCTAATGATCCCTATTGCTTGTACCTGGGTTGTGGATCTCCTCATTGATTCGATTTTTTTTCGTGTGTATGTGTTATGTGGTAGATCTGTGACTGTGATGGATTCCTCACATGCAAGTAGCAGCAGCTTTAGCTTATGCAATGCGAGTGTAGTAGCTTTGCCAACACCACCGATGCAAGGAGTTGGTTGCCAACCCACATGTGCCTGATCCAACTGTTGTTGTAATAGCACCAAGAGTTGCAAGTTGATTTGACACAAGGTACTACTACTACTGAGGCCGCACAAGGCCCTCTTGCAAAAAAAAAAAAAACCAAAGAAGGCCAGCTCAAAAGTTTGGGTGCACTTTAACAAGTATGAGAAAAAGATAAGAGGAGATGATGGAACAGAGATTGTAAAGCTTTGGGCCAAGTGTAAGAAGTGCAGTTATAAATTTCGTCGTGAGACCAACAGGGGCACATTAGTATTTTTGAATCACTTAGCCAACAAACACCAAATCAAACATGATCAGCAGCTTCTAGATCTCAAGAAGAATGAAAGCGATAGTGGAATTACATCCGTTGAGACTTTCAGGTATGATGAGGCTGTTAGCTTGAAGAAATTTTATTTGGCTATTATTATGCATGAATATCCCTTTAATATTGTTGAGAATAAGTACTTTGTGGTTGGGTCTATCATCAATGAACTGGACATGGAGAGCCTTGAGTAAACTTATGATACCTTACTGTCCATGATTTGTGCTTCTGTTACTTGTAAAATTATCTAGCTGACTGTCATGCCTTTCACTAAAAACAGATCAAATTTTTATTCACAGGCAAGGGATCTAAATCATGAGCAAGATGTTGATGGTGATACTGAGATGGATTGTTCTGAGGATGACAATGACATAGTGCCAACGAATATTTGAAGGAAATATTTGTCAATTTTAATTTGCAAGTTGCATATAAATTATGTCTGTAATGAACTATGTCCAAGTTGCATCTAAACTATGTTTGTGATGATGTGAGTTTGTGAGAGTGACTATTATGTGTGTCAGTGTGTGCACATTTGATCTGTTCAGTTATGGCCTTATGGAGTTATGGGTATGGTGATCCCCTTTGATCTCAATGTGTGATGTGAGTCTGTGAGAGATGGATTTCCAAATATTTATATGTCCAGTTATGTTGATTTATGAAATGTTGATCTGTTCGGTTATAGGCATGATGATCCACTTTGATATGTTATATGTGATGTGACTTTGTGAGAGGTGGATTTTCAACTGTTGATATGTTTAGTAGTTATATTCATTTATTAAAAGCTAAAATTAAAAAATGTTGAAAGAAAATATTACAAGTTTTATCTTTTCGTTGATTTATGAAGCTCAGTTTGATGTGTTTTATATTCTGATAAATATCCGTTATCATATTTACTCCTGTTTTTTGATTCAATAATATTTTATTCCGTTTTTTATCCAGGGTTTCTGATTTTGAAAAAAATATATAAAAACAAATAGGGTAAAGATGGTTTTCATCCGTTTTCGAGCATGTGAATTCTGTACAGTAATATACGAGGAAGCAATTTGTTACACATTAGGAGCCGTGATTCTCACATCTGAGTTTTGAAAAGTTATTTAGTCTGTCTGGTCTCACTTGAATTACTACCTGCTGTGGAGATGCCAATGGGCTTTCAAGCAAACACATCTACTCATGCGTCAACAGTTGGGCTGCATCTTGTCAAGATAAGGTTAGTGCTTATTGATAGAACATTGAATGGTATTTCTTCCTTTTACTTGTTCTGTTATTCATCCGGTACTATATGTGAACTGCAAAGTTATTTCGAAACTTTTCCAGCCATTAGGTTTTAAGACAGATGACACAAAGCTGAAGTGTGCTGGATTGGATTATTAGCCGTATCCTATGTTTTTACTCGAGGTATGCCACTTTCCTTCTTCTATGGGTGCATCAATATAGTTGTTAAGTATTATTCATCTGGTATTGTATGTGAATTGCAATTTTTTTTTGGAAACTTTTCCAGTCATTAGGTTTCAAGGCAGATGACACAAAGCTGCAGCATGCTGGATTGGATTATTGACCGTATCCTATGGTTGGTATGCCAGTTTCCTTCTTCTATGGATGCATCAATATAGTTGTTAAGCACTATGCATGAATTTTAGTCTACATCAAATAGTGGTTATTTAGAGAAGCAGGTTGACTGAAACAATACAAGCAATATATTTTACTTGTCAATTTGAACTCCCTTCATAGCATTTGCCTGATTGTGGCAACATTTTTTTAGCTGTAGAAGTAAGTGCAAAGTAGCATTGAGTTTGGCGGATGGCCAAGTAGATAAGCGAACTGAGATTCTGGCAGGTTAGGGCACTATGTAGCCTTGGCGCTGCAATGTGCTGATCAAGGAGCGGCTGAGCAGGGGCAGGTTAAGATGATGTATCCTCTGTTCCTAAATCCTCAAACAAATAAAGATTTTAGTGCCAAATTTTATTTGGATCTTGTACTGTAAATCTATAAATTTGAGGACGATACAGGGGAGGGAGGCTGAAAATGAAGCTTGATGTTAAGAAAATGGTAGTCAATTTGATGGAGTTATATTTACAAAGGATTAGGCAGAAAAAGCATTAGTACTTCATTTCCTTCTATGCGATGAAATAACTAACTGTACTTTATTTCAGTCGTTTGCGTATGGGTTTAGTTTGTGTTGGAACAAAGCTGCCAGATCGTGCGAATCACCCCTGTTAATCTGGAGCTCTATTTTCAGATGTGTTTACTTTCTGAACACTGTGAGAGAACTAATGATATAAACCTGCTAGGTTTTTTCTGTACGATCTTTCGATGAGAGGCGTAGGATAACTCGATTGGTAAATGGAGATGACGTTCTTGGCCTGACTACAGCCTTTCAAGACCACGCCTTAGCGACCGATACACCACTTTTAATGGATGTCACGATCTTGTGGAGCGCAACAACCAGCCCCTAGGGCTCTCGTCCTATAAGCAACCGAAGAACTAGCAAGAACGAGGAAACAAGTACTGAATTGCAAGATGAAATTAAAGGTTTCAAACTGAATCTTAATCAAGAGTGGGGTTCCGAAGACAAGGAGATGGGCAGCTGATCCAACACGCGCGCCTACAGGCAAGTAGCGAAGACTAAACTTGATCTAAACAAAACCCAAGTGTTCCTGGTGACGGCTAAGGGGTATATAATGTGGGGAGGATGACCAAAAGAGTGTTTGGGTCGTGCTCCAACCCTAGGACGCGTCCCTATTGGACTCTAAACAATACATAGCCCATTGGACTAAATTAAGGTGGCGCAGCACCCTGAACAGAAAAATCTCTCAGTGATGATTTGATGATTACCGCCGCTTATGAGAAGATATGAGCATGAGGCCAGATCCATATAAAAGTAGACTTAATTAGCTTTCCAACAAGTCCAGAATCACCCAAATACAACTCCGTATGCAACCGTGGCGACTGTTGCAAGTTGGAGGCGTGCTGCAGTCCGAATCCAGCCTACGCGACTCCTTTTCCCTTTCGGTCTTCTCCTTGATTCCTAATCAAAACAAGAGGGCACGTGTCTCTAAGATCTAAACAGGATGGATAAGAGCTCAAGAGGGCACTCACTTGATGATTAAGTTTTCCAGCACAGGCACGAGTAATAGGACCAGCAATAGGTACTGGTGTCGGCGAGGATGTATCGTTAGTGTTGATGTCTTCATCATCCTCTCCTTCTTGCATTTGAGTCGTCCTCGACTCAAGCTCATCTTCCTCACCCAAATAAGGCTTCAAATCGTGTGGATTTAAGCGTGACTTAACCTTTTGACATGTTGTGCAGTGAGCAATAAATCTCTCCACGTCTTGTCGCATCTTTTGCCAAAAGAAATGACCAGCCAGAATGTCCTCGGTCTTTATCGCTCCAAAATGTCCCATCAAGCCACCTCCATGTGCTTCCTGCAGCAACAACAAGCAAACGGAGCTAGCTGGAATGTATAGCTTGTTAGCTCTAAACACAAACCCATCACTGATGATGAATTTGTTCCACGATTTTCCATCTTTACAATGTAGCAACACATCTTTAAAATCAGCATCATAAACATATTGGTCTTTAATTATGTCTAATCCAAATATCTTGTAATCAAGTTGATTCAGCAAAGTATATCTCCTAGACAATGCATCCGCAATGATATTATCCTTCCGTTTCTTGTGTTTAATAACATAAGGAAAAAATTCAATAAATTCAACCCATTTTGCATGCCTACGATTCATTTTTCCTTAACTACGAATATGTTTCAAAGATTCATGATTAGAATGTATAACAAACTCTTTGGGCCACAAATAGCTGCCATGTTTCTAATGTCTGAACAAGAGCATATAATTCCTTATCATTTGTAGAATAATTCAGAAGAGGTCCGCTCAATTTCTCACTAAAATATGCAACAAGTTTGCCTTCTTGTAACAAAACACCACCTAATCCAATTCCACTTGCATCATATTTAAGTTCAAAAGTCTTATTAAAATCAGGAAGTTAGAATAGAGGTGCATGTGTTAACTTATCTTTTAGAATGTGGAAAGAATGCTCTCGTGCTTTGCCCTAAGAAAAGGGGACTCCCTTCTTTGTGAGCTCATTCAACAGTGCAGCCATGGTGCTGAAATCCTTCAAAAAGCGGCGATAGAAACCAGCAAGTCCTAAGAAACTCAGCACTTGTGTGACCGTTGTAGGTACGGACCATCCCTGTATAGCTTCCACCTTGGATTTATCAACTTCAATTCCCTGTGGAGTAACAACATAGCCAAGAAACGATATTCGATCGGTGCAAAAAGTGCACTTCTCAAGGTTACCAAATAAATGTGCATCACATAAAGCATTAAAAACAGCACGTAAGTGATCAAGATGTGCATCCATGGATTTGCATCATCAAAATAGACGACAACAAATTTCCCAATAAAAGCACGCAAAACCTCATTCATTAATCTCATGAAAGTACTAGGTGCATTAGTTAACCCAAAAGGCATGACTAACCACTCATACAAACCGAACTTAGTTTTGAAAGCAGTTTTTCATTCATCTCCCAATTTCATACGAATCTGGTGGTACCCACTACGCAAATTAACTTTTGAAAACACAATAGCACCACTCAATTCATTAAGCATATCATCTAATCGTGGAATAGGGTGCCAATATCGAATGGTGATATTATTAATAGCCCTACAATCAACACACATACGTCATGTTCCATCTTTCTTAGGCACTAAAATTACTGGAACAGCACAAAGACTAAGAGATTCTCGTACATAACATTTGTCTAGTAGTTCTTGCACTTGTTGCTGAATTTCCTTTGTTTCTTCCGGATTTGTCTTGTATGGCGCACGGTTTGGCAAAGATGCACCAAGAATAAGATCAATTTGGTGCTCAATCCCGCATATTGGTGACAGCCCTACTGGTATCTTACTTGTAAACACATCAAAATACTCCTGCAAAACGTTAGCAACAATAGGGGGCAAAGAACGTTGCATATCCTCAATTGAAATCAAAGCATCCTTGCATACCAAAGCATAAGCAACAGAGGTGGATGCATTGAACTCATTAATATTAGATTTTTGTAGCAAGCATACAACGTCCTTTCAGTTTTATCTTATCTTTGTTATTAATTACAGATTTATCATTTTTATTGCTCTCCCTCTTTGCTTTAGCAGCCCTAGCAACATCAGTTTGCATAATAGCTTCAGGAGACATAGGATGCAACACAATTTTTCGATCATGGTATAGAAAAGAATACTGATTTGATCTACCATGATGCATAGAATCTCTATCAAATTGCCAAGGTCTACCTAGCAGAATGTTACAAGCTTGCATAGGCACAACATCACATTCAACAATATCTTTGTAGGATCCGATGTAAAAATTGATTCTCACAAGTCTAGTTACCTTTGCCTTACCACTGTTGTTCAGCCATTGGATGTAGTAGGGATGCGGGTGTGGTTTGGTGTTGAGGGCAAGCTTCTGCACCATATCGCTGCTTGCCAAGTTGTTGCAGCTACCTCCATCAATGATCATGCGGCACGAACGCTCTTTGATGACACACTTTGTTTGAAATAAAGTGTGTTGTTGATTTTGCTCCGCCTTCTCCATTTGTGCACTAAGCACTCGCTGTACGATCAAGCTCTCATAGTGGTCCACTTCACCTGCATTAATATGTTCTTCTATTTGTTCTTCATTACCTACATGGTCAGCCGCAAGCAATGCAAGTGTATATTCATCAAAATCACTAGCAGATGAATACTCACCATCATCCTTGACAATCATAACATGCTTGTTTGGATAGTCACGCATCATATGCCCATATCCCTTGCACCGGTGACATTGTATGTTGTTTGTTCTACCCGTCGATGTCACGGATGAAGTACTCACAGCAGGCTTTTGCATCGTCTTTGCAACTGAATTTGTGGGGGCAGCTCGAGTCTTGTCACTAGATGATGGAGTAGGAGTACGTGTAGATGGAGTTGTAGCCGTGCGTTGCTGCCATGAATTAGCTTTCCCTGCAGAAATATTACTCCTTGCGCTAGCACGTCGTCCCTACACTTCCCTTTCAGCTTTACAAGCAAGATGAAACAAATGGGTTACGTTATTGTATTCTTTGTAAGCGAGGATGTCCTGAATTTCCCAATTTAACCTATCCAAAAACCTAGCCATAGCCGGTTCCTCATCCTACTCTAAGTTACAACGCAACATACCCGTTTGTAATTTCTGATAATATTCTTCTACACTTTTAGAACCTTGTCTCAATTACTGCAACTTATTTATCATATCACGGGCATAGTAAGATGGAACAAATCTAGCTCTCATGGCTCGTTTAAGCGCATCCCAAGTTTTAGGTATGTTATTAGGATTTTTCTTGCCATATTCTATTCACCAAACAGAAGCAAAATATGTAAACTCACTAGTAGCAGCCCTAACACGTGTAGTCTCAGAAAATTCATGACATGCAAACTTTTGATCAACAGCAATCTTCTAAGTAATGTATGCATCAGGGTCATATTTACCATCAAAAGGAGGTATTTTAAATTTAATCTTACTGAAAGCATCATCATTATTATGTACCTCGCGTTGGCGGTAGCCACCCATACCTCTACGGTTGTGACATAGGCGACGTCGATCACGAGTGTCTCGATCATCATGTTCAGTATCAACAGTGTAGTCATCTTCATAACTACCGTGCTCTCGATCTTCCTCTTTTTATTTTTTATGCTTCTCTTTATCATCGGTGTGGAAGTCATCAAAACGCCTTATAAGAACAGCAAGGCTTTTGTCCACACTAGCAACAGATTTCTCCAAACTTGTAAGCTTGTTGTTTGTAGCAATCTGCGTAGCCTCCAACTACCCAAGCTTTTCATTTGTCACCTGCAAGTCATTATCAAGTCTCTCTGTGTGCAGCTTCACTTTCCTTTTAAAATGTTGTATGATGCCCTTAGTGCGAGGTGAATGTTGTATTTGGTTATCATTGTCTGTCCCTGTCATGGTTCAAAGACAAAGACAACAAGAAAGCAAGTGAAGAAATAAAAGCCCTATAACTACTAGGATGTAGCTACAGCAAGTCGCTTACTCTCAACTTATTACACAAGTTCTTACCAATTCTTACCATGATCGACAGGAGGGATCATCTATCAACAAGTCTACAGCAATGGATGAAGTGTATCGGTGCTGCAGCACAAGACCTGTCAAGCTGTAGGGTATATAGAGCTATAGGTGGGCTGAAACAAGGAACGAACTAGCACCACGTTAGTTATAAAAAGCAAGCTAAATAATCGTTCAACTGGTGGTACTGTGCTGGTCCTAGCCTAGACTGTGCTAGAGACACGAGCCTGGACACAAAGGAAGACACAACACACCACCCGAAGCGAACGAAAAACACAAAGAGCAACCCTTTTTTTTCTTTCTCTTTTTTTTTCAGGGGACACTCAAAATTGATTATATGAACCAGAAGACTCCCAAAGAGCAATTTACCACACACTTTTTTCAGAAAGGACAGGGGTATTCTAGTAATTAAAAGATACTCTCTCTCTCTAGAGTAAGCCGAGCGTCTATATATGAAATACTTGCTACGTGATTACTTTGGTATTTGTAGCACAAGGTGAACTGATTCCTTGTCCGATTGGAACCTCTAATTCTACTCAGACTCGGCCAACAGAGAGGGTTAACCAATTTCTCGTTGGATTGGAACTTCAAAATCTACTCAGATTCAACCAATAGAGAGACAATATGGCAACCCGTGTTGTGATATAAATGTGACAAGAACTCAAAACTCTAAGGGAATAAAACTAAGACCAGCAACTCGACACAACCGATGCAACCGAATATTCAACAAGCCCTAACTAGGTAGCACTAGCCACGGCTCAAAGGTTTATAGGATTGCAGGAAACTAATCTACTATTTTTTTGGCTTTTCTGGGCTATAGGAAAAAAAATAAAAACAACGAAGGATTGGAAGTCTCTTACCAATAAACCTTGCTCTGATACCAATTGATATGAACCCGCTAGGTTTTTGTTTACGATCTTTCGATGAGAGGCGTGGGATAACTCAATTGGTGGATGGAGATGACGTTCTCGGCCCGACTATAGCCTTCCAAGACCGCGCCTTAGCGACCGATACACCACTTCCAATGGTCGTCACGATCTTGTGGAGCGTGACAACCAGCCCCTAGGGCTCCTGTCCTGCAAGCAACCGAAGAACTAGCAAGAACGAGAAAACAAGCACTGAATTGCAAGATAAAATTGAAGGTTTCAAACTGAATCTTAATCAAGTGTGGGGTTCCGAAGACAAAGAGACGGGCGGCTGATCCAGCACGCGCGCCTATAGGCAAGTAGCAAAGGCTAAACTTGATCTAAACAAAACCCGAGTGTTCCTGATGGTGGCTAAGGGGTATGTAACATGGGGAGGACAACCAAAAGAGTGTTTGGGTCGTGCTCCAATCCTAGGATACGTCCCTATTGGACTCTAAACAATACACAGCCCATTGGGCTAAATTAAGGTGGCACAGCATCCTGGACAGAAAAATCTCTCAGTGATGATTTGACGATTACCGCTGCTTCTGAGAAGATATGAGCATGAGGCCAGATCCATATGAAAGTAGACTTGATTAGCTTTCCAACAAGTCCAGAATCACCCAAATCCAACTCCGTATGCAACCGTGGCGACTGTCGCAAATTGGAGGTGTGCTGCAGTCCGAATCCAGCCTACGCGACTCCTTTTCCCTTTCGGTCTTCTACTTGATTCCTAATCAAAACAAGAGTGCACGTGTCTTCAAGATCTAAACAGGATGGATAAGAGCTCAAGAGGGCACTCACTTAATGATTAAGTTTTCGAGTACGGACATGAGTAATAGGACCATCAATAGGTACTGGTGTTGGTGAGGATGTATCGTTGGTGTTGATGTCCTTATCAACAAGCAGCTTTCAATTTTATCATGGGTTAGTATGCATTGGTATATTTTTAACTGCAGGTCAGCATCTCTTAGTATGTGCAATGACCGGGGAACATATTTATTTGGTTGAACCCTAATCTGATTGATTGCCAGATTATGTTCTTTTCTCTAGGTGCGTACATGAGTTGATGAGGACTTTGTATAGATGCTCGACGGTAGGGTGGACCATTTATGACGCCTGAGAGCAGATGGTGCTCTAGAATGGAATCAACATTTTTATAATTGTATCCAGGTAATTCTTCCTGAAATTAATTGGTTTCACCAGTTAGTACTGTTTTCTACCTACACGTAGTGGCACAAACCAGCACTAACCACGGTTGAGGATATCTCTTCAGGTTAGCTTTATGCATATGTGTGTATTTTTCCTAATGGCAGATCTAATGGTCGTGTTTGGTTCTGAATAAAATAATCCCTTTTATAAATTGCAAGAAAGTCTGTAAAAAAAAATTGTACCAGAACTGTGACACTGAGCTTCCTTCTGGGTAAAATTGGTTTGGTACCATCTAAAAATCCTTACCTTTGGAAATCTACCAATCAAATCACCGGTATACTTTAATACCACTGAAAGTTTGAAATGTTTAGGATTATACCATTCTGTTGCTCTGAACTTACTTTTTTTTGTTGACTGTTTTCTGCTAAATAATCAATGTCACCAAACCAAAATTCCTCTTCTTTTGGCCTGTCACTCAACCTGGTGAATTCCCTGGCAGTCTACATGTTTTCATCCCTTTGTGAACCATGCTTGCATCAGTTTTGGACGATTTTGTTTCCCTTTACAAAAGGGCAAAGTATTTAATATTTTTTTCAATATTTTCATACGAAGATGTTGTCAACTCTAATGCCCGGCTACTACTTCCGTTCCCTATTACAATACTTTTTTGTGCCTTGTTTCTTCCTATACAATCAGGTTGTGCTAGAGCTACAAGAGGACGGAAAGCTTACTATTCATGGTCCTCCAATTGTGTTTGGTAGCTTACACAATGAATTCGTTCAGAAGGTTATGTTATGTAATGCAGCTTATTATGTTCAAGCTTTGTTCCGGTATGCTGCTATCCACGCTCTTCTGAGAATTGAAGATCTTGTTGCCTACATTCAGTCAAACAGTATTGAGCTTGAAACTACACATGTTGAAATGCAAGGTTGAGGCGAGGGAAATCCATCAGATCAGACAAGGATACATGGGCTAATTTAACTGCCTGATGCAGATAAAGGATCAATTCGTGCAAAGCATAACTTAGATAGACACTTCAAAATTACCGGCGCAAACTGAAGTTATGTATACTATGTTAGTATACAAACTGTCCCGCCTGACAGCCTGTGGCTAATGAATTATAGAGTACATTAAAAAACATGGCATTGACTCTTCGGTCTTCCAAGTTCCATCCTTTTTTATTACTGTACTGTAGATAAGCTTTTTTTTACAAAAATGTTATTTTCTATGCCAACTTATCTTAAATTTATCTCATTCTGTACTTAAACATATATCATTTTTTATTGCTTAATTTGTATTATGAAATGTTGTCATAGTATTAGCATGTACATGGTACTAGTGTTCTGTTGAGAGGCTGAGTCCGTGTCCACCTCAGCCGACAGTTTCCCCACCCCTGAGACAGAATTTCATCCTCAAGTTCAAGTCGTGTCAAACAACTTGATGGAAAAATTTTCGGTATCAGTTTTGAGATCTGTTTGCAAAAACTAAATCAATATGATGAGAGCATTCCATTTTTATATATTTTTAATTTTGGGTTTGCACTTTTTCATTTGAGTTCCTATAATTTTGATATTTATGTTTGAGTCCCTAGAATATTTCTTTTAAGTCCCTTGGTCAATTTATGTTGAAAAAATCCCCAAAAAAGGCAGAAATGTGCTTAAAAATAAGAAAAAAATGCAGCGCAAAAAAAGTGAGAAAAAAGAGAAGTTTGTGCATCAATTGTTTATTGTATTTTGAGCGAGTGCCTCAGTTTCTACCCGGTGTTGTTTGTAGTGTAGGTCATATCTACAGACTGATTTTGACTTTAAATGATTATTAAACCTTGTATTATCTCATTTGAGCATTTATTATTTCTTGCTATACAATTAAGATAGCTCTACATATTTAACTACATATATTCAGCAAGTGCTTGCTAAGTTGAGTCAGTGTGGTTATCATCCAACTTGCATGGATAAGAATTATTAGTGATATTGATGAAGACATCAACACTATCGATACATCCACTCATGGCCTAATTACCCGTGCTCGTGCATGTTAACTCAACTATCAGATGAGTTCATTTTAGGTTTATGTTCCTCTTTTTTTACCCTGAAGGCACGTACACTCTTGTTTTATTTACGAACGATGGAGAGGATCTAACAGAAAGAAGATTAGTGCGGGATGGATTCGGACTATAGGACAGTGCCAAATTCTGACGGCCGTCACGACTTCATACGAACTCCGATTTAGTACTTAATGGAAAAGTTATCAAGTCTACTTTCAAATGGATCTGGCCCCATGTCAATATCTATTCTGTAGCGGCTGCAATTGTCATTTTTCTACCGAGTGTTTTTCTGTCCACGATGCTGCATCTCCTCTTTTGGGCCCAATGGGTCATGTATCAAGTTGGGCCCATTAAGGGCGCGTCCTAGGATTGAGCACAACCTTAGCACCCCTGTGGTCATCTTCCCCTCTTCTTAAACCTTCAGCCGCTACCAAGAAGAGGCGGGTTTTTATTGATTAGAGTTAGCGTCTTGCTACTTGCATACAGTGCGTATGTTGACTAGACCATCCATCTATTTGTCTCCGGAACCCCGTCATATTGTGAATTCAGAGTGAATCTTTTATCTCAATATCTAGCAATTTCAGTACTGGTTTTACTTGTTCTTACTTGTTCTTCGATTCGGGTTTATTATGAAATATGCAATAGAATGTGAGTGATCAATATAGAATTTATCTTTCCTATAGGAGAGATATTTCTAGGCCTCTCGATATACTAGATGTGAAAGTTCATGTCTATACCAAGGTCATTGAGGAGTCAATCAGAAGTTTGTAATCTATTTAAGATTAAGAGAGTGATTGAGCTATTAAGAGAATGATATAAGTCACATCTTAAGTTCAATCGATATTATAAGGTAAAGAGATTTGTACATAAAAAGTCGATATGATCTTTACGTATACTTTAAGGTTAATATGATTTGATAGAGACCGCTATTTATAGGAAGAATAGAAGAGCGTTTCTAGATTACGGCTAAATATACATGAATCTACAGAGTCGCATGCTTAATGGGTTGAAATGCTTATTCGAATGTGATTCGGATAAGGGTTCAATTCAGATAGGGATTCGAGTAAACTCCTATTGGTCCACGGTTTCCTAGTCTAAAGTGAGAATGAATATATACAGAGAGGCAAAGAGGTCGAATAGAGATATCTCTATTCACCTTGAGCAAAAACCCTAGCCATCACTTCTCAAGCCAAATTCTAGCCGCTTATAAGTACTAGTACACCCGCAATCAGCATTTCAGCTTTGGACGTGTAGATACCGGTGGAGGAACTGCTTATTGTGGTATTGATCGTTATTAGGATCATAGCGATCAACTACTTCGTTTAGTACCTCAATGCGCGCATGGTTAGATTGGCTTTCTCAACCCTACTTTTACTGTATTACTCGTCTCGTGATAATGATCCATGATCCCTACTTTATATCATGTCCTAGTATGCGTAGTAAAAAAATTGTTTTAAATAATAATAAGGGCTAACAATAAAACTGACATAGGTCTAACACAATATAATAGAAACAAAAGGGAATGGAATGGGTTCATCCTCGTTCAGTTGCCATGTAGGTTTTCAACTATAATATATCCAACTGTGATGCTTACCCGTCAAAGGTAGGTTGGTTAGCCCACCACAAAACTTTTATTCTTTCTCACAACGTAAACCAGTCAAGTGCTATCGATCGTATGTGGCTATATACTTGGCATTTTATCTTGCATGAACCAACGTAAACAGATGTAACAAATAATTAACATCGCTGACCTTAGGGGAAGAACTTTTAGATTGGTTCTTGTACGTCTAGTTATCTGAACCACTGTTTACGTGCGTCAATGCAATACCAGAGTAACTGTAACTACAACTACATGTATAGTAAACTACATTGTAGGATTCTCTATGGCACATATCTAGATGATGTTCTTTAAACGTGATCTAAAGTAGCGGCATGATACAGAGAAAACCCTATAGTAAACATGTAATTTAACTTTACCTTGTTGGCATCTTTGCTTTTTGGTGACTATGTTGCCTTCCTACAACATGCATGTCACCTTACGGAGAGTGGCACCTAATTTCTTAGTCTATAAATTATAACGTAAACGGTGTCATATCAGTATAAATCATCTGCTCACGCTTTCTTTGTCTTGATGTCTTTCTTCGACGAAGATCTCAATCTATATAATTCAAAGCATAAACGATGTCACTTAAGAGTAAACTATTTGCTCCAACCTGCTTTGTCTTCTTCAACGAAGATCTCGATCTATAACACAAACATGGCAAACATTGTCATGCAGGAGTAAACCATTTGTTCCGGTAGTGTATCTCTTGTCCAGTAATGATTAGTGTAAACCAAACTTATTCCGGTGTCCAAATGACGTTAATACCAGCCATGTGATTTCAGCGAATTGTTTACTCGGCTGCCAGGTGGCGCAACATGATTGGTTGTACGGATGTTTATACAGGTTTATGCCGACCGCACTTAAGAAATCCTCTTGATTGAATTATGGATGTGTGAGTGTACTTGAATGTTATTTATTTTGTTTATATGTTAACTGTATAGTTTTTTTTAATTCAAAAGTTGAGGTGTTTTTTCTCATATTGTTGTGGGTTATTGATTCTTGACAATATACCGTTCCAATACCGATTATATTTTGATGTTCCCTTTCATGTTTAATTTGGTAAGTACTTTCAATCAATGTTGCTTTATCATCATACACCATCACTTATTAAAGCGTTGATATTGTAGGTCAATAGAATCTTAATAAGTACGTGTGACCACCACCTCTAGTTGCAACACACGGTGGGCCACACCTAAATATTGTATCCCCTCAACTCCTCTCCATCTCTCCCACCTGACTTGCTCTACCCAATCCCTCCTCTCCATCGCATAGATGATGTTGCCCCCCAATTGAGTCTAGCAATGTTCTATCACTCTCACCTCACCCCCATCAATCTCTACCTCCTAGTTTTCTTTTTTAAAAATTTATTTATCCTACAATTTTTTTAGTTTTTAAAATTATTTTTTTAGCTGCTTGAAAATCTTTTATAACTATTATACAAAGCAATCGATATATTTTGTTCGAGCAGACCGATACTAAAGAAGAAGTAATAAAGAATGTATTTTTAGTTTAATATCAACCAAAACTAAAAATATTTTAATCAAACATAAAAACTATGGGTTGTTCTCTCGAAATTATACAACGGTAGAGATATATATATATATCATTCTCTCGTCTTCTCTAATTAGATTGTATTTTTATTGCCTCTTCATCCCACCATCCTCCACACCGACGCCATCCACACCGATGATGTCACACGTCTCTCTTCCCACCGATGATAACGCCCTTCACGCTATGCACTCTCCTTTCTATCAACAATGCTGCCCTCTATGCCACCACCGTCCCCATCTTCATTGTTGATATCGCCACGCGCTTGTCCAGTGGCGATAATGCTACTTACGCTACCATCATTTTTAAATTAAGAACTACTCTCGACGGATTACAGAGAGGCTAATTAAAAAGAATTGGATGAGGTCCTTAATATAATATATATATATAACAGTATAATAATAAAGAAAATAGCAAACGTTGTGGCCTATTATTAAGGGCTTAATTCACAACCTCATGTACAGCAAAATAAATAAACAAACATAGGGAGGTGTATTAGTCAGGTTCAGATTGCAATTAGTAATTTACGGCAATAAGCGTGATTAAGGACTTGTTGTGTATGAAAATTCAATACCTCTCCGTTCTGTGTTTTAATTTATATAAAAATAATTAATATCTATAATGTCTCATAATAAATTTTAATAAAAATAATGTTAATATATTTTTCTATAAACTAGCCCGAGAGACCTACCTGTCAAAGAAACTCGACCCCCGATGCGACCATCGCTAAGATTTCTCTGCATGCAGTGCAGTTTCATCAACAGGACAGGACGAAATTAATTACATGGCCTACTCTAATCCAGTCAGATCGATACAGGTGTGTGTGAGGGGGGCCGTTACCGTATGGCGGAGAAGCCCTGATCCTGCGGCGCCGGCGCCACGGACGTAGATCCGGCTCCGTGAAGAGAGTCTCCGAGCAGCGATCGAGCCGAGGATGTGGGGCGAACCGACATGGCCCCCTTCGCCGCCTCTTAATTTCTCCCACGACAGCGCTCGCTAGGGTTTGAATTGATAGATGATTTTTGACCTGCCTGCTTTGCTTCCCCTCCCTTGATTGGTGGGCGGTGGTCGGTGGAGGTGCTCAGCTGATGGACCGAGAGTCTTCCTTTGCGATCCTGTTATGCTGCTCCGCGACCTTCGTCGGCCAAGCCGAGCGAATCGAGCGCTCGTCGTTGGCCCGGCGGAACGAATCGATTCAATCCCGAGCTTGACTTGAGATACCAGGTTAAATAGTAGTTTTTAAAAAAAATTGTAGAAAAGTTATTTTAAAAGTTATATTAATATATTTTTATTTTTAAACTAATACGTAATAATTGTACGCTAATTGTAGGTTTAGAAACTTTTAATGGTATGAAACCAACATTCCCATGTCTTATCATCAAAAGTATGTTTTATATATATTTTAAATTTACAATAAACTATTGAAAAAGATAAATAGTCAAACGTCTTTTCTAAAACCAACAATACTTAAACACAGACCTAGTATTTGCCAAAACTTGAGCGAGCTTAACCAATTGATCTCCAGCAATGTTAAAAATTTTAATACCATGTGCCATCTGATCCCATATACTTCTCTAAATAGAATATAAGGTGTTTTGGTTTTATTTAATTTAAACTTATGTAACATCTATAACATCAAATTAATTTTGTTAAATTAAATAAATTTTATAATTAATATATTCATGGTGTTAAAAATATTGTTATATTTTTATAAAAACTTAGTCAAAAATATAATGGAGCTTATCTTAGGATAAAATCAGAACACTATATATTCTGAAATTAATGGAGGGAGTATGTGAATATAATATATGAAAATAAATCGGTTACTTGATTGTCTTTTCAAGAACAGATGGATTATCGGTAGCTCCCTGTGGATATGTACCACCGGATATTTATGGGTATCTTTTGTCACAAGCAAATCTAAGCTGATGCTAATTAAGAACAAAGTTGATTGTTTGTGGTAACATGTGTGCAGCTCAAATGGTAGGTTTTTTATAGTGAATTTTATTTGGGTTTAAGTGAGTCGTATTTAGGGTTATTTATTTTTCTAATATAATTGTCAAAAAATTATATTTGAAATTTTTCATTGGCCTATACTCATCATTTATTTAAAATATAAATATGTATAATGTATCATTAAAGAGGGTGTATTTACAGGTATAATGCATCATTCAAGATTTTGCAGGTACAATGCATCATTAAAGAGTGTGTGCTTGGAATCGTGGGTATAATGCATCATTACTTTATTAGTTGGAGGCAATTTACGCTGCTTTTCCTACTCGCGTTTTTTAATGGTTCACATTTGCTGTAAGTGTCGTATCTCTCTGATTTTGCTTAGGCTATAAAAAAATAACCGTATTAGGGCTATTTAACCTAACAATCTTTTCCTCAAGATAGAGAAGTGAAATTAACAGATGCCTGCAGTCAGCCCCAACCTATCTTTGCCTTCCTAACAATGTAATTAGCACAAGAAAAAAAAACAGCCCGGTACATACGATTCTAATGATCAAATAGCTATACAATGCATAGCTATATGGCATATTAATCTTTTATTCCCAATATGTTTCCCCAAGCATGTAAGACCACATCAACACCAAACTAGTTAGTACATGCCTAACTTGCTTCCTCGTTGCTTGCTGCTAGGGCAAAAAATGCATCTTTTTTATACAAAAACACATTTTTGCTGTCCCAGTATCAACAGAAGCAAACAATCATTTTTTTCTTGAGACCGTAGCAACACACGGGCAATTCGCTAGTCAAACAATAATAGTCAACGCTAACAGCGGGAACACATAATAAAAGGATATACAAAACATTGTTTCTGATCCCGAAGGCTAGGCCTTGTTTCTTGGAAAACTCTAGGCACATATGACAATATATGGTCATTGGTCAGGTGTAACAGCCGGTCAGTATTCTTCAGAAAGGTGTAAATCAAAACAAATGGGGCAATTAGCAGGTCAGCATATTAGGAGACAACAATCGGCTCCTATCAACAATTTATAACACATGAAACAAGGGAAAGATTTTAATCTCACACCAAAACATTAGCGTATGCCGATCTCTTTCACCAAAATCTGTGCTTAACAGCCGCCCTCACTTCAATAATGAGCAAATGGCAATTCAACCATGATCACCAACCATTACACCCACAGCTATGTCGAAGATAATCTCAGTCAGCATTACAAGCTCAGTCGAGATATGCTGGTTTTAAGCTTTTGCTTAGTGAGGCAGCAACTGATGCATGAGTCGATTAATCATCTCATAACTGGTGAACGTAATGACAGCATTTGGAGTCGTTCTTAGCAAATTTGTAGCACAACCTCTGTAGAAGCCGGGAATTCCCTCCTTCTGATACACTTGCTTGATACAGTCGATTACACCGGTGTAGTGCACAGCACCATGATGAGCACAACCTTGTTCTTGCAACTTAGATCGTACCACCTGCCAATATAAGCCAATTAATAAAATGAAAATAAAACATAAGGGGTTTTTCAAGTTGCTAACTACCTGTGCTCCAAAAACAAAATCAAAACGATCCCACGAGAAAGCGATCGTTTCTTCATTAGGTTAATTCCTCTTTCCTTCTTTTTCACCAAGTAGTGTCTGAGGGAGGTTAGATCTTAGCTATTTAGCCTCTATGCCTCTCTGCTTATTTATTCATTTTAGAATAGATTCGACATTTTAAGCAACAACATTTCTCACTTTCCTATTTTAGCAACAGCCCAACTCACTTTCCTATTTTAACAGCATTTCACCTATCCAAAATGTAGATACCAAAACATCTAACCAAATTGAAAGATACTAAGTGTGACCAATGTGTTTATTCAGATATTCCGTAGCAGGAGACGCATTTATTCAACAGAAAACCATTTAGTACTCAAAGAAAAGGCATTATGAAAAACATACAGAGAACGAACAAAAATACCTCATGGGGGTATGTTATTATTGAGGTCGCTACTTTAGATCCTGATGAACAAATAGCTAGTTTTCCTGGGCTGAGCTTATCAACTGTTGTGTTGTCTGAAAAGCATGTGCGCTTCTTTATAAATCTTCAAGTCGTGAAGACTCAGTTTTTAAATCAAACTTCGTATAGTAAAAAAGATTTTTTTACCTCTTTTAGCAAAGTAGAACTTCACATTCTCGTAGACTGGGAGCTGGATGGCCACATGAGTAACCCCAGCTAGAGAAGGAAGAAGACCACTATCATCATATAAAAAAGAGATCAAATAGACAAAATATAAATGAACTGACCAGGACAGTATGCAATATGATTAAGGTGAAACCTACCTATACAATCCACGGATACCTTCTTCTTCTGCAATTCGCCGTAAAGCAGACCAAATGCTTGTGTAAGGCAGCACACTTGGTCTCATCCCTTGTGTCTACAAGATGTAAATAGAGTACAGGAATAATTTTAAACATCATCCAACGTGACACATATATACATGTAACAATTGCTAGAAATAAGATTCTATGCCCAAAATTATGCAAAAATGATTAAAAAAACAAGCAGGGTCACGTCAGGCTGTAATTATCAGGTCAAAATATACTATGCCAAATAATTTTTCAATCATTGGCTATAAACATTCATGTAATTCACACAGATTTCAATAGTTTAGTGGGCAGCATTCTCAGATTTGTAATAATTAGTTTAGTCATTGATAACAGCATTCATGTAATGACAAGGTAACTAGAATTCACCCTATTCTCAGAGTCATGATTTCTAGACAGAAAACATGCTTCAAACAGGTGGTTCTTTTTACTAATTTTGAATGGACTCATAGTAACTAAATGATTAGCCAACCCTGTCTTACACTTTGTGAGTTAGTTGTCTTTACTAGGAATGAGGTTTGACTCTTCAATCTAAGGGAAGTTTCAACATGAAAACTATATGGCCCATTGCCACACTTCCACAATCACACGAAATATGAGTTTTCATGGCTATTATTAGGTTTGTTGCCGCAGTTGTCATATACTAAACATCCTTAATGCAAGTCACATCCATAATGGTGGGACAGTTGCAGTGGTCAATTTGTTCGCCAGAGACTGGCATGCCACAATTTGGCAAGAAAAGTACAGTTGGTGTACATACTAACCAAGCATGACATCTTCTATAACAGAGCAAGAGAAGACTGGTAGCTTGTTCACGAGAACTAAGGGATATAACTGAATACCCCAAGAAGGCTTTTACACATGTTTGTCTAAAAAAAGGTTTCTAGTCTAGTTTATTGAATGATGCAAACTTAACAAAACATCTACTACTATGGCTTGGCGTAGCCTCCAGGCTGTCCTGTGATACCACATCAAATGCAATATTTGCTGTTAAAATATGCACCTATTAGCTACTAATAACACATGTTCCAAATCCTCACAGTTGAAAATTTTCAGGGAAAAAATGAAAACCAAATCCCTTCATGGAAACCAAGTTTCTCCCATCTCTAGCCAAGATGTTAGTGACTGACTGACTTGCGCTGATTTCTCGAACCATGGTTCAATCTACTGCACTAGTGATGATGCATTGATGTCTCAGAATTGACAACTACCCAAGATAAATTGCATGCCCAATATGTGGTCCAAGGAAAATGTTCACAGAATGTGTTGAATACAGTTGTTTCCAAATTCCATCGGGAGGTCAAGTGACTAAAGAAGTGCTTATACCTCACAATCACAGTCCACACTCTTAGCCAAAGCCCATAAAAGCTTTTAATTTAAACCCCATTTGCAAAACAAATCCATGGATTTTACATTCCTAGTATGCAGAGAACCACCACAATAATCAATCTTGACCAAAAATCTATAGGCAGAACATCATTGTTTTGAAGTTCTCCATGCATGGAAGAATTAGTTGATAGATGTCTTACACAGGAAATGATGCAGCTCAACAGCTCATATCATAGTAACCTAAACAAATGTATGGAATTTCGCACATTTCAGGTCTCTAGGATGGTAAGAAATACAGATTCAGGTACATCATCAAAACCCTGGAACATTGTAATCATTTATCTGATGATTGGAGCACACCTTCACAATGTAAATGTTTTGACACCCCGTGGAACACCTAAGTTTTGGTCTCAAAAAAATTGTATGTTCTAACTAGCGACATCAAGCACCCTCATAACTGCCCCTAGGATTCACGTGTGAGGCCATTAGCACATTAATCCATCATATACCTAGCAAGTAGCAAATACAGACGTATTAGCAGTATATACTACTGTGAGCCAAGTTGTATTACCATCTCCTACAATCTTACAGGATATTTATTAGTCTCTCATCTCAAGAAAAACCACAGCCACACCCCCACTCCCAAAAATAAGGTAATAAAATTGCTAAGTCACAAATCTGTAGAAAGTTGTTTTGAAAATAAAAACCACATAGGGAAAAATAAATAGACATAAATTACTATGATATAGCGTACTTGTAGCCTAGTCTTCACGACCCACAATGGATTAGTTGCAATAGCTGTTGCAATCCCAGCACATGAAGCAGCTAGAATATTTGCTTGGACAGACAATTCGCCAGTATTATCACCTGCATAATGAACATTAATGGTTAGGAATTGGTACCGGAGTTTGTACTATGATTCTCCACATTAACAAAATTATGACAAGGCATGCTGACAACAGTTGATGCAAATTCAAATATATGTTATTTATTTAATATAAGTAATCATCCCTGAATTAAAAGCATAATTATGACCACAAATCAAAACTAGAAGACATCTGCAGTTGTAGGACTATAAGTACTAGTGAAGAAAACGGGAGGTGGCTACTGACAGAAAGAGGCAGTTTTATTTGGACATATGTATATATATTAGTGCCAACTAGAGGACAATAATGTTAGCACGTAAGAGCCACTGGCACAGAAAGACAGTTGCAAAATATATAATAGGACAAAAAAACTAACTAAGTTTTGTAAATGTCAGTAACCACTAGCAAAAGCAGTCAGTGCAATTAAACCAATAAATTACCATAACAAGCACGTGCTGGCAGATATAGTAGTGTTATCTTTGTCCATGAAAAAACTATTTGCCCACTTCTGTAGGGTAGAACCTTAGTTACCATGCACTACCTGTAACTTAGTTTTTAATGAGTCTATGGTATTTGGTAGAATTTAGGATTTATGTGTGCGTGCATGTGTGCACAAGACAGTTATAGAGATGAGACTTAACTCCGCATTTGCTTATGTGCATAAATTCATCGGAATCTCAATTGAAGTTTCTCATTTCCATGATTTTACAACTATAGTTACAGGAAAAAATAAATGACCCTCACACTCTGAACAGTTTCCAGCAAAATTATAAAATGTAGGATCATGATCTAGTTTGCCCATAGCTTTGTCTCCTATCCTATAACAGTCCTTAGTTGTAAATAAATTAACTGTTATATATGAACTTCCTAAAGTAACAAACTAGAAAAACTCCTTTTATACCTTATATACATGTCTAAATAACAATTTAACCACAGTCTCTACTACATCTTCGAAAATGGAAATAAAGAGAAGATATAGACTGAAATAATGTAATAACTACAAATACAGCAGAGATATAGACTGCAAATGCTGCAATAACTACAATCTTGACTTCCACAATGATTTGAATTGTGAAAACATGCATTTTTCATAAAAATGAACTTATAATGTGGGATGGAGAGAGTATAGATAAACTATCGGATCATATTTATGAACCAAAATATACACCTGGTAGATCTAATAGAATCCACTTGACTCAATTAGTCAATTTCCTAGTTTGATTCAACTTAAGTCTCTCAGTTTCTTCAAGTGTAATTGCATGGACATCTGCACTTAGTACATTTCCTCCATTTGTTTGGGGATTTGACATCTACAAATAGAAGGCAACCATAACATCTGAGAGAAAATAGATCCATGTCTGGTTGGGATCACCAGACACTTAGGTAGTTAGGTTTGTGTAAGAGCGCTGTGATATATCTGCAGTTCGGTGCTGTGGAACATATTGTACCAAGAATATATACCATGCATGGTGAAATGTTGCTATTATGTGATTCTAAAAGGAAGGTTGTCATTTTATCGATATGCCAAAAGAAGAACGTTATAGAAAGCAAATCCACTGGCAAAGAAAGTCTTAGCGCCAGCATTACGGAGACAAAACACAGTTTAACATATGATCAACATAACTATAAAAAGGGCACCTATCAACATATAGTGATAAAAATAGGTATCAAAAGCTGGACTCTACAGTGAGTGCATCAGCCTGTCCAGTCAGATATACAGTTAGTCAAGATCAAATATCAGTCATAGTATCATCACATATAGATATAGTATGCTTTTGTACTTTTAAAGAACATAATGAGTCTTTAGCTGAAGCACTTTAAATGATTTCCTGAAAAAAGGGAAAGTTGGACACATTATGCAAACAGTATACCCTCAGGCAAATTCTTTATAGTTCACCAAGCTGTTGTGCTAAACATGATTTAATGCTAGGAAACAGGAATACATTTTTTTTGCGAGCATTTCAAGGAATACAAATATCTAATATAGTGGCATATCAAAATTGTCCATAGCATTCCTTGAAATGCTCGAGTTAATTGAAAACAAAAACAAAGATGGAAAACACAATAGAATCTAATTCAAACACATGATTCCCCTAAATAAGGATTTGATGCTTCTGCCCACCTTTCTTCAATATTTTACACATAAGCACAAAACTGACAAATCTAGACAAACATTCGTAAAGCACAGTTGTGTTTAACCTTGAGAATGAAGAAGACCCTTCAAGTGATTATAAACTGAAAATGTAACCTGCAGAGTGCAGACAGATAAAAAATTATCTAAGGCGTGATTCAAAAATTATATATCAAAGGCAGAGATAACAAAAAGGAAGAGAATCAGACAGATATTTTCTGTTTTTTCTCTGTTGATAAGTTTCATGTGTTACATGCTTCAAACATAAATCACGGAATCAGCAGAAACAATCAATTAACTAACATCTAAACAAAAGATCAGCCACCACTACTAGAAAACTAAAACACCACACAGCCCACAGCCCATGGGGCACGGCTTCAGTGCACTTTTTTTTTTCATTATAATAGAAGCGTATGCAGTTGGAATAGCTGAGCATGCATATGTATGAGATCATGCGTCAACAGAATCAAGCACACCAAAAAAACATCAATCATAAAGCAATGTTTAGCCTGCAATTTTTAAGCACAATTAGATGTTTATAGGGAGTATGGAAAACCTCCTATGTCACATTCTAAACATGGCATATATTAAACTCTATTTGATGACATACTTATTGAAGAGGATGGGAATCACTGATTTTTATTATAAAAAGGAGAGCATTTAATTTGCCAGATCTTCCTCCACAACTCACATGATTCTATATTACTATTAAGTGCCAAGAGAAAACAACCAACTCCTGTTTCCCCTTAAACAATTGAGTGCCAACAGTTCAACCCTCACAATATCTCCCACAAAAACTACTAAAACAAATTTGCTTCTGCAAACAAAATCTCAACAAACTCCTCAAGAATCAATATAAATGTCCATACATATGTCTAGATCTATAAGACTGAAATTGGTTTTTGTTGAATCGCAATCACAAGTGCATCTAGCTAGTAAGTGAAATGCCTTAAAGTGTTCAAACAGCAAACACACTTCCTGGAGATGTACATCTGTTATTAGGCATTGCACGGAACATGTATTCAATTTAGTGCAATCACATAAAAGATCAGCATTAGGTGTTTTCAAAACTCATTGTTTATAGACATGTACCAAGTTATCATCTTAAAGTGGATTAAAAAAATTAAAACAATCCTGTAATATTGCTAACTGTATTTGTAACATTAATGATTACTTACATCCCAAGTTGGAAATAATGCTACTGTTTACTGACCGACTGTGTAATGTTAATGATCACTTACAGCCCATGTTGGAAATAATGCTACTATTGTTGGCGAAAGGCCACGATACAACCCAGGCAGGCCTTCATTTTTTAATATGTGCTGAAAACCTGAAATTATTACCCTGCCTAACATGGAAGAGAAACAAAAGTCAGAAAACAAGATAAATGGAGCAGATATATGATAAATAGATGAGTTTATCAAAAGATCAAATAAGACTGTTTGAGCAGGATTAAAAATTAGTAATACATGCTCAATACAACAGTATTTTCTGAGTATCCTAAATTAATTTATCATGATACTAAATTGATTATCAACATAGAGAGATAAACACGATATTTTTCAGCATGTTTAAACTAATAAATCCATAATACAGATAAATTATCTTTTCAAAAGCATTTAAGTAGGGGGAAAATGCATTTAAGTTGGGGCAAAATTTGTGCAAGAAGTACATCTTGATTTCTGCAATGGACAAGTATTTTGAAACAAATACTCTGGAGATAATGGACAGATATTGTGAAATGGACAGCTTCATTACTCACTGCATGTGCATCAGTGCAGGGAAAAAGGTTTAGCTCACAATTTTATGTGCCTAATTTATAACTATTCAACCATACAAAAGCATGCATTAGATTATCTATTTTGGCACTCCTACCTTTCCATTCCTCCATTTTGACAGAAGTTCTTCTGCTACAAGCATGAATTGAGCTCCTAATCCCCTTCATCACCCCCAACCCATCAGACCAGCCCCCACCCCATTAAGCGCCAACTTTTGCAATCTATGTTGTCTAGTAATTTCTAGATATACAACCATTGTCCAGCATAATTTCTGGTATAACGCAAACATATAGGCTTTCATCATGTTCTTTAATACCGCAACACGACAAATTGATCTTACAGCAGACCAAAACAAGCTAACTCACAAATTTCATTGGGGCAACAAGCCCAGAAAAAGCGTATGAACAGAGTGCAAAGTAGGCAAACGGTGCACATGAACCATGCGTCAGAAGAGAGCTAGTTACCAGGTGGCGTCGTGCTAGAGAGGTTGGAAGGGAGGCCGTACACCTGCAGCCGAGTCTTGATCACGTCCAGCGGGCACAGCACCGTTGCGGAGATCACACCTGCGCCAACACAGCCACCAAACGAACAGCAGGCAGAAGGATCAAAACCCCACGCCACCATCGCGAGACCGATGCAAAACCCCCCACCAACCCTGGCGAGAACCATACGATGGGCAGAGCAAAAGTACCAGCCAAACCGCCCGCGATGGCGTTGCAGGCCGCCTCCCGGGCCTTCGCTCGCGCGCCGCTACCGCCCCTGCCCTCTGACATCGCGGCGAAGGAAGGCAACGGCCTGAGGAGCTAGGAAGCCGCAGCAGACAAGAGACGAGACGAGACGAGACGTCTCCCTCGGTCAGACGAGTCCACAGCTGGAAATGGCGGTGGCGGCGGCTAGAGGGGCGGACTCCCAGGCTCGCTCTCCGTCCCCGCGGTGGGAAGTCCCGGTCGGATCCTGGCGGGCAGCCACGCGCGCGGCGACGGGGGGAGCACCGCCCGCTCCCCTCACCGCGCCCTGGACCCTCGCTTGGCTGGCGACGGGTAACGGAAACGGGGGCCGAGGGGTGGGAGGCGGCGGTCTGGGAGAGGAGGGAATCGATGGAAGGGGGGAGGGAGGCGTCGGCGGCGGGGTAGTTGGAACTTGGGAATGGGGGAGGCGTGATGATTGATCGGATGGTTGGAGCGCGGCGCGGTGCGGCGCAGGTGGGGGAGACGTGACGGGTGCGTCGATGATGGCCTGCTGCTCTCTCGATGTTGGTGGAGATGGTTGATCTGCTGCCGCTGTCTTGGCAAGCTGGGTGAGCGGCGGAGACACACGCGTCCCCTTGAGCGCTCGCAACTCGGCTGGGCTGCTGGCCCTAGCACTCGCAGGCCGTATCGCACAGGACTCGGTGTGAGCAGCAACAGCATGAGATGACACGGAAAACTGGCCCGGTCCATCGTGACGAACATCTCGGTTCATCGGAATAAGAAGAGCTACAACAAGTTTGGGCTAAAGGATAGATCCAGGCCCAGCTCAATGGGTAGGCTAGGGGTGCGACGGCGTAGGGCCCATCCATGCCAAAAATATGTGTGTTAGATATAGTATATGACAAGTCTGTGAATCCATCTATTATCTACCAAATCGCTAATTGTTGCGCATGTCGCGTTAAGCGCGACCACTCGTCTTTGCTGATCTATGCAAGTCGCGACCACGCCATCGCACGCAACCGCTAGACAACACGCCGTCGATATGACGACGCCTTGATGCCGGCACCCAACACGCCGAGGCTGTTGCCCCTCCCCCTCCTCTCGGGCTTCTCTGTCTCTAGGCTTTGTAACAAGGGTTGAGGCTCCAATTTCTTAATGAGCTCAGGTAGTTATTGGTACTAGTTGCTGCACTTTGAATACTGACTAGTGATTACTAGTAAGACTCTAGACTCAAGAATCAAATATGGTAGATAAATTCATATTAATTTTAGGTGTTGTTGTGTTATCTAAAAAGTATTTGTTTGATGCTAACAAAAGTAAATTTAGAAGTTTATACTCATTAAGGTTATCATATTGGTTCCATTTGTTGTTTAATTTCTTTTATATTTCTGATATATCTAGATAGAGCGATATCACTATTTATTTTCATCATGATTACCCAATGATTTTAAAGTAAATTTAATATAAATATGAGTATATAGAGAGGTAAGGCCATAATGTCAAATTGCCCTTTAAATTGTATAGCTGGCTCTGGATAGGTAGAAGCCTATCCGTCGGGCGCGTCAGGGCGTTGATTGCCTGTCATATACAATCATGCATAAAGAAATTGATAAATATCAATTTATCATACTGTAAATGTTCATTGTATAGGGTGTGTTTGCTTGCCTAGCTTGTACTTGTACTATACCTCAAATGTAGCGTGCCGTATGTCATTCCTTGCATGTCTTCTCAGGGCATTCAAGTGATTGCAAATTAGCCTCCATGGTCTAGTTGAGGAAAGAAGCTCTAATCAAGCTTCGCAACTCTACAAAGCTTAGCCTCTGCAAGTGTGGACTCCATGAGAATGCACAGGTTGGCAAGCACAGTCAGGGAACGTGTGAATGTAGTTGTGTAGAAGGTTGAGAAGGGATTGCACATCCACTCGCCTACATCTCCCATTTGCTTGCTCGTGGCTACAAATCCATTATTGTCTCAATTGTTGCCCAGTAGAGCCTCTTGGTTGGTGAAGCCTCTTGTCCACACCTTGAATGGCTTCAATGAGTAACCACAACCTCATGTCACTAAATCTAGTGTTGGTGAGCTTAGAACCACAAGATCCTGTAGTGACAAGGTCTTGTTAATTAGGAGGAGAACTCGAGGAAGGGATGCAAAATCTGGTTGCCATTGTCTTCCTTTTTTTTCGCCATCGTTGTTTATCTTCTTTTCCTCGCATACCCTTTCCTCCTTTCTTCGGCTATTAAACCGTTAAATCTAGCGACATAAGCCCATGGCCATCAGATTTAACTACCAGATGACAATAGTGATGAGTGGTAGGACGGACAAAAGAGGTGGCAAGAGACCATGAGATATAGGTCACAAATGGCCTACGAAGCAAGAAAGGGATGATGACCGACACGGTAGGGGAGAGCGTGACGACCGAGTGGATAGAGTGCGTAGTCACGACAAGATCTACTGACTTTTTTTTTCTGTTATTATTTTATATTTTGTGTTTTTTTACAATATAAATGAGAAAATTGGTTATATGCCAAATTGGTTAGTACCAATTCCTCCATTTCTTCTCAATTAAATGAAATTTGCCCTATTTTCCATTTTGAGTCCACGTCTGTGGGCGGCGCAACACGTGGACGGCAGGGGAGTGGGGGGCGGGTGGGCCCTGTCTTGTCGGGGGCGAGTCGAGCTCGAGCCGGCCGCCTCGGGATCGGGTAGGTCAATGGCATTGTGGCGCGACGGGGAGATCGATCGATCGCGTCGCGTCGGATGTTTTTCGCCTGCGCGGCACGCGGCGTCCCGGCGCCAGATCGGGGTCAGCCCGCCACGCTCACCTCCCAGGATATACTCACCCACCGTAACGTGGGCCCCACAGTTACATGGTCCCACATGTCATTAACACGATGCGAGTGCGTGTAAGACCAGCCGCGCGTAGGCGAGCGGCCGACCAATCACGAGCGGAGGATACCGCAACCGTGTGTACCCTCCCCTCCCCCTCCCGCCTCACACGCGCTGACAGGTAGGCCCCACGCGCGCGGGAAGGTCGGGGTCCACCCGCCAGTGTCTAGCCGTGGCATATCCCAGGCTCGCGTCCTTCCCGTCTTCCTCCACCTTTTCTTATAAATTCCAGGCTCTCTCATTCTTTTCATTTTCTCTTAGCTCCTCTCCTCTCCTCTCCTCTCCTTTCCCCCCTGGCTTGGCGTCTCCTCCAATCGATCAGGTTTCCCCAAATCTTAGGGTTAGGGTTTCGTCTATTCGTTGCCTTCCTCGCCGGATTAGCGCGTCCCGGGAGGGCGAGCGGGTGTGTTTGGCTGCTTCGCGTCTTGTCGCGCGTGGGATGATGGGCACCGCCGTGGAGCTCGGCCGGAGGCACGGCGGCGACCACCGCTTCTACGACGCTTCCAGGGCCCACCGAGGGTACCACCACCAGCATCACCACCACGGGCTCTCCAAGGCGAGGTGGGCCCCCGCCGTCCACCAGGAGAAGGGGGCCGAGGAACCGTCGCCGTCGCCGGCGAGGGCGCCGGTCCCGCCCCCCGGCGTCGCGGGCAACCTCGATCGGTTCGTGGCCGCCGTATCGCCGTTCGCGCCGGCGCAGTACCCCTCCAAGGTTCGCCTCTTTGACTTGCCCGCACGGTAGGGTTAGATCGTAGTAATTACTTATGGCAGTGCGACCATTTCTGAATCGGTGGTGGATTTGGGATGCAGAGAGCGGCGAGGGGGTGGCGGGGCTGCGGCGTGGATGCCGAGCGGGAGGCCCCACATTTCTTCCTCAGAGACGTGTGGGAGGCGTACAGGGAGTGGAGCGCGTACGGTGCCGGTGTGCCGCTCGTCCTCGATGGCTGCGACGGGGTCGTGCAGTATTACGTGCCGTACTTGTCCGCCATCCAGCTCTATGGAGACCCCGCAGTCCTGCGACTGTGTTCTGGCCCTAGGTAATTGTGATATCTTCTAATCATGCTCAGGCATACTATTGACTTTATTTGGAAGTGTAATCCTGGAACCCACTTGACCTTCAATATAGTTATTTATATGGTGTGCATTGTTTCTGACATTGACAAAAGATGAATATTCGTTTCTATATGTTTTTTGTAAAACAATGTTATCACCCGTTTCTAGTTACCAATAATACCCGACTGATTGCTGTTATACATGGTGTTAGGCTGTGCTTATCTGGTTAATGACCCCATACGTAGTGAATGTTTACCTCATGAAGCTATTAGTTGTTTCTTTACATAAAATGGATGATCCCGAGAATTTTAATATGAAATTCCACACTTGTTTTCTTCTGTCATATGTTGTTTACCAAAACAATCAGGAGGTTTTAATTTGTTGGTACGTGTTCTATGACATTCTAATTTACAATTTGTAGTGATTGGATAGACTTGAAGTTAGTGAAGTTCCATCAAATGTGACTTGATTGTGATATCTCATCGTTATGATTCCAGATTTGGAATGATATATAATAATATTATTTCTTAGTGTCAAAACTAGTTTGAAGTGGTGTGACAGATCGATGTTTGCAAGCTTTGACTTGTGCATGGTGAACGACCTTTCTTAACCATTTCCTTTTCTTATGTTCATACATTCCGTCCTTGTATTTTTGTATCCATTTCATTTACTAAATCTTTAGCGATTTCTGCATGTGACATGAATAATGTTCTTGTAGAGAAATTCCCCAGAACACAATTTATTCTCTCCATTTGATCTTATTTTTTAATGTTTGTTTAGATTAGTAGTTCACTAAAACAATTGTATGTTTGAAATTCTGTTTTGCCTTGAATAATAATGAGCTTAGGTTACTTAATGTGTGATACAGTACTAGTCGCTCAAGATTTTTTACATATGCTCACATGCATCATGCATCTAAACATCGCAAGTTTTTGCTTTTCTTTACTAATTATAAACTACCTTTATGTTTCTAATGAATTCTGGTATGAAGAGTTATAGAAATGCTAACAAGATTCCCAACTACCTAGTCTATTCAATAAGATATCACTTTGTCCATTTGGTTTGTGCAATATCTAATTTCTTGGTTATGTTTGGATGAAAATTTTGAAGCAGACATATGATGGATGACAGTGATGGAGAGTATCATGATTCCAGCAGTGATGCAAGTAGTGATTACGAACTTGGAAGAGTAAAACATCTAACACAGGAAGGCTTCTCAAGTGATGATGGTGAATCAGGAGATTTGCGTGGCTGCTTACTCTTTCAGTACCTGGAGTTTGATTCTCCATTTTGTCGTGAACCATTGACTGATAAGGCAAGAGTTAACTAAGACCTGTTCTACAATATTCTATTGCATATCAATATTCTGAGGTTGTTTGTTCTTTCAGATTTCCAGTCTTTCAGCAAGATTTCCAGGACTGACGACCCTTAGAAGCTGTGATTTATCACCGCGAAGTTGGATATCTGTTGCTTGGTGTGTTCTCTATTTTCCATTGGCTCGGTAGCAGTTATTTAGAGTATGATAGTAACTGAAAGTTGCCTACCCATCATGCAGGTATCCAATTTACCGTATCCCTACTGGCCCAACATTAAAAGATTTGGATGCTTGCTTTCTTACTTTCCATCGATTATCAACTGGGCCAGAAGAAGGTATGTTCATTCTGATTTCTCTTCCTCATAAACGAGAATGGAAAGTTGATGCTATTTCATAATGCTTGCTGTGCAATACTCTGCTTGTGTCAGTCTCCTATATACACTTTGTTTTTCCCTAAAACAGTTAGATATGCTTCGACCTATCTGTGTTGTTTTTTCATTTGGTTATTGTCTGCACAATCTGATTTAGCAGACGTCTAGGGGTCATAAATTTTGTTGAAATACAATAAAGTTGTACAACTAAAGTATGCTTTATGTTTCCTGAGTCCATGCTCTGTGTGTTAGCTAGAGATTATGAACTCTCAGGAATTGAGATGAAGAAAACCACTTGAAATTCTGATAGTATTTTTTTGTTCGGTTTAGTCTGAAATGCTCAAATACATGCAGTCTCTATTTTCCTGATACTGATGTTAAAAAGCATTTAACAAATGCCAGTTGCATCCAAAATCTATTTAGAAAAGATCGGCATAGTTATGGGGCATGAATACTAAGGTTCTGTTTTCCTTTTTTTTTTACCCCTGAGATGTTCATTTCAGTGGTAGTGCTGATTTTACTGCTTGTTGCATTACTCCTGCCTGTTAATACATTTAAGAAAAAAATACTTTTAAACACTATGGAATCACTTATTGCTTGCTTGTGCTGTGATCTCAAGTTTTTGTGCTCTCTTGGCCAGATCATGGTGGTCCTGTAAAATATTGGGGTCCTGGTAGCAAACCGACTATACTACTATCTGTTTTCGGTATGGCTTCTTACAAGTTCAGCAATTCAATATGGTCTTCAACTGATGGAGATCGGCAGCTGGCAAGCTTCTTGCAGCAAGCTGCTTCTGACTGGCTGCGGGATAGTTGTACTAGTCATCCAGACTACCAGTTTTTTGCTTCCCGTGGTGCATACCACAGGTAGTGGCACGGAGTCTATGCCTTGGCAGAATTTGCAGCAGAATGTCTGGAAGGTATCAGCTGTAAATACAACCAAGGGGGAGGCGAATGGTTGACAGCTTTCACACATGCATGTGGAGACACGGTGTGAGGTCCCATAGTGGGGATGCGAGCAATTTTCTGCTTTGTAAATTGTGGTAATCGAAGCGTTTGATCGACTGTGTTTTTATGCTTATGGTCGGTGATCCTCTAGAGAGAAGTTGAGACGAAGGTGAAAAAAAAAGCAAGACTGGAGAAAAAAGGCAGTAAAAAGTTTAGCTGTGCTTGTTTGTTGAGCTATGCATGCATGCATGTCGGGTTGTTGGAATTGTTGAGGCTACTTATGTAAAGCTACGGGGATGAGTTTTGATGATATTCCCCTTAATGTCTGTAAAAACTTGTGAAGAGCTTGTCTGACACTGCAGCGTTTGAAGGGAACTTGTAGTTACTAGTAGCAAATTAGGATCCTCCGTATCGTTTGTTCTATAGATTGTAACGTTCATATTAATGATGTGTCTAGACTTGCAATACACTTGTGCTGCTGCTGTGTCAGATGCTTCGGCCAGCTTTCTATACAAGTGGATGATGCTTACGCCTGTTTGAAACATATTATTTACTAGATTATTGTCTTAAATTATCTGCTTAATTATAGTCTTAAATTATCTACATAATTATAGGGAAGTTTAATAAATAGTTAAATAAATTTAGGCAAAATTATTTTAAATAAATATAAATTTAACTAATAGCTTATAATGAGTAGTTAAATAAGCAATATCGTAGAAAGAAAGTTTTTCTTTCAAGGAAAAACATTTTTTTAAGATGCGAAGTAAATAATTTAGGGAAGTAGCTGGAATGGAAGGCTGACTGTGAGATCTGAAGCCACCATCCATGGAAACGATCGAAAACATCTCTATTTTTTAAAAAATAGAATTGAAAATGTTTTTTAAAATAGAATAAAAACCATTTGCATACTATTTTTTTTCAAAAATAGAATAAATACGTTTTTCAAAAATAGAATTGAAAACGGTTAAGTGGTGTAGATGGAAACACTAATTATAAACATGTAACTATAAAATTACATTTAATTTTACATAAATACATAATATAATTAAATAAATTTAAGGTTACATTATATAAATTATAAATAAGTTAGAGATTTAGCTTGAGGAGTCGTCAAATAAAAAAATAGACCATAAAATACAGTAATTAATATAGTATGAAATAGTAATTTTCTAGTGCAGTTTAGAAACGGTTGATATAATAGCAAAATCATTTCTCTTTTCCATTTCTAAATTTTTTACCAATTCTATTTTTTTTTCATCGGTAGCTATTTCCGAAACGAGCGTCGGTGTCGGTAACATGGGAAATTGTTGTGCTCCGGTGGTGACATCTGTTGTATAGACCCTCCGTGGAAAGATTTCTGTTGCCCTTCTAGCAAGGTTAACTGGAAATCTAGAATAACGCAACGTTTTAGTTGCTCTAATCTCTAATCGGTGCGTGCATTTGGCAGCATTAAACACCAGTCTCGAGCGTTTTTCTTGCGTTATTTGGCACTAAATAAATCTAGATTATTATTGAAAGCACACCCATGAGGCCACGAAATTTGTTCTCTGTGCCGCCTGGAATGCCATGTATCAAACCTGCACTCAGGAATGCCCTTTATTTTCAGGAATCAGCAACAAAATGATGCCACTAAACTGTCAAAAACATAATTGAGCATTTTAATGGTAATGAATGGAGATCACAGCACATAGAACAACGGTTAGTTACAACGCGCTGATGATTGGCTAGCAAAGTGGGGTCCTATCCGTAGAGTATCTGTGGATGCATCCAATCAGAGGCTCTTATGCGGTGGACCGAAAGGAAAACCATAGATAGCCCTGTGGACTTTGTGGAGTGCTATGAACTGTGATGATTCTATAGTAGCCTGACTGGACATGCATAAAGCAGTAAAAAGGATAATATGCCAGCCATTTTGGACTGCGAAGAAGATCCATCATAATCGATAAATGATTTACAGGCATGCCATCAGAGTATGTAGACCTCAAAATTTCCAAAACGAACACTCAACATCAACAACTTTGTGCAGTTCAACTGATATAATGCGGAATTGTTCAATGTACAACGAGAACAAGAGAATGTTTATGATAGAAAAGTCTAGCATATCCCTGAAGGAACACTAGACCTCTCAATGTAGTAATAAAATCAAATAGCACACTGATACCACTAAGTGTACCAAAGTTACCCAGAAGATATGACGTTTAATAATATTTAGAATCAGTATAACCTGCAAGGGAAAACTACAATATTACAATGGTAATAAGAGAAATGTAAAGAACAGTAGGCAACTCAGGCATGGGTGTCTTACGTAAAGGGCTTAAAAAATCAGATGGAAAAGCAAAACAGAATGGGATGTTCAGTTTGTTCACATGACGCATGACCAAGGTAAATGACGAAGAAACATTTTCCATCTTCAAAAGAACTACATATCAGATAATTCTAACAGTTCTGATGAATAACTTCTTGACTCAGTTACATAGAAAACTACAAATTCATATGCCTCAAATCTAAAGCCTCTTATTTGTATTAACAAAAACATTGACGGGAAACTTTTGAAATCCAGAAGTTCTTGTCAACTATGTGAATTGTTAACCAGAAAATCTATAATGGAACTTATAATACAGGTGACTTAACTATGGATAAAACTGAACATTATTGGGCACCCACACAAATGGTACATGTGGCATAACAAAGACATACATAGGGCATTACCTCAACAGGATCATATCAACGTTTTCACATATTGATCAAGGTGCTTATTGAAAAGCTCGCACCTGTTTAAGAAAGGGTTGAAAAGTTAGTGAGTCAAGGTAAACAAAGAAAAAATTGATAGAAAGCCACTATAACAAAAGTTTGTCAACCTGACATAGTTTTTTATGTATATTATTATCATACTATTAAAGTATTATTTAGTCATAAAAAATCTAAAAGGATTCTTAAAGTTATGGAAGAAATTAGGGAGTGTTGGCTTCTAGCCGATATCTTGGGATAGCAAATTTTTGGAAAGGTTGGCTCAAGCACAAACCAAACAAAAGTTTACAAGCTACTAATAGCTCAGACCTGCCTAACACAAAGATAAATTAGGATTATTTAATGAAAATGCTCACTCTTGTGCAAATAAATCAATAGAATGGTATCCTGATAGGAATGGCTGCCACAAGTAGTCTACCTCATGTCTACATCTGCATGAAATTCCTAATATAATGGGTAGAAGGACAAAGTAATGCCTACCTTGCATGAATTTTCTCTTGAAAGCAAGAATCTACATTAATGCATGTTCTTTTCTGATGAGATAATCCTGATAGCTATATCTAATGCTGTTATGAACCAAAGGGCGAAGCAAATTTTCATTCACAGGGAAAGCTTACTTGATTGGTGTGCCAGGAGCATACAAAGGATTTTTTACAACATATTCCACATATAGGTTGTAGATATGCTTCAGTGTATCACGTTGATCACCAGTCCTTGGATGTGTAATTAGAATAAGCTACACATAATGGTAGTGTCAGTGAATGATATGTTTTGGAACAAAGGTATTAAACAACATTGTACCAGCAAAGATAAAATCATGCCATATTAAGAATGGAAGACTGAAAGGCAGGAAATGAAACAAACTGACTAACCTTGATACCAGAAGGGCTCTCTAGGAAGTTCAATTTGTATGTGTTTGTCTTGAAACTATAAAATGAGCAGCCCTGGCCCGGCAGTAGTGGCACCCCAAGATTCCCCTTTTCTGCTCTGCATAAATGATATGAAGAATGATAATGAAAAAGCTGATAAAATTTTAAGCACAATTAGATTCACCTATTTCATGAAAATGGCAACAATCTTGTGGGCATGAAAAGGAGAGTAGTTAGACAATCTAGGAAAGAGCAAGCAAAGAGTAGAACGGTGTGCTGGGAATAAAGATACAAAGCACTGAAGTTGTAATGACGATATAAGAAATTTCTATTGTTCAATTTTTTTAAAAAATTATACATTTCATCCTCAGCCTTTAGTGATTAACATGTTGAAGTACCTAGGGTGTTAATATTGAGATTCTATATTTATATGAAGAGGTGACAGATCATAGGTCAGACCCTTCTTTATTTTTCATGTTAAACTCCTGCTTTGGAGAAGAGGTAGAGTTCAACTCCTATTATTGTGGCGATTAGAACACTGATTCTTTTATAGTGTAGTGCTTCTCCCATACCCTTTTCTGTTTTTATTTTCAGAATTTTGTCCTTTTAATTTATACTGCAAGACATGACCGGCAAAGTGATTTTTGCATAGTTACTGCTCTGCATTGGAAGATTTGGAAGGATAAGAACACAAGAATGGTTATGAATTACGAACCAGAGTTAATGCTGTGGAGCACTTTTACTCAATCCAGGGAGACATGGTCTTGGAAGGCTGCAGGTTGTTTAGTGTGATTCTGACCAAATACCAGGTGAATGTTCTAGTCATGTGTGCAGGGTGTTTGGATGCTCTTGATGTGGTTGTGATCCCCTGCATGGTTCATTGGTCCAAATACCAGATGTAAAATTGAAGTGATAAACTACACCCAATCTTAATCGATTTTGGAGGACCATCCTTGCCAAGGGATCCCTCGATGAATTTCTACTGCAAATCCTGAAATCTCTGTCATGTTGGTCGCGCATAATGTGAATTACTCCGTGCATACTGTGAATTACTCCTACTGACCCAATCTAGTCAGTGAAACAACAATTTAGTTCATTCATTTGACTCATTTCAAGCACCAAAAAACAGGTTTGCACTGAAGGCACACTTATAAGTAGTATAACTAATCCATTCCAAACCACTTGGAAAGGTACTACTGCTTAGCATGAATACATCGCGAGCGAGCACGATGCTTTGATCCAAGAACTGTTGAAGGGGGAGAGAGAGAGAAGCGTACGTGGTGGGATCGATCTTGGCGGTGAAGGAGCGGAGGGAGAAGAGGAGGCCGAACATGAGCTTCTGGTCCTGGGTGGGGTCGAGCGTGCGGAGCGGGCGGTGCCACTCACGGTACAGCAGGCAGACGCCGCCGCGGTTGAAGACGTAGAGCACCTGCGCGTTGACGCCCGTTCCGGTGCCCGGCGGTGCCGCCGGGGCCGGGGTTGTATCCGGTGCCACCGACGTCAGCGACGAGCCGCCGCCGAAGAACTGCATCGCGCGCTGCCCGAGGAGGAGGAGGAGCTCGAGCTCGGTGGCTGGATCTCCGCCCGCACAAGAGGAGAGATCTCACGACTCGACGCGACGATGAGGACGACGAATAGTTTGTCGTAGAAGGCGGCCCATGTACAGCAGAGGCCGATGGGTTTTGGGATGAAGCCCATGGGCCGGTAAAACAAACGATCTCTCAAGTTTTCATTTGTTTATTAGTAGAAAATGCATCAGTTTTGGTTAACATACTGAGATCCCTCAAGTTTTTTTTTTATAGGAAAATGACAAGATGTTGAGTAAGATCCCAACGAATTTTATTGGCCGATGAACTTGCTGGAAATAGAAACCCATGTAAGTAAATAGAATAAAAAAACTGTTAAAAATGTTCCATGTAATAAAAATATCAGCTTTAATTTGCTACTCTCACTTCATCTCGCCATGAGTGATACCCAACGGCTCTAATATAGTAATATGAATGCACATTCTTTTACACTCTTAATTTAACTAAATTGTTGGAGACACCACAGATCACATGAAGCATGAGCACTATGGTTCACGCATTGCCTACTTGGAGCATCAGCATGTGCTTAACTAAAAAATGTGTCTGCTCTTAGTCGGAATACAGGATAAAAGAAACTTAGAAATAGAAAAACATAGGAATATAATAGGATTGTATACATAAAACAAAGGGAAAAAATGAAACGTAATGTTCAAAACAAAGAAACTAGGTAAACACAGGAATCTTTCAAAGAAATCATATTAAATTAAAATTTTAAATTATAGTCACTTAAAAGTTTTTAAGCATTGATTTACCTTAGACCTAGCGAAGGAAAAGAAAAAAGAAAAAAGATATTCTAGTGGAGGTATAAATTCCTATATTTTTCCTATGAAATCTATGGCAAAGGAAAATTTTCTCCACTTTTTCTATACCCCAATCATCCATTCCAAATGAGTGAACAGTGTTAATTCCTATACGAATTTGAATCCTTCACTTTTCCTAAAAAAAATACCCTTCAAACGGAATGAGTCTTAGAGTAGTTAGTGGACCTGTGCCTTTCTTTTTGTCTCGATAATTAATTTCTGTGTATAATGTGTAGCGAATGCACATACATGACCATGGGTGTGGTGGTGAGCGTGTGAGAATTTTGTTCCCCTCTTCACTCACAGTGAAAGCAATGCGCAATCAGAGTAAAAAAAAAGAGTACCAATGCAAACCTTGGTACCTGAGTACGTCTTATAATATTGTGAAAATTTTGGTTAAAAAATACGGCCTAATTTCTGAAATGGAGGGAGTACTATCTTTAAACCCTTGTGGCTGGACGCACACTCACTTGGCGACATGCCTAGCGATATCAACACAACCCAATACCAAATATAGTTAATCAAAGTCATACGTTTCAATACAATGTGTTCTTAACTGGATGGGGCAGTAAGACTTCTTGTAAGAGACTTCTTGCTGTCTTGATGAGGTGGAGTAGAGAGCACAAGTCTTTCCTTCACTTCGACCCTACACGCAAAATATGATGTCAGTGGATGCAAACTCAAGGAGATAAGGTGGAAGAAGGGGGAATATAAAATTTGATATGGACTAATGGCTAGAGCTCCATAAAGAACTCAACTGTTGTATATCATATTTGGGGAAATAATCTGTTCTTGACATTGATGTCTTATAAGTTTAAACCAAGCTCAACGGTTGAACTAGTCCTTGATATCCCAAGCCGTATAAAAACACTCTTTTGAGTCTTTTTCTTCTACTCTCCCCGCTGTATCGTATTAGCGCGCCTCTAGTTTAGCTAACCTCGGTGCCACTGGCCATCCGAATGAACCTTGCTGACACTTGATACAAGCCTTTTTAGAGAAGGCAAATCTCTTTAGAAAAAGCCGCATTGGTCTGAATTTTAGACCATCTTCAGAAAACTGCTTGGTTGATTAATGGTATCTTGGACGAGCTTTCTTCTGTAATAGCATTGTACGGAGCATCAATTAGTGAGAACACCTCTTATTCACACGAAAGAGATGAAATTTGCAAGACTTTAGTGAGACATTATTGAAGCATGGAAAAGCTTCCTCTCACCACGAATTCAGGTTCCAACAGAAGCTCATCTGACTAGGTGAGCCAGCCCAAAGATAAGAGTTCTAGGAAGCTGAGCGGTTTGAATTCAAGTTTTCCCAAAGCTCCAAACATCTTATCCTCAGGGTGACGATTTGGGAAGCATCTTCATAACGTTTACAGAATTTCATAAGTGGATGGGGAAATCCACCAACCATCACAGATAGACAGATATCAGAATTGTAAAACAAAATTCCCACAACATATAGCTGCTCAAAATTCCATGCCAACTGGCATGGTTGATATTATTGTGGAAGCCATTAAAAGGGTAAAGCCAACAGGATGGTTCTTCATTAACTATTTACCACTCAATCTAATGCAAGGTGACTTCCACTTGGTAAACACAACAGCCCAACCAGTTATGAAAAAAAATCCTTTAACCCCACCTGACAGTTCCCAACAAAAAATGACTCTTCAGCTTCTTCACTCAGGATTTATCTTTTGCTTCTTTGAGTGGTCCTTGTTTTTCTTGGCTTCACGACGCTCCCTCTTCAACCCCTTGATGTCATTTGATAAACTCATCTTTGCAATCTTTAATAGTTAAAAAACCAAGAATCAGCTTAGCATGTCAAAAGGCAAGTTCTACCTTTACAATTGCAGCAAAAAAGAAAAACAAACACTTACCTGCTGGTCTGGAATGTAGACCTTGCCTAGCTTGCCCTGCACTGGATCCTTGGTGACATTTTTCATCTGTAAAAAGTTCATGATAATTGTGAGTACCATAGTGAACTAGTGACTTAAAGGTTTTTAGCAAGAATACAAGCACATGGGCTATAGTTGTTTAATATCACAACAGTGTACTGCTAATGGCACCAAAGGTTAAAAGAGACAGTTATCAATTGGGTTTACCTTCTTAGCATAATCAGCAGTCTTCATTGCTTCTTTCTTCAAACTTTCAACTGGATACCGGTGCCGCCTAACTACTAGGTCCATCGAAGGTCCAACTTCAACTAGCTCCATTCTAGGAATAGATGTGCCTGACCGTTTTAGACGGAGAGCATAGTGCATCATGTAGACAGTAGTAGGGGAGATTGCTGTGCACACAAATATCCGATCTACACCAGCAAGGTTCAGATTCTCTACCACCTGTATCAATAACAAACAGGTCATGCTGAAGCTCAACAGATTATCTGTTCCCAACATGCCAACCTAAATGCAAAAAAATGTGCACCTCTCCTCTGAAAAGATCAAGCAGCACTTCCTTCAAATGCTTCAGCTCTTCAACACTTTCAAAGTGCTCCCCGATGAAGGCAAAGAAAGGCTTTGACCCAAGTTTAGGTGCCAGTTTCTTATCATACACATATGATTCAATTGATTTGTAGTTTTCAACTCCTACTTCAACAAGGTCATATATGTGGTGATCATAAGTCCTTCCCAAAACAAGATTATTGGGCCTCTTCTTTGAGTGAGAACCATACTGGAACCAAAAAAAAAAAGATTACAGTCAAAATGGTGAAGAAACATATTCTCTTAAAATACACCATCCGGTTACTGCCACATTTAAAGAAAATTGAAGAAACTAAAAGCACTTGAATAGGCAAGGAGTAAGTTTCAGATAGGTTTCATATAAGCGGTGAGAAGTTCATAGTAGCTCATTGAGTACTGCTCTACTTCTGCTCTACCAGAAATATTAAAGGATCCTATCTTGTGCAAAGGAAACTATTTCTTCTTTACACCAATAAAGACCTACAATTATAGTCAGAACAATTGAAGTTACCACTATAAGGCTGCAATCCGTCTTGAGGGAGAAGAACTCGAGAGAAGCTTCCCCACCGCTCTCGAACGGCCTGATGTTGTCATTCTTCTTGGAGTACTTGACGGCATTATCACGCTTCAGGTGGAACAAATCCGCGAGCACGGAGTTCAACACGGCACTGGTCTTGGTTCCATGGAGAATAAGCGTCTTCTTGCCGGTCTCAACCTGGAGGCGCGGCGCAAATCATCAGAGAAAAAACTCACTCAGACCGGAAGCTCACGGGGGAGCGGAGCAGCGGGAGAGAAGAGGGGTCGGAGAAGAGAGAAACGCTTACGAGCTTCGGCGCGTGCTTGAGAAGCTCCCTCTTGGCGCGCTGGCTCTTGGGCACCCTGATCGTCACCATCTTCTTCCCACCCGGTTCCGATCGATCGACGCCGCGCGGGGAGCGGAAGACGGCGGGCGTGGGAAGAGGGGGAGCGAACGGTAAACCCTAGAAAACCTCGCGCCGAGCTTGGAGGCGTCGGCCGTCGCGGTCTTGCGTCGCGGAAGGGGAGGAATGGGATGGAGGGATCGTCCGGAGGTGGAGAATCGGACGGCTCAGATTCTTACGGCGCTGTTGGCTGGAATCCCCATGGGCTTTTGGGTCTATCAGTTCATGGGCTTCAACCCATCACCGTCGACTAGAGGAGCACTCAGCCCAGTTTGCCATGAGACGACCTACCGTCCGATCGATTTTTTTATTTTAATATTTATTTTTTTTAATATTTACAGAAGTATATTTCTGTTTGGCATGAGAGTTCTTTTTAATGATGTGGCAAACAATCATCCGTCCGCGCTAACGAGCAAGTAACAATTTATTGACGATCCCTTTCTTGTCCAGATTGTTTTTTTAATGATTTGATACTAAACCATATGCAAAATTAGCACATGCCCGTGACGGTCATTTGCTACTTTAAAAAAACCTCTTTGAAGAGGATGTTTTTTTAAAAAAAAACTACCTAAAAATCAGATCTATAAAAATTAAAAAATATATATAGTTTCATAAATATTAAATAAATAAATATAAAAAATAAAAAAATCATATTCAATCGGCCTCCAACACGACATCAGACGAAACATGATTACCACCTAGGTTTATTATTATTTTTATTTACTATTAATATGTCTATAGTAACACTATGGTGACAATATAACAAATAAACCAAAAGAAGGCATTAAGAAAATATATGTTTTAACACTTAAGTATCCAATGCTAAAGTTTTAAGATTCATGAAAAAAACTATATAATTATTATATTGTCTAAGCATATCTTTATTGCAAAGATGTCCAAAACATCAATACAATGTAGAAATTGATTTGTATGAGAATTTATTCTTGCTATTCATTAGCCATTTCAAATGGAAGAATTAACGTCATGTGTAAACATCATCTACACTAGACAAATTTTAATGCAAGCTTGTCCAACTCTAGAATATTTATTTTTTCCCCTATTTCTAAAGAATATGAGAATATTTAAAACATAAAGGACAAATCTAGTTAATGATCTGAAAGGACATCGAGCAGTTGAATTGGCTGCCACAAAGTATGCTTAAAATTTTGAGTCCATGGCTAGAGAACATGCATTTCTTTTTTAGTGAAGCTACAAATAAACAACACCTCCACAATAAAGATGGAAATGATTACAAACTATTTTCATAAAAATTATCTAACAATAACCACAATAAAAAAAGTTCATATTACAATATAAACATAACTCAACTTTACAACATCATGGAATTCAAAAATCATAATAAGTTGAATAAACCATCATAACTTGAATAAGGTGAAGGCAAGTATAAACTACTATTAATGAATAATGTAAACATATCTGTATTAAATTTGCAAAATTATAAACCAATGAAAATTGAAATTAAGTGCAAATTTGTTCTTGGAATATCAAGTAGTTTCCACATTATAGTTCTACAAATACAAATAATTAACCTTCAAAGCACATGCAACAAAGATTGATATATTCAAATATTTTTTAAAACATAATTAAAAAGGAAGAATGTGATGGAATAAAACTAACCAAGATAGACGAAAAAACCACCCAAACATTTCGATATGTCAAGCTTGGCAACATGATACATCAACATTTCAAACACAATTTTGCTCCAATCCAACTTATCAATAGAATCGAAGTCTTTAGAAGCACTAAGGTATTTTGTGCTATGTTGAAAACAATTAAGACATACAAACATAAAGCAAATTAGGATGTGTTCATCAGACATGTCATCTTTGTTAATAAGCTTGTCTAAAAAAACTCTAGAAGGTACTGAAGATAAGCCAAAACTAAAGAATTAAAAGGACATTGAGTTGCATATAGGAAGGGTGAATGTGTAAACTTTTTAAATCTAAAATGCACTGGCAGGGAAATTTGGTTTTCTCTTAGGAGTCTTCAGTCCTACAGTCCGAAATATCCAGACCAATCTTTCTGTCAGACAGAAAAACTAATTTGAAATCTCTGGTAGTATGGTTTAGAGATTCTAGAACTCCATTAAAATGTCTAAGAGACACTCAAAGAGGTGAATCCTACGGGTTGGGGATGAAGCAAGGCGACAAAATTAAAGTGAATATAAAAGGTAACAATGAGCTAAGAAACAAAATGATCTTTTCACTAAAGTTTGGATCCAACGATCATACGTCTTTGTTGAGGAGCTCTAAAGAGCCAGTTCTCTTTCAATCCATTGCCTCACCAAGTTCAACACTAGAAATCAGTTTGGCCTTTAAGCTTTTGCCAAAGTATATCACTTAGTCTAAGGTGACCACCAATGTTTCTATTAGGACACTGTGCTTCTACTTACTATGGAGTTTGCTCAATCAAATCAACCTCTAAGGTAGAACTCGGAGATTGACTAGTATACATCTTTTCTTACGGAGGTAAGGGAGACCTTCACAAACATCTCGAGTGATTCACACGTTGAATCCTGATAGGTAACGACTAGTCTTTACTCGTGTTGATCCATAAGTGCTCACACAAACCACAATATCCAACCTCTCCCAAATCACCTAAAAAGATACTCTCAAAGATCAAGAGAATAGAATGGAGAATTTCTAAAAAGTTCTTGAGAGTGAAGTAGCAATGAATAAGCAGCCAACCTCTTAAAATGGGTTTGTGGGATTAAATACTCATCTTTCTCAAAGTTAGCCTTTAATCACATAATTTAAACTTTGGAGTATCCGGATAGAATGTCCGGAGACTCTGGATAGGTCTTTCGGTCTAAATAGGAACTCCAGACAATACTTAGATTCGATAAGGAGAGAAAGTTTAGAGTGTCTGGTCTAAACTTCTAGAGACTTCGGACATACCTCTCTATCAGACAGAGAGCTCAACCTAGAAACTCCAGCCAAACGGTCTGGAGACTCTTGAACAGATTTCTTTGTATAACAGAGAAACTTGTCCATAAGTTTCTACAAAAGTCTAGACATAAATATCCAAAATACCGAGAGAGAAAAACCAAAACTCTAAGATGTACGTGGTGCAAGTATTCACTCATCTAGACTTGGAAGTTTTATTGATCACTTGCTTTTTGATCCGGTTAAAAGTCTCTCTTAATAATACGATTTATCCTAAGGACTCAAGGTAAATTACATTTTCATCACTTCAAGCCTCCTTTTGTTTTTCTTTTCTTCGTGAGGGCTTTCTTTTAAACAAAATACTCTCTCTTTTGGCGAATTGCTACTAAATTCTTAATCGCAACACATTAGCTCACTATTTTTTTTGTCATCTATTACTCAAAACCCACTATGAGGTCTAGATGCACTTTTAAGAATCTTCTTCTTTCTATTGTCAATATTTGATTTGATAGAACAGCCTCCAACAGACTAAGATATATAGATTCTTTTGATGATAAAATATCATTATCTCAAACAATAATGCCACAAGAGTTTACATCTACTTGGTGGGCAATCCATAGTGCAAAATGATAGGTCACATAACATTTTTCCAATAGCAACATTGTTTGAAAACAAGATTTGAAAATAACTTTTTTGAAGTAAAGAATTGATAACTTCATAAAACTATTTCGAATACAATTTTAAACAACTTTTTTCAATAAAGAACCGATGACTTTAGAAAAGTATTTCATAGAAAATCAAACAAATACAATCGTAGATTTTGTTTATGTAATCATTGTTTTTCTCTAAAAAATAACATAATTACTAAATAATTTTCTCATTATAGGAAATACAATAGAAAGTTAAATTACCTTTAACTTATGATCAAGTGTTTTCAAAAAATATGTTTAGCTTTCTTTTCAAATTGTTTATTATATGCTACATGTTGTATTTACGTTTCTATGAGAATCTACAACCTTTAAATTAGATAAATGCTTTTAAAAACATAATTATATAATAAGTTATTCAATTAAAAACATTAGATAGTTGAACTACATCCAAATCAAAAATATAAATGATTTAGGTGTGGAACTAAACAATACACCAAATTATTAACATGTTCCAAATCTAGGGAAGAACAAGAGCACTGGAGAATCCAACAAAGAGAGACTATCAAATGGCCTAGAAATAAGAGCAAAAGTACAAAAAAAAACACGATCATAATCCTAACTCACATATTGCTACACTATCCATAAATCTTCATAATGGCGTTACACTAGTGATTGATGTATGCTAGATATTTGGTGTGGATATCACATACTCTCTCACATAATCAAAATCATATTAACTAAAGATCTATTGAAGATGGTGTAGTAAAAGGTGATATAAGAAAATCATTGTTGTGAATTATTAAATCGGGGATATAGAATTTTAGAAACAATCAAACATCATTTTGAATAAAATAAAAGTGCCAATTCATAACAAAAACTAACTACAAAAAATTCTCAATATTCAAGTACATAAATACTCCAAGGAATACAAAGGCACAATGAGTCATGGATCTAACACTATCATTCACCTTGTAAATTGAGAGTACACCAAGGAACTTGTAAACAAACAAGTTTATCAACATGTAAAAAATATTCATTTGCTACAACATAATTTTTGTGTCGGCTACTGCATGTATTCTCATAAACCAACCATTTCTCACTATAAAACTTGCACACAACAATCAACTGAATACTACAACTACAAACATATCCAAACCATAGAGCAAAACCACCCCAAAAGAGCACATCAATAAATAATAATGTCATATCAAAATATATCATAGTGAACCAAAGCTAACTCTACAATAGAACAATAAATAATCAGAACCACAACAGAACAACTACTTCATCAATCCAAATCATTGAATCATACACACACCTCTTAACTATAGCACAACAACTACATCAGAACACCGAATCATCAGCCATAGCAGAACATTGAACCAATTCACAAGTTGTCTCTCAATTCAACTTATGTACATCGAGATATACCAGAAGAAGATGAATTTAACCGCCTCAGACTCGAAGAGGAAACTCAAGTATTGTCAAACTTGTAGCTCACAAATCAAATCGACAAGGGGTAATCGCACCTCACTAAATACCAACCGTTTTAAATTCGGAGAGTCACCAACGTGAGCATGACAATGAGGGCTCCTATAATTGCCTTCAAATCTCACACAAAATAACATTGATGCACTCACGGGAGAAGCCAGTTGCAAATTGCTGCCTCGTGAACCAATGGCACACTTAGACGAACCAATTGCAAACTTAGAAATATCTAGATATAGAAAAAACTTATAAGACCAACACAAGAGAAAAATATGCTAATAAAAATATACCTAGCACCAACAGGAAACGAGCTTGAGCTTGCCCAATGGCACAAAAACACTCACTGCAAATCGCCGGCAAATTGATGCCTCGCTAACAGAATTGCCCCCTCGGTGAAGAGTACGAGAGAAGAGAAAAGAACCTTCTCCCTTCTGCTCTCAACATCAACGAGACAAACAGACATACGTGGAAATCGAAATACAAACAATGAAACATAGACCCCATGTTGACTGTAAGTCTTAGCATGAATCCTAAACCAAAATCAGATGACCATCATTCAATATAATCACCTGACACGGCCTAGTCGGCACAATTGAAATAGGACCTATGAGCTCACATTGACTAGGGATACAACCCACAAAGCAAAACTTGCTGAGCACATGTGGCTTCCTCCGTCACAAGCACAAATCACACAACACATCAGACAATGATAAATTAGATAGTTACAACAATAAAAAAAATCTATCACAAAAAATATAGCAAATCCGAATAAACATAGCAGTTGAAAATGAAAAGAAGCAAACCGTTTAAAATAAAAGGAACCATCATATTATTCAAAATATGTAAGAAATCAATACATTAGTAGTATTAGATATAAAATCCAAAAGAATACAAACTTATGTCGATTGAATCTGATAACTTTGGCCATGTATGCCAAAATAACCATGCTAGTGAATTTAAACCAAGTCTAGCCCACCATACTGTGTAACCCTACCGATGCCAGCTAGCAGCAAAACCCCGCTTACAAAAACACCTGAAATCAAAACATACCATAATACACCGTCACCGACTGGTGGGTCTGACGACCGAGCTCGCACCCTGGCCCACCCGACAGCCGCACATCCTCCGGAGAAACTGGCGCTTAGGATGCGCTTTCCAAAACTAGCCGTTGCGTCCTTACTCGGCCACTCCCCCCACATCACACGGGTCACCCGCTCGCTCGGCGGCTCCGCTCCCCTCGAATTATTTTCTTTTAATTTTTTCTCTCTCTCGCTGCTGCGGTGTGGCGCTGCCTCCCCTCTCTCCCCTACAAACAAACGCTGAAACGCACCGAGCCGGAGAGAATTCAAACTGTACGTAGTATTTGGTGGAACCGCGCATCGCACGCACCGGCCTTGACCAGCGACGGCGAGAAGGCTCCTCCGCCTCCGCCTCATCCTCGGGCGCGCGCGCACTGGCGGCTCTCGGCAGCAGCGGCGCGGTCTCGTTCGGCGCCTCCTCTGCACGCGGGGGGGCTGCGCGGTCGGAGATTTCCCCATTCCTCGGCTGCACTGGTGAGTGGTTTCCTCAGCTGCTTCTGCTGCTGCTGCTTCTTCTTCCGTGCGTCTCCCTCTCTCCGAGCCCTGCTTCCTCGCGGACGTCGCGGAGCTGCTGCCTGCCTGCCTGCCTGCCTGCGGCCGGCGTCGTTTTCCCGCCGAACCCGACGGTGTAGCCGAGGCAGGAAGGGCGAGTCCATGAGGAGTGGGGCCGGTGCCGATGCCGGTGGCGGCGGAACCGTCCGATCTGCCGCGGTGGCCTCCCGTGCGTTGACGCTGCGCGGTGGATGGAGAGCGGAAGTGCTCGCCGGTGCCGGTAGATTTTGGAAGTTGGTTGGGTTGCCGCTCGGAAGTTGTAGGCGGGCTCGTCCTTGAAAGGAATGCTGTTTGTTTTGGCGCTAACTCGTGGATTTTTTGTGAGCCCTGTTACTAGATTGCGATTTCCATACATGAATCTACTTGCTAGATTTTTTTAGATCATATCTACTTGCTAGATTGAGCATTCCAAATATTAATCCACTTCGTATCCTTCTCGTTTTATTCTTTACCAATTTTTCTTGCTTGTTTTTTCGTCCCATGGCCTGATCTGAAATTGCGGGGTTTTTTGGAGGTGGGGAGAGGCGATCCGAAGTTTTTGAATTCGGTACCTTTCGTGATTTAGATTGGGGAGTATCTGAATGTGACCTGAGCGATGCAGATAACACATTTCTAAGTATGAAGATTACATCTTATTGGCGCAGCTTTATTTATGAAATCGTGTAATTTTCGCCCCTCGCTATAATTTGAGCAAAAACACCCGCACATGTGCAGATGCGCTTTCCTTGTTTAGAGCCGTTCATTTATTCGTTTTTCATTTTAAAATTTAACATTAATGGTGGCTAGATCTCCTTGTAATTCTACTCATAAATGATGAAGTAAAACATGCAACAAAATGAAATATTGTGTGTTGACTGTAATTTATTTCTTTTGTAATGGTGAAATAGCTATGTGTTGACTAGGTCAGCACATTGTTGCTGCGGGGCTATCTTTCCTGAATAGTTTGCCAATATTGTGGACAACTATATGAAAAATTAAATTTGACCATTTTTTGCCTTGTGCTAGATCTCACTGCCCCTTGAAAACAAAACTTCGTGAGTAGGCGCCGTTCTTGCTGTTTTCGGTATAGAGAAATGGGTGTATCAAGACCTCCAAGCACCCCTGCATCAAAGATTGAGCGCACACCGATGTCGACACCAACCCCTGGAGGCAACTCTAGGGTCAAGGAGGAGAAGATTTTTGTCACAGTGAGGGTGCGACCATTGAGCAAGAAAGAGCTGGCCTTGAAGGACCAGGTGGCATGGGAGTGCGCTGATGACCAGACAATTTTGTACAAGGGCCTTCCACAGGATCGGGCTGCACCCACCTCTTACACTTTCGGTAGGCTTTTCAGTGATCAATTCATGACTGCATATCTCCAGCAATTATGTTTGTAGTGACACTCCTGATCAATGACTCTCAATCCTATAAGTTTGAAGTGACCTCAGTAGCTAAACTGGCTAATTTTAATTACATCTTACCCTTCCAGATAAGGTGTTTGGGCCAGCTTCCCAGACAGACGTGGTCTATGAAGAGGGAGCTAAGGATGTTGCTATGTCTGCATTGACAGGCATTAATGGTAAATTAATTCTCACTCTGTAGTTTGAAGAAAGTGGAATGATCCTGTACCGACTCTTTCATCTTTACCTTGCTTTGTTTTGCAGCCACCATTTTTGCCTATGGTCAAACCAGCAGTGGTAAGACATTCACCATGAGAGGCGTCACAGAGAGTGCTGTAAATGATATATACAGGCACATAGAAAATGTGAGTTTTATAAATGGAGCAACAAATTCATGCAATCTAGATTGCTTTCTAAAATGTGCATAAAACATAATTGTTTCTTGCTTTTGTTGATTGCATAGGCTCCTGAGAGGGACTTTATCATCAAGATATCTGCTATGGAAATTTACAATGAGATTGTGAAGGATCTTCTACGACCTGAGTCTACTAATCTTCGCTTGTTAGATGATCCTGAGGTTTGTTTCCAGTTCGACACAATCTATGCACTGCCCCTACATATTCTCTTTCATGTCATGATTATCCTGTAATAAATTATTATGGTTTAACAGAAAGGAACCATTGTAGAAAAACTGGAAGAAGAAATTGCCAAGGATAGCCAACATCTTAGGCATATAATCAGTATTTGTGAAGGTAACTACTATCAGTATATAGTTTTATGTTACTTTTTCAAGAATAAATGGGTAGCCTTAGTTACTTGTTTCTTTGTTGACACGGTAGCTTATTGCTTATGATGTATTTATAACCGCAGAACAAAGACAGGTTGGGGAGACTGCACTAAATGACACCAGTTCACGTTCACACCAGATCATTAGGCTGGTATATATAAAAATAATCCTCCATGTTCATGTTAGATCTTTTTCATGAAAGAAAGAAAAATAATTATTGTTTATATCTCTATCCAGACAGTTGAGAGTAGGCTCCGTGAAGTGTCAGGATGTGTTAAATCTTTTGTGGCTAATCTGGTAAGCATAACGTCCTCATTTTGAAATTGTGTACTGGATGCTGGTTTTTGAATTTCAATAATTTGGGTTGCTTTTTCACAGAATTTTGTTGACCTTGCTGGAAGTGAACGAGCTGCACAAACACATGCAGTTGGTGCAAGACTAAAAGAAGGCTGCCATATAAATCGCAGCTTACTGACTCTGACTACTGTCATCAGAAAGCTAAGGTCTGATTTTCTAAAAAAGAAAAGAAAAAACTCTGGGTCTGTTATCTCTTATCTTTAAAGTAGTCCTTGAGTTACTTGGATGCACTCAGGTGTTAGTCTCAATTCTAATATTATCTGTTGATTTATAATAATGATATCAGTATTTTAATGATGTATCTTAGCTCCTAATGAGTTTCATAAAAAAGTGCTAATGAGATGCATCAGATCAACAGATTCCCACTATATCACTTTGCTTAAGTGGGAGACTTGTTCTGTACTCTGTCCAATTGCCACTATATTGTTTAGTCATTCGGCATATTTAAAACTAATATGTGTTTTGTTAAAATCTCATAATAGCAAGGCAGTTGAATTGTAAACAAAGGTAAATTCTTGAATGTGTTGGCTAAGTGACATTGGTATGCCAGGACTAACAAGCAGCAGCGTGTATTTACAGTGTCATGAACATGTTAAACTAAACTTTTCTATGATACTGCGTTTAATTCAATTCTTTTTTACTTAGAAATCACCTCCATAGTCTTTTACAATTCATGCAATTTCTGAGATATCTGAGTGTAATGGCAGTTATCGTTCAGGTAATCAGATTATGTAAGCAACTGGCATTTTTACAGTTGCTTGGTTTGAACAGGAAAGTATAATGAAGAAGTCCATCTTTATTGGGAATATTAACAGACTAACTCTAAATTTCCACTGCAGCTCGGATAAAAGAGGTGGACACATACCCTATCGAGACTCGAAGTTGACACGTATTCTCCAGCTTTCTTTGGGTGGAAACGCAAGAACAGCCATCATCTGTACCATGAGTCCAGCCCAAACACACGTAGAACAATCTAGAAATACTCTATTCTTTGCAACCTGTGCCAAGGAAGTTACAAATAATGCAAAAGTTAATATGGTAAGAGCTGTGACTGTGAGGCATCATTTATGTATCAGGATGCAAGTTTTCATCCCTTGTTACATACAGGTGGTATCAGATAAGCAATTGGTGAAGCACCTTCAGATGGAAGTTGCTAGACTCGAAGCTGAACTGAGAACCCCCGATCGTGCCTCCTCTTCTGAGATCATTATAATGGAAAGGGACAGGAAGATTAGACAGGTAATGTCTATGCTCAAGGATGAAACTCACTGGAGTCATTTCCATTTTGTAACTGACCTAATTAAGTGAACACTGCAGATGGAAATAGAGATGGAGGAACTCAAGAAGCAACGAGACAATGCACAGTCAAAACTTGAAGAATTACAGAAGAAGATGGGTGATAACCAGCCAGTAAATATTTTCCCTTTTCTTGTCAACCAGCCAGAACCACATTCTTTTACTGTCAACCTAATCCTTCCGAAACCCATGTTTTTTTTTCTTTTAGGGGTGGAATCCTTTTGACTCGCCACAAAGGACACGGAAATGCCTCACATTTTCTGGATCACTACAGCCAAGTAACAAAATGAAGATACGGAGCTCGATTAGACAATCAGCCACTGCTCCATTTATGTTAAAGCATGAAATTCGCAAGCTTGAGCAGCTACAACAACAGCTTGAGGTTGAAGCTAACCGAGCTATTGAAGTACTGCACAAAGAAGTCGAATGCCATAAACATGGTAATCAAGATGCAGCAGAAACTATTGCTAAACTACAAGCAGAAATCAGGGGGATGCAATCTGTCAGATCTGACAGAGATGTTGAGATGATTACTGATGAAGGAAATGGATCTGATTTGAAAGAAGAAATTACTAGACTTCATATGCAAGACAATGATATTGCAAAACTTGAGGCAAAACTAGAAAATGTACAGAAGTCCATTGATAGATTGGTGATGTCACTTCCAAATGTTGGCACACAGTGTAATGAGACTACACCGAAGTCCAACAGAGCAAAGAAGAAGAAGAGGATGCTTCTTCCACTGGGCGTGAGCAACATAAACAGACCAAATCTGATAAGAACACCATGCTCTCCCCACTCTTCTAGTAGGCCTTTAGAGCCAGAAGTTGAGAATAGGGCTCCAGAGGGTGACACTGTGTCTCATGAAGGTTCAGAAAGGGCTACTCCTACTAAGAGTGAAGACACTGGAGATATGTCATCACGTGATGAAACCCCGCGCTATAGGCGATCAAGCTCAGTGAACATGAAAAAAATGCAGAAGATGTTTCAAAATGCAGCTGAGGAGAATGTTAGAAGCATCCGGACTTATGTCACTGAACTGAAGGAGAGAGTTGCAAAACTTCAATACCAAAAGCAGCTGCTCGTCTGTCAGGTTCTGATCGTTTATCTTGCACACACAATAAATTGTTTGTGGAAAAGATATCTTGTTTCACCACTAAAATATGTTTTCTTGTGATCTTCTTACTACAGGTCTTGGAGTTGGAATCGAATGAAGGCAAGACAAATGACATGGAAGAAGATTCAGAGAAAAATGCAGGATCTCTACACGATGGTCCTGATTCATGGGACAAATTATTTAAGGAGCAGATGCAGCACATTATCCAACTGTGGGATCTCTGTAATGTATCAATCATACACAGGACCCAGTTCTACTTATTATTCAGGGGGGATAGGGCTGATCTGATATACATTGAAGTCGAAGTTAGAAGACTGACATGGTTGCAACAGCATTTTGCTGAGGTGGGTGATTCAAGTCCTGCAGCTGGTGATGATTCTGCGATTTCTTTAGCCTCAAGGTAAATATTGCTAAGCCTTTTATCTCTGAGTTTTACATACTTAGTTAATTAATTCTAGTGAAAGGAAAAAGTGCTGGGAAGTCTAAACAAGAGTTAAAGCCTTTAAAATGGTTGTTGCTGGAAGCAAAACCTTGTAATCTGTTTTCTCTCAGTAGTTTTATATTCTGTGTAAAACACTTAATAAGAAACTCAGCTGTATGCTGTTAATGAAGATGGGAGCCTAATTATCTGATAGAAAAGCCTCAACATGAATGTTCTTCCGAGTCAAATGTTTCATTAGTCATAACCAATTATTTCTTTTTCACATTTCAGTATTAAAGCATTGAGAAATGAGCGGGAATTCCTCGCGAGAAGGATGGGCTCAAGGCTGACAGAAGAAGAGCGAGAGCGCCTCTTCATCAAATGGCAAATACCCTTGGAGGCGAAGCAGCGGAAGCTTCAGCTTGTGAACAGGCTTTGGACAGACCCCAACGACCAAGTTCATATTGAGGAGAGTGCGGACATAGTGGCCCGGCTGGTTGGTTTCTGTGAGGGTGGTAACATCAGCAAGGAGATGTTTGAGCTCAATTTTTCAGTCCCTGCAAGTAGGAAGCCATGGCTGTTGGGTTGGCAGCCCATTTCAAACATGATCAGGGAGAAGACACAACTTTGGTAAGCAGAGATATGCCCATCTTCCTTAAGATGAGGTAAAAGGATCATACAATCTCATAAAAATTGGTGCTCTGGATTGGTTGAATTGACCAAAGGAGAAGTGGCTGAGCTTCTGGGTTGGTCAAGGCCATGATTGACCAGGGTGAACTGATGCAAGCATGGTGCCAACATGCTTCAGTCTGTGCAGAATCAACTTATTTTCAACCTGTATTCTTTCTTCTCCAGTGTAGAGAAACTTGGACGTTCTCATATTCTTTATTATGTAGTGTTAAGAACTGATTCCGTTCCAACTTTTCCCGCAAATTGATTGTCATGTTACTTCTTGGTATATGGTTTAAGTCTGAATTATTTAATTAGTTCCCCTCTCTCTCACAGACACACATGGAGTTCAGAAATCAGGATCTCACGGAGTTAGAAAATATTACACACCATTTGGTTCCCACAGATTCGGATGGCAACCAAACTCTCTAATAAATGGAATTTAATTCAAATTTTGCAATTCCACTACTTCTATAGATGTAGACATTCATATAAACGGGCGCAAACTTATATCTATCAAACATACGTCATATCTCTATGATTGTTTTTAAGATTGAATTGATATATTTTAATATTTATAAAGTTCCCCTATGTGATATATTATTTATTACTAGAAGAGTAATTAGTCGTAAATACAAATATATGTGCCAGATTGAGTTACGTTCACTTCTTTAGCCCTAGCATAATTGATCAGCATAAGTAATATTGCACATTCGTTAAGTTGTTCCAAGCTTAACACAAAATCATAATCAGACAAAATCATAATCAGATGAATATCCATGTTCTTCAGTTGAAGAGATTACTAGATAAATAGAAGTTTATATGTAGCGTAGTCTCTTTGATCATAAATTTTGAGACTTAGGTATATGTATATTTGTCTTGAAAAAAACTATTATAAAATCATAAATTTATTAGATTTTATCTACTTTTTAAATGATAGTTAAAATTTTTAAAAAATTAAACATATCTTGTCCTAAAATTGTTTTTTATGACCAAAATGAGTGGCCGATAGCATTTTTGGGCTCAAATATAAAAGTTAAGTGTTGCTCTTATCATTTGCGTGGGAGATTGTTATAATATTTTTTAACACCTAAATCTATATGTATGTACATATTTAGAGATAGCAATGGGTATGCACTCAACAGGTTCTCTTACTCCGTACATGCACACATTCAAACTTAAAACCTATCGCTCTAAAACCCATACCTGCTCATGGGTTAAGAATATCTCCATACCTACGGATAAATGTGTACCATTAGCTATCCATACCCGCATCACTAACTTGCACCACTTGCAATTTTAGCATTAGATTTTAAAAGTAGTTAAGCAAATCATACAACCACAATCAGATGATAATTCAAACAGTGCATAACCTATTAAGTCTAATACTCTAATACCATACCACTTTACCAGGCATGCAGTCCAATACCGGGCACATAACATTACATCAACCATCAGCATCATTCCAGCAAGTTTAATGACAACACAGCTTACCTTTAGTGTGTATGACATAGATAAATACAGGTTCTGGAGTTTAGTGTTCACACAGTAACATATGCAAAATCATTACAACCAAAATGACATAAATAAATAGATAAATAGTTCCTGGGCTCCTTGCATGTACTAATATAACTTCACTCAGTTCTTGAAACCAAAATACTTCCAGCCTTAAAACATAATTACAGTGGCACTAGTGACATGGATGGAGATTGAACAAGAGAGACCCTGAAGGTCCTCCTTTATGTCTTGAACACAAGGCTAGAAGGTAGCATGCTGTTTGTTTTTCTCATGAACTACAAAACAGAGAATTAACCAAAAAATAAAATAAATTACTCCTGTTTTGTAGTTTATATATACAACATAAGGAAATTATTGAATTGATAAGTGCACAATATATATAGCCAATCATATGAGTATATTAGAGCTTCAAACATCTTTGTAGTGATCGTAGTAGTTGGTCCATAAATAAAATGATCAATACAAAGATGTTACATTATGCGTGTATTTTTATGATCAAATCTCCAAATCAAGGCGCGCATTAATTTCAATAGTTGGAGGAATTAGGTCCACCTAGGGGCCTACAGCTTTAGAATATCAAAACCCTGCGTGCTGATTTGATTCACAGCCATAGCTTTAATTCATGTTATACTTGCACATTTGAATAGCTGTGTAATTTATTATCCAAAGCAGTTACACAACAATTTTTGTAGTGCCTCTGCAATCATACTTTCATTTAGTTTGTTATGAAAATATTGGTAATGCCAAGTTTTTTCTGGGTAAATCCAAACAATGGCACACACTTCATCAAAATTTTGTAACCAGGTCATCCCAAGCACCAAAAGTTTGGCTCAGTAATGTTTTGGTAATATTCTCTCTCTTCCTTCAATCCCATCCGCATCGATAAAATAAGTATCAGTGCATTTCTAATGCGTCATGTCCAATGCCCATACTCCATTAATGTTAGACAGACAACCATTTAAGCTATTTTTTCAATGCGTATTAGTTGGTCTAAAAATAAGTAGCCCCTCATTCCTCACTTTATTCTCACAATTAGCTAGCTTCTTCTTAGAGAATAAATATCATGTCTCCACAATATCTACCCTTTTCAGCGTTCAGTTGGATTTTGATACCGCAACCTAAATAAAATCACATACACAGATTCAATGGGTGGTACCATATAATCTTGTCTTGCAAGAATAGGAACATCATGCAAATTAGGTGGCAAAAACCGATTTCATAGAACGAATTACAATTTTAGTTGCGCAATACTTTTAACAGATCGCACAGTCATCAATACTATAATATAGATGAAAGTCACAAACCACACAGTACGTGCAAAACTTGCTGGTAATCAGTCAAATACAACTTCCAAAGTAACAATTAGAAACCCAAAGTGCTGCGTAAAGATGACAACATGAGAGCACATGCAACATGATTCCATTTCATTACTCTTCCATAAGATCCTCTTCGGTCTGCTGCTGAGAAGTTTTGACCACGACCTTTGTCTTTTGCGTTGAGAGCATGGTATCCTTCTTCGGGAGCATTTGAATATCCTGTTTCAACTCTTTAGCATCTCTCTCCCTTTCCTTTGTCTTACCCTGTTTTTGCCTGTTAAAAATTTAATGCATAAGCAAAGAGATAATTTCAAGAATAAATAGACTGAATCAAAATACAGATGCCAACCTCGCTGTAATATGTTTCTTCTGGCGTTCATGTCTAATCTTTGTAATAAGAGGGATAGCCTTAAGAGTTTGTGCAGTGACATTCTGGTCATAGCGCTCTGGCCTGTTCCTTTTCCTCTCAAACTCAAAGGTGGAGTCCTGATTGTGTTCATAAAACAATTCAGACGTGGTTCACAGAGTAGAAAATGTGTTCTCTACTCAATACTGAATGAAAATAGAAGTACCAAGCAAATACCAGTGTCATGTCCTTCCCATGCAAGCATCTGTATGCTTTTGTCCATTTAACCTTACGAGGATTCCTCTTCATCTTAAAATTTTTATGGCATTTTGACCGGCAAAAGCGGAAGATCTGTGAGGGAAAAATATTTTTACAGCGTACTGACAAAATCCAGCATAAAACATATAAATTGTTACTTGAGAAGACAACAAGATGGTATTGTTATGACTATACAACATTGCAAAATGTAAAGGTATGCACAAAAAACTAGATATTACTCAAACAGATCACATTGAGAACAGTTGTGTTATTCTGGATTGACTTTTGATCAGAGAAAGTTAAACTAAATCTGTGTATTGTATCAGTAACAAACTATTGCATGACTTATAACAAATCACAGCATTAACAACAAAAAAACAGCAACCGTAACGAACTAATGGACTGAAAGCCAGCAAGGGAAGTCAGCCCACATCTCTTTGATGACTGACATAATAACTTAATTGCTTTTACTATATATTGTGTAAAAAAAATCATATGTAACTTATTTTGAACGAGAACAGTGTTGATATCCAAAAGGACCCACCTTTAGGCATCCATCACTATTCCAACCATAAAATATAAGAGAAAAGGACTGAATGAGAAACACAGGCGTTGAATTAACAAATTTAACGATAGTTATTTGTGTACACTTAAATTCATTGCTACTGGTGGAGCCAGAATAGGCATCCATCACTATTCCAACCATAAAATATAAGAGAAAAGGACTGAATGAGAAACACAGGCGTTGAATTAACAAATTTAACAATAGTTATTCGTGTACACTTAAATTCATTGCTACTGGTGGAGCCAGAAAATCTTCACATGTAGGGCTCAGTTAATGGGAGATCACATATTTTCACAAATTACAGAGCATTTTCATAAGATTATAGTGGGGATTATGGAGCTAGGCATAGGGCTCAAGCCCTAACTGCCCCATGCCTGTCTCTGCCCCCCTACTATGAAACACAAGAAATAAGGCAGAAATATGACAAAACACTTCGATCCATTTGGGAGTGCAATAATTAATATAATGGAACGAGCAAGGGAATCTAGCCCATACTTCTTTGATTACTGACATAATTAATGTAATTACTTTACTATACTCAACTCAACAACTCAATACAAGCTAGTTAGGGCAGGCTAGAGTTAAAAACCAACAACAATCTCCAAATATGGTGTAAAAAATTACTTTACTATAATATGGTGTAAAAAATTCATATGTTCCAGCAGCTTATTTTGGACAAGAGCAGCATTGTTATCCAAACAGATCTCAGCTTTTAGCATCCACCACTATTTGAACCATAAAGCAGGAGAAAAATACTGAATGAGAAACATAGGTATCAAACTAATAAATTTAATAATGATTATTGTGTACACTTAATTCATTGGTACTACGAAATACAAGAAACAAGACAGAAACATGACACAGTACATTATTAATTTGGGTGGAGAAAATAGGCATGGAAGAAAGTGAAGCAATATATACCACCATTGGACTATTCTATATATTGGGTGGAAATGGTACAACTAGCTCTCTGAGACTCTGATCAAAGCAAAAGAGATGGAGAGAGAGCCCATGACAGATGCAGCAGGGGCACCATGTGGTTGGATAACCAAATATTTGTTTATAATACTATGGCAATAAAAACTTTGAGGTGTTTAGGTGACAACAAATCCTGTAGTTTGATAATCATATTTTTTGGGTTCCAAAAATCCACATTCTGCCCGCTTCCTCTTGTTCTTCTGAAAACTGAGCCCACAGCTGTTACATTCATCCCCAGACTTTTACAAATTCTACGTTCCTTTTCTCTTTCTAGCTTTTATTGTTCAACCCTGCCAGATGATATATCTTTGTTGGTTTGTGTAGTTTAGCATTAGTTCAACGCTAATGACATGGGCCAGTGGTAATGTGAGCTGTGCTTACACAATATAATCTACATTCTTAGCTACAATTGCAAAGTTTTTTTTCCATATAAGTATAAATTTGCACTATTAGGATCGAGTTCATCACATAATGATAGCTAGCTAGCCTGCATATACCTTTTCAAACAAAATACTGCAAAGTACTACAAAACACATACAATTCGTCTAAGTACTACAACCGTGGTATCTAAGTTCCTCCAGATACTGCTGTGTTGAAATTCTGTACCATCCAAGCAGGTATAATTTCCTCGTCAAGAAAACCCGAGCACAGAAGGGCGCTTCTCAACATTACCGTACAGGAAAAAGAACAGAAAAGGGAGGAGGACCCGGCGAACCTTGGCGTCGTTGCGGACGAACTGGATGCCGTGGCCAGGATAGATGGTGGAGGAGCAGAACCAGCACTTCTCCAACCTCATCGCGCCGCTTCCTTCCTTGGCGCCGGACTAACCGCCTCCGAATCGCGGCGGCACCACGAAAGCTGCTGCTACTGCGACGCACAAAAAAAAAACCCCGATAAGATACACTCCGGATCGATCGAACTCGCACCCGCAATCCGGCCGCAGACGCACGAGAAGATGAGGAGGAAGGGGAGGAGCGCAAACCCTAGGTGGAGAGTAGCCGCGTTGGGGGCGGCGCCGCGGCGGGGACGAGAATGTCACGACACGGGAGAGACGAGGATGCAAGGGTTCCTTAGAAGGGTTTACTGGTAGCACTGGCCAGTGGAAGGGCGTCACATGGGCCAGCCCTGGGTGGGCCGTGTCATTTCAGCCCACAGGCAATTGCCGTCTTTCCTGCTGCAGCAGCAGCATCCGCTGATCCACGTCAGCGGCCAGCTGTCCGTTGCCGAGCACGCGTCGCCTCGATCCTCTTCGTCGATTCGCCCGTCTCCTCCTCTTCCCCCTCCCAAGACCCGACGCCTTCGCCTCTCGTCTCCTCTTCCTTCCGACCCACCGGCCTCTCTCGTCTTCTCGTGGGGAGTCGCGCGCTGATCTCGAGATCCACCGACCACCGGGTCCGCATGCGGCGGGACCGCGCCTCGTCGCCCCGCGCCGGCAGCTGATCGAGGGTACGGCTACGGGGTGATACCCGGGGCGCCGGCGACCACCAGATCCCGACGAGCGATGGAGGCGGCGTCGGCGGGGGCGGGGGACGAGCGGTGGGCGTCGCTGTGCAACTGCGTGGTGAACTTTCTGCTGGAGGAGAGGTACCACCTCACGGCGCTCGAGCTGCTGCAGGAGCTGCAGGAGGACGGCCGCCACGCCCACGCGCTCCGCCTCCGCTCCTTCTTCTCCGACCCCGCGCTCTTCCCGCCCGACCTCGTCGCCCGCGCATCATCCGCGCCGCCCGGTGAGCCCTACGTCCCCGCATTTGCCCCCACCTTTTCTTCTCCTCCCCGGCTCAGATAGCTGGATCTCGTGGCTTAGTGGCGCTCCCTGCTGCTTGCGTTGGCATTACGTCCATATACTTGCGTTGATCTTGTTGCTATGCTAGGTGTATGTGACTTGGTGCTCAACTTACATTTTACGGATATTTGGTTGGTTAGTACTTGGCTGTTCAAGGGGCATTATTAAATTTGAACAGTACGATTAAATTTCCAGGTGTACTTATACCACCCAAAAAAACATATTACACAGGGCGTGGCAATTTCATTTTTTATGTCACCGTTTGCAACTTTTGAGATTGTATAAATGAAGTGCTTTAGTTACAAACTTATTATAAAGTATGTACTCTGTACTTAATATCATTAATATTGAGTAGCTTATGGATTATGGGCCAAGTAATTCTACCAGGAAGAATAAATTACAGGAAATGTTTGGATTGGTTCTTGGTATAACTCAACGACTACTCACTTTTTGTGCAAGCTTATCCATGTACACTAGACGTGGTGTTTGCATGCAATCTAACATTGTAACATCTGTTATTGAGTCTGCGAGGTCATCATCTCTATGTCGTTGACAGGTGCTGATCCACAGAGTTTGCTAGAAGAGAAAATAACGGCAGAAGAAAAGTTGGCCCTCACTGATTATGATCTCCGGTTAGCCAGAGAAGATCTTTCCAGGTTGAAGCTTGAGTTACAAAAGCAGAAAGAATCTTCTCCTGATGGCTCAAATGCTACTGGTATGTAACCTTGAAATGACATATATAGTGTGATATTGCTTTTCATGTGGTGGCATGGAGCCAAAACAATTGTTTTCTGTTTTTACATTCTTTGATTGAAGTGGAATCAATAGGTCAAGCATTTGGTACTCAAGTAAGTGCCAAAAGTGAAAATTATCTCTTTATTCTATTGCTTATAAACTGAACTTTAAAAGTTCCATCGAATGTGAGGATGACATATGGGGCCTAGAACACATGGTTGTGACATGCGAAAGGGTGTTTATCTCAGCGATCTTTGGGAATTGGGATTGTATTGAACAATATTGCCCTTGCTGTCATGGCGTTTGATTGTCAGATGGGGGCTATAGGGTTTAAAGGAAATGGGAAGAAGTACCATGGACAAAAACGGAAATAGGAAATAAACAAAAGACAGGTCTGATTTGAAGGTTATAAGTGTTAATGTGGCTTATGCTGGAGGTATCTGTAGGAACTTCTATAGTCAACAATTCAATAAGGTTGAACAGAACTGATTCTGCATTGGCTTTGATCAGTTGTCCACAAACACGCTTGAAATCTTCTAGTACTTTTAAGCAAAACACATGCCTCTTCAAGGGCCACTAGCTTGCGGTGAGCACTCTGCTGCAGATTTATTGGTGGCATCTAATTATCTAGCTTTTACTAGCTAATTCAAAGTGAGTCATCATTCATCATGTTCCTTGGTAACTGATAGACATAAATATATAAGAGGGGAGGTTCTACCGACAGCACACAACATAGCTTTTAACTAGTTTTTTACACAATAAATTATACCTTTTAGCATTGTTTGCACTATAGCTTAATTATGAGTTAATGATCAATATCAGGGCACGCATACCAGCTGGAGAGTGCACATTTTGAGTTATGCTAGTAATTATGTACTGCTAAATGTAAATCTACTGGCACTGGAACTTAAATCCTTGTATGATTTTCGACCTACAGATATGAATGTATTTATTCATGTTACTTTGTTGATTATGTCAACTCCACTAGAAGCTGAAAATGTTTCCATGGAAACAAATCACTGCTACACCTATCTTGTGCAGCTAAGATCTTTTCTAGACAATAATATCCAATGCCATAATGTGCTTGACATGATTCATCCATTTGGCATGCTGGGCCTCTTTCAGATGCTTCAACAAATGAGGGATCTAGCCATCATGACAAAAGAGATGCCAAAATTTCAACATTAGGTCCTCTTAAGGATAATGAACGGAAAGATCTGAACTGTGCTGTCAAAGAATACTTGCTTTTGGCTGGGTATCGACTTGCAGCCATGACTTTCATTGAGGAGGTCTGCATCATATTTTCTCTTAGAGTTTATCGTTCTGTCATAACTTCCTCTTATTGTTGAGTTTATTAGGATTTGTTTATTACTTTATCTTTCTTGGACACTATATTTTGTAATATGTTTCTCATGTAAACATCAAAATTCTGGAACTTTACATCAATGACATGGCCATTGCTCAACAAAACAGTAATTCATGCAAATTCTGTTCCTGGTTGATAGGACGTGGTCTCTATTAGCATCTCAAAAAATACATGGGAGTGTAAGTACAGAAAGTTATCTTTTAAAAGAACATATATGGATGATCCTTATTTCATGGTTGTAAATTTTTAAATGAAGTTTGAATATTGCCAAATGTAATTTCTACAGATCTGTTCACACATACCTACCCCTTGAAAATTTAGTAGGCATAATAAGTAGAAGCTTCACTCTCTGGACTGAACACTAGATGGGTCCCATAAGCGCTTCAAAGTTCCAACAGTAAAAAATGCTAGCAAATCAGTTATGAATCGCAAAACAGTGGAATGTATTCCTTCTTAAATCTTGCTAGATCATTTTGTTTGCAGGTTCCTGATCAGGACCTTGATGTTTGGATTAACTGTTCAGCTTGTGTGCCTGATGCCCTTCGTCGTTACTACTACCAGTATCTTTCATCTACCACAGAGGCTGCAGAGGTGATTATTTCCATGCAGTTGCTTAATGTTCCTATAAAAGTTACTAACTGTTTACTGACTACAGCTTGATGCATTACAATGTTACATGTGACAATAGTAGATGCCTGGTACATGTTCGTTTTTAATTCCATTAATCTGTACTAAGAAAAATCATTATTTTACTCCAAATCATATCGGAATGATTCTTTTCCTAACCAATATACTTCAAAAGGGCTGGAATTTGTGATAACTAGACCATATGCTACATGCAATCCTTCAACAGAATCCAAGTAGCTTACTAATAGGAAGGGCCTACATCATATTCAACTTTAGTTATAATTACATCTTATGGAGTATGCATATAGTTGAGACATTTATCTTAGTCACGAACAATGTACAATCCAGTTATAGTGACACAAAATGAAATAAAAACTGCTGCATAAGCCATGATCCAATGCTCATTTCATAAAGCACAGTGCAAGAAATATTCTAAAATTGATTTTCGAGAATCAATAAGTAGCAAGATTTAGCATTCGATGCATTTGGTTTGTTTAACATTTTTCTATGAGCATTGTGAGGTATCACAACATTCAACGAGCCCTAGATGCTATCGCAGTAACAATCATAAACCTGGGCGTTTCTACTGCATTGTAGATTCTTATCCTAGACTTGTATCATGGTCCAACATGATTAGGATCACTTGGCTGTTCTTCATAATTGGAAAATAGGCACCACAGAAGTACATGACTGAGCATTAAAGACTGTTTTTCCTTGCAAGCCCATAACTTCCAAGTATTCTTAAGTCATCATTTTTATTACATATCACAGGAAAAGATTTCTATTCTCCGTGAAAATGAGACACTACTGAAGGACAATGAAAGGCTCAGTGCTGAAAAGGATACTTTGATGAAGAACTGGGAAGTGGCTAATAGTCAGATTGCTGCTTTAAGAAAGTCTTTGGAAGCTGCACACAAGGACATAAAAGAGAAGGAGAAAATGGTAATGATCTCTCAGAAACAACCCAGTTTTCTTGTACTTCAGTTCTTCTGAACATTGCTATACTGACATTTTAAGAAAGGTTCAAGACTTGAAGCAATCATTGGATGTCCAGAGGAAGGAGCTGAATGACTGTAGAGCTGAAATTACGTCCCTTAAGATGCATATTGAAGGGACTTGGTCAAGTAAACGATTATCTTCTGGAGGTACTGATGGTTTAATTCCTGCCAATTCTATGGAAGAAACAGTAGTGCTGAGCAGTGAACATGACAATCTAAAAGGATCGGAATCCATAACAATTAAGCTAGCATCGGAAGTGAGTCTAGCTGAGGGCACAAAGAAAGATCATGAAAGTATGGAAAGCAGCATTGAAGGTTCCCCAGGTCCAGAAGCAGCAGTTTCCTGCTCAATTGCTGAGAACAGTGGCTATGGCACTTCAGGAGAAGATAAATCTGGCATGAACATTTGCTTTGAAAGCTTATCTGTCAATGGCAATCTGCATGGAGCTGATAATAGCCACGGGGATTCAGTTAGCATATCTGTTTATGTAACTGAAGATAAAGTTCATACCGAGAAAGTAGAGAGTCCATGTAAACAAAAATCATCAGATAAGATGGTTAGTGACTTGATATATCTTCGTTCTGTATGAAGTCTTCACATTTACTTCTATGCAAATTCCATTAATCAAGCTATCCTTATCCAACCATGCAGGCTTTTGAGACTATCAAAATAGTTTCGGATGCTCTTCCAAAGATTGTTCCTTATGTGCTTATAAACCATCGTGAGGTTTACCTGTAACCCTTGTAGTTTGTTTCAATCTTTATGTAAGTATAACTTATGTTACTTGTTGCTGCACGGTTGCAGGAGCTTCTTCCGTTGATCATCTGTGCTATAGAAAAGCATCCAGATAGTGATGTACGTGATTCCTTAACTCATACGTTGTTCAATCTAATCAAACGTCCTGATGGACAACAGAGACGCATCATAATGGATGTAAGTTCCTATAATTGCAACAATTGGTGCATGACACATGTACTTCTCATGATTCCACTTGAAAACTTATACTTGGTTAAATTGTGGTTATTCATATACCCGTTTTCCTCTTCACGCAGGCTTGTGTTGAGCTTGCTAAGAGTGTAGGTGAGATGAGGACAGAAACTGAGTTACTTCCACAATGTTGGGAGCAGGTATTTGACAATTTTTGGCATATATTTTAATCTTTTTAGGTATGTAATCTTACATTTTGCTAAATTGGTTGGTGTTTAGATAAATCACCAATACGAGGAGCGTAGGCTGCTTGTTGCTCAGTCTTGTGGAGAATTAGCAGTATATGTTCGTCCTGAGATACGTGATTCTCTTATCTTATCCATTGTGCAACAACTTATTGAAGATTCTGCAATGGTTGTAAGGGAAGCTGCGACACATAACCTCACATTGTTGCTTCCTCTGTTTCCAAACCTGGATAAATACTATAAGGTAAGTCCCGCAAATGCTTAGAGCCAATAATTGGGACATTTTGTTTCTTATAATTAGTTAAGTGTAACCTGTCAGTACTTCCTTTTTTAGTGGAGAGTATTTGTTTTGATGAGAGCTTGCTGGGCTACAAATCAATGAAACATAATATTCCTTCTGTCCTAAAATATAAAAACCTAGTACCAGATGAGACACATTCTAGTACTACAAATCTGGACAGAGAGCCTTATATTTTGGGACGGAGAGAGTACTTAATTTGGAAGTCCTCTTAGTTTCCTGTTTGTTTGGTAGGTTGAGGAGCTAATGTTCCAGTTGGTCTGTGACCCTTCGGGGGCAGTTGTGAATGTTGCTCTCAAGGAACTTGCTCCTGCTGTAGTAAGATGGGGAGATAAACTGGATCAGATATTGAGAGTCTTACTGTCACATATCCTGGCATCTGCTCAGGTATACATGTTTGTAAATTTTGGGAACCTTATAGTTTCTTTGAAGTGCCACATGTATTCTGATACAGTTGTTATGCTTCAGCGCTGTCCACCCATTTCAGGGGTTGAAGGTACAATAGACTCATATCTCCGTGTTTTACGAGAGCAAGAGCGTTGGAACATTGATGTCCTCCTCCGCATGTTGACCGAGTTGTTACCATTTATTCACCAGAAAGCTATAGATACTTGCCCATTTGCTGCTGATCCTTCTACAGGCTCTATGCCAGAAAGCCACTTTTCAGAATCCTGCCTAAAACTGTATGCCGCGTAAGTTGTCTTCCTGTGTGATATTGTGTGAAAACTTTACTACTCTTCATAAATGTATGACGTTTTTGAAATTGAACAGTGTCCAAAGTGTATGTTTGACCGTTATTTTCAGTAATGCACATGAGGAAACTTGTAAAAACATGATATCTTCAAAGTATATAAGATGGCATCATTTTTGTATGACTAATCTAGATAGTTTTAGTTATATCAGTGTTCAAAATTAGAATGTTTTGCATGCTCAATTTAATCAAACCATCAGAGTTTATTTATCTTTTATCGACTAATTGTGTCCTGGGACACTTGACAGAGGTGACACAGAGTGGTCAGCATTTGAGTGGATGCACACTGAGTGTCTACCGGATTTGATCAAGCTTTCCTGCCTGTTGCCTGCTAAAGAGGATAACTTAAGAACGGTGATCAGGAAGGTACATTGTACAGACCACATCAACACCTATGCACATCCTTCTGTCATGGTATCATGTATCTGATCAATCATTTCCTGAATTTTTTTAGTACCTATTGGATGTATCGGGACGCTATGGCATAGATTATCTGGAACACATTATGCTCCCTGTATTTCTTGTAGCAGCAGGTGATATTGACAGCAGTGATTTCACCTATTTTCCTCTGGCAACCCAGTCTAGAGTTCGTGGTAAGGATCCTGTTAATATGGCAAGGCTGTTTGGTTTAGTTTTTCCTTTGTTCAACATCTGTATGTATTGTGTTTCAATCTTGCAGGTTTGCGTCCAAAAACTTCTATTGCCGAAAAACTTGGAATTGTGTGTGTCCTTCCATTGTTGTTATCTGGTATTTTGGGTTCTCCTTCAAAACGTCAACAATTAGAAGAATATTTGAGAAAATTACTTATCCAGAACACGAAGGATGGTTCATTTTCTATGCATCACACTGCTGAGATCATTGACGCAGTTCGGTTTCTTTGGTTCGTGCTTTAACTAATTGAATGCATAATGCAACAAATGTCATGATGATGTTGATATGCTGTATGTTAACGTATCTCACTTATTATCATTATGTAGCATGTTTGAGGAGCACCATGTTGCTGTCTTTAATATTGTGTGGGAGATGGTTGTGAGCTCTGATGCCAACCTAAAAACCAATGCTGCAGCTCTACTGAAAGCACTTGTAAGTGTATCGTTACATGAATGGATTGGTAGTTTCTTGGAGGGTTTACCACCTTGGCCTTCTTGGTTCCATATGTTCCTCATGGTATCCTTGATTGTTTTAACACACAGGTACCCTACATCAGTGTGAAAGTGGCATCAACTCATGTTTTGCCAGCACTTATAACTCTTGGTTCTGATCAAAACTTGACTGTAAAATATGCTAGTATAGAAGCATTTGGAGCTGTTGCTCAGCATTTCAAAAATGACATGGTATGTATACATCTTCATTTATTTTCTTTGATACTTTACATACTTTGTGCATTGCCTTACTTAAAGACTTGCTGTCAGGTTGTTGACAAGATACGAATTCAAATGGATGCTTTTCTTGAAGATGGATCACACGAAGCTACTGTTTCTGTTATTCGTTCACTTGCAGTGGCAGTGCCACATACAACAGATAGACTACGTGAATATATCCTACCAACCACATTTAATTTCTAAAGTCTTTACCATTTTTTCATGATTCATTAGATTGCTTGTGTGCTCATACATCTCTGTGTACATATTTTATTTTTTGTTTTCTTTGACATTACATACATCTTTTAACTAAGATATTTAAGCTTACGAGCACCCCACCTACTGGAAATGATATTGAGCAGCGTCGTGAGATAGCAAATGTATTCTGTGAAGCACTTCGTGCTGTGGATGCTACAGGTTAGCCTTATCCAAAACTAGCTAATCCTTCCCTTAACTTATACCACAACTCTGCAACTTTGCATGTATTTTCAGTATATTTTGTCTATATTTCAAGATTCGTTTGAAAAGTATTTAGCAATCACACGTTATATCAGGAATTCCATTTACATTAGTTTCTTCACTTGCATATCCAACTTTGATTCCATATTAGCTGGTTATTGTCATATTCTGTCTTAAACTATCAAGTCATTTTTCAATTTTCACAACATCCAATGTTAGGTTTAACTATGGAATTTTATCATAGCATACTAGTAAACAATAAAACTGTGTAACAGAAGTATTTGTGCGATGAACCCAAATACATTGGTTTCATGTAGTCAATCCATATAATTTGGCATGTCTATTGATGGTGAAAGTTTTGAAAGGTTGACTATACCCTTGATTACCTAATATAGAGATGGAGTACCTAAATTGTTGCAAGCCAACAGAAGCTTTTGAACAATAGATTATGTTTTCATTTGCAAATCCATTCTAAATAATTTCAGTTTTCAACATGACAGGGCAGAATTAAGGCATAAAAATATAATTAAATCCAGCTATGATGTTGCTTGAGAGTGAAGCGATCATGCCCTTTCTGTGTTGTGGTTAAATCTTTATAAACATATATTTTACCTTCGGTTTACTTCCATAAGACATTTAAATTTGGCACTCGTCAAAATTAAAATTTAATCATTGATTTCTCATAATATGTATTTATAAAAGATGTAAAACTAACGTTGAGTGAAAGCATTTTGAAATATGGTCCTTTCGGTGTATTTTTCATACTGAAAGTACTTATAATCTGGCTAATTGTTCGTCAAAATCGAAAAGGTTGACCTTTTGAAATCAAAATATGCCTTATAAGAGTGAACAAAATGAAAGGAAGGATTAATTAGTTATATTTTCTTTTTTTGAACAAAAATTAATTATCTTTCGTTAAGAGGGGTAGTACATGTTACCAGTGTCGACAGAATCAACAACTCTTTTGGCTTTTGATTCACACCAGTTTATTAGTCATTAGTAGAGCACTGCCCAGTCATGGTTTAACTGGGGACATTAATTGATGGTATTTAGTAAAATCCATAGTCATAATTCTGTTTTGGCTTGGCCATATAGTTTAATCTACCATGTCTTACATGTGTTTTCCTCTTGTTTGTTGCAGATCTTCCTGCTACAAGTGTACGTGATCTGCTTTTGCCGTCAATACAGAACTTGTTAAAAGATCTGGATGCTCTAGACCCTGCACACAAGGAAGCACTAGAAGTTATAGCCCGCGAAAGGTCAGGAGGTACACTTGAGAGCCTTGGCAAGGTAATGGGGGCACATCTCGGGATTGCATCATCGATGACCAGCTTCTTTGGTGAGAGCAGCCTCCTTGGGAAGAAAGAGAGTGGGGAACAACATGATAACACTGCCACAGCCCTGCCTCAGCCCGTTCCACAAGCTCAGCAAGAGAACACAAGGTTTGGTCGTATAATGCTGGGTGGCTTTGGAGACATGTTACGAGGCAAAGCAAAAGGCAGTGATGAGCCCAGTTAAAATTTAACAAATGCAAGCCCAGTTGTTAATTCTTCATTTTTTCCCAGCTCCATTTTCTCTGATAGCATGTGCTATTTCGCAATCATCAAGGTGGAAATTCTTTTTGTTCACTGTTGTAGTGGTAAGACGGGGAGGTCACAGTAGACAAGAGAAATGCATTTTCCCTTGCTGAGTAAAGCATACATATTTTTGTTGTAATCCTAGATCAAACTTTATGTATAGAGAACAAGTAAATCATGTTATTGTACATTCTGATCAGAGTACAGTTTTAGTCATGTAAACTTATACTGAGTTACTCGTTTGAGAGTGCCGCCGTCATAGACTTGTTGACATTTATCTGTGCCATATACACAATGTTCTTTATAACCTGTGCTGTGAGCCTGCGAATCATGGATTCATGAACCTTGAATTCAGCACTTAGAAGCGGACCTCAGAATCTTGAGATTCTTAAAGGGAAGCCATGAGAGAGTTCTGATTTAAGATGAATAGCCATTTAATTAGAAGCATATGGTTGCTATTAACATTAGCAAAAATTCAATACAAAACTATTGCACTAAACAGAGTTGCAGGGGCATAACTTCACCGAGTAAATTCAAATCTAAGGATTTGAATGTTAGCTAAGAGGTAGTATACAACTGGCATTGACCGGATGAAAGTATGTTTTCAATATCTATAAATAACTGGGGCTATTGATTTTAAAAAACCAACTGGTTTGGTTTGCGTCCAAATCTACATTGTAGTTTGGTTTGCCTCGTGGGGTTCGTGTCGTCTGTCCATACTGTAGGGCTTCCAACCAATGGCTGCATGAGTAAAAAAAAGCTAATGAATTCCTCCACATTCACTGGAACAAACCATACATACGTAATTAATAGAACTACATATATTTTAATCAAACTATTATAAATATATCACAAAACTACAAATTTAACGTCAAATTAAAACAAAAGACTGAGTATCATATCTAATATTAAAGGTCACAAAACTATAGAGTTTAAATATCTAGCACTACCGTTTGTGATTAAATTGACACTAAACCTGTAGTTTTGTGATAAATTTACTATTTAATTTATAGTTTTGTAACACTAATTTGATGCTAAACATATATTTCTATGATCCAACACTTCGAATCTATAATTTTTATTTGGATCTATAATTTTTATGATAATTTAGTGAAGTATCTATTAGTTTTATAAAATTTAAAGGAGTAGAATAGGAAATAGATACAGTGCAAGGCATCATCAGTTGTAGCTGTTGCACATTTGAACTTTGAGCAACTTCATCCGTCCGACTACTTGCATTTGCCCCACCAGTGGCAACATAAGCTTCACTTTGACCATTAGGTTCTTCCACATCCCCTCTACTAAGCTCAGCCATTTGCCGCTGCACAACTGGCTCCACAGCCTCAAGTTCATTGAGAACATTCATGATTTTCTACAAACATCAATAATTTTCAGCAATTCATAAAAGCTTTTGCGATTTCCATCGATCCTAAATTCAAAACAAAGCATACTACGTACGCTCCTCGGATGCTAGCTATATGGTAATTGTACTGTGACAAAATTACGCCGTATTCCCGCAAAGTAGAATGTGTAGTTTTCTGTGTCTGTTCACGCATGCATCGATCAAATTGTAATTAAGCCACTTCATAAGCTTAGGAGAGGCAATTAATATTACATACCTCAATGTTATGTGGGCTTTTGATCCAGAAATCGTTTCTTGACGTGAATGCATGAAAATCAGGATGGCTTGGGACAGTCTCACACAGCAAGCTGCAGACATGACCAGTGACAGTGATCGATCACCAGATGTTCCATGGACATTAATCAATAATCACACGCTAACTATATAACAAGACAAACCAACAACAGTGTCAGACTGTCAGTGTGTGCAGCACCACCAACCCACCTCAAGTATCTCCGGAGGATAGTGTCAAGCTCAAGGACACTCTTCTCCTTCCTGTATATGGTAGCCTGCACATTAACACCAAACAAAAACAGGCCAAAATAATTCTAGCTAGTGACCTAGTGTGTAATTAATTCAACGGCTTAGCAAATATAAGATCAAGAGGCGGCGGATTGGAGTGATTTTAGATAAGATTTCTATCTGGTTAGGGTTTTGTTTGACCATTTTAATTACATGAAGGAGGAGGGCATCGGCGATGTGGAAATAGTAAGCAATGTTGATGTTACAATCGATAACAACTGGACTGATTGTAGATACGACTTTTGTTCTAGATTAGGGAGGTGGCGGTGGTGGCATAGCCATCCCCTCTAATGGCTTATTCTTTGGCGAGCGGCCAAGGTCTTTCAGCCGACCATGACTCCAGAGGGATATCGGCAGTTGTATGACGGACGGGAAACCGTAGAAGATAAAGGTAGGGGCAAAGGTGGGAAGTCATAGATAGACCGGTTGTTATCCATCAGCAGGGTGGCGGTGAGAAGTATAGGGTTCTAAATTGTGAAAAGAGAAGAAAAAGAGATATTTGGGGTGCATATAGATTCAAAATTTAGGAAATTTCCAATTAAAGTAAATTTTAGTCACGTTACATGAACTTTTGTGGGTAATTCAATTAGATACAACAACTTACAAATTATTCGTTTTGGTACAATAACTTACTAGTCCGTGTACAGGAAAATTGATTAGAATCTACGCAAGTTTGCTGATATGTACGCATCAAAACATAATTAAACTAGACCTGTTCAAAGAAAACTAATAATTAATTTCGAACGGAAACTATTGAGATCACATCATCAAAAACCGAACTGCCGATTAAACATGTATCAGTAATGGATCAGTGTGGTCAATCGTGATTATGGAAGGAAATAATCTCATCGTAAACCGGAGCCTAAGAGTTGGTGCCATTATGTTGATCGGTTAGCTAGCAAGATCACCGCTAGTTCAATGTCGTAGTGCAGCCCAGCATCTATCCCTGTGCGCGCTCCTAGCTATAGATCGTTTTGTGTGCCAACTGCCGAGCCGATGATCATGGTAGATTGGTTTGGCCCAGCCCAAGACAAGCCGAACAGATCGGTTAGGGTGATGAGAGAGGCAAACATGGGGTGTTTTCTGTAAATAAGATCTTCAAACAACTCCACATGCTTGCATAAACAGTTTTCAGTTTTGGCCTAAAAAACAGTCGGTCAAAATGGGTTTTTTTAGACGGTCAACTGCGCCATCGATTTGTGAAAAGCGGATCTTCACATACGGGCGATCGATTTGTGCAGGCGACCAGATTGCATGGGCCACCTATAAAAACATTTCTCCATATGTGACCCTTAGTAGATATGGTCATCTATGAAAATCGTTTCCACCATTAACATTAATAAAATTTGGTCGCTAATATTTGCACCAATTTTAAATTTCTCACCAAATACTTTTATCCAATTTCTAATTAGTAATATTGCAATTCGTGATTAATGAGTGATCGATATTAATTATATATATACATATATTTATATATGCATGTATGAAATAATACAAAGTATAATTTATGTACATGTGATGATGAAAAGTTTAGATAATATGGATTATATTTACAATGGATATCAGTATAGACAGAAGTGCTTTATATAATTCTATGAGTCAGTTTCAAAGACTCTTATATTCTTACCTAGCGTAGTGGCCGTTGGGGTACAAAGCATCATGGTGGATGAAGTAGCAAAAGTCTTTTTGAATGCTTTCATCATTTAGGTTATCTTTATTTTTGATTCTAGGCCTCAATAGAATTAGAAAAAAGTATATGTTAATTGAAATAGTAAAATATATAGAAGAGATATATTAGACTTACATCCTCAAGATTTGTGCTATTCCTTTCATTAACCCTAAGGTACTCACATATGCACATAGGACTGTGCCATTAGATTGCTTGTGGTATTTCATTAAATGCACATAAAAAGAATAATGTAAATTAGTTATACGTGCATAAATCAAATATTTATATATATGTGTACTCACACATGTGTTGTGTGTGTGTATATATATACGGACCAGTATGTATGGAGTAGCATTTTCTTTCTTGACACCACTTGTTCCCAATATTTGCTTTGTAGTAGTTGTAGGCAAATTGAAATGAGTTAGTATTATTAGGGGAAGAAATAAGAAAAAAAAATATTACATATGGATATGGATAATGATCTTTGTTTCTCTTACAATTGTAAAATATTTAGAAATTCCATGTATTTCTTGTGCTCATAATTAAGGAGATAAAGTAAGAACAAATGTAATAATCGCTACATAGTTAAGTTAGTATAGATTAATTAACTTTATAGTAATTAATACAAAAGAAAAAGGAAAGAGATATAAATAATGATCGAGCAAATTAAATCAAACTTATTTAAAGTTGTATGTGGTCATTATTACTCTTTTATCTTAAAAAGAAAGGAATGCTCATTCGATATAGGATGTCATGGCCAACTTCTTATTTTCGAGTAACTCTTTTTATATGTTGTCTTCTCCTCAAGAGTCATGTCCTTAAGCTGTTTGAATTTTCCTTTAAAGTTATGGTATGATGGGCTGGCATATTTTGGTTAGGTCTAGGTATCTGATGGGTTCACATAGCCCTCTCAGCATCCATATATTGATCACTGCAGATAACAAATAAAAATTGAATTGCAGTAGGTTCTTAGTACATGTGTATAAAGTAAAAATGTACATTAAATACTTACAGCACATAGCTATGAGATTGATGTCCAGCCTTTCGTAGCGATACATGGCATGAAGATCAGCAAAATTGATATAAAAAATCCTTCATTGCTCATGAAAGTAAGGGGTGGCACTTTGACCGTTATTGACATAAACCCCTTTTTACTAGCTTGTATGTACTAGTTGTACGATCTTCATATCTCCCATGACCCATATGCAAGATAGTAATTAGGCCAAAAGGCTTTGCCCTTCTTAAATTTGTTTGGTACATCATCCTTTGATTAGTATGTCTTGCTAGCAAGGTCATTAGTCTTCTTATAGTCATTTGAGCATAGCTTAGCCTTGGGTTTTCCACTTTTGAAGGTGGTTACCATCCACCCCTCTGTATCCTTACACTTTGCTTTAGGGTTGTGACTTCTTAAAACTCTAGGTACTATTGGCACTAGGTCATCCACATTTTGTTGGTGGATAGTCTCAAGCTAGCACAGTCTCATGCAAGAATGTACGAAGATGACCTAACTCTTCAGGTATGACCTTATGTGATATTGTATTAAAAAAGTAACATATACTTATGATTACAACCTTCACATGTACTAGTTTAATGGCCTTGGTAGCAATAGCAGAAAATACGGTGAGCATAACATGACAGTTGTGTGAATTATAATCGAATAGATAAATCTTTCATCGAGATTAGTTACATGATGTTTGATGAGAAATCTGTGGGCGCTTTAACCCCGTGAAGGCATTTATAAAATGTTTTCTTTTCCTCACGTGCTAGGGTGAAGCTGAAGGGGTAGACTTTTCCATTCTCTGCTTTAGGGTGAAGCTCTTTCTCGATTTCTATATTTACCATGTCATTATGTGACTTTAGACCATCATTTGTCTTTCTCGGTATGTCTAATAAGAGTCTAATGGTGCTATCAAACATATTCTTTTCTAGGTGTATGACATCAATGGCATGGCAAACCTCAAGATATTTCTAGTAGAGCAGATACTTAAAGAAAATTGACTACTTTTTGAATGGCGTGGTGGGTTTGTCAGTTTTCTTATTCTTTGTTCCTTTCGAGCACTTCTTCAGCCCCTTTCTAAAAATGACCTTTATGTCTTCTGTTAATTTATACACTTCTTCACTGCTTTTCAGGACTGGTGCAACATCATTCTTTTCGATAGCATTGAATTGTATGGTCATCTTTTGGTGTCTATGATTTGTACATAAGAATCATCAGTGTCACATATACAATAGCTTGTTGGAGTTTGCAACGTACCCGTATATTGTTCCATTCAAGCATATCACACATCCTATCTTTTTTTTGACCTATCCTAAAATAGAAAACATCGAGGGATAATTGTTAATGGCAACAAAATTATGGCTTTTACTGTGAAATATTGCCTTAAATACTCGTCTCACACCTTCATTCCAATCTCCCATAAATTTACCATATCTTCCATCAATGGTTCAAGAAATACATCTATATCAATACCAGATTATCGTAGGCTCTGTATAAGGATAGAGAGTAAAATGTACTTTCACTTTTGTCAAAGCTATGTAAGAAGATTGTACATGCTTACAAGTATAGGCCATGCGCTATGTGAGCTGCTTAAGTCTCTAAAAGGGTTCACACCATTAGTGCTCAATATAAATCTTATATTTCTTGGATCACTGGCAAAATCTAGATACAATACATCAAAGTTTTTTCATTAACAAGCATCTGCAGGGTGTCGAAGCTTTCCATCATTCTTGCACTTTTCTTGATGTCAGTGCATTAGCTCAGTATCCCAAGGGTTAGAATACAAATGTCTCATGCGATCTTTCATAAGAAGGTACCACAATATTAGTTGAGTGATTTTTTTCTTGTCATGCAATCATGCGGCAGTTTCTTACTCATCAATAATATCAACATCCAGGGAAGTGTTGTTAACTATTTTATATCAGCTAGCACCGTATGTTGGGCACTTATCTAACAAAGGGTACTCTTTTCGGTATAGTATGTACTAGTTCACACATATATGAATTTTTTGCACACCAAAAGAAAGGGGACAAATAAGTTTCTTTGCTTGATATGTGTTGGTTGGTAAAGAGTTAGGCTTCAATAGTAAGTCTTCTAAAAGCCCCAACAAGCTATTGAAACTACCATCAGACCAAACATTTCTAGCTTTCAACTTCAGAAGTTCAAGCACCGAACGTAATATTGAGTACTCCTTGTCACATCCCTTTTATTCATCGTATAAAAGTTCCTTCGTTGCCTTCTATAACACCCTAAAATTATCTAACCCTCTTATTGACCCCATTAGCACCATAGGTTTAGCATGACACAACATATCCTCTAAATCGAAATCATTTTCACCTCGACCATTTCCATCAGTAGTAGCATCATCCATACTATCATCATCAACATAATTCTGATTTTTATCTAGTTCATTCTATATATCATGATCATCCACTTGGTCACTTCTTTCATATATATCTTGCTCGTTATGATGGGACTAAATCATGTAGTTGTTCACAAACCTACGTGTCACCAAGTGGCCTCTGATTATAAATGAATTTGCCCATAATTTTTATTTTTGTAGTTAACACATGGATAATGTATTTCTTTTATCTTACTTGAAGTGTATGCCTTAGTGGTTTCAATAAATTTAGATATATTATCAGAAATAATATTGGTGTATGATATAATAAGATGCCCTCTCTCTATATATATTTCTCTCTCCTAACTAAATCTACAAATTTTAATTGCATATAAGTACCTATTTTTAGCAATTTGCTCACTAGGGGATATGAGGAATAAAAAAAACCAATCTATCTCTTTTCCTCTCTCCTAACTAGATATACAAAATTCACATGGTACAAAAATGGTCTAAAAATATCATATTTATCCACTAAGTAATGAGTACAAACCATTCAACAAGAATGGCCTAGATAAATGTGATCCAAGGGATAATTACAAATCATATCAAAATAATTTTTTTACATGTACATACATATTTATCGCATACATAGATTCATCACATTCAAAATATATAAATAAAAGAAAATAGCATAAAAAGCATGGATCGATCTTGTATAGTAAAATCTACCAAAGATTTTGAGTTTAAAATCTTCCCTCTATTTTTCTTATTTAAGGAGAGAAAAATTTTAGGCAAAATGAGCATGTCTCAAGGAAGAATGATTTTATAACCATATTATTATTATAGGCGGCTATCATAGGATGTTGGCTGTGAAGATTTGTTATCACAGGTGGCACTCTAAGCTAAGCATCTATGTTGATTGATGGTTACATGTGGCCATCCCTATCTCTTTGCAGGCAGGCCAATGGAGCCGAAAATATGGCTCACCTGTACAGTGCTATTGCTATGGTAGTAAAAAAATGTTTTATAGTAGTAACGAATTAGCCAAGTTATTATAACAGGATAAGCAAAATTTGTAAGTTGTTATACTTATTTATACTCCCCAACAAGTTTATGCACATGAAAGCAATTTACTCTTGTAAATATTTCCGTCTGAAATAATTTGAAATTTATATAAATTTTGCTAAATTTTTTAAAAATTGAAAATTTCAAAAAATACGGGTGGGAAAAATGAAAAATTGAAATTTTCGTCCAAATTTCTGAATTTTGAACCAAAATATGTATCCTAGTGAGGAGTGGGAGGAGCGGGAGAGAAGAAAAGAGGCATGAGAGGAGCTGAGCATGAAGCAGGGGTAGAGAGAAGGGCAGATCGGCTGAGAGCGGGCGACGTGCGATCGATGGATTGAGCGAGCCACTAGAATCTAATTGTATGCAAGACAGTGTATTTGCTGCGTTTTCTGCAAATTCTGGGGTCGTTGCATATATAAAAAAAATCACGCAATTCGAAGAGAAGATAATTCTTGTGGGAGGGCCGCAACTCTCTTATTTGGACCCTATCTCAGATTTCAACACATGGCGAACATCAATCTAAAGGCACAAATCCCATCTTCTACCAGACGAACAGCCGTCCTGGACTCTCTTTTACGATCATCCATGGCCGCCGCCTAACCACTCCTCGTTACTCGCCGGTCTCAGCTTTCATCGCACGCTTGTCATAGCCGCACGCCTCCTTGTTAGCATGCCGGTGCGATCTGCCACCTTTCGACGTTTGTCAGATGCCGCCGATGTTGGCTACACTTGCTTGTGATTCTGCATGGTGAAAAGCATCGAGCGAGCGTGTGAAAAGCAGTGGCCAGCGGTATGTGCCGGCGAGAACAGACGTGGCTGATTCCGATTGAGCTAACCATTTGGCTGGTGGGTGTACATAGAGACGAAAGCGGGAGCAACGGCATGAGACGGCAAGCTTGGGCAGACACTCGACGAGTGCCGATCAGGAGGCACCAAACAAGCGCACGGTCAGCATAGAGTTGTCGTAACTATGGTGAATGATCTGGAAGTTGTGGGCAGACGACGGTGTAGAAAGGGCTTGTTGGAGATTTTTGCTAACGGCACGTGTTGAAAGCTGAGATAGAGCCTCCAAAGAAGAGTGTTATGCCCTATCCCAGATAATTTTCTTCCCGTAACATACTCATAAATTGTAATGGACGCATATTATTAGAAAATAGGTTGGGAATTTCTTTACTTGTTCGGTCTTTTATTTTTTTCTCACCCTATGCATTTGTGGTAGGAGAATAAAAGTACATATAGACTTCTAAATTTATTTTCAGTGATTAATAATAACATATCTAAAACCATCTAACATGTTACAAGTTTCAGGTATCCGACACATGCTTTTAAATGAAGTATGCCCTCTTGTAATTTCGGTTTCTTTAGAGTTAGCATGTTGACCTATTAATAGAAATACCACACAAGGATAATTAAATTAACACTAGTGCTCGTCATCATCTTATTATTGAGGGTCACTATTTTCTAACTAGAATTTCTGATGTTTTTTTCAGAGTTTTTGTTTTTAGACAAACTCAACTCTCTGTCTTGAGCTACATCAGATTATCTATTGTAATTTTGGAATATCTGAAATCTCAAAATATCCATTTTGGAGGTAAACTCAAAGCTCTATAAGAGGGTTCAATAAGTAACAGATTGTCCGAAGGGGAGTTCGGAATATCCGACATTCTAGGAATGTCTAATATAATGACAAAGTTTTATGTTTCCCATTGAAATTTCTAACAATTTTATCAAAATTTCCGATTTTCTTCATAGAGACCTATATTTGAATGTAGCAATTGTAAGTAATTTTGCACACATCGGAATATCCAACGTTGTAGTCAAAATACTCGAGGTGGGATGAAAATTTCCCCCAACAACCACTTTTCTGGGTATCCTTTATATACCACAAACCTAATATTTGTAGGCTTAGCCAATTCATTTAATTCAAATTGCTTTTGGCTCTCTTTCTCTCTCTCAAATCCTCCTCCCTTGACTTTTTTGGTTTGATTCTCGGTGGTGCGTAGATTTGAAGTTTGAGATCTAGTGTGATGCTTTCTTTTGAATCTTAAGCATTAGGGCTGATTCTAAGATACTATGTAAGATTTATTATTTTTAGAGGTTGTGAACTCTTAAACGGTTAGGTGCCACTCTAGAGTCATTGATTTACTTATAGTTGGTTAAGAGAAGTTTATAAATACCAAATCTCATCCCCACAAGAAAAGAAAAGAGATATTAATGACAGCGATAATGTATTTGTGTAATTCTATGAGAAAAGGGTTAAAAAAGATCTACCTATTTATAAACCTAATCCTCTTAACGATTTGAATTTGAATTATGATGCAAATCTTAGTGATATTTCTCCATCTCTTCTCGCTAGTGCTTTGCTGCTCGCACTGTTTATAGCTAATTATTGTTTATGCCTGTTTACTTTTGTTTATTGAGTTGTGGATCTAGTACTTTTAGGTTGTCTTCCTGGCTTAGTGCATTGAAATCTCCAATATAAAGCTTGGACATTTCGCTATTAATCAGAGTGCCTGACCATATATCGGAATATTCGATCATTTTTCATTTACGCTTTCTAATATTTTAAAAGGAGCTCTTTTCAGAGGACGACTCTCGCTTTTTCTCGGATGTTCTCTTCTTGCCAGTCTGATCACACTTTCTAGACTGCCCCGACCCGCTTCCTTTCTTTCTTTTTCACTTCCTTTTTCCTCACTCCCCGGCATGTGTTTGGTTTGAAAACCAAGTGGGATAGGATGAGGCCATTCTTGATTGTCTGATTTTAGGGATGGGATGGTTGCATCTTATATTTGGTCGAAGGGATAGGATGAACCTTGTTTTTGTCTGGTTGAGGGACGAGGATTATAGGATGAGCCATGTTTGTGTCATGCATTTCGTCGAGCAGATCGTGAGCATCGTCTACCGTTGATGGGTTGCCGCCGGCGTGCGCCCACGCGCTGCATCCGCCGCCATGCGCCTGTGCGCCGATGCCACCATTGCACCCCGAACGTGCTCGGACTCCAACTTCCTATTCCATCCACCCCATCTCAGGCGCAGGCGGCACGACGTCAAGCCGCATCATGCTCATTCGTGAGCGGCACGCCGTCACTATCGTCGTGGCCGGCGAGGCCTTCTCGCTGCTAGTGCTTCTTGGCCTTGCCAGGCTCGAGGAAGAGAGAGCGGAGGCCGCCTCCATCCATGACGCCACCGCCCGCACGCCGCACGGCCGCATCCGCTCGCCGCACGCGCTGTGCGTATGACATGCTCGCGACGCGACCCAAGTGGGACGAGTTCGTTCCGCATCTGAGGCCATCCCATCTAATGAGTACCTCTATTCAAGCCACTTTCAAAATAGGACCGACTCATCCCGATCCACCCGATACCACCAACCAAACTCATGCTAAACATCCTCCTCTGCCATTGTGTTCTCTCCCCTCCCGAATCGCGCGGTCACGCCGGGTTTGGACTTCGGAGGAGCGGTGTGAAAAAGGATTAGATTTCCCATTCCCTCTCCGTCGTCATTTCCTATTCCGGCTACACAAACGAGGGATTAGGATTTTCCTTTCCCGCCGTACATATCCAAATGCGCGATGCGGCCGCCGCTGCCGCTCGCCGCGCTGCTCCGCCGCCTCTCCTCCCACCCGTCTGACTCCTCCGCCGTCCACGCTACCTTCATCAAGTCCTCCTCACTCTCCAGCCCTATCCGGGCCACCGCCCTCCTCACCGCCTACGCCAATGCCGGCCTCCCCGCCGCGGCGTCCCGCCTGTTCGACGAAATGCCCGCCCGGGACGCCGTCGCCTGGAACGCGCTCCTCGCCTGCCTCGTCCGCCACGCGCGCCCCGGCGCCGCCGCTGCCGCCTTCCGGGGCATGGCCGCCGCGGGGTTCGCGCCCACGGCTGCGACCCTCTGCACCATGGCCAAGGCGTGTGCCGCTTCTCGCGCCCTCCGCACCGGCCGCCAGGTCCACGCGCGCAGCGTCGTCGCGTGCCAAGGTGACGTCATCATGGCGACGGCGCTTGTGGATCTCTACATGAGCTGTGGCCTTGTTGAGGAAGCGATGAGGCTGTTTATGTGCACGGATTACCCGAAGGATGTTGCTCTATACAACGCTGTTATTTCAGGTTGTGTGGAGAACGACAGATTCAGGGAGGCTTTCTTGATGCTGGGGAGGATTGAGCTCAATGGTATTGCACTGACATGCACTCTCACTTCCTGCTCAACATTAGCAAATTTGATGTATGGTATGCAGGTGCATTGCAAGGCTCTCCGCCATGGGTTTACTTCAGAGACGATCTTATGTAATGCACTTATCGATATGTACGCAAAATGTGGGCGGACAATGGCTGCTCGTATGGTGTTTGACCGAATGGCTTGCAGGAACGTGGTTTCCTGGTCCAGTATGATTGATGCTTATAGTCGCCATGGTCATGGAGAAGCAGCATTAGATTTGTTTAAAAGGATGGAGAAAACTGAACCAGTGGTCTTGCCAAATGCAGTTACATTTCTCGCTGTTCTTTCAGCTTGTGGACAATCTGGTTTTGTGGATGAAGGCAGAACTATGTTGCATTTGATGAAAAGACAATATGGGATTAATCCGGAACCAGAGCACTATGCATGTTTTATTGATTTACTAGGCCGTGCAGGCCAGATTGATGAGGCATGGGATCTCTATTGTAGTTTCATTACAACCCGAAGTGAACTTTCTGGTTCCATCTGTGTGGCTATGTTGAATGCATGTAGAGCTAATATGGATGTGGTGAGAGGCAACAAAGTAGCCCTGCACCTTCTGGAGGTTGATCCAGAAAATCCAGGAAGTCTTGTGCTAATATCAAATTTTCATGCTGCTGCTAGACAATGGTCTGAATCGGATGAATCAAGGAGGATTATAATGGACAAGGGTCTCAGGAAAGAAGCAGCTAGTAGTTGTATCTCTTCCACTGGCTGGAAACTGATTTTGCACTAGTGTAGGAGTACAGCTCATCGACTTAGCTGATTATACAGCACAAGGACACCAAGAACATTTTTTTTTTGGGGGGGGGGGGGAGGGGGGGCGGGGAAACCATGCCACGAACACAACTCATGGTAATAGGACTTGATGAGTGATATTGTCAAAGGGACTCACAAAGGCAATAAGTCGGAAAGGGGAACATTTCGGTTCAGTTTTTTACTGTGGTTATGAGATTATATGGTATGGCCAATTTTGCTCACACTAGTGTAAGTTTGTAAAGCAGTCATCTTGAAAAATATGAAACTAAGCGTTGTGCCTTGTTTATCTATGTTAGTAAATATGTTATGAACTACATTAGTTATGTTCATCTTTACATATTTTTGGAATCTTGTGTTGAAATGACTACAGTTGTGCCATTGGACATGATGAAAAAAAAAGTGATTTAACATTGACACACTGTTTTGTGTCAAATACTAAAATATTTCAGGAGTGACATAAAATGTCTCTATCCTCTAGTGGTACATGTGAATGTGTTTTAAGAGTTTAAAAATGATTTATGTTTTGGACAACTATCCTCTGATATATAGATCAATTCCAGTTATGGCTTATCAATTTTACATATTGTTATGTTTTTATACATTTGAGGCTTTTCTTGTTCTGAAGTCTTGTTAAACAATGAGATCACTTGATGTGACATTAATAACATAATTCATTTTTAATTTGGACATTAATTTTATGTGTGATTAATTTTTTGGAGTATTCTAGTCACCAACTTCAGCATAGAAGTAGCAAACGTAGGAAGATGATCAACTATTGAAGTTGCATGATCTGAATGATAAATAAGACTAAATGATATGATCATGTAATGAAACTGCTTGGTATAGTTAAATATTTTGTTAAAAGATGCTATGCCAGTTTGATTACATTGTTTTGGTAGTGCGGTGAATTTTTATTAGCTTCCCTCCAGGGGCACATACAAGATTTCAAGCCTAGTAGTCTGCTACTTAGATTACTTCTTTTTATAACTTACAGGAGCACTTATGATGCTTGGTTCTCTTTAGTCAATTGTCTGCCTAATAATTATGACGAGATCAGTGAACTGTTCTCTTTTGTAGGAAAGACTGATCTGGCACCAGTTCCTGTCACCGTGCCAGCACTGAACGGCTACTGGCAATAATATGCTGCTACTCCTTCCTGAGACACTGGAGATGAACTTTAGCAGCTAGTGCCCCATTTTGGAACCCCTTTTCTGATTAAATTTGGTAAATGAACAAAATTCTGCACATTCTCTGCCTTTTTGCAACAGATACTAAATAAGTATGACTGAAATATCGAAGAATGGTCTCTTCCTTTTTGCAATAGATCTTAAATTGGTATGACTGAAATATTAAAGAATGGTTCTACTATCAAATACTTCTTCAATGTGTTCCCAGTCCTGGTATTGATCAGCTAGTTTCTGCTGGGACAGGAATGTTTTCCTTAGAACTAAATAATCTTCTGAGCTGCGATCATGTACAGAAACTGATAAAATATTTGATTCTTTGGTAGGCTTGTTGCTTATTGTCCAAAGTTTTTCGAACCAATGGTTCATATTTACATTGGTAAAATGTAAAATAAACATCATTTATCATATGATGTGTTGCATTGCAATTTTTAATAATACACATACCGACTGAAATCCTAGTATTGCAGGTTTGCAGTAGTAGGTCAAGAACTCAAGATGCTTTCCAGGCTTATTCTAAGGGATCCTGGATCTGCATGAAGTTGGTTCTGAAAGTTTTCAAAAAATAGTCAAGTAAGCAATGTATACTAGCTCAAGAACCATGGTGTTGCATAGATGAAATAACAACCAAGTTCATGTTCTCTTCTCACCCAAAAATAATCACCCAAAAATAATCCCACAGTTCTTGTCATGTGGGGGCGCACATATGCGAGGCGCCAACGAGCCAGAGACGTGCGCCGGTGGCCGAACGCGCGAAGAGCGCGCACGGGGACGAGCTGGGCACGGCAACAATCAGGACTGAACGCGCGGAGTTTAGGAAAGATAGAGTAGCTTTTCTGTTTTTGGTTCTTAAATTATAGGAGTGTTTAGCTTGGGTTGTTTCTGGCCTTTGGCTATATATATCTCTGTAACAGCACACTTAAGGCCTTAAGAAGATTATCACCTATCTAATCTCTCTCAATGAAAGCCTATGGTAGAAGGACAAAACCTCGTCGGAGAAGACAGACCGAGGTTACGATGTCCGTAGCCTAGGGCTAGCCCCCTAGGACTTGACGCCCTTGACAACTTGACGCCCTTGACAACTTGGTATCACAATCCTGGCGATCCTTGCTTTTCCGTTCCACATCCCCACCAGACGCCACGTCCTCTCCACCACCCTCAGCCGTCGCGCTGCTTTCCCCCGCGTCTTCATCCGTCGCATTGTGTGCCGCCAACATGGGTGAAAACAACGACCTCAAGGCCACCATCGAGGCGCTCATGAACGCCGTCAAGACCTTGCAGACCACCGTGGAGGCCAATGCCAAGGCGATCACCGCCCTCACCACCGACCGCGCATCGTCCTCGGGCAGCAAGCCTGGCTTCGGCGAGCACCACAATGACCGACCGTCAAAATTCCAAAAGATGGATTTTCCTCGGTATGACGGCAAGTCCGATCCGCTCATCTTCATCAATCGTTGCGAGTCGTACTTCCACTAGCAGCGGATAATGGAGGAGAGTTTGGATGGTGTCCTACAACCTCGAGGATGGGGCGCAAATGTGGTACATCCAAATCCAAACAGACGAGGGTACACCGTCATGGCGCCGGTTCAAGGAGCTTCTCAACCTGCGGTATGGGCCACCCCTCCGCGCTGCCCCCCTCTTCGAGCTCGCAGACTGCCGCCGCACTGGCACCGTCGCGGTGTACCAGGACCGCTTCCAAGCGCTCCTCTCTCAAGCCGGCCCTCTCGACGAGGCGCGGCGTTCACGGGCGGCCTCCTTCCCCCGCTCAGCCTCGATGTCTAGGTCCACAACCCACAGTCCCTCGCGGCAGCCATGAGCTTGGCGCGTCAACTGGAGCTACAAGAGCAATACACGTCGGCACCAGCCAAGACCGCGCCCTGCGGCCTGCTACAGGCTCCAACTCCACGCCTCGTCCTTCCAGTTTCCCCGGTCGACAAGGACAAGGCTGCTGCACCCACGGTCACGGTGGAGGGCCGCCCGATGAAGCGCCTGTCCCAGGCGGACCAGGAGGAGCGCCGCCGTCTTGGCCTCTGCTACAACTGCAACGAAAAGTACACCCGCGGGCACAACCGCGTCTGCAGGCGGCTCTTCTACATCAACGGTGTGGAGATCATCGTCAACGACGACGTCGCGGCTGTTGAGACACCGGACACGGAGGCACCGGTCTTCTCCCTGCATGCGGTCGCCGGTGTGCCGATCTGCGACACGATGCAGATCAATGTGTCGCTGGGCGCTACCTCCTTCGTCGCGCTACTCGACTCGGGCTTGACGCATAACTTCATCGCGGAGGAGGCCGCGCTTCGGACCGGGCTGGCCATTCATCCCCGACCCCGTCTTACGGCAACAGTGGCAAACGGCGAGAAGATCGCTTGTCCCAGCGTCATTCGGAACACGCCGATCTCCATTGCTGACACAGTTCCACATCGACCTTTTTGTCATGTCGCTTGCAGGTTACGAGTTAGTCCTAGGCACGCAGTGGATGGCTACTATTGGCCCGATTGTGTGGGACTTCGCCGAGCGCTCGTTGTCGTTCCAGCACCATGGGCGCACCATCTACTGGTCGGGCGTGGCGACCTCCGGCGTGCCGGTCCTTGGTGCCACGGCAGCTAGCGAGTTCCTCCTTGACGAGCTGCTGGCTTCCTTCAGCGACGTCTTCGCCGAGCCTACCGGGCTCCTCCCCAAGTGCACCCGCGACCACAGCATCATCCTCAAACCGGACGCACCTCCAGTGGCAGTCCGCTCGTGCCGGTACCTTGCGGCCCACAAGGACAAGCTCGAGCGGCAGTGTGCCGCCATGATCGCGCAGGGCATTGTCCGCCACAGTGACTCGCCATTCTCCTCGCCGGTCCTTCTCGTCAAGAAAGCAGACAGGTCATGGCGATTCTGCATTGATTACCGAGCGTTGAACGCCCTGACCGTCAAGGATGTGTTCCCCATTCCCGTCGTCGACGAGCTGCTCGACGAGCTCCACGACGCGCGCTTCTTCACCAAGCTGGACTTGCGGTCCGGGTACCACCAGGTGCGGATGCGGCTGGAGGACATCCACAAGACGGCGTTCCGCACCCACGATGGCCTCTATGAGTTCTTGGTGATGCCGTTCGGGCTGTGTAGTGTTCCGGCGACTTTCCAAGCACTCATGAACGATGTACTCCGCCTGTTACTTCGTCGCTTCGTCCTGGTATTTTTTGACGATATTCTAATCTACAGCAAGACTTGGGTGGATCATCTTCGACACCTCCGCGTCGTCCTCTTTGAGCTGCGGCAGCACAGGCTCTTTGTCAAGCGCTCCAAGTGCTCTTTCGGCTCCGCCTCCATCTCGTACCTCAGCCACATTATATCCGAGGCAGGCGTCGCCATAGACCCGGCCAAGGTGTAGGCCATCCGCGACTGGCCGGTGCCTCACTTGCACGAGCGGTGCGTGGCTTTCTCGGCTTGGCGGGATACTACCGCAAATTCGTCCACAACTACAGCTCCGTCGCCACGCCACTCATGGCCCTCCTCTTGAAGGAAGGGTTCTCCTGGAACGAGGCGGTGGCCATGGCGTTTGACACGCTCAAGGCTGCGGTCTCCTCAGCCCTGATTCTGGCCATGCCGGACTTCTCCAAGATCTTCATCGTCGAATGTGACACGTCCCATGGCTTCGGCGCGGTCCTCATCTAGGATGGCCACCCGATCGCCTTCTTCAGCAGGCCCGTCGCGCCTCGCCATCGTGCCCTCGCCGCGTACGAATGGGAGCTTATCGACTTGGTGCACGCCGTGCGGCATTGGAGGCTGTACTTGTGGAGGCACCAGTTCATCGTCAAGACAGACCACTACAGCCTCAAATACTTGTTAGACCAGCGGCTCGCCACCATCCTTCAACATCACTGGGTAGGCAAGCTGTTGGGGTTCGACTTCGCCGTCGAGTACAAGCCCGGGACGGCGAACGCGGTGGCTGACGTGCTATCCCGCCGCGACACGGTAGAGGGTGCCGTCCTGGTGCTGTCGCCCCCCCGATTCGACTTTGTCACGCGTCTCCGCCAAGCACAGGACACCGACCCTACCATCGTCGCCTTCCACGATGATGTCCGTGCCGGCTCCCGCGGGGCGCCTTGATCCCTCGTCGACGACATGCTACAGTTCGGTGGACGGCTGTACATCCCTCCGACCTCTCCCCTGATCTAGGAGATCTTGGCGGCGGTCCACAAGGATGGACATGAAGGGGTCCAGCGCACGCTGCACCGCCTACGGCGTGACTTCCACTTCCCTAACATGAAGCAGTTGGTGTAGGACTTTGTGCGCGCCTGCATGGTATGCCAGAGGTACAAGTCCGAGCACTTGCACCCGGTGGGTCTTTTCCTACCCCTGCTAGTCCCACAGGGCGTGTGGACGGACATCGTCCTCGACTTCGTCGAAGCTCTGCTTCGCGTTCGTGGCAAGTCCGTCATATTGACGGTGGTGGACAGGTTTAGCAAGTATTGCCACTTCATTCCCTTGGCACACCCGTACTCTGCCGAGTCCGTCGCTCAAGCCTTCTTCACCGACATCGTGTGACTGCACGGCGTTCCACAGTCCATGGTGTCCGACCGCGACCTGATCTTCACTTCGACGTTCTGGCGCGAGCTCATGCGCTTGATGGGTACCAAGCTGCACATGACGACGGTGTTCCATCCCCAATCGGATGGGCAATCGGAGGTTGTGAACAGGGTCATCATCATGTATTTGCGTTGCCTCATGGGGGACCGGCTGCGTCAGTGGCTCCGCTGGCTACCATGGGTGGAATTCATCTTTAACACTGCCTACTAGACTTCCCTGTGGGACACGCCATTCTGTGTCGTCTATGGACGTGATCCACCATCCATCCGGTCCTATGAACCGGGGAAGACAAGGGTGGCAGCCGTCGCCAAGAGCATGGAGGAGCGTGAAGAATTCCTCGTTGACATCCACTACCGGCTTGAGCAAGCTCAGGCGGTCAAGAAGCTCCACTATGACAAGACCCATCGACATGTCGCGTACCGGGTGGGCGACTGGGCACTTCTTCGGCTCTGACACCGTGCGGCGTCCTCGCTGCCACAGGCTGTTTCCGGCAAGCTCAAGCCGCGCTTCTATGGGCCATATTGTGTCACCGAACTGATCAACGACGTGGCTGTCCGCCTCGCGCTGCCGTCCCGCGCCCGCCTTCATGATGTTTTCCATGTCGGGCTCCTCAAGAAGTATAATGGGCCACCTCCGGATGCTCCTCCGCCACTGCCACCAGTTCACCATGGTGCGGCCGTCCCGGAACCGGAATGTGCTGTTCGCTATCGCCTTGCTCGCGGCACCCGCCAGGTGTTGATCAAGTGGAAGGGGGAGTCTCCGGCCTCGGCGACGTGGGAGGACGTTGAGCTATTCCGTATCAAGTACCCCGCCTTTCAGCTTGAGGACGAGCTGGACCTCGAGGGGGACGAGCTGGGCACGGCAACATGCAGGACTGAACGCGCGGCAACAACCAAGACTGATTTAGGAAAGATAGAGTAGCTTTATGTTTTCGGTTCCTATAGGAGTGTTTAGCTCGGCCTAAATTATAGGAGTGTTTAGCTCGGGTTGTTTCTGGCCTTTGGCTATATATATCTCTGTAACAGCACACTTGAGGCATTAAGAAGATTATCACCTATCTAATCTCTTTCTCTACGAAAGCCTGCGGCAAAGGGGCAAAACCTCGTAGGAGAAGACGGACCGAGATTACGATCTCCCAAATGAAATCAGTAATACTCATCACATCCCTGGTGCTGTAAGGGTAAGACTTTTTCTTTGCCCTTTTTATTGTAAATAAATTATTAACTTTATGTTTTAACTTGCATTCTAGCGATTTATTTTCATTTTTGTATCTTCAAGTTTTTAGCTAATCACACAATTGGTGAATCAATGTTACAAATGTAAACGGTGGTCGTAATGGCTTAAATATTTCATCCAACCTACTGCTATGTTCTGGGGAGTCTGCCTTTTGTATTTCTTGCCATAGTTTTGTCCATGGGCATTCTTGGTTTTGACTTAGTACAATCTGTTAAGTCATCTTTTAAACCTCAATGGATTGATGAATCACGTAACACAGAGGAATTTTTCAGTAGTAGCCTACAAAACTTGAGGGACAAAGAATGCAAGGCACAAGACATAACTGCTTCAACCAGATATTCGAACATTGTTGCTTCAAATATTCCTTTTTTGTGCTTATTTTGGCTTGTGATACTGAAGCCATGTTGCAAGTTCAATAGGTGTATAGCTCCTCGAACATTTGTTTGAAAATTAACTTCATTGACCTCACAGAGTTTCCCAAATTCCAATTCACTAGGTATCATCGACTTATCACTTGCAGAAAGTTCAAACCTTATTAATCTTACCTGTTCATCTAGTCATCTTAAAAGTATCAAATTTCATTATTATCTGACTTAATTTTCGTTATATTTGATATTTGACTCCAGTTTTCCCATTATTGTTATTTTCCTTTAGGTTCAAATGATAGGAAGCCTAGTTGGCCACTAAATAGGTGTGGTCCATGGTGGCCCTAGATCTTTTCATATAAGAAGCTACGTGGTATCACAGTATGAAGATTTTCTGCTTTAACAATCTTGTCAAGCTGATTCTGGACATATCATATTCTTTGCACCTAATTGGGGGTTCCATCTCCATGTGCACCTGCTGCTCCACTTTCTGAAATTTCATTTTCAACATTACTTTTTCTCTATCAGTGATTTAAATACCATGAGTTAATCTCAACATTTATTGCTTAATGTTTTGATAGGACTCACCTCATATTTGTGTTGTCACTTCTAACACAAACATCCATCCATGCTGTTCAAGAAAATGATAGTGGTAAAGCTGAGGTTTCTGAACCTCAAGAAGAAATTTCATGTCTCTTTCTTGGTCCCACAAGTGACAATAAAATTGTGCCAGCTGGAAAGAAACCCAAATGCATATTGGCTGATTACTCTTGATCATATTAGCTCATGAAAGCGACCTTTAATTGCTCGAAGCCTGCTGTTCCACACCATTTATCAATAGCGGATCACGAATCAAAGTCAGTCCAATGTAATATTCACAGTTATTATGTTTAATTCTTCAACATCTCTCTTTTGTTTGTAGCTGTAGGACATTGGCGTAACTCAGTGTGCAATGTCATCCCTCTCAACTCTATGTATTTTATCATCTTACTCCTACCATCTGAAGATTCGCATACTTTGAGATTACACGTGCATCCATGTACAAAGGACAATACATGTCAATGGGCATGCTCCTTTGCCCCCACATGTTGCTGCTGCTTTGCCTACTGAGTGATGGGCTGTTGAGACTTCCTTTTTGCTGGAACATACATTGGTCCCCCTCTCTTGCTGCATACAGTTTGCACAATGTCTTTCGTTTGTGCTGTTTCTGAAAGGTCTGAAAACCAGAAGCCACCTTTATTTGCAGTTGGAAACTTCAGGGATAAAGCCTGTATTCAATCGTCTAAGAAGGTAATTTCTTCAGGAGATCCCCTTTTTTATTTTTCCCACAAGAGAAGAAAAAATTTCCATCGTTATTTGGGGCACTTTCATGGTGCTGTGTACAGTGACTAAGACCTCGAGCGTATACAAGCGAGGTCGGGTCTATATATATACAGTACAGGCCAGTGGTCTGTCTAACACCCCCACAGTCGCAGCGGGAGGGGAACGGACGCAGAGACTGAACCGAAAACCGGTAAACAAAGGCGTGGGCAGGCCTTTGGTCATTATATCAGCAAACTGATGTGTCGATGGTACTTGGAGCACCCGAACTTGTCCTAATGCAACCTTGTCATAGACAAAATGGATATCGATCTCGATGTGCTTGGTGCGGCGGTGATTGACCGGGTTGGCAGCCATGTAGACGACACTGATATTGTCGCAGTAGATGACGGTCGCGGTGGAGAGGGGTGCATGGAGCTCTCGGAGAAGCTGGCGAAGCCAGCGGCACTCGGCGACGGCGTGGGTGACGGCTTCGGCGCTAGACCGGGACACTGTAGTCTGGTGTTTTGAGGACCAGGATACGAGAGTGTTACCGAGGTAAGCGCAGTAGCCGGACGTAGAGCGTCAAGAGTCGGGGCAGCCTACCCAGTCCGCGTTAGAGTACGCGGTGAGGGAGTCGATAGGGCTAGAGCTGAGATGCAGCCCGCTGGAGAGAGTGCCCTTCACATAGCGTAGGATGCGCTTGAGCAGCGTGAGGTGAGGTTCGCATGGAGCGTGCATGAAGAGGCACACTTGCTGGACAGCGTACGTGAGGTCGGGTCGGGTGAGTGTGAGGTATTGGAGAGTCTCGGCAAGACTCTGATAGTGAGAGGGATCGGCAACGAGGGCACCATCGGCAGCGGAGAGTTTGGCTCAAGTGTCAATCGGGATGGCTGTGGGGTGACAGTCGGCCATGCCCGCACGCTAGAGGAGGTCGATGGCGTACTGGCGTTGGGAAAGAAAGAGCCCGTGGGTCGAACAGGTTACGGAGATGCCAAGGAAATGGTGGAGAGGACTAAGATCGGTCATGGTAAACTCAGAGTGGAGTCGGGCCATGATCTGATCGAGGAGAGATGTCGAAGACGCTGTGAGGACAATGTCATCGACATAGAGAAGTAGATAGGTAGTGGCGGAGCCGATATGGAAAGTGAACAGGGAACTATTGGACGTAGAGGCCACGAAGCCGATGTGTCGAAGATAGGTAGCAAAGCGCTGGTACCAGGCATGAGGGGCTTGTTTGAGGCCGTAGAGAGAGTATTGAAGGAGACAGATGTCGTCGGGACGAGAAGGGTCGACGAAGCCTGGGAGCTGCTGGCAGTAGGCTTTTTCCGTCAGGTGACCGTGAAGAAAGGCGTTCTTCACGTCTAGTTGATGGATCGGCCAGGAGCGAGAGGCAGCCAAGGTGAGGATGACTCGAATGGTGGCGGGTTTGACAACGGGACTGAAGGTCTCGTCGTAGTCGACACCGGGTCGTTGGGAGAAACCTCGGACTACCCAGCGAGCCTTGTGACGAGCAAGGGAGCCATCGGTGTGGAATTTGTGTTTGAAAATTCACTTACCGGTCATAATGTTGGCGCCGGGAGGTCGGGGAACGAGGTGCCAGGTCTCGTTGTTCATTAGGGCCTTGTACTCGTCGGCCATGGCCGCGCGCCACTGAGGGTCGGCCAGGGCTGAGCGAGAAGTCGCCGGGATGGGCGAGATAGAGCTATGGACGGCGGAGAGACCGTAGCGCTGAGTGGGGCGGAGAGACCTGGTCTAGGAGCGGGTGACCATGTGAGAGGTGGAAGGAACTGGAGCCGATGGGGTGCGAGAGTAATGCGAAGAATTGGTCGGATAGGGGCGTTATCGGCTCCGAGTCGACGACTGTAGACAAGAGGAAAAGAGGGAATTAGATTGGCCTGAGCCGATGAGGTCGGGTGGGCCGAGTATTCCGATCGGTCCGATAGAGATGGATTAGCCGATAGGGTGAGGGGAGCTGATGGAAACTGAGGAGCCGATGGAAATGGAGTGTCCGATGGAGAGGGAATGGTATCGGCTGAAGGATAAATAGGATCGGTATCGGGCGATGGAGGTAAGTCCGATGGTGGGGACATTGGATTGAGTAGTGGTGGGATATGTGATGGGTAAATCCTCAGCAGTAGTCGATGAGGGGGCCGATGGAGAGGACAGTGCAGGAGACGTGGTCGGCATGGTGTTGGTGAGGAGGAAGTTGAGATCACTAGAGGAGGATCTCGGATGAAGTAGACAGAAGGGAAAACTTGTCTCGTCAAAAATGACGTGACGAGAGACGAGGACCCGTCGGGTGGAAAGATCGAGGCATCGATATCTCTTGTGAGAGGTGGGATAGCCGAGGAGAATATAAGCGGTGGAGCGGGGAGCGAGTTTGGGGGAAGCTATGGCGGTGAGATTTGGGTAGCAGAGGTACTCGAAAACGCGAAGGTGGGAGTAGTCGGGCGCCGTGCGGTAGAGAAGGGCATAGGGAACGTTGTTTTGAATGAAGGAGCATGGGCGCCGATTGAGAAGGTACGTCGCAGTAGCCAGAGCTTCGGCCCAATAAGTGACGGGTAAGTGGGCGTGAAGTAGCATGGTGCGACTGATGTTGTTGAGGGTGCGAAGGAGGCGCTCGGATTTGCCGTTCTGAGGAGAGGTGTAGGGGCAGGAGAGCCGGAGATGGATGCCCTGCGAGGTGAGGAGGTTTGTAACGGTATGGTTGACGAATTCCGTACCGTTATCGGCTTGTAAAGCCTTGATGGGGAGGTTGAACTGAGTGGATACGTACGTGACGAAGTGAGTGAGGTGAGAGGCGATCTCGGATTTGTGGATGAGCGGGAAGGTCCAGCAATAGTGTGTGTAATCGTCAAGTATAGCGAGATAATACTGATTACCAGAGACACTTTTAACTGGAGACGTCCGTACATCACAATATATAAGTTCAAATGGACGCGAGGTACAGGAGAGAGTACTAGAAAAGGGCAGACACACATGTTTGCCAATTTGACATGAGTGGCAAACTGTGGAGCTGCTGTGAGTACATCGGATGGAGGCGCTGTGACGAAGGGTGGTGACAGCGTCGGGGCCGGGGTGGCCGAAGCGAAGGTGCAAAAGGTTGGTGGAGAGGGCAACGCTAGCGTGTGGAGTGGACGGCGCAGCGGGAATGGTGTAGAGGTCTCCACCACTATTACAGCGAAGGATCTGTCGCCGGGTTGGGATATCCTTTACAGAGAAACCAGACGTGTCAAATTCAATGGAGCAGTTGTTGTCTCGTGTGAATTGACGAACAGATATAAGATTATGAATAAGAGAAGGGACGATAAGAACTTTGTGTAGGGGGAGGTTAGTGGTGGATGTAGACAGAGAGGAGTCAACTCGGCATTGGATAGGAAAATGGGAGGAAGAGGGGTGATAGGAGCGAAGTATGCCGGCCGATGACGCCATATGTGAAAACGCCCCAGAGTTTAGCACCCAAGGGTGCTGTGGTTGGAGCGTCATCTGGTTGAGGGCAGCAACGAGGCCAGCCTGGTTCCAGGAGGAAACCGACTGGGTGGTTGGGGTCGGTAGCATCGGCTGAGGCGGCAGAACGGGAGTCGATGCCAAGTGAGCCTGGGGATGGGCGCCGAGAACCCCGGGTTGCCAGCCGATGGGGTTGCGTGGCTGGGGCTGGGGCGCCCAGGGGTTATAGTAGAGCCACGGACCCATGGGATCGGCAGGGTGGGCAGGGACCGAGGTAGGTCGTGATGGCGTCGGACCCTACCAGGTCCTGCCTTTGCCTTTGCCCTTGCCTTTCTCGGTGCGGGCTGTGTTGCTGTGGCCGGAGCCATGGCCACCAGGACCGCGGGAGGAAAGGGCAGCGCAAGAAGCTCGACAGCCATTATCGGCTACGGCAAGAAGAGCGGTGTGGGCCACTGTTTTCTCATCGTTGGTCAGACGGAGTTCTTTAAGAACTAGCATGTCATGAGCCCGGGCGAACGATGGAAGAGGTGTGGCGTTGGCGATTTCATCGGCGGTGTTGGAGAAGCGGGGACTGAGGCCTCGCAGAACGGCGAGGACGAGTTGAGAGTGGGCCACAGGGTGGCCGACGTCTCGGAGAGTAGCAGCCTTGACTTTGAGGCGCTGACAGTATGAGGAGACAGAGGAGTCGCGTTGTACCATGGAGTGGAACTCGTTGAGGAGAAAGATGGCGCGAGGCTGCTTGTTGGTCAGGAAGATCCGCTTGATGGCCACCAAGAGATTCTGGGCGGTGGGGTTGGTATCGTCCATGGCAAGGTCGAGGACAGAGTCGTCGACCGAGCCGAGCAGCCAGCTGCGCACGCAGCACTCGGTGATGTCCCACTGAGGATCATCGGGGCGAGGTGGAGCAGTGTCATCAATATGGGACCAGAGGCCGAATTTTCCACAGAAGGATTTGAAGAAGAAAATCCACTTGGAATAATTGGCGTTAAGGTCAAGGGAGATAGGAACGTGAGATTTCACGTTCACAGCAGCGTAAGGAGGGGAGAAGATCGGCGAGGTGGTGCTCGAGGTGTGGTCTGAGGCACCGAGGGCCGGAGTAGACTCGGCGACTAGGAGAGTGCCGGAGCTGAGAGCGGACTCGGTGGTCATGATGAGAGAACGGGAACAAGAGCCAATGGGAGAAAGAAGCCGATGGGAGGGAGAAGCCGATAAGAGGACGGATCGGCCGATCAAGGATGTGAGAAGCCGATGGAGAGTAGTTGGCCAATGGGGAGTAGACAGCGGAGTAAGTGAGGAAAAGGTGGTGACAGAGTGGGTGGGTCAGAGAGTTGTTGGGTCACGGATGTGCGACGATTCACGTCCGTGAAGAGAAGATTCACGTCCGTGGACTCGTGGAGGCCAAGGAGTGGGGCGGACGTGAAAAAGGAAGGGAGTGGTCGGACGCGAAGAGAATATGTTCACATCCGGGAGGGAGGGATTCGTGTCCGTGGACACGTTGGACTGGCTCGGACGTGAGGGGAGAAGGTTCGCGTCCGAGAGCCATTGAGTGTGTCGAAAAAGGCGAGAACCGAGGGAGGGTTCCAGTCGATGGAGGGCTGGACAAGTCCAGCCGATGGAGACGACGAGCGCGGAGGTGCGCCGACGTCAGAGAAGGAGAGATGCACGAAGCAAGAAGAAGAGCGGAGACGGGTGCGAGGCGAGACGAGGAGACGGATCGAGACCGTCGCCTGGTCGCGTGGAGATGGGACAGAGAAAAGAAGGTGACTGCGGGAGAGACGAGGAGAAGAAGAAACGGAGGCGAGAGAGCGAGGAGAGTACCGGAAGAGGGTTGGCGACGGGAAGAAGACGTCGACGATGAGGAGGAAAGGGTCGGCTCGCTGGAGGGAGAAGCTAGTGCGCTGGAGATGTCTAGACTTGCTCTGATACCAATGTGTACAATGACTAAGACACTAAATATATAAGAGGGGTCGGTCTATATATATACATTACTAGTGGTCTGTTTTGCACCATACCTCAAGTGCCCTCATAAATATAATATGTGCATGCACTTCAGCTTGTTTGCTACATATGCATTGCACATATGATTATCTATAACATCATGATGTCACAAATATCATATCAAGAGAGTACAAAAGCCTTGTCTTTGCTGGTTGCCGCTACACATCCATCTTATCCAATAATTGCAATCACATTATAACTTGTAACTTGATGACGATCAGAGCCATATATTTGTCGGCATCTTTTCTTCCCTTTACAGATTAAAACAACAGATGAACTTCCATCCTTCCATTTTCAAGGTACACTTCGAATCTTTTGTATGTAACATGTCTATTTTCTCCGCCATTCAAGTGGGACATGCTGCTTCTTGTTACAGGCAACCAACACCCTAAAGCTCCTTGAAACAAAAGAAGAGCATTTTACCCAAGGTGTAAATTAGATGAATATACCTTAATTGAAGATTTTACAAGGGCATTTTCTCAATCCAAGCTTGGAGGCAACCCTGCCTTTTGAAGTTTTTTTGGGAGGTTCGTCCCTTTTAGCTTTATCTGGTAGGTCATCAACGGCCTAATTCAGTACTTGATACCACAATGGACATCATTTATGTGTCACTCTCATAGTTGTTAGGTGTTCATTAGCTCCAGCATAAGCAATTATCTGTAACCAGCGTGTGAAAGTTATACTGAACGATGAAAGTTAATGTCGCTCTCTCTCTTTCTCTCGATCTAATATAGATTTTATATTAGGGTTAAATGTTAGTAAATGCAGAATTAGAACAATAAAGTCCAGACCAAAAGTAACAGTGCCAAAGAAAGTGCACGAATATTTGTCACGAACTCTTGGAACACTTCAAAAAGAGAGAGAGAGAGAGAAGAGATATTGGAAATTTGGAAATGGACTAAGTGAGGTTGCTCCGATTTTGCTAGAAAAGCTAGCACTATTAAGCAAAGAATAGGGTACAACCGTACAGCTTAATATTTTCTATTTCAACAAAGCTGGTATCAGTATATTAAGATTAAAAAAAAACAATGGGTAGCACATGACCTAAAGTCCCAAGCACGTACATTGCCTAGTGTTTAACATTCACGTGTTAACCGAAAAGGTTTTGCAAATACTGTGTATTTTATCTTTGGTAATGATGGGGAGGATTGATTCAAATCCTCTTTTTTTTAGTTTCTACATATGGTGCTACAATACCATGTCTATCTCGTAGCCATGCATTTGTGTTTTATCATAAAAAAGCATTCTGAATTATTTTGTAGTTAAAGAAACAGGTTGTCCTTCTCCAAGGTTTAGGCAATCTGTCAAGCGTCCATTTTGCTATAGTAATTTATAAGTAAATATTGATTACTTGAACTTTTATCTTAAAGTTAATGTCATATGAATCCCTTGACAACATTGTGCCCCCAAAATTGACCTTTTATGCACAAATGACATTACTAGAATAATTTTTATATGAGAATACTTTTACATCATTATATCTTTAATCCATTATTTTTATAGGAAAAAAGGCAATGGTCTCAAAAGCACGTATCTTGGTGTAAAACATAGGTCGATGCTCTGATGAGAGACCTTGTAGATTCCGATCACTTGGCAATGATAAAAAAATCTTTTTAAGTTGGACAATATAATGCATAATTATATTGTATTACACAACGTGACATATTGTATCTCCCATAATTATGTTTTATATACTTTGGCAAATTTCAATCAATTTAAGATTGAGGGATACTAGAGGACGGTATCCCATTCGACGGTACAGATTACAGATTGATCGATAATTCCCATTGCGTACGCAGATAATAGATTGATCGATAAACTCCCACCGCGTACGACCTGGACGAGACGTGACGTGCGGAATAATACCTTCTCTCATACGAGGGTGTCCGGACATGCATGCTACGTACTAAAGGGGCCGCATGGGCCATTCACATGATGTGTGGTGTTTGCTCGTGGAATGTATTTCACTCGAAAATTTAAAAAAACATTATTTTTTGAATTTGGTCAAATTTTATTTAAATTTAGTCAAATCTGTTTAAATTAAAAAATCATTATGAAATGTCAGAAATTTTGCCCCCCACATGGCATAAATGTTTAAAACCAAATTGCAAAGCCTAATATGAGGTGGTTGGATAGTTTGCTTAAGAAATTTCGCTGGTTCATCTATATAATATCTTTATAATATAATTATAAAATTAACGGTGGTCCTTATCCTCTTATATCCTCTTTTATATGGGTGATAAATATATTATATTTTTAAATTATATAATATCTTTAGGTATTATAGAGATATTTGGACATCTTACCATCTGCCTTTATGTATCATTTAAGCATCCTCAAATAGTCACCAATGAACTAAATATCATGGTATGTTTAGGTTTTATCGGGATGATACCATTGAGATATCGGTATATATATCTTCAGAGTCTTTAGATATCATGAAGGATGATACTTTCCGATATTATCGAGTCTTCAAGTATTACGGAGGCATGACGATACTCTATAGTATCATCGATGATACTATTGAAGTATCACAGATGATTTCCACGATACCATACGGTATCATATACTAAATATAAGTACTAGTACATAAGCACATGGCTATGCGTGGCCTAAACTAGTAGTAGTAGAACAAAACCCAGCCACGTATCCTTCAAAAAGAAAAAAAAAAGGCCCAGCCATGTACCTTGTGAGGGAGACGTCCATGGCCCCACGCTGCATGTCGGAGACACCCACGCGTGTGCGATGAGCTGGTGCGGGAGGCGGCATGCAAGCGCTTACTAGGTGTCATGATTTGTGCAGGTGATTTTTTTTCCAGGGCATTAATCTATGCCGTTAGGTGGACGGGACGACGTCGTGTAGTTTCTCTTTAAGATTGCATGCTTTGTCCGCCTGGTAATATATACCGGAGAAGACACCGACACATTGTTGCACGACATTGATGTGTCCACTACAGTTGCAATATGTAGAACGAGAATCTTAAATCTCATTAAGGACGACTAATCCAATAACAAGAAAATGATCCATTTGAGTACGTACGGAAGAATAGTTGATTAAGCATCAAGTACCATCCAACGATTTGAAAGTTCGGTGGTGATTTAGTTTCATGTGACGATTTCTTTTTAGCAGTAAACATTGCTCTTCTACAGAAAAACGAAACGTGGATGATCAATAAGATGTATATTTTTTTAAAAAAATTATCGTTACAGTCTACTGCTTGAGCTCTATTTACAGCTTACAGATATGTTAAGAAAATTCTAGATTTTTTCTTATACAGTTTTTTACGTGGTTATCTCTTTGAAATGGACATTAACAAAGGCATTATTGCTCTCTTTTACTGTCTACTCAGCTTATCTAGGGCCGAGCCCAAGTTGTTATTCCCTCTCTCTAAGTCTTTATTTTCGTTTGCTCTCAACCTCTAGGCCTTTCGATCTATTGCTTGGTGTCTCTTGGCATGGTGCTTCGTTAAGTTTTGTTGTGCTTCGCCCGACCTCGCCTTGTTTTATTCAACTCGTTGCCTTCGCTATGCTTCGCTACTCCTATTGCCTTGTTTGTTTCGAGAACGATTGCCTACGAACCTGCCTCTAATATACAGTAACATTATGCTTTGGATTTCACATTAGATTGAATGATTTTCATAGGGATTTTGGAGGACTTAGATACTAAGGATTTTTTTTCCTTAGTAGGTTGTTTGGAAAATAGGATTTGGAGGTTGTCAGATTCCTTTGGATTTCATTCCTGTACCTCAATTCAATAGAACATATTTCAATTCAATAGAAAATTAGCTAATGAGTTCAAACCTCATTTTCTTTTTCCTTTGAGAAGTAGAAGACAACTCTCAGCGTTTCTCTTCTCTCTATAATCCATCTAGTGTGTTATTTTTTTGAGCTATACAAACACATATCTTTTAAATTGACGTGGGATACGCTCCTACATGACATTCCAATCCTCAATATTCATCCATGCTATTGTCTACATACTGTTTTCATGTTTTAATGCTCCTCAAGTAACTGAATTGGATTAGTGCTCTTTTATAACGTAGGATTTTGAAAATATAGGAACAAAAAATCCATATGAATAGGATGTCATACCCAATAGAATTTTTCTACTGGATTCAAAAACACCACAATATTAAAAGCAATGTCTTTGAATAGTTCAAAGGAAATAAAAAAAATAAATTTAGTAGGAATTGGAGAGAGTGTAGAGAGAGAAAGAAAGAAAGTGCATTGGACTTCCCACAAAGAGAACGAAAACATGAGCTTGGGGGGGGGGGGGGGGGGGCGCATAGGAAACCATTCCATAGGATTTTATAATTGTAAGTTTCATTCCTTTATTCCAAAAGATCTCGTTGGAAATAATTCCCAAGTATTCAAATTCTCTAAATTTCCTATGAAATTCCTACAATACATGCATCTACTTTTGTATTTACCTACATGTATACGCATCAACAGTGCAAACACATTCAACATAAAAGTGGCACTAGGTGACATGTAGAAACAACTCCAACGTCAAAATTTAAATTTAATAAACTATTTTTAGAGTTGATTTTATGATTTTTATTGTAATTTATTTTATAGCATTAGCTTTTGATTCACTAAAAAAATATGTATATAAAAGTTTACCCATAAATAATCTACTTTTATTGCTAATAAACCATACAGATAAGCATAAACGAAATAATGGGTCCGCTCATACTAAAACTTGCTATTGTTTTATTGCTCCCAGATGTCAATTCCTGAAGTTAATAAAGGATCAAATTATAGATATATGCATTTAGTTTGATGTATATACCCACATTTATAGAAAATAATGATCTAAAACACAGTTGGCATGAAAATGGTATTGGGTGGCACCAATAGGTTTTAAGATTTCAGCCACACTACAAATCATTTTCTCCTGAAAAAGAATAAGAAATTCTTTCATCCTTCCTTTAAAAGGTATTCACTCACTATAAAATACAGTGAACATAAGTCACTGTATACCTTCAACACACGCTATTGTGTAAATGGAGGCTTTAATAGAGTGAAATATACAAACTCAATGATTCTTAACAGACGACCCCACAAAGACAAAGCACCATTGTGGCCAAGGTAGAGCTTGGCCCCCAATAATTATGCCTAACACTGTACTACAAACCTGTAAGATTTAGAGCAATGTCGTAGTGATTAAGTTTCGATTAGCAGAACAAACCACCAAATTGTGGTGTAATGGAGTACTACTGGCTCCCTTCTCATCCTGAGCTCAAACTCAAAGAGGCAAAGCAGCAATCAGTCGCCGCGAAGGCAGTGATCAGTGAGTGAGCGGTGGCGCCGCAGAACTTGCCCTCCTCTCGCTGCCTTCCCAAACAGCAACGGTCGGGACCAGCTGTCACGCCCCCCGCGAGCCCCACCCGCGAGCGAGGCAGCCAGCCACCCGCTGCCGCTACTGCTACTGCTACCCCAGCGTCGCAGCGTGGAAAGCCAGCACGGAATTTGAATTCCTCCTACTCCTCTCCGCTAGTGGCTGACTGGCTGAGCACGCAAAAGGCAAGGCTTTCCGTTACCCCCAAAATCCCAGAGACGCACCAGTTCATCATCCCTTGTTGCATTATTTTCGAACCAACTAACGCCGGCCCTCCCCCACTCCTCCTCTTCCTCCTCTGAGCTGCCACTACTCTAGAGAGAGAGAGAGAGAGAGAGAGAGGCGGGCATCTCCCTCCGCTCCGATCCGCGCCACGCACCGAACCCCCGCGCCGGCCGGGCCGATCTGCTGCGCCGCGGATGGGGCTCGACGGGCTGGTCGTCGTCTCCGACCCCTACCTGCAGCGCCGCTTCTCGCAGGCCGACCTCCGCGACCTTCAGGCCCAGGTACGTGATGCCTGCCTCCTCGCCCTACGTCTTCGCCTCCGTGGGAGCCAGCACGATCCGCGGCGGTCGCATTGATCGCGTTTTGGATGGTGGTGGCGGTGTTGCAGTACGCCTCGTTGCGGGACGCGTCGCCGAGCGGGAGGCTGCGGCTGCGGGACCTGCCGGCCGCGCTCTCCGGCCTCGGGGGCGCCAGGAAAGGAGGGGACGCCGAGAAGGAGAACAGCGCGCCGGCGGCGCAGCTCACCGAGGAGGAGTGGGCGTCCGTGATCAAGGCCGTCCCGCGCGCCGACGACAGGCCGCAGCAGGGGGTCGGCTTCGAGCTCTTCCTCCGCGTCTACGCCGAGATGCAGCTGCGGCTCAAGGGCGCGGCCGGGAAGAAGGCGGGCGGTGGCGGCGGCATCGCGCGCTCCTCCTCCTCGTCCGCGGCGGCGTTCCTCACGGCCGCCACCACCACCCTGCTCCACACCATCAGCGAGTCCGAGAAGGCGTCCTACGTCGGCCACATCAACGCCTACCTCTCCGAGGATCCCTTCCTCAAGACCGCGCTCCCCATCGATCCGGTCACCGATCACCTCTTCCACCTCACCAAGGACGGCGTGCTCCTATGGTCCCTTTCCTCATGGATAGCCTTTTCAACTCGGATCCACTCACATGTGCTCCGATCTGACTTGATTTTTTCCCCTTGCCTCTTGGTTCAGTAAGCTCATCAACCTGGCCGTGCCGGGGACGATCGACGAGCGCGCCATCAACACCAAGAAGCTGCTCAACCTGTGGGAGAAGAACGAGAACCACACGCTCTGCCTCAATTCTGCCAAGGCCATCGGCTGCACAGTCGTAAACATCGGCACGCAGGACCTCGCCGAGGGAAGGGTAGGACTGAATCTTCCTGTTACTTTAATTCAATTCCTTATGCTTTTTGTGTGATCATCACATTAGTACATTATGTATTTACGACCGTACGAGATTCAGAATAAAGCTGAATGTTTCAGTTTGTTCACTTTTAGTTGTGCGTACGCACGTGTGTTCAAGTAGGGGGTGTCGGGACACACTAGACTGAAGTCCATGTGATGTCCAGGACTGTAAAGCATTATGCGTTGGTTCTCTTTGCTTTAATTAGTTTTTTTATATCTGTACCTCCTGGTGGTTGTCACTGGAACACCATGGCACGATCATTTCTGTAAAAGCTTGAATGGTGGCATATGATTTAGTTTGGTAATTGATCTGCCTTTCTATTTTGTTTGTGACCAAATACTTGAAATTGTTTCAATAATACCATGAAAAATCCACTAAAGAATCAAGTACATAAATAAATTTCTGTTGTGTGATAGGTTTCACTTTCTTGAATTCTTCTGTTTGTTTCAGGATACTTATAACTTAAGCCATTTTTGTTCTCTTTATTACTAGTTACATGCTCTTGTAAATACAGTTACTTTTGCTTTTTTTCTGCTATACTTTCACTATCTATATGTTTGCTCGTGTTCTTGTGTGCATTTCATTGATTACACTTGCTTTCACTACATTTATATATTCAAGCATTCATATAAGTAGTTTATGGATCTTATGAGAACTCTCTTATGTGCTTGCAGCCTCACCTTATCTTGGGTTTGATATCTCAAATAATTAAGGTGTGTTCCTGTTTTCTGTTATTATTTCGTTGAGCACAACAATTGAAGTGCTGTTATTTTTTCATGTGTCCCACTGACTGTGCTAACATAATTACTGACAGATACAACTTTTGGCTGATGTAAACCTGAAGAGCACACCTCAATTGGTTGAATTGGTTGAAGACAGCCAGGTAGTTCACGATTCATATTTATTCTAATACACTGGTGACTGATTTAACGTCACATGGGAAAATAACTCGAATTCACATGTTTGTGATTATTGCAGGAGATGGAGGAGCTTATGAGCTTGTCTCCTGAAAAAATATTACTCAGATGGATGAACTTTCAATTGAAGAAAGGAGGTTTTCAAAGAACAGTAACAAATTTTTCATCAGATATAAAAGTATGCTCACTTAAAATCTCTCTAATTGTTTCTAATATGAACTAGTCTTCTTTAGTTGTTGCTAGCTGTGAAATCTCTTGTATATCTTAGCATTCACATCACCACGATAGTTTTCCTTGATCATTTAGGAATCTGATGTATATAACGAATGCATCTAATTTGTCACAAGATGTAGTTAGTGTTGGATATTTAATTTATTTTCTTCTAGAGAACAAAGTTAAATTGCATTTGACTACTAGTGGTCAAGTTGGATGCTTGTTGCTGCTTGAAGTTTCTAGCACAAACTATCTTAGCTTAGTTGTAAATGAGAGATTATGGGCTCTAGTATACACTAGTGAGTTGTATGCTCTGGCTATGTCAGCATGGAAGGATACAAAGCAAAATTTACTTGCTACCAAGCTGTGCATGAGCTATAAAGATCAGTAGAGAGGAGTTTACTAGCAACATCTAGTGGTCAGCTGTAAAGTAGTGCAGCAAAATTTTATTTTAATTGTCAATGACGGTTTGTGAATCCTATATAAGGACATGTATCCCATATGAGAGTTAAGGCTTGTGTGCAATATGAAAATGTAGATTGTTTGCTATACTTTGTTCTCTTGCTCTCTATTCTTTGCCATTAGTGAATTAAATCCTGCTGTTAGAGCCAACAGTTAGCACAGTAAAAAAATTAATTTATTCAAATTACATATTTCTGTTGTTATTAAATTTATTTCATAACACTATGGTCAATTATTAATTAATTATATATCATGATGCATTCATTCTCATAGTTCATGTAACATCATGAACACTTCTTTTGCCAGTATTATCACATTTCTGGTTGTTATATTCCATTATAGTCTAAAACATTTAATAAAATCCAAATTGATGAATAAAAATTGGTTTATCTGTTATTTTGTTCCAACTACATCCCAGTATGAAGAATGCATATCTTATATTTTTTTAACATAAAAATGCAGGACAGCGAGGCATATGCTTGTCTACTGAATGTCCTGGCACCTGAATGCAGTGCTAAACCATCCCCAATGTCAGTTAAAGATCTTCTTCATAGAGCAAGATTAGTTCTTGAGCATGCAGATAGGATGGGCTGCAAAAGATATCTGACCCCAAAAGACATTGTCGACGGTTTACCAAATCTAAATCTTGCCTTTGTGGCTCATATTTTCCAGAAAAGGTATAGATTGTTCTCATAATTTCTTTATTTAATTTAAGAATTTGTCAAAGAAATTGAATTCTTGCTTGGTTTTTTATTACATAGGGACAGACATGATGGTATCCATTGTTATGTAAAAACTACAATTAACATGTGTTATTTATTCCGAAAAAGAATATATCTTAGTGAAGCTACTAGTAATGTTATCCCATGTTTCCTTCATTTTATCACTTACTAAAGGTGTACTAGTGTCGTTGTTTCCCTTGGAAAACTGTCAATTTGAAATACGAAAGTCCCTTTTCAGTTTGCATGATTTGTTCAATCTTGTGTGCTTCCATCAGATATAGGTTTATGATTTTTCTGTTGTGTAGTATTCATCAATATGTATTGTTCATAGCATAGCAAAGGAATACAGTCTATGCATGATCATCCTTGTCAGCACGAAAAAAGTTGAGAAAAGGATTCAACAAGGAATTCTGGAATTTTTTTCTGGTCGACTTATCTTCTCATGAACTGACCTGCAATGGACTATCAGTATTACTAATCTGGCAGAGATGCTATAGCCAACAATAACGTATGTAGTAAGTCATTTGGGTCAAAAAATGAGAACGACTGTTCTAATGGGCTGTATGATTACTAAAAAATTGTTGTCTTGTACTGCCGTTGAAGCCTGCATGAAGATTGATGTTCTTAACATCAGGGATTGAAATGTCAGGTTGGCAACCAGAAAAATAGGTTTGGAAAAACAACATGGAAGTATTTGACTTTGCTCCTTTTACTGCAGGAATGGGCTGTCGAAACAAATGAAACAAGTTTCCTTTGTTGACGGACTCTCTGATGATGCTCAAGTTTCGAGGGAAGAAAGGTCATTCCGGTTATGGATTAATAGCCTTGGAATTTCTACATACATCAACAATGTGTTTGAAGATCTTAGAAATGGGTAGGTCATACATTAAAGTTATTTCCCCCCATCTTAATCCTCGCCCAAGCTGATGCTCTATCTGATATTTCATTCTGGGGGTGACAGATGGGTGCTTCTTGAGGTGATCGACAAGATTGCTCCTGGCTCAGTTAATTGGAAAATGGCAAATAGCCCCCCAATAAAATTACCATTCAGGAAAGTGGAAAATTGCAACCAAGTTCTGAAGATTGGGAAAGAACTAAAATTTTCCTTGGTGAATATTGCTGGTAATGATATTGTGCAAGGAAACAAGAAACTGATATTAGGTAAGTGGTAGTTTCATCAATTTACCACAATTTGTTTTTAGTCATATTGGCATTGCTGCTTGTCCTGGTAGTCTGCAAAATGATAACTTGAGCAGATCTGCATACACATGTAAGAAACAAATTGGACTAGTGCTTATAAATGTCTGAAAGTGCCTGATAATTGCAATCAAGTTCTGTACATAGGACCTCATTAATGCCTGATAATTGTTATCACTTTGATGTCTTCTAATTTTATATGACTTAATTGTTAATGCTCTGTTGAACTGTTCATTTTTTGGAGGGCATTTAGATTGCTCTGTTGTGCTGTTAACATTATTGATTCTTGTTAAACTGCTGGTTAACTCAACAATGAGTATGTTTTGTTGCATAGACACTTCCTTGTAGCTTCCGATTGGATTTTGTAATCGTATGGTACTTTATTTCCCCAGCTTTTCTGTGGCAATTGATGAGGTACAATATCCTTCAATTGTTAAAGAATCTGAGATTCCATTCAAATGGAAAAGAGATCACAGATAATGACATACTGATTTGGGCTAACAAAAAAGTAAAGGATTCTGGAAAGCATTCTCCAATGGAGAGTTTCAAGGTTGGTTTGCTTTGATATATTTCCTAATTGATAATGTCATATTACTGTTCTTCTTTGGTTAGCCACAAAGTTTTCTTCAATGTCTGTCTTTGTATACTTTGTTGATAATGAAATATGCAATCCTGATCTTCTTATCAAACTAATGATCATTAGGTGGTGCAAACTTTTGGGACTAGCTTCAAATGCTTTTGGATCGGTTGATCGTTTAATATATCATTTTTTAAACTATCTTTTAATATATCATTAACTCATTAGGTTTTTTCTATTTTTTCAATACTTGAAGCTAGTGTCTAGCACAAATAATAATAACTGTAGGTATACCCAATTACACACTGTTTTGCAAAAGGATGAGATCATCCAAGTGTACTCTGCCTATCTGAAGGACCACTGTTTGACTGTACAATGGTGTCAAGTTTCGATTACATTCTCTACTTTTTTTCTTGAGTTTTAGTTTCAGATTTTAACAGAATGTAATACTTACAGGATAGAAGCCTTTCAAGTGGCATATTTTTCCTCAACTTACTTGGTGCTGTGGAACCTCGGGTTGTGAATTGGAGCCTTGTTACCAAAGGAGAAAAAGGTCGTTATCTTGTTCTCTGTTGCTATTACAAATTTCCAACATTCCCTGTGATTCATATTTTCCTCAATCTTTAATATGGAAATATAAACTAGTGGGTCTCTTTGTTTTAAATTATTGTTGTCGTCCAGTAGACCCATACTCCTTCCGTGTATACCTGTTTTAAATTTATCCCATTGTCATGCTCCATGCATTTTGTGCTTGTATGCGCAATGTTTTGTATTCATTGTTTTACCACCACCAAATCGCTAGATTGGCTATTATGATCTGCTTCTGGTGCATGCTTGTCAGGTCTTGTTTCCTGAAAATTTACACTTTCTGTACAGGTGAAGAAAAGCAAATGAATGCTTCATACATCATTTCTGTGGCTAGAAAGCTTGGTTGCTCCATTTTCCTGCTACCAGAAGATATTCTGGAGGTAAGAGAATTGATTGAAAGCATAACATTTATTATGTGTTCTTTGTTACTATGAAATTTATGCTTTTTTTGTAAAGAATTGAAGGCTTAGGAGCAACTAGATTGATATGCTCAATGTTTTTATGTTTATTTGGTGTAACTCTCAGAAGCTTAAATGCTAAAAGACTACACTGATTTCAGCCTAAGCATTTTATGAAAAATGTTCTTGAACATATCATTTTTATCAGTGTATTATTAGTTCTACGTGCTAATTGAATCTTGAATACCGATGCATTTAGGTCATGTTTTTTAGTCTAATGACTGTCATCCCAAATAAACTCAAGTAGCACACTACCAGACCTTCTCTTGTGATGACAACTAATTAACATGTGCAATATGATTTTGTTTTGATGTGTTTCAGGTGAACCAGAAAATGATGCTAACCTTGACAGCAAGCATAATGTACTGGCATTTGAAAAGGCCAACATCATTTTCATTGGACACAGAAAACGGGAGTTCATGCGAGACAAGCTCCATCTCAACATCAGATGATTCTGCATCTGAATCATCGTTCGATGATAGTGCAGCTAGATAGATGTGTGAGACCATGAAAGGAAACGATCTTGTCGAAACGTGGGAAACTCATCATCCCATGAATTGTTGGTTATGTTCTTGATTGTTTGCTATAATTTGGAGAGCAAATGCATTCAAGATTGGGGATGGGAATGGTGAAGAGTTTTGATTGTTTCGTTTTATGGGGGTTTTTGTAGTGTGAAATCGATTTGATGAGAGATGTGAAACATCCTGTAAATATTCACAGGAAGCCGATATCTGTAACATCATATAGTGGCAGTGGATTTTCTGAAATCCACATAGATTGATTTGTTCTTTGGCACTTTTCCCACCAGTTAGGTTGCAGGCTATTGATAATTTTAGGAACAAGTTCAAACAGTTTTTTTTTAAAAAAGAAAGTACAAATAAATTTTTGTTTTGTTGCAATAACTACATTTCATCAATAGTACAAACAATGTGTGCCTATTAATTGAATAATTTATGTAGGACTAGGTTCTCACATGAGTACATGACCATGTTGACATAGACGAAAGTGCATGTTTGAGAAAAATGGCTTTTTTTTAGCATTGCATTTCTTTTACAGAGCTGAACTGCGCTCCAGCCTCCAGGTATGTTTTTAAATGGGTCATGAACTGAACCAAGCAACCCCACTATACAATGATCGACGCGTGCTTACACACACTGTCCAGCTGAAACCTGTACAGAGCAAAGCTGTTGCCAGCTAGTGGTCGGGTTGACTCCTTGGGAAGAAGAGCAGTAGAAAACTTTTTTACTCTTATCACTTGGCTTGGAAGCAGTCCATCGCTGCCTTGGGGCTCCTCAACACCTTGTCCTTTGTTTCGGCCGGCTTGTTTGGCTGGAAAGAACGCATGCGCCAAAGGAGGTACGGAGATGTCTGGGCTGTTTGGTTGGTTCTCAAAATTTATTAGTGTGGTATTTGTTACACTTACATTATGTTTTATTTTGCTAATTTTTGAGCTTATACGTTATATATTTAAATTCTTGCTAAATTTTGTTACACTTGTGGCTAATAAATTGCTAGCTACACTTTGTGTGTATGACACAATTGTGATAAAGTGAGGTGTGACAAACTTAGTCATCAACCAAACGGTTCCGTATTACTGTATATCTGTGCTCTTCACGGACAGATAAAAGTGCCAAAAACGGATCGGGCAATATACAGTGCCGTTCTGTTGCTTCTGTGATTACTATCAAAACATATTTTAATCTCTACAATATCATAAAAAGTTACATTAGATATGATAGGGAAAAGGTTGAACTGCCTAGTACCATTCGAATGACAATGCCATTGCCCCTTGCTTGACCACTAATTACTGAGGATTAAGTAAATGCCAAATAAATTGGCGTTGTCAGTCACTCACAGTAAATAAATCCTAGGACTTTTGACTATGCCACGGACCCTAACAGCTATCGAAATGTTGCTTTCTGCAATGTCTTTAGGATGGCATAAACAGCCGATCCATTTGGCAGGTGTGATTTGTAACATCACGGGGAACACCGGAACAGGTTAGGAGATGTTAATTAGTTACGTGGTTTGTGAGTGAAAACTTTGGAGGAACAGAAGAGGCACGCATGGTCATGGGGCATGGAACGTTCAGGGCGTGCTGTGATCATTTACTGTTTTTTTTCTTGACATTTCTGCAGACGAGATAAGGAGCAATTAGCCCTGCTCCTTTTTCTCTATGTGCACCGATTGCAACTCTTGGCCTCCTGTGTGCCTCGTCCGATGTGCCTTTGATGTTGTCCATATGTGCCTTTTGATGTTGTCAACTACCTGTCAGAAAATATTATCCAACTAGACTGATTATTATAAGTACCCATTTTGAAATTTGGAGGATATGATGCTGAGCAAAACTGTAAGCGTTTAGGGCTACAGGAAAGCACAAGTTTGATAAATTACGACTAACTAGATGATGTGGGACTCAGATGATGTGGGACTAACATGTATGTATATGAATATTCTACGGAAAAAACGTCTAATTAACATTTAGAAAAATAGACCCGCGCAATTGCTGGAGCTACCTGCAATAGATAAAAATTCAAATCATGAGTTGAGAATATATATGGGGCATTGTAAATGGTTGATTAACAGATTATGCACAATTACTTATAGAGATGAATTAAACATTATATATTATACAAATAATAAATAGCTTAGAATAAATTACCTAAATAATACCGATGTAGATTGATTGTTTGAGAAATTGTAGTTTGAGAGAGGTATGCAATAATTAAGTAAGCTAATTAGAACGTCTGCTTGGTTTCTATATTAAGAATCAATCGTATTACCTTAGTTATAAAAAAATCGTATTACCTTTTTCCATTATTTTCTATTTTCTTGTTTAATAATCCGAAGTTAGGAAGATTCGAAGATTCCATGTCCTCATGGTCATCGAGTCTTAATTGTTTTATTGTTTAACAGGCTCCAAGATTTGGAAATATTGATAGAAATTAATTTATACTTATAGATAGAAATTAATTTATACTTTGTTGAACTCTTATGATCTCATAATTCCAAAATAAAGTATTACTCTATTCGTTCTAAAATATAAATATTTTAAATTATTTAACAAAGATTAAGATTAAGGAGAAATAGTTAAGAGTGAAAGGGTAGTTAGGGATAAGATAGATACAAATTTAAATAGAAAGTTGCCAGTGGATAGGCAATGGGAGCAGGCACATAAGTAGGTCATCTTTTGAGTTCGGATCATGAGATAGGGCACAATCGCATGGATAAATCATAGATAGGTTCGGACCGTTTAGTGGCTTAACACCTTACTCATGTGTTCTTGCTTTTCTTGATATGGATTATAGTAGCTAAATGTTTCAAAGTAGCTTCCTTTTTCTCTCTGTCTACATTCCTCCCCTTATATCGGGGTGTTACAATAGACAAAGAGAAATACTCATAACTTGAGGCTTATGAGTCTTAACACATAGAGTTAGGTATGATTGGTCTAATACTATCAGAAATGCGCTATATAGGCTCCATTCCACTGTGCAGTGGCATAGGCCATACTCGCTTAGCAGGGCTCGCTATGCAACAAGTCAGCCAGACACGAGGATGACGAAGGATGTGGCATGGTTCAATAAGGCCCCTTGCTATAATGGGTGTAGGGGTAGTATCCATCTTGTCGCACATCGCCCGCTTGTCAGGGTAGATATCTGTCTTATCACCCTTGCCATCATGGGTGCGCATGCGCCGTGTAGTGGGGGTAAGTAAGTCTACTGTATTAAATGCGATAGTTGGAATAGTTTGAAGTGCTTGGCCACTAGCCACTAGCCACCAAGACCGTGAGAAGAGCACATAGGTTCAACTAACTTACACGGAGTCGTCCCTTGTGGAGACCAGCCTAGAGCGGGAGATCCGGGATCACCAGCGGAGTAAACGGCTTGGATAGACTGGCTCGGGCTGGATAGCTCGAGCACTCTAGCTTGGGCTATACAGCTTGGACCTTGGAATGGGCATGAGCCCAAGGCTCTATACCGAGGGCCTTGGAGGCAAGACCCTGAGGGATCCCTAGTCGCCTTTAGGCCTCTGGGGTAAGATCCCTAGTACCCACTTTACCGATAGTAGCCTCTGGACCCAGCGTTAAGTAGCATCATGGCAGTTGGGGATAGGGCCTATCTTGTTAGGGGCCTAGAGGCATCAAGCGGCGGTCTTCCAATTTATTTCCTTTTTGGCCATCTTGGGCTGATGTAGCACTCCCCACTTCCTTTTCAATGAGCCAAGTGAATAGGAAAGATTTCCATCTCTTGGCGGGCATGGGGAGGCGAAACAATGCGCGTCACTTTGTTTTCCACTATCTTGTCCACCTACACCCCCTACATTGCATGAAATTCAAGGTGTGCGAGGTAGCAGGGGGCCTACCACCTAGTTTCATGCACCAAGTTATGATTTCTCATGGGTTACCCCCATAAATCAGGGACGACATCACATCCCTTCCTTTTCCGCTACTGTCTTCTTAATAGAATCCTCATACGTCTTCTCCGTCTTCCTCTGTCACCTCAACTCCTTTAACTATTCCTACACTTTGGCATCCTCCCCCTTTTGCATTGCTGGCGACAATGACCAGAACCACGCAGAGGTGCACTGATATGACCATGCCATCAAGCAAGATGTCACAACCCTCAACTCAAGCTACACCAACTCAGGTCTCACCTACATCAACACCAGTCCAAGTAATTGATGGACCGATTACACGTAGTCGAGCAAATAAGCTACAACAAGAGGTGCACGCGCTACTTTGTGAGATTCATTTTAATATTAATGAGAATTATATACTATCTAAGTCGTGTACATTATTAATGGTTAGGTTCACTAAGGAGGAAGACATGAACACATAAGGAGATGACTTCCGACCAGCTGCAGACCACTTCAGACCAGTTGCCGACCACGAACTACACTCGAACCAGTTCAGCTCTGCAGAACCGTCTAGAAGAAATAGTCATATATTTTGATTCCCAGAAGCTATGGTGGTCTATGAGCACGTTTTGGAAAGATCTTCAAGTATAGTTTCCAATGAGTCTAGCCGCGACCAGTTTGGAGCTACCATTTAGGCACAGACCACTGTTTAGTGTATACTGTTCGGAAGGTCAATAGCCAGCCTGATGCTAAAGTTCATGTATTAAACTGTACCATTCTATAATATTACGTGGCGTATGGAATACATGGTTGGAAAGGGTGTCAAGTCAAGAATCCAACGCAACAAACCGTGCATCATTTGGACTTTCAACTCTGCAGAACCGTCTAGAAGAAATAGTCATATATTTTGATTCCCAGAAGCTATGGTGGTCTATGAGCACGTTTTGGAAAGATCTTCAAGTATAGTTTCCAATGAGTCTAGCCGCGACCAGTTTGGATCTACCATTTAGGCACAGACCACTGTTTAGTGTATACTGTTCGGAAGGTCAATAGCCAGCCTGATGCTAAAGTTCATGTATTAAACTGTACCATTCTATAATATTACGTGGCGTATGGAATACATGGTTGGAAAGGGTGTCAAGTCAAGAATCCAACGCAACAAACCGTGCATCATTTGGACTTTCCTAGGTAGAGTTATTGCCAAAATAATGAAGATTGCGCAGAAGACTAATAGCCACGCGGAAACTCTCCAGGAGCTCATTCTGAAGAGGTCTTTTCACATAGTTAAACTAGTTATTTTCTTTTCGAGTTTCCACCTACCTAGCAGGGTTGTTGCTAGTATAAATACCCCCTAGACTCATTGTAATCACAGATTATGATATTGAGAATATAGACCACTTTATTCAGCTATGCGCTAGCAAACCCCTGAGAGTTGATCTCTACCCCTTTGCTCTTGTGACTTCCTTCGCAGGAATTACAGAAGCGATGGCTTCATCCGCTCCCAATTGGTGCTCCTACTCCCTTCGAGGTTTTCTCGATTGATTGTAGGCTGTGTTGGTTGGTTTCTTTGAGAGTGTGGTTGGACGAATCCTCGATTCAGGTTGTCGTATTGAGACAGTGGTTGGCTTTGAGTTTTATTCGGCAGGTTGCACTAGTTATCTCTGCTTGCAGCAAGTTATCTCGGCTTCTTCAAAGCTAGTTATCTGGTGATTGATCCTACGTCATGAAGATCGGGACATCGAGGTGTATCATCTGATATCAGAGCTTTCGTTACCATGGTAGGATTCTTTACCCTTAGCTACATATAATTTTGTTCGTCCTATCCACTATAAGCCATAAAATTGTCATAGTCCTTTGTTTCATTCTGTTATTCGTGTGAGTTTTCTTAAGTTTCAGTCCTTTAGAGTCTTGATTAGTTGCTGATCGTATTATCCTTCGTGTGTCCTTTGTGCCTCTTTCATATATCTGAAAATCCCCACACAAAAAAAATCTGAAACCTTTATCATCCTTTATATAAACTTTGATCCTATCAAGTTATAGCTTTTGGTTGTGTCTTGTTTCTTTTATAAAGTGTGCTTCTGTTATTTTTAATCTTTGTTCTTAGTTCTATAAAGAAAAAAAAGTGTCTCAAAAAAAAGAAGAAGAAAAGTACAAAAAAAGAAGAAAGAGTTGAGAAAAGTTGAGAAAGAAAAACTGAAGTTCAGTTTGTTGAAGTGCACAAGTACTGAAGTTTATCATATCAAGTTGTACAACTAGTTTGCTATTTATGTTTGGTGCAAAATTTGGTTGGGTTTGATCGCAACACTTGCATCCCAATCATACTCCTTTGTTTGCATCAACTCTGAAAATTCTTTGCGTGTGTGTGATCTATTTGTATCTATCATATCTTGTGGTCAGCACTGGACATAGAACTTCTAGTTGGATTGTTACTTAACTTAACAACAACTAGAATTCAGATTGCATTCCTTATGTATCAACTCCCCACCAAGCTCCACATAAAACGATCGCAATCGGTACTCTCTGATCTTGTATTCCCCTCGCCATCACTTTTTGTTACCACCACACATTTTATTTGTAATCCGCAGCACGGAATTCATAAGAGCTTTGGTTGGTCAGAGAGGTGAGGTTGAGAGAGTCACCAAAAACTTTCCAGTCGACATATACAAATATATTGCTTGTATTTTGTTAACCTTTCAGGAAGATGGGTGAATCTGAGGTAGAAGAATGTGTTACTATTGCACAATTTAATGAGCTCAAACAAAGCCTAGAAGATAGACAAGACCGGTTGACACAAGATCTTCAAGCCATCTTGGCTGAAATCAGAGAACACTGTCCACCTCGTGATGGTGCAAGCAACCACGGTGAAGATGGAGAAGAAAGTGAAGGAAGAGCTGCTGCTAGAAGAGCTAGAGAGCAAGGAAGGAGGAACCGAGGTGCTACACATGGTAGAGGAAGAGGTTGAAATCGAAGAAATGATGATCATGATGAATCTGAAGAGGATGATGATGATCAGTCCCAATATCGATATGGTGTCCGAGCTCGTAGAGGAGGCAATCAAGAGGAGAGGTTTGGCAAACTAAAATTTACCATGCCAAAATTTGATGGAGGATCTGATCCTGAAGCTTATTTCACTTGGGAGTTGAAAGTGGAAAAGATATTTTGCTTGCATAATTATTCTGAAGAGAAGAAATTAGCCATGACATCTCTAGAGTTTGAGGGATATGCTTTGATTTGGTAGGAGCAACTTCTCTCTGATCTTGAGGAAGATGGAGAACATCCTATTGAAACTTGGGATGAAATGAAGCAAGAAATGAGAAAACATTTTGTGCTGAAGCACTATCGGCGTGATCTTTTTGATAAATTACAGAATCTGAAGCAAGGAAGTTTCTCTGTTGAGGAATATTATAAAGAGATGGAGAAGGCTATGATTAGAGCCAATGTGTATGAAGATGAAGAGCAAACTATTGCACGTTTCATGGCTGGTTTGCATCGCAATATTCAGCACATTGTTGAGTTTCAACCGTACCGTCATCTAATTGATTTGGTACATCAAGCAACCAAAGCTGAACGACAATTGCAGCAAGATGCTAAGAGCAGCAAGTCCTTGTCATTTGTTATGAGGAACATATCCGGGGAAAGCAAGCAAGTCTCGAAGTTCACTACTGCACCCTCATCAGCGAAAAACTCGTTTGGAGGCTCACGTTCTAATGTTCAGAGTGTTTTTAGTGGGAAGAACACTGCTACCCCAAACCTGAGCTCTAAACCAGCGGCATCCACCTCTGCTTTAGTAGGTTCTACAGCCAAGAGTAGTGGAATTTAGTACTTCAAGTGTGGAGGCCGTGGGCATATAAGTAGAGAGTGCCCAAACAATCGGGTAATCATTGTGAATAAAAATGGAGAGTATGAATCAACTAGTGAAGAAGAAGATGAAAAAGAGTATGTTGAAGAAGCCCATGAAGATGAGGAACATAAAGGGTGTGAATTTGAGCAGGGGACTGCTCTTATAGTGGCTCAAATCTTGAGTGTTCAAATGAAAGAAGCTGAAAATGGAGAGCGGCACAATTTATTTCAAACATGTGCAAAGGTGCAAGACAAAGTAGTGAAGGTGATCATAGATGGAGGGAGCTGCCACAATTTTGCAAGTCGTGAAATGGTTGATAAGCTTGGTCTGAAACTACAGCGGCATCTGCATCCATATCATGTCCAATGGTTGAATGATTCGGGAGATATTAAGATTGGGCATCGTGTGAAAATTCCATTCAAGATTGGTGAATATGTTGACACAGTAGAGTGTGATGTAGCACCCATGTCTGTGTGTCACTTGCTGCTTGGAAGACCATGGCAATATGACCATTACATTCAGCATTGTGGGAGAACAAATCAGCATACACTAGATCTAAAAGGAAAAAAGTTTGTGTTAAATCCCATGACCCCTCAACAAATCATGGCCGAGCACTTACAAAAGAAATCTGAAATTGGTCCAGCAAGTAATGGAGGAGAAGAGCAAAAGAAATTGAGTGCCATCCACAATTCGGTGAGTGAGAGCCACAAGCCAAATGTGAGAGAAAAAAGAATGGAGAGGGAGAAAATCTAGTTATGTTAGCCACAAAATCTGAAATGAGAGGAGTAAGAAACAATCCAAATCAAGTGCTCTTTGTACTTGTGTGCAAAGATATTTTAATTTCAGCTAACAACATCACCTCTCTTTCTAGTGTTGTATCTCATCTGTTGCAGGATTATGGAGATGTTTTTCCAAAGGAAACACCGCTGGACTACCTCCAATTCATGGGATTGAGCATCAAATTTATCTCATTCCAGGGGCTGCACTACCTAATCGACCACCATACCGAACCAACCCTGAAGAAACGAAGGAAATACAAAGGCAAGTACAAGAACTTCTTGGCAAAGGTTTTGTTCGTGAAAGTTTAAGTCCTTGTGTTGTTCCTGTGATCTTAGTACCTAAAAAAGATGGATCTTGGAGGATGTGTGCTGATTGTAGAGCTATAAATAACATCTCTGTCCACTACCGTCATCCTATTCCACGCTTAGATGACATGCTTGATGAATTGAGTGGCTCCACAATATTTACTAAAATTGATTTGAGAAGTGGTTACCATCAAATAAGAATGAAAATTGGAGATGAATGGAAAGCTGCATTTAAAACAAAATTTGGGCTATACGAATGGTTAGTTATGCCTTTTAGTTTGACTAATGCTCCTAGTACTTTTATGAGATTAATGAACCATGTCTTGAGAGCTTTTATTGGAAAATTTGTGGTTGTCTACTTCAATGATATCTTAATTTACAACAAGTCTTTTGAAGAGCATGTGAGTCACATTCGACAAGTCCTAGATCAGCTTAGAAAGGAGAAATTATTTGCTAATCTTGAGAAGTGCAGTTTTTGCACAGACCATGTTGTGTTTCTTGGCTTTGTTGTTTCAGGAAAAGGAATAGAAGTGGATGAAAGCAAGGTGAAAGCCATCAAGGATTGGCCCACTCTAACAAATGTAAGTCAAGTGAGAAGTTTTCATGACCTTGCTGGTTTTTATAGAAGGTTTGTACGAGATTTTAGTACCATTGCTGCTCCCTTAAATGAATTAACCAAGAAAGGAGTTGAATTTAAATGGGGAAACGCACAAGAAAATGCTTTTCAAAAATTAAAGAAACGTTTAACTGAAACACCACTACTTGTTCTTCCTGATTTCACTAAAACTTTTGAAGTGAAATGTAATGCTAGTGGGATTGGGATAGGAGAAGTTTTAATGCAACAAGGAAAACCTGTAGCATATTTTAGTGAAAAATTGAGAGGTGCTCAACTGAATTATTTTGTATATGACAAAGAATTGTATGCTTTGGTACGTGTGCTTGAAACATGGCAGCACTACTTATAGCCAAAGGATTTTGTTATTCATTCCGATCATGAAGCTTTGAAGTACTTGAAAGGTTAAGCTAAGCTGAACCAACGCCATGCCAAATGGGTTGAGTTCATCAAAACATTTCCATACATTGTGAAGTATAAGAAAGGTAAGGACAATATTGTTGCTGATGCATTGTCACGGAAGAGTGTGTTGCTGAACCAACTCGAGGTAAAGGTTTTGGGTCTTGAAAATTTGAAAGGTATGTACAAAAATGATCCTGAATTTTTAGAACCATATGCCCATTGTAAAGACGGAAAAGGTTGGAAAAAATATCACATCAATGATGGATTCTTGTTTAGAGCTAACAAACTTTGTGTTCCAAATTCTTCGGTTAGATTGTTGTTGTTACAGGAATCACATGGAGGAGGATTAACAAGGCATTTTGGACAAAAGAAGACATATGAGCTACTCGGTGATCATTTCTATTAGCCCAAGATGAGAAGAGACGTCATCAGATTTATGGAGCGATGCGTCACATGCCACAAAGCTAAGTCCAAACTGAATTCTCATGGTTTATACACTCCGTTACCTGCTCCAAATACTCCTTGGGAAGATATAAGCATGGATTTTATTTTAGGATTGCCTAGAACTCAGAGGGAAAAAGATTCAATTTTTGTTGTGGTTGATAGATTTTCAAAGATGGCTCATTTTATCCCTTGCAATAAGACCGACGATGCTTCACACCTTGCTAATTTGTTTTTCAGAGAAATTGTGAGGCTACATGGAATGCCCAGGACCATAGTGTCGGATCGTGATGTCAAGTTTATGAGCTACTTTTGGAAAACGCTGTGGGCAAAGCTTGGAACCAAGCTCTTGTTCTCCACCACTTGTCATCCCCAAACCGACAGACAAACTGAAGTGGTGAATCGAACCTTATCAATGTTGCTGCAAACCATGGTGAAAAAGAACTTGAAGGATTGGGAGGATTGCTTGCCTCATGTGGAGTTTGCTTATAATAGGAAAAGAACCAACATGGAAGCCTCCAAGCGTGCTGCATACATAAAGAAGATACATGAGAAGACTAAGGAAGCAATTGAGCTCAAGGTGGTACGCAAGGCTACAAGTATAAACAAGCATCGGAAGAAAGTGTTGTTTGATCCAGGGGACTTGGTGTGGATTCACTTGCGCAAGGATCGCTTTCCAAATCAGCGCAAATCCAAATTGATGCCACGAGGGGATGGTCCATTTCGTGTTCTTACAAAGATCAATAACAATGCATACAAGATAGATCTTCCACCAAGTTATGGCGTGAGCAACACCTTCAATGTTGCTGACCTATCTCCATTCACAAGTGAACATACTTCAGAGTCGAGGACGACTCCTTTTCAAGGGAGGGAGGATGATATGACCACGCCATCAAGCAAGATGTGACAACCCTCAACTCAAGCTATATCAACTCAGGTCTCACCTACATCAACACCAGTTCAAGTAATTGATGGACCGATTACACGTAGTCGAGCAAAGAAGCTACAACAAGAGGTGCACGCGCTACTTTGTGAGATTCATTTTAATATTAATGAGAATTATATACTACCTAAGTCATGTACATTATTAATGGTTAGGTTCACTAAGGAGGAAGACATGAACACACAAGGAGATGACTTTCGGCCAGCTGTAGACCACTTCAGACCAGTTGCCGACCACGAACTACACTCGAACCAGTTCAGCTCTGCAGAACCGTCTAGAAGAAATATTTTGATTCCCAGAAGCTATGGTGGTCTATGAGTACGTTTTGGAAAGCTCTTCAAGTCTAGTTTCTAATGAGTCTAGCCCCGACCAGTTTGGAGCTATCATTTGGGCACAGACCACTGTTTAGTGTATACTGTTCGGAAGGTCAATAGCCAGCCTGATGCTAAAGTTCATGTATTAAACTATACCATTCTATAATATTACGTGGTGCATGGAATACATGGTTGAAAAGGGTGTCAAGTCAAGAATCCAACGCAACAAACCGTGCATCATTTGGACTTTCCTAGGTGGAGTTATTGCCAAAACAATGAAGATTGCGCAGAACACTAACAGCCACGCGGAAACTCTCCAGGAGCTCATTTTGAAGAGGTCTTTTCATGTAGTCGAACTAGTTATTTTCTTTTCGAGTTTCCACCTACCTAGCAGGGCTATTGCTAGTATAAATACCCCCTAGACTTATTGTAATCATAGATTATGATATTGAGAATATAGACCATTTTGTTCAGCTGTACGCTAGCAAACCCCTGAGAGTTGATCTCTACCCCTTTGCTCTTGTGACTTCCTTCGCAGGATTTACAGAAGCGGCGGCTTCATCCGCTCCCAATTGGTGCTCCTACTCCCTTCGAGGTCTTCTCGATTAATTGTAGGTTGTGTTGGTTGGTTTCTTTGAGAGTGTGGTTGGATGAATCCTCGATTCAGCTTGCCGTATTGAGACGGTGGTTGCCTTCGAGTTTTATTCGTCAGGTTGCACTAGTTATCGCTGCTTGCATCAAATTATCTCGGCTTCTTCGAAACTAGTTATCTGGTGATTGATCCTACGTCGTGAAGATCGGGACTTCGAGGCGTATCATGCACGGCTCGTGGAGACTTGATACCGCACCCTCCTGTCTCTTGATGGAGGACGACGTGGTAGTAGTGAGTGAAAATGCATCTAGGCTCACTAGTGGGTTTTGGATAATAGATAACAAGAAAATTAGGAGACTAATGTGTTAAGTAAAGAAAAGTATATGAGTTAGTCCTAGGGAAAAATGATTGATGAAAAGAAATCTTGACCACAAAAGAAATCATTGAAGAGGACTTGACGTTGTGCTTTAAATATATTTTATTTTTCTTGTGTCCTAGGATTGCCATACTATTAAGAGGAGTACCAATATGAGCCTGAATTATAAAGTAAGTGCTTAATTAGGTTCCTTTGTTTTTTTTGAGTGAACTCTTGCACCACATGCATCTCTGGTTTTTGGTTTTTTTAGAGAGGCCTTCGAATATTTTATCTTAAACACCAGACATTTTTAGGCAAATTTCCATACCTAATAGAGAACATGGACCAGAGTCTCTAGGCTTAAGTGGCGGAGTCTTTAGAAAATTTTCTTTGTGAGGCTATGAAGGTTGTTTGGAGTATCCGGAGGTTTAGACCGAATACTTTGGATTGGCTATACAACTTTGCATTCAAGTGTGTCCAAAATCTCTAGCTCCTAGGGGCAGATACCCTAGAGTTTGAATATGTGAGTAACGACTAGTTTCATATGGATTTTGTTTTTAACTCCACTAACCCCCATTGTGAGGGGGAGGCTGTTCATTCATTTCATCCCTACTCCCCATAGTCTTCCTAGAATTTTACACCTCTCTCTCTCTTGACTTTACAACAAATCCATTTCTTTATGAGTAATCTTTTAGAGCTAGTTAGTATGAGGGTTAGTGATTTGATTGAGTACTTATGGATTGACGTTTGGTGAGGATTTGCACTTGTTTCTTTTGGAAGTTCTTCTCCTAGACCGCTAGGTGTCACCCGCGAGAATTTAAGGTTGTGAATCATCCGAAAGTTTGTAAAGTTCTTCCTCACCTCCAGAAGGAAAGATGTAACTATAGTGGATACCGAGCTCATTCTTAGGGATTAATTTTGGTAGAGCAAGCTTTACTAGAGGTTATAGCATTGTGTTCTAGTAGAGACCTTGGTAGTTATCTTGAACGTTATGCTAGCATTGGTGAGAGCTTGGAGACTGGACCACCTTCTAGAATTGAGCTTGGTGAGGCTAGAGATCGAGCGCGATCCGGCTCCTTGGAGTATCTCAATGGAGATGTAGGATCTTTTCAACTGAACTTCGGTAAAAATCCTTGTGTCTCCTTGTGTAGTGTTTCTTATATTTATTTGTTGTATTTATATCACCCACCATATCTCTTTCTCTTTTGAGATTGTTCCATCCACATGCTCTTTTTGGAAGCAGTGAAGGGAGACTGGAATGTCCGGACTCTAGGACCGAAGTGTCCGACTGAGCTTCGCTATCTAGTAGTGAATCTCAACTAAAGTCTTCGGTAGTTAGGACCGGATACTCTAGAGGGAATTTTAATTTTCATTACGAGTTTCTTACATGTTTTTAGGTGTGCGCATTTACCCACCTTTGTGTGAATCAAGGTCATTTCAATTGGTATTAGATCTAATCTTCAAATAGGCTTAATTGTTTGAAGAGATGCTGCAATTGGGAGAGAAACCCATTGATCCAAGCAAGAAGAATGATACGAATAAACAGAACGAGGATGACTCTACTTCTAAAAGTGGCTGCAAGAAGAGAGTAACCATCTCTCTTGATTACAATAACCTCAATTTATATGATTTCTCTTCGCACTTCATCTCTATGCCTTCTTGGTGTGCTCCATATTTTGATGTAACACATTATGCTGCTTGAAAGCATAAGATAAAGTTAAATCTAATGTTATTGCATTCTAGTGTGTGAAAAATTATGCTTAGAGGTCTTCACAGTTTAGAGGAGGACACTAAACTCACGCTTGCTGAAGAGGCTCTTGTACACTGCAATGCTTAAGTCGAAAGCGTGATCATCGGGTTATTGAGCCCGAAAGAGTTTAACAAGGTGGATCAACTGAGAAAGACAAGGAGATTTTGGATACCCTCTAATTGGCACATGAGGGATCTCCTAGTATGAAGGAATCAAGAATCGAGTTATTGGAAGGACATCTCAGGAGATTCGTGATGGAAGGCGATAAGATGCCATAAAATATGTATGATCGTATGATGGTCATCGTCAACAAAATTCAAGGACTTGGAAGTGAAGACATAACCAATCACGTCTTCATCAAGAAGCTCCTCCACGTCTTCGTTCCAAGGAACTTCACCTTGGTCACGCTCATTCTGAAGAATAAGAACTTCAAGAGACTTATCTCGAGTGATGTACTTTCAAGAATTATCTCTTATGAGCTTTTGGAGGAAGACACCAAGCACATCAAGGTCCTAGTCAAGGACACAACAATCGCCAAGAACAAAGAGATTGCCTTGAAGGCTACGACAGAATCCAAGGAGAAGAACTCAAGCGACGAGGAGAGTGAAGATGAGGACTTTGCTCTTATCATTAAGAAGTTCAAGAAATCTATAAGAGAAGGCAGCTATGACAAGAAGAAGAACAGCAAAAAGTCCAAGACTCATCAGTTCAAAAGGGCTTGCTACGAGTACGGTGAGCATAGACACTTCTTCGTCAATTGCCCCAAGAAGAAGATGGAGCAAGATGGCAAGCTTAAATTCCACAAGAAGGGGAGTTCGAAACACACTCATATTTGAGAAGAGTGGATATCTCAAAAGTGAATCTGGCTCCAAAGGATACAAATGCATCGCAACAATTGCTAACAAGTCATCATTGTCAAGAGAAACACTATTTAACTATCAAAGCGATGATGACTTGCCTTATGGTGAAGGGGTACAAGGTACTTCCACATCCTAAACATGTGACTAGTGATGATAAAATTGGTTACCATGATGATGAGGATGATTTTTTATCTCAAAGGCATCAATAAAGCATAGTTAGCAAGTAGCAAAGCTCATGAAGGCATTAGAGAGTAAGGAAAAGACCCTTGCTCATCTTGAGAAGAAAAGAAACCTTGTTCTCGAGAAGTCTTTAGCTAAGTAGAAGGAGAATGTTGAGTATTTGACCAATAAGCTATACGCTTTCAATGAATCAATTGCTACTCTGAAGAGCTCAAATAAAGCACTTGTTAAGAGGTTTGAGAGTTTGGACAAGACTCACAAATATCTTAAATTGTAATTTGATGCATTTTGGTCTAGCACATCTTCTTCAAATGAAGCCACCAATCTCTTTAATACCTTCAAGCAATGGGTATGCTAGATGCTATAATCTTGATGTGAATGCCTATGCTACTAACATGTAAATACAAGATGAACTCAAGAAGGAGAACGAGAGACTTGATGTCCTGGTGAAATAGGGTTACATGAAAACGTATCAATCCAAAGATGCTATCTACAAGATCCTAATCATGTATAACAACTCCGAGGGGAGGGTCCTCACCAAGCTCATAAAGACCTCTTTTGAGGAGCTACAAGGCATGGTGAGGAGGCTGGACTCGACCCCATTGTCATCAACACACATGGTTTAGACTCCTTAGGGTACTTCGCTCTTAGGTTTTCCTAGATTGTGAAGAGCCTCGCGAGGCTACGTCGGGTCATCTATGCAAAAATTTCTTGGGAGGGGTATGCCTGGCACAAAATGTGGCGGAGTACATCCTTGCCACCTACTGCCAACATGACCCAAACTTTCCCTTGGAGCCATCACACTGACATCTCCCAGACTGAAAAGGTGAAGAAGCATGGGTCACTGTCCGCAACGTCACCACCAAGGTCGCTGGTTACTTCGAGCATATACCAAAGGCCTTCGACAATGATGACGATGAGGAAGTCATCAACGGCTCGAGCGGCAGCACGGGCACCGTTTGTTGTGGCATTCTTGTATCTTCTTTTCTACAACTTTAGATTTTTTTCTAGTTTCTATAATTTATGTACTAAACAAACTTGAATGTACTTATCTGTTTTGTCAGGATCGAGGTTTGTAGTGATGGGTTTATTTTTGTAGTAGAGGCCATGACCCATGAAGATCGTGATTTTAATAGTAGCTTAGGAACATCGCTTAGTCCTTCTACTCATCAGCTTTAGCTGGAGTCTGGGGCTTAGACATAGGTCACACATTGCAGGGATGTGTACCAGCCCCTAGGCATACACTGAGCTTGGATGTTTAAGTCTTATGACTTAGAAAAAAAATTCAGCGTTGTCTATTAATGGGCAAATAAAATATACAGTTTCATTCTTCACCACAGATGGGGGCGGACCAGACTTAGGAGTGGGATATTAGGTAACTCATGGTTCCCAGGGTCTGGTAGTACTCGGGATAGGACTAGCTAGACTGGATGCCGCAACCTGCATCCAAGGTCTAGGTTACCCCGACCACTCTTTGAGTTAGTAGAGTGGCCCAAGAACCCTAGAGCTTGGTAACTCCTAGGGCACGGCCTGCTAGTTCAAACACCATTGAGAGGCTCTTGATTACCATGTTACCACGAGCACAACTAACCTTAATATGAAACCCTCGCACTTCAGGTAAAGAGGGATGTGGATTATTTTACTAAGATCTCATAACAAAAAACATTCAAAATTAATGCAAATTTATATGTATTAAACTATATTTACATGATGGTGGCGTAGCCACTGAGTGGTAGCCCCTAGCCAACCTAGGTATGGACAGAGACCTGCCCTGGTCAGCCTAAGCTTAGCCACTTACAATGTTTAGGGATAGAATTTACACGTGTTCAAATTTCTAAGGATTGGAAAGCAGGTTCCATCTTTTGTTGTCAACCATGCATAGCCTGGTCGTGGGAGATTGGTCACTATGAAAGAGCTCTCCCACATATAGGTGAGTTTGTTCTTTTCGGCCCTCGTGAGGATGCAGGGGAGCACAAGATCCTTCACCTCAAGTGACTAGGGCCGAATGCGGCACTAATGATAGTGCCTAAAGCTTTGTTGGTATCTGGTAGCTCAGAGTGAAGCATGTTGATGCCTCTTCTCCAAATAGTCGATGTCATCGTGTTTCATTTGATCTTGATCATTGTCGTTATAGAGCTTAGCACGTGGCGAGTCAAGTGTGAGCTTAGATGGGAATACAACTTTGGCACCATAGATAAGGAAGAAAGGGGTTTCCTCGGTTGCACAGCTTGGTATTGTTCTATTCACCCAAAGCACAGTGGGAAGCTCATCGATCCAACCTGCACCATGTTTCTTGAGTTTGTTGTAGGTGCACGTCTTGCGCCCCTTTGGGACAAAAGCCCTAGTGATAGGCATGAGTGTTTGCCTCATAACCAAGAAGAAAACCTTCATCTACCTTAGGTGCAAACTTAAAAAGCCTAAGCCTTTTGCTAAAAATGTAACACTTTCACCCAAATACTCAAAAATAAGATATATTGGACTTCTTGCTGGTTAAGAGCTCATAGGATGTTTTCTTCAAGATCTTTTAGAGATAGAGGTGATTAATTCCATGGCAAGTGGTGTTCATGACCTCCACGCAAAATATGTCTAGTGTCTTGTACTCTTCAAGTATTGTCCTGGTTGCTTCAATGAGTTCTTGATTCTTTCTTTCAACAATGTCATTTTGAGGTGAATCATATAGGGCAGAGAACTTGCGCTTGATGCCTTCTTTAACTTGAGTATTCTTAAATTCTCCTTATTGTCTCTTCACACCATCTTGATCTTGACTTCGTACTCATTTTATGCACACCTTGCAAAGTTTTTGAAGGTGTCTTATGTTTTACTTTTATCATGAAAAAAATATCCAAGTGAAATAAAATAGTCATTAACAATTACAAAACCATACTTGTTACATCTGATACTTATGTAAGCAACATGTCTAAAAAGGTCCATGTGAAGGAGTTCAAGAGATCTCGAAGTAGTCATGATGTTCTTTAAGGAATGTGGATTTCTAGCTTGCTTTCCCGCTTTACAAGTACTACACAGACAATATTTCTCAAAAGAAACATTAGTAATCCCAAGGACGTGTTTGACTTTTAAGAGATTTGATAAGTTTGTTATCCCCGCATAAGCTAGCCTTTTGTGCCAAAGTTAACCCATGGAGAACTTAGCAATCAAGTAAGCTTTTGGGTTTACTTCATCTAGCTCAAAGTCAATTAGATAGATATCATCCTTTAGCCTTCTCTTGAAAGCAATGAAGTTATCACTTTTATTAAAGATAGTCAAATCCTTGTAGGTGAACAATCAATTATATCCCATTTTGTAAAATTGAGACATTGATAAGAGATTATAGCTCAATGACTCAACAAGAAGGATATTGGAGATAGAAAGATTTTTAGCGATAACAATTTTATTGTTACCAAACGTGATGTTGCTATGATCTCCTCCATTCTTGTTGAGACAAGTAAACATACTCCTTTTCTCTATTATGTGGTTGTTACACCCACTATCAACAACCCAACCGGATTCGTCAGAGGAGTATGCCTACAAAAGAAAGTCAAGCTAGAGATTTAGGAACCCAAACTTGTCGAAGTTTGGGTCCAAGAACATTAGTCGTGATAGCCTTTGGCACCCATACAACTGCCTTGTACTCATTATTCTAGCCACCATTGAATTGAGCTATTACTTTACTATGATGATCCTTGGTGATCAAGTATGAATCATAGTAGCTATCCATCTTGAAACCTTTGACCATTGAAATCAAAACCTCTAGCTGGCCCTCTTGACTTGCCTAAGACATTTAGTCGAAACTTCTAACTGTATGTGCTAGAACATCTGGCTAGGGCTCTCGATCAACCCAAGAACCCTAGTCAGAACCTCCTGCCCATATTGTCAGAACTTCCAGCCAATTGTCTTGTAGGAAGCCGAGTGTTCTCTAAGGGTAATAGTGCCCTTACTTCCTTGAAAAACTTTAAGAACTTTTTTCCCTTTACAATGTTCCTCGCTGCAAGTCTGCATTCATATGGACAAAAGCCAAATCCATATCCATCCTTGTTGTTGTGAGTGGTGATGGTCTTATAGAGTGCATTTTGTGATTGATAGGACTTCATGCATCCATACTTCACAAAAGTCCCTAACCTTTCATTATCATTCTTGATGACTTCTAAAGCTTGTAGGTTAGTAGCAAAAAGCATTAATAGCAATAGTATAACATCTAGTATACCCATTTCTTGTGCAGGCATTAGAGGATTGAGTGGCTTGAGGGGAGGTAGAAGAGCTACTCCAAAGAGCCTTAAATTGTGTCTTGAGAACTTTTTGGGACTTGTCTAGACCTACAAGTTTCTTGGCATATGGATCATTTGAGCTCTTGAGAGTAGCAATAGATTCATTGACCAAATCAAGTTGAGTGGTCAATGTTTCTACCCTCTTCTTCTCCTTAGCTAAAGACCTCTTGAGAATAATGTTTGTCTCCTTCTCAATGATGAGAAAATCCTCTTATGTTTCGAGAGTCTTATCACTTTCTTCTAATGTATTCAAAAGCTTGGCTACTTGATTCAAAGTGGCCTTGCTACAACCCTTAAGCACATCATTATTAAGATTACTTTTACCACTTTTCTCATTATCACTATCAAAATGTTTGGAATTGGGAGTTACCTTGTGCTCTCTCAACATAAGGCAAATGAGAGCATTAAAGTCCTCATTATCGCTCAAGTTGGGGAAGAGAGATTCCATTGGCAATGAAGACTTGTAGGAAAAAGTAGCAACTCCATTCTTCTTATCTTCTTCCTCTTTGACTCCGGATTCACCACCAGAGATCCACTCTTCACCAATATGTGCATAACCACTTCTTTTCTTGTGATGCTCACCACATTGGTAGCATACCCTCTTGCTTTGTCGACTTTTGCTCTTGTCGCTTTGCTTTCTCTTGCCAAAGACACTTCAATTCTCAAATATTTCTTGAACTTCCTCATAACTAGTGCGAAGTCTCCATCTTTACTCTCCTCATCACTTGAAGCTTCTTAGTCTTGAGAGTGATGTCCTTGTTCTTGACGAGAGTGGCTTGATTGAAGAATGTTTTGACGTACTTGGCGTCTTATTCATAAAGCTTGTGGGAGATGAATTTTAATAGTACATCACTTAGAATAAGCATCTTATAGTTCTTTATCTCTCAAATGAGAGTCACCAAGATGTTATTTCTTAGGGAAAAAGCTCGGAAAAGTTTCTTGATGATGACGTGGTCGGTCATACCCTCGCCTTGGTTCATGATCTTGTTGACGATGATCATCATGTAGTCATACATCTTTTGAGATGTCTCGTCATCCTTCATCACAAACCGTGTGAGTTATCCTTCTAACAACTTAATTCTTAACTCCTTCACGCTTGGAGAGCCTTCATGAGCAAGTTGAAGTATATCCCATATTTCGTTGGTCTCCTCAAGTTGATCAACCTTGTTGAATTCTTTTAGTCTTAAGGCGGTAAGTATGACACTAGCGGTTTGAACATTCCAGTGGATTATTTGCTCTTGCTTCAGTGTGAGGTTCTGAATGTCCTTTGACATGTCACAACCTATGCATACAATTTTCCAAACTCATTGATATAAAGAGATTAGATGCAACTTCATCTTGTGCTTCTAAGCGGCGTAGAAGGTCCTATCAAAGTAAGGTGCCTACTCGGAAGGCACGGAAATAAATTGAGTATGAGAATGTGAATAAATATCATCATAATCAAAAGCTATAGCAACTTCATTAGCATTGCTTTTGTTGGTGGAGTTATCGGCAAGCGAAGGATTGTCGCTGGTTTGTGGTGGTGTAGACCTATCCCCTGACATTTTCTCTTCTAATGGTTATGCCAATCCAAAGATATTGACTTTGATACCAATTGAAAGCCCTGGAGATAGCCTAGAGAGGGTGAATAGGCATTCCTGAAAAATAATTTAATGCGGTGATGAAATTTAAACTTGACTAGAACTTCCAGACCAATTGGTCAGAACTTCTCATTAGCTCTCTCGAGTAGGCTGAGACAGCTGGTCAAAACCTTCGGTCTTCTGGGTCCTTCTCCATAATCTCAGGAACACAAGCAATAGTAATGGAAGCAATAAACAGGTGCACAAGTATACATATGCAATAAATTGCAATGGAAGCAATAAAGATCCTATATTTTCATTGAAGAGCTCCTAAGTGCTAGGTCTCTCTTGACCCCTTGCTTCACCAAGTAGTTACAAAGACTGATTTAGTTATCACTTTATCAGTTACGTCTATTCTTTGTGAAGATGAGGTCCACCCGTACAAACTTACCCGGACAATCCATAGTTTTAGGAAGCTTGTGAGCGACACCTAACTGTCTAGGAGGTCACTCACTAAGAGTAATAAGCTCCAAACAGTGACCCACATCGATTTTCAAGTACTCAAGATCCTTCTAGCTCTTCTTATAAGAAAACACACTCCAACCACTCAAGAACTTCACTCAAATCCCCATAAAAGCTCAAGAACTTGGTGAAAAATGTGTATAGAACCCTAAGAAAAGTTGGGAGATAGGAAAACGAAAGTGGAAAGGCCTCAATGACTCTAGGAGGGAAAGGAGATATTTATACTTACTCCCCTATGTCACCTAGCCATTACTCATAGATTTAAACACCCAGAAGTTTTAACTCCTGTACCAAAACCTTCAAACCAACACTTAGTTGTTGACAGATAGTAGTAGACCAAAACCTCTAATCCTCTAAGACAAAAATCTCCAACTCATAGGCAGAAGCAAACTCATAGTAGTGCAAGTGTTGTGTAAATATATCTCTTAACTAAGAAATGGATCGTTGAGTATAAGAGCAGACATGGATCACAATGTGCAACCCCTCTTAATAGTATGGCTTTCATAGACTCAAAAGATGTTTAAAATAAACTCTGAGTCTTCTCGCCATATCTCAATCATGAATTTATAGGGGTCATCATACTCACAGTTATTTTTTTAAGGACTAATCTCTGCATGTACCTCAATAAATATGTTAGTTCCTTAACTATTTAGTCATTCATTATTTAAAACTGACTTTTAGATTCACTTTCATAGGATTTCTACATTGGCATGCTCGGCCCATCCATTGCTCATCAAATGTGCAATTGAGGTAAAGCACAGCTTGATCCTAAGGTCTTTACAATATTGTCGAAAGAGGGAGTTCGTGAATTTCACCCCTTTGTTGGTGATGATCCTTTTTAGGATGCCAAAGTAGCTTGTGAGACTGCGTATGAACTTGAGTGCAGAGTGCTGGTCCACCTTGAAGATCAGGATTATCTTGGGCCATTTAGTAAATTTATCGATGGTGACGTAGAGATATTCATACCCCTAATAGCCTGGGGAAACAACCTAAGGATGTCGAGCCCCCATACTACAAATGGGCAAGACAAGGGGGATAGTTTGTAAAGCTTGCGTCAGTTGGTGTATTTGCTTTTCGTAAAACTAGCACGCCCTGCAGTGACACACCAGCTTGACGGTATCCTAGAGGGCTATCAGCAAATAAAACCCATGCCAAAAGGCTTTCCTGACCATCGTGGGGGATGATGCATGGCTACCATATTCATCCTCGTGGATATCAATGATTAGCTCATTGCCTTTCTCTCGAGTTATGCATTTTAAGAGTACGCCACCAAGAACTACCAGTAAGCATAGCATGCTCACTAGGTGGTAGCCCCGTGACGGGATCTCCCACTGAAATAGTCGCTTGAGTCCTCTCGCCTTTGCGTGAGGTTTCTCCTTCATCTTGGTTGGCTGTCAAGACAGAAAGTTGTGTGAGCTTTTCTTGGAATGTCCTAGGTAGAATGGGAGCTTGGGAGGATGCCATGCAGGATAGCCTATTGACGAGCATGTTGTCTCACCGAGGCATATGCCTTAACTAGAGGCCATCAAAATATTGCTCCATCTTTGACACCTTGTCAATGTATGCAGCCATCTAGCGGTCTAAGCATTGGTACTCTTTCGATACTTGATTGATGCCAAGCTAGGAGTCGCCTTTCACCAGCAAACGTTTGACCCTAAGGCCCACCATGACCTTGAGGCCGCAAGCAACCCTTCATATTCCACCATGTTGTTGGTGGTGAAAAAATCTAGCTCCACTATGTACTTGAGAACCTCTCTGGTTGGTAATGTTAGCACCACGCCAGCCCCTGCTCCCTAGTGTGTGAGGGAGCCATTGAAGTGCACGACCCAATGCAATGTCCTTTGTCCAGTGTCATCTTGAGCAGGGTAGGTGAAAATGTGCTCTTCTTTGAGCTCGAGGATCGGGGTCATTCAGCCATGAAATCAACCAAAAATTAGCTTTTTATTATGTGGTGGCTAACAAAGTACAAGTCAAACTTGGTAAGCTTAATTGCCTACTTGACGACGCACTCGATGCCCTCGCGATTGCAGAGAATTTGACCAAGGTGATATAAGGTTACCACCGAGATCTTGTGAGCTTAAAAGTAGTGCTGCAGCTTTCTGGATACGATGAGGATGGCATACAATATCTTTTGAGCCTGCGGGTATTGGGTCTTGGCATCACTCAACACCTTGCTAATAAAATAGATCAATCGCTATTCGGTGTGGACCAGGCGTGCTTTGGAGTTAGCCCTCAGGGAGCTCGGTTGAGTGAGGCTCAACATAAGCTCAAACTTATCCATATGGTCGCGCTCAACAGCTTGCTCGAAGCCGAACAGGCGCTTGAGCTTAACTGGGAGCCCATGGCCGTCACCCTGTCTAGACTCATGAGGAAGATTAGGCACGCACATAGCCTGAGCTTAGCTAGTAGACCAGGCGCCACATAATGTTCGAGATTTGTTTGGAGATCAGAAGCTGTGGACCGCCCGAGCTCAATTGGGAGCTCAGACCTAACATGCTGCCTAGGGCTCCATATCGAGGGGCACAGGGGTAAGAACCTAAGGGATTCGTGGACGCCACCTAGACGCATTTAGACCTTTAGGATAGACCCTTAGTCCCTACTTCACTGATAAAAGTGATTGATGTAATAGGTGTATTATGAATAGTGTTAGAAATCCTTATATTATATAACAATTTTATATTTTAGAACGAAGAGTAATAACTACTACTATAATGTTATATCAACTTTAATATATTTGACTTTAACAATTTTGAAACTCAAAACTAATATAGATATATCCATGTGTGATTCTTTATATTTATATTTATGGATAGAGTGAGTAATAATTGATATCAAACATAAATTGTATTTTTAATATGAACCATCACCTCGATGGTCAATTGGATGAGTAGATTTATTTATTATTTTCTTTGATAAAGCGAAAATTTTTCTAGGCCTCTAATAGTTATAGATAAGCTTATTAATGGTAGTGAAATGTCGGATCCCCTATCAACAAATTTGGGTTATTTTAAGATAATATAATGGAAAAAAGAAAACAATGCGGACTTGCATTGTCAACAATGTTGGTGGCATTCTTACTAAGAGAACATACGACAATTATGAATTTGCAATTAATGGTTCCAATTAACCTCCATCAGAATTAAGAATCAATGGTTCTGATGGGAAAATGTTATCCTGCAAACGTAGGGTTGGCCGGGCGGCAAGCGAATGCTTATTGGAAGTTGGTTTGGAATTTCGGAGACCTGGAGGGTTGGAAGTAATGCCATGCTATATGGTAGGAAAATGATATGGTATCGGCAGATTATCTGCACAAGATCATGAAGGGAAAAAAGAAATGGAATTTGCTGCTTGATTGGCGCGCGGAAGGTGAGTCTTCTACTAGATGTGAATGCACGGGAAAGCTAGCTACACAAGTTGGAGTATACGAGTATTATATTAAAAATGTAAGTCCAAGGTTGCCTGCCTAACCATCAGTGTCTAGCGCTGCCTGGCTCAGCTCCGAGAGTGACAGGAGCCTACACTTGGACATATCGCAGCATCTGTGAGCAGGAGTAGACGTTAGGCCCGATCTGTCGAAGCTTACGATCGACACAGCCAGCCACATACTCCACATGGTCGTTACATCGGCCGCGCGCGCCCACAAGGGGCACTGCACGGTCACGCCACGATTGGTGTCGGCCGCATAGGCTAGTGTACAGGCGGCGCCGCGACGGAGCGTGAGCGTGCAGAAGAAACAACAACAACAGCTACTACTACTACTGCTGCTGCTTCCTCGCTAGCATACGCCAACAACGGCTACCTTCCGGTTCGGCTGGCCACCACCCCCGTACGTCCAGCGCGCGCGTGGAATTGGCGTCGTCACGTGGCTGCATCTACGTGCGCTTCGCCTCGCTCCAGATCCAGATATTATCCAATCAAATCACGCGTATAGCGTTGGAGGAAAAGGAGCCCCGGCCGCTCGTCGCTGCGCCCGTCGCGCAAGACGGGGAGGGGGACGAGCGCCCGCCCGCCGGCTGCGGCTGGTCTTAACATATGGACTAATCCACAAACATTCTTCTCTTCTTTTCTGACTACTCCACAAACTTTCTTGTTTTCTTTAAAAAAATAAACAAATTATTAGCCTATAATTAATCGAGTATTAATTACTATAATCTTTAAAAAATATTTTAATTTTTTAAATATATATATATAATATTTATATAAAATACACCGTTTAATCATTTAGAAAAGCTCCAATAAATCCTGTCTACTCACGTTGATTAATTGCTCACTATCTTTACCTTTGTGATGGTTTAGTTATCACAATCTCGATGGTACGAAAGTTTTCATCAAATTTAGCCTGAATTTACTGTTTTGACATTAAATTTCTCAAAAACACACAAAATTCTGCCAAGAAATCTGCTTTCATTCCGTGTCAAAACCTCAACATTTTATGGTTTTTCAACCATTTTCCATGCAGAATGTGAAACATACGTCAGTGGATTGGTCGCCAACGGGTGTTTGATGCCTTGGTGGGCCTCCAGCAACCCGTAGGTAAGTAGATCAGGCAAATGTAGCTACTAGTAATACTAATACTGGAGCTCATTATTTCCGTTCCTTCAGCTTAATTGCCATACAATGCCGTTGCAAAGTGCACCTGCCCATTAATTAGTATAGCCCCGTACGTACTTGAGCTAGCCGATATGTGGTGGTGGTGGTGGTGATCATTGCAGACAGGCATTACACGACGACACTTTGCTTGCTAATTAATTTTAGAGTATTCGCTCGTTGGCACCAACTCGTCCATACTGTTGCGAGGTACAGAGTACGTCCGCTGCTTGCTAGAGTCATCGCGCCCCTGCGGAGACGGTGTGAACACATAGATGGATAGATCGGCCTTTGACATTTCTCACTGTACGAACTAGTGTACAGCAGTGCAAGCTGCCGGATTGTCTTGGGGTTGAGTCACATGCCGGTTAGGCCAATCTAGCCCAACATGCACGCAGCAGATTTTAACTTCTATTGGCTAATATTATTGTCCCTATACGTATTTCTACGATTAAATATCTCTATAAACATTATATAAAGTCTATGGAAATGACATATGAAGGTGTACGTGTTATAAAAATGATTTCGTAATCAGCTAAAAATGATTTTCGTAATAATATTGTAACCAATAATTTGCAAGCTTTGGATATTATTGATGCCTAACATAACATGTCACTCTAATTTTATTGGAAAACTATTATCACATTATTGGAGCAGTAAAAGATGAAACCTAGGTACATGTCAACCTGCAGAGGAGGAGAACGAATTAAATCTACACGTTTAACAGCGTAAATTAAATATCTACAATAGATTTAGATTTATGAATCTCTGAATAAAAAACAATGGTTGTATACAGTATAAACTCCATTTCGAAATGCAGGGGTGGATCCAAGCCTAGGACTGCTTAGGTCGCAGGCATAGGTCATAATCCCATTCAAGTTATGAGAAAATACCATACAAAACTTGAAAATGATTAAGATCACATTAGCTCAGCCCTAGGCTTGGTTTTCTTTCGCTCTACCCCTGACAAAATGCAAGCATGTATTATTAGTACGTAGCTAAGCAACGATATTGTAATTTGCCTGATTTCCACTGAAAAGCTATCAAATGACTCCATCCGTAGTTCATAGCTAAAAATACACCTTTTAGGGACAGAGGGAGTAATTGCCGTACCTAGAAACTTCTAGATATTCAATCGAGCTTCCTGTTAAATTCATATATCTGGAAGAGGGATCAAACCTTTTTTTCCTTTTTAAAATGGTTTTGTTAAGAAGATCTCACATCCAAACTAATTAATCAAATTATTCTTGAATAGTAGATGATTAATTCCCATAAATCAAAGAAATATTTTTCCTAAGTTAGAATACAACAATTTTATTATTGGTTGCTGCAGGAATGAATTGGTAGTTTTCGGACTACCACTTTCTTACATAATAAAAGATTTATGTTAAATATAAAATAGCTTAAGTCTCTTTCAAGATATTTTTCTAGCTAGAATCCTTCCGTACCTATCTCACCATATCTTAATACTCCTTGAGAAAGATATATTTATCTAGCTCCAAGGAATTCTTTTAGGTAGAATTTTGATTTTGACTACAGGTACTGTATTATTTTATATCTTTAAAGTAATATTAGTAATATGTTGATGGAGCTAGGGTTTTTTTTCTATTATACTCTACGTGGGGAGGGGAGGACGGACAGGCTCCCGTAGTACAGCTTAAAATTTTTAAAAAATTACCAATCGTTAATATCCAGAAGTTATTCACACCAAACGGGATCGGCATTCCATTACCCAGCAAAGCCTCGAACCTTTTTCCTGGAGCACTGTGTATGGGGCCCTCCAAGTACCTGCCCGTTTGTTTCCACCTGGCCTTACTACTACACCGCTTGGATCCCGGTGGTGGAGCGCCGACTGAGAAACAGCAGCGCACTCCTCGCCTCTCGAGGCCAGTCCACCCCACCACCATCATCCACAGTAGAATAACGCGAGACGTCTGGTTAGTTAGGACGATTCCGGCAAGAAACCACGTAAAATACCCCAAAGGGCAAACCAAAACAATTCCTCCACCCGCTCCTTCCACGCTTCCACCGAGCCGCGTACGGACAGAAGCCTCCCGTTTTTCTCCCTTCTCCTCACTGTGAGGCAGTCCTTCACTCTCCACTCGCGGTCGCGGTTGCGGCGAGGCGACCAATGGTGCTACTCCTCCTGCTCCTGCTCGCGCTCCCGGCCGCGGCGGGCGGGCTGGCGGCGGACGGGCAGGCGCTGCTGGCCTTCAAGGCGTCCGTGCTGCGGGACCCCGAGGGCGCGCTCGCCGACTGGGACGCCTCCTCCGCCGCCGACCCCTGCGCCTGGAACGGCGTCTCCTGCGGCGGCGGAGGCGGCGACCGGCGGGTCGTGGCGCTATCCCTCCCGAGGAAGGGCCTCGTGGGGTCCCTCCCGGCGTCGCCGCTCCCGGCCTCGCTCCGCCACCTCAACCTCCGGAGCAACCGCTTCTTCGGGGAGCTCCCCGCGCGGCTCCTCTCCGGCGCGGCGGGGCTGCAGAGCCTCGTGCTGTACGGGAACGAGCTGTACGGTCCGATCCCCCCGGAGCTCGGGGACCTCCCCTACCTCCAGATCCTCGACCTCTCCTCCAACTCCCTCAACGGCACGCTCCCCGCCGCGATCCTGAGGTGCCGCCGCCTCCGCGCGCTGGCGCTCGGCTGGAACAACCTCACCGGCCCGCTGCCGCAGGGGTTCGGCCGGGAGCTGTCGGCGCTGGAGCGGCTCGATTTGTCCCACAACCGCTTCTCCGGCGCCGTCCCGGAGGACATCGGCGTCCTTTCCAGGCTCGAGGGGACGGTGGACCTGTCGCACAATCAGTTCTCCGGCCCGATTCCGGCGAGCCTTGGCAAATTACCGGAGAAGGTGTACATTGATCTCACCTATAACAATTTGTCCGGCCCGATTCCGCAGAATGGGGCGTTGGAGAACCGGGGCCCGACGGCGTTCATCGGCAACCCAGGTCTCTGCGGACCACCGCTCAAGAACGCGTGCTCGCCGGACGCCATGCCGTCGTCCAATCCGTTTGTGCCAAAGGATGGGGACTCCGGTGCCCCTGGTGCTGGGAAGAACAAGGGGTTGGGGAAGGTTGCTATTGTGGCCATTGTGCTCAGTGATGTGGTGGGGATTTTGATCATTGCGCTGGTGTTCTTCTACTGCTATTGGAGGGCTGTTTCCTCCAAGGAGAAGGGACAAGGTGGGGCTGTTGGTTCTAAAGGGTCCAGGTGTGGCAAGGATTGGAGCTGTTTTAGCCGGGATGTGTCCGCCACGCCATCGGAGCATGCAGAGCAGTATGACCTCGTGCCGTTGGACCAGCAAGTGAGGTTCGATCTGGATGAGCTGCTCAAGGCATCAGCATTTGTGCTTGGGAAGAGCGGCATCGGGATTGTGTATAAAGTGGTTCTTGAGGATGGGCTAACCATGGCTGTGCGGCGACTAGGAGAAGGGGGGTTGCAGAGGTTTAAGGAGTTTCAGACTGAGGTTGAGGCTATTGGCAAGGTCCGCCATCCCAACATTGTTACCTTGAGGGCTTATTACTGGTCTTATGATGAGAAGTTGTTGATATATGATTACATCCCTAATGGCAGCCTCTCTGCAGCAATCCATGGTATGTTTACTTGTCTTCTTAGTTTCATATAACTGGTGAATTGGCATATGAAAAGCACCATAGTGTAATCACATCTTTGTATGTATTATGGTTTTGGTTTGTTAATTTACTACACTGGGACTCAAGGACACTAAGGCCCCATTCGATTGTGCCACTAGCAATGGCAACTTCCTTGTTTTCTATTAGCACACTTTCCAAACTGCTAGACAACACGTTTTTTGCAAAAAAATTCTATAGGAAATTACTTTAAAAAAATTAAATAAACCTATTTTTTAAGTTTGAAATAATTAATACTCAATTAATCATACGCTAATGACTTATCTTCTTTTGCGTGCTGTGAAGTTGCCATCCCAATTCACTGAATCGAACTGGGCCTAATTTGGTATGCTTTTGGCCGATAACTCTTTTCTTTGTTCTAGAAATTAGTACTAGGAATTCAATTGGATTGACCTTCTTATTCTGCTAGGAATTTGTTGTGCTACCAGCTTATATAAATTCAGTTCATTCATTCTGAAATGGACCTTTTCTAGTTGACTAATTCTTATTTTGCTAGGATTTTGATAGCATTATGAGCACTTCTCATCATTCAGAAATTTCTATCATTTTTTTATTGATTGAAGCAAAGATCATTGGAGGACCATCCTCACTCCATAAAAGGATCTATGTGGCTATATCAAGCCATCACTAAATACTAATAGGGTTTGGTAATTTTCTATTGGTTTCAGGTAAACCCGGGACAATGACATTCACACCATTGCCATGGGATGGACGTCTAAAAATCATGCAAGGGGTTGCAAAGGGGCTATCTTTCTTGCATGAATTTAGCCCCAAAAAGTATGTCCATGGGGACTTAAGGCCAAACAATGTCCTCCTTGGATCAAACATGGAGCCATACATATCAGATTTTGGCCTCGGACGGCTTGCAAACATTGCTGGAGGATCACCTTTCACACAATCAGATCATGCTGGTATAGAGAAGGCTCAGAGCCAGCAGTCCGATGCCTCAGTGAGCCCTCTTGTGAGCAAAGGACCATGTTACCAAGCACCAGAAGCACTGAAAACACTAAAACCATCTCAGAAATGGGATGTCTACTCCTGTGGTGTGATCTTGCTGGAAATGATCACTGGCAGATCGCCAGTTGTTCTCTTGGAGACTATGCAGATGGACCTTGTCCAATGGGTGCAGTTCTGTATTGAAGAGAAGAAACCATCCGCCGATGTGCTCGATCCTTCTCTTGCTAGAGAATCTGAAAGGGAAGATGAGATGATTGCAGCACTGAAAGTCGCCCTTGCTTGTGTTCAGGCCAACCCGGAGCGAAGGCCATCTATGAGGCATGTCTCAGAAACCTTGGATTGCATCAATGGTTCAGGTTAGAAAAGTACTATAATGGAAGGCGGACATTTTTTTAGAGCATTTGATGGTTGTACAGCTCAAGGAAGGCAAGGAAGCTTTCAGCAAAATCTACATGGCATCATTGGTTTTTCTAATACTACAAACTACAAAGCTTGGCTGGTAAAGAGCAGTCACCAGATTTCATAGACTTGCACAAACTGGTACTGTAGCAACCAGGTTGTTGTTACTTCTAGGACCTGTTCAGAACTCAGAGAACTGGAATATCTCTAAAACCAAGAAGTAAACACTTGTAAAAGTCCCTGTAGCTGTAAGGCATGTTAGTTCTGTTTCCATCAACATTAATTCTAGTAGTGTTAACATCACTCTGGTTGGTGCCAAACAGTTTGACGGAAATTTATTGTTGTGGATCTGAGCTGGGTGGTGGTGGGTGAGGGGGAGTTGCACGGAGGAGCTGGATCCGCATGCAAGCAAAGCTTAGTCCCTTGGTGTACTTGAACCAGAACAGCCGTGGGGCTGTGTTCCCCTGCAGGACCAGGTCGGCCTAAAAGGCGAACTATAATGCTCATCAGCTCTCCATCGCACGCATGAGGAGAAATCATGAGGCACACGCGTCGGTTCATTTATACATTAGGGAGCGATGCATCTCTACGCTTTGGTTGTTACGGTTTCGACTTGCCAGTTTGTAACATCCTATCAGTAAATGAATGGCGATGATTGTACGGGTAGTAGTAGGAGTAGCAGTGAAGAGGAATTGGGCCTAGTCTAGCCTGCTAGATTCGATTTTGAGTGCTGTTGGCCGTCACAATGTTGAGTTTTAATTAGCTAGAGAATTAGATTTGTTCTGAATTATAGAAAAGGAGACTGGAATCTAAGCACTGTTGTAATAGACATTGGCCTAAAGTCCTAGGGCCAATAAGAACGATCATAGGCACTAGGATGGGCATTTGGCCTATAGTCCTAGACCAAATGGGAACGATACCCTTCTAGTACAATATCCATACATTCCATAGCGCTGTCGTGGTTTTAGGACAATTTCCTTTTACTTCATCTACTATAATTAAATCTATCCATCCTGTATCCCCAAATATCGTTGTATATGACAATTTGGTATTAGGGCGCTCTAGTTATGTGTTCATGGATTCTAATCTCCTTGGCACTTCCAAATTGACCCTCAAGATCAATGTCCTCGAGCTACGGACAGAGATTGCCAAGAAGCTCGATGGTCTTCCAGAGAATGTCACCACGCCCCAAACCTCCATGTTCATGTTAGCCAAGCAGGCAACATCTCTAGAGGCTACTAGGGCATCTGATCGATGTGTGGGCATTTACCACTATCCTGTGCCATGTGGAGTGACCGGTGACCATCGTGTTGCATCACCATCGATCTCCCTTCTAGCCATAGCAGTGCGGTGTCTTCAAGCGGTGCACATAGAGCCATGCTTTGACGCGCCAGGGTGGGCCGTAGGTAGCAGGCCCAACTACCAGTTGCTTCCTTTACGAGGCTACAGCTGTGCCCTACACCGTCGATGTCCACCAAGGCAAAATGGTAGCTACTCCGATGCCAATAGAGGCCACCTATAGGTGGTGCTTGACCATGTGTCTGGCACTAGCAACGACAGTTCTACTGTTGCTCTCAGCGGAGGTGGAGGCAATGAGATAGGCTATCTCAGTGGCTTTTGAGGGGGTGGTGTAGACTCTAGAAGGAATCGTGGCTCGGTGACTTCCATTGGTGGTAGCTAGTAGGAATGGAGCAAGCTGAGGAGGCCAACCAATTTTGGGCGATGTGACTCTACTTCCTTAGGTGTTGGCGCAAAATCCGGATGCAGCAGGAGCAGAGCCATGGGAGGTGGTGCAGTCTCTGTGGGAGTTTGGCCTGGCACAATCTCCAGATGTGGCCTGCGTGTAGCTCTAGTGTGACGCAATTGTGGCTTTTGTTTTGGCATATGGCAGTTGGGTCGATTCCTCATGTGGCGTCGTCCTCTTGGACTGGGCTTCAATCAACAACTCTAAGACTTGGCCGTTCCTTCAAATGTGTGACTTGCTACGCTGACCAATCAAATTGGGCCTTCAAGTTGTGGGTGTTGGATCCAAGATGGGTTCACCATCGTCCATCCCTAGTACCGTGGTGTCATTGTTTATGATAATCTTATGTTTCTTTCTCGATAATATAAGAAGATGAGATGTAAAAGGCTTGAGTTTAGTTAGATTATTTTTGTTAGGGTCTAGTTATTTGGTAGATTGTGCTGCACCTCAAGAACGAACTAAAAAAAGAGAGTAATGTCATGGACATTAGGCCTAAAGTCCTAGGGCCCAATATGAACAATCATAGTCATTGGCCCTGGAGTGCTAGGCCAAATGGAAACATACCCTCGCGATAGTATGTATCTCACTTGGTTAGAATTTGTTGAGATATGATTAGATTTAGTAGTTCTATAAGGAGAGTCTCTCTAGGTTAAGAAGGGTCTCTCTCTAGATAAAGGTAGGCATTAGATCAAAAATTATCATAGTGCCTATCGCCCTGTCTCCTTGGCGTAGTATCGATAAATTCCATAGTACCATTGAGGTTTAGAGCCATTTTCTATTACTTTCTCTACTATAATCAAATCTATATTCTCTTCATCCCCAAATATCATTGCATGTGGCAACTACTCGTCTTTCCAGTTAAATTAGCTAAGTCATGAACAAATTTATTGCACCCTCTTCCAATTTGACAATAGTTGACCTATAAAATATACCACTTAGATCGGTCCTCCTCTATTGTAGCAAGCAAATGAAGCACTATCAAGCATTTTGATTCAACAATACATGGTATCTCATCAGCGCCTGTTCTTGTTTCTGCGGGGTGCTTGAGGGTTCTGAAGGTTGAAAAACCATTATCAATATCGGATTTAATGGTACTGTAGTAATGCGTCTAACATGGGAGGGCCTCTATTTCCTGTGCTTTTGCTCCATGCTGAATTGCTCGTCAAGAAGAAAGCAGCACGAAGCAGGCATGATCACAATTCACAAATGGCCGCTCCACTCACCCGTTTCATGACAGAACGAGGCGAGCCATCAACGTTCACCTTCGCCCATCCAGCTTCTGGCGGCTCCCAACCCTTGCACGAAGATTCCTCTAGATATACGCCCAAGAAACACAGCTTTCCCAATAGAGTCAATGACCGGTTTGCCTCATCCCAAAAATAGATTCCTCGCCCTTTAAATGGACCACACCATTACGCAGGAACCAAACCGGCTAGAACAGCGGCAGCAGAAGTTCATCTCTCACCAGTCACACCACTAGTTGCAATGAATTAAGAAGCGGTTTTGCTAGATTTCTTGTGATAGTTTTTTTTTGGAAGAAAACTTTCAATTTTTAGACTGTCAGATCCACTCCAAGATTTGTGTAGGCAAGGAGTGGAAAAAATTGCAGCAGGCGCACGCACGACCTCATCCATGTTAGCAGCCGCTACTATCCAGCCGAGCAAGGGAACTTTTCTGTTTGCTACATACGAGTTACATATAAGTTACAAAATATAACTGTAGTAATTATAGTTATATTTAAAAATTTTTCATCCAAAAAAACTAGCGACAGATATTTAGATACTCCCTTAAGAAGCGACAGAAGCCAAAATATATCTCTCCCCTCAATATGCAAGCTGCGTCGTTCTCTACCGGGACAGGCCGGCCGAAACACGAGGCCATACGCGGGCTAGCTTAACAGGGAAAGTAGTGGCCCTACATAGACTGGCCCAGACCAGCGCGCGACGCACAGGACCGAGGTGTGCGGCTCACGCGGGCCGCGGATTTCCCTCTCGCGCGACGGCGTGAGTTGAGTGCAGCCTATGCAGGAGAGCGCTTAAGTTCTGGCTGTACACCTGTACCTACCGTGGATCAACGGTATGGCGTGCTCTAGCTAGCGTTACTCTGACTATTTTTAAAGTCGTGGTGGTGGTAAGAAGTGAATCTATCATTATTTTTACCTCCAACTCTCTACGTTTTTATAAAAAGAAAAAAAGAAAAATATACAGCCACATGGTCAACATGTTAATAATAAATATATAAAATAATTATTATTATTATAGATTAATGATAATTTTTTAAATTAAAATCCTAGTTGAACGTAAGGATAATTAGATTATAGAAATTCTAACACTGATGGGGTCGCTTGCATGTCGGATCGTCCTGTGCATTCTGTATCGGTTTATGCCTCTACTTCAGCTGTGCTATATCGGTTCATGCCTCTACTTCAGCCGCGCACGGGTGACACTGCATAGTCTGGAGTTGAAGAAGGAAACAAATACAAGACAGAGTTATCATCTTTCGATTTCTAAACGGTTACGTGTAGTTAGTAACACATTTGCATTTGTTGAGGTTGTAACAGCTGAACACATATAATAACTGCTCTTTTTTCGTACTTCTCAAATATTTAGTTCAAAATAAAAAAATAGTATAAGTAATAAGTGCTATCATAATATCATAAACTTATACTAATATAAATTAATATGTAGTTAAATTTCTAAAAAGTTTACCAAATCCTATTTTAAATGTCAAATACTGGATGGAGTAAAAAACTAGACCAAGAAATACAAATAAGCTCTTATTTTGTCATCAACTCTTTACTTGCCTTGATACAATACAGCTACAACATGCATGGGGATTTTGAGGGATAAATCCATCTCTGCATGAAGCCATGCATAACCATGAACACCGAACACCAAAATCATCGAAAACAGAAATCCGCTCTACCTAGAATAACAAACTAGAACCAATAACTCTCAATGCATCTTGGCTTTAGGAATCCTTCTCCAAAGCTACTTACACTCATTACTATATAATCGAGCATCGTTGACAGCCCGCCCAGCGGCCACTACCGGGCCAAAATACGCCCATTAGAGATTTGGCTTCACGGCTGCACCCATCACCAAAGACCAAAGACCGCTCATCCAACCCAACATAGATCATCTCATTTATGATAGGTTGCTACCAAATCCCATTACCAATGAGGTTTCATCAGTGACGTGTGCGCGCTTACCGCCCGTCAGAAGTAGCAGATACTATATGTACCCCCAAACCATACATGAAATTGTTATCTCAAACTCATTTACTATTCATATTTTAGGTGAGAAGGTTTGGTGAAATTTTGCTCTTTATTTTAAGGAAAAAAAACAAAAATCTCTCTTGATAAATTATGGATATAAATTCTGTAATATATATTGCATTGGATATAATATTTAATATTTATTCACATTTGTATATGGATAAAGGTTGGATGTGAAAGTCTCATAATCTTGTATTATAGAAAGTTTTAGTAATTAATGACAACATATATTGAAACTAATTATTTTTATGAGTTAGAGTGACTAGGTTAACTTCCGACATCAAAATGAGAATATTGACAGAATGTTGGTAAAGAAAAGATATTGAAGATATAAAGAGTGAAGTGACTTTATATGGTAAGATAGTAAAGGGCAAGAAATGCTTAGCCACAATGGGCCACAAAGTGGTAAAGGGAAATGAAGGGTTTGACGCCAACAGACCAATACGGTGGTAAAGGGTGAGTGAAAGCTTCGTGTCGATGGACTGTACAACGTCTTGCAAAGTTGCAGAAGATCCATATTAATCATTTGAAAAGTACAAAATAAAGTGACAAAGATCAAGACAATGCAAGTCATTGATCAAGACGAAAATATAATTGATTTAAAACTAATATGTTTAATGAGATATTGGTGAATTGTCCCGATGGTGAAATGGAGTTACCATTGTCAACCCTCAAGAAGATGACATAAAGGTGTTTATAGAAGTATAGCTTTTTATTTGCTTTTTAGTATAGGATTACTGTACTATTAAGAGACATACAATGTTAATGTGTTTGTTTATATGTGTGTGCTTAAAGTGAACCTTCTAAGTGTTTTCTTAAGAGAAATCCAACCCTTAATATATTCTCTAAGAGGTTTTAGAGTTTTTTCTTGTTTGGGTTGGGTAGCCCTCTCAATAAGCTTTACATAAAGCCCAAGATCGTTAAAAACAAACTCTAGAATAAGGAGTTATGACCATTTTTGTGGGGTGCTATCATATAGTAGCGGATACTTTGGATATTTTGGCTACATACAAAGGATCATATAGAGAAGCTTGTCTGGAGTCTTCAGTGGTTTTGGTTGGAGACTTCGGATTTTAAATCTATAAGGAATGGCTAGTTTTGGAGGCTCAGATATTTAAATCCCTTCACCCCTCTATCCTTTGCTGCTGTTTTGAGGCTAAGTTTTGACGAGAGTAGACATATCCAAAACCAAATAGCACATCTCAAATCCCTTATCTTGGTGGTAGCACTTTATGAGAGTGATTTGGGGAGAGAAAGAGTTGAGTTGAAAAATTGAGAGGTTGAGAGTAAGTGAGATTCACTCCATTCTTTGAGCACTTAAGTTCATAACAAATAAATCTTCGATTGTGTTTATTACTTTTGGAGATCAAGGTCTCCTAAATGGCTAGGAGTTATCGGTGAGCTCCCAAAGTTGTGGTAAGTCATCAAAAGTTTGTGAATATTCATTCTCACCTTTGAAAAGGTAATGGTAATTGAGAACCAAACTTGTACTTGGAGGTTGCTTGGTAGAGTAAGCTTTATGGGATATAGTAGCTCATTGCCTAAGTGTGTGAACTTCGGTTGTCACATGGAAATGGAATTTTTCCTTGGTTGTTTGAAGACTAAAGCTTCATCCTTGGTGTTTGTTTGGTAAGGCTTGAGATCGAGAGATATTCAGCTCCTTGTAGTTCCTCAATGGAGACGTAGGATCATTGGGAACCGAAATTTGGGAAACAAATCTTTTGTGTGCGTCTCTTACTTGTGTTCTTTACTTTCTTGTATCATTTACTATTGATTTGGGTCACCTCTTTCCTCTGTTACCTTCAAGAGTTTCTCTTTCAAGTATCCCTTTGGACGTAGTGAAATAGAACTGAAATATCTGGACTCACTATCCAGAGACTTTGGCTAAGCCTCTCTAGGGATCGTCCGGATACTCTGGCCATTTTGACTAGATACTCTAACTAAGCTTCGTTGGGATACTATAGCTATTTTGATTGGATACTCTGGAGGACTTCGTCCAGAAACTCTAGCCCTTTGGTCGAGATACTTTGAAAGAGAATTTTATTCCACTACAAGTATTTTTTAGAAACACATATTCATCCTCCTCTAGGCGACATCAAGGTCCTTTTAGGATGTATAATACTCATCGATTGAGCCAAGAGTACACAAGTGGTGTTGTAGAATGCATATTTCTTAAATGTTGCAGAGGGGGACAAAAATAGAAGGAATAATGAATATATGCCTTGTCCATGCATTGATTGTAAAAATGAGAAGATATTTTCGAAAGAGTATAGTTGTCATCTCATCTCATATTCAAGGATTCAAGAAGAATTATGAATGTTAGGCTAACCATGTAGAGCAAGAGACACTAAATATTGTAGATGAAGCAAGCGGTGGACAGAACAAGGAACAAGATGAAGATGACATGTTTATCCCTTAGTTTGGTAGTGATACGGTTAACGTCGACAACGAAACTCTTTACGTAATGTTGCATGATGTTGAGGAACTAGCTTACAACGAGAGAGACAATAAGAAATTCATCAAATTGGTGAGTGATTAGAAGACACCTTCAACATATGACAGAAGTTGCACTATACTTTGAAGAGCATTTAGTGATGATTCGATAGGAAAACAAGAATCGATTGGATAGTTGGATAAAAAAGAGCATAACTCTTGTTTCAATGAATGGTTTAAGGATCGTATCAGAACTTTGACTAGTATCTCAAGAAAATATGAGAGCTGAACTATGTGAAATTCAAAGTGTCGTTGTTTAATTGCCGTAGGGTCAATATATGTGGAGGAGTTAAAGTAAATAAGCAAGATTTCACACTTGTCAATCTAAGTAAGGTCGTATACATGGATGAACTATTTTTTCTTGTGAAACAATTTGTGTAAATATTCTATAACATACCTAGCAAATAATAAGCTACATGTCGTTAGGGAGGGCAAAACAATAATTATTGGAGTTGACAACATGTCGATGAGGATGATTACAACCAACACCTCCATGTAGACCAACAAATAGAACTAGAAGAGCACACGGAAGATGAGGTTGTGTATATATGTTTAGATTACCAAAAAGGCATATTTACGTAATTCATTTCTTAAAATATTTTGAATTACTAAACACTACTAATTAAGACTTCTTATAGTAAAAGGATTGTACAAACCTAGCACATAGCATAGCTAGTACTAGTTGATCAAAAAGCTTAGTTAAAATTTAATATTTTCTTCTGCTCTGCATTAGATATTTATCTAGTTCGGCTATATATTTATAGAGTGAGCATCAGTGAAAAGTGGGAGAGACAAATTTAATGATTAAATTTATCTAGTGAGAGTGATAGGACAACACAGTGTCTCTATAATAAATAGGTTTCTTAAAGTAACAAAAAAAACCAAAAAAAGTCAACAATGGTCAACCCTCAACCTGAAAGCAACAAAGCCAAAAAAAAAGAATAAAGTCAAAGGTAGTCAAAGTTTTTGAGGTCATCGGTAATGAGTTGTTACATAGAACCCATTACATATGACATATCTGTGACGAGCTTTATTAAAAGCCCATCATGGATGACCACGCCTTTGATGGGCTTTTATTAGAGCCCATCACAAATGACCACCTATGATAGGCTCATATTTGAGCCTGTGAACAATAAGGGACACCTGTCACAGGCTTTATTGAAAGTTTTGACCCATGTATGACTTTGGGAATTTTAGGAATTTGAATTTGAATGACTTTGTGAATGTGATGTGATGTATGATTTCTAGGATATCTTGATTGATAATTTTTGGGACTCTATATTACATGTATAATTTTTTAGAATTTAAATGTATGACTTAGGGAATTTTGTTCGGGAATGTTATGATTTAGGAAATATTGTATTGAATGAGATTGTCAATGTGATGTATGATTTCTATATTTTGATGATTTTAGGGATGTCTATATTATATGTATATTTCTTTTTTGGAATTTGAATGTATAACTTAGGGAATTTTGTTTAGGTTTGTTATGACTTGGGGAATTTTAAAAATTCTTTTCTCAATACATACAACTTACGTAAATTTATATAATTTATCTGTATCTTAGGCATTTTAATATACATTACGCTAGAAATGTCTAATCAACGTCTAACCATGTTGGCTACAACTAGTGCAACCACCTCAACCCTCAACCCTAAGATAGAAAACAAGCTACCGGATACCAAATTAATGATCACATTGATTGATGCCACAAGAACACTGGTAGTTCATGTGGAGTTCTTGAGAAGCAATACTTTAGCATCCTGCATAAGGACGTTAACCAGGTGATGGCTTCTAAGAAGGCAGATGCCTCGACAAGTTTCAAGGAATGCTATGACTACCCACTAGAAGATTAGTATGCTTTAAAGCATTAGGCATTTCAAAAGTTGGATACGACTTGGAAGAATCTCAAGTACAAGCTCGTTAACGAGTATTTACTCAACCCTCTCCAATCAACTTCATTCATTGACTACCCTCATATCACGCAATGAGTATGGGATGATTTTGTGGCTTTAAAAACCACAGCTGAGTTCCTGGCTATTAGTAAGGCACATAGGTAGCTCTAGGCTAGAAATGAGAAACCACACTGACTTGGCATTGGTGGGTATAGCAGGAAGAAAGAGCAATGGCACAAGGAAGATGAGGCTAGAATAGAATCTAACACCCTATCACCATTTGCTAACATCATCGAGGTCTGTGCAAGGAATTAGGTAAGGGAATAGGGAAAAACTACCCCGATGGAACGGTTACCTTTCCAAATTAGTTGATGGCCAATTATATTAGTAACTTATGAGTTCTTGTTTCATATCTTTTAGGTTTCTTGATTATATTACACATGCTCCTAACAAGTTTCCATAAAACTATAGGTTGTTTTAATTGCTATACAATAGTCTCCACAAAGTGAAGTTGAGCCTACGAGGCATGAGGATGACATCCTCACAAGAGCGCTCGGTAACCCTGAACACCTTGGCTTTACTTGAGGAATTGGCTCTACCATACTATGGAAGATTGGGATTGCCAAGTATAGTACATAATATAGGAAGCGAAAGCTAACTAAGATGTAGGATGAGGCACATTTGAAAGAACAACTCAAAGAGCAAGTAAAGGAGAAACTTAGCTAGGAATTCAACGCAAGACTTGATGAGATAAGCTCAGGGAAGAGATGTTGTAAAAAAATGCCAAACCCCAACTTGACACAGTGAGCCCCACACAACGACAAATTAGTTGTGCATCAAATAAGGTGGCTCAAAAACATCTACCGGTTCCTACTGTAGTCGATCATATATGTAAGATAAAAAACCATGTATGTTTATTCTAGCTTGTCCATTCAATCAATCTTTTTTTTATCAAAAATGTGTCTAAATTGAATGCATAATATAGCCATATGCATCCTACAGGTGATGGTGACACCTACGTTTTGTTGTGATATCATCGAGGGCCAAGCTTATAAGTCCACTCTAGACACTAAAGTGCACATCACAGATTTCATGGTTGGACATGCTAAGGTCCAAGTTGACATGGTAAATGATAGTTGGGTTAGCTGGCCTCTATAGATCCCACCAACTAATGAAATAAACATATTGGGGGCGCTGCATGTGGGACCTTTATCCCGTTGCCCAAAGACCAAATTATCATAAAGATGGATCAGAGGTCAACTTGACCAAGCACTTAAGTGGTAGGTCCATGTCGCCCAACTCCTCTAGCCATTGAATCTCCATTGGCCATCAAAGCTCTATTTCAAGAACCCATAGATTTTGGGTCTAACTATATGGACTTTGCTAAAATAGCCATAGATCCCCTCCTTTCAAAAAAAAAACTAAGGCCAATTCGTCACCACCGATGGTGTGTACCAGAAAGACTCGTGAAGGGGAAAAGGAAAAGGAAAGGTACAATAGTTATCTTTGGCTCCCAAGAAGCTATATCTAGACAATGAGGTATCGTTAGCTCCCAAGGGTGCAGATCTAATAACCTTCGAGTTAGGCATACCATTGGTTGTAGGTAACACGGAGAGTACTAACTCGAAGAGGAAAAATAGAAAGCAATCCATATTGGGTCATTATGGCCAAGAGCTGTTCATGTCGCCACCTAGTTTCATCATAGTGGGTTTTGATGACCTTTTTGACATTTACATGCTGCGAGCGATGGACATGGCCTGATAAACTACTAATCTTTGTAAGTATTAATAACTAAAAAATATTCTAATAATAGTCTATATAAAATGTTTATAAACATAATTATCATTCTTAAAGATTATATTTGAAGGAGTAACGTAGGACTAGAAGTTAGGTTGGATTTCTAAATCCAACATAAGTCAATGGGACACAACTAGCAGCTAAATTGGAATAGGTGGTAAATTATATTAACTATTGCTTGTGGGTTTATTCTAGTAGTACACAATCAATAGTAAGTGCGTTATCTCTTTAATAATTTCATTTAACGAAGATACAAACCATATTGAATGTTATGATACGTGCAAGTTTAGTTTGCAACTTCCAATATATATTAATGTCATAGGTTTCATCAGATTCTCATGGTCATAGTGTCAAAATAAAGTAGGGTTTACTACTTAACTTTTGTATAAGTGAGAAGTATGACTTTTCACCTCTTAGAGCTATATTGAACACTACGTGAGTCTCGTATGTGGAAAAAGTGGGCGAACATAAAGAAGACAAAGACAACCTCCCTCATCACATTGACTTCAAGGTTTATTACCAATCCGGCGAAACTTGTGGTTTCCACGTTTGTTATAACATGAAAAATCTGATGACTCGTCTAAGTTCGTTAGATCATGAGATTTGTGCTATATCGATTTACGATTAATTTATAGATTAGTGTTACGATTGCACACTAAGATACTAATTTGGTGTCTTTCTTATGGTCAAACATTAAGAATACTTCAAAGCACAAATTTGAGGTGATTAGAGGAGAAATAGATGCCTTCTTGCTTGCAGAACTCATATCTCCAAAAGGCAACTTTCACATGAAATAGAGGCAAAATTATTGTAGAATAATTTTTGATGCTTCTATAAGATAAATCATTAAGTGACATGTGTACATATTATTGTTAACACCAGAATTTGATTTAGCTTGTAAGCAGGATCGGTTGATAAAGATACTGGTCGGCTTGTGAGCCAAAGCTGATCGAAACTGTAAAGAAGCCGATCAAATTAGTAGAAGATTGGATCAGTTTGAAGACAGGGAATTATCCGATCAGGGTCAGGTCCGAGAAGCCCGAGGAAAGGATGGAAAAGGATCAGCTTCAGTAAAAAGAAGGTCCGATTGCTATAGTGGAGAAGCCGATCGGGTTGTAGCGAAGGAAGACTCGGTTTCAAATTGAAAGATTATTTAGATGAAACCGAGTTTGCGAAAGAGCCGTGGACTCTACGGCAGTATGTTTGTTTTTGTAAATTGTAACCTTATTTAATTAGGAAGGTTTAGCTGGTTAGTTAACTTATTTAGAGATATTTTCCTCTATTTTTGTTAGGAAATAATGTTCGATGGTCGTAAACGCGTCGGATTTTGTCTGTAAATCTAGGGTATAAATGTAGACCTCTTGGAAACATATAAGATATCTCTCGATCAAATGCAATCTTGGCGTGCATCGCCACCGTAGTTTATCTAGGTGTTTACCGGTGGGTTCTGGTTCTCGACGCGGGGCTGCATCGGTTAAGTTCGATCTTCGGCGAAGAGGTAAGTCCTGCCACTATCCTGGTATACTTTGTACTGTCTGAGGCTGCATCGTTTAGGTTCGAACTCTTAGTCAGATCAGATGTACTGCATCATGTTCGTGCAAGATCTATCGGTCTATCAAACTCCTTCCGCCGTCGTTGGTCTTGTGCTGCATCGGTTAGGTCCGACCTACGGTTCTACTGACGAAGGATTGAGTTTTAGGTCTATACGTCTCTCTACGGCATCTCATCGGAGTGAGTAGCCGATGAGTTATCCTAAACGTAGGTCCCCATCATCGTGCGGCCGATGGGTTCAGGCGTTAGGCCTGTAGGTAGCCGATGGCATCCCTCCTACCTTGTCGTCATGTTCGGTCCAAGCCCCTGCCGTCTTGGTGTCATTAGCCTCCGGCCTTATACTGTCTTGGTTAGGTCCGATCTATCGAGGCTGGCCCTAACAACGCCGTTACTACTGTTGCTCGCCCGCATGGCCTCGCAGGAGATTGGCTCCCGCACCGCGTATCGGATGTGGGTAGCGCCATCGGTTCTTTGGTTGATAGACCTTTTAGCGCGTTACACGTGACTATCTTCCATACCTCTATCAGCTTTTCAGCCGATACGCTAGCATTCTCATCTCTATCGACAATCAGCCGATAGGGAAAGTCAGACAGGCCTTCTGGCCGACCGACGAACACATCTTATCCCCTTTTCCCTGTCAATTGTAGGGTCATATTGACTGACACATTCACAAACCTTGAGGCTTAAGGAACTACACTGGAGTTAAGCAGACCTTTCAGGTCTTTATGTGACCAAGCCGCCGTCCTTTCCCGGTCGCGAGATTTTCGGCGGTGAGCATTTATATATGTTTGTAATATTTGCATTACTAATTTTATGACCTGTAAATTTTAACTGAATTCAAAGGTTAGGATGGTTCCTTTTTTAATATACATGGGCGGTTTGATAAGTTTTTGAGGCTTACAACTTTAAGTTTTGTTAAATGTCAGGCTTGATGGAATTATGTGAGACTGTAGGAACCTACAGGACTTGCAAATTTCTGAGACTTCTAATGTTTCTATTTGTAATATGTATGATGTACATATATGAAATTACTGAGATCTGGCCATTTTGACGGTGGTTCTGGGAATATATTTGATTATGCCATTTTTTAGTTAACATAGCTATCAATTGCTTGAGGCTAGCCAATTAAACCAATTTATTTATTTTCCGTCATAAGTAATACACATGTGTGATATGTTAGTGTAGCAACTCATGACAGATAGTCATCAGTGACAAATACTAAACTACCCATGAATGACTTAATCATCTATAACGGATTCTAATTAAGACCCATCATAATAGTTGTCTGTGAGTGGCTATAGCCTCTTATATAAATCTTATCTGTAATGGAATTTAGTTTCAACCTGTCATGAGTGTTTTGACACTATTGATGGAGACGAATCTATCACAAATAATTTTTTTACATCAATAATTACTCGTCAGCAGGCGCTCTATCGTCGTCAATGATATGGGTTAAGATACACCATAGATGGTCTGTTCCGTGACTTGCAAATCTCTCCTTTCCTCCTAAATCTGGAACCTAGCTAGCTGTACCTTCCTATTTAGACATGCTTTGAAACATACATGCATTGAACCTGGACGCCTTCTTTACCTTTTTATTCTCCTTTTTTAGCATATGGTTTTGGGATTTCGGAATATGATCGAGCCATCGATTATCTGGTGGCAGAGAAAATGCTGCCATCCTACTGTGTGTGGCGTGCCACCTTTTTTTTTCTCTCTTTTGTGCCGCTGCCCATACAGTCATATTATGTGCATAATCTCAAGTAGCCTACAAGTATTTGCAAAAACATAAAACTCCCTCCCATCCCATCATAAATATTTGATAAGATTTGGTTAAACTTGAAAATTTTAATAATTAATTTTACATTAGAATAAATTTATAAAATATTATAAGTTTATATAATATGACAGTACAAATCTACAGATATAACATATTTCTTTGTTTTTACTCTAAGCATTTTAGAATAATTAATTATAAAGTTTTAAAATTTTGATAAAATTATACTCTATATGTAAAATATTTATGACTTGAGAGAATAATAAAAGATGTCAGCTTTGTTTATATGTATTTATGACTATTACCTTTTATCACTAGTTAGCTAGCCTGTGACACACCCATCGGCCCCCAACTGAATATATTGGGGAAATTAAAGATGAGAGAGAACTACTTCCACGAGAGCGCTCCAGACGATTTTGGGGCGACATGCCTCTATCAACGTCGCCTGTCACTCTCTCGTGCGTGCAGCGTCCTCGTATAGTTTATGTTCACTTCTACATGATGATTTAACGTTCGTAGGGTAATTTCATCAGCACTATATCGTCAATAATTCACAAACTAGTTTATCTTCATCTCCATATATAATTTTTGCGTCTCTTCTCAACATCGATCAGAAAAGACTGGGAAAAAAAAACGCCCTGACGTGCTACAGTCTACGAACTAAACAAGATTACTCGTAATCCAAATTTACGTATATATGTTTATTAATTTCTTCCCTAGGTAGCATGCAATTTGCAGAATCTTTGCAACGATTCAGTAGTCACAATGATCTCTCTACATCTTGTTGAGATGAAAGAAATGTGCGATAATTAAGAAATTTGCGGCGCTGGGCCTTTTTTGCTCCACATGTACATGCATGCTTTCTAAGGTTCGGAGCTCGGAAATCTAGCCGATCGAGTGCCGGCCAAACGTCACACGGGATTCCCTACAGTACTACTCGATCTTCTAACCTAGGCTGCATTACGGCTAGGTGCATGAGTTGCCAAGTTCATCCAATATTTGTCTACTGCAATGACCATGTAGGCACACACCATAGTCCACAGGAGGCAGATAGCTAGCTAGCTTGCTCTTTAGCTGTCCACTTATAAATAGCCGCTGCCTCTGTGTTCATCAGCAAGTCAGATTAAACAAGTGAAGTTGTCCACATCAAAATGAGGAAATCAGGTGATCTAGGAGTCATAATTTGGTCGGTTGTCCACTGGAGTTCTCAAACCACTTCAGTAGATACAGCTAGCTAGGCCTCAGTGAAAACGCATTGTTACATAACTGTGGGCATGGGGCAAAACGCTGTGTATAGTGAAGTGTTTGGGGGAACTTCGGTTGGCAATCAATATTAAGTTAGGTATGTTGCTTTGTACTTCAGAAATTACAAGCGATGGACCTATATATGATATTCATATGGGAGAATGGTTAGGTTTGGTGCCACCAGGAATTCCCTTTAAACATTTCACAACATATTATTTTGAGAGTTGTGTGAAGTGTTTGAACAACTCTCGGTGTTACCAAGCATTTCAGTAGATAATGTTTAAATATCAAGAGATGAGAGAAATGCTTGGTAGAGTTCCCTTAAAGCACTCACATGGCACTACTTTAAGGGTTGTTGATAGGTTCCGATATGAATCGGCAACAAGCTGGTCCGATCTTCACAACAGTAGGCTTAGGAACAAACGATAACTTGCTATAGAAATAGTGGGTAACTAGCTTTATACTTGACTAAGGTTGGATGCAACCAAGCGACGGGGAGAGAGGCACCAAAACGTTGAGGTCTTCGATTCGATCTTTAAATGATCGTAGAACCACAAATCAGGACTAATTCACACAAAATGGTGTAGCCTAACTGAAAACCGTAAAGCACGAAGTAGGGGATCTCAGAGAGATTTCTCACAAGCCCAAGAAGAACTTGCAAGAAAAAATGTGTGTAAGACACTCAACAACTCGGCTGCAATATCATATTAGATTATCAAATGATCAAAAGTGACTTTTCTAGTAGCATATAGGTGATATTTATATTAGTAACAACCCTTCTAGTTGGGTATGAACTGAAGTCATTACGTTGGGAGGTAGAAGGCCAATTGGTTGAGGCATTTATGAAGTGATCTTCAATTCCCGCGTGGCTCCTAGGTTTCTACGCAGCCTTCAGTAAAATGGTCATTACTCTCTGCTCGGAAGTCCAAATGATGTGCCGTTTATTGGGTTGAAAAGTAGACTTGATAAGTGTTCCAACAAGTACTTATTCACCTCCAAAGGTTACGGGAATAAGGAGTTATGGCTGCTTCTTTTGATGGTCCAAACTGATGGTTCAATCCTCATGGTCTAATTGCTGTAGTTCGTCCCCACGTAGAGTAGCATCCTCATCTTTATGTGTATACCTAAGTACAACCAAAGTAGAACACTTAGGTAGTACAATATTCTTATATATATTGATGTTAATTTTAGTTAGGAGTGAGTTCACCTCCTTTTAAAGTAGTTTTGCACGGCTATGCGTAATTGGTCTTTCATAGACTTGCTTATGTGTAACTTGAGTAACCGGTGGCATGTCCTCATCATCCTCCCCCTCTTGAAAAGGAGTCATTCTCGACTCTTCCAATCCAAAGAATGGAGATAGATCAGCGATATTGAATCTTCTACTCACACCATAAGCACTTGGAAGATCAATTTCATATGCGTTGTCATTGATCTTGTGAAGCACTTTGAATGGACCATTGGCTTAGGGCTGCAACTTGCTCTTGCATTGTTCTGGAAAGTGATCTTTGCGTAAATACACCCAAACCAAGTCTCCTGGTTCAAATAACATCTACTTGCGACACTTGTTGTCATGCTTCTCATACATCTTGGTTATCTTCTTAATGTTTACTCTAGCTCTATTGTAAAGGTTCTTGACAAATTCAGCTTGCTTGCTTGCATCAAAGTTTACACATTCCTGCATAGGCAAAGGCAAAAGATCGATGAGAGTAGTAGGTTTGAAATCATATACAATCTCAAATGGACAAAATTTTGTGGTCGAGTGTATCGCCCTATTGTATGAAAACTCCACATGTGGCAAGATTTCTTCCCATAGTTTCAAGTTCTTCTTTAGGACAGCTCGAAGTAACATTGACAATGTATGGTTCACAACTTCAGTTTTTCATCAGTTTACGGATGATACGTTGTGGAGAACAGTAACCTTGTCCCAAGTTTTTCCCACAGGATCTTCCAAAAGTAGCTTAAAAACTGTGTCACAATCAAAAACAATAGTCTATCGCACTCCATGTAAACGCACAATTCCCCTAAAAAATAATTCAGCAATATGTGAAGAATTGTCGCTCTTATGACAGGGAATAAAGTGTGGCATTTTGCTAAAATGATCAACCATAACAAAAATTGAATCCCTCCCCCTCTTGGTTCGAGGTAAACGAAGAACAAAGTCTATGGAAATGTCTTCTCAAGGGGTACTAGGAATAGGCAAAGGGGTATATAAACCATAAGGGTTCAAATGTGACTTGGCTTTATGGCATGTTACGCAACAAAGAACACGTCGCTTCACATCTCATCGCTTTTTTGGCCAAAACAAATGATCAACCAGCACTTGCTCTATTTTCTTGGTACCAAAGTGGCCCATAAGTCCATTGGCATGAGCTTCCTGCAAAAACATGAGACGAACAGAACAATCTGGAATGTAAAGATTGTTAGCGTGAAACAAAAACCCATCATGCAAATAGAATTTTTCACAGCCTTTGCCATCACAACATTTAGAAAATGGTTCAACAAAGTATGTGTCAGTTGCATATAAATTTTTAATATTTTCCAATCCAAGAATTTTAGAATCAAGTTGTGATAGTAAAACATGTCGTTTAAACAAAGCATGAGTAATAATATTATCTTTCTCTTTCTTGTACTTTACATTGTAAGGAAAAGTCTCAATGAATTCACTCCATTTAGCATGTCTTCAGTTCAGTTTTAGTTGACCTTTAAGAAGTTTGAAAGATTTATGGTCTAAATGGATCACAAATTCTTCAGATAAAAGATATTGTTGCCAAGTCTCCAAACTCCTCACAAGAGCATATAGTTCCTTATCATAAACAGAGTAATTTAGAGTTAGACCACTTAGCTTTTCACTGAAGTATGTAATAGGCCTTCCTTTCCGCATGGGCACGCCACCAATCCCTACACCACTTGCATCATATTCAATTTCAAAGGTCTTACCAAAATCTAGAAGTGCAAGGAGTAGGGTTGTCGTCAACTTCTGTTTCAACTCTTCAAATGCCTTATTTTGTGCTTCACCCCAGTGGAATGGTACTTTCTTCTTTGTCAACTCATTGATTGTGGTAGCAATGGAAGTGAAATCTTTCACAAACCAATGATAGAAACCGGCAAGTCCAAGGAAGTTTTGTACTTGGCTCACATTTTGTGAGGGCAGCCATTCTCGAACAACTTTGATCTTTTCCTCATCCACCTCCATGCCATGAGCTAAAACAACAAAGCCAAGAAAGACAACCTTGTCGGTGCAAAAGGTGCACTTAGCAAGGTTAGCATACAAGCATTCCTTCCTCAAAACAGCAAGCGCACATTTTATATGTTCAATATGTTCATCAAGAGACTTGCTGTAAATCAAGATATCATCAAAGTGAATTACAACTAACTTGCTAATGAAAGTTGTAAGCACATGATTGATCAATCTCATGAAAGTGTTGGGTGCATTGGTCAAACCAAATGGCATCACCAACCATTCATATAGCCCAAACTTGGTTTTAAAGGCTTTTTTCCTTTCATCTCCTTCTCTCATGCAGATTTGGTGATAGCCACTTCTCAAATTAATTTTTTGTGAAAATGATAGCACCACTAAGCTCATCAAGCATATCATCAAGTCGAGATATGGGATGTCTATATCTTATGGTGATGTTATTAATGGCTCGGCAATCAACACACATTCTCCATGATCCATCTTTCTTTGGAACTAAAAGAACAAGAACAATACATGGTGAGAGACTTTCCTTTACGTAACCTTTGTCGATGGGCTCTTGTACTTGGCGCTGAATTTCTTTTGTCTCCTCTTGGTTGGTTCGGTATGGTGCATGGTTAGGAAGTGGAGCACCAGGAACAAGATCGATCTGATGCTCAATTCCTCTCTTTGGTGGTAGCCCTAGTGGTATTTCCTCCAAAAATACATCTTTATATTCCTGTAACACATCAAAAACATCACTAGGCAAAGTAGAGGGTAAGTCGTTAGTGGAAAGAAAATTGCTCTTGTACAGGAGTACAAAGAACATGGCATTGGGTTTACTCAATTCTTTTAAATCCTTTTTTCTAACTATCATAACTAAACCCTCTTTTCTCATTGGCTCGGTTTTTTGTAGCTATGGAGTTTTATTTGGCCTTGGAGACACTCTCTCACTATGTTTGTGAGTCACTTATATTTCTCACTATCTCATTGTTTTCTTTTCATATCATCCTTTAAAATCTCCTCCGATGACAAAGGAAGGAAAGTGACTTGCTCTCCTTCGTACATGAGAACAACCATGTTGGATCGATCACAAATCTGAACATCACGATCATACAACCAAGGTCTTCTTAACAACAGCTGGCAGGCTTGCGTTGGCACCACATTACACTCTACTTATCATTGTATCTTCCAATAGAAAAAGGAACAGTCGCAATATTGGTTACACGCAGCGCACCACAATCATTAAGCCGTTTCATTTTGTATGGAGAAGGATGGCGCCACTGTTTTAAGCCTATTCTCTCAACCAATTCTTGACTTGCAATATTATTGTAGCTATCATTATCAACAATGATCCTGCATAATTTGTCCTTGATCATGACTCGAGTATGAAAAAAATTGTGTCGCTGTCCATTCTCTTCTTTTGCAGCAGTAACACTAAGCACTCAAAGAGAAATAAAACAATTATTATCACCTTCATCAGGTTGAATCACATTCTCATTATTTTCATGTTCTTCATCATATCTTAGTCCATCTTTCTCACGATCACTTTTAGATTCCCATTCACCTTGCTCATTCACAATCATGGTCCTTCTACTAGGACATTGAGCAGCAACATGTCTATGACCATGGCACTTGTGGCACACAATTTCACGGCTATGGGTAGAGGAAGTAGCAACCGAAGCAACAATAGGGGTTGTTGTATTTCCAGTAGGGCGTTGTTGGGTTGCAAGTGATGAAGCTATAGAGACCGCCATATTCGAAGGAGCAATAGATGGGTAAGATCTATTTGCAACACCTTGGGACTGACCTCCACCAAAAGATATACCAGGATGCTGCTTGCACCATGGTGCTGCAATGGAATGGCTTGCGTAAGGCCTTCCACGTGTCTCTTGTTGAATTTTCCTCTCAGCATAGCTTGATCAACAAGGTCTTGTAAAGTATGATATGGAAATATCTCAACAAAATAAAAAATCTCTTCACTGATACCACCCAAAAATCTTGCCATTTTTGACTCGGGATCCTCTCTAATTCTAGCTCGCACTAACAACAACTCCATCTCCTTATAATACTCATCACCCGATCTTTTTCCTTGCTTCAATATTTGTAACCTATTGCAAAGGTCACGCTGATAGCTTGATGGTACAAATTGTCTTTTCATCACTCTCTTCATCTCATCCTATGTGTTGATATGATCACGCTAGGCACAAGCTGATTTTCTTGTATTTGATTCCACCAAGTGAGAGCATAAGAGCATAACCAGAGAACTCAACGGAAGCAAGGTTTACATGTCTCTGATTAGAGTGATTATGCACTCTAAAAATCTGATCACATTGCTTTTCCCACTCAAGATATGCATTTGCATCTTCTCTTCTAGTGAATTTAAGGACATTTAACTTGACTCGAGCAATGCTGTTCGAATCATCCCTATTGTGACGACCACGATGTTGTCTTCCATAATGACTAGCACCTCGATGGCGATCTTGGTGTTATCCAAACCGCTCGTGGCTAGCAAAAGGGTTTTCGTTATCATCAAATCCTTCATCAGAATCATTATGAATTTCCTCTTCATCATCAAAGTACACATGACGACTATGTCCATGTCCTCCTCCACGCTGGTCATCATAATAAGCATGCCTACCACCACCACGACCGCCATGACCATCTCTGAAACGGTCATGGAAACTATTCCCAAAACCAGAATTTTCATCACCAAATTCTTTATGGTGATTGTCTTGATGTTGATGATGTGGACCTTGATCACCTGCCATAGGAAGATGTTCATTGAACATTTTCTCTATGGCCTCAAACAATGAGTTCTGTAGTTGATGTAGCTCAGCCTGCACAACTGGGGGTTCTTGATCGCCATGATGACCACCACGAACACTCAAATCAGATCCTGTCATGATAGAACAGTGCAATGGAAAGTGGAATAGGTAAAATTTGTGGAGTCACACAACCTCATCTCTTACTTACCAATGTTCCTACTCATTTTCAAGGACTTTGAGTGTGCTGAAGTGGCAGTACCACAGCTGTGATTAAGCGATCGAAAAGAATACAAGACGAGAGATCCGGTTTCAGATATTTGTGGAGCTATAGGTGGCTGTTCAAGGAAGGCTATGGGACTAAAAATTCAAGTGCGCAAGCCACTCAAAAGATGTGTAACATTGCTGTCACAAGCATCACAAACTTGAGGTTCTAAATTTAAAACTTGCAGCTACACAATCCAAATATAACCCCTTTCAACTTCTTCTTTCTTTTTTTACCCTTTTTTTGCACTCTTTCTTTCTGATCTTTTTTTATATTTTTTTTCAGCAAACACAAGATAACAAATATGGGGTGAGGATAGAGAAATGAAAAGAACATGGTGCTAAAAAAATTGGTAACTAATAACTAGACGAATGCAAACGACACGTGATTAACAGTACCAACAAAAGGCTATAGTATTTTTTTGTGGGGCTTTTTAGTGGACTATAGGATATGGCAAAACAAATATATATGATGGATGAAAATAGTAACAGATGGTAAATGATAGGATAGATAAGTAGGTGATAACAAAACCTACCGTGACAACGATAGCTCTGATTACCACATGATAGGTTCCGATATGATTTGGCAAGGGGCTGGTCCGATCTTCACGACAGTAGGTTTAAGAACAATGGATAACTTGCTATAGAAATATCGAGTAACTAGCTTTGTACCTGACCAATATTGGATGCGACCAAGTGATAAGGAGAGAGGCACCAAAACCTTGAGAACTTTGACTTGATCTCCGAACAATTGTAGAACTATAAACTAGGACTAATCCACACAAAATGGTGCAGCCTAACTGGAAACCGTAGATCACGAAGTAGGAGACCTCAAAGAGATCTCTCACAAGCCCAAGAAGAACTCACAAAAACAAAGATATGTAAGACACTCAATAACTCGGCTGTAATACCATATCGAGTTATCAAATGATCAAAAGTGCCTTTTCTATTAGCATATAGGTGATATTTATACTAGGAACAACCCTCCTAGTTGGGTATGAACTAAAGTCACCACGTTGGGAGGTAGAAGGCCAACTAGTTGAGGTATTTACGAAGTGATCTTCAATTTTCATGTATCTCCTAGGCTTCTGTGCAGCTTTCAATAAAATGGTCATTACTCTTCGCTCGAAAGTCTAAATGATATACCGTTTGTCGGGTTGGAAAGTGGACTTGATAAGCTTTCCAACAAGTACTTGTTCACCTCCAAATGTTATAGGGTTAAGGAGTTATGGCTGCTTGTTTTGATGGTCTAAACTGATGGTCCAATCCTCATGGTTCAATTGCTGTAGTTCGTTCCCACGTATAGTAGCATCCTTATCTTTATGTGTATACCTAACTCCAACCAAAGTAGAATACTTAGGTAGTATAATATTCTCACTTATATTGAAGTTAATTTCAGTTAGGAGTAAGTTCATTTCTTTTTGGAGTAGTTTTGCACGGCTACGTGTAATTGGTCCTTCATGTACTTGCTTATGTGTAACTTAAGTAACCGGTCGCATGTCCTCATCAGTTGTTATGAAGTGTTTGAGAGAACTCTTAGTGTCACCAAGCATTTCGTAGGTAGTGCTTAAACCAGAAGATTAAGATGAGATCCATATTTGGTATTATAGTGAGTTTTCTTGAAGCACTTTGCATGGCAATATTTCAAGAGGCTGTGAAGTGTTAGGGGAACAATTAATAGGTGATGTTTTTAACTTGAAAGAGACAGAGCCTAGTTTGAGTACTTCTCACATAACAATTTCAATGTCTATTGTGAGGTGTTTGGAGAAATTCTTGGTGTTACCAAGTATATAATAACGTTGTGTTTAGAAGATATATCCACCTTTGATATCACTACAAGTTCTCTTCAAGCAAATCATACGACATTGACATGAAAATCTTGTGAAGTGTTTGGGAAACTTTCGGTGTCACCAAATATTTACTGGATAATGAATAATGTGGATTGAATTCTTATGAGAAGGATCAATGGAAGAGAAACCGGTGCCATCATGAGTTTTGTTCAAACATTGGCACTATTAACATTACTCTCTTACATGAGTTTTACCGGTTAAAAGGTATTAATATTGTAGGCCTGATGGTTGCTCTTGTACATTCAGTGGGGCCCTTGGTGCTACATCTAGGGTTTGTGTCTGTCTTGGAACTCAATGATTGGCTGATCTCTACCAGTGCTCTCATCAATGTTGTGGAAAACAGTAGTACCAGCTGTTTAATCGGCTATATATAGTTACGGAAGCAAAACGGTTCGTTAACGTGATACGGGCTACAATTTGTTAGTGAACAATAAAACTCTATTTTTAGCGATTAATTTGCCTTTTCTGTTTAATCGTCTGAATAAGATGATGGACTTTGTTTAGCATAGTTTATGTTTTGTTCAATATTTTGATAGTTTTCTAATCTAATATGAATCAAACTTGTCACTATTTGGTGTATAAATGCAAGTGTTGCAACTATATTTAAGTTAATGTTATTCAATATAAAAACAACATGTATATATTTAATTTATATAGTTGTACATACATTTAAATCTCCAAAAAATAGCATAATCATATATTTGTGAATGTCAAATTTTTGCATATGTCATTAGTTTGATTCTTTGCAGGAACTACTCATACTATAAGAAGCTTGCAAAATTGCCGTACACTTGACATGGAACACATGTTAGTCCAACTCATATATAGAATATGAATTCGGAGCCCTTTTGATTTGTAGCAAAAATATAGAAAATTTGAAGGATTTTTATCCTATAGAAAAAAAATTCTTATGAAGTCCTTTGAAACAAAGGATTAAATTTCCTTTGAAATTCCTATGAAATGGACAGCAGAGACTTTAGAGTAAAGTTAGCAGGAGCTATAACCTCTTAAAAAATTTCCTTAAATCTATCTCTCTTATTCAATTATTATATTTTTTCTACGGACTAATCAAACGACCATTCCTTTTTTTAAATGTTCTGCAATTATCTTTTACACTTGTATTCATATTAAAAATTTTATATTTTTCTTATTCCTTTGTTTTTTAATCATGTGTTTTAAAAGTGCCCTTATGCCCAAAAGAGAGTGCAAATCTAGCATTTGAACTTTATCCCATAAAAAAATTTGCTATGGTGGCTCCATCTCATTAAATCCAACAACATTTTAAGCCTATGGAGCACTCTCGACAGCTTTAAATAGGGACACCAAGGTAAATTTGTAAGAGTGCTAATTTTATACGGTCACTGCTTGAATTGTTGTATTTAGTGATGATTACTCTGGTAGTAAATATTTTACTAACTTGAGATACCTTTTAGCTATATATCACATCCCATGGTACAGTGTATATATATATATTCATCGCTACACATTCTCTTTTACTATACTATCTAAAATCATTTATTCTTCTACTTTGACGGTTTCCTTTTGTTAAATTTTTATACACTTAAAAGTTTATACGTCTGATTTCAACTCTGTTTACATATAGAATATTTATATATTAAAAGTTAAATATAAAGGTTGTATGTATCACTTTCTGAAATAGCTTCTCGTGTTGGGACACACATGAGCCGGGCCAAAAGAATTCGTGTACCTGACCCGCGCTCGAACACTCGCTCATTAGACCGTCCAGTATCTGACCGCTCGCATGGCATGCTTGACGTGTTGGCAGGTACATGTCCGTGATGTTATCACCTCTCTCACCCTCATTTGTGTTGCTCAACCCTCATCCTTGCTCGATACCACTGCTAACCCAAGGATCCCCATCACCATGCTATTCTCACCCGGTTCGCTCGCCAACGACGAAGGAGGAGATGCCATTTGTTGGTCCTTTGAAGGTCTCGTGAGCTTGCAGTCGTCCTTGAATCTCCTTTTGTACCTTAGCTACTCGAGCTAACCCTCGTTATTTTCTTCCAGCTAATCCTTGGGAACAACGCTGCGCCGTCAGATCTAGAGAGCAAGAACTAGATGTGGCCGCCAGGTCGCGCAAGCATTTCCTGCAACCACGGAGCTCCTCTTGCCAAGCCACCATTCCTCAAGATCTACCTAACTCAAAGGATCCCTAAGCCCAGAGAAGCCCCTTGATTTGAGCTGAAACGATGCAGATCATCTTCATCTTCCCGGCAAATTAAACGGCCACCAGTGAACCCCGGTCCAATCGCTTGCTCTCACACGTTTACGAGACCTCAACCACATTCACGCTGTAGGTATCTGTAATACCCACGCTTTACTTAAGTGATTTTAGAAAAATTGTTATATAAGTGGCACCGAAAATTCAACTTTAAGCCATTCCTCATATGAACATCAGATGCTATAGATGTCTAGAGCCCGTCGAGTGGTATGAAATATACCATAGATTTGTGACAATCGGAGCTCGAACGAAGTCATAGCAATCAGATTAATATAGACCGCCAGATTTTGTTTTATTTATTTATTTGCCCTATAAGTAATACGTCACGCTGGAAAATAAAACCAGAGATCCATCTATTCATGAGCCTCTCGCATAGACGACGTTGTTGCGTGCAGCATCCAATGAAGTTCGGTTGTTTTATACACATCCAAGGTGGCACATTGTATAGAATTGCAAGAACAAGCCAAGTGCTATAGATAGAATTCAAGGATCTGAAGGGATTGAAGCCATCAGTAGCTAATGCTATTCGTTAGTAAACCTCGCGCATTATCTGCTTGCACGTTCTCCTATTTTTCCGCCTGCATACGCACGAGCGTCTGGTTGTGGCCGCCATGCACGTAGGAGATCATAGCGAGAATAGCTCGCGCACAATCCCGAAGTGATCGGTAATGGGCGCCGCTTCGTGAGCATGGGGATGGACACGTTCGAGCGCGATGCGCGGCCACCCACCTGATCGCCTCCGATCCATCTGCATCCCAATCAGTAAAAGGAGAAGAAGAACCTAGAAAAGCTACAAGGTTGATTCGCAGCACAAAATCTAGAGTGTTTAGAGTGTTTTGTGTGAATCATGCTATGTTTGAGTTTGCGCTTGTGATCGAAAGTTCACCGGAGCCCGATGAACGATGACCGATAGTCCACAATTGGTATCAAAACCAGTGACCAAGCGTAGCGCGGTACAATGGTGTCTTCGAAGGGACGAGGCGATCGCAGCCGTCGGCGGGCATGAAGGAAAAGGGGAGTGACTCCAACAGCAGGCCCCACTACGCACGCCGTCTCCAAGCCAGTCTACGCCACGCTGTTCGCGGACTTGCCCTGCTCGCTGTTCAAGAACGCGTGGCGCCGTCCACGAGAAGTTGTGGTCAAACGCATGGTCCGGAAGACGAGCCACAACTCATGAAAATGAACTATGAGTCATGATCACTGCTAATGAAGTTGACCTTTGGGATGCCGTCGAGGATGACGATAACAACTTCCATAACAACTGCACCGTGCTATAGGCAATCTGCTATGGTGGTTCCCCCAAAATGGTTCCCACCCTAACGACCAAGCTATTGGCCAAGTAGGCGTGGGAGGCAATCAGGTCATGCGCATCGAGGATGACCCAGTGCGGAAGTCAACGGTGTAGAGCCTTTGCGCCGAGTACGAGTAGATCGTGCTTTGTGATGGGAAATAAGTCGAGGATTTTGCCCTACGGCTGTCTAACCTTGTGCAGCACCTAGCAATCCTCGGTGACCTAGAGCCAGAGCCGAAGGTGGTGGCCAAATACCTCCATGTTGCCCAACCGAGGTACAAGCAACTCATCGTCACCATCGAGACTCTCCTTGACATCGACGTATTCTCAATCGAGGAGGTCACCAGGTGGCTCAAGGTGGCGAGCGACAATGAACCGCCGCTAGCGTAGACCATCAATGACAAACTACTTCTCACGGAGGACCAGTGGCTGGAATGCTACAAGAGGCGGGACCAGGAGTTCGGTCATGGTGGGTCGAGCGACAAATGCTGAGGCAGAGGTCGTGAAATTATGGCAAGAAAGGCCCCTAGGCGAGAGAGTGCTGAGGTAAGAAGAGGCAGGAGCAGGCCCATGTGGCCCAAGATGATGAGCCCACACTCCTATATACTATTGACACCGTGGAGGAGGTAGGGTACCATTCGTACTCCGATCCATCGCCGCCGACCCTCACACAGCTAACTTCGCCGCGGATCTCCGTTGATGGCTAGCTCCTCCTCACCGAGAACAAGGTCTATGCTACCCTCGATGAGCCAAGCGACCAGGACCTGAGCTAATGGGTCTTGGATTCGGGGGTGTCGAACCATATGTCCGAGGTGTGGGCAGCATTCTCCAACCTTGACGTTGACGTCACCAGCTTCATTTGATTCGGGCATGGCTCCATCACGCACATCGAGTGGATTGGCACCGTCCTACTCTCCTGCAAGAACGACGAGCACCAGATCATCGTCAATGTCTACTACCTTCGCTGCCTCACCGCCAATATCATCTCCATCGGCCAGCTCGACGAAATTAGGTACCAAGTGTTGGTTGAAGATGGGGTGATGCAGGTTCATGACAAGGATCGGTATCTCCTTGCCAAGATCCACCACAACCTAGGCCGACTATACATGCTCGATACCAACATTGCACGGCCGGTATGCTTGGCGGCGCGGGACGACGAAGAAGCCTAGGTATGGCACGCTCAATTCGATTACCTCCATTTCAGCGTGCTGCGCAAGATGGGCAGGGATGGTCTAGTCCGCGGCATGCCCCTCACTCACCCAAGTGGAGCAGATGTAAGAAGCCTGCCTCACCAATAAGCACCAGCGGGCGCCATTCCGTCAGTGTACTCCGGGGCACATGTCCGAGGTGCTACAGCTGCTCGATGGAGATCTGTACGGTCCCATCATTGTATTGTGTGATTTTTATTTGATGATTCAATAGGTTTTAGGGGATCCATATTTATATCCTGAATTTACAAGAGTGAAATACGGATATAGACAACCCTTGGACAATATTTCCTAAACATATATAAGAAAACTAATTTGTAAGAAGTTGTAAAACTAACTAAACTTGCCTAGCATATATAATATATTCTATATAGATAAAGCACCCTACTATGATTCTCATGACTCCTCCTCAGACTTGGTCTTATCTAGATAACCGTTTGTCTTCAACTAGACCGAATCTGTCCTCAACCTGTCTGATTGACTCTCTTACTATGTTAATCAGTTTCCCTCTATGAGCCGATTAGTCTTTCCCTCATCATCCGATCCTATCTACAGGTTGACCAAATTTTGGCATCAACACATGTCCCCCAATTTCAGAGTTTGTTAATGGACTTCAAAATTCTGAGCTATTAGAATTCTCTACAAACCAATATGACCATAATAGCTCGCAAACAACACCTAATTAGTTAGATTTGTGCTAGGTCATCCTACCTCTATAAAGCACTTTGTCCCTTCATCCTTCTTCTCCATGCCTCCTCATCACCAGAGACCCCAAAACTTCGACGAACTCCAATGACCGAAGGCGAACCTCTGTAGATTACTTCACCAACCACCGATCTTCTTCTCCTTCTTCCTCACACAATGGCGTCAACAAATGAAATTCCTAAGGTAATTTTTTATCCGTTCCTCTACTTTACATTCTAGATAGATTTGGTTCATTCCTTCTTTTCATTTGTTCTTCGTCAGGTTCTTGTTTACAATAGAGTCTCAAAGGTCAAATCACAATTCAAGTTGCCAACTACCTAGGTTTCTTCTATTTAGGCCTCATGGGTTGTAAGGATCCAACAAACTTTATCAATTCTAAAATAGAACAAATCCCCTATAAAAACTCACCCATGACAATCAATGATTTCACCAATAGCTTTAGATCTTGGTCCAGTAGACTCCTAGGATGGAGTAATTGGTACCTCATAGTATCAGCTTCCAAAAAATCGATTTGAAAAGACTTAAAAATCGGCCATTGTATTAACCTTTTCCAAGATGATATGGAAAAGAATGAGCCATTGCTCGTATTGGCCTCCCACTTTTGGTCAGACACCCTCAACGCTTTTATATTTGGACATGGGCCAATGACTCCCACCTTGATGGATGTCATTATATTGACTTGCCTCAACACCACACATTACTTAAATCTATCCATCCATTGATTCAAACCCACTCATCGGCTGAACACCAAAAACATCGGAGGGTGGACTAAATATATATCTCTATATAGCAAGACTTCTATACTAGTTTATGACTAGGAGCATGTTGCATTCTTGAATCTATGGTTGGAGCAGTTCATTTTTGGCTATCCAGCTCTTGGCCCGACTACCTATATGCAAGGCTTAGTGGAGTGCTTGGTTGTTTGGCATCAGATCCTACTAGGGCAGTATTTCCTTGGAGCCACCTATCAACTATTTCATCAAGTGGCAAACAAGCTATCCGCTAGCCAACTAGTCGGTCACATTGGTGATCTCTAGTGGTTCATACAATTATAGTTGAACATCTACACTTCCAAAGTTATCTCGAGGACCCCCTTCTCCTCTCTAACTTTTTTGGCCGATCATTTAGAGGAACACGAAGCTAGACGACATCGATGTATCTCACTGGGTGAAGCTGCATCGGCTCTTTCTGGAAGCAAAATAACTCCTCTTGGACTCATCTAGTGGTTCAAATATTTTTACTATGGCTTTATGAAGAATGCTACCCTTTGGTTTGCGTACGAGGATGCTTTGTCATTTGAGTTGCCTTCCATATTTCACCCTCTCAACACCCTAGCCGATGAAGAATTGAAGACAATATTCATGTCAACCATAACTCTCAATCTTCTTCTGATTGAATTCTCATTGGGCTAATTCCAACACCCATCATACGAGTTCTATTATCCATCTGTTAGAGTTCATCAGTTGGGTTTTAGTCAGCTCCCAATCGACTTATTATTCATCAGCAAGCTCCAAGTCTGAGGAGATGTAAATAGCAACGTGGAGTATGATTGGCTAAGTACGATAGCCGAATCTCTATCCTTGGGGACCATCACAACCCTCGAGCCATGTATATCTAACACCATACTCTTTGCTTGATGGTGGTTATAGTGGAGAAGACATTTGTTCAGTTCATCAGCTGAACACTACTGGTTGGGCCTTAATCCCAACTACATCAAATTGTATGAAGAGGTAACTCTTCTCCATACTCTGTTTCCCATATTGCATTTCATCTAGAATACATCATTTAACCTCTATGACCCTGCAGGCTGGTGATAAGGAAGCACCTTCAACAAGCGCAAGCGGCCAACTGATTGTGTATCAGCCACCATCGGCCAAGCCCCACCATCAACATGGTGCTTCATCACCATTGTCTTTGCTCCCTATACTGCGACCATTGGGGACCAAACGCAATAAGTTGGCTACTCGAACGGCTTCCAAGAAACAAAAATCCAGCGTCGATGTCACAATTAAGATACCGATTTCCCAAGGACCTCCTCCTACTTCAACATCGGCTCCTTCACCTTCTGGTATGTGCTGATTTAATTTCTCCTCCATTGTCTTCATACTTCTCATGATATCTCCATTTTACAGCTTTAACCGTTGGCTCCGGAAATCCAATTACCAGAGACTGCTATAAGTATTGAGCCAACAGTTGTTTCGGATGTTATAACATCTTCAATAGTTGCCGATCCCCAAATGGATGATACTCAACTTGTCCGCGTTACCCCCACATTGATCATCGGCCATGCTCCAAAAACTACCCCTCATCAATCCGATACCGATGTTACTATTCATGCTAATCCTATTGTCTCAAGTATGTTCACCTCATATTTTCATTTCTGCCTTGGCTCATGGTTCTCCTACATACCGATGTTAATGTGCAGTCTTTGGCCGATTTGTTCTGTTTTGACATCGGCAAATACTTGGAGATGGACGAAGACACAACTACCAGTATAACGATCACTCCATTTCTACCAGCCGATGTGCATGATCAATTATTAGATATCATGCATTGATTGGACATTCTGATCGGCTCACTATTGGAAGATTGCGAACCGACTGGGAAAGGCTTGCAGAGATTGAATATCTACTGCCCAAAGAGCTTACTGATGTACTAACAGCTACTACTTATTTGGAATTCCACAAGACCCAGTTTATCACGACTAGGTGACGTATAGCCAATAGCGCCAAACAAAGCAACTTAGCTTAAAACGATTGGTTATTTGCCCAAACTAAGAAGAAAAAGCTTGATAAAATGATAGCCGACTCGGAGGATACTAAAGAAACGAGAAGCCAATTTGATGGCAGAACTCAATAAGGTGTGCCATGACATTGAAGTCATAGAATCTAACTTTATCGGCTTGCCACAATCAATCAAAGATCAAGAGCCCAAAGTAGCAGAAAACGTACATCAAGTAGCTCGTCGGTACAAGAGCTTGAAAACCATCACCGAATCTGATGAAGAAGACAAAATTCATCTGCACGTGATTGAGGTAATCAAGAAATATCTATAAAACATCAATGTTAAAAATCCATGATGTCACTTTAAAACATTGATTGTCTATAATATAATTTGATCGACTCTATTAAATATTTTAGTTGTATTCACTAAAGGCGATATCCAATTATATCAGCTATTTGTAGCTAATATAACCATATCAGTTTTTTGTCTTGAAGAAATATTAAAAATCGGCCGCACATAGCCAATTTAGGCAAATGATACCAACTGACATTGGTCACCATCAGCCAATGGAACAGTATCGGCTTTTTGTCTTGAAGAGAATCAAAAATCGAGCACACTTAACAGATTTAGACGTCAACCCAAATGCTAGGATAATACTTTTTCAGATACTTCCCATTAAGCGCTTTGGCAAACTTCTCCCCTTTAAGACTTTCTAGTATATAAGCATTACCAAGCACATAGTGATTGATCCGATAGGGCCCTTTCAAGTTAAGTGACCATTTTCCAAACTTATTATCTCTAGACTTGATCAACAAAATCAATTTCTTGACTAGATCTTATTTAGTAAAAGATTTAGTCATAACCTTTTTGTTATAATGCTTGGCAACCTTGGTTTTATTCTCTTTGATCCTCTCAAGTGCTCTTAACCAATTCTGAGCCAAATCATTAAGTTTGTCTGCCATCAGGTTATAATAGTTATCGGCTACCAGTTGATCCTAAAGATATCCTCTTGGAGCCAATGTTAATTTCCCATGGCAGAACTGCTTCATACCCATATATCAACCAATACGGCGGTACTCGACTAGATCCATGGTATGTCATTCGATAGGCCCATAATGAATCGGCTAATGTAACGTCCCACCTCTGCGACTGTTCATCAATTTTGCGCTTGATTAACTTGATTAAACTCTTGTTGGAAGCTTTGGCTTATCCATTGGCCTAAGCATAATATGCTAATGAATTTAATAACTTAATCCCCATATTGGCACAACAAACTGTTGAAACTCATCGGGCACGAAGATGGAACCCTAATCGGTGGTAATTGTCCATGGAATACCAAACCGATAAATAATATGTTCCTTGATGAACTCAATCATATCTTTAGAGGTAACTTTCTTAAAAGAAATAATATGTCGCCGCCAATATGAACTTATGGCCTTTGCTTGATGAAGGATAAATCTAGCCGATCATGTCGAATGCCCAACATCTGAATGACCATAGCTTGATGATTGGGTTCATAGCTGATGCTGAGGCTTGCTACACATTCCCAAACATCTGACAGTCTTGGCATCCTTTGTAGTATTTAAAACAATCCTTCAACATTGTCAGCCAAAAATACCCAGCTCTTCTCATCAGCCATCTCATCTTGTGAGCCGATTGATGGGCTCTGTAGACGCTTCAAATACTTCTCTCATAACTATTGTAGCCTCTTCTATACCCAAGCATCTTAACAGAACTCAATCAACGGTCTAATAATACAAATCTTCATCAACTAATACGTAGACTTATACCAAAGTTTCCTAGAAGCTGATTGTAATGGATTTCGCAAGTATTGGACAATTTCTCATCTCGAATCATCGGACTCAATACGATCATCAATATCGGCTATTTCAGCTTCCTTCTTCCTATCCAGCCGATGTTCTAAAGTAATTTGAGCAAGATCATTGTGTTCCAAACTCTGCTCCCTAGGAATATGATCCAACGACACCATCCTAAAATCTTTCAATAAATGTTGACATTCTTCATAATATAATCTCAAGACATCATCCTTGCACTCATACTCCCCATAAAGTTGTTTAATCTCAAATAAATAATCCCCAATGATCTCTATCACATTGTCTCCGATTTTCCTCACCAGTTGAAGACCTTTGACCACCGCTTCATACTCTGCTTGATTATTGGTCCGATAAGGCTTGATTGTAGAAGCAAACTATAATCACCAAGTTGATACTAGATCCATGCTTGCAAACTAATCCCTCAAAAAATAAAGTCTATAGAATTGGCTTCACATGGATCACTCTATGCTGTATGATGAAATCGGCCACATCATGTCCTTTGATTGCCTTAGCCGATTTATACCTTAGATCGAACTCTATCAAAGCAAATATCTATTTACTAATTCCCCCTATTAAGACTAGAGCCAATAACATATACATAACCACCTCGGCTCGATAAACCACTATACACTCAATCGATAGGAGATAATACCTTAACTTTGTACATAAAAAATATAACCATAGGCATAACTTTTCAACTGCAGGATATCTTGTCTCAGCATCCAGAAGTCATTGACTCAAATAAAATACCACTTGTTCTTTTTCTTCAAATTCTTGTATTAGCACCGACCTGATGGACTTCTCATAGGCTGACAGATATAACTTGAACAGTACTCTCTTCTACGGCGGAATCAATACTGGTGGAGAATTGTTAACGCTAAAATTTGATTCAGCCTATAAACAGGATCGGTGGATGAAGATACTGGTCGACTCGTGAGCCAGAGTTGATTGGAACTATAGAGAAGCCGATCAAATTAGTAGAAGATTGGATCAGTTTGAAGATAGGGAATTATCCGATCGGGGTCAGGTCTAAGAAGCCCGAGGAAAGGATGGAAAAGGATTGGCTTCAGTAAAAAGAAGGTCCGATTGCTACAGTGGAGAAGCCGATCGGGTTGTAGCGAAGGAAGACTTGGTTCTATATTGGAAGATTATTCACATGAAACCAAGTTTGCGGAAGAGTCGTGGACTCCACGGCTGGATGTTTGTCTTTGTAATTAGGAAGGTTTAGCTAGTTAGTTAACTTCTTTAGAGATATTTTCCTCTGTTTTTGTTAGGAAATAATGTCTGATGATCGTAAATGTGTCAGACTTTGTCTCTAAATCCAGGGTATAAATATAGACCCCCTGGAAACATGTAAGACATCTCTCGATCAATACAATCTCTGTGCATCGCTACCCTAGTTCATCTAGGTGTTTATCGGTGGGTTCTGGCTCTCGACGCGGGGCTGCATCGGTTAAATCCGATCTCCGGTGAAGGGGTAAATCCCGCCACTCTCTCGATATGTTCTGCTCTGTCTAAGGCTGCATCGGTTAGGTTCGAAATCTTAGTAAGATCAGGTGTACCGCATCACGTCCGTGCAAGATCTATCGGCCTACCAAACTCCTTCCGCCGTTGTCGGTCTCGTGCTGCATCGGTTAGGTCCGACCTACGAGTCTACCGACGGAGGATGGAGTTTTAGGTCTATACGTCTCTCTACGGCATCTCATCAGAGTGAGTAGCCGATGAGTTATCCTAAACATAGGTCCCCATCGTCGTGCGACCGATGGGTTCAGGCGTTAGGCCTGTAGGTAGCCGATGGAATCCCTCCTACCTCGTCGTCATGTTCGGTCTGAGCCCCCACCGTCTTGGTGTTGTTAGCTTCCGGGCACCGCCGAAAATCATGCGACCGGGGAAGGACGGTGGCTCGGTCACGTGAAGGCCTGGGAGGTTTGCTTAACTCCAGTGTAGGTCCTAAAGCCTCGAGGTTCGCGAGTGTGCCAGTCAATTTGACCCTACAATTGACAAGGAAAAGGTGATAAGACATGTTTGTCGGTCGGCCGAAGGCCTGCCCGACTCTGCTTATTGGCTGATTGTTGACAGAGATGAGAATGCTAGTGTATTGGCTGAAAAGCCGATGGAGGTATGGGAGATAGACACATGTAACACACTAAAAGGTCTATCAACCAAAGAGTCGATGGCATTACCCGCATCCGATATGAGGAGCGGGAGCCGATCCCCCGCGAGGCCACGCGGGTAAGCAACAGCAGTAACAGCGCCATTGGGGCTAGCCTCGATAGATCGGACCTAACCGAGCATGACGATGAGGTAGGAGGGATGCCATTGGCAACCTACATGCCTAACGCCTAAGCCCATCGGCCGCATGACGATAGGGCTCTACGTTTAGGATAACTCATTGGCTACTCACTCCGATAAGATGTCATAGAGAGACATATAAACCTAAAACTCAATCCTCCGAAGGTAGACCCGTAGGTTAGACCTAACCGATGCAGCACGAGACCGACGACGGCGGAAGGAGTTTGATAGGCCGATAGATCTTACACGGACATGATGTGGTATACCTGATCTGACTAAGAGTTCAAACCTAAACGATGCAGCCTTAGACAGTACAAAGTATACCAGCATAGTAGCAGGACTTACCTCTTTACAAAAGATCGGACTTAACAGATGTAGCCCCGCGATGAGAGCTAGAACCCACCGGTAAACACCTAGATGAACTAGGGTGGCGATGCACTGAGACTGTATTGATCGAGAGATATCTTACATGTTTTCAGGGGGTCTATATTTATACCCTAGGTTTACAGACAGAGTCCGATGTGTTTATGACCATCGGACATTATTTCCTAACAAAAACAGAGGAAAATATCTCTAAAGAAGTTAACTAACTAGCTAAACCTTCCTAATTAAATAAGGTTACAATTTACAAAGACAAACATCCTGCCGTGGAATCCACGGCTCTTCCGTAAACTCGGTTTCATCTAAATAATCTTCCAATTTGGAACCGAGTCTTCCTTCGCTACAACCCGATCGGCTTCTCCACTGTAGCAATCGGACCTTCTTTTTACTCAAACTGATCCTTTTCCATCCTTTCCTTGGGCTTCTTAGACCTAAACCCGATCGGATTATTCCCTGTCTTCAAACCGATCCAATCTTTTACTAATTTGATCGGTTTCTCTACAGTTCTGATTGGCTTTGGCTTACGAGCCAACCAGTATCTTCATCAGCCGATCCTATTTACAAGCTGAATCAAATTCTGGCGTTAACGCATGACACCCAATTTTGGAGTTTGCCAACAGACTACGAAATTTTGAGCCATTGGAAGTCTCCACAAACCAGGATGACCCGTTAAAACCCTTAGATTAATCGGCTCAAATTTCGGCCTAGGTCATTCCGCCTCTATAAAATATCTTTTCGCACACACTTCTTTCCATCACACTTCTTTCCATCAGAACCCCCAAACCTCGACGAGCTTTAAAGGCGAACTTCCGCAAATCTCCTTATTGGCTGCTACTCCTTCTTCCTCTGTGCGATGGCTTTTACAAACGTAATCCCCGAGGTAACTACCATCTGCTCTTCCATCCTATATCTCACACAAATCTTCCCCATCCCATCTTCTCGTTAGTAGTTGGGTTCTTGTTTACTGTAGGATCTCAAGAGTCAGATTGCCATCCCAGTTTTCGACCGCCCTGGTCACTTCTATCTTGGCCCTATGAGTAGCAAAGATCTGACTGATTTCATAAACTCTGAAACAACAAGGATCCCATTCAAAAACTCATGTATGGCCATCACCGATTGGGCTAGCAGCTTCAAATCTTGGCCTAGCAAACTCCCGGAATGGAGGAACTGGTACCTTAGGGTTTTCACCTCCAAAAAGTCTTTTTGGGAGGATTTGGAGATAGACCATTGTATCAACTTTTCCTTAGCCGATATGGAAAAGAAGAAACCTTTACTTGCATCGGCTTCTTACTTTTGGTCGGATATCTTGAATGCCTTTATGTTCGGGCATGGACCGATAACCCCCACTCTGATGGACGTTACCATGTTGACTTGCCTCAATACCACCCAATATATAGACCCGTTCATCCTCATATTCAAACCCACTCATCGGCTAAACACCAAGAACGTCAGAGGTTGGACTAAATATATTTCTCTGCACAAAAAGTCCTCTGGCCAAGTCAATGAGCGTGAACACATAGCATTCTTGAATCTCTGGTTGGAGCGGTTCGTCTTTGGTGGTTCAACTCTTGGTCCAACAACCAACATGCAATGCCTGGTAGAGCTCCTGGCCGATCAACGCCATATTCCCCTGGGGCAATATCTTCTTGGAGCTACTTATCAACTGCTCCATCAAGTGGGGACCAAGCTATTGGCAGGCCAACTAGTCGGACATATTGGCGGTCCCTGATGGTTTATACAACTCTGGTTGAACATCTACACCTCCAGAGTCATCGCCAGGTCCTCTTTTCCTTCCATGACATATCTGACTGACTACCCAGAGGAAATTGAGGCCAGCCGATGCCAATTTATATCTCTGGGTGAAGCTTCATCGGCTCTTCCTAGAAGCAAAATGACCCCCTCAGACTCAGCCAGTGGTTCAAATGTTTCTACTATGGCTTCACTAAAGAGGTCACCATCTGGTTTGCATATGAGGATGACTCGTCTTTCGAAATGCCTTCTAGGTTTCACCCGATGAACACCTTAGCTGATGAAGAATCGAAGACAATCTTCTTATCCTCCATAACTCCTAATCTTCTCCTAATTTTCATTAGGTCGATCCCAACACCCATCATACGAGTTTTACCATCCTTTGGTTGGTTCTCGTCAGTTGGGATTTGGCCAACTCCCCATCGACTTGTTCTTCATCGGCAAGCTCCAAGCCTGAGGAGAAGTAAAAAGTGGCTTGGAGTACGATCGGCTTAGGTTGATGGCATCAACCTTGTCCTTAGGGACTATTTCCGCCTTCGAGCCCTGTATATCCAATACCAAAGTCTTTGCTCGATGGTGGTCAGAATGGGGCACTTGTTCAGTCTATCGGCTGAAAATTACTACCTGTGCCTCAACCCCGACTATGTGGAATCCGATGAAGAGGTAATCTCTCTCCTTGTACTATCTTTTCTTCATCGTATTGAATTTCAACTGTGTCTTGATCCCCATGATTCCACAGGTTGGCGACAAAGATGCACCTACGACCAGCGCAAGTGGTCGGCCGATTATTTATCAACTTCCATCAGCCAGATCCTTCCATGGAAAGGGTGGTCCACCTCCATTGGCTCTCCTCCGAGTGTCGCGAACACTAGGGCTGAAGGGCAAGAAACCGGCTACTCAGACGGTTTCTAAGAAACAGAAATTCGATGCCGATGTCACCATTATTACATCGGCTTCACGAAGCCCTTCTCCTGCGGCAATCCTGACTTCTTCTGCATCTCCATTGGTATGTGTCAGCAACAATTCTTCGTTGCCTTCACCTTTATCCTGACACATTCACTTTGCAGCCTGAACCATTGGCTCCTGAAGTCCAAACGCTGCACATTGTTACTGGGGCTGAGCTGTTGGTATCTTCAGAAGTCATGGCATCTACTCCTCAAACTCAAACTGCCCCACATCAAGCTGGTACCCGCATAATCGCTTAAACTGCTCCCACTGTATCCTAGGTACATCCATCTTACATGTTATTTCTCTTGACTCATGATTCCCATATTTGCTAATGTTGTTATGCAGTCATTAGTCTATCTATTTTCCTTCGACATCAGCAAATACTTGGAAGCAGAGAAAGATTCAGCCACCAGCGCAGTGATTGAACCATCTTTACCAGCCGATGCACGCAAGGAGTTGTTAGATATTATGCATCGGCGGGAAGTTCTGATTGACTCGCTGGTGGAAGATTGTGGGCCGATCCAGGGAAGACTTGCTAAAATTGAACATCTTCTGCCTGAGGAACTGACGGACACACTCACGCCTACTGCCTACTTGAAATTCCAAAGGACCCAGCTGATCGCATCAAGACGACGCATAGCCAATCGCGTTGAGCAAAGCAATCTGGCTCACAACGATCGGCTAATTGCCTAAAATGAAAAGAAAATGCTTTATGAAATGATAGCTGACCTTCAACGCACCAACACTGAGCTTGTCCTCTTGAAGAAACGAGAAGCCGATTTGATGGTGAAACTCAACAAGGTTCCTGACGACATCAACTCCACCGAGTCCCACCTCATCGGCCTACCAAAATCAATCCAAGATCAAGAGGCCAAGGTAGCAGACCAAGTGTGACTTGCAGTTCGTCGGCACAAGAACTTGAAAACTATCTCCGGATCAGATGAGGATGACATCAGCGTCATCAATGAAATAGATCAAAACCGTATGCGCGCGATAGAGTCCATTATGAAATTCTTGTAAAATTTTAGCCTCGGAAAAACCCCAGATGTCATCCTGAACATTAACCATTTGCAATAGAATTCAACCAATCAACAAAAGTTGTATATATATATTTTCTAAAGGCGATATGTCAACGATATCGGCTATCTATAGCCGATACAATCATATCGGCTTCCGTACATTATAAATTGACTATGCCTCAACCGATTACCGATTACTCGTACCTTTAATACCTCATCTGTCTTAAAAAGAAAAAATCAGCTATGCTCAGCCGATTTAGGCGCCTACCCACATGCTAGGATAATACTTCTTCCAATATTTTTCATTAAATGCTTTGGCAAATTTCTCCCCTTTAAGACTCTCTAACATATAAACATTGCCGGGCACACACTGATTAATCCGATAGGGTCCTTCCCAATTAGGTGACCATTTTCCAAACTTATTATCCCTAGATCCAGTCGGTAAAATTAACTTCCAGATGAGATCTCTTTCAGAAAAAGATTTGATCATCACTCTTTTATTATAATGCCTAGCAACCTTAGCCTTGTTTTTCTTGATCCTCTCAAACGCTTCTAACCGACTCTGAGTCAAATCATCGAGCTCATTGGTCATCAACGTGTAATAATCATTGGCTGTCAATTGATCCTGTAGAGACATCCTCCTAGAGCCGATGTTAACTTCCCACGGAAGAACTGCTTCATGACCGTATACCAACTGATATGGCGGCACTTGAGTACATCCATGACATGCCATCCGATAAGCCCACAACGAATCATTCAATGTAACATGCCATCTCCGTGGTTGTTCGTCAATCTTATGCTTGATCAACTTTATTAAACTTTTGATGGAAGCTTCGACCTGTCCATTAGCTTGAGCATAATATAGTGATGAATTCAGCAACTTAATCCCCATACTAGCAGCAAACCGTTGAAACTCCTCAAACACGAAGATATAACCTTGATCGGTAGTAATCGTCTGTGGAATTTCAAACCAATATATGATATGTTCCTTGATGAACTCAATTGCATCCCTAGAAGTAATTTTCTTCAAAGGAATAGCTTCTACCCACTTTATAAAATAGTTTATTGCCGCCAATATGAACTTATGCCCTTTACTTGATGAAGGATAAATCTGGCTGATCATGTCGATTCCCCATCCTCTGAACAACCATGGCTTGACTATCGGATTCATAACTGAAGCTGGACCTCGCTATACGTTCCCAAACCTATGACAATCTTGGCAGCCTTTATAATATTTGAATCAATTCTCCAACATACTTGGCCAAAAGTATCCAGCTCTCCTCATTATCCATCTCATGTTATGAGCCGATTGATGGGCTCTACAAATGCCTTCGTGCACTTCGCTCATTACCAACGCAGCATCCTCGGCACCCAAGCATCTTAACAGCACCCCATCAATGGACCAATAATATAATTTTTCATCAAGTAGTATGTACTTAATAGCCTTGTACCAAACTTCTTGGAAACCGATCTTGATGGATTTTGCAAATACTAAATAATTTCCCATCTCCAATCATCGGCTACCATATGGCTCTCAATATCGGCTATCTCAACTTTCACTCTACTGTTCAGCCGATATCTCGAAGCAGTATGAGTAAGATCATTGGCCTCCGCGTTTTGCTCCCTAGGAATATGATCCAACGTCACTATCTTGAAATCCTTTAATAACTGTTGACATTTTTCACAATATGACTTCAAAACTACATCTTTGCATTCATATTCCCCAAATAGCTGTTTGATCACCAACAAGGAATCTCCAATGACCTCTACCGTATCGGCTCCAATTTTCCTCAGCAGCTGAAGTCCCTTAAGTACCTCTCAAATTGTGCTTGGTTGTTTGTACTATAAGGCTTGATCGTGAAAGCGAACTCAAAACTTTCCCCCCAAGGCGATATGATCACTAAGCCGATACTAGATCCATGCCTGCAAACCGATCCATCAAAGAATAACATCCACAAGATCGGCTCCACAAAATTCTCTTGGACTCCTCTATGTTGTACTATAAAATTGGCTACCGCTTGCCCCTTGATTGCCTTAGCCGATTCATACCTTAGATCGAACTCCATCAGGGCAGATATCCATTTACCAATCCGCCCCCTTAGGACTGGAGCCGATAGCATGTATTTAATCACATCGGCTTTGTAAAGTACTATACACTCAGCGGATAGAAGATAATGCCTTAACTTTGTACATGAGAAATACAAGCATAGGCATAACTTTTCTATCGCAGGATACCTGGTCTCAACATCCAGAAGTCATCAGCTCAAATAGAATACCACTCGTTCTTTTGATTCAAACTCTTGTACAAGCACCGATCTGATTAACTTCTCATCAGCTGACAAATACAATTTAAATGGGACCCCTTTTTGCGGCGGAATCAATACTGGTGGAGAATTCAGGTATTCCTTGATAAGATCAAAGGCTTTTTGTTGCTCAACACCCCATATAAATTCTTGATCGGCTCGCAACCTCAATAATGGAGTGAACGACTTAATTCTTCCCAATAAGTTTGAGATAAACCTCCTTATAAAATTGAGTTTGCCAATCAAGGACTGCAACTATAGTTTGTTGTTTGGTGGCTCGATGGTCTGGATAGCTCTAATACTTCATTGACTAACTTCGATCCCTCTCTCACGCACCATGAAACCCAAAAATTGCCCAGCCGATACGCCAACAGCACATTTGTGAGGATTCATCTTGAGTCCATATTTTTTTGTCCTCTCTAGCACTTTTTGCAGATCGGCTATATGGTCTTGAATACCTTCGGATTTCACCACCACGTCATCAATATATATCTCCACTAGCTGTCCAATAAGATCATGAAACATGTAGTTCATGGCTCTCTGATAGGTAGCACGGGCATTCTTCAATCCGAATGTCATGAAAATCTGATTGTAGCCTATATTTCCATCCATAAAGCTAATGATCTTGTGACCCGATGCAACATCAATTAATAAATCTATCATCAGCATCAGATACTCGTCTTTAGGGGTTGCCCTGTTCAAATCCCAGAAGTCGATGAATATCCTCAACTTTCCGTTTTTCTTCTTCACCGGGACGATATTGGACACCCATTCAGCATATCGGCACTGTCTGATGAAATTTGCATCGTATATCTTCGCGATCTCTGCCTTGATTTCATCATGCAACTCTACTTTGAATCTTCTCTGTGGTTGTTTAAATGGCCGATATCCTAGTCTAATTGGAAGCCGATGTTCAACAATCGATCGGCTTAATCCTGGCATCTCATGCTAATCCCAAGCAAAACATTCCCAAAATTCCTTTAATGATTTTATCAACTTTTCTCGGGATTCAATACATAGATTTTTACTAATGTACGTCGACCTTGGCTTATCTCCTAAACCTATATCTATTTGCTCTAACTCATCGGCCGGCGTAAAACCTTGCCCTAACTTTCCTTCGAAGTCTTCTATATTTCGCATGAGAATAATGGATCCGAGCCGACTTGCTGAATTGACTTTATCCCCTTATAAATCACCTCAAGGAAATTGCCGACCCATGTTTGTACAGATAGGCAATTGAACCCATCAGCTTCCTAGAATGGCATATCTGTTGTTGCAACACTGGTCGACTGATCGGCCGCAATCACCTCAACTCTTTCTCCTTTCCACTGTATGAGGCTTTGATGCATTGTTGAAGGAACACAACAGTTGGTGTGAATCCAATCACTGCCAAGGAGTAGACTATACGACCCCTTACTATCCATGACAAAAAATATGGTAGGCAATGTCTTGCTTCCAACTGTTAACTCCACAATCAACACCCCCTTAGTTTCCGATGGATTTCCTCCGAAGTCTTTTAAAACCATATTTGTTTTAACTAAGTCTTCAATCGTCTTACCCAACTTGTGGTATGTAGCATACGGCATCAAATTGACGGTTGCGCCTCCATCAACTAACATCTTTGTCATCGGCTTCCCATCAACATATCACTTGATATACAATGGTTTTAGGTGCCGATGCTTAGATTCTTCTGATTTGTCAAATATGGCTTAACTCGGTTCCAATGTCAATTGGACAAAATCTTCTTGTTGACCTTCTTCATCGGATACACATGCTTTATATTCTAAAGGTAAGAAGAATACCATGTTGGCCTGAGCCGATGTGCCAGCATCATCCTCTTTTTGCTTTACTCTCCATACTTTTTTAATTTTCTGGCTCCGATCGGCTTCCTCATGGTCCTAACGTTGCCTTTTGTGCTGCTCTCTATGCCGTTGCCTTTGTGCCCTCCTCTTCTAATTTTTTGTAAAAATCCTGGATAGACACCATTGATCTTTCATGTGGTATGATCCTTTATGTAACTCCCTATCCTTAGTTGACCTTTGACCATATTCTTCGTTGATTGGCCCTAATCGGCTATGCACCGATGTCCGCATGATGAAAGGCCGATTATATGACGTCCTGCTCTGGTCAATGTACCGAGATCCTGGTTTGTTACACTTAGGACAATCTTTAATTAATGGTAACCTCATATTTTGATCCCAACAATACTGAAAAAAGTGACAACCCCAATGTGATTGTACCTTTCTTGTTGCGTTGCGGCTCGTCTCTCTTCATCTCGTATTCTAGAATATTTTTTGATTAGGTTCGATGAGGTAACCTTCGACCTCTTCCAGCGCCTTTTCTCATCGGACCGATCTCCTGAGGACCCTGCAAACACCATATTCATAGGAAAAGGATGCCCGTCAACCTTCATCGACTTTTTGTCCTCGAACTTGATTCTCCCCGGTTCGATAGCCGATTGTAACTGTTGCTGAAAAACCATGCACTCGTTGGTATGGTGAGATATTGAATTACGCCACTTGCAATACTTCTTTTTGAGTTCTTCGACAGATAGGATTACATGGTTTGGCGGTAACTGAATCTGCTTTTCTTGGAGGAGAAGATCAAATATCTTATCAGCTTTGTTGATATCGAAATCATATCTTTCCCCTTTATTGGCATTCTTAATCCATGGACACGATACAGGTTTCTTATTCCTAGTCCATTCCGCCAAACCCACTTCTGCATCGGATTCTTCATCATCTGAGTCCGATTTGTACACCTGTAGCTGAGTGGCTTTCCGATGGAACATCTCTTTCTTGGTATCAACAAATCGGCTTTCGTGAGCCGATACCCTCTGGAGTAGGTGTGACAAGCTCTCGATCTCTTATGAAGACAAATATTCCCTAATCAGAGCTAGCAATCCTTGGAAAGCCAAGTCGGCTAGTTGTCCATCGCTTAAAATGAGACTGTAACATAAGCTTTTGACATCTCGGAAATGCTAGATGAATTTCGAAACTAATTCATCGTGCTTCTATCTAACCGATGTCAAGTCTGACAACCTTAACTCTTGAATCCTAGCAAAGAAATATTTATGGAATTGTTTCTCCAAATCGGCCCATCCCCTGATTGAGTTTGGAGGCAACGAGAGCCAAGAATCAGCTAATATGTTCCATCGTAAATACGCTATCTTGCCCTGAGAACCTAGAGAAATCCAGAATCTTGTATCGGTGCAGCAGCGGAACTCTATCGAACCACTCCGGGTAAGGGTGCCGATACATAAAAGTTTGTTCTTTAGGCCTAATGCCAAATTGCTCCCTGACAACTTCCGCAATTCTAGCAGACCAATCCTCTTCCTTTGGATTCTTTCTCTGGTACTGTGGAATCAAAGTTGGTACTTGGCATGGTACATAATGATCTCCTTGATAATTATTATCATGATATTCTTGCCTATATCCCCCGTAATAGGCTATCTGATGATATCCTGGCATCATGTTCTCATGTTGCCCCCCAATCCACTCTTGTACTGGTGGAAACATATTTGCCAATACATCCCTTCTGGATCCGTAAGTAACCTATGGTTGTCCTGTTCTCATCAGTAAATATACCGGCCCTTGATTAGGTTCTTTAACGATAGACCCGTCGACAGTTTTCTTAATCAAGTTGTGCAAAGTATTCACCAGTACACCCGATTGGTTAATGAGTGCATGCTGAATAGCTTCGTCAACCATCTCTTATAATGGCTTTTGATAACTAATGGGCGGCGATCGGCTACATTCTCCTTCCAAAACTGGCTCTGGCAGCTGGGATTTTTGAATTGGCTCTTGTCGGGTCATACTAAAGGACTCCAGACAGAGCTTTTGAAAATTAGCTGTGTTCTGCTCCACCTGGTATCTTTGCACTTTAGTCAAATCCTTCATCGTCACTGGGATTACGTTGTCTGTGTTAATCTCTTTACCCGCCATTAGATCACAGTTGATGAAGGATCTTCAACGAATGAAAAAGGTCTTCCTGTCCCACTGGGTGTGCCAAAAATCGTGCTCACCGCTGAAAATCCCGTGACCGGGGAAGGACGGCGGCTCGGTCACGCGAAGGCCTAGGAGGTCTGCTTAATTCCAATGCAGGTCCTTAAGCCTCGAGGTTCGGCAGCGTGCCAGTCAATTTGACTCTACAATTGATAAGAAAAAGGAGATAAGACATGTTTGTTGGTCGGTCGGAAGGCTTGCCCAACTCTCCCTATCGGCTGATTACCGACAGAGATGAGAATGCTAGCGCATCGACTGAAAAGCTAATGGAGGTATGGGAGATAGACACGTGTAATGCACTAAAAGGTCTATCAACCAAAGGGCCGATGGCACTACCCGCATCCAATACGCGGAGCAGGAGCCGATCCCCCGTGAGGCCACGCGGGCGAGTGACAGTAGTAACGACACCATTGGGTCCAGCCTCGATAGATCAGACCTAACCAAGACAGTATGAGACGGTGGAGGCTCGGACTGAACATGATGACGAGGTAGAAAGGATGCCATCGGCTACCTACAGGCCTAACGCCTAAGCCCATCGACTGCACGATGATGGGGACCTACATTTAGGATAACTCATCGGCTACTCACTTCGATAAGACACCGTAGAGAGATGTATAGACCTAAAACTCAATCCTCCGTCGGCAGACCCATAGGTCGGACCTAACCGATGCAGCACGAGACCGACGACGGCAGAAGGAGTTTGATAGGCCGATAGATCTTGCACGGACGTGATGCGGTACACCTGATCTGACTAAGAGTTCGAACCTAAATGATATAGCCTTAGATAGTACAAAGTATACCAGGATAGTGGCGGGACTTACCCTTCGTCGGAGATCGGACTTAACCGATGCAGCCCCATGTCGACAGCCAGAACCCACCGGTAAACACCTAGATGAACTAGGGTGGCAATGCGCCGAGATTGTATTGATCGAGAGATGTCTTACATATTTCTAGGGGGTCTATATTTATATCCTGGATTTACAGACAGAATCCGACGTGTTTACGACTATCGGACATTATTTCGTAACAAAAACAGAGGAAAATATCTCTAAAGAAGTTAACTAACTAGCTAAACCTTCCTAATTAAATAAGGTTACAATTTACAAAGATAAACATCCTGCCGTGGAATCCACGGCTCTTTCGTAAGCTCGGTTTTATCTAAATAATCTTTCAATTTGGAACCGAGTCTTTCTTCGCTACAACCCGATCAGCTTCTCCACTGTAGCAATCGGACCTTCTTTTTACTCAAGCTAATCCTTTTCCATCCTTTCCTCGGGCTTCTCAGACCTGACCCCAATTGGATAATTCCCTATATTTAAACTGATCCAATCTTTTACTAATTTGATCGGCTTCTCTACAGTTCCAATCTGCTTTGGCTCATGAGCCAACTAGTATCTTCATCGGCCGATCCTATTTACAGGCTGAATCAAATTCTGGCGTTAACAAGAATTCAGATAATCTTTGATTTGGTCAAATGCTTTCTGATGCTCAACACCTACACGAATTCTTGATTAGTTCTAACTTTAGCAATAAAGTGAAGGACTCAATCCTTTTCGATAGATTTGAAATAAACCTCCTCATAAAGTTAAGCTTGCTGATCAAGGATTGTAAATGGGTCTTGTTGACTGGTGGCTCGGTGCTTTAGATAGCCTTGATGCTTTATTGACTAATTTTGATTCCCCTCTCACACACCATAAAATCCAAGAATTACCTAGCCGATATGCTAAAGGCACATTTACGAAGATTCATCCTAAGTCCATATTTTTGTGCACTCTCTAGTACTCTTCACAGATCAACTATATGATCTTCTACACTCTTGGATTTAACCACCACGTCATCAATATATATATCCACCAATAGGCCGATGAGATCATAAAATATATAATTCATGGCTATTTGATAAATCGCACCAGCACTTTTTAATCCAAAGGTCATGACCACCCACTCATATAAACCGATAGCTCTAGAATATCTGAGCGCAATATTGTGAATATCTTCTTTTGCTATAAACATATGATTGTATCCTGTATTACCATCCATAAAGCTAATAATCTTGTGACCCAATGTTGCATCAATTAATAGATCTGCCATTGGCATCAAATACTCATTCTTAGGGGTAGCCTTGTTCAAATAGTGAAAGTCAATACATATCATCAGCTTTCCATTCTTCTTCTCTACTGGGACAATGTTGGATATCCACTCAGCATATCGACACGTCCTAATGGAATGTGCATCGTATGGCCTTGTGTTCTCTACCTTGATTGCATCATATAATTCCGCCTTGAATCTTCTCAGAGGCTGCTTGAATGACCAATATCCTGGTTTGATAGGAAGCCGATGTTCAACAATCAATCGGCATAAACCTAGCATCTGCTGATAATCCCATGCAAAACATTCCCGAAATTCCTTCAGCAATTTTATTAACTCTTCTCAGAACTTAGTACATAGATTTTTATCTATCTCCTAGTCCTATATCAACTTGTTCTGAATCATCGGCCGATGTAAATCCTTGCCCTAATTTTCCCTCAAAATCTTAAATGGTACACATTAGAACAATAGTTCCTGACTTGTTGGATCGACTTTATTTCCTTGCTGGTTACATCAAGGAAATCCCCATCCCATATCTTCCTGGATAGGTAATCTACCCCATCAGCTTCCTATATTGGAAGATCGGTTACTCTAATGCTAGTCGACTAATCAGCTGGAATCACCCCAACTTGATCTCCTTGCCACTATATAAGGTTCTGAAGCATTGTGGAAGAAATACAACAGTTGGCATGAATCCAGTCCTTGCTAAGGAGTAAACTATACAATCCTTTGCCATCGATAATGAAGAACATGGTGGGCAATATTTTTCTTCCAAGTGTTAATTCCACATTCAGCACCCCTTCGATTTTGATGGAATCCTGCCGAGGTCTTTTAACACCATATTTGTTTTGATCAAATCTTCGGCAGTCTTCCCTATCTTGCAATATGTAGCATATGGTATAAGACTGGCGGTTGCGCCTCCATCAACCAACATCTTCATCATCGGCTTTAGGTGCCGATGCGTGGATTTGTCAAGTTTGTCGAATATGGCTTGATCAGGCTACAACGTCAACTAGGCAAAAACCTCTTCTTGATCTTCTTCATCAAATAAAAAGCTTTCTACTCTAGAGGCAAGAATAACACCTTGTTGGTCAGAGCCAATGTGTCAACACCATCATCTTTATGCTTGACGTGCCAGACACATCTAGCCTTTTGACTTTGATCGACTTCCTCATGATCTAGCCATTGCTTCTTGTGCTGCTCCCTTTGCTGCAATCTTTGTGCCCTCCTCTTTTGATTCTTCATGGAGATTTCAGATGGACACCACTGAGAATTGGAATTGTACTGCTCTTCATGTAACTTCCTATCACCAGCTACCTTTTGATTGTGGTCTTTATTAATCGGTCCTAATCGGCTATGTACTGAAGCCTGCTTAATAGGTAGCAAATTATATGAAGTTATCTCTTACTTAGCATGCCACAAACTTGGCTTATTGCACACCGGACAATCTTCATTCGATGGCAACCTCATGTCTTGATCCCAGCAATATTGAAAGAATAGACAACTCCAATGCAGATTATACTTCTCTTTAAGTGCCATGGCCCGCCATTCTTCTTCTTGATGTTTGGAATATTTTTTGACCAGGTCTGATGAGGCCACTTTTGATTTTTCCCAACGTCTCCCTTCATAAGCCCGATCTCTTGAAGACCTGCAAACACCATGTTTACAGGAAAAGGATGCCCATCGATCTTCATCAGCTTTTTATCTTCAAATTTTATTCTCTCGTTCAACAACTGATATCAATTGTTTCCTAAAAACTCTACACTCATTTGTATGATGAGAGATTGAATTATGCTACTTGCAGTATTCCTTTTTTTGAGTTCCTCGGCTAACGGTAATACATGGTTTGGTGGAAGCTGAATCTGCTTCTCTTGAAGTAGTAGATCGAAGGTCTTGTCGGCTTTTTTGATTTCAAAGTCATATCTTTCCTACTTGCTGATACTCTTCACCCAGGGACACGATACAGATTTCCTATTCCTAGTCCACTCTACTAAACCAACTTCTACATCGAATTCCTCATTGTTTGAGTCTAATGCATAAACTTATAACTGAGTTGCCTTCCACTAGAATCTCTCTTTCTTGGCATCAATGAATCGACATTCATGAGCTAGTACCTTTTGTAGAAGATGTGCTAGGCTCTCGAACTCTTGGGAAGAAAATCATTATTTGATCGGAGCCAGCAACCCTTGTGATGAGGACATCCCAACCATGCATCCTCCCTCAAGCATCAACAATGCACCATCCAACATAGAGGATGCAAATTAAGGACCACTTACACAAAGTCGCACCAAGAAACTACAAAAGCAGGTGAATTCATTCCTAACTGATTTTAATTTCAACACTTCTAAGGATGTTATACTACCTAAGTATTCTACCTTGATGTTTGTTAGGTTTACACATGAAGAGGTCGAAGACATGTGGTGTAAAGATCAAGACACGGTGCTACAAGCAGATCGGTGTGATGGGGATGAATGACCAAGCTAGTCCGACAGAACAACCTAAAAGAAATAGTCATAACTTTTTATTTCCAAAAGCTATGATGGTCAATGAGCACATTTTGGAAAGCTTATCAAGTCTAATTTCTATCTTGGGTGGTCTCAACTAATTTGGACTCTCCATTCTTGAGAATCAACTAGATAAGTGATGATTGGTCAGAAGGTCAATAGTCCTCCTGATGTTCAACTTCCCATGCAAAAGTGTACCATTCTATAATGTTACGTGGTGCATGCTGCACAAGGTTTGAAAGCTTGTCAAGTTAAATTTCCAACATAACTAACAGCACATCATTTGGACTCCCCAAGATGGAGTTATTGCCAAATTACTAAAGATTGCGCAGAAGACCAACTGCCTCGTGAGACCACTTTGGGAATTCATTTCGTGGATGCCTTTTCACATACTCTATCTCTTCATTTCCATTTCGTGTTTACACCTATCTAGGAGGGTTGTTCCTAGTATAAATATCCCTTTGTTTCCAAGCAAATGCAGACTTTTGATAATCAAATACAATACTCTTTGTTCAATTGTGTGCTAACAAACTCAGAGACTGATCTCAACCCCTTTGCTCTTGTGTTTTCCTTCATGGAGATTACTAAAGTGGCCACATCATCGGCATCCATTTCGTGCTCCTGGTCGATTGATTCTAGGTTGTGTAGGTTTGTTTCTTTGAGTGTGTGGTTGGACGAATCCTTGGTTCAAGCTACAGTATTGAGATGATGGTTGGGTCGTTGTGCGTTTCATCAGATTGCACTAGTTATCACTGCTTGTAGCAAGTTATCAGCTATTCGTCAGCTAATTATCAAGATTAGGATCCTACATCATGAAGATCGGGACCAAGGCTTCATCATCTAGTATTGGAGCCTCTGTTGCTATGGTATGTTTGCTTATCCTTAGCTACAAATATTTTGTGTTCGTCCTATCCACCAAAAGGCCACAAAAATATTTTGCTATAGCCCTTTATTTCAATCTGTTATCCTAGTAAGTTTTGTTAAGTTTTGGTCCATTAGAATCTTTGTTTAGCTGCTGATCGTACTATCCTTTACGTGTTCTTTATGCCTTTCATATATCTGAAAATCTCCACAAAAAAATATCTTTGTAACAGGTATCATCCTTCATGTAAACTTTGATCCTATCAAGTAGTAGGTACTAGTTGTGGCTTGTTTCTATCATGAAGTGTGCAAGTGTTATATCTGATCCTTGTGTTTAGTTCTATAAAAAAAGTGTCAAAAAAAAGAAAGAAGAAAAGTTGCAAAAACAAGTGAAGAAAGAGTTTAGAAAGGTTGTGAAAGAAAGTTGAAAGATCATTTTGTTTATGTGCACAAGTGCTGAAAGTTTCACTAGTTGCATAACTAGATTGCTATCCATTCTTTGGAACAAAACTTTGCTTGGGTTTGATTGCAACACTTGCATCCTAAGCATACTCCTTGTTTGCTTCAAATATGAATTTTCTTTGTGCGTGTGTTTGATCCATTTACACCACTCATATATTGTAATTAGCACTAGGCATTGATCTTTTAGTTTGGATTGCGATTTAACCTTACAATAACTAGAATTCAGATTGTATTCCTTGTGTATCATTCCCCACCAAGCTCCACATATAGGCCATAGTCATCAGTACGCTGATCTTGTATTTGCTTAAGCATCACTTTCTTGTTATCACCACGCACTGCCCCTCTGTAACCCACAGGAATTCATAAGAGCTTGGTTGGTAAGAGAGATGAGGTTGTGAGATTCCACATATATTTTTCTATACATTTGTTGCTTTCTCCTCACTAATTTCACAAGAAGATGTCAGACCCACCTAAGATTGAAGAGTATGTAACCATGGCACAATTCAACTAGATGAAGCAAAGTATGCAGGAACTAACAAACAATGTTCAAACACTTATGGCTTATTTGCAAAATCCTCGTGATAATGCAAATGCAAGTCATCATGAAGATGAAGTTGATGAAACTGAAGAAGAAATTGCTACTCGACTTGCAAGAGAACAGCGAAGACGTAGGGAGCAAGCTGCTGCAAATACAAGAAGACTTGCTCCTCCAAGACGTGGAAATGGAGGTAGAGGTGCTGGTTGTGGGAGAGGTCTTGGACTAGAGGAAAGTGGGACTGAAGAAGAGGATGAAGAAGAAGAGGTTGAATAGCCCCGTAATGAAGACTGTCATCACCGAGGGAATCATGGGTGTAACCAGCCCAATGAGTAGATGTTTGGCAAGCTAAAATTCACCATGTCCATGTTCAACGGAGGATCTAATCCTAAAGCATATCTTATATGGGAATTGAAGGTTGATAAAAAATTTTCACTTGCACAATTATTCTGAATAGAAGAAGATAGCCATGGATACTCTTGAGATCGATGGTTATGCTCTAATCTGGTGGGAACAAATGCTCAATGATAGAGAAGAAGCTGGGCAAGGTGATGTCTGTTCATGGGCTGAAATGAAAAGAGAAATGAGAGCAAGATTTGTCCCCAAATATTATCGTCATGATTTATTTGACAAGCTGTAGAATTTGAAGCAAGGAAGGCTTAATGTTGATGAATATTATAAAGAGATGGAGAAGGCAATGATTAGGGCCAATGTATGTAAAGATGAAGAACAATCAATTGCACATTTCATGTCAGGATTACACCGCAATATTCAGTGCATTGTTAAATTTCAGCAATACTGTAACCTTATTGAATTGGTACATCAAGCTAGTAAAGCTGAGTGTCAATTGCAGTAGGACATGAAGTCCAACAGAGGAGTATCTTTCAGCACAAGAAGTACACCGAGTGGAAGCAAATTCACACCACGAGGTAGTGTAAGCCAAGGTACAGTTTCCAACTCAAGTGGTGGTGGACGATCAAGCAATTGTGGTGCTTTTAGTGGCAAAGGGCTGGCAGCCCCAAGTGAGTGAAATAAACCAGCGAATTCATCAACTACATCAGTGGGTTCTTCAACCAAGAGTAGTGGAATTCAATGCTTCAAGTGTGGAGGTTATGGTCATGTTATAAAGAAGTGTCCAAACAATCGAACCATCATTGTGAATTACTATGGAGAGTATGAATTTGCTAATGAGGAAGAACATGAAGTTGTTGAAGAGGAAGATAATCATGAAAAGGAAATATGTGAATTTGAAACTAGTGCTGCTCTTGTTGTAACTTAGATTTTGAATGTGCAAATGAGTAAAGCTGAAAATGGACAGCAATGCAATTTTTTCAAACCAGAGCCAAGGTTGAAGACAAGGTATGTAATGTAATTATTGATGGTGGAAATTGCCACAATCTTGCTGGCAAAGAAATTGTTGAAAAGCTTAGTTTAAAACAGTTGAAACATCCTCATCCATATCATGTGTAATGGTTAAATAATTCAGGTTCCATTAAGATTGCACAAAGAGTGAAAATTCCTTTCAAGATTGGTGAATATATTGACACCGTAGAGTGTGATGTGGCACCCATGATAGTGTGTCATATGCTGTTGGGAACACCATGGCAATTTGATCGGTCATCTCTAAATTGTGGTTGAACAAATCAATACACTATCAAATGGAAGGGCAAGGAATTGATACTTAAACCCATGACACCGTAGCAAATCATAGCTGAGCACATGCAAAAGAACTCTGATGTGAGAATGAGAGTGGAAAAGAAGGAGAGAAAGAATTCGAGTGCCCTCCACAAATCAGTGAGTGAGAGCCACAAGCCAAACGCAAGAGATAGCAAAAAAAGAGAGGGAGAGAACTTAGTGATGATAGCGACCAAATCTAAAATGAGAGATGTGAGGAAAAACCTAGATCAAGTATTAATTATACTTGTGTGCAAAGACACGTTACTTTTAGCTAATGACTTAACATCTGCCCCTAATGTTGTTGTACATGTTTTATAGGAATACGAAGATGTTTTTCTAGAGGAAACACCTGATGGACTTCCTCCTTTGTATGGCATTGATCATCAAATTGATCTCATCCCTGGAGCTACACTTCCAAACCTTCCAGCATACCGCACCAGTCCTGAAGAAACCAAGGAAATTCAAAGGCAAGTACAAGCACTTTTAGATAAAAGGTTATGTGCGAGAAAGTTGAAGTCCTTGTGCTGTCCCTATGATTTTGGTGCCAAAGAAAGATGGTTCATGGAGAATGTGTGTAGATTGTAGAGCCATAAATAACATCACTATTCGTTATCGTTATCCTATTCCTAGGCCAGATGGTATGCTAGATGAATTGAGTGGTTGTGTGATATTTTCTAAAATTGATTTGAGAAGTGGTTACCATCAAATTAGAATGAAAATTGGAGACGAATGGAAAACTGCTTTTAAAACAAAATTTAGGTTGTATGAATGATTAGTTATGCCATTCGGTTTGACTAATGCACCTAGTGCATTTATGAGATTGCTGAATCATGTCTTGTGAGCATTCAAAAATTTGTTGTTTACTTTGATGATATATTAATTTTAGCAAGACATTGGGGGAACATGTTGATCATATTTAGCATGTTTTAGATGTGCTAAAAAAGAAAATTTTATTTGCTAACCTTGAGAAGTGTACATTTTGTACAGATCAGGTTGTGTTTCTTGGCTTTATTGTTTCAAAACAAGGAATTCAGGTTGATGAATCAAAGGTGAAAGCAATTAAGGAATGGCCAACTCCTGAAAATGTAAGGTAGTTGAGAAGTTTTCATGGACTTTCTAGTTTTTAGAAGAGATTTGTGAGAGATTTCAGCACCATAGTTGTTCCATTAAATGAGTTAACAAAGAAGGGTGTTGGCTTCCAATGGGGTGAGCCACAAGAGAAAGCTTTCCAAGAATTGAAGAAAAAGTTATCCGAAGGCCCCTTGCTTGTGTTGCTGGATTTCACTAAAACCTTTGAGGTTGAATGTGATGCAAGTGGGATTGGGATTGGAGGTGTTCTCATAAAAAATGGATACCCTATTGTATAGTTCAGCGAGAATTTGGGAGGAGCACAACTGAACTATTTGGTGTATGACAAGGAGTTGTATGCTTTGGTAAGAGCACTTGAGACTTGGCAACATTACTTATGGCCAAAAGAATTTGTTATTCACTCAGATCATGAGGATTTGAAGTATTTAAAGGGCCAAGCAAAACTGAAACATAGGCATACCAAATGGGTTGAATTCATTGAAACATTTCCATATGTTGTGAAATACAAGAAATGTAAGGATAACTTTGTTCCTGATGCTTTATCCCGTAAGAATATTTTGCAAAATCAACTTGAATTAAAGGTACCAGGACTTAAAAACATAAAAGAACTATACCCAGCTGATCATGACTTTTCAGAACCTTATGCAAAATGTACAGCTAGAAAAGGATGAGAAAAATATCATATGCATGATAGATTTTTGTTTAGAGCTAACAAATTGTGTACTCCAAATTGTTTTGTTAGACTCTTCTTGTTATAGGAAACACATGTAGGTGGACTGATGGGTCACTTTGGATGGAAAAAGACCTATGAGTTGCAAGCTGATCATTTCTATTGGCCAAAGATGAGAAGAGAAGTTCAAAGGCTTGTACAAAGATGTGTCGCCTGTCACAAAGCTAAGTCAAAATTGAACCCCCATGGATTATGTACTCCCTTGCCTATTCCTACTGCTCTTTGGAAATACATTAGATTGGATTTTGTTTTGGGTTTACCAAGGACAAAGAGGGGGAGGGATTCAATTTTTATTGTTGTTGATAGATTGTCTAAAATAGCACATTTTATTCCATGTCATAAAAGCTATGATGCTTCCCGCATAGCCTCTCTATTTTTTAGGAAAATTGTGAGATTACATGACATGCCCAAGACGATAGTTTTAGACTGTGACACCAAGTTTTTGAGCTACTTTTGGAAGACATTGTGGGCAAAACTCGGTACTAGGATGCTAGTTTCCACCACTTGCCACCCTCAAATGGATGGGCAAACTGAAGTAATAAATAGAACATTTTCTATGCTACTACGAGCCTTGATAACGAAGAACTTGAGGGAGTGGGAAGAGTGCTTGCCACATATAGAATTTGCTTATAACAGGGCAATACACTCTACAACTAATATGTGTCCTTTTGAAGTTGTATATGGTTTCAAACCACTTGCTCCGATCGATTTGTTGCCTCTACCATTGCAAGAAAGGAGTAACATGGAAGTCTCCAAGTGTGCGTCTTATGTTAAGAAGATCATGAGAAGACCAAAGAAGTAGTTGAGAAAAGGTCCAAGTACTATACTGAATGGGCAAACAAGCATCGCCAGACGTGTCTAGTCTTTTGACTTTGACTTGCTTCCTCATGGTCTAGCCGTTGCTTCTTGTGTTGCTCCCCATACTGCAATCTTTGTGCCCTCCTCTTTTGATTCTTCATGGAGATTCCGAACGGACACCATTAAAAATTGGAATTGTACTACTCTTCATGCAACTTCCTATCACTAGCTACCTTTTTATTGTGGTCTTCATTAATCGGCCCTAAAGGGCTATGCACTGATGAACACTTAATAGGTAACCAATTATATGACGTCCTCTCCTACTCAGTGTGCTTTAAAGTTGGCTTATTGCACTCTGGATAGTCTTCAATTGATGGCAACCTCATGTCTTGATCCTAGCAATATTGAAAGAATGGACAACCCCAATGCAGATTGTACTTCTCTTTAAATGTCATAGCCCATGGTTCTTCGTTTTGATGTCTGGAATATTTTTTGACCAGGTCTAATGAGGTCACTTTTGATTTTTCCCAATGTCTCCCTTCATCAGCCCGATCTCTTGAAGACCCGCCCCCCCTCCCCCTCCCCGTAAACACCATGTTCATAGGAAAAGGATACCCATCGATCTTCATCGACTTTTTATCTTCAATTTTTATTCTCCCTTGTTCAACAGTCGATTGCAATTGTTGCCTAAAAACTCTATACTCATTAGTATGATGAGATATTGAATTATGCAACTTGCAGTATTTCTTCTTTTTGAGTTCCTCGGTTAATGGTAATACATGGTTTGCTGAAAGCTGAATCTGCTTCTCTTAAAGTAGTAGATCAAAGGTCCTATCAGCTTTAGTGATATCAAAGTCATTTCTTTCGTCCTTTCTGATAGTCTTCACCTAGGGACACGATATAGATTTCCTATTCCTGGTCTACTCTGCCAAACCAACTTCTACGTTGGATTCCTCACTATCTGAGTCTAATGCATAAACTTGTAACTGAGCAGCCTTCCGCTAGAATCTCTCTTTCTTGGCATCAATGAATCGGCTTTCAAACTCTTGGGATCAAAATCATTATTTGATTAGAGCAAGCAACCCTTGTGATGAGGATATCATTCCTAACTGATTTTAATTTGAACACTTCTAAGGATATTATACTATCTAAGTGTCCTATCTTGATGTTTCTCAAGTTTACACATAAAGAGGTGGAAGACATGTGGCCTAAAGATCAAGACACAGTGCTACTAGCAGATCGGTGTTAAGGAAACGGACAGCCAAGCCTGTCTGATAGAACTGCCTAAAAGAAATAGTCATAACTTTTGATTCCCAAAAGCTATGATGGTCAATGAGCACATTTTGGAAAGCTCATCAAGTCTACTTTCTAACTTGGGTGGTCTCAACTGATTTGGACTCTCCATTCTTGAGAATCAATTAGATAAGTGAAGATTGGTCAAAAGGACAATAATCTTCCTGATGTTCAACTTCCCATGCAAAACGGTACCATTCTACAATGTTTCATGGTGCATGCTACACAAGGTTTGAAAGTTTATCAAGTTAAATTCCAATGCAACTAATGGCACATAATTTGAACTCCCCAAGATGGAGTTCTTACCAAATTACTGAAGACTGCGCAGAAGACCAATAGCCTCACGAGACCACTTCGGGAATTCATTTCATGGAGGCCTTTTCACATACTCTATCTCTTCATTTCCACTTTGTGTTTACACCCATCTACGAGGGTTGTTCCTAGTATAAATATCACTTTGTTTCCAAGCAAAGGCAGATTTTTGATAATCAAATACAAACCCCTTTGTTCAGCTGTGTGCTAATGAACTCAGAGAATGATCTCTACCCCTTTGCTCTTGTATTTTCCTTCACAAAGATTACAGAAGTGACCATGTTATCAGCACCCAATCCGTGCTCCTAGTCCATTGATTCCACATTGTGTAGGTTGGTTTCTTCGAGAGTGTGGTTGGGCAAATCCTTGGTTCAGGTTGCTGTATAGAGACGGTGATTGGCTCCTTATGTGTGTCATCAGGTTGCACTAGTTATTGCTGCTTGCAGCAAGTTATTGGTTGTTCGCCAGCTAGTTATCAAGATTAGGATCCTACGTCGTAAACGTCAGGACCATGGCTTCATCACCTTAGAACGCCAACTTAGCTTGATGTCCATCATTAAAGATAAGACTATAATGTTGGCTTCTGATATCCTAGAATTATTGGATGTATTCTGGGACTGACTCATCAGGTCTCTATCTAACCGATGTTAGATCTGTCAGCCTCAGCTCATGAATTCTAGTGAAGAAATATTTGTGGAATTGCTTCTCTAGATTGGCCTATCCCCGAATTGAGTTACAAGGTAATGAAGAGAACCATGTGAAGACCGATCTAGAGGGGGGCAGTGAAAAGAAACAGACTCTCAGGGAGGGCTTCCTCAGCTAATGCCTCCACACATTGGGCTAAGAATTAGCTAATGTGTTCTACTATAGATATGTCATCCTGCCTCGAGAATATGGAGAAGTCCGGTATCCTGTATTGATGTGGAAGTGGAACTCTATTAAACCACTCAAGGTAAAGGTGTTGATACATAAAAGTCTACTCCTTGGGATTGATACCGAACTATTCCTTAACCACCTCTGCAACCCTGGCAGACCAATCCTTATCTCTTGTATTTTCTCTTTGGTATTGTGGAGACAGTGTTGGTGCTCGATACTGTGTAGGAAAATCTCCTAGATGATTGCTTGTATCGGGATTGCCACCTGGGTAGTCGTGTCAATATCCTCTGTAGTAAGTCATCCGATGATACCCTGACAGCATATCATTGCGTTGCCCCCCAATTTGATCTTGTGTTGGTGGAAACAGATTTGCCAATGCATCTCTTCTGGTTCCATAAGTAATTTGTGGTTGCATTGTCTTCATCTGCAAATACACTAGGCATTGGTTAGATTCTCGAATAATTGATCCATCCACCGTCTTCTTGATCAGATTATGTAAAGTGTTCACCAACATGCCTGATAGATTAATAATTGCATGGTGAACAGATTCATTGATCATCTCCTGCGGTAGCTTTGGAGAACTCACAAGCGGCGAATGGCTCGATTCTCCCAACAAAATAGGCTTTAGCACTTGGGACTTTTGAATTGGCCCTTGTCTGGTCATATTAAAAGACTCAAAATAGAGCTTCTGAAAGTTAGCCATGTTCTGCTCTATCTGTTATCTTTGATTCTCAGTCAAATCCTCCATTATCACTGGAATTATTCTATGAGTTGATCTCTTTACCCGCCATTGTATTGAAGTTGTTTGGTCCTACCGGGCATGCCAAAGGGCATGTTGGTTGCTGAATCTCACGGAGACCGATCAAACTGGGTGAAATCATGAAAAGGGCCGGCAAAGGTAGGATCAGGGAGTACAACGCATTGGTCAGGTGAAGGCCTAGGAGATCTGCTTAGCTCCAATGCAGGTCCTTAGTCTTTAAGGTTCGAGGGTGTCCTAGTCAATTTGACCATGTAATAGACAATGAGATAGAGGATGAGATCCACGATCCAATCGGACGATTGGCCGATATGGCTCACCTATCGGCTGGGTGCCAATAGGAACGTAGCACTCGAGTATCGGTAGAAAAACTAATGAAGGCATATATAGTAGACATGTAGAATAAAATAAAAGGACTTATCAGCCAAATAATCGATGATGCTCCACATATGACAGGCGACGAAGGAGTGGAGCGGGACCAGATCTCCCACCAAGTTATGAGGACCAGCGACCACTGTAACAGCACAGTTAGAACCGGTCTTGATAGATCGAACCAAACTGAGATAGTATAAGACCAAGGCTAATAGCATAGAAACGATGGAAACTAGATCATACGTAATGATGAAAAAACAAAGGGCGGGGCCATCAGTTATTTACTGGCCAAATGTCAGATGTAGGACTATATCTAACCTTATCGGCTATCTAAGCTGATGGGGAACAAAAAAAACCCTCTAGATTTTGATGCCAGTCTCGTCAGACACGAACCTCATAGATTGAACCTAACCAAGACAGTATCAAGCCGAATCCGATGCGACCAGATCGTTCGCTAGTGGATTAATCTTTAGACGATACACAAAACAGATATAAGGCGTGCAATGACAACAACTCATCAGCTAATCACTCTGACAAAACACCGCATGAATACCCATCAAGTCAATGACTTGATCCACCGCCACCGATCTCGTAGGTCGAACCTAACAGATGCAGTACAATACCGGAGACAGCGAAGGGAGACCGATGTATCGATGAGCCTCACACGAATGTGATACGGTATGTTTGATCAGGCTAAGAGGTGGGACCTAACCAATGTAGCCTTAGATAGAGCAAAATGAACTATGATAATGGCGGGACTTACACCTTGGCCGAAGATCGAACTTAACTGATGCAACCCTGCATTAAGAACTAGAACCCGCTGGGAAAAGTCTAGATTTGCTACAGTGGCAGAACGCTAAGATTGTATTATGTGATCTATATTTGATGATTCAATAGGTTCTCGAGGATAAATATTTATACCCCAGATTTACAAGAGTCCAATGCGGTTATAGACAACCCTTGGATAATATTTCCTAAATATATATAAGGAAACTAATTTGTAAAAAGTTATAAAGCACTAAACATGCCTAGTTTACATAATATATTCTATATAGATAAAGCACCCTATCATGATTCTCACGACTCATCCTCAGACTCGGCCTCATCTAGATAACCTTTTGTCTTCAATTGGACTGAATATGTCCTCAACCCATCCGATCGACTCTCTTACCATGTAAATCAGATTCCCTCTACGAGTCGATCGGTCTTTCCCTCAATGACTGATCTCGTTTATAAGCTAACCAAATTCTAGCATCAACAAATGCGCTGAAAGTTGGTTGTTGGGTTGTGTTGAGAGCGACAGAATTGTCACGCGCTGAAAGTTGGCTTGCATCACTAAGCGTTGATTGTGACTCGGTAGTTATGCGTGCGGTAAGGAGTGAGGGCACTGAAAGTTGGTTGTCATATGCTATCAGCAGTCATGTGCGCACAATAAAGAGTAAAAGTGACATGGTTTTAGCTTATAGTAAGTGATGTAGGTGCGTAGAGCTGAAATAGTGGATACAAAGTAGTATAAATAGTAAGTACAAATGTCACAACATACTACTAGCCCAAAGCTTGCCATCTACCCCTCTTTGTCCTCCTACCCTATGCTTGCACCTGATCTTGAGAGTACATGAGGTGGTTGGCTAGGGCACCATGGCTAACGTAGTCCTCATGCACAAGAGTTGCATGTGGCTCCTGTGTGTGAGATGGTAGAGCTCGTGCAAGGTAGGATGAGCCGAGCATGTCTTGATATGCCTTGAGATCATCATGGTCGAAGGAGTCGTGTGCCCATCCAAAGGTGCCTTGCCTAGATCTGCCTACAACTACAGAGATTTGCGGTGGTGTAGCCTAGAACCCTATAAGAAAAATAGTTGAGCAATATAAACCAGAATATCGTGGATAGAATTAAAATATGTACCGTGCGACAAACCTAAAAATCCTTGTGTGGGCATTCTCTCTCCTTGTGTTAACGTCTTGGCTCCTTGTGTCAACATCCCCACTCCAAGTGTTGACCTCCTCGCTACAGAGGAAGCAAGGTACGGCATAGCGAATGTTGTAAAAAGGATAATTTATAAATAGTAGTGTTGCATGCTAAGAATGAAGTAGTATATTTAAGAGGTGGATAGGGAAAGTGCCTTCGGTCTACGCTCCTATAAGATGGACTCCTATTGCTACAATCACTACGGCAGGAACCACATTGACAGCACGATAGGTGAGAGCACGGAGGACAATACACACCATGTTGCATATCCTATCGAAGGTAATTTTTTGCTCATCATCCATTAGCACAACTTGGTAATTTTTTGCTCGTCCTCCGTTAGCACAACCCTGACCTCCAACCCTCAGCACATAGCCTCAAGCTCATCATCAACTTGCCACACTGCATTGACCCCTTTGATATGACATGTCATACGTAAAAGGCATAGCACATTTAACTGAGATACTAAAGATTGATTAACTCACAGCGCGGAAGAAGTCATGGTCACGATGTCTAGGGTACGAGTCTCGCACACCGACTACATTTGGTTGCGGAGCATCTAGAGTTAATGTTACACAAATGTGCATACGAGCATGGTACCAACTAAGGTATGCTAAGTATGATGCCTCTGAGTGTGGGTGCTACTCCTCAATGACGTTCTCGGTCACTAGCAACCAGTCATTGATGTACTTTTAGAGACGTTGAACCCATAAAGTGCTAGCTACGTGTCCCTATGTTTTATACCTAGTTACAACAACAGTGTTATGATATGTATAAAGCATGCCATTGTATGTTTGATTTTGTATCAATACTTACCGGTGAACGTTGATCGGCACATTTGGCATGACTAATGGAGGGAATAGCTAACATAGAGCGAACTATCACAACACACACTGTAGATAGTGTAGCTCGATGAAGATGTTGAACACCATTGGCTGGGTCATCAACCAGTAGGCCTAGTCATGTGTGCTCAGAGTTGAAAGTCCAAGTGGTGCATGAGCCTATAGGGCTATACTGGGTCATTCAGTTGTAGCTAATTGATCTACAGCAGGAAGTCCGAGGAGGACCTCATGATCTATAAATGGGCCCATCGTCATTGAAGAGCATGATAGAAAATGTTAGCTAGTCATTTTTTTAAGGATTGAAGACTAAACAAACACATTACATACTTGACGATGACACCACACTGCCCCATCATGGTGAAGCCCTCAGGGGGCCTTTGTTTACATGTCATTATCGTAGGCGCTGTGGTCTACCACTGGTCAACCAATCATGAACCGCTCGACTGCCTAGAGTTACAGAAGTAGTGGACAGTGATTGATAAACCTGAGTCAGTCATCATGCACGTTTCACAAAGACTCTAGTACATCATAACAAGGACAACAAATCCCCAACTCTATTGAGGTATGCCCCTATCATTCTCATGTGCTAAGGCCTTGACTAGCCTACACAAAAGAAGAAGGCTAACCATACATAACCTATAAAAAAAGAAACATATGTATTATCAATTAGAAATCATATTTAAAGTTACAGCAAATAACAATGATATCTATTACCTGGCATGAGCGAGGGTCCATAGGCAATAGGTGTCGTGAACGGCATGGATGAAGGGTTGTAAGCACAATGTTCTCAACTGCTAAGTATGAGCGGTGTGACTGATCAAGACCACGATCTAGCAACTCCGGTATCTGGTACAGCATACCTACATTGAAAAAAGTTAGCACAATTATCACAAATAATAGCATAATTTACTATTCATATAACTGACAATAAATTTTTGTTAGACAAAAATGAACAACAATTACCATTACTATAAGGCCGAAAGTAAGCAATATTATGATACATATATTTCATAGAACATGGAAGAAAAGGTTCACAACTCTCTAAATTACGACAACTTAAGCTACGCATTCACTCTTAAAATAATATATAGACTTGCACTAAACGACTGAACCACCAGGAGCACAAGAATGCCTAGGTTGGTCTTGAAGTGGTGCATTCCCCCATGGGGCGTCTTCCATCAGACCATGCCCCTGATGGAGGAGCTTCCACTTCACTCAAAATTTCTACATCTTTTGGATACTTCTTGTAAGTATGCCCCTCCTTGACACAGTGGTAATGCCAAAATTTGATCAACCTACAAACTAGATCAACCTACAAACTGGATCAACCGATGAAGGGAAGACTAATCGGCTTATAGAAGAAAGTCAATTGACACAGTGAGTGAGCCGATCGGACGAGTTGAGGACGGATTCGGTTCGGTCAAAGATGAAAGGCTATCCAGATGAGACCAAGTCTAAAAAGGAGTCGTCGGAATCACGATAGTGTGTTTTACCTATATAGAATATAATATATAAGCTAGGAAAGTTTAGTTAGTTTTGTAATTTCTTATAGATTAGTTTTCTTATGTATTTGGAAATATTGTTTGAGGGTTGTCTCTAACCGCATCGAACTCTTGTAATTCTAAGGTATCAATATGGACCCCCTAGAACCTATTGAGATATCAATCAAATCATATACAGACACAACCTTCAACGCATCGCCATCCTAGATCGACATGGGGGTGTTTCGTTTAAGTTCGATCTCTGACGAAGCGGTAAGTCCTGCCATTATCTTGGTCTGTTCATTCTGTCTAAGGCTGCATCGGTTAGATCTGACCTCTTAGTCTAATTAGATGTACTGCATCACGTTGACATGAGGCTTATCGGTTCATCAATCTCCCTCCACTGTCCTTAGCGACATGCTGCATCGGTTAGGTCCAACCTACAAGATCAGTGGCGGTGGTTCAAGCCATTGGCCCGGTAGGTTCTCATGCAACATTTCATTAGAGTACATACTCTATGAGTTATCTTTACCGTGCGCTTCACACTTAGCGTATTGGCTATCTGGCCAATACACATTCATACATATATACGTCTGTCATATATTCTTGGCGATTAATCCGCTAGCGATTGATCCGGTCTCGTCGGATTCGGCCTGATACTATCTCAGTTAGGTTCGATTTGTTAGGTTCGTGTCTAACAGGGCTGGGATCGGGATCTAACGAGTTTCGTTCTCCATCGGCTCAGATAGCTGATGAAGTTAGATATAGGCCTACGTCGGACATTAGGCCGATAAGCAGTTGATGACCTTACCTCATCCTTTTCCCTCATTATCTTGGATCTAGCCTTCGTCATCTCTATGTTGTTAGCCTTGACCTCACACTATCTTGGTTTTGTCTGATCTATCAAGGCTGGCTCTTACGGTGCCGTCACAGTGGTCGCTAGTCCTTGTGACTTCAGGGGGATCAGGTCTCGCTCCACGCTTTCATCGCCTATCATATCCAAAGCATCATCGGCTCTGTGGCTCATAGGCCTTTGCATGACAAAGGCGTTATCTTCCCTGATCGAACCTCCACTGGCTCATTCACATCTTCACCCTGTCCGATCGGCTCCCGCTAGATTTGGTGACCAACATGCTCTTAACACGCCCGGTGGGACCATTAGGAGTGCACCCCAACAAGCTAAAGGACCTGCACTAAAGCTAAATAGACCTCCTAGGCATCAGCATGTCCACGGGCGCCTCCATCGGCTCATGCTCGTGCTCTATCTCGGCGCGCCTTTTCTTTTGGTTTGATCTTCCCCGTGCACGCCAACATATTTTTTAGCACACCGAGTTGGACAATTCAACTTCAACGCATTCGCAGGAAAAGAGATCAACTTAGATAATATAATTCTAGTGACAATGGAGGATTTGATTGAGGAACAAAAGCAATAGATAGAGTAGAACATGGGTAACTTTTAGAAGCTCTGTTTGGAATCTGTCATTATGACTAGACAAGGGCCGATTCAGAAGTCCTAGATGTCGAAGCTCATTTTGGTAGGAGAATCGAGCCAATCACCACCCGTGAGTACTCCCAAGCCATCGCATGAAATGGTTAATGAAGCCATTCACCATGCACTCATCAACTAGTCAGGAGTATTGCTAAAAACCTTGCATAATCTGATCAAGAAGATGGTGGATGGATTAATTGTTTGAGAATTTGATCAAGGTCCAATATATTTGCTGATGAAGATGGAGCAACCACAAGTTACTTATGGAACCAGGAGAGATGTATCGACAAATTTGTTTTCACCAACACAAGATCAGATTGGGGAGCAATGCGATGATATTCTTGTTAACGCCAAAATCTGGACGATCTGATGGCACTCAAGCCGATCAGTTGGGAGATCTGATGGGCCAAAATCTGGGAGATCCTATAGTCTCCTACACGGCATGCCATCAGCCTTCACATTGTTCTCTTCATTACCACCAAACTCAATTCGGGGATGGGCCAATCTGGAGAGGCAATTCCACAAATATTTCTTTGATGGAATGCACAAGATGAGGCTAATAGATCTAACATCGGTTAGACAAAGACATGATGAGTCAGTCCCGGAATACATCCAATGATTTTAAGGCATCAGAAGTCGATGTTGCAGTCTTATATTGAGCAACGGATAGCTAGCTAAGTTAGCCTTCCAAGGTTTGCTGGCTCTGATCAGAGAACTTTTTTCATACCAAGATTTTGGGAGCCTAGCACATCTTCTACAAAAAGTATTGGCTCATGAAAGTTGATTCATTGAATCTAAGAAAGAGATATTACATCAGAAGGCTACTCAATTACATGTTTACACATCGGACTCAAACAATGAGGAATCCGATGTGGATGTTGGTTTCGTAGAGTGGACCAGGAACAGGAAGTCCTTATCATGTCCCTAGGTGAAAAGTATCAACAAGAAGGAAAGATATGACTCTGATATCAATAAAGCCGATAAAATCTTTGATCTACTACTATAAGAGAAGTAGATTCAAAGTATCCACAAGCATGAAAGATATGACTTTGATATCAATAAAGCCAATAAAATCTTTGATCTACTACTTATTCATGTTGAAAATGTCTTGAGCGACCACGCCGACGCCTAGGAGGTCTGCTTAGCTCCAGTGTAGGCCGGTCAGCTTCTCTCCGTGGCACGAGGTACGCGCGCCGGGGCCCATGAGGTTCACTCGGCTCTGGCGCGATGGGGTGGGTGCAGGCGTGCTAGTCAATTTGACCCTGCAATTAACAAGGAGGTGAGGCAAATAAGTCAGTCGGACGATGGGCCGATACAAGATCTCACTATCGGCTGGCCAATGATAGGGTCGAGTTGGCCATCAGCTGCTTCCGAATGGCTCCTGCATCGGCTAGTCGCCGATAGGGATTGAAACACTCTTCCATCGGCTAGGGAGCCGATGAAGACATGGACAAATGTCAACAAAGGACATAATGGCTCCGGGTGTAGCGAAAGCGAGATCCTGATCCATCGGGCGTAGAGCTGATGGAGGCACCAAAGGGTATTCAGAGAATAGCAAAGCATGTGGGATCTCTCCTGGTTGCCGACGAAAGCTATACTACTCGTTCATCGGCTAGAAAGCATATGCGAACTGGTAAGGAATCTTATAAAAGACACCGGCTACAAAGCCGATGCCGCTCCGGATATAGGACAGCAGACACTAGATTGGTCGTGCTGAAGGAAGGGCGAAGCGAACCCATCGGCTAGCTGAGTCGATGAGAGGACATCTTTGAAGATATGCGTGCATCGATCAGAAAGGCCAATGCACTAGGCATGATGTTCGATGGAAGTCTCTAAAGACAGGTGCATATCGGCTGAGGAGTTGCTTAATGTATAGATAACTCATCGGCTAACCATTCCAATGAAACGCCGGGAAGAGACCTATAAGACTACGGCTCAATCTACTATCGGCAGCCTCGTAGGTCGAACCTAACTGATACAGCATGGGACCGACGATGATAGAGAGATCTTGGTAAACCAATAGATCTTGCACGGTCATGATGCGGTACACTCGATCTAACTAAGAGGTCGAACCTAACCAATGCAGCCTTGATAGAGCAAGATATACTGAGATAGTGGCAGGACTTACCCCTTCATCAGAGATCAAACTTAACTGAAGCAGCCTCGCGTCGAGAGCCAAAACCCGCTGGTAAAAACCTAGATAAACTAGGATAGTAGTGTGCAAAAGTTGTATTGATCGAAGTATATCTTGATCTGTTCCTAGGGAGTCTATATTTATACCCTGGCATTATAGAGTCCGACGCATTTACAACGTCCATCGGACGTTATTTCCTAACTAAGCTCGGCTAACTAAACCTTCCTATCTATATAAGATACAATATACATAGATAGAATACCCTACCGTAATTTCTACAGCTCCTCCTCAGACATAGTCTTATTTGGATATTCTTCTATTCTTGGACCAAATCCTTTATTGCTTCGTTCAATCAGCTTCTTTCCTATAGCAATCGGACTCTTCTTTACTAAACCGATCGTCTTTCCAATCTTTCCCTGGGCTTACCAAATTTTGGCGTTAACACTGCTTCAAGAGAAGTAGATTCAACTATCGCCAAATCATGTAATCCCATCAGCCGAAGAACTAAAAAATAAGAAATATTGCAAGCGGCATAACTCAATCTCACGTCATACTAATGAGGGCAAAGTTTTTTAGCAACAATTACAATCAACTGTTGAATAAGGAAGAATCAAGTTTGAGGATAAAAAACCGATGTAGATCGATGGACATCCTTTTTCCTATAAACATGGTGTTCGTGAGGTCTTCAAGAGATTGGGCCGATGAAGGGAAACGTTGAGAAAAATCAAAAGTCACATCATCTGACCTAGTTGAAAACTAAGTCCTTGCGTTATTCCTGTGATCTTAGTACGTAAAAAAGATGGATCTTGGAGGATGTGTGTTGATTGTAGGGCTATAAATGACATCACTGTCCGCTACCGTCATCCTATTCCACGCTTAGATGACATGGTTAATGAATTGAGTGGCTCCACAATATTTACTAAAATTGATTTGAGAAGTGGTTACTATCAAATAAGAATGAAAACTGGAGATGAATGGAAAACTGCATTTAAAACAAAATTTGGGCTGTATGAATGGTTAGTTATGCCTTTTGGTTTGACTAATGCTCCTAGTACTTTCATGAGATTAATGAACCATGTCTTGAGAGCTTTTATTGGGATATTTGTGCTTGTCTACTTCAATGATATCTTAATTTACAGCAAGTCTTTTGAAGAGCATGTGAGTCACATTCGACAAGTCCTAGATGAGCTTAAAAAGGAGAAATTATTTGCTAATCTTGAGAAGTGCAGTTTTTACACAGACCATGTTGTGTTTCTTGGCTTTGTTGTTTCAGGAAAAGGAATAGAAGTGGATGAAAGCAAGGTGAAAGCCATCAAGGATTGGCCCACTCCAACAAATGTAAGTTAAGTGAGAAGTTTTCATGGCCTTGTTGGTTTTTATAGAAGGTTTGTGCGAGATTTTAGTACCATCGCTGCTCCCTTAAATGAATTAACCAAGAAAGGAGTTGAATTTAAATGGGAAACACACAAGAAAATACTTTTCAAAAATTAAAGAAATGTTTAACTGAAGCACCACTACTTGTTCTTCCTAATTTCACTAAAACTTTTGAAGTGGAATGTGATGCTAGTGGGATTGGGATAGGAGGAGTTTTAATGCAACAAGTAAAACCTGTAGCATATTTTAATGAAAAATTGGGAGGTGCTCAATTGAATTATTCTGTAGTATGCTTTGGTACGTGTGCTTGAAACATGGCAGCACTACTTATGGCCAAAGGATTTTGTTATTCATTCCGATCATGAAGCTTTGAAGTACTTGAAAGGTCAAGCTAAGCTGAACCGACGCCATGCCAAATGGGTTGAGTTCATCAAAACATTTCCATACATTGTGAAGTATAAGAAAGGTAAGGACAATATTGTTGCCGATGCGTTGTCTCGGAAGAGTGTGTTGCTGAACCAACTTGAGGTAAAAGTTTTGGGTCTTAAAAATTTGAAAGATATGTACAAAAATGATCCTGAATTTTCAGAACCATATGCCCATTGTAAAGACGGAAAAGGTTGGGAAAAATATCACATCAATGATGGATTCTTGTTTAGAGCTAACAAACTTTGTGTTCCAAATTCTTTGGTTAGATTGTTGTTGTTATAGGAATCACATGGAGGAGGATTAACAGGGCATTTTGGACAAAAGAAGACATATGAGCTACTCCGTGATCATTTCTATTGGCCTAAGATGAGAAGAGACGTCATCAGATTTGTGGAGCGATGCGTCACATGCCACAAAGCTAAGTCCAAACTGAATCCTCATGCTTTATACACTCCGTTACCTACTACAAATACTCCTTGGGAAGATATAAGCATGGATTTTATTTTGGGATTGCCTATAACTCAGAGGGGAAAAGATTCAATTTTTGTTGTGGTTGATAGATTTTCAAAGATGGCTCATTTTATCCCTTGCAATAAGACTGACGATGCTTCACACCTTGCTAATTTGTTTTTCAGAGAAATTATGAGGCTACATGGAATGCCCAGGACCATAGTGTCGGATCGTGATGTCAAGTTTGTGAGCTACTTTTGGAAAACGCTGTGGGCAAAGCTTGGGACCAAGCTCTTGTTCTCTACCACTTGTCGTCCCCAAACCGACGGACAAACTGAAGTGGTGAATCGAACCTTATCAATGTTGCTACGAACCATGGTGAAAAAGAACTTGAAGGATTGGGAGGATTGCTTGCCTCATGTGGAGTTTGCTTATAACAGGGTAGTACACTCTACCACTAATTTATGTCCTTTTGAAATCGTATATGAGTTCAAACCTATTGCTCCGATGGACTTGTTGCCCCTTCCATTGCAGGAATGAACCAACATAGAAGCCTCCAAGCGTGCTACATACATAAAGAAGATACATGAGAAGACTAAGGAAGCAATTGAGCTCAAGGCGGTACGCAAGGCTGCAAGTATAAACAAGCATCAAAAGAAAGTGTTGTTTGAACCAGGGGACTTGGTGTGGATTCACTTGCGCAAGGATCGCTTTCCAAATCAACACAAATCCAAATTGATGCCACGAGGGGATGGTCCATTTCGTGTTCTTACAAAGATCAATGACAATGCATACAAGTTAGATCTTCCACCAAGTTATGGCGTGAGCAACACCTTCAATGTTGCTGACCTATCTCCATTCACAAGTGAACATAGTCGAGGATGACTTCAGACTTGTATTATTAGACTATTGATGGAGTTCTATTAAAGTGCCTAGGTGTAGAGTAAGCTATGATGATTATGAGTAAAGTACACAAAGGCATTTGCGGGGCTCATCAATCGGCTCACAAGCTGAGATGGCTGATGAGAAGAGCTGGGCATTTTTGGCAAACAATGTTGGAGGATTGATTCAAGTACAATAAAGGATGCAAAGACTGTTAGTGGTTTGGAAACATGCAGCAAGCCTCGACATATGCTATGAATCCAAACATCAAGCCATGGCCATTTAGTGATTGGGAGATGGAGATGATCGACTAGATTTATCTTTCATCAAGCAAGGGGCATTAGTTCATTTTGGTGGCAGCGGATTATTTTACAAAATGGGTAGAGGCTATCCCTTCGAAGAAAGTTAACTCTAAGGATGCGATTGAGTTCATCAAGGAACATATTATCTATCGGTTTGGTGTTCCATAGACAATTACCACTGATCAGGGTTCTTTTTTTCTATCTAATGGTTTCAACTATTTGCTGCCAATATGGGAATTAAGTTGTTAAATTCGTCACCATATTATGCTGAAGCTAATGGACAAGTCGAAGCTGCTAACAATAGTTTAATCAAGCTGATCAAGTGCAAGATTGATGAACAGCCATGGAGGTGACACACTACATTAGTTGATTCAATGTGTACCTATCAGATGACATACTAGAGTATCACTGTATTGGCTAGTATGAGGACATGAAGCAATTTCAACATGGGAAATTAACATTGGCTCTAGGAGGGTATCTGTATAGGATCAACTGACAGCTGATGACTATTATAACCTAATGGTAGATAAACTTGATGATTTGGCTCAAAATCGACTAAGGGCATTTGAGAAGATTAAGGAAAACAAAGCCAAGATAACCAAGCATTACAACAAAAAGGTGATGACTAAATCTTTTTCTGAAGGAGATCTCATTTGGAAATTGATTTTTCCGATCGAGTCTAGAGATAATAAGTTTGGGAAATAGTCACCTAACTGAGAGGGGCCTTATCGGGTCAATCAATGTGTACCTAGTAATGCTTATATACTGAAAAGTCTTGCAAGAGAAAAATTTACCAAACTGCTCATTGGAAAATATCTAAAGAAGTATTATCCTGCCATTTGGGTTGATGCATAAATTGGCTAAGTGCGGCCGATTTTTTATTTTCTTCAAGCTGATGCATTTGGAATTTCCAACTGATGCATGATATCCAATAATTGCTCGCATACATTGGCTACTAGAGATGGTTCGATCGCTGCACTGGTATTGTGTCTTCATTCGTCTTCAAGTATTTGCTAATGTCGAAAGAGAACAAATCGACCAGAGACTACGTATTAACATCTGTAAATAAGAGAACCATGAGTTCAAACAAAAGTACAAATATGGGATGAAGGTACCTAAGACACAGCGGGGGTGGAGTGATGAACAAAATCATCATCGGCTTGATGAAGAGTATTTTCGGGAATATGGACGATGTTCGGTGTGGAGGTGATGTGGACTACTTGGGTGTCTTTTGTTTGGGGATCAGCTGTTGTTGAAGATTTCAAAACTTCTGGAGTAACCGTCGACTCGATGTTCATAGTGGTCTCTGGTAATTGGACTTTGGGAACCGATGGTTCAAGCTAAAAGGTAACAATATCTAAAGCAGTATGAAAAAGATGAGGAAAATATTAAATCGGCACATACTAGCAAAGGAGAAGGAGTCAATGTCAATGTGGGAGGAGGTCCTTGGGAGGTTTACACCGCGACCATGACATCAGTGCTAGATTTTTGTTTCTTAGAAACAGGGCAAGTTGCCAGCTTCATACGTTTGGTCCCTAATGGCGCGGCACCCGGACTAGAGCCGATGGAGAGGGAGCAACATGCCCAAGATGATGCTCGGCCGATGGAGGTTGATACATAATTGGCTAGCCACTTGCACTGGTTGTAGGTGCTTTTTTATTGCTGACCTACAAGGTCATGAAAGCTGAGTAATGCAATCAAAAAGAAATAGAGTATGGAGAAGGATTACCTCTTCATCGGACTCGACGTAGTCAGAATTGAGGCTTGAGCAGTAGTGTTCAACCGATGAATCAAACAAATGTCTTCTCCACTCTCTGATCAACATTGAGTGAAGAGTCTGGTATTAAATATACATGGCTCAAAGGTGGTGATTGTGCCCAAGGATAGGGATTCGGCTATCATCCTTAGCCGATGATACTCCAAGCCGGTATTCACATCTCCTCACATTTGCAGCTTGCCGATGAAGAATAAGTTGATCGGGAGCTGGCCAAAACCCAACTAACAAGCGCTAATAAATGGATGATAGAACTCATATGATGGGTGTTGGGATCGGCCCAATGAGAATCCAGTTGGCAGATGATTGAGAGTTATGGCCAATAGAAATACGCTCTTTGATTCTTTATCTGCTAGAGCGTTAAGAGGGTGAAATCTAGAAGGCATCTCAAATGATGAAGCATCCTCATATGCAAACCAGAGGGTGGCTTCCTTGGTAAAGCCATAGTAAAGCTTTTGAATCATTCGCTGAGTCCGAGGGGAGTCATCTTGCTTCTAGAAAGAGCCGATGCGGCTTCACCCATTGAGATACATCAGCGTCGATTGGCTTTACTTTCCTCTGGATGATCGGCTAGGAAAGTCAAAGAAGAGAAGGGTTCTTGAGGATGGCTCTAAGGTGTAATGTTCAACCATAATTGTATAAACCACCAAGGACCACCAATGTGACCAACTGATTGACCAGCAGATAGCTCATTCGCCACTTGATAGAGCAATTGATAGGTGGCTCCAAGAAGGTACTGCCCCAAAGGGACTAGCATCGATCGGCCAAGCACCCTACTAATCACTGCATGTTAGTCATCGGGCCAAGGGTCAAACCACCAAAGATGAACCACTCCAACCACAAAATTAGGAATGCAACATGCTCCCTATCATCAACTGGTCCGGAAGTCTTGCTATTCAGCGACATGTACTTAGTCCACCCTCTGATGTTTTTGCAGTTCAACCGTTGAGTGGATTTGAATCGGAGGATGGATGAATTTAAGTAATGTGTGGTGTTGAGACAAGTCAACATGATGACATCTATCAAGGTGGGAGTCATCAGCCCATGACCAAACATGAAAGCGTTGAGAGCATCCAACCAGAAGTAAGAGGCCAATGCAAGCATAGGCTCATTCTTCTCCACATCAGCTAAGGAGAGATTGATGCAATGGTTGATTTCCATCTCCTCCTAGACCATTCTTTTGGAAGCTGATACTCTAAGGTACCAATTCCTCCATCTGGGGAGTCTATTGGGGCAAAATCTAAAGCTATAGTCCAGTTGTCAATTGTCATAGGTGAGTTTTTATAGGGGATCCATTCTATTTCAAAGTTGAACAAACTTTTCTTTATTGGTGCTACCCCTAGTAGATCACATATATCCTCATTTTGGACTCGATCCATTCTTGTATCACTACAAATCCAACGTAGCATATGCATTTCTACAACACTCAGCTCTTAAATATGGCATCTTTTTATAAGCCAATAATCTGCCCTATATAGCATAACACGTCTAATCGCCGTTGTATAAAATTTGGCGACTAGCACACTCTTAAAAAATATGTTCGTGTGTGCGAGGGCAAGATCGAACTAGACAGAGAGGTACGCCAAGAGGGAGACTAAGCGTGAGCCGATGGAGGTTTGATGCAATGATGCACGCGGAAATGCTGAGACCTAGGAGGTCTACTTAGCTCCAGCATTGGTCCTTCAACTCATTGGGGTTCACTCCTGATGGTCCCACTGAGCGTGCTAAAAAATATGTTGATGCACACGCGGGAAAGATCGAACATAGTAGAGAGGCGTACCGAGAGAGTGAGCGAGCGTGAGTCGATTGAGGTCCGATGCGATGGCATGCGAACACACCGAGGCCTAAGAGATTTGCTTAGCTAGTGCAGGTTCATAGCTCATTGGAGCGCACTCCCAATGATCCCACTAGGCATGCCAAAAGAATATTTGCACTCACGCGGGGAAGATCGGATTGGGTGGAGAGGTGTGCCGAGAGGGCAAGCGAGCGTGAGCCGATGGAGGTCTGATACGATGGCATATGAACACGTCGAGGCCTAGGAGATCTACTTCGCTGTAATGCAGGTCCTTCAGTTTCATGGTCCCTTCGTCGAGGTGCTAGAATTGCGGGCATGACAATTAATTTGACCCTACAATTGATAAGGGGATAAACCAATGAGTCAGTCAGTCGATACGCCGATATGAACTCCTACAATTGGTTAGTCGCTGATAGAATTGAGATAGTCATTTGCTGCGTCTAATGCAATCCTATGTTGGCTGGTTGCCGATAGGGGCTAAAGCACTCATTCATCAGCTGGAAGGCATAGGCAGATGGCGATGGAGGGAACAGTCAATGAGCAGTATGTGTAATCCTCCTATCGGCCAGTTGCCAATAAAGTTTATAATGCCCATTCATCGGCTGAAAAGTCAATGAAGGCATATATAGATAGCAAGGAATATGATAAAGGAACCATCGGCTGCAAAGCCGATGGCACTCCAAATAGAATGTGTGATGAATAGTTTGGAGCGAGACCCGATCTTCTGAAAATATGAGAGGCTAGATCGGATGCGCGGATGAAAGGAATTGGCAAAATATATGTATATCAGCTAAGAAGCTGATACACTAGGCGTGAGGCTCAATGTGGAGATAACTCATCGACTAGCCACTCCGATGAAATGTTCACCTAGGGCTTAATCTACTATCAGCAGTCTCGTAGGTCAGACTTAACCGATGCAGCATGAGACTGATGGTAGAAGAGGGAGCTCAATAAGCCAATAGAACCACACGAATGTGATGTGATACACCCGATCAGACTAAAAAATCAGACCTAACCGATGCAGCCTTAGATAGAACAGATACACTAAGATAGTGGCAGGACTTATCCTTTTGCCAAATATCAGACTTAACTGATACAGCCCCACGTCGAGAGTAAGAACCCACAGGTAAAAACCTAGATGACCTAAGGTGGCGATGCGCTAAGATTGCATTTGATCTGTGTGAATATCATACAAGATTCCAAGGGGTGTATATTTATACCCTAGAGTTAGAAGAGTTAGATGCAGTTACAAACAACCTCCGGTGTTTTTTCCTAAGCATAAAAAGAAACTTTCTCTAAAAGTTAATAAAACTAATCAAACTCACCTAACTTATAAGATATATTCTATAGAAATAAAGTGTCCTGCCATGGTTTTTATGGCTCCTTCCTATGCTCGATCCTATCTGGATAATTTCCTATCTTTGACTAGACCAAATCCATCCTCAATCTATCCGATCGGCTTTCTCATTGTATCAATTGGACTCTTTCTATAAGCTGATCGGCTCTCCAATCCTGTCCGTAACACTTACTAAATTTTGGTGCAAACACACTTGCTATAAAGTTTCAACCTTCCACCTGTTTCGAACTCATCCTTATCATTACAAATCTGTTTAGTTTTACAGCGACCAGCCTTGTTCCTAATTTTCTTTACGTCCATAATGTAAAAAAAACATGAGATTGTTGAGCTGTGAAAGACCTCGCAATACCGAAGCTATATAGCTCACCACTCTAGGTATACAAGATTGCTTCCTTCATAAAATAAAACGACACAAATTGATGGTCCAGTATTCCACACTCCAAACTCGTGGCAATAACATGAGAATATTTCTTGTGGTATAGCCTTGGCTTTTGGCATGAGCATGAGTAGGTCATGTCGTCCTTCAAGACACGAGTAGGTCCTACACAACTCTCTTATGGTAGATTCCACGTTTGCCCTTGTTAACACACAAGATTTTGAATCTGTTCTACTGTACACCTTGAGGTATAACTTGATGTTGCTAAACCTTTTTACGTTTTTTATCTAAGTACTCTATCATCACTATGCCAAATAAAATACCATTGTCTAACATAGAGGGCCTAGCTTCTTTGTATGTGCCATGCATGATAAACTCAATAATAGCAATAAGTGGTAACCTTCTTACACCATGCATTATCCAGTTATAAACCTCAGCTAAATTGGTGGTCATTATACCAAACCTAGCGCCATCATAATCATATAAAAAGGTCCATTTCTCTTTTGGCTCATTCTCAATTCAGCAAAAAAAAAATTCCTTTGGTTATAGGTGTTGGCATTCTTGACTGCTCATTTGTTAATTTCTTAGTCAGCTCGTCCAACCTACTCCAAATCTCATTAATTTTTTTATGTTGATTCTAGGCACAACCATTTGAAAAGATCTATAAGGTGTTTATTCTTGAACTGCTTGTAGAAATTTGCACCCATATGACGCATACACCATCTGCTGCGAACATCTGGCCACTCTTATGCATACCCTTCTCCATGTTACCATCACTTAAATACTCAATAGCCTATAGAAGACAGGCCTAACGGTTATGTATAAGGCATGCACCTAGCCTCATACGCACAACTACATCCTTCACTCACTTAAAAACCAATATCGGCTTTCGATGTTCTCGCTCTCAACGAAAATAAAAGCCATGAGTAACTCATTATTGTTCCCATCAGCTCTAATTGCTGACAACATCTACCCTCTGTACTTTCAAGTCAGAAATATCTCGTTGATTCAAAGTATAAGACGACAATGCAAAAATGTGTTAATGCACACACTTAATATGAAGAAAGCCCTTTAAAGCACGCTTTGTTGAGGATGGTCAGTGATTTGAGATTGTAGTAGCTCCTCAGATTATTCTAAAGAATGCAAGCTAGAAGATGAGACAAATTATTATATGAAGGTTTGAATATGCCATACCTTATCTCTACAATCTTCTAATTCACCCTCTATGCCTTCACATAGCTAATTATGTACTTGATTTTTTCCTCAATGTGCCTTATAATTGACCTTGGTTTGTACCCCAGGTTGTGCACAACATCGGAGTATATCTCTGTTGCAACAAATGTAGATGCCATATTTTTGTTGTATTTCTCAATCTCGTATAAGTGATAATTATGCTTAATGATGATTGATAGCATCTAGTAATACTTCTATTTATTCTTGAATGCATGCACCCTCCATGGACACCCATAAATTAAGTTCACACAGTTCACTCCGTACATTGACTTGCTTGACTTTATGACCTACAACTCTCGCTAAAGTGATACCTCCTAGTGCTTGACTACCATCGTTAATTCCTCATGTATGCATATTTAGTCCCTTAAATGACCTTGTTCTCCTTGTACACCTATGACACATAATGCCCCTCATAGATAACAAGTATAGAAATTTCCTCGTTGAACCATTGTGATGGACTTACATTACCGTCCTCCTCGTCAGACCATTGATCATCCTATGCATGCTCATTATCAGAATCTTTCCTATCCATTAACTCAATGATGGTGATGTTTCTCTCTCCCTCATCTACCAATCCTCTTGACTCCTAGTCTTCTTCTTCTTCTTCGTGCTCTGACTCATTTCCCTCCACTATTTTAGCATCACATCTCATCATATTATGACCCTCTTTGTCTTGCGCGACCATTGAAAACAGTATTATCTTTCTCATAAACTGACACAAGAATGCTGGGTGGCCAACTTCGTTCAAATGTAGTCTCTACGTAACATCTTTAAGTGATAGTGAAATCCACCGGCATCAATTGCCAAAAAAAACCTTCGGTTGCCTGGCTCACATCATTGCTCTCATCCCCAAGCCACCGCCCCAACCAAATCGACATGGCCGACCAAAGAAACGACAACACTCGACGCCACCATCCCACTGTCATGCCATGCAGCCGTCATCCTCCTCATCTTTCTCCCCATCTCCTCTACCTTCCACTGACATCCGCTGCTTGTAAAAGCTGGCAAGACCATCCTCCTTTAGCCACTATACAGCCTGTGTAGGAACTTTATGTCCTCCATGGGGAAACAAGAATTATAGAGCCCAGTATAACCTATCCTAAGGCCAAATTATTGCTATTAGCACCCCTCACCTCGATGCAAATAATGATCAGAGCTTTACTATCCCCTTAGTTTCCATATCACACCGCACACTTAGCTTTTAGACTCTGTGCAATCCTATTCGTTCCGCCACCACCCACAGTTATGGAATAACCCATTTGCCCCTCAAAACCTACACAAACCTCCCAATTTCCTAGCCATTGTGCAACTTCAGTACGAGTTAGAAGACACAATACCTAGCCATTATGCTGCCCAACCCTAACACCAGTTAAAAAATATAAGAAAAACCTCACAAGTGAACCCCACACCATCCTATTTTTCTTTTTTTTTCTAGATTTATCCAAATTCTAAACCCTAGAAATCAACATCCCCTTTATTTCAAATTCAAGTTTGATTTTTGACACATTTCTTTTTATTTTTCTCTTTTGTTTTATCATTTGTTTGTAGTATTTTTTTCTTATAGGCTTTATTTGCCATCTTTTTCATACGTATGTTAGATAATACAGAAAATTCTATCGACACCTTAGGAGCTCACATGGATCTAGCCAACTACATTGAAGCTACAAAAGATCTCGATACCCAAGGCAAGACATAATAAAATTTTGATCATATAGAAACCCTGAATATTCATTTTATGCATGCTTCCCTTTTAATAAATTAATGGCTATCTTGTTGTTTACATTTCATGTAGACTTTATATTTCATAAAAACATTGTAGTGGCTTAGAACAATAATAATTACTTTTGATCATCATTATGTGAGGACATGCTAAGTTACATGAAATGTCATTTTGTATGGTTCCGATTGAAGGTGGATATTGTGAGTTGGAGGTTTTACATATGTAGGTTGGATATGTATGAACCAGTGGTAATTTTAGTTGTTCACTGGATATAAATAACCTATAGTTTATGCCCATCCATATGACCATATAAGTTGGATTTAGCCTAGTATTTTGTCCCATTATATGAATGACAAAGACTATTGGTTGGCTTTATAAGAAGTTTTAGCGTGGATATGTGTAAAAGGCCCATAGGGCTAAGTTGACATGTTTTCACTACAGTGGGATTCATGAAAGTATGAAGATGTAGCTACTTTGGCTTGCAAGAGTTTGACTACTATGATGGCTAATACCCCACTATGCAGTAACTAGTAGTAGGTGAGACTATCAAACATCTATGGTATCCTTAGGCTAGCAAATTGTTGATATCGTGTGGGTAAAGATGGACAATCTCTGTAAAGGTGATAAATTTCAATCATTCGAATATGTCTTACTCCCGATCATTGGAGTTATGTCATAGGTGATTTCTATTCCTCTGGTATAAGTAGTTTTGAAAACATAAAATTTTAACAAAGATTAATGTTTTTTTCCCTATTCTTTAAATGTTTTGTACATGAAATGAGATCAATAATAAAATCTTTTGCATCATCAAGGTAATTCTTTTTATACCTATATACATGGTTAATAATGTGTCTTGTTGAGTACATAAGTACTCACTCTTTCATAATTTGACATATAGATGAACAATATTACGAATAAGCCCCAAATGGTGATGAGATCTTCAATGGTGAAGAGTTTTTCTAGGAGTTTTTCTAGATTTTAGTCTATACTTGAGCTTCGCTTTTGGAGTTTAGTAGTTTGAAGTTTTTCTTGTTTTTAAATAAGGTTGTGTTAGTTTGGATCTTACATCCTTTGTTAGTTGTAATAATTAACCTTGTATAAAAACTATTATGAAATAATTGAAAGCTATTCTATATATCAATCTTTTCTTGATCGGAATTCTAGATGATCACGAGTAGATTTTTGGGACACCAAATTAAAACCGAGTGTCCCCACAGCAAGAGGATTAATATAGAAAGAAGAGTACAATAAGGTATAAACCACAACGATGCAAATGATATCAGCACCACATCACCTTCACACTCTTGAGTAGATCAGCCCTATAGAAACCCTAGCCAAACGGCCGCAACATGGGATAACCAAATTAATCTAATGAATAGAAAAGAGAGTTAATATAATTGAATTGGATGGGCAGATGGCTCAATTTTAGAGTTGATGACCAAACCTGTTGAGGTATTGGAACCCAACGATAGCAGGTGAAGGCTAACACAAACGACTTGATTGAATGTGCCTTAGGCGGTGCAACCAACAGATAAACTGGTACTGGCTAACGAAGATGAGCACCTAGAGTTGACTAGCGAGGATTGGCTTTGTGGTGGCACAAGATGAGCTGCAATGAGGTCGATGTGGATCGACGATCGGTGGAGCTATCGATTGGGATTTGGGGGAACATGGAAGGAAAGTATTTTTTGTTTTCTTTTGGAAGGCGTAATAAGTATGCTCTCACGAAACATAGTAGCAAATGTGGCACAATGAGGCCCATGTAGCTACATCACGCAGTTGGTATTTTGAGGCGACGTGGCCTCTCTAGTGTGATGAACTGCAAACAGTAATGGTGAGTTAGGGGGACTACAGATCTTAGGCCTTCATGGACAAACTAGGTTGGCCTGTATAGTCGATCATGCCCTCGTGTATACAGGAGAAGTGATCCGTATAGCTAATGTTAGGGCATGATTGATACTATACCCTATCAATAGTTTGGTAGTACCAAATTTTTAATAAATTTTGGCACTACCAAGTTGTTGGTAGGGTAGAGTTTCATTGTTAACATTTGGTTTGTTACCAATTTTGAGCCAAATTTTGAAATAAATTGAAGAAAGTTCTAAAACTATGCCAAATAAAGCATGGACATTACCAACTATTTGGCACCAAACCAAACTATCATATCTACTATTTGAACTATAAACAAATTGTTAGGGCATGTTTTGGCATCAATCCAAAACAACCCTTAAGCAAGAAAGATTTCTTTGGTATCCCCTTACTTCTAAAGCTACACTTGCTCATAGGAGCTTGTTTGTGTGGGCTGAAATCCCTGATCAAGCTTTCAAAATCATATAGAATCTTTCAAGATTTTTAAAAGGTTCTAAAGGCCTTGTTTGAGATGTTTAACATTCTAATAAGCAAATGGTTGGTAGCCAGCTTTTGAGAATCTGAAAAAGCTTATTTCCTAGCTTTTGAATTCTATACATACAGATTCTGGAAATCTAGGTAAGAATATGGACTATTTTGAGGACCTGGAGGTTCTATGAGAAGCTCTCCTATAAGCTCTCCAAACAGGACCAAAATCGCACCTCATATAGCCTCATGATCCGCACGATGTGTTTTTTGCCTTGAGATTATCGCCATTGTCACTAGCACGACGCCACCACCATTAGAAACAGTGCCCATTCATGGGGACCATGGACTTATCTCTCTTTACACACACCAACCCCAACCATAGTAATAATGTCGGAATGTCCTAACAGTTCAACCGGAAAAAAAACCAAAATTAGTAACCCCACTAGGTTGGTTTGTTTCAACGACCATTCATGCAGTTTGACTCGGTGTGAATGAGCGAACTAGATTCCTTTTATTGAAAACCGATGAACCCGATGATTTTTGAATCAACTATTCTATACAGTCTCAATAAAAAGATGGTCTGCAAAGGTTGAAAAGCACACCAAGTCAATTTGCTTTAAAGACCGTTTATACAGTTAACCCAATGTAAACCGCACAAATCAAACGGCTTTTTTTAAAACCAATGAATCGGATTATTTTTGAATCAGCGGATCTATAAAATCTACTTCATATGACCACCGAGTTTGTGTTAGTGAAGGAATATGCTTAATAAATAAAGTATGAGGTTCTACAATTAAATTAGGTGAACTGGCTTGGTTTGGTTTTTTTTACTACTAATTATTGTTTGTACATTGTAATGGGATCGAGATATAAAACTATGATCTTATTTTCTTTCTTTGTCTGTTTTTTATAGTGGGTTGGGTTTCTTTTGCTTTTTTGGAGGATATTTTTTGAAAGGGAGAGTGCGGTTTTCTTCAGAGGATAGGAAGCGGGACAACTGTTTTTTACGGTAGTTAAGAAGATAAGATGACACCAACCGCTTGTAGCCAGCCACAGCTTCTACTTCTAACCAAGCCAAGCGGAAGATCGAGTCGAGAGCAGAGGGAGCGGGAGAGCGCGCGCGCGGGGGAGCTAACTAGCGAGGCTGCAGCAAGAAGCCTAGGGCGATGGCGGCGGAAACCCCGGCGGCAGGGAGTGGCAGCGTGTTGAAGCACATCGTGCTGGCGCGGTTCAAGGAGGAGGTGACGCCGGAGCGGCTGGACCAGCTCATCCGTGGCTTCGGCGGCCTCGTCAACCTCGTCCCTTCCATGAAGGCCTTCAATTAGTTCGTATCCTTTCCATCCAATTCTCACCCGCGTGCTTCTCCTCGTTCACCTGCTTGCCGCTTGAGCGGTTCACACCTTTGTTCGGTGGCTCTGTGGGTGTCGCCTCTGTGACGCGCGGCAGGTGCTCGACGAATTGCCTGCCTGCCTCTGTTTCAGTTAGCTCCCTAATAATCTCATACACGGCCGCATGTTTAGGAGCACTGTGAATTGTCGAATACTGAACGTATCAAAGTTCTAAATAGTGAACGGGTTTTAGTAGTTTTCATAGATCTAGAGATTTGGTGCTGTTTGAACGTATCAAGGCAGAAAGTTTTAGAGAACAATACTAATTACAAGAAATACGGGTTAGAAAACGTAGAGGGTTACTACCGATTGTATTAGATTATTTTGGGGGCTCCGTCATGGTGCACATTCCAACTAAGAACGTCATGGTGCGGTCCCGTCATAGGACCTACACAATAGTCAAACTAACATGCAAATTAGGTTAATTGAGCAAATAGATTTCCAGGTGAAAACTATTATGGTCAAATAACTAGAAGATATGCCTTTACTTTTAAGTTATATGATCTTTGCTGTGAATGTGCCCTGGAATTAACACATGCTGGTCATCTGGCATTTCATATATTCAGAGACTTGTAACATCTTGTTAATGTAGTGTAACAAAACAGCATGGCATCATGGATGCGAGTTATGTCACCATTAGGAGGCTTCGTGTGGATCTTAATATATTCATGACTCATGAGAGCGTTTGTGCACTGTGTAAAAGAAATGGAAAATATCCTATGATCAAGGGCCTCCCTGTTTTCCAATGGAAACCATATTTTGTTACACGAACTGGTTTGTAGATTATAATATCCTATGATTACTACCTTACAGCTACAACAACTGCTACTCTGCTACTGTTGTAAAAGGGACTATCTAAAAAACTGCCCCAAGTTTTTTAGATGGAAAACTTTTAAATGTAACTATAATATAATTATAATGTAATTACACTATAACTATATTATAATTATATTGTAACTTTATATAGCTTGTATGTAAGTATTAAAAATACATGTAACTTTCATATAACTTATAAATAAATTATATAAAAATTACAATGTAGTTATAATGTAATTATACTCTAGTTGAAGTTATATTATAGTTACACCATAAAATATACTATAGTTATATTTAAAAGTTTTTTTATCAAAAACTTGCAACAGTTTTTTAGCAATTTCCTTATAAAAGACATTCCTGACCTAGGTCTGGGGAGTCCAGAGTTGCTATGAGAACATTATGATAGTTATAAGTGCATCTACAGGTCCCAAGAAACAATATTGGTTAACACACATTCACACATTCCAGGTTTCACATTGTGGAGCATAGCCTCTTTAATGTATTTAATTTTTACAATTTGTTGCCGCAGTCCTTTCCCATGTTCAGTAGCTTCCATCATTTGCATATGAGACTTAGTTTATCAATCTTAGAGATTTTAAAACAAATCCTTCCTTCTACTTCAGAGTGCACACTTGACCCATTTGACCAAATTAACCTCTTTTTTGGTCCACCACCTTGCCACAGAAAAGCCCTTCTGGATTTATCCATTTTTCCCTTAGCCCTTTTTATGATAAATGGGAGTGCATACAGGTGTAACTGAAACAATTAACACTAATTTCTCCTGTTGGATAAAGAACTGAGAGAGAATCTACTTCATACTATCGAGTTTACGCTAGTTCAATAATTTACCAATGACTTTCTCTCTTTCTATAATATACTGAGTTTATCAATTTCTTCTAAAATATGCCATTGGACCATATTTTTTTAAATACTCAAAATGCCCTTACATACGTATAATGAACAATTGACCGGCTAGAAGTTTCAAAAAATTCTAACATTTTTTTGGTCTCTTTACATGACATATAAATAAATAGATGATTTATGTTAAAAATAACAACACAAAAATACCTTGTGTAGCATATAGCATATAATTATATTTTATAAAAATAATATTAATGCAAAAATTTTGAAACTTATACACAAACATGTATGTCGTGTAAGGATGCTACACAAAAAATTTCGTAATTTTCTAAAACTTTAATGTGATAAATTAATTATCAAACTGTAAGGGCATTTTGGGTATTTTTTTAAATACCCGTTCTAATTACATATAGAAACATTGATAAACTTAATGTTAATGGTAAATCGTTGAACTGATGTAAACTCAGGCTTGTTTGAGATTGTGTTTGGATAAAGATTAAGTGCACATGCAAAACGAAAAAGTCATTAGCGCATAATTAATTGGGTTTTAATTATTGCAAAAAAATATGCTAATAAAAATAAGATAAAATCAACTTGATTAGATTTTTTTTATATCGTTCCAATATCCCATATGGGATGTTTGTGAAATCATTTTCCCTGGTGAAAACTTGCTTGCTACATTCCTGATCCATTTCTCAAAGCCGTCAGCTTCTAAATGTACTGTTTAATTTGCAGGGGAACTGACGTGAGCATAGAGAACATGCACCAAGGATTCACACACGTATTTGAGTGCACTTTTGAAAGCACAGGAGTCATGGAGTACACTGAACACCCAGCACATATTGAATTTGCAAAGGAAATCTTGCCTGCAATGGAGAAGACACTCATAATCGACTACAAGCCAACTACCGTAAATAATAGCTGAGCATAACAGTTTGGGTGCTTCTTTCGTCGTTAGTTGCACTTCAGAATGTCTGCGCGATAATTTTATTTTAAGACAACCGAATTGAACTTTTATGCTGAATAAATAAATTTGTCCTGTATGTTTTTACCTATTGAGAACAATGGTTCAATTTGGTGCGACGTATTTCAAATAATTTGCTTGTTTTTTTTAAACAAGTTAGCTCCTAATATCCGTTTTAAGTAGAGGATTTTATCGAAAGCCATGACATGGGCTTGGACTAGCAAGTACAGCAGGGGAAGACAATGGCAGGCGCCAGTGCATGCATCTATTGCCATACCATGTCTATGTTTGAAGGAGCTTAACATTCTATTGTCCTGTTTGGAAGAGTTCGATATTTTGAAAAGTAACGAGAAAGAATATAAAAAAAACTAGTAATTTAGTTTCTGGTTTTAACTTATTTTTAGATTATATAACTATGGAATCTTAAAATCTACTAGGTGAAAAAATATATTACTTAACAAGCTAGAAATTATAATTATGCTGTAGCTGTCAGAATCTCCAAACACGGCCTGTATATATGGAGACCAGTTAACGGGCGCTACAGGATCCGGGGATATCCACGGTAGAAAGGCGTGATTAACGCAAGAGGATGCCCGTTTCGTAAACTGATATTTTCCCTAGTCTGATGGATTGATAGATTTTAGGCCTGTTGCTGCCTTCCGTCTCTCTTCCTCTCGATCGTTCACTCTCCTTATGACCCTCGTTGCACTGGACAGGAAGCCGAGTCCATACTCCACAGACGCGCTTTGTATCACCCGCTGACCTCCACATAGCAGGGTATACCATTGATGGACAGGACATCTCATTGCCTGAAAGGGACGTGGATCATGCGCCAGGGTTGCAGGTGCGGGAGGAGTGAAGATGGAGGAAGGTTCTAGCAAGAAGGCAAAGCAAACGGTTTTTTGTCCCCGATTACACGGGAGACAGAAACCAACACAAATCTCTACCCTTACAAAAATTCTCATGAAAGCACCCTCGCGTGTGTGCGTAATGTTGTGGGATATTTTTTTTGTGTTGGCTAGATACACAGGGGTTGAGCTGAAAGTGTTAGCACACCTAGGCCGCACGTGAATACTCGTCCATTAGACCCACCCGTGTCCGACCGCCCGCATGACACGCTTGACGTGTGTGAGTGCACGTCCAGTGATGTTCTTACCTCTCTCGCCATCATTTATGTTGCTCAACCATCCTCCTTGCTCGATCCCGCTGCCAGCCCAAGGATCCACATCGTTATGCTATTCTCCTCTGGCATATTAAACTGCCTTCAAAGTCGTTCTTAAATCTCCTTTTGTACCTTAGCTATTCGAGCTAACGACCATGGCTATTTTCTTCTAGCTATCGTGTAGGAACAATGCTACCTCGTCGGAGCCCAAGAGCAAGAACTAGATGTGGCCGCCATCTCATTTTCGGGCCACTATGGAGCTCCTCTGGTCAAGTGACCATGCCATAAGATCTGCTTGATTCAAGGATACGACAGCCCAAAGAAGCCTCTTGATTTGAGCTGCAACAGTAGAGATTGGCTTCTTCTTCTTCTTCATTTTCTTCTTCTTATTCTTCTTCTTCTCTGGCATATTAAACTGCTACCATTGATTTCTTGCTCTCCGGTGAGCCCTGATCTAAACCCTTGCTCTCACCTTAACAGTGGTAATCACTTATCCCGTAATCGCAAGGGCACAATCGACTCCACAGGCCGCCCTAGTTGGCCAATGAAGGCCAATGGACCATATATGCTGTGTGCCCCATGTTTGAGGCATTTGTCGAACACATAGCTTGTGTAGAAAATCTCGATAATGCTTCTATAATATTAGTGTTAAACCTCCACGGTATTTCTATACTCTTAAGATATATACTCGATTATAACGTTATAAACATATCTCTATCTCTATGGTACGAATTCAATGAAACCATGATATATGTCTCGATGATATTTAGTGTGTGAATGTATGAGATAACCTAGCTAAGCTGAAGCATATAGAGGGTTTGTTTTAAGTTTTAAAATTTAATTTTACAGTTAATTTTAAGGTATTTTCAATATAGGTTTTTATTGTTATCTTTTAATCGCTATTATTTTGATAAGGTGAGGATAGCGTTAGCTTTTACACTAACACGCTTCACGCTTAGTGTGGAGAACGAATTTAATGCTAAAAGTCGGGCCCAAAATACTATGACAAAGCATCGAGCAGCTGCCGCAATTTTTCAACCTAAAATGCGGTAGTCAAACAAACAACGAGCTTACTGGTTCTGACATGCTTATGAGTTGTGATAACTTTGAATCACCTATTAGACAACAGTCCTTAGTGTCACATGCTTATAGACCTTGTTTGTGTGGGCCGAAATCTCTAATCAAGTTGCCATCTGGAATCTTCCGAGACTTTTATATGGTTTTAAATAGCTCCTCGTAGAGTCTCACAATCACGCACGATGTGTTTTTTTTTCTTCCCACGAGATTCTCGCTACGGTCGCCAGCACAGCACGACGCCACACCCATTCCGTGGAGACCGTGGACGGCTCTCTCTCTCTCTCTACACAGTACGCACAAACCCTCCCCAACCGCTTCTAGGCACCGCTTCTACTTCTAACCAAGCCAAACAGGAGATCGAGTCGAGAGCAGAGGGAAGGGGGGAGGAGCGCGCGCGCGCGGGAGCTAGCTAGCGAGTCGGCAGCAAGAAGCCTAGGGCGATGGCGGCGGAGACCCCGGTGGCGGGGAGTGGGGGCGTGGTGAAGCACATCCTGCTGGCGCGGTTCAAGGAGGAGGTGGCGCCGGAGCGGCTGGACCAGCTCATCCGCGGCTACGCCGGCCTCGTCAACCTCGTCCCTTCCATGAAGGCCTTCCACTGGTTGGTGTTCTTGTCTTCCCACCAGCCTGCTTCTCCTCGTACAGGTGCACCGTTTCCCCTTTGTTCGGTGGCTGTGTGGGTGTCGCCTCTGTGACGCGCGGTAGGTGCTCGACGAATGGCGTGCCTGCTTCGGGTTCGGTTAGCTCCCAATAATCTCATATGCGACCGCTGGTTTGGGAGCACTGTGAATTGTCGAATACTAGAACGTAATCAAAGTTCAAAAGAGTGAACGGGTTTTGGTAGCTTTCATGGATCTAGTGAGTCGGTGCTATTTCAACGCACTGGGCAAACTTTTATGTTTGAAAGGAAGGCAAAAGATATGCCTTGTTATATGTTTATAAAGCATAAAGTTTTAGAGAACAAAACTAATTACAAGAATACGGGTTAGAGAACGTAGAGGGTTACTTTCCCGATTGTACTAGCTCTTTCAGGTTTTTTGGCTGCTGCTAGGGATCAAATCCGTGCCTCCTCCTTGATCTTGCAGTCTTGCAGAGCATGGTGCTCGGTAGAGAGGCAGTATGGTTAAAGATTCAGGCTCCCACACCATAAGAATGATTAGGGCTGTTAATAACTAATTTGGTATTCCTGATGTTGATGCCACCTTGAGCCACCATTCGTGCATTGACCCACATCCACTCCAACTGCTCACTTGCATATCATATTGTATAGCGCCATCCAGATTCTCAGAGATTGCACCGTGAAGCAAAGTGAGCAGAGGCGTCGATTTGGCTAGCCTCAAGCTTGCAGGCGCTTAGCTGTCAACTATCTGTTTTGTGTCACTAACCTTCTAAACAATTTACATTTCGGCAAAACTCAGTGAGGAGCTGTTAACACTGAAATTTAGTAAGCTCCGTAGATAGAATTGGAGAGCCGATCAGCTTATAGAAATATACCGATTGATATAGGGAAAGAGTCGATCGGATATATGAGCATGGATTCAGTTATGTAAGATTATCCAAATAAGGTCGGATCTGAGAAGTCGTGGAAGTCACGACATGGTTTTTTTATCTTTTTAAAATATATCTTATAAGATAGTCAAGTTTAGTTAATTTTGTTTACTTATTAGAGAGATTTTCCTTTTCTATTTAGAAAATAATATCCGAAGGTTGTTTGTAACCATATCAGACTCGTGTAATGTCAAGGTATAAATATAGACTGCTTAGAAGTTTATAAATCATCCATCACATATCAATTCAATCTCAATGTATCGTCACCCTAGTTTATCTAGGTTTTACCGGCGAGTTCTGGCTCTCGAGACGGGGCTGCATCGGCTAAGTCCGATCTTCGGCGAAAGGATAAGTCCTGCTACTATCCTGGTGTATCCGCTCTATCTAAAGCTGTATCGGTTAGGTCCAATCTCTTAGTCCGATCGGATACACCACATCACGCTCGCGTGGGTTTTATCGGCTTATTGTGCTCTTCTGCTGTCATCGATCTCATACTGTATCGGTTAGATCTGACCTACTAGACTGCTGATAGTGGATTGAGTCGTAAGCCGATAGGTCTTTATATGATGTTTCATCGGAGTGGCTAGCTGATGAGTTATCTAAACACAGAACCTCATGCCTAGTTTATCGGCTTATCAGTCGATATACATATATCTTGCTCAGCGATTATTCACTAGCAATCGATCTGGCTCTATTAGATTTGGTATCAAGACTTAGCGGGTTTTGTTTTTCCCATCGGCTCAGCTAGCCAATAAGTCTACTTATATGCTTGCATCAGACCCATAGCCGATAGCAGCCGATTCGTTCACCCGGTCTCTCTATCGTTATATTTGATCTAGTCTTCGTCGTCTCAGTGCCGTTAGCCTTAGTCTCATATTGTCTTGGTTTGGTCCGATCTATCGAGACTAGCTCTAACGGTACTGTTATGCTGGTCGTTGAGTCTCGTATCTTTGGGAGATCGAATCTCGCTCTTTACTATTCATCACGTACTCTATTCGGAGCGTCATCGGCTTTATAGATAATGAATCATTTACTTTATTCCTCGCCATTCACATATGTCGTCATCGGCTTTCTAGTCAATGTATGAGCACTACAGTTGCTATCGGCAACCAGCCGATAACAGGGATGCATTGGGCTCAGCCGATGGCTATCCTAACCCTATAAGCAACTAGCCGATAGCAGGAGTCCATATCGGACTATCGACCGATTGTCTCTATGATCTAACTCTATATGTATTCATTGTTAATTAGAGAATTGATTTGCATGCCTACAACTGTAGCAACCTAACAAAGACTCCTCGAAGCCAAAAAACTTGCGTTGGAGCGAAGTAGACCTCTGAGGCCTCGGCGTGTTTGGGCGCGATCACATTGGACCTCCATCGGACCTTCATCGGTGAACACAGAGGACTAATTTCGCTTGAACATATCCTTTGGCATGCTCAGTAGGACCATCGGGAGTGCACTCTAATGAACCGAAAGACTTGCGCTGGAGCTAAACATACTTCTCAGGCCTCGGCGTGTTCGCGCGCGATCTCATTGGACCTCCATCGGCTCACGTTTGTGCTTCCTCTCGGCACGCCTCTCCGCCAGGTCCGATCACCCCGCGTGCGCGCGAACAGGAGCTTAGGTTTGAGGTTGTCTCTTGAAGACCTGTCGGCTGCAAGTTTGCAAGTCATTTGGCATGATTTTAAGGTGATTATGGCTGATAGCATGTTGGCACCCATGGAGAAATCGCCAAGCTCAACATGTTCGTCATTGCAGAAATTGAGATACCTCCTAGTGATAGGATGGGTATGGGCCAAACAATGGATATTCATTTATCTCCTTTAATTTAACTCAACTCAATACAACCTTTTAGTCCCACGCAAGTTGGGTAGTTTAGAGTTGAAACCCAACAAGAATCTTCAAATCACGGTTCAGTCACGTCAATAGTTGTTTTCCAAGCATTTCTATTCAAGTATAGATTTTTAGATATATCCTACTCTTTCAAGTCCGTTCTTATTATCTCTCAATGTTATTTTTGGTTTTACTCTACCTCTTTTCTCATTATTATTTTGATTTAGGATTCTACAATATAGTGGCGCCTATGGGGGTCTCCTTTGGACATGGCCAAATCAGCTCAACTGATGTTAGACAAGTTTTTTCTTCAATTGGTGCTACCACTAATCAATCATGTATATTTTTGTTCTAGACTCGATCCATTCTTATATGACTATAAATCTAACGTAGCATACGTATTTCTTCAACACTCAGCTATTGACACATGACGTCTTTTTTAAATCAATATTCTGCTTCATATAGCATAATAGGTCTAATCGCTGTTCTATAAAACTTAATTTTTAGCTTCTACGGTATCTTTTTATCATAGAGGATGCCAGATTCTTAGCGCCACTTCAACTATCCTGCTTTGATACAATGTTAACGTTCGCATCAATATCTCTATCCATATGTAGCATCGATCCTGAATATCGAAAAGTGTTCTTAGGTACTATTTAGCCTCCTAAACTCATATCTCCCTTTTCGTATGCAATAGTGCCAAAGTCACATCTCAATTATTCAGTCTTAGTTCTGCTTGCTTTAAAACCTTTGATTCAAGAGTCTGCCATCTATAACTCTAGTTTTCTATTTACTCATATATGGCTCTAATTAATTAGCACTACATCATCTGTTAAGAGATATCTATTTGTATGTTTCTTGTAAGCTCATCCATTACTAATACAAAGAGATAGGAGCTTAAAACTGATATATAATGTAGTCATATTTTAATCAGAAAGTAACGTGTTATCATCATTTGTTCGTACACTAATTATAGTATTGTTGTATATATGCTTGATGAGAGAGACATATTTTGTTGAGACTTTATATTTGTTTAAAAACCACCACATAACATTTCTTGGTATCTAGTCGTAAGTCTTTTTCAAGTCAATAAAAATCATATGTAGTTTCTTCTTCTGCTCTCTAAACTGTTTTATAATTTTCTTATTTAAGAAAATTGCTACTATGGTTGATCTTTCGAGCATGGAACCAAATTGGTTCATAAAGATCCGATCCTCTCAAACGGTGTTCAATAACTCTCTTCCATAGCTTCAGTATCTTATTAACTTAATTTCTCGGTAATTAGTACAACTTTAGATATCTCTCTTATTCTTATAGATTGGTACCAATATATTTTTCCTCCACCTCTTTAGGTATCATGTTCGATTGAAAAATATTTTTGAACAACTTGGTTAGCTATACTATAGCTATATCCCCAAAATATCTCCACAACTTGATTGAAATACCCTTAGGGCCTATCGTCTTATCCCTTTCATCCTTTTCAATTTTTATCTAATCTCGTATTCTTGGATCCTCCTTACAAAGCTCCTATTAGTGTCATCCAAAGAGTCGTCCAATTGAACAGTGGTGTCTTCTTTCCCACGATTGAACAAATTATTAAAATATTCTTGCCATTTATATATAATCCCATTCTGATTCAGCAAGAGCTGTCCTCTCTCATCCTTAATACACTTAACTTGGTTGAGTCCCTCGTCTTCCTATCATGAGCCCTAGCTATTCTATAGATATCCTTCTCTCCTTCTTTCGTACTTAGACATTGATATAGATCCTCAAATGCACGCCCCTTTGCCTTGCTGACAACTCGTTTTCTGGTCTTTCTTGCTATCTTATACTTCTCCATGTTGTTCTCATTTCTATTATGATACAATTATTTATAGCATTATTTCTTCTCCTTAATAACTCTTTGCACAGTCTTTAGTTTCGTATCCACTCCCTTTGGTTACTCCAAATACCTTTGAAGCAATATTTCGTATGCATATTGTTATCTTCTTGCACATATTATTTACATCTTCTTTCTTTCAAGAGGCCTCCTAATCTTGCAATTTTGGCTTGTTTATCCCTACGAGCATCTACTAAAAAGTGAAAGTCAGCCACCACCAGCTTATATTGAGAAACCACACATTCTCTAGGTATAACCTTACAATTAGTGCATAAGAGGCTTAAGGATGGTGTGGTAGAGATGAGAAGGCAAAGGGGATAGAATCATTTTAGTTAAACTTGCCATTAGTGATGTAGTCTTAAACGCAATTAGTTCATATACCACTCAAGTAGACTAGAATGAGTGCTAAGAGACATTTCTAAGAAGACTTAGATAGTTTGGTTAGAGCTGTATTTAACAACAAAGAGCTTTTTATAGAAGATCTTAATGGTCATATAAGGTGCAACAGGTATAGGTTTCGAGGCAGCACATAGAGGTTTTGGATATGGTGATAGGACTCAAGAGGGAGAGGGAATCTTAGACTTTGCTATAGCTTTTAATCCGATAATAGCCAACACTTTAAGAGAATCTCATTTACTGACTTTTAGTAGCGGTTAATACTCTAGCTAGATTAACTTTGTCCTTATTAAAGAGAGGTGTTAATACATGTAGGCGTGTGAAAATACTCTTTGTTTTGGAGATATTTAAATGCCTAACATTATAAAATGGATGTATTTTTACAATTATCAGTTTGAGCAACCATGAAAAAACCTTGACGGTGTCAAGGCTAATGCAGTATTGGGGATTTCCGATCTTTCAATGAGAGAACGATGACTTCGATTTGTGGGAGTAGACATTGGCGGTTTGACTACATCTACCATAGCGGGCACTACGCCTTGGCAACTGGTACCCCCAACTCTAGATTGTTGCTTTTGCCATGCCAAGAACAACCTTGAATCTGCTAGCAATCGAAGAACAAAACAAGAATAAGTTGACAAGGAAATAGTCATAGCACATGCCAAAAGATGAATATGATACACACAAAGTTGGGGTTCTGAATACAAGTATTTGGGTGGTCTAGTTGACAACGTTATTACAAGGAAGTAACTAAAGCTAAACTTTCATCTAAACAAAAACCCAAGTTTCAAATGGTGGCTACTAGGGGTTTATATAGGAGGAAAAACGACTACGAGGGGTTGTGGGAGCAACCCTAGCCTTTGTTGACCCCTAATAGGTTCTACTAAATACAAGGCCCAAGCCCCACTTTCTAGTGCGAATATTGTTTTGCTTATTCTGAGCAGCTCCGGTCGAATTTGATGGTGAGACTGGACACATCTGAAAGTAGGCAATGAGATCTTTCCAACAAGTTCTCATTTGCCCCCATTGCCCTTCGGAGTGAAGAGCTTTGACTTCATTAAAGTGGCGCTACTAGTTTTGTTCATTAATTTGGTTTCTCTCCCATATTCGTAAGAACAAGTAGATCATAACAACCAGTTAGTAGCACCCAATTCAGAGAAGGACTTATATGAATAACTAGGATCAACTTTACCTAATAATTAATTTCATGAGTTTGAGCTCTAGTCATTGGTCCTTGCTATGCAATAGGCATGGTTGTATCGTTGGAAGGATGTCCTCATCAAAGGCTTACAATTTCATGCCAAATAGTGATAAGTTCAAGTCATTTTTTCATAGAAAAAAGATCGAAACCATGCAATAAAATGTAAAATGGTAGTAAAGATAATTATAGAAGTATATGTAGTTAGATGCCAATGATAGAAATGCCAAACATAGTAAAAGAAATGACTTTCCTAATGTATTATACGGATTATACCAACAATTAGATTGGAAAAAATGCGATCAAACGCTAAATTCAATAATTTGACGCTCATAAACACAAAATGATGATCAAATCACCGACGCGTGACACTTTTCCTACTGTCACCGACTAAGAACATCAAGGTGCGCCCCCCTTAGAGGACTAACGCGGTAGTCAAACTAACATGAAAGTTTGGTTAATCAAGCAAATGGATCTCCAAGTGAAAACCATTATACTCTTAACTACTAAAATTGCCTTTACCTTTAAGTTCTATGATCTTTGCTGTGAATGTGCCGTGTGCAAGGAGTTAACAAATATTGGTCTTTTGGCATTTCATATATTTAGGGACTTATATTGTCTTGTTTATGCATTGTAACAAGAAAGCATGGAATCATGGATACCAATTATATTGTGCCCACTAGGACAATTAGTTTTGTGTGTTTCATAACAGACGGTGTTTTTTTTTTGCAACTAGGAAGGAAGCCTGTGCACATGTGCGGACATATTATTTAATTAATGTTTTATAAACTTTATTACTCTAAATATTTGAATACTTAATTTTGGATGATTGTTAACTGAGCTTTAATTTTATTTTATACCTATGATCTTTTTCTTAATATATTGTTTCTGAACGTTTTGAATGTTGGTTATGATTTTGTTGTAAGGATTCTCGAAACACATAGATCTAAACTGAAATCACTCAAAATTATGGAATCTAGAATTTATGATCAATTAATCAACATGCAACAATAGAGTTGGTTCCTATGTATATTTAATTCTTTTGTTAATGCAATTTGTACTTATCTTATTAATACACTAGAATTGGCAAATGAGGTATATCATAGCTTGCAAGCTACTCAATTCTAATTATACTAAATACAACACAATTGTGATGCCTGGACTTTTCTCTAATTTATTATAAGCCTCAAAACAGTCTTAGGAAAGAAGCCCACACACAATTGTGGGCATTTTATTTAATCTTTTTTATAAATTTAATTACTGTGAAGGTATGAGTATTTAATTTTAGGTGAATTTATGACACAATTGTGATGCCTAGACTTTTCTCTTATTTATTATAAGCCTCAAAAGAGTCTTAGAAAAGAAACCCATGCATAATTGTGGGCATTTTATTTAATATTTTATAAATTTTATTATCGTGAAGATATGAGTATTTAATTTTACGTGAATTATATTTATAACTTTAAGTTAGTCTATTGTATAATTGCTCTCATGCGTACCATCTGTACACATGGCATGCGAGATGCGTACAATGTGAAAATTGTGCAAAGAAAATCTTGGTGTTCTCTTCCAATCAAAATCATGTTACTTAGGCACATGATATAGTGACCATCTAATTGAGGATGGATTAAATGGTTGATATTTTGGGGGTTTTTTTCATATTTTTTAGAAGCCCTAAAATTAAAAAATATTTGATGGATTTTTGGCACATATATTTATATACAAGCAAAAAATCACCTACACAAATTGTGTGGCTAGCTAGAATAAATGTTAACGGTTGCTTGATATGTTTGATTTTTTCCTTGGAAATAAATTTTATTTGATTAAAACCGAAACCATATAAATATCATTAGCATGAAGAGTATGTATAATTTTTTGTGTTCCTTAGCTAAAGTCTAATCTTGTTTTGTGAATTCCAATTATCAAAAGAGTATATTATTGTCACGGGGATTCATGTCAATAAGATTAGTATGATTTACTTTCATGAGTTAACCAAACTAAATTAAACATCATATGTATTTAATAGAAAGTTTTTGGTTTGACTAATTTAGTTTTTAGCAATTCAAAGCAGCTTGCATTATCCTTCTTAATAGTGGCTTCTTCATTTCTCTTAGTATGAGTGAAGTTTGTCTCACACATGACATGTCAGAAACACCACTCACTACTCATAGATGGCCTTGATGCCTTGATGTCCACTTGTTTCTCAATGACATCTCATTACTTGCCCTAGTATCTCCCTTTGTTTGCTTGACACAAAAGAGACATGGATATTCCTTTCATTCTTCTTCAACTTGTTATTTAAGATATTAAATTGGGCTCCAAAGAACATGGTTGTTGTTCATATTTTCTAATAATATATTCATAAGAAAAATATTAAAAATATAACTACATGGAAGTATGTTTTATGATAAATCTAAAGATATTGTTTTGATGTGTTATTATTTGAGAACGTAGGGAGTAAATGTTGGAAATATTACTCAATCAGATTTTTAGTATATTTCATGATATTGTAGATATAATTTACCTATGTATCTCACAAGTGATATTTGATGATATAGTCGACATGGTCAAATGCCTTTTTTTTCCTCTTTGTTACTTGATGGCAAATGTGTGCACCTGATCTTAAATAGTTATAAGTTGATGCACAGGTGCCTCATGATTTTTGGGTATGTGTCTATATGTCTAAATGATACATGGGTATATGTTGGACATAAAATTGATACCTTAGGTTATCCCTATATGGGCTGAGTCTAAACTGTATTAAGCGTTTTAATAAAGAATATATTTAAGTTTAAACTCTATACAGATATCATCTTTTTCTTGTTTTTTAGACATTGAAAAGGTCCTAGAGAAAATATTCGATATTTTCTTTTTCTAACAATATATTTGTAATACTCTCTTTGCCAATTTTTCATTGTCTTTTAGACATCGACACAGTTTACAACAGTTTACAAATAAAATGCTTAATCTTATTTTAAAAAGATTAAACAAATAAAATAAAATTATTTTGGATATGCCAAAATTTTTGATTTAGTTATGCATGTTTGTAAAGTGATATATGATAATATGAATGATTTTTTAGATGACATGCAAAAAGTGAGGATATGACACAAATAATTTTTTTACAAGTTAATATATAGTCAATATGGGTCTTAAATTGCTAATTAAATCACAATGAATATAATAATGTACTTGGATATATAATTTAGAATATGTAGTTATATAAAATTTATTATCATGTCCAAATTATCCTAACTAACATTAGCATAAAAATAAGAGTGGGAAAAGGGGAGTGGACGCCTCGGTGCATGGAGAGTACGTACGTATGTACCCATGCAAGAGATGGAGAGAGAGGTGGCTTAAAATAATGGATCCAATTATTTAAAGGAAAATCAACTGTCATACGTTTTTCTTTTTTCTTAGAATTTTTAGGATTTTTTTTATTTTATTAGAGTGCCATGTGGCAGTTTAGGTGCGTTTATTGGAGTGTTGTCACATGACAGCTTAGAAGCATTTATAAGATGTTTAATGGATTTTTAGTATATAAAATGTATATGAGAGTATTCGAGCACTATGCAAAAGAAATGGAAAATATCCTGTGGTTTTTATCTCACGCCGGTTTTCCAAGGAAACTATAATTTATTACATGAACAGGTTTCTGGAATAATGAAGAAAAGAGGCAAGTATCTTCCAGTCATCTACTAGTGTGACAGACCCCCCTCCCTAGGTCAGGAGACCAAGACATCAGAACATTGTGGCAGTTATCATAGTTATGATATAGTACATCTACACAGGTCCCATTAAACAACATTGGTGTACCCACATTTCACACTGTCTAGGTTTCACTGGCCAATATAAACCCTTCTAATGGCATTTACAGTTTGTCGCCACAATCCTTTCCCATGGTCAATAGTTTCCGCCATCATTTGCATAAGATTCAGTTTACCAACCTTAGAGATTTAAAACTGAATCCTCCATTCTACTTTGGGATGCACTCCTGGCCCATTTGACCAAGAGAACTCTTTTTGGAGTATAGAGTAGATTTTTTCATAACGTTCCAATATGCCATATGGGACATTTGTGAATTCATTTTCCCTGGTGCAAACTTGTTACATTGATGATCCATTTCTCAACCCATCAGTTTCTAAATGTGCTGTTTAATTTGCAGGGGAACTGACGTGAGCATAGAGAACATGCACCAAGGATTCACACACGTATTTGAGTCCACTTTTGAAAGCACAGAAGGAGTCAAGGAGTACATTGAACATCCAGCACATGTTGAATTTGCAAACGACTTCTTGCCTGTATTGGAGAAGACCCTCATAATCGACTACAAGCCAACTGCCATAAAAAACAGCTGAGCATAACAGTTTGGGTGCTTCTTTTGTCGTTAGTTGCACTTCAGAATGTCTGCGGGAGAATTTTATTTTTAGTTATCCAAATTTGAACTTTCATGCTGAATAAATTTGCCTTATATGTTACCTATCGTGAACAGTTGTTCAATTTGGTGTACGTAATCCAAATAATTTGCTTGTTATGTTTCAAAAAGTTAGCTTCCAATTATGTACTTGTTAACCAGAGTTTTCCTTTAAGCACTCGCAGTTTTTACTGTAGTCCAAATAATTTTTTCGATATTTCAAATACGTTAACCTCTGTATTATCCAAGATTTTGTGCGGTAAAAGTTGTGTGAGTTTTTCAGAGCTGAATTGTATAACCAAGAATAATAGGAGAAGAGTATACTTCGTGGTTCTCCAAATCAATAGGTGTCCTTTATGTTAACTTGAACTTTATTGTCCTCTATCAAACCTTAGATGGAGTGCTCTGTCGTCAACAGACCTGTTTGGAGTCCACTGAGTTTTCCTCTTCTTGGCAGAACTCCATTAATCATGCATAGATAAAAAATTTTAGAGCTCCTAAGTAGAAAAAAGATTTAATTCCTCTATTCTTGAACTCAGAAAATAGATGTTACTTTACAATGTGCAGTCAAACCAAAACTGTATTCACTAATACACAAAGTAATACGATTTTGTCACATGAACATGGCACTAGCAGATTGTATTTTCAGAGGTTATTGTTCAAGACGGTAATAATCAATGCTATATGTAACGAGGACCATGTTGATGTCTTCTTATACAGTAGCATATGAGAGGATTGATTTGATGATCTCCCTTAATGGTAAATTAGTATTTTACGGTTAGGAGGGTTGGCGTGTATGGACTGTTGTGGCGTCTGGTGAGAACAGATGAAGTGGGGAGAGAGAAGTAATGCTTGATCGGAAGAAATTTACCATTAATTTTACTTTGAGGTTAAATCGGGAAAACAAATATTAACATACTATATAACACCCCGCGTGTTAGCTACGAAAAGCTGTAGAGCGATTAGAATGAAATTCTTGAGAGATGATTTAAGTGAAGACAATGGTGCATACAAAGTACTAAAATAATTATATTTATAAATAATCAACGTAGCAAAATAAAATAGATGACAAATGCCTAAGCATTGCACACACATCTGTAATTTCGTAGAACACAGTACGAACATGTAAATAAGAGAAATATAGATGCTTTGTACAGGTAGCTGGTTGGACAACAATTTATGAGAGAAGAGACCATCCATTTATATTTTGTTAGACAACATTTGGAGGAAAGCTAGAGTTTAATAACAAATTATACTTTGAAATGCAATAAATTGTGTATATGAGTTTGACCGAACGAAACAGCTCAAGCACTTCTTTAGTTGCTGCACAAACACGCATTGGCGCCACGTCAAATATTGTATTTTTTTACACAATCTGTGATAATTAACATCATTGGGGGAAAACATGTGGAAAGGGGAACTCTAGAGCGAGCTGCAGGCTCCGGCACGACGAGCAAGGATGGCAGCGATAGGGTAGACGGGCGTACAACAATGGTAGTAGATCTGCATGGAGGAGAAGAGGACGATGAACATTAGCGATCGCGGCAGCCTAACGATGAGGCACATTAGCGATGACGGTGGGATGGAGGCAGTGAGGAAGAAAGCGACAACGGCAAGGCGGAGACATCACGGGTGCGTCGATGACTAGATGTAGAGGGGACGACAAAATTGACCTCTCCAAGGCTAGATCTGGCCATCCCTATCCTAGATCTAGCAAGTTAGAGGCAGCTTGATCAATGTGGAGGTGACCATCAAGTTGGAGAAAGAGGTGCAAGTGACCATTGGAGGTGGAGATGGCCAATGAGTCAGAGTTAGAGATGTAGATGACCAGCGGAGGTGAAGGTGTAGGTGATCGGTGAGTTAGAGATAGAAGTGTAGCGGTGCAGGTGGCTAGTGGAGGTGAAGGTGCAGGTGGTTAGCAAGTCAGAGATGAAGGTATGGGTGGCCGACATCCATTTTGGCCGAAGGTGGCTAGCAATGGCCAAAGAAGCAGATGGCTAGTGGGGCGTAGCTAGTGCGGGTAGGTGGTCAATAGAGTTGCTGTATGGAGAGGCCAAACAATGGCTGGTGTAGTTTGTTTGGTTGGAAAGTCATAGGACACGGTGAACAACAACGTGAATGGCAGCCTGGTCAACGACGAGGGATCCTGCGTCTAATTGGGTCTTCTCCTGTTCCTTAGAGCTCCTCCCCTTTTTTTGATTGGTTTGCTTCTAAACTCTGATCGTGGGGAATTCCATGGCAAGGGTAAGGTGCTAGTTCAATTGGAAAGGTTTTGCTTGGTGGAGATCAAGTGACCGTCAACACTGTATGCACTTTGAAAGTTTCTTGCGGTGGTGAGGTGTTCGGTTTGGTGGAGAGATGGTGCATGAGGCTCTCACAGCGCAACCATCAGTTGGTGTGTTGGGGTAAAGTCGGAGCTGCTTGCCTGAGTGTAGAAAGCTCGACAATGATAACCCTCATACTCTTTCATCTTGTAGCGTCAAAGGAGCTATTGTGCAAGTGGCTTCCTAGCATGGCTATGCATTGGTGTGTTGGGGTGGAGTCAGAGTTGCTTGCTAAGGGTGACAAGCTAGGTAATAATAACCCTTATCTACTTTCGTCTTGGCAGCATAGTGATGGACTTGGTGCTCGTAGTTGGCATGGAACGATAATCTAGGTGAAAGTCCTAGTTGGTCTTTGACTAGAGTCGACGACGATGATGCCGTTTCCTTCTCATAGGCATCATCGCTTTGCTCTTCTCTAATGCTCAGATGAATGTTCTTTGTGTCTTAACACTTTCTTTCTCCTTAGTGGCTTCGTATAGAAGGCTCTACCCCATGTTTTCTTGGTTGTTTTGGTTGTCTAGACCTTGCCCTATATTTTCTTGGTTGTTTTGATTGTTTAGTCGGTGGTTTGATTATAGGAAGTTGAAGCTGCTCTTTTGAGCTTGGCAACGATGACTTTGTATAGGTTTTTGGCTATTTTTCTCTAATCAACCATGCGTCTGTGAGTTTTTTGAGTCCGATTTTCGCTCAAAAACTAGCCAAGTCTCTTCTTAAATAAAAACAAGCAATCTATGTTCTCTTTTGAGGTTTACCAAAATATCTAATCAACCGAGCAACAATATTGAATGGTTTAGAAAGTTGGTAGATGACAATAAAAATACTCAGTAAGGCACAATCTATTGCCTCCCAGTACAGAGGAAAAAGAGTCAACTCAACTCAACTCAACTCAGCCTTTTAGTCCCCAGTAAATTGGGATATGCTAGAGTTAAAACCCAACAATAATCTCCAACTCACGATTCAGACACATTAATAGTTGTTTTCCAAGCATTTCTGTTCAAGTATAGATCTTCAGTTATATTCCATCACTCTCTATGTTAATTTTGATTTTTCTATAACTCTTTTTATATTAAAATCTTGACTTAGAATTTCACAATATACTAACGTGTTTGGGGTCTCTTTTAAACATATTTAAACCAACTCAATCGATGTTGGACAAACTTTTTATCGTTAATTGGTGCTACCCCTAGTCGATCACGTATATCCTCATTTTGGATTTGATCCATTCTTGTATGACCACAAATCTAACGTAGCATACGTATTTCTATAACACTCAGTCATTGAAATGCGTATGCTACAGGCTAGACACCTCTGGGCCTTTGACAAACCATTCATGATAAAATTAAGGGGATGCATATAACCCATCTTTAATGCTTCCTCCATCTTACTAACTTTTAAAGTAAATTTTATTCTAAATTAGGTTATGTAAAAGTAATTTTTGCTACTAAACTATCCATACTACCCCTAATATCACTTATTATATTATAGTCCGAGTCTACACCTCACCTATGCTAAGAAGTCAAATAAGTTTTTCTATTTCTCTCCTTAATATAAATACCATCACCTAAAACTTGCTATATTTTAGAATGAAGGAAGTATTTTGTTACAAAAGAGTTATATTAATCTCTGCAAAATGAAATGCAATGATGATATAAGAAAAACACTCACCTTGATCATGCTTGTTCCCACAAAAAACTTTTACTACATAGAGCTATTTCAGTAAACTGCATACATGGAACAGTATGCTGAAACAGAGCATTTTATTTTACTTAGAGTGAGTTTAGCACTTTCTTGCTCACGTAAAATAAGATAAGTTATTAGTGTACGATTAATATATGGCTACTGAGTTGACAGTGGGCATCTCTAGTTGAACAATCGTCAAAAAATACAGTAAGCCACCCACCCTAAGGTTTGAGATCAGCTTACAGCCACCACCTCTAGCTGAGAGTTCTTCACCAATTCAACATAGAATTCCCACTACACCTGACAGTACAAATCGAGCATATATTTATGCCCTTGCCTAACATGATATCTACATTGCGCACAAACTGTCAAGTTTATGTACATGATATCTACATGTGACTATACTCCTAACTCGCGAGTCTATTTCATCAAATGTGAGAGAAATAAAAACAATTACTTTGACATTCATATTCTAATTCTATCCTCAAATAAAAACAATAACTAATCTATCCACCTCCATCATAACAAAATAAAATTAAACATTACCAATATAAAAAAATAGACCATCATATATTCCTTACAAAAACTTGTCCATCTACAACATACATTACCACCAATCCACCATGATTTAAACATGACCCTGAATCAAACAAATTATAAAAATTTCATCTAAACTTACAATGCCTACCAAGTCATCCTATAAATAATTATATAATTTGCACATATACAAACAATTCTCATCCACGCAAAATTCCAACCCCTAAATTAGCAATACACTTATCTCAGTCATACTTTGGGCCAAAAAAAAGCCTTCTAGGATTTCATCCTGATCTCCAAAATCTAGTACAACTGACAAAAAGAAAGGGAACCGGAGGAACATACCCTTGCTTGTCAACTTGCCCACGAAATCCAATGTAAAAGGGATCTAAATCAATCAGATTTAAGTGATTTTGAGAGAGAGAGGAGCTCAGCTTTCTTAGTTGGCTGCGAAGTGGAAGACAGGGTCTGCGCAGCCCTCTTGCAGCTACACGGGCAATTTAGCCCTAGGAGATCGGTGTCAATGGTGCCATTGTGAACAGTGAGTTCACTGCATATTCAATTTTCTGGTTTTTTCTAAGAAAGATGAAAGCATCTTGCATACCTTGTTTGCAGAAATATTTATGCAAAGCAGTAGCATCATAATATAGGTGACACATAAGTGAACACTACCTTGAGGTATCATTTCCCCATATTTTTTATTTTGCTCAGATTGTCTTGTAGCCATTTGTGTGAAAAATGAGAGCTACAGATATTCAGTATAGGCCTCAAGAATGAGATGCCATTCTAGAGAACACACTAGTGCAACAAAGGGCCTTGTTACTCTTGTAATGTGTAAACAAGATTTATGTTGTGAAGGATGTAGAAATGTGTATAGTGACTAAGAATCTAAAAGCATATAAGGGGGGTCGGGTCTATATATATACAACCCAGACCAGTGGTCTGTCTAACACCCCCCGTAGTCGTAGCGGGAGGGGAACGGACGCAGAGACTGGACCGAAAATTGGTGAACAAAGTCATGGCAGGCCTTTGGTTATTATATCGGCAAACTGATGTATCGATGGTATATGGAGCACCTGAACTTGTCCTAATGCGACCTTATCATAGACAATATGGATATCGATCTCGATGTGCTTGGTGCGTCGATGATGGACCAGGTTGGCGGTCATTTAGACGGTACTGACATTGTTACAGTAGATGACGGTCATGGTGGAGAGGGTGCACGGAGCTCTTGGAGAAGCTAGCGAAGCCAGCAGCACTCGGCGATGGCGTGGGCGACAGCACGGTACTTGGCTTCGGCGCTGGATCGGGACACTGAGGACCAGGATACGAGAGTGTCACCGAGGTAAACGCAGTAGCCGAACGTAGAGCGTCGAGAGTTGGGGCAGCCTGCCCAGTCCACATCGGAGTACGCGATGAGGGAGTCGATGGGGCTGAAGCTGAGATGCAGCCCGCTAGAGAGGGTGCCCTTCACATAGCGTAGGATTGGCTTGAGCAGCGCGAGGTGAGGTTCGCGCGGAGCGGGCATGAAGAGGCACACTTGCTAGACAGCGTACGTGAGGTCAGGCCGGGTGAGGGTGAGGTATTGAGAGCCCTGGTAAGACTCCGATAGTGAGAGGGATCAGCAATGAGTGCGCCATCGGCAGCAGAGAGTTTGGCTCGAGTGTCAACTGGGGTGGCCGTGGGGTGACAATCAGCCATGCTCGCACGCTGGAGGAGGTCAATGGCGTACTGGCGTTGGGAAAGAAAGAGCCCGTGGGAGGAACGGGTTACGAAGATGCCAAGGAAATGGTGGAGAGGACTAAGATCGGTCATGGCGAACTCAGAGTGGAGTCAGGCCATGATCTGGTCGAGGAGAGATATCGAAGACGCTGTAAAGACAATGTCATCGATATATAGAAGTAGATAGGCAGTGGCGAAGCCGATATGAAAAGTGAACAGGGAACTATCGGACGCAGAGGCCATGAAGCCAATGTGCCAAAGATAGGCAGCAAAGCGCTGGTACCAGGCACGAGAGGCTTGTTTTAGGCCGTAGAGAAAGCGTTAAAGAAGACAGATGTTGTCGGGACAAGAAGGGTCGACAAAGCCTGGGGGCTGCTGGCAATAGACTGTTTCCGTTAGGTGGCCGTGAAGAAAAGCGTTCTGCACGTCTAGCTGATGGATCAGCCAGGAGCAAGAGGCAGCCAAAGTGAGGATGACTCGGATGGTGGCGGGTTTGACGATGGGACTGAAGGTCTCGTCGTAGTCGACACCGGGTCGTTGGGAGAAACCTCGGACTACCCAGAGAGTCTTGTGACGGGCAAGGGAGCCATCGGCGTGGAATTTGTGTTTGAAAATCCACTTACCGGTCACAATGTTGGCGCCGGGAGATCGGGGAAAGAGGCGCTAGGTCTCGTTGTCCATTAGAACCTTGTACTCGTCGGCCATGGCCACGCGCCACTGAGGGTTGGCCAGGGCTGAGCGAGATGTCATCGGGATGGGTGAGATAGAGCTGTGGACAGCGGAGAGACCATAGCGCTGAGTGGGGCGGAGAGACCCGGTCTGGGAGCAGGTGACCATATGAGAGGTAGAGGGAACTGGAGCCGATGGGGGTGTGGGAGTAATGGAAAGAATTGGTCGGGTGGGGACATCATTGGCTCCGAGTCGGCGACTGTAGACGAGAGGAAAAGAAGGAATTAGATCGGCCTGAGCCGATGGGGTCAGGTGGGCCGAGTGGTCCGATCGGTCCGATAGGGATGGATCAGCTAATAGGGTGGGGAGAGCCAATGGATGTTGAGAAGCCGATAGAAGTGGGGTGTCCGATGGAAAGGGAATGGTATCGGCTGAAGGATAAACAGGATCGGTATCGGTCGGTGGAGGTGGGGCTGATATGGGTCCGATGGTTGGGACATCGGACCGAATAGTGGTGGGATATGTGAAGGGTAAGTCCTCAGCAGCGGCCGATGAGGGGGGCCGATGGAGGGGACAGTGGAGGAGACCTGGTCGGCACAGTGTTAGTGAGGAGAAAGTCAAGATCATTAGAGGGGGATCTCGGATGAAGTAGACCGAAGGGAAACATGTCTCATCAAAAATGACATGATGAGAGACGATGACCCGTCGGGTGGAAAGGTCGAGACATCGGTATCCCTTATGAGAGGTGGGATAGCCAAGGAGAATACAGGCGGTGGAGCGGGGAGCGAGTTTGTAGGAAGCTGTGGCGGTGAGGTTTGGATAGTAGAGGCACCCGAAAACACGAAGGTGGGAGTAGTCGGGCGCCGTGCGGTAGAGAATGGCATAGGGAACGTTGTTTTGAACGGAGGAGCATGGGCGCCGATTGAGAAGATACGTTACAATAGCCAGAGCTTTGGCCCAATAAGTGACAGGTAACTGAGCGTGAAGTAGCATGGTGCGACTGATGTTGTTGAGGGTACAAAGGAGGCTTTCGGCTTTGCCGTTCTGAGGAGAGGTGTAGGGGCAGGAGAGCCGAAGATGGATGCCCTGCGAGGTGAGGAGGTTTGTAACGGTACAGTTAATGAATTCCGTACCGTTATCGGCTTGTAAAGCCTTAATGGAGAGGTTGAACTGAGTGGACACATACGTGACAAAGTGAGTAAGGTGAGAGACGACCTTGGATTTGTTGATGAGCAGAAAGGTCCAGCAATAGTGTGTGTAATCGTCAAGTATAGCGATGTAATACTGATTACCAGAACACTTTTAACTGGAGACATTCATACATCATAATGTATAAGTTCAAATGGACGCGAGGTACAGGAAAGAGAACTAAAAAATGACAGACACACATGTTTGCCAAGTTGACATGTGTGGCAAACTATGGAGCTGCTGTGGGTACATCGGATAGAGGCGCTGCGACGAAGGGTGGCGACAGCGTCGGGGCCGGGGTGGCCGAGGCGAAGGTGTTAAAGGTTGGTGGAGAGGGCGACGCTGGTGTGTGGAGTGGACGGCGCAGCGGGAATGGTGTAGAGGTCTTTGCCATTATTGCAGCGAAGGATCTGTTGTTGGGTTGGGATATCCTTCACAGAGAAACCAGACGCATCAAATTCGATGGAGCAGTTGTTGTCTCTTGTGAATTGACGAACAGATATAAGATTGTGAATAAGAGAAGGTACGATAAGAACATTGCGTAGGGGGAGGTTAGTGGTGGATGTAGATAGAGAGGAGTCACCTCGGCATTGGACAGGAAGAGAGTGATCATTGCCGATGGTGACAAAGGGGGAGGAAGAGGGGTGATAGGAGCGAAGTATACCGGCCGATGACGCCATGTGTGAAGATGCCTCAGAGTCCAGCACCCAAGGGTGCTGTGGTTGGAGCGTCATCTGGTTGAGGACAGTGACGAGGCCAGCCTGGCTCCAGGAGGGAACCGACTGGGTAGGTAGGGTCGGTAGCATCGGCTGAGGCGGCAGAACGGGAGCTGATGCCAGGTAAGCCTAGGGATGGGCGCCGAGAACCCTGGGTTACCAGCCGATGGGGCTACGTGGCTGGGGTTGGGACGCCCAGGGGTTATAGCAGAGCCACGGACCCATGGGACCAGCAGGTTGGGCAGGGACCAAGGCAGGTCATGATTGTATCGGACCTCCATCGGCTGTATACATATGTCCATGCGTGTCTTCCTTACAACCTAGTAGTACTAGAAAAAAAAGCTGTAGCCAATCCCTGCCCCTTTCTCCCACAAGACTTAGGCCACCGCATATATAACCCTTTCCTCTAGTGAACTTGGAAGAATAAAGAGTTTATGTAGCTTGTACATTTTGCATCCCACATCCAAATTCTTGTTAGTCTGACTGATCCTTATCAAGACAATCTGACACTAATAATCATGCTTCCCGAGAGATCCACTTTGCAACTTGCAAGGGTAGTCTCATCTCTTCTGAAAGTTGATATTCTTCAGAGAAAAGCCAAACAAAAATGGCAAAGCTACGGAACATGCCATGGTCACTGTCTCAACCACTTCCAAGTATTCATGCTTAAAACCATAGTAACTCCTCATAAACTCTGCTACAGTCTCGCCAGTGTCAAGTTTCTCCTCAACATCCCCAAATTGTGAGGCACCCAGACCGTACAATGCCCATGCAACTGGGCATATCCAATAGTACCATCTCCACCAGATAAAAATTTTCTGCATTAGAACATCAATGCGAAACCAGTTACTTTCAACTAGTGGAGAGAATTCATTTGGACAACGGATGGAGTGCTGAAAAACTCGCATATACAGGGATGAGAGAAAACCAGAGAAAAGGTTCCAAAAGCCATAGAAGGCATTGGACAATACCGCTGCTATACCGCCGTTGGGCGCAATACCCACGGTCAACATTCCAAAGAATGTGAAGTACAGAAGTGTGAAGTACATGAACAATAAGTGTTAGGATCACAAGACCTAGGGTAGCTAGACTACGTTTATAGAGTTCATAGTCACGATCCGTGGTTGAGACGATGTTTTACCCCTCAGCACTCCTATTGGGGTTGGAGAAAGAGAAAAAGAAGATTCAAGAAATAATTCTTAGTTACTCCTTCTAGTGTTCAATTACATAAATATATATATATAGCTAAGGACTTCAACCTAATCAGCGTCGATTGCTTATAGAATTATGGACTAGAAAACTAAACTAACCTTTCAAACTTAGCCAATTGCTCCTATAATTATGGACTAAAAATAGAAAACTAAACTAAGCTTTCAAACTTAGCCAATTACTCCTGGAATTATAGAATAAAAATAGGAAACTAAACTAATCCTTTCAAACTTAGCCACTGATGGTTGCCTTGCCGTGCGCGTCTCTCACGCGTGCTGCTCCTTCAGTGGCTCTGCGCACGTCGCGGGCTCGCTGTCGTCTGTTGTACGTATGCCCCCACATGACATCTCTCCCCTCGTCGAGGAGCAGCTCGTCCTCGAGCTGGAACGCAGGGTACTTGGCATGGAACGGCTCGACGTCTTCCCATGTTGCCGACGCCGCGGACTCTCCTTTCCACTGGATCAGGACCTGGCGCACACCACGAGCCAAGCATGTCCACACTGCATGATCTGGCTCCGGAGCAATGGCTCCATGATGAATAGGAGGCAGAGGTGGCGAAACATCTGGGGGTAACCCCTGGAACTTCTTGAGGAGACCGACGTGGAACATGTCGTGAAGTCGAGCCCGGGAAGGCAGAGCGAGACGGATGGCGACGTCGTTGATCAACTCAATGACGCGGTAGGGCCCATAGAATCGTGGCTTGAGCTTCCCGGTGACTACCTAGGGCAGGGACAATGCTGCGCGCTGCCGGAGATGGAGGAGCGCCCAGTCGCCCACCTGATACGAGACGTGGCAATGAGCTCTGTCATAATGAAGCTTCTGGACTGCTTGCGCCTGCTCTAGCCTATAGCAGATGTCGGCGAGGAACTCTTCGTGTTCTTCCATGTTCTTAGCGATGGCGGCCACTCTCGTGTCCCCCAGTTCATATGACCGGATGGATGGCGGATCGCGCCCATAGATGACACGGAACGGCGTGTCCCGCAACAAAGTCTAGTAGGCGGTGTTGAAGACGAACTCCGCCCATGGTAGCCACCGCAGCCATTGTCACAGCCGATCTCCCGTGAGACAACGTAGGTACATGATGATGACGCGGTTGGTGGTCTCCGATTGCCCATCCGACTGTGGGTGGAAAGTAGTGGTTATGTGTACCTTGGTGTCTACCAAGCGCATGAGCTCGTGCCAAAACTTTGAGGTGCAGACCGGATCACGGTCGGACACCATGGACTGCGGTACACCGTGTAAACGGACGATGTTGGCAAAGAATGCTTGAGCGACTGTCGCAGTGGAGTACGCATGCGCCAAGGGGATGAAGTGCAGTACTTGCTTAACCTGTCGATCACCGTCAGTATGACTGACTTGCCCTGAACATGTGGCAGTGCTTCGACAAAATCAAGGGCGATGTCTGTCCAGACACCCTGCGGCACGGGCAGTGGGAGTAGGAGCCCAACCGGGTGTAAATGCTCTGACTTGTAATGCTGACAAGTGGTGCACGCGCGCACGAAATCCTGCACGAGCTGTTTCATGTTAGGGAAGTGGAAATCACGCCGTAGCCGGTGCAATGTGCGCTGGACCCCTTCGTGCCCGTCCTCGTGGACGGCTGCCATGATTTCCTACACGAGGGAGGATTCCGGAGGGATGTAGAGGCGTCCACCGAACTACACTATGTCGTCGATGATTGCCCATAGTGCTCCTCTAGATCCCGCGCGTACTTCGTCGTGGAGCGCAACGAGAGCCGAGTCGAAGAGTTGTGCTTGGCGGAGACGCATGACGAAGTCAAGGCGAGGAGCCAAGAGGACCAAGATGGCCCCATCGTTCGCCATGTCACGCCGCGAGAGGGCATCCGCCACCACGTTTGCCTTTCCAGCCTTGTATTCAATGGAGAAATCAAAGCCCAAAAGCTTCCCTACCCAATGGTGTTGGGGAATTGTCGTGAGCTGCTAATCCAACAAGTATTTGAGGCTGTAATGATCCATCTTGATGAGGAATCGGCGGCCCCATAGATATGGACGCCAGTGCTGAATGGCGTGGACGAGTCCGATGAGCTCCCACTCATAAGTGGCAAGGACGCGATGCTGAGGCACGACTAGCCAGCTGAAGAAGGCAATCGGATGGCCATCCTGGACGAGCACTGCATCGAACCCGTGGGATGAGACATTGCATTCAACGATGAACATCTTGGTAAAGTCTGGCATGGCGAGGATCGGGGCTGAGGTGACCGTAGCCTTGAGCGTGTCGAACGCCGTGGTCGCCGCCTCGTTCCAAGAAAAGCCATCCTTCTTGAGGAGAGCCGTCAACGGCATGGTGATGGTACCGTAGTTGTGGATGAATTTATGATAGTATTCCGCCAAGCCGAGGAAACCACGTACCACCCACGCCGAGCGAGGAATCGGCCAGTCATGGACGGCTTGCACCTTGGCCGGGTCCATGGCAACGCCCGCCACTGAAATGACGTGGCCAAGGTACGCGACGGAAGCAACACCGAAGGCGCACTTGGCACGCTTGACAAAGAGCTAGTGCTGCTAGAGCTCGGTTAGGACGACGCAAAGGTGGCGAAGGTGATCCGCCCATCTTGTGCTATAGAGCAAAATATCGTCAAAGAAGACAAGGACAAAGCGACGAAGGAACGGCCGGAGGATGTCGTTCATGAGGGCTTGGAATGTCGCCATGGCGTTGCACAACCCAAACGGCATTACCAAGAACACATAGAGGCCGTCGTGGGTACGGAACGCCGTCTTGTGGACATCTTCTGGCCGCATCCGCACCTAATGGTACCTCGACCGCAAGTCCAGCTTGGTGAAGAACCGCGCACCGTGAAGCTCATCGAGAAGTTCATCGATGACGGGGATAGGGAACACATCATTGATGGTGAGCGCGTTCAAGGCATGGTAGTCGACGCAAAACCATCACGAGCCGTCCGCTTTCTTGACGAGGATGACCGGCGAAGAGAACGCCAAGTCACTGCGACGGACGATGCCCTGCTCAATCATGGTGGCACACTGCCGCTGAAGTTCATCCTTGTGAGCCACCAGATACCTGTACAGCCGGACTTCCACTGGTGGCGCGCCCGGTTTGAGGACAATACTGTGGTTGTGGGCACGCTTAGGTGGCAGCCCCTTGGGCTCAGTGAAGATGTCCTCGAAAGAAGCCAACAACTCATCGAGGAGAGAGTCGTTGGCCGCTGTAGTGGAGAGGACCCGCATACACGCCGTCACCATGCCCGTCCAGCAGACTGCATGGCCATGTCGGTAGAACGACATGGTGCACGCAGTGAAATCCCAGATGATCGGTCCGAGGGTGGCCATCCACTGTGTCCCTAGGACCAAGTCATACCCTGCAAGTGGCATGGCAAAGAGGTCAATGCGGAACTTATTGTCGTCGATGGAGATCGGAGCTTGCCGGAGAACGCCGGGGCAGGTGACCCTTTCTCCGTTGGCCACGGTTGCCGTGAGGCGCGGTCGAGGTTGGACGGGTAGCCCAGTACGGAAAGCAGCGGCCTCGGCAATGAAATTGTGGGTCGACCCGGTGTCAAGGAGCACAACGAGAGTGGTGGCGCCCAGAGACATGCTGATCTGCATTGTGTCGTAGATCGGCACACTAGCGACTGCGTGTAAGGAGAAGACCGGTGTCATGGTGTCCAGTGCCTCGGTCACCGTGGTGTTGTCGAGGTCGGTGATTTCTACTCTGCCGATGTAGAAGAGCCTCCTGCAGACACATGCCAGGAGCACTTGGAATCGGTCCTGGTACTCGGCGACCGTACTCATGCGGTGGCAATCAGCCAACTCGAATAGCAGCGCAGATCGCAGTGAAGGTCCATAGTGCAGGTTGAGCAGATCGGTGAAGCGGCGCCAGGAAGGAGTACCTTGTCCTACTAGACCTGGATATACCACATTTGGGCGCCCTCCTCCAAATTGTACGACGCCATCCACACCTTCTCCTTCTCCATGATCCTCTGCTGATGAAAATACGACTCGCAGCGGTTTATAAAGATGAGCGGGTCAGACTTGCCATCGAACTGTGGGAAATCCATCTTCTGGAACCTTAGCGGCCGATCATTGTGGTGCTCGTCGGAGGCCTGCTTGCCGCTCTAGAAAGAGAAACGACCAATGGACAAGGCTTGGATTGCTTTGGCGTTGGCCTCCGCGGTGGCTTGCAGCGTGTTGACGGCGGCGGCTAGCGTCTCCACGGCAGTCTTGAGGTCGGTTTGGTCACCCATGGCGATGACGTAGGATGACGCGGTAGAGGGGATCGTGGGAAAGGACGGTGTGGCGGCTAGCGATAGGGATGGAGAGGTGGAACGGAAGGACGAGGATCACTGGGATCGTGATACCAGGTTGTCAAGATCACCGAGACCTAGGGTAGCTGGATCATGGCTATGGAGTTCGTAGTCACGATCCGTGGTTGAGGCGAGGTTTTACCCCTCAGCACTCCTGTTGGGGTTAGAGAGAGAAGGAGGAGATTTAGGAAATAATTCTTGCTTACCCCTTCTAGTGTTCAATTACATAAATATATAGCCAAGGGACTCAATCTAATAAGAGCCGATTGCTTCTAGAATTATGGATTAAATATAGGAAACTAAACTAAACTAACCTTCCAAACTTACTATAATTATAAAACTAAAAATAGGAAACTAAACTAATCTTTCAAACTTAACCAATTGCTCATAAAATTATAGACTAAAAATAGAAAACTAAACTAATCCTTTCAAACTTAGCCACTGGTGGTTGCCTTGCCGTGCGCGTCTCCGTGCACGTCCCTCACACGTGCTGCTCCTTCAGTGGCTCTGCGCATATCGCGGGCTCGCTGTCGTTTGTTGTACGTGTGCCCATATGACAATAAGTGCCAGAAGAATTTAGCTATAGTCCACTCAAACCCTATCATTGTGTATACCAAAACTCTGTATATCAAAGTCTGAACAGATACGTATGGCAGTTCAATAGCAACCTGCAATCATACACAACTTCTTGTCAAGTTATAGGAAAATATGCCAAATCAGAAGCATTATTCAGTGTGAACCAGTGAGATAAATAGTTACTTCTGCAAATGCAGGAAGGGCAGAGTACATTCCATATGCTCTTTCTCTGCAGAACACTATCCTTTCCATTGCGACCACTGGCTGTATAACAGACGCATTCTGGACGCCGAGCACTAGAACAGCAGAGTACATTGACCCAATGGAATTAAACAAATCTTGTGGTTTCGTTCTGTAAGGTGTAGAGACGTGTAGTCCAATTCAAGGGCCAGAATAATGATAAAAGACATCCTCTTTTTTATTAGAAATAAAATGTTTTTATAATAAATGGAAAACCCACCTTTTCATGCCAAGGTTCCAAAATACTGTGCCAAAAAGCAGTGCAATGACAGTTGTAACAAAAAAAATCTACGTCCAATGTAATGAATATTCCTCCAATATAACAAATTTTGCTTCCACAAGTATATTAGGCATTGCTTGAAGAAAGCCTGTGAATATTTATTGGGGAAAAGGAGATCACTAGAGCTAGTCGTTGGAGATCAAAACCAACTAAGCCCTGCATCTAGAAGATATCATCGGGATAATGATATATTCCTAAGAGTTGGCGTTAGGCCAAAAAGAAATATATATTTGTATTGAATGTGTGTTGTTTTTACAAAACCGTAGGTATACATATTTATATCTTGAGTTACGAAGAGTCTGATACGGTTATAAACAATCATATTGGATAAAATATCCTAAAAAGAAAACGAAATGGACTATGTATAGACATTAGGATTAAGACTTGTATCCTTATCGGATTTTTTATGGAGTCTATCTTAATAGGATTTAGATTGTTCTCAAATTAGATGCTTTCTATTACTAGTTGAATATAGTTAGCAGTGACGATTTTATGGTTGAACACATGCATCCCCCAATTTCAGAGTGTGAGGACTCACGCTTCGAAATTATTCTCTTGGGGCTTTTATAACTCTAAAAATTTCTCATAGACCTTTACAACCCATTACAACCCATTGGACCTAAATCATGTAACAATGCCTCCAAAGGGTCTATGGTCTTATCTAGAGCTCCTTTCTATAAAAACTCTTCATCTCCCCTAAAATGTTAGTCCGATAAGGTGAACTCTTCATCTTCTTCCTATAAAAGCAATTGGCTGGTCAGCCCGTCGGACATATTAGGTGTCCTTAATGGTTTCTTTAGTTATGGTTGAACCTATACACCACCAAGACAGTGAACACCCTTCTCGAAAACCTCCAATTCCCCTCATTAGAACACGTAGAAGATGAAGAAGCCATTCAACGCTGATGTACATCTGACGGAGAAGTAGCATTGGCTCTCCCAGCCTACAAAATGTCTTCTATTGGACTTTGCCAGTGGTTTAAAAGATTTTATTATGGCTTTACCAAGGAGTCCACCACTTGGTTTGCTTATAACGATATGATGACTTTTAAGGCTCACTTAAAATTTGATCTCTCCAACATCTCAGCCGATGAAGAATTTAAAGTTATTTTCATATTGACAATCTCTCCATGCCTCCTACCTACCAACCAGTTGTGCTTTGGGCCAATCGTAGCAGCCATCTTACGAGTTCTACCACCTTTTAGTTTGCTCTCGTCAACTAGAATTTGGCCAACTGTCGATCAGCCTATACTTTATAAATAAGATCCAAGCTAGGGCTACAGTGAAAAGTACATTGGAATATGATCAGATAAGGGCTTTGACTCTACCATTACCATTGGGGGAATTCACTGGATGGAAATTTGCATAGCTAATTCAAAGCACTTTGCTCAATGGTGGAGTGAACGGAGATAATATTTTTTTGACTTATCATCTACCCACTATTCCTCCTCCTTAAACCTAGACTATGTCGAATCCGATGAGGAGGTATCATTGTTTACACTTCTCTTTCATCATTGTCATTATTATACTTTTAGATATTTATGATTCTACTTTACAGGCTATCGATAGAACCACTCTTAAAGTGAGCCAAAGTAGCTAGTCGATTGTTTATAGGCCTCCATCGACTTCTCAAAACTTAGGGTCCGATGCAACTCCACTATCATCACTCCTCCAAGGGGCAAAACCCATGGGCCACAAGTGCAAGAAGATATATGTCCATCTGAGCTTCAAAAAGAAAAGAATAGTAGCTGATACGATAGCCCCTACCAGAACTGATCAGGCTCAAGCAACATTGGCTTCTCCTCCTTTGGTACGTGTCAATTTATACTTTATTGCTTTTCCATTTTCTTTATACATTGTTTGATCATCTCGCCATAGCTTGAGTTATCGGCTCTAGAGTTCCAACCATCAACTAATACCCCTATAAGGATAGAGCCGATGACCCTACCAACCACTTGAGGATTGTAGGTATCCAATCCCCAAGCTCTCAAACACAAAGGTGACATGGAGATTGTGTCTACCACCACTGCCTCTCCATCGGACATTAGCCAATGCCAAGAAGAGACCATTCATACGGTTGATACCGATGTTCTAGAGCACACCATCTTACCCTAGGTAAATTCAGTTATTCCAATCTTACATCTTCTTTCACTCTCGTAACCCTATTACGCCTTCCAATATGTAGTTAGCCAATCTCTTCTCCTTTGATATCGGCAATTACTTAGAATAGGAAGAAGAAAGGTCACCAGCACACCGACAAAGGCGTCTCTCTCCGCCAATCTCTATAGTCAACTGACCAACATTTTGCATCAGCTAGAGAACCCATTGACGGACTAGTGGTGAACTAAGAGCCAATTCGAGCGAGATTTGCCTATATCGAAGACCAGCTACCAGAAGAGCTTGTCCATGCCTTGACTCCGACTACCTTTTTGGAATTTCATCGATTTCAAGTCATTAAGGCAAGGCAATACATGGTTGATCATGCTAACCAAAGGACTATAACTCAGGATATGCGCATCGGTTGACTAGTTGCCCAATTAGAAAAGGTCAAGCTCAATGAGATGATGGCCATACCTACTCAATCTCAAGCCCATACCAAACAACGAAAGAAAAAGCAGACTGATCTGCTGGTGGAACTAGAGAAAACATGCAAGGACATTGAGTTTGATGAACTTGGGCTCAACGACTTACCCCAAGTAATCCAATAGTAGGAGGCTAAGCTCACAGAGGTGGTGAGTCGGCCCTCCATCAGCGTAAGAACATCAAATCCATTCCAAGCTTTGATGAAGAAGATGCTCGTATCATTAAATAAGTCAATGACATCCTCCTAAGAGCAGTAGAATTGATACAAAAATACTTGGGCTAATGTAAAATTATTTTTGCTTGTCCAACAGTGTCTTGTAATTCATGAATAGATTGTTATTTCAGCTTGATCTACTAATTTCACTGTAATCAAAAAATGTTTTCTTTCTTATGCATGTTTCTAAAGGCAATACATATAGTATCGGCTATCTTTAGGCAACGTACGTAGCATCAATTTTATGTATGTTAAATTACCTCTATAGACATCGATCGTACTTAGCAAATCTAGGTTGATCTAAACATGATGGTGGTATATTTCAAGTACTTCCTATTGAATACCTTAGCAAATTCTTCTCCATCAAAATTCTTCTATACATACGCATTGCTTGACACATATCGACTTATGTGATAGAGTCCTTTCTAATTAGGTGACCATTTTCTAAACTTATTGTATTTGGACCCAATCGTTAGTATCAACTTCCATAGGAGATCCCCTTCCATCGATGACAAAGAACATAGTTAGTAAAGTCTTACTATCCATAGTCAATTAGATGTTCAGAACTCCCTTGGCCTTCGATGAATTCCCTACAAAGTCCTTTAGCACCATATTTTCCTAATCAAATCTTTTGGCACTATCCAAGTTGGCGGTATGTAGCATAGGGCATTAAATTTACTAATGCTCCACCATCAACCAGCATCTTTGACATCGGCTTACCATCCACATGGCCTATGATGTACAATGGTTGTAAGTGTTGATGCTTTGTTTTGTTAGGCTTTTTGAATATTGCAAGTTGAGGTTGTAATGTCAACTGGGCTACTGACTCTTCTTCTTCTTTGCCAGTTAGAGCCTTGTCTATAGCAAGGCCGAATACCATGTTTATCATAGCCAATGGTCTAGCTTCATCGGCCTTTTTCTTGACGTGCCACTCATTTCTATATTTCTTGAGGAATATCTTGCTCTGATCTTCTTTCTTATGTTCTTTATTCCGCAGTTGTTGCACCCTTATTTTTCTATGAGTTAGTCAAACCACTAGAACACTAGTGGGAAATTTGCTCATATAAATCTTCATTGTAATCCTCATCATCTTCTTCATAACATCCCTCTTGAATTGGCTCAAAATATAGTCGATCATGAATTGATATCAGCCTAAAGGATAGCCGATCATGAACTAAACGACGCTACCTCTTTAAATTTCTATAAGTTTGATACTAATTACAACATTCAGGGCAATCATCAACCAATGGAATCATCCTTAATCCTTTACTCCAACAAAATCAAAAGAACAAATAATACCAACCTGGATCGCATTAAGGTTCTTCTCTATAAGGTGAAATCCTTAGATTCCTCTCCTGCTATCATTGATACTTGTCAATTAGTTGTTACGATGTGACCATCGACTTTTGTCTTATACGGTATCTTGAAGGCTTGGCTTGATGCATTTGATAGGATCTTGATAATCCTCTATCTTTATAAGCCTGATGATTCCTCTCATTCAGTTAGTTCATTGGTTGTAATTTATAATCTTGGATCAACAGCTCTAGATGCCTTGGCCCTCTCTGATGTAAGAGGCAAGGGTTTAACTCCAGACTCCTTATGATATTTAGAGGGACTTATGTTTATCATGTTCATTGGGAAAGGATGTTTGTCAATTTTTATTGGCTTCTTGCTATCATCAAACTTTATCCATCCTTGCTAAATAGCCGATTGAATCTGCTGCCGGAACAACCTGCACTCATTGGTATGATGAGATATTGAATTATACCACTTACAATATTTCTTCTTCTTGAACTCCTCAGTCGATGGAATCACATGATTTGGCAGAAGTTCAACTCGTTTCTCCTAAAGCAACAATTCGATTATCATATCGGCTTTATTTATATCAAAAACATATCTTTCTGCTTTGCTAGAGTCTTTAACCCATGGACATGAGACTAGTTTTTTATTCTTCATTTATTTAGCCAGTTTGATCTCTTTATCTAGGTCATCATGTTGTTCTAAATCAGACGAATCTCACTGGTGCAATCCTTCACTGAATCTTATCCTTTCGAGCTTCCTAAAATCGGCTTTCATGCGACGATATCCTTTGCACTAGATGGCCTAAACTTTTAAACTCCTAAGAAGAGAACCTCTCCCTTATAGCTGTTAATAATCCTTGGAAGGCCAATTCAGCAAACTAGCTATCAGATAAGTTTAAGCTATAGCATCGGCTACAGATATTGTAAAATCTTTGAATGAAATCTAGCACAGATTCATCGAATATTTGTCATACGATAGTAAGATCGGTTAGCCTCATCTGATGAACTCCGACAAATAAATACTTACAAAATTGTTTCTCTAGATTGGCCCATCCATGAATATAATTTGGTGGTAATGATAAAAACAAATACAAGCTGAAAGAGACAATGATAATGAAAGAATCAAACTCTTAGCTCCTCTTCACGAGATGCTTCTCCACATTGGGCCAAGAATCGATTGATACATTCAACTGTAGAAGTGTTATCCTGGCATGAGTACTTAGATAAATCTAGCACTCTATATCGAGGTGGCAACAAAACTTGATCAAACCACTCCAGGTATGGATATATGATTGTTCCTTAGGGTGAAAGCAGAATTGTTCCCTCATAACCTCGGCTATCTTAGTAGCCCATTCATCATCCTAATGCACCTCTAGTGGATAGTATTGTTGTTGTATTGGTACTTGGCTTCGTGTTGGAGGAACTCTTTGCATCCAATCCCTCCCAATTTCATAGTAAACTTGAGGTGGCATATGAGACTCCGAAGGTACTAACGATGCAATCAGCAGTTGTGTGGAGGTAATTTAAAATTGTTTCCAGCAACTGACGCATCTTGAGGAAGGTATATTGGACATTGATAGGGCTCTTACGTGATTGATCCATCCATCATCTTCTTTATAAGATTCTAAAGTCTATTCGATAGCACTCTAGATTAATTGACCAAAGCATGATGAATGGCTTCATTGACATTATCTGTGACATGCTAAAAGACTCCAAGCATAAACTCTAAAAATCCTAGATCGTTTGCTCAACTTGTTGTTTTTGTTCTTCTATTAGGTCTTCAAGAGCAACCGAAATCATATTCTTTGGATCAACTTCCTTCCTAGACATCTTGATTTGATTTTGAAATTATATGTCCCTCCAAAGATTGGATCCTACCAAAGAAATCCCACCGAAGATGCCCAAGATTATGTTCCACTCAAGATTGGATCCCACCGAAGAAATCCCACCGAAGATGTCTAAGATTGTGTTCCACTGAAGATTGGATCTCATCGAAGAAATCCCACTGAAGATGTCCAAGATTGTGTTCCACAGGTGATGTCCAAGATTGTGTCCCATCAGGCGTGCCAAAGGGCATGTTGACGTGAAAATCATACCAATCCCTACACGCCGTACGTGAAGGCTTAGAAGTTCTGCTTAGCTCAAGTGGATGTCCTTCACTTTGGGCTTCAAGACACATGTTGATGTGGAAATCAATCCGATCCCCTTGTGACGCACACGAAGGCATGAGTGTTCTCCTTAAGGACCTACTCTAGAGCTAAGCAGAACTCTCATGCACTAAAGGAACATGTGTCCCACTAGGCATACCAAAGGGCATGTTGATGTGAAAACTAGTCTGATCCTCGCGTGCCACATGTGAAGGCTTAGGAGTTCTGATTAGCTCTAGTGCAGGCCCTTATCTTTGAGATTCAGAGCATGCTGGTCAATTTAATTTGCAATTGACAATGGAAGGCATTTACATAAAAGGGCCAATTGGTCAAATCAGCTAATATGAACCTGCGTCATCAGCTAGAAAGCTGATGAGAGATGTATTATTGATCCGTTGGCTGATAGGCTGATGAAGACGTAGAGGAACACTATATCGATGGTTCCTTCATGGAGCATTTATATCCAAGAATTTATGTGAGATATTTGCAATATAATAATAAATTGGTGAAGCTAGTGTGTTGGTCAGATCGGTTGATGTTAATCTTGTGCCCAAAATATACTGAAGTGTAGTTTAATCTATCAGCCGATAAGTCGATAGCAGCATACGAGCAATAATCATTAGATCCATTGGCTGGAGGTTCGATGGAGGTTCAAGTAGGCTATCAATATGATGATAAAGTTCATGGTTGAACAAAGACTTTAATCTGATAGAGAGGCTAAACTTTATTTACACGCAACCTATTGGATCAAACCCAACTGAGACAACAATAGATCGAGGCTAAATAGAGCAATCCATCTAGCCAATAGATCTCGCCCAACACAAGGTACGCAGATAAACCGAATCATAGCCAAGAGATCGAGCCGATGTAGCCTTAGGTATAACTCAATAAATCAAAGATAACTAGCAAACGCCTGATCAAAAATCAAATATCAAACTCAATCGAGAAAGTCCTCGTCTAGAAGATGTGTTTATCGGGGTGACGAAAACCACTAGCCACCAAAAGATCAAAACCAATGCAACCCTGTGTCTGGAAGATATCGTCAAGGTAATGAAGACTGCTAGTCACTAGAGATCAAACTGGTGCAGTCCTGCGTTTGAAAGAAATCATTGTGATAACTAAATTACTCCTACTCCTTGGCATTACGTTGAAAAGAAAGATAGATCTGTATTGAATGTGTGTTGTCTTTGTACATATTTATATATTGGGTTATGAAAACATCGATATGGTTACAAACAAACATATTAGATAAAACTTTAAAAAAAGAAAAGAAAAGTGATTACTTCTATATATTTAGAAGAGATATTTATAAACAAGACCACATCATCTACGAACACATATCTACATCAGGACTTGTATCATCAACAGACTTGGCATATAGTTGTGCCTTCATCAGATTTGTTTGTGCTCAAATCGAATGCTTTCTATTGAATCCAGTTAGAAGTGGCGATTTTATGGTGTCAATACTATACAAGAATGCATAAATTTAAACAGATTATTCATTCAGCCCCCTCTCAATTTTTCTCACAGAAATCATAACTTGACATCAACCTTATAATCTTTCTTGTGTTTCTGGTACTGACCTTTCTTGTCATTGAGTCGATCTCTAGGGGTAATCTAAGCCATGCGGAGAACAAAAGTGACTCAAGCACAGTCTAAGTGTGGATAGTGGATGTTTGACTGTTCATAGTATCCAAACACACGGAAAAATGTTTATTGCTTCTTTGGGTAGCCCGAGATGTAGATTGTCCCTTCAGTGTAGCCTCCAGTTTTCCTTCCAGATGAAACACCAATCAGCGTGGTCTTGCCGGTACCACCGAAGCCCGTCAATGCAGTCAACACACCTGGCCTGAAGGCACCACTCACACATCTCCAATCGATCTTTTGTCCCAGCATGCACTTTTGTTTCCTAATAATTTGCATGTTTAAGAAATAACTGAAAAAATCAATTTCTTTTTACTGTTTAAAAGTTTTGGTTCGATAATATGAGGAGTGTTTTTACCTTTGGCATGTCAACTGAATATGTTATGTCGCTAAAGGTAAGTGAGAGTGGCACAAATGGAAGTTTTACCCTTCTGCTTACAGAACTCTGCAACTCATTTGTAACTTATTTTTGCTGAGATTTTACTGAAGGAGAATTTCTGCTCAATTCCTCAAGTTTTCTGTTCAGTGCCTTTTGACCACCTAACAAAAAGGTTCTACCAGGTGCTGCAAGTAAGACATGATTATCCCCTTAGCCTTGGTTTAACTGCAAACAGTTCTAAACAAATAGTGACTTGATTCACACAAAACATAACATACATTTGAAGCATGCCAAAGCCACAGTGTAGAGGCAGTTGAAGAGAAATGTGTATCCAACCAGAGCACCTAAGCCAATCCAATACCAGCTTGTTTCTAAAAATAGCCCACGGGATTTCAAGACACTTGCTTCTAATGATTCTGATGATCCAGGAAGTACCTATAAAAGAAAATGCATACTATGTCAACTGTGTTCTTTTTTAAAAAAAATAGAAAATATAAAGGAAATGTATGTACTTTAATCCAGCTGTGAGCAGTAAATTCATTTGTTGAAATGGTATTCTGTGCATACAAAACTTATTTAGATTTTCTGAAATTGAAGGACAAAAAAAAGAATATGAAAATAAGAAAAATATCAAATATAAATCATGGAAATGATTTCTAGATGAATATTTACTGCTTGAAACTACAAATTCACTTAAGAGCAGAAGAAGCATTGTGAAAGTTCCAAATATTTTTGCTGCTAACATGTTTCTTGTGACTAGCAACCAAACGGAAGAGGGAAGACATCTGACTGAGTGCTAGCAGCAAGAAGTAATGCTTGACGAACCTGAAAGAAGAATAGCTTCAATTAGATAGAAAAAGAAAATGCAAATTACCATTACACACAGACTCCTGCTAACTAAAATCTTATATCTGAGATGGCATTCAGAAGTGCACAAAGCCACACATATCACCTCTTGATTTTTTTTTTCTCAACACAACAGAATAGTTGTCATAAGATTCTGCTTAATTATTCAGATCCGTCTTTTATTTTCTGGAATCAAATTTACATTTCTGACAGCCAGTATCTCATAAAACCAATGCAAGACTACAGTACAACAGAAGATGAAAAGAACCACAGCTACTATATGACAAATGTTACATAAATGCACTAACCAACGGAGATAAGCATTACAGTAAGCCAACTTCACACAACTTTTGTCATACGTGCACAATACTGTTTCAGTCAATGCAATGACATTCTAAATTTACAAAATATAATTACCCTTTACTACAGTAATAAAGAAAAGGAAAGAAATTTGATGTCTAGGATGAGGTATCTTATCTCTGACATGAATGAATATAAATTATAATTTTTAACTTAGCATAGAAACCAAGCATTGCAACATCAAAACAGAATTATCCTAGGTAAATTACATATAAGAGAACCTCATTACCATTCTTTTCTAATGCTCACCTCCCAATATTTAGGTCAACACCAATTGGGTAGTATGTCATAGTAACCCAGACTGTAACTTGGATAAGTGTAATAGGAATCTTAAGAATCCATGTAGGAAAAGTATAAGCCCACGCTAGATAGAAAACATCTCTTTGCTTGAAGAAAAGTGGCAATTTGATGATTGTTCTACCAAGATCACACATATTACTAAACATGGTTTCAGTCACAAAGAAGAATAACACACCCAAATATATCCCTCCATCATCCACTGAGTCATGGCGCATATTGTTGTGCCAGAATACGGTCGTTGTGATGAATGATAACACTGTGAGCTGTCAACACAGAATGTTAATTTTAATGGACCATTGCTTAGTAATGAGAAATACAAGGTACGAATTTTGTAGTAAGTTATGATTGTCAAGTTGGCGTGGTATCTAGGAAAGACAGGCTCATAGCACAAAGTTGTGCAAATTGCTAGTAAAACGAGTAGCAAACTTAACTTTAGGAATCACAATGAGTGGCAAAATTGGCTACGAACCCAATTGATTCCAATTATTTAGTGTCTCCACAGGAGTGCGAATAGGGGTGCATGTGAGCTTGTGTCCTGGTAGCAGGGATAAGGATGGTAGCCAGACAAGCTCGCCGTTTTTCTTTGGACATTCTGAGCAAATCAAACAGTATTCCTAGAACATTACTGAGGCTTTACACTAGTGCGCTCGATATAAATCTTCTAGTAGTATATATCAACTTACATGCACACAATTTAATATGTAGACGGATGGATTCCTCCTCAAAAGACGGATTTCTCTAGCAAATATGGCTTTGACCAACTACCTTTTTTCTCACACCATACTTTGAAGTTTTGAGAGCAGATGAAGAGCTCAGATTCCTCTCAAATGGTACATCAAGAACCTTCGTAATGGTCTGATCAGCATGAAAGGCCTCGGAAAATTGCTCCACTGTGAAGAAATGTAAGGTTCATACCAGTGTAAATAAGAAAGTCTCTGATCTTACAGGGGAGTTCAAGGGTCTAACGTGTGAACACTAAACTAGAAAGTCTCAGGTCTAATTAACACATACTAAGTAGTACAAGTGCCTAAGTCGATGCATGGCTGTAGCCAGAGCCCAAGGCGTAGGCACAAAAGTCTAAGAGACAAACATAACTTGCTAACACCCCTCACAGTCTGAGAATCAGTACATCGGACGTTCAGACTGGTTCTAAACTCAGTGAAGAGCGAAGATGGCAGTCCTTTGGTGAAGATGTCAGCATACTGAGAGGTTGTTGAAATATGGAGAACGCAAACAGCACCAAGAGCAACACGCTCCCGAACAAAGTGAAGGTCAATCTTGATGTGTTTGGTGCGTTGATACTGGACCGGGTTGACAGACATATAAACGGCACTGATGTTGTCACAGTATACCAATATAGCACGCTGCAAGGGGGCTATAACTCATAGAGAAGTTGACGTAGCCAGGAAGCCTCAACAACGGCGTTGGCAATGGCATTGGCAACAGCTCGATATTCAGCTTTGGCACTAGATCAGGACACGGTGTGCTGGCGCTTAGAGGACCAGAAGATGAGGTTGTCACCAAGGAAGACTGCATAGCTAGAAGTGGACTTGCGAGTGTCTAGGCAACCGGCCTAGTCGGTATCAGAGTAGGCAACCAATTCATGCTGCATTGTGAGAGAAAGCACCAAACCCAAATGAAGATTACTGCGAACATACTGAAGGATCCGCTTGAGGGCAGCCAAGTGAGGTTCTCGTGGGTCATGCATGTGGAGACAAACTTGCTGAATGGCGTAAGCAATATTCGGACGAGTGAAAGTGAGGTACTGAAGGGCACTAGCCAGGTTGCTAAAATCAGAGGTATCCTGAACTGGGTCACTAGTGACTGTAGAGAGCTTCGGATTGGTGTCGATAGGAGTAGAGCAGGGTTTGCAGTCAGCCATACCAGCCCGATCAAGAATCTCCATCATGTATTGTTGCTGAGAGAAGAAAAGGCAACCATCATGGTGCTGAACTTGCATTCGAAGAAAATGGTGCAACTGGCTAAGGTCCTTCATATTGAACTCATGCTATAGAACAGAGATGATACGACGGACGACAGCTGTGGATGAGGCAGTGAGCACGATGTCGTCCACATAGAGTAGTAAGTATGCTGTGTCGGCGCCATGATGGTAGACAAATAGGGAGGTGTCTGCCTTCGCATTCACAAAGCCAAGTGAGAGAATAAAGGTGGCGAAGCGACTGTACTATGTCCGAGGAGCCTGTTTGAGGTCATAGAGAGACTTGTTGTGGCGACAGACATATCTGAGATGAGTGGGATCCTCAAAACCAATAGGCTGTGCAGCAAAAACAGTCTCAGACAGAGTCCCATGAAGAAAGACATTCTTCACGTCGAGCTGGTGAACTAGCCATCGGTGAGAGAGGGCGAGCGAAAGCACTATCCGAACTGTGGCGGGCTTGACAACAGGACTGAATGTCTCATCAAAATCGATGCCAGGACGCTAAGTGAAACCACGAAGGACCCATTGAGCCTTGTATCGCTCGAGAGACCCGTCAGCCCTAAACTTGTGCTTGAAAATCCATTTGCCGGTGACAATGTTGACTTGAGGTGGTCGAGGGACAAACTCCCATATGTTGTTCTGAAGGAGGGCAGAGAACTCTTCTTCCATGGCGGGCCACCAATTGGGATCGGCAAGGGCGCCACAGAAGGTGTGGGGCACCGGTGACAGTGTTGTGCTATTGTAAACACTAGGAAATCGGTGACCAACTTTGGCGGGCGTCGTCATGCCGTAGTTGTTGGTGATGGGCTGCACGGACATGGCGCCCTTGGGCAGAGCCAGCATGCTGAGGGTAGCCGGTTGTTGAGGAGCTGCTGCCTGGCACCGTGAGTAGACCAGTAGCAATTGGGGCCTGCCCAGGGCTGTTGCAGCACCAGGGGAAGTCGAGGCGCCGGGGGCTGTAGCAGCAGCAGTGGCAGCCAGAGTGCCTAGAGCTACAGCAACAATAGGCGCAGAGGGAGTGTCCTGCTGGGCGCCTGGTTGGACCGGAGAGATCGGCGTAGGGGCCGTGCCAGGCACTGGAGTAGTAGCCTCTGTCTCGACAGCCGCGCCCATGCTGGATGCCACACAAGGACAACCCGCACTGGGTGCTAGTGGCGTGTTGATAGTCGGGGCCGCACGTGGCTGTACAGGAACACCAACGGGAGCACCTGTAGGAAATAAAGGTAGAGGTGCACTGATAGAACTGGGCATGAGATTTGCATCATCTATTAAAAAATCAAGGGCTACCGGGTCGATAGGAGATGACTGTTGTGAGAAAGGGAAAGAGTATTCATCAAACACGACGTGTCGAGAGATGAGAACACAATTGGACTAGAGGTCAAGGTAGCGGTGTCCTTTATGATGGGAGGAGTAGCCAAGAAAAATGCATAAGGAGGATCATGGTGCAAGTTTGTGAATGGCTGTGGCGGAGAGGTTAGGATAATAGGCGTAGCCAAAAAACATGAAGATGGTCATATTTGGGCTAGACACCAAACAGGATAAAGTGAGGTATGGAGAATTGAAGAGTTTTGGTGGGTAGGATGTTGAGAACATGTGTGGCGATATGTAAGGCCTCAACCCAGTACAAAGGGGGGCATACAGGCTTGAAAGAAAAGAGAGCGAACTGCATTGTTGATAGTATGGATCATGCGCTTAGCCCGCCTATTCTGAGATGAGGTATATGGGCAGAACATGCGGATGTATATGTCATGGGTGAGAAAGGAGCGGGAGGTAGAGTTATCAAACTCTCGACCATTGTTGCACTGGATGGCTTTTACAGTGACACTATACTGAGTGCGAACATAGGCAAAGAAATGAATCAGAGTGGCAAATGTGTCAGATTTGAGACGAAGAGGGAACGTCCAAACATAGTGTGAGTAATCATCAAGTATAATTAAGTAGTATTTGAAGCCAAAAACACTAGCGACTGGAGAGGTCCACAAATCACATTGAATAAGCTCAAATAAACTAGATGCTCAAGATGAAGATGACTAAAAAGGAAGGTGAGTATGGCATCCTAACTGACACGTATGACAGAAAGAATCAATTTCTTTAGTATAACCAGGGATAACAGAGGCGACTTTGGACAAGGCATCGCGATCAGGGTGGCCGAGCCGGCGATGCCAGAGTGAAGGCGAAGAATCAGCGACAAGAACGGTGGCACTGGGGAGGTGCAATGGGTAGAGAGGCCCGGAGCTATTGCACCTGATGATCACCTTCTAAGACTCCAAATCCTTCACAGAATAGCCAGCAGGGTCAAATTCAATAGCACAATTGTTATCAGTAGTGAACTGGCGCACATAAATGAGATTCTTAATAAGTCGTGGGGAAACAAGAACATTATTAAGGAACAGAGAGTTGGTGAGAGTGGTGGCGCCAGTGGCGGTGATAGGGAGTAAGGAACCATCGCCGACAACAATAGTGTAAAGAGAAGGATACCACGAAGAGGTAGGGTGTGAAAGGGTGCGAGAATTAGAGGTCATGTGGGAGGTGGCACCTGAGTCAAAGTACCATTTGTTGTTCGGTGGCTGCTGAAGGGTCATGGTGCTGAAAGTTGAGACGAGAGAGTGCTGATCCCAGGCCACCGAAAGACCGGTCTACGGGTTGTAGAAGTCAGAAGGAGCCAAGACGCCGAGGGAAGGCAGAGGGGCACCCTACTGACCGTAATGGCAGCAGGAGTGGCCTGCTGCAGGTACTGCTGAAACGGCGCTGGCGGGAGTTGCTGCGAAGCCGAGAAGGCTTCCTATTGGAACAACAGTGCCTGCTAGTGTGGTGGCTAGGCGGGCGAAACGCGAGGCAGGGGGCGTGGCCCGAGGATGATGAGCCACAGGTTGTAGGACGTGGGCCAAGGCCCACTCGCCCCCTGGTTGGGTAGAGTGGGCATGCCCAAGCCGCCGCCTTTGTCGCTCCTATGGCCACCTTTGCCGCCTCTACCACGGGCGCTACCTTTGTTGCCAAGACCACCCCTGGGCCGATAGTGGGATGCCCAAATAACTGCTAGGAGGTAGGGCGGGAGGACGAGGAGCCACTACCTGTGCCGACGACGAGAGCTGTAGGGGGAGACGAGGTCAGGGGTCCCATGGTAAGCTCCTCAAGGATGAGCTCATCGCAGGCCTTCAAGAAGGAAGTGAAGGGATAGCCACGTCGAAGATGGTGGCCAATGAAGGCAAACCGCTCGTTCAAGCCTAGGACAAGGTTGAGGACGAGGGAGCAGTCGTTTACTAGTTTACCAAGATCGATAAGGTTGTTGGTGGTGGTCTTGAGGATCTTGTAGTAGTCGGTGACAGAGTGGTCCCTCTAGATGAGCATATGGAGTTTGGCGTCGAGGATGAGAGCCCGTGCCTCCCGGTTGCTGAGAAATTGGCTCTCGATGGCAAGTCAGGTGATACGGGCAATGACGCCTTGGTCGCCATGGCTCCTGACAATGTCAAGGAGGTTGTTGGAGAGGGTGCCGTAGAGCCAAGAACGGATGACGCAATCCATACGCTCCTAGTCAGGCGAGTTCAGGGGACGATTGTCATGAAGGACATAGTCTTGAAGAGAATACTTGCCCAGGGTGAACAGGAATTGCTCGTGCCACTGAGCAAAGCTGCCGAAGTTGATGTCAAAAACGATGTGGACAAGGCTACGGATGTTCTGAACGGCCACAGCTTGTGCGTGGAGGTTTAGAACCGTGACGGCCTCGTGAAGAACCATGACGGCGTGAACTAAGGGACGAGAGCCATCGGAGAGGGAAGACGCAACCTCGTCAGCGTCTTCTGGTGGGTTTTTAGGGGGAGGTACGGCGGCGATGTGCTCCTGGGTGGCACGGACGCGCATAGCGGCGGCATCACGCTCAATGGCTATGGTGGCAGCCTCAGCCTCGGCCTCCTCCGCGTGGGCGAGGACGGCACGGTGGGCCTCGGCTGCGGCAACACGGGCGTCCTCCAACCGCTTGCGCTCGGCGTCATCGCCAACAGCAGAGGGGTGGAGAGAGCCAGCCATGTAGGGAAAAGAGGGGCAGCGCAGGGGCAGTAGGCTGAAGGGGGTGGCGCTAAAAGCAGCACACCAAATATGCGGAAGAAGAAGAAGAATCAGGTGGAACCTAAGCTCTGATACCATTTAAGTAAGAAAGACTCTGTATTGTATATTGAATAATCATAGGTTATAGGAGATTACAAATATATATAGACATAGGAGTTAAGAGTTCAAGGTGTGAATACTAAACTAAAAAGTCTCATGCCTAATTAACACACTAAGCAGCACAAGTGCCTAAGTCGGCATATGCTTGTAACCAGAGCCCAAGACACAAAAATAAGAGTTTAGAAAACAAACATAACTTGCTACACAAAAGTTTAGGAGACAAAGCACAAGCTTAAGAATCTAAGATACAAACATAATTTGCTATACAAGAGTTTAGGAAACAAACATAACTTGTTAACAGCCAGTATTGTTGGTGATCTTTTCTTTAAGTTACCTTTTAAGAAAAAAAGTCAACAGCATGAGGAAAACACCAAAGTTAAAAAATCTGTAAGATATCTGATGCAAGAGTTAACCTACTTCTAATAAAAATTCAGCAACAGCTTTTCTGTGAGGACATATGAAGCCCTGTGACACAAAGAAGCCAGCAGCTTTCTCCTTGGGGACTTGTGCACAACATGTCCTTCTGAGAGGAGGATGATATCATCAAAAAGGTCATACATTTCTTGTGATGGTTGAAGTAGAGAGATTACAGCTGTTTCCCCAAGGATGTGAACCTTTTGCCGTAGAAAATTCACTATCTGGAATGCAGTTGAGCTGTCAAGCCCAGTCGAGATCTCATCCATGAATAGGATTCTTGCCGGACCAATGAGCAATTCCCCTGCAACAAATCTGCTATGTCATATCTGTACAACGGTGCCTATTTATTTGTTACTGTCATATATAGCCGCAGTATGATGATGGTTTTGTAGATCCCATTGCATTATATTATTCTTTTTGATGCTTTATTAATAAGCTTCACTTGTGCAAATGTCAAGAACATACAAGTATACAAGTAGTTAAATCATAATAGTCCGTACTTTAGTAACCCGCGTTGTAGAAAATTGAATATGATAATGACCTTGATGTACAAAGCATACCTATAGTGACACGTTTCCTTTGCCCACCAGATATGCTTCTAGCCATATCATTTCCATCCAAAGTATCTGCACATCTATGAAGTCCTAAGATCTGCAGTGATAAAAATTTATTAGCGGTCAAAGGAACTCTAGTATTAAAACAATAACTGAAACTGTGGGTATCATATTTTCATGAAGGGAAAAACTGTACATAAAGTAACTAAAAGTCTAGAAACAAAACTGCATTATATAGTTTATAACTATGTTGCTCTCGCCTCCATTTGCGTATTCCTGACAGATTGGTACTATGAATCAAATTAAGCAAAAAAAAACAGTGCCATTTTGGTACATAATGCTCAAATACATTCAATTTATTAGATCCTAATTTTCACCGGAGCAAAAAGAACTCATCCAAAATGACATATTTTGGGATCAAACTGTTGGAGCTAAGACACAACACGGGGTTCAATAACAAATTAGCACGGTTTTACACATCGTACTTGTAATTGGACTCTAGTGACTAAAATTGAAATTATGGTTGTATTTCTTACTCAACTGTAGCTGGTACCTATATATGAAAAAACAAATTATAAAATTTGGCCAAGCAAAATAAGTGGAGTAGATCTTCCCTTTATCAATCAATAATAGAGATGTTTGTTGATGGATTGTTGTGAGCCAAATTAAGTTGAAGAGGGACAGTCACAGGGAAGCATGGCAACACAAATTCAAGCTCAAGATGATGGCGCTAGGAAAGCAAAAATTCACGCAAGGAACTTGACAAGAGTTGGAGTAGTGACCATGCAAAAGAGAAGTATCGGGAGAAGAAAAGCAATTGATTAACTGACAAGAAATTTATGCAGTAGTACTGCATTGACGAAGACACCGAGAGAACAGAAGACTTGGATTGACAAAACAGAAGCAACGTCTCCGATAGAAGAAAGTAGTATATACTAGCATCTAGCAGAAACAACTCTCAACTGCAGACCGCTCATCCAAGGAACAAACAACAGTGAAAGCAAGCACTGACCCATCGCATTGAGATAATGTGCAATATCTTTTCTTATCAGTTTAATCAAGTACCCTAATCCATTATCTAAAAAATCAAGTACCCTAATCTGACTCCCAAATCTGAGTTCATAATATACCTAGTCTTCAACAATTGTGTAGATTGATTGAATGTGTAAATGGTAGCAAAAGAAAAAAAAAGATACACATCACTCATTGGAAAAGAAAAAAAAGAGTACACTGCTCAACCCTACGCAGAAACATCTGTAGAAATAACATAAACAGACTTTTTCCCCTCATCATTCAACAATCATAGGTCAGAATCTGGAGTTCTGGACAAGGTTATAGGGTTTGAAAAACATGTTCCAGGTCCATGAGTAATGCAGGAAAATTTCAGAAAGAGCAACCATAATTTGAAAATAAGAGGAAAAAGTAAGTGTAGCATAACTGAATAACTAAAACATCAAAGCTCAGTGAGCATAGGTCACTGTTGTTTATGTCCATTAGTCAATTGAAAGAACAAGTTTGGTGTTGTACGTCATACTTTCTTCTTCTTTAATGAAATGACACGTAGCTCTCCTGTGCGTTCAAGAAAAAAAAAGAAGAACAACACCCTTTGGTTTTTATGGAGCATGGTGTCTTGCAAGAAAAGTGATAACGTTACTACCCTCCGTGAGGATTAAGTTAGCTAGAAACTAGGACTTGGGCAGTAAGGGGGAAATGAAAACATATTGGATTTTTGCTTGGGAAAACGTAAACATGATATTGGAGGCCCGGAACCTCGCAACTGGAAGTAGCCTGAAATTTGGCTATATTTTCCTGGGTAAACCTGGAAATGGGTTCTTTGGTTGGAAGCCTAGGGATGATAGGTTGAAGAGAGGAATGTTGGATTGAGTGTCATCAAGCTAGACTCAGTTTTGGTAGCCTGGGCCTGGGAGCTCCTCACAAGGTATTAGCAACTAAACAGACACAGGCCCCCAGCAAGCCTGTGGGGCAGTCTAGGCCACGCATATGGTATCCAGGGCAGCAAGCAAAACATTGTCCTCTGACTTTTGCATAGTATATTTCAAAATTTTACTAGTCTAATGAGTTAGATAATCAGCAAACCAAACCTTTACCTTTATCTATACTAATTGGAGGCTCTGTTAGAAGCCACCCACATGTTAATGATTGAAAATAAACATGCTGTAAATTCATACTATAATAGGATTATAGGAGAAAAAGAAAAAAAGCTAGAAAGTCACATGTTAATATAAAAAAAAAATCTTAATCACCAAATTTATTTGGTAGATGCAATCTACGACTGAGATTTTTCTATGTTTTTCCAATGTTGGAAGTTGTAAACAATATGCACATCCCGTGAATTAGGACATGAAGATAGATAACAAACTAGCTGCTGTAACTGCTGGTTTTCTGTACCATGATTGCTACACCCTACTCCACTTCCCAGCGAGCTCTGGGGCTCTTGAAGCCAGCAAGTTGCTGCCCTGCTTCACCTTCCTGCTGGACATAGTGCCCCACACTACTTACCTTCACTTAGTTGCATAATCTGAGGCCCTGCTTCACCTTCTCACGTGGTTGCAAAGGCCGGTGACTCGGTGACCTGTATAGGGGCTCTGAAGACACGATGCCCTGTTCTTGGAACAAAGTACACAGGGACCAGCAAAACTAAGAGAGTGGGGGAGTGATGATCGATGGGATCAGGGGAAGGAGATGGAATAGCTCAGTATCACCTCTATATGCCTTATGGATTGCGTATGAGCGTATGGGGAGCCTAGGTACAACTATTTCTTGGGATGACTAAGACCGTCAGCTAGCTAATTTCTGGGTGACTGTAAATTAGAATTCCTGGAGTTTCTTGCTATTTTGTCTGTCCTGAAGTTTGTTGGACTTTATAATTTGCCCCAATGCCTTTAGAAATGATAAATAATCCTTCTTCCTTGAAAATAGCATTAGAGCATGTGGAATCAACACATCGGTTATTGTGGCTTTAGAGCCCCTATGAACAGTGTTCGCCTAGACAGTCTATACCATGTAAAGACACTAGACGATAGTTTATCGTCTAGTTTAGGGCATAAACCATGAATTAGACTGCTTGACCGTCTAATTGGTCAAAGACTGTCCTAGACCGTCTAAACCATGTAATTAGACAACATTAAGATGAGTGTAGACCATTAAATTGCCATTTAGACTATATTCCAAGCAATAGACCAATGCATTATTGGCACAGTGGAAGCTAAAACTTTGTAGTCCATCCAAGGGCCGTATGGGTCAGAGTTTTAACCCTATTCCCTATTCTGAACCCATCCCCCCTACTATGGTGCTACCACCAAGTTCCATAAGCAGCCACACAAAGCCATGCCGCTGACACAAAGTCATGCCGCATGTCCTTTGCTAGTCATCACTATGGAGTATGGACCTTTTTCCCAACGCATGAGGGCCCACAACTCTATGCTAGCTTCTACCTATCACCGCGCCATGAGGTTGTGCTCGTGACGCACCTCCATGTTGAGGCACACTATAGCCGAGGACATGAAAGATTTAAAGCTAATTGAAGGTTCATTCCTACAAAATAGGCTAAACCTTAAATCTCACTTTTTTTCCTCAAATATTCTATAGAACATGCTGAGTGTATTTACATGTGTGCCAAAAAAAAATACCGATAGTATATTGTATGGTATATTGTTTAGACTAGCTAGACTCTAGATTGTGGGTCACCATCCAACTAGCATCTAATGTCTAGGTGAACACCGCTTATGATAGGGAGGAAGAAAAAGAAATGATGAGAGGATGGCAAGTGGTGTCTAAATTTTTTTATTTACTTATTTTGCTGATTGGATTGTGACGCAGGCGAAAACCGCTCTGGTATGGACAAGGAGGGGTTAATTAATATTTTTAAGAGTTGAGGGGTGTTTTGCGTTTGGTATTAGGAGTCGACAGGTGTTCTGTAGAGAAACGCAGTAGTGAGGGGGTAACAGACTAATTCCTTGTTTTAATGGTAATAGAACAAATGATACGCATGCAGTTCATTGAAATGAAAACATAGGCACAAAATGACAGCTTTAATAAATCACGTGTAATAGTACTAATCTTACAATTAACTATGCATGATATTTATGAAAGTACAATTGATTAGTCTATATTGTACCAAAATAGAGAAATAAGACCAAGCTTGGTCTGTCCAGGTAGAAGAAAGAGTTACGTCACCTTCATGAACATGTCTATGTCATGCTCTGGTGTGACGTTTGCCTCCTCTCTCCTCGTCAGCTCAGTCAACAAATCTAAGAGCAGAGGTCAAACGTCAATTAATTAACTAACCACAGAGCATCAAAACATGTGCAATCAACAACCTCCTCCTTGAAAATGGTGCCAGAGCATGTGGAATCAACAGCCTCCTTGAAAATGTCAGGTTGCAAGTTCCTCTAGCAGTGGAGCCAGAGGTAAAAAAAAACTGTCTACTCTAGCAGTGGAGCCACAGGTAAAAAAATTGTCTGCTGGGAGGGGCCCATAGTGTTAATATGTCTGAAATTTACTTAAGCTACAGTAATGACAGTGGTAATTCTCAGATCACGGAGGCTTTTCTAACTGTTGAGCATGCAAATCATGTCATGGACATACTAATTATAAAGATCAGCCGTACTGGTTAGTAATTACAATGAGAAGTTGTTTCTCCTGACTAAATTATAAACAGGTAGCTATCCTGCCATTACTGCCACTGCGTTCAAATATATATATATGGTCAGTCGTAGAAGTGATTAATCATATATAATTAATTACCTTGGTGGTCAGCAGAGCCTAGGCACCTCGCCGAGAAAGCCAGAGTCTGCCTCACGGTCATCTCCCCGGCTTGAAGGTCTTCCTGACTTAAGTATGCCGCTGTCCTCTCCGGAACAAACTCTTCCGTCCCTTAGCCATTGTATGTGACTCTCACTGATACCTGTGGTGCTTTATGAGTACACGTCAATTTTGATACTGGAACAAATGATCGAGTGTCTAGTGGCTGTCAATAGCTTAAGTGCATAACAAGTGATCGTTTGCAATCATCAATGAACATATTTTCCTTTGTTATCTTCAAGGAGGTTGGTGGTTTTTTTTTTTGAAATAGTCCATCCAAGTGTTCATTGACCAACATGATTTACCCTGGAAACTAGTAAAAGTATGTATGTGTCTTCTGATTTTATTTAAATGTATGACAGAATTGCTTGCTGCCCTCTAATTTAAGGTGGCTTCTGGCTAGTTATTAATTATTTCAAGTCAGAATTTATTAATCAAAGTCACTTTCTAAGAAAAAGAAAAGGATGATATTTACTAACTAGCAGAAGCTTCAGCTTGACGAGCAAATCTAGCAGAGTAAGAAAATAAATGTCTTCCATGACATATTGACATAGCAACCTTCAGAAAAATGTAAAATATATTAATTGACCTGCAGTCTTCGATCTAACTTTCCAGCCAAGGCTTTCAGCAATGTGCTTTTTCCTGATCCCGCAGAACCTAAAAGCAAAGTCATCCTTGAAAGAAAGGCAGAAACAAATATCAATTAACTGCCAGAGAATCATCATGAAAATCAACAATAATACACTATTGAATTCAAGGACATATATAACTACTCAGGGTGAGGTACGCATTTTCAGGACAGGGCCATGCATATAGTAGGCATAAATACTGATGCTGCCAAACATGAAATTTTGCAATTTTACACGAGAAAAAACACTATTCAAGATGAGGGCAATGCCTACCATCTATGCCCATGTAAGCACTAAACAGTGAGGCTAATTTTTGGAAGGATTTACAGTAGTGTTAAATATTTATAAATCTTTCAGTTGTAATGATCAATTAATTAATATCGACTTTTCCACTAAAAAGCTAGCAGTTGTACCAGCTGCTATTGTTTAGGACCGGGTGAGCACAAATCTGTTTCACAATTCACATTCATCGGTAACTTGATGTAATATGTATTGCCTAGACACATAATAGAAAGTCATTAAGATTAACTACCATGATATATATGCTAAATAAGCATAAATATCAGAAAAATAATCCCTGCCATACTCCATACCTGCATGGTTTGATGATGGCGTTAGTCTCATGAAGGATGGTATACTTGGTCTTCCAGGTATTTTGGTAACACAGGCAGAGCGTTTGCAAGGTCCTACAGAACAAGCCACTAAACAGTTCATATCACACTTCCTAGTGACCGACAGATGAGAAGCCACTACATGCAATGCAATAATCCACGTTATATGCAGTGACAAAAAAAAACTATTTTTGTTTGCTGGGAGATCATATGAAGTTCAGAACTGTTTTGATGCGTTTTTATTTTGGACTTTTCACATCGTTGCACAACATATACCAGAAGTGCATTGCCCATGGAGGTGAAGACCGTGGGTGCTGCCGGTGATCGCCAAGTGTATGCCTCCACCTCCACTGCAAGCCCCTCAGCACGCACCTCGATTGTTGGAAGCTCCAAGCCAACACTGCAAGCAATCATTAATATGTTTGAAGTTTAGAGTGAAACACAGTTGAGAACACATACGCAGAGGGGTTAGTGCATTCACCGGTCAAAACGGCTCTTGATCCTGAGCAGGAAATCCTCATGATCATCACTGGTGACGCCGACCAGCCTCTCGACGAGGAGCTTCGCCTCCATCTCTGATGTCACCTGATGCTCATGCATAGCAACAGTTGGAGAAGTAGCCTAAATGAAGGAACATATAAGTGAGCTATCTATGCATCTCCAGCCCGGCCACATGCTCTTGGTTCGTGCAGTGCATACATATATAGTCAACATGTCGGTGCCATTCGTTTGCTTGTACGCCCTTTGGTTGCAACAGTATTATGCAATTTCCGAACATTTAGAAAAGACAAGAAACTACTGAATCGATGGGTTGATAATTCAAAATAATATCCAACGGAAACAAAGAGATGCAAATGGAGGTCTCATAGTCCCTAAAAAAATGCATGTGAGAAGACTGAGGGTGCACCCCTGTAAAGTCAGCTCAAACACTTCTCTTGCAGCATGGAAAATGTACCCAAATGTCCAAATAAATTCAGTTGATCTACAAGTGTCTATTTTAAGAAGAAACTCGTCAATATTGATTGACATGGGTAAAAGGACAAGCAGGAAATCATCTACCAGACAGCATATACATGGCGTGAAATCCATGCAATAATTACTTCTCTTTATTTTCTCTCTAAATGGCATGGCAGGAGAACTCATGTCACTGAATTAGGACAGCGCTATAGTATCACATCTATATGCTCCTATACCCAAAAAGGAGTTATTGAGGTTTGTAGGAACTCCTTTTTTGTATAGCACCATTTATTAAGAAATTATTGCCAACTCATAAATATGAAAAGGTTATTAAAAAATATCTTTGATAAGCATCACATGCTCTTGTTCTGTGTACCAAGTATAATACTATGACATCAATCCATATACATAGTGACTTGATTAGAGAACACAAGTTTCAATGAAAAGTACATTTTTTTCCAACGCAAGAATCAAAATATATAATTTACTTGTACTGTGTGCACACTTGCACACCTGCTGTATAGAAGTCACAAGTGTGTGCTATACTACATATTATATAAAAATCTGCCCATGTAGATTAACATGTCTTTTGCTCTTCAAGAAATGTAGTTGGAGGTAATGGTAAGATTTTACACCCACTGCCACTGCAAATATATAAAGATATTAATGTGCCGTTTGTAAGTTTTTTGTAGAAAGTTCATATTTGCATGAGTATACATAGGTGGTTAATTTGTTTCATACAGTCATTTATACACATTTTAGATTATAAGATGATTATTTATTTATTGTATTTTATTTTTGACTTTGCACTTAGTTGTTATCTCTTATAAGTTATAATGCATGGAGTGGATGTTAGTATCCTTGAAGATGAAAAGACTCTATTCTTTTGTCATGGCAGCAGAGTTTGAACTATGCAAAATGACACACCTTCTGTTGTATATGCAAGCAGCAAGCACCATAAATGCAACATAAACTGGTCCACGGAAAATTAAACCATTAGATGTAATTTTCCCTTTTCTATTGCTTAGTCGGCAAAACAGTGCCTTTTATTTTCTCATCTAGATGGTTAATTAGGAATCTTTTTTAAGGATATATTACTAAGTATTTCTGTTTAAATAATGCTAACTTAGAAGGTAACAAATTCAGGAATCTCCAATGCCAGACAACTGGAGGAAACAAACACTCAAGCTCTAAAGTTCGTCAAGTGCTGTGAGACGAAAGGCACGTTGGCTAGCAGCAGCTCCAACTCTCCGCAACTTGACGCAACGGATTCTCCACCTCACTGCCCTGAAGGCTCGGAGAGTTGCTTCTACATGGAGCTTGATAGGCTGAAAGATTGTACCTTCAGAAACTGAGCTCAAACTCCATCAGAGATGAGCGCTCGCGCAAGAGGTAGAGATGGCTGACGAACTTGTTGAACGCCACCAGACGGCCGCAGCTCCCGGTGACTCGCAGGACGGGCACCAACTTCCAGAGGTCGCGGCAGCAGCGGGGAAGCACGAGCGCGCACGTCCATATTGTCTCATTGGAAGACGGAAAGAGAGAACGTACCGGAGGACCGCGACCGGGAGGGATCTGATCCGCTCCTCGCCGCTCGACGCGGGCGTTCGGTTGCGCTCTCGCTCTCGCATCTCGGAGGCATTCCGTCGAACAGGCGGCAGGCGCCGGTTGCCTGCGTGATCGAAACGACGTGAGACTACGCCAAAGAGCATCACAACGGAAACAGGTCATACAATACAGGGGAATCCCTCATCTCACTCGTCGGAATATCTGACGCCGGCGGGAACGCAAGAGGAGCGGAGGAGAAGCCGCCTGAGCACCACCCTCGTCGGCAGCCGGAAGAAGAGCGAGGGATCGGTTTTCTTTTTTTTTTTTTTTTTTTTGAGAGGGGAGCGATCGGGTTGGTTTGCTTCAGCCTGCAGGACACGGCCTACAAGACTGGGCTGGACTAAGCTGACGGCCCTTTACTGGAGGAGATGTACTGCTTTGGGCCCTTACTGGATGGGCCATTCTCACAAGGCGTTTCCCACGCTTGCTAGCGCCGTTACTGGATGGCCCGGTAGGCTTTCGATATAATTCGGCCGCTTTTTGGGCCTGCTTAATATGGGTTTGAATGGCCAAGTCGAGAGAGGCAAGGCGCTGACCAGGCCGCCCGCTGGCGCGGCGACTCCTCCAGCATCCCGCAAACCACCGCCCGCGCCGGTTGGCAACAAGGCCCGGTTCAAGCGCTTGTCCCTAGGGGCGATGAACACTGCCGTGCCAAGGGGCGATGCTTCAACTTCAGAGAAATTCTCGCCGGGCCACGCAGCAAAGGGCGTCTACCTCGTGGAGTACGATGAGGAACGCTGACGCGAATAGGTAACCTATTTTCAATAGGTTTCGGATGACAAAAAACGTTTATGTTTTAAGGATTTTAATCAGCCGATCAATATCTCGCAACCGTTATATCCGTATATCCGATTATTATCGATTATGCTCGCATAATAATCGACTTTATCATAAAAATTATACTCATATAAACAATTAAATTTATAAGAAAAAGAATATATAAGCATTCACACACCGATCTAGCGATGAAATGATAGAATAATCTAAGTAGAAACAAACCGTGAAAATGATAATGGCTAGGTATTTATATGCAATATGAAATAGGTCAGTGGCTAACTTAAGGCTTAAAGCTAAAAGTGTGACTTGTTTTATCGATTTGATCAGCTCAAGAATAATTTTTATGTTGGATTAAAATCATCTTAAACAAACTTTATAAGCTTTCTGGTTCTCGAGAAAACTTCTGAGTCAGCGGCCTATCTTCAATTGAAGTTGACGCAGTTAGGAGGTCTAAACTCATAATTAGAAATTAACTTAATAGCTCCATCTTTACACTTACTTCACCATGTTATCCTTAATTTCTACTTTCTAATGACAATTAAATTATCATAAAGATTAAATATTATGTTATTCATAGAAATATTGGTTTAGTTGATATGCTTGTGCGTTACTGGTCGTTTCATTATCAGTTGAGGAGTTGGCATATGTGTATTATAATTATTTTAGTATATCTTAGTCTAAAATTTATTACTACACTCCAAGTATGGCAATCCTTTGCTCACTCGAACTGGCTCTAAATGACTACTAGAGTACGCTCTCACATGATTAAAGGATAAAAGTAACGCACGGGAGAGTTAATTATAATTGATACTAAACATATCTGGAGACCTGGACGGCGCCATTAGTTGATGCTAAACATAGCTCATTATCTTTTGCGATCTATATATATCTCATGAGATTTACAGGGATCGGATATTCAGATTGCACACTCCATACACTCCATACACTCCATCAAGAGTTTGCATGAGTTACATACACCAAGTAGTTTGGTATGGAGAGACACCGAGTGCTTCTGTTCTTTGCTCTCCTCGGATGCTTTGCCATCCTTGCACAATGTAAGTGTGCTTGGGCTCCGTTTATATTGAAGTAGATGTTATGTACCATTTTGCGACGTGGACAAGTAATCAAATTATACATAACTCCTGATACAGCAAGAACGGTTCTTACATTAACACGAGTTTCCGTAAAATTGATAAATTCGATACATACCACGCCGTTCAAATCCTAAGTTATTGGACAGCCTTAATAAGCTCAAATAACAAATCCTAAGAAAAGACATGAATCCATAATTAACATTGGTTAAAATAAATTCATATCATGCTAAAACATCTAGCCAAATTTCTCGTGGATTCCATTTATCTATAATTAAAAATAACAGTAAAAAATTGCCATAATTTTTCAGCATATTTTAAGCAATTAAATGGTACTAATGCTATTTCTGTAAAAGAAAAATACTTCAAATAGAAAAAAATAATAAAACGAATTTGGTGTACAATCTAGCGCCGGCCCAAAACTCATACGTGCTGCCCGTTCCTAATCCCTCTCACCTGCTGAGCCGCTCGCCCGCGCGCGGCCCGTTAGGCGTGAGAGCGGCCTTAGAGGTGGCGAGGCCAGCGCAGCGCTGGCCCGATGCGGTATTGAGCATTGCCGTCTGTCCATTCTGATGGATGGTTGGATTTGCTCCCGCATCGGCTAACTCGATATCCATCTGATGCATAATGGGCGACCGAGATTAAATGCAAAAACAATAAAATTGCCACTGGAAAAACTCTAATACCCATTTTCATTTCTCATGATCCCCTTTCTCTCAAATGGCAAAAGCGGATGGAGATTTTAGCAGATCGATAGCGAGGAGGTGTCTGTTTTCAAGCCCAAATATTCATTTTCGAAACCCGACTAACCAGGATAAAAAAATGACAAAGTTAACATATAATTTCACATCTTATAAATATTATAAAGTCCTACACAAGTGTAGTGGAAACTGAAATGTACATCACAGGAATCTTGACAGCGACAACAAACCTACTCCTCCAAGTTGTCTTCATTAGAGAGGTACGATAGAGGGAGAAAATTATAAAGGTTAAGTATAACCCATTATGCTAAGTACGATGCACAGTATGATAAGGTAGGCATAGGTTCACTTCCATAAAATAGTTGTAAATATTTGGAGATAGAAATAATAAAACATCACTGATTAATACTACATTACCAAGCCCAAACCATTCACATGAATTACATCAGTTCATTAATTCCACTAAGTCAAGTTAATTAAGAGTATAATTAACCACAGTGAAGCTCAATCGATCATCCATAACCGTAGGTACGACTATTCGAATTGTTTTACTCTATTAAGAGATGTGCACCTGTAACCCCCACATATTTTCATATACTAGCGTACCACCACGGTACCCTAATAAGACGTTGTGATAGGACCCTTCGCATAACCCTCTCTTAACCATTCACACTATGTTGAGGTTTCACCCCCCACCAAAACAAGGTAGGTAGACCTCTCTTGCGTCACGGTAGATCCCACAGCCGAATAATACTGATACTCGATCCAACCCAATACCGTCATGTCCACCCTTGCTTGGGTGTCTAGGAGAGGAGTGAGCTATACTACATGCTCAGCCGTTACCCACGCTAGCTTATGATAAGTACGATAAGTCTCTTGAGGGTTTTCAATGAATCGGTCCTTAATTAATTGATATGGATGTGACCATTAAAACTATATACCCACAGTCCACTATTATATCTATTAATCATCATCATGCACCTCATACAAAGGTAACACTATTAATTCTAAGTATAAAATAGAGAGATGATTATCCCGTTAATGAGCTAGTTGAGTTCAGCATGGCTAATCATGTTTATTTGAAGAAAGCAAAACATCATGTAAAGTAGGCACAATGTTTAAGGTTGTTTTATAATTTTTGTTGCCACACTCATGGTGCTTCAACAATGATCTCAAAGTAAATTAGGACACATAACATAAGACTACTAAAACAACAAATGAAACCATTTTTAATGGATTCTGACATTTTTATGAATTTACTATGATTTTAATGGACTTAAACGGAGCTTGAATAAATTAGTTATGAAGTTTAGAAGATTCTTTGTGGTTACTATTAACAGAAAAGCCTAAATCAATTATTGCACATTAATTAAGGTTTATGGCGCCAATGAGGAGGGAAAATAGCGCCGATAAGTGGGTCCCACCTATTGCTCACTCAAGGATGAATAGCACATGGTGGACGGGGTCCACGTGTGGCTGGGAGGGTACAACATGTAGTGCACATGTAGTGCCAACGTGGTAGCCATGTGGGTGGCTAAACGGATGGCCCCAATCTACTAGAGGGTAAATCAAATGACCATGACACAATGGCAGCACGATGGCCGCACGCCAGCTGTCCCAACCAAGAGGCGGCGGTGTGCATGGCCCAATGGTTGCTGTTGGTGATCCTCTGGTGCCACAATGATGAAAGGAAGTAGAGAGAAGAGGAGGAGCTTACTAAAGGCTCGTGGCGGAAGGATGCAATGAAAAACGAGCAGTGACTATGAGGAGTTGGTGGTGGTGGCTCTGGGTTGAAGGTGGCGGTAGTGGTTGGAGATCTTCTGGACCTAGGAAAGGTGAGTGGTGGATTAGGGAGGTGAGGGATGGCATGACGCAGTAAGAAATTCTGATAAGAGCTAGTGGCTTGTGGAGGATCTCCCCTAGAGCGGGGATGAAGGGGCTTCGATGGCTTTTGGCATCGAGGAAGTGGTGGATGAGGTGGCTCTCGTCCTGACGGAGCTGGCAGTGGGGTCTTGCACGACCAGCTTGGCCTCAAACTTCAGCAATGGGCGATTGGAGATGGCGCTCATGGTAGCAGTTTGGTGTAGAGGAGTGGGAGCAATTTAGGGCAAGGGAGAGCTCGACGATTGGGGGAAAAAGGGGAAAGGGAGGCCAGGGTGCCTTTTGTAGGCCCAGGGATGGAGCACATGGCTAGGAAAGCTTGTAGCAGCAAGGAAGAGAGAGAATGGGCAGAGTGGGACATGGTTCCAACGAAAGCGAAATGAGTGGCACACAAAGAGGGTGGAGGCGTGGCCTAGACTCATTCACCAGCGTTTGAACGAATAGGCATGGGTGGGAGGAGGCAACGATAGCCAAAAATCAATAGCGTAGGTGGCTCAATCCCCATTCGGTTGGATTGACCAAAGGTTAGGGATGACCCCGATAGGTGGACCCTACATTTTGGCATCCCTAGGTGACAATAGGTGTGGTTACTAGCAGAGCCATAGCTTGGGTCGGTGAAGGAGTAGGGAGGAGAGGCGGGCCAAGGCAGGCTAGCCTCATTGGCATGCACATGGAAGGAGCTTGCCTGACTTTCGACTTAGTGTCCAAGGAGAGAAAAAAGGATTTCCAATTTTTAATATTTCAATAACTAATTTTGAATTATTGAAATTAGTTCCTTTCTCTAAAATTTCAAGTAAAATTCTTGTTAGTGTATTTTGACATGGGCAATTTAAGAAAATTTACATCAAATCATGATCACTTAATAATTAAGATTTTTGATTAGATCTTCACCCTAGGATTATTTAAATATTTTCTTTTAACAATTTATTAATTGAGTTGAAATCTCTAGGGGAAAACTATTCCCCTTAAACGGAGTCTTGTCCTCAAGATTTGGAGGTGGTAGCAAAGAGGTGTGGGTGGGCAGTCTTCAGCTCATCTTCATGTTCCGTAGTTGCCTCATCCTCAAAGTGGTGGCTCTACTAAACCTTGTAGAATCTGATCACTCGATTTTTGGTGCATCTCTCATTGATCTCTAAGATGTGAGTAGGTTTTTCCACATAGGTCTAAAAGGACCTTGATGTTTCCTAGAGAAGAGGGTGAATAGGTGTTCCTAAAAATTTCACAACTTTGAGGCGTATTAAACAATTGAAACTTCTGGCTCAAATCGGAACTTTCGATATGGAATTAAAATTTCCAGTCTCAATTAGAATTTCTAACGGCTAAGAGAGTAAAACGCGAACTATAAATTTGAATTGAAGCTCAAACAAACAATATGTATGTGAATCAAAAGGTGACAATTAAGATATCAAAGCAAAATATAATGTCACCAACTAGATCAATTAATCATGTAATTAGATCGGGTAAAAACAAACTTAAGCATAAAATAAATGAATGCAAGAATGGGCGATCCAATGATCCTACGTCAGTGTTGAGGGGACACAATAGCCACATTTCTTTTAACCCTTTTCTTCACAAGGTTGCAATAATGCACTAGTTGGTTTCACTCTTGAATTTTTCCCTTGTGGTAGTGAAATCAAATCCTTCATAAACTTCCTATGGCACACCACAACCTTGGGTGCTCATTGGTGATGCCTAGCCTCTAGGAGACCTTGATGTCCAAGAGTAACAAACACAACCGAAGATTTACTTGCTATGAACTCAAGTGCTAAAAGGATGGTGTGAAGCTCACTAGCTCTTAATTTCTCAATCTTTCGACCCAACTCTCTTCTCTTCTTAAATCCCTTTCACAAAGAAATACCAACAAAGCAGGGGTATGAGAGAGGGCTCTTTGGCTTTGGATAGGTTTTTCTCTTCAAAATAATAGTCCAAAAGGATGGAGGGGTGGAGGGGTTTATATACCCGAGCCACTCAAAACTAGCCATTATGCACATATCGGACATTTCAAGAATCACATCAGAATTTTCGATATTTTTCTCAATAGAAGCACTTGCAACCATATCGGAAATTTCGACACCCACATTGGAATTTCCGACCTTCATCAAAACTTTCAAGATTCAAATCAAAACTTCCAATATTTTTTTCCAATAGAAGAATATGAGGCCATATCAGATATTCCAACACTCACATCGGAATTTTAACCCTCATCGGAACTTGCGATGTCACTCACCAAAACAACCATAACTTATTGCTCAGAAGTTCGTTTTCGATGATATTAAGCTTTATGGAAAGCTTACTCAGAGGACTACCCAATTGAACTAAAACCAATGAGTAAAAACACTCAAATGATAGGTAGGTTTCTCTCAAGTTAGCACTTGGATATTTCACTTTGAGCACCGAGGCATATATAATCACATGGATATTGCATCTCTCTTAATAATATGATATTCCTATACTCAAATGCAAACAGAGAGAGAATTATACTAGAATAGAAGGCATTTATAAAAAATATAGACATGATAATAAGTGCATACCTTCATCATCTCCATGATCTCAATGTAAAGATACTAAATAAGATAAGGCTCAAACAAAATATTAGTCACCAATGCATATGTCAATCACATGGAAATACTACATATGATCTTTAGATCAGAGAGAAAGAGTGATACAAATAGCTTGATTGCCATGCATTTCATCCTTGTTGTGATTTAGGTATACCATCAATGAATATTTCTATCTAAACTCATATGAAGTCTAGGAAGAACCTATTTGTCAACTCATGAAAAAGGGTTAGTCCTACAAAACTGGTTTGTCATAAATCAACAAAACAACAGTCACAAATTGTTGATTATAGATCATTTAATCTTTTCTATTTTGATGATGGATGACAACCCGATATTAAATATATAGAGTTGAGTGGAAAATATAGATGAGCTCCCTTGAAGAGAGAGATATGCGATAAAGGACAATGAACTGAGTTCATGCTATATTTTGGACCCATGAGAGGGATGGATTTAGAACATGGGAAGTTTATTACAGACCTCTCATAATTCTCATTTTTATATCCATATGAGATTAGATAAAGGAATGCTTATAAAAATATTAGTCTCATAAATTGGATTTGTCATTAATCACCAACACCAAATTAATGACACTTCAACTTACGAGGTCAAATCCTCCTGTATTTCAATTTGATCATGGTCAGCTTGTTTGCTTGGTACTCTCAAGCACTTCTTCAACTGAGAAACATGGAACACATCATGAATGCCTATAATGTTTGGGGGAAGTTCCAATTAGTGAGCAACTTCTCCTTTACATCCCAAAATTTGGTATGCCCCCACAAGGTGTGGTGCTAGTTTCCCTTTAGTCTAGAAATGTTGTACTCCTCAAAGTGGGCTGACACATAGTTTCCTTCCTTGAAACTTAGATCCCTTCAGTGATTATCAGAGTAGCTCTTCTATCAAGACTGAGTTACCTTCAGTCTTTCTCTAAGGATTCTCACTTTTTCCTCTACTTCATTCAAAAGCGCTGTCCCAAATAACTGATGTTCTCCTATCTGATCCCAGAAGAGAGATGTGTGGCACTTCCTTGCATATAGTGCCTCGAAGGGTGCCATCTACAAACTAGTCTGATACCTCTTATTTTATGAAAATTCAGCATATGGCAAGCTCTTCTTCCAAGTTCACAAGCTCTCAGTATATCCTCCAATATCTAATTGATAAGCTTAGTTTGCCCATTTGTTTGAGTTTGATAAGCTATACTAAAGTTCAATCGGGTCCCCAATTCTTCTTGCAGCTTTTGCCAGAACATTGAGGTGAATGCCTCCCATGATCAGATTTGATCTTCTAGGGCACTCGATGTAAACACATTATCTATGCCATGTATAGCTCAGCCAACCTCTTTCCCATGTAGGTGGTGTGCACAGGAATGAAGTGAGTGACTTAGGTGAGTTGATTAATGATTACCTAGATGGAGTCATACTCCGTTGAGATCCTAGGCAATCCTGTGATGAAATTCATCCCAATTTATTCCTACTTCTATTATGTGACTTTAAAAGGCTACAATAGTCTAGCTGGCCTTTGGTGTTCTACCTTTACATGATAACACATGTCACAGAGTGCTACGAACTCCTTTATCTCTCTTCTCATGCTAGCCCACTAGAATTTTTCCATGAGATCTTGATACATTTTATGCTACCTAGGTGAATTGAGTATTGTGTCTGATGAGCCACTTGAAGTATGAGCTCGTTTAGCTCTTTGTTCTCAAGAACATGTAGTCTTTCTATCATCCAGACTGTTCAATGCTCATCTTTAGTAAAACCTCGAGCCTTCCCAACCCTCATATTCTTCTTGAGTTCCTCGATCTTGGGATCATTCGCTTGAGCTTCACAAACTTGCTCAATGAGTGTGGGTTTTGCTTCTAAAGCTAACATGAATCCATGAGTGATTATGCCTAGATTTAGGCAGTCCAAATCTTGCTACACCCCATCACACAAACTTTCCACCTAGGTAGTGTTATAGTAGCTCTTTCGGCTCAATGCATCTACCACAATATTGGCCTTGCTAGGATGGTAGTGTATTTCCATATTGTCTCTATTGTACATTCAAGTCAAGTCGGGTGAAGATGTAATTTAAGCTATTGTGGTCAGTGTATATCTCATAGGGGTTATTGATGAGATAGTGCTACCAGATTTTCATGGCATGGACCATTGTAGCTAACTCCAAACCATGAGTTAGATAGTTGACTTCATGTGGGCGCAATTAGCGAGAAGCATATGTGACCACTCTGCCTTTTTGCATTTAGACGCATCCTAAGCCTTGATAGGATGCATCATAGTAATCCTTCCTCTAGTGTAGCAGGGTAAGGACTAGCAGAACGACCAGCCTTTCTTTGAGTTCTTCGAAACTCTACTTTCATGCTGCTAACCATTTGAATTTCCCATCCTTCTTCAACAAATATGTCATTGGCTTGGCAATCTTTGAGAAGGTCTTGATGAACTGGCAGTAATAACCAACAAGTCCAAGAAAACTCCAAATCTATGGTACCATCTTTAGTGGTTTCCACTTGGTAATAGACTACAAATTGGTCGGGTCCATAGAACCTTCTTGGGCATTGATGACATGACCAAGGAACTTCACTTCCTCGAGCTAGTGTTTCTTTAACTTCTCAAGTATAGAGTGAAGATGTTGCTCATGTTCTCCCTTAGACATTGATTAAATTAGTATGTCATCTATAAATACCACTGCAAAGTTGTCCTAAAATTCCATAAACACACTATTCATCAGGTTCATGAAGAAAAGTCGATGGATTGGTGAGTCCGAAGGACATAATTGTGCATTCATACAGTCCATTTCGGGTAGTAACAATAGTCTTTTGTATATCTTCCTTCTAGATCCTCAATTAGTGATAGCCTCATCACATGTCTATTTTGGAGAACACAGTTGCTCCTTTTATCTAATCAAACAAATCATCAATTCTTGGTAGAGGGTACTTATTCTTGATAGTGGCATCATTTAGTGCACAATAATTGACGCACATCCTCTTGGTCTTATCTTTCTTCTCTACAAAGATGACCGTGCACCCCATGGTGATGTGCTTAGTCTGATGTAACCCTTCTTCAGTAGATCATCAACTTGCTTCTTGACATCTACCATCTTATTTGCTATTATCCTATAGGGTCTCTTGTATATCGGAGCTATCCCTAGTGCTAGATCTATTCTAAACTCAATTTTCCTCTTTGGTAGCATGCCTGGAAAATCTTTCGGGAAGACTTCAGAGTAATCTCTTAACATGGGAATATCATCCACCTTTCTAGGGTTCTTCTCCATAGTTTTTGGTTGTTCCTCATCAGTGACTTGGTCCAGACTCATGCCATGTCTTGGGGACATTAGTGACTAGAAAGTGACCACTTCTCCCTTCTAATTTGTCACAGTGATGATGCAGCTTGCATAGTCAATCACCCCTTTATGCCATGTCAGCCAATCCATCCCAAGAATGACATTTAGATCTTTGGAAGCAAGTAGCATTAGGTTGTCTAGAAAATGTGATATTTGGATTTCTATTACCACTGAGAGGCTATAACGGGATGTTGTCATTCTATTCCCTAGGGGTGAACCCGTATGGGCATCTTAAGATCCTCTATTCATAGCCCATATATCCTAACAAATCTCTTAGATATAAATGAATGCGTAGCACCAAAATCAAATAGTTCTATTGTAGGAGTTGAGTTTATAAGAAACATACCTAGTACCACTTCTGGTGTTGTATGTGCTTCTACTGCAGAGACATGGTTGACATGAGCTTGAGCAAGATTGGGCCCAATGCGATTCGGCTTTGGGCAGTTGTTAGCAAAGCTAGGTCTTCCCACCACCCTCCCTCTTGGGTTGTGTAGGCTAAGCTGGAGCCATTGGTGGGCGTGAAGTTGGGTTGTGGTTGAGCTGACCACTATTGTTGTTGTTGCCAAAGTTGCCTAGGTGATACGTACGCTGCTAGCGAACAATCAGTGTGGATGGTTCACCCTTGATGGCATATTTGATCCTAACCTTTTGATGGAGATGGATAACTCGATTGATGGTTGGAACAAGGTTCACAACCTGACTACAACTGTCTAGAGGCACTGCGCATTAGTAATTGATACACCAATTACAATGGATAAATCCAATCTTGTGGAGCACAATCAACATAACCACGAGGGCACTCATCTCGCAAGTAATTGAAGAACAAACAATAATAGTAGATCAAGCACTAAATTGCTAAATTAAGATGAAGTGTTCAATCTGAAAATACAATGAGAAAAATGGGGTTTTGAAGACAAACAGATGGGTGATCTAATCGACACGTGTGCTATAAGCGAAATAGCAATGGCTAATTTTCAATCTAACAAAACACACTCTATTTTGTGGCAGCCGTAGAGATTATATACATGTGGGAGGACAACCACATGGGTGTTAGGGTCGTGCTCCAAACCTAGGACATGTCCCTAATGGACCCAATTGGATACATGGGTCATCAACCCAAAATAGGGTAATGCATGACCATGGACAAACTAAGGTCTAGACATTGAAATGATGGTTGTAGCTGATTCTAAGAAGATAAGGACTTAAGGTTGGATCCATTTGAAAGAAGACTTGATAAGATTTATGTAAGTCCAAGAATACCTAAATTAGAGTCCGTATGCAACCGTGGTGATCATCACAAGTTGGCGCTGTTCCGCAGTCTAAAATCTGCTTGCATGAATCCCTCTCCTTTCTGGTGTTCTCCATTGTTCCTAAGCAAAACAAGAGCGCACGTGTTCTCATTGTCCAAATAAGTAGGACATATACTTAAGAACGAACTCATCTAATAATTAAGTTAGTGAGCACGACCATGAGTAAGCGATCTAGTATGTTCCATTCGTATAGGTGGGGATGTATCAAGGGAGTTGTTATCCTCATCATCCTCCCCTTCTTGCATTTAAGTTGTCCTTGCCTCAAGCTCATCGATCTCTCCTAAATATGGCTTCAAATTTGCAATGTTATATATGGGACTAACCCTAAAATCTATAGGCAGATCAAGCTTATATGCATTCTCATTAATTTGCTCCAACACCTTAAAAAATCCATCAGCTCTAGTCATCAATTTGGATTTTCTCAAATCAGGAAATCTATCATTCCTCAAATGCAAACAAACCAAATCACCAAGTTCAAAAATTAGTTGCCTTATACCTTTATCACTAGCAATCTTATATTTAGCATTCATACGTTATATGTTCTCTTTTGCAATCTTATGCAATTTTAACATCAATTTAGCACGTTGCTTACCATCAAATTTTAATTTTTCAAAAGATGAAAAATTAAATAAATCAATTGGAGCGTGAGGCACCAACCCATAAACAATCTCAAACAGACACATCTTTGTAGTAGAATGCAACGAATTATTATAAGAAAATTCAATACGAGTGTTCACGCTGGATCTCGCACACGCGGTGCAAACACGCTGACTCTTGGAAGGTCTGCTTAGCTCTAGTGTAGGCAGGTCAGCTTCTCTCCGTGGCTCGAGGTACGTGTGCCGAGACCCATGAGGTTCGCTCGGCTCCGACGTGACAGTGCGGGTGTGGGCGTGCCAGTCAATTTGACCCTACAATTGATAAGGAGGTGAGGCGAATGAGTCAATTGGACGATAGGCCGATACGAGCTCTCTTTATCGACTGGCCACCGATAGGATCGAGGTGGTCATCGGCCGCGTCTAGATGGCTCCTGCTATCGACTGGCCGCCGATAGGGGTTGGAATGCTCTTCCATCAGCTAGGAAGTTGATAAAGGCATAGACAGATATCAACGAAGGATGTGATGGTTTCGGGTGTGGTGAAAGCGAGATCCTGATCCATCGGCCGTAGAGCCAATGGAGGTACCGAAGGGTATTAAAAGCAAAGCTCGAGGGATCCCTCCTGGTAGTCAACAGAAGTTGTAGCGGTTGTTCAGCGGCTGGAAAATCGATAAAGGCATATGTGAAGTGGCAAGGAATCGTATAAAAGATACACTGGCTGTAAAGCCGATACTGCTTCGGATATGGAAAGGGTGCAGCGAACCCATCGGCTAGCTGAGCTGATGAGAGGACATCTCTCTGAAGATAGGCGTGCATCGGCTAGAAGGCTGATGCGCTTGGGGTGGCACTCGAGGGGAGTCTATGAAGACTGATGCGTATCGGCCGAGGAGCCAAGACACTGGGCATGTCGCTCAATATATAGATAACTCATCGGTTAACACTCCAATGAAACACCGTACAAAGACCTATAGGCCTAAAGCTCAATCTACCATCAGCAACTCCATAGGTTGAACCTAACTGATGCAGCACGAGATCGATGACGGCGGAGAGAGTGTGATAGACCGATAGACCCTGCACAGACATAATGCGATATATCCAATCGGCCTAAGAAGTCAAACCTAACCGATGCAACCTTAGACAGAGTGAGACATATCGGGATAGTGGCGAGACTTCTTCACTAGAGATTGAAGTTAACCGATGCAGCCCCGCGTCGAGAGCTAGAACCCACAGGTAAAAACCTAGATAAACTAGGGTGGCGATGCACCGAAATTGTATTGATTGAAGGATATGTTTATTCCTATAAGTTTTCAGGGGGTCTATATTTATGCCCTGATATTACAGAGTCCAATGCGGTTACAACAACCATCGGACGTTATCTCCTAAAAATATGAAAGAAAATATCTCTAAGAAAGTTAACTAAACTAACTAAATATTCCTATCTATATAAGATATGATTTACATAGATATAATACCCTACCATGAGTGCCACGGCTTCTTCTCAAATTTGGTCTCATCTAGATAATCTTCTATTCTATGACCGAATCTCTCCTTGCTTCATCTGATCGGCTTCCTCCTAGTAGCAACCGAACTCTTCTTTTAATTCAACCGATCTTTTTTCTATCCTTTCCCTAGGCTTTCTAAATTTTGGCGTTAACAACGAGACAAGCAATCTTCCCACATTTTAATGTTCTTCTTCAAAACTACCGACAACATAGAAGACAAAATTCTACTACTACTTCTACATCTGATTCTTCATCTGTTGCATCATCATGGACATCATCTGGGATAGCTCTAGTGCTCAAAGCGGCACCTACGGTCAATGGAGTCATAGCTAGCCTCCTGCTCATCTCCCTACTCCTCCTTTAAGTGGCTCCTAGAGTTAAGCAGATAAGTCTCACCACTACCTAGCTCAGAGCTAGACTTGTTGTGAGTGGTGGGCCCACTGGAATAGTTGGTGCCACTAGAGGTGAAGCCTCCATGGATGCTGGTGCCTTCGTTTGAATTGATTGGAGCATGGGTTGGGGCAACTGGAGCTAGAGCTAGAACTATACCTAGAGTTGGGTTCCTAGGTGCAAGCTAGATGCATAAGGAGAGAGAGTCTCGTTCCTCATAGTCATATGGATCCTAAGCTTGGTGTTCACCTTTCTGAGCCAGGGGATCTCATCTTCCAAACATATGATCTTCACTAACTTCTAGTAGTCGAGGGCCTTGGATGCCTTGATCAAGTCAGTGTGCATGGTGTCAAAGCCCTCAAGTAGCTGGTGCATGTGGATGAGGGTGGTTTCATTCTCCCCGGTCACAGGCTGGTAGGTGTTGTAGCACTGGAAGAGTTGTGGCACGGGTGGTAGCGATAGGCGATGGAACGAAGGTCTAAGTGGTGCCTCTAGCTGAGCCTCGTGAGCATACTACAAGCTACCTCTTGACAAGCGTGTTCAAAGCTACCTCCTATTGCTATGACCTCCATGGTAGGCATGTACCCCGCTATACTGGGAATTTATAGTCTGGCCTAGTGCAGAAACTAGTCGTTGAGAAGTGCAATGATGGTGTACTTAGGGGCACTACTGTAGCCAATCGCGGACACCATCCTACTGAGCTCCTCGACAATTCCTCCCAAGTTTTGATCATGCTGGTTTGGGGGATTGTTGACATCTAAAGAAGGCAACAGAGGGGGGAATCAATATCCGCTCATATCCAACTGTAATAAAGCAATTAAGGATGCTAGTACACAACTTAGAGACAAAGAGACAAATTTTTATGCAAAGAATATTTTTGCATGAACAAATAAAAGCCTTAACAACACTAAACTAGCAACAAAGTAATGCAGAAATAAATACATAATACATAGAAAATCACAACCCATAAACTTTAACCATAACCTAAAGTTCATACCTCCCATCAATATGACTAACTATCCCAACATTACTGACATATCCCTTAATCAATTGTCAAATAAAATTCCAATTACTCAAAATTTATTGATCCAAAATTATGCCCTAGACTTGACCTTGTACGAGATCTTCCAATCGAATAAATGACCAAGTTTTTTTTCCCACAAAGCAAGGAAGCAATCCCAACATTTTCCCAAAACAAATCAAAGTGCAATGATATTATGTAGATGAAAAGGTTTTAGAGGTCTCCTAGGGGTTTCCATTTGGTTTGTCCTAAGGGGAAGGTCGGCTCTGATACCAAGTTGTTACACCTAGAAATTCATAACTAGAATTCCAAACTGAATATGTATTAAACCCATATCTAGGACTAGCTAGGCACAAATGACAAAGTTGGCATATAGTTCCACGTCTTACAAACATCATAAAGTCTTACACAAATGCAACAACAACTAGAAAGTAAACTAAGCAATAATTGATTCTAGCTGAAGCGGCGCCACACCATATGCATCTTGATGGCAACAATAAGGCTACTTCTTTGAGTTGACTCCATCAAAGAAGTAAGTAGTCCTTCAAACAGTTTTACTCTAGTTAAAGGTGTACAACTATACACACAAGACACAATCCCCACATATGTTTCCATATGTCAGCATACCACCACCGTACCTTGATAAGATGCTATAGTAGGACCCTTTGCATAACCCTTCCCTAACAATTTATACCATGTAGAGGTTTCGCCCCCACCAAGACTAGGTGGCAGCCCCTTCTTGTGCCGTGGTGGATCTGGCAGCTGATTAGTACCAATATCAAGTCCAATCCAACTCCATTATGCCTACCCTCGCCTAAGTGCTTAGGAGAGAAGTGAGCTATACTATAAGTCTAGCTATTACCCACGCTAGTTTGTGGTAAGTACGATAAGTCTTCCAAGGGTTTTCCATGAACTAGTCCTTAATTTCCATGGTTGTGACCATAAAAACCATGCACCCACAACATACCATTAAGTCATATTTTAGTTGGATTAATCATCATCATGCACCTTGTGCAATGTATAAAGTAGAGAGGTGATTGTCCTGTTAATGAGCTAGTTGAGAAAAGCGCAGCTAAGCATTCCTAGTTAAAAAAACAAGTCACATATTGCCCAATTTATCAAGGCAAAGGGGTATTTGAGCTATGACCACTTAGTACCTAGGTTATACCATCTTACGTGACATTGTAAAACTGTTCATGTTTATTTGAAGAAAGCAAAACATTGCATAAAGTAGTTACAACATGTCCAAGGTGGTTGTATAACTTGCCTTGCCATGCTCTTAGTGCTTCAGCAACTATCTTAAAGTAAATCGGGACCTCAGACATGTCGGGATCTAGTAACAAACAAAGCACACAAAGCAAAACTGGGCATAAGGTTACTGGCACAACACATGAAACCATTTTTTAGTGGATTCTAGACATTTTACGAATTTAACTTAAATTGAAATCATATGAATTAGTTATAAATTTTAAAAGATTTGTTGTGTTTTTACTATTAACAGAAAAAATCCTAAATCAATTATTGCGTATTGATTAAAGTTTATGGCATCAATGAGGGGAAGCCGATGCTGACAAGTACACTTGTTGGTGACTGGTGCATGATGGACTAGGTCCACATGTGGCTAGGTGGGTGCAACACATGATGCACATGTGGCATCGACACAACAACCACATAGGCAGCTGAGTGGACGGCCCCAATCTACACAAGGGTAGATTAGATAGCCATGGCATGGCACCCACACACCAACCATGCCGACCGAGAGACGGCGGTGCATGTGGTCTGATGGTTGCTGGCAGCGACCATTCGACATGGTAGTGCGCACAAGGATCGGTGAAAGGGAGTAAGAAGAAGAGAGGGAGCTCACCAAAAGCTTAAGGTTGAAGCAGGCAGAAAGAAATGGATGACAACGAGGAGTTGGTAGTGGCAGTTCTAAGTTGAAGGTGCCAGTGGTGGTCCATAAACAGGAGGTAGTAGCTGAGGATCACTGGGACCTAGGGTAGGTGAGATGAGGGTTAGGGTGGTGAGGGGCAGTATGATGTGGCAAGAAATGCCAACCAGAGCCGGTGGCTTGTGGTGGTGCTCCTGTAAAGTTGGGAGGAAGGGGACTATGGTGACTTTTCGCATTGAGGAAGTGATGGATGAGGTGGCCCTCATCTCGATGGAGCTGACGACAAGGTCACGTATGACCAGTGTGGCCTCAAGCATCGAGGACAGGTGGCCAGAGATGGCGCTTGTGGTGGTGGTTTGACTTGGAGGCAACGGGAGTGATTTAGGGTGAGGTAGACTTTGGCGATTAAGGGAAAAGTGGGAAGGGAGGTTGTGGTCCCTTTTATAGGCCCGAGGGTGGAGGTTGTGGCCGAAAAAGCTGGTGGGAGCGAGGGAGAAAGAGAAAGAGTAAGAGGAGTGGGACATGGTACCAGTGAAAGCAGAGTGAGTGGCGTGCGGGGAGGGTGGGGGCATGGTGTGGACTCTTCCACGCACATTTGAACAAATAGGGATGGGCGGGAGGAGGCGAAAATAGATAGAAATCGACTGCACAGACGACTTGATCCCCTTAGATTAGATCAGTCGAAGGTTAGGGATGGCCATAATATGTGGACCCCACCTATCAGCACCCTAGGCGACAATAGGCATGGTACACCTAGACTATAGCTTGGGTTGTTCTAGGAGCAGGAAGGAGAGGCAGGCCGACGCAAGTCGACCTCCTTGGTGTGCATGCGGGAGGAGCTAGGACGACTTTTGTTCTAGTAGAGAAGGAGAGAAAAAAGTATTTCTATTTTTTATTATTTTGATAATTGATTTTGAATTATTAAAATTAGTTCCTTTGCTGTGAAAATTCAAGTAACATTTGTTTTAGTGTATTTTGATATGGGGAATTCAAGAAAATTTACATCAAATCATGATGACTTATTAATTAATATTTTTAATTATATCTTTACTCTAGATTATTTAGATAATTGTTTTAACAATCTATTAATTGAATTGAAGGCTCTAATGAGAAAACTCGAGGTGTGACACTCGTGTATGGCAAGCTAATGTCACGCACATCTCTGACAAAGCCAACGGGTAGTGGCGCATAGGAGAAAGCCATGGCTGAGCCAAGCCACTCGTTGCTCTAGTGACATGTTGATTTCACTCGAGTCCAAGGGCCAAGATGGCGTGCACACAATGGGATAATGCCGGTGCCACTGAGGACGGAGGGACAAGAGGAGCACACCGAGGATGAGCACAGTGAACCTAATGCCACACACGGCGACGGTGGTGAGGTCTTGATGTCCGGCTGCACGCACATGGCAAACCTAATTTCAGCATGCCCTGATGGTGGCAAGACTCTAATTTGGTAAGTTTTCTACCCGATCTAGTAAAGTCTCGCGGGAAGTTGGGAATTTTGAAGTTAGCTCTTCTCAAAATTCAGGAATTTTGGGGTTTTTCATTATCCCCCGAAATCACCTCCTCCTAGGTTTGCATAGTAAAATTGAAACTCAACTACGTCTAAAGCACGATTAATTAACATAAACAGTGACTAATCATCATGAACCCCAATCAATTCACTCCAAACTGACACTTCAACAAAGGTTTAGATGCATTATGTCTTCTAAATGGAATGATGGGATCATAAGGCTAGACTCTGATACCAAATGTAGATTATCTAATCTACTAATCTAATTGTATAGCCTAAACATGATAACCCTAATGTGGAGAAAGGGTTATTAACCATTGTTTGAAACCATGGATGCAGTTGTCATGGTCTCCTCTGTGATGTCGATGGCTAGAGAAAGCAATCCCTCAAACTACTATAGTGCTCGATATAGGGAAAGTAGTCATAGAATGGCATAGACGAAATGAATGGCAAGGTCATTGGTTTGATCCTGAAGGAGGCGCCAATGATCAACCACAGGATGGCGGTGGCCTTATAGTCGCCACAGATTCTCTTTCCTCTCACCTAAGAATCAGGATTAGGGTTTAGAAATGTCAGGGAGATTGAAACTGTAAGAAAGATCTTGATTTTTCACATGGGTCGTCTTCCCCTTTTAATATTGTAGTGGGGGAATCGAGGGCTGCTCTAAAAAAAGAACGTTTAGCGCACTACTGATTATGTGTTTGAGGTTAAAACGCGAATTAATCGGCTTGATCGCGCAATAATGGATGAGAATGTCGTGCGTGATCCTCTCTCGGTCTTCATGCCGAGAGGTAAAAAAAATCCCAACAGGGCGGACCTGCAGCATTTGACTCACCATTCGCTGCCATCATCAGCGCCTGCGTGCTGGGTTCCCTCGTGGTGCCAGAGGCCGCGGAGAGGAGGAAAGGTAGTTTGGCGCGGTGGAGATGAGGATGGGCGTCATGGGGATTATCTGCTTCCTGCCTTCAACTGGCTAGTGACAGCCTGAGCTAATGTCTTGCTGCCCCTCTTGTTCATTTTTCTTTCTGCTTAGATTTGACAGTTTTTCTTTGTGTTTTACTACACGATTAGATCTGCATCTTCGCGTGGCTGGACATTAGCTTCAGATCTAAAACATGTTTTAAGTTTTAAAAAATTCTTTACATGTCGATGAGTATTTGCATGCTTCTAATTTTGTCTTATCCCTGTTGCTTGTGAGTTTTTATATTTATCCCTCTAGGCTCATTTTGTTAGTTATCCATTAATTGACCTTTCCTAATGTGACTATATTGCCCTTCTCTGCTACTTACTTTTTTTTACAAGAACACTGCAGGAAATGCGCTAACTACTTCAAAGCGTGAAATTTTTAATTTATACTAAAATAAAATGAGTCATAATTATTTAACCCAGATTTGAAAAACAAAATTTAAATCTTCACATGAATTAAAAAAGATAATGAAATTCACACAGAAGCTTCACAGAAATTTGTAAACCTATAATGTTGTATTCATTTATTCTGTTTAGTATGTGCCTGAGTTCACGACCAGTACCTTAATTTGGTGAACATCAAAATGCTATTAATTTCGATGTGTACGTGTACTACATAAGATGAATCCATATTAAATTGACGAGGACATCAATACCGTTTCTTCAAAAGTTAGTACAAATTAAAGCACAAGTATTAGGTCTTTTCCATAAAAGGAATTAAATTTATTCAAACATTTTTATCCAGCATGCATGAACATGATGTTCGAGTACATCGAAATGTACATAGATGCCGGTTTTTTCGTGAGACTGGTCAATGGTTATTGGCCGTGGCCATTGGCGCCTACATAATCGTACCGGTTAGGGTTGATAATTGTCACCTATAATGTATTTTAATTATAGGTGTTGGTTTATGTATTGATATAAGTGACGGTGGTTGTTTGCTCCGGCGTTCCATGGACACGTGCTCAGGCAGAAAAAGTCCTATGAGCTGCTTCTAGAGTTTTTTAGAACCTATACAGCTGTCCTCTATTTACTGTTTTGTAGTAGTGTGTATCAAACCAATACACATGAAAACAAATTAATTTTAGTCATTCTCCGTGACCAAAATTCATCTAACCATCTACGAGATGTCACGTTTTTCTGTTGCCTCTCTATAGCAAGAAACATAATTAATTGACCTCCGTACTTACACTGAGAGAATGAAAATCAGATGGAGATGATAGCGCGCGGCGATCGATCGATCGATCGATCAGAGGCAAGCGAGGGCCTCGAGCGAGCCCTTGGAGACGCCCTTGACGTTGGTGCACACCGCCATGGTCTTGTTGTCCTTGCCTTGGTACTCCACGTTGACGTCGAGCAGCTCCATTCCGCTGCACGGCAGCTGGTCGGAGCAGAGCAGGCTGACGGCCTCGGGCGTCGTCGACGTGCCGGTGATGTTGTGGAACGTCACGTCCTTGATGGTCACCGTGTTGTTCCCTTTCCTGTCGCTTCACGTCTTCTCGGGGCAGTACTTCTGGTCCACGATCACCGGGTTGGCCACGCCCTCCATCCTGATGTTCTCGAAGGTGAGCTTCGACGCCGTGATCGGGGACAGCACGTCCTCGTAGGACTTGATGCGGACGCCGTTGGTGGTGTTGCGGAGCACGCAGTTGCGGACGGTCACGTCCTTCTCGTCCTTGAACCTGCCGAGGCAGCCGATGCTGATGCCCTGCCCGGGCCGCAGGTGATGCCCTGGATGTTGATGCGCTCGCTGCCCGGGCCGACGGAGATGCAGTCGTCCCCCGTTGCGATGGTCGCGTCCTCCACGCTGATCTCCGATGAGTCGCCGATGTGGATGCCGTCCGTGTTGGGGCTGTCCGCCACCGCGGTGATGGCCACGTTCTTGATGGTCACGTCCTTGGACATGTAGACGTTGATGTGGAAGAACTTGGAGTTCACCAGCTTGATGCCCGACACTGTCCCGTTGTTCACGTAGTCCAGCACAAGCGTCTGCATGCATTATATTCATGCACCACCACACCATGCAGGTTAACTAATCACTCATGCATGCATGCAAACAACGTGTCTGTTTTATACCGATGCATATATATGTACTACGTGCGTTCACTTACGTTGGGCAAGATCTTGCATTCGTCTTTCCAGCGGAGGCGCCCTGGCCGTCGAGGGTGCCGGAGCCGTTGACGAAAATGTTGTCGACGTGGAGGATCACGATCCAGCTGCCCTGGTTGTACTTGGGGATGTCGTTGGACCCAAACAGGGTGCCGTCGAGCTGGATGGTGACGTAGCCCTTGCACGGCCCGGTGAAGTTGAGGGGCCAGGTCATGAACTCGCCCTTGGGTATCACCACCGTCTGCTCCCCGGGCATGCCGCACGCCGCACCCCACGCATCCTGGATCGCCTTCGCAGATCGACGACGACCACCGGAGCGCGCGCATCGATCGCCGACCAACCGGTGAATCGAAACCACATGATCTATACACATATGGAGGTATTGGGAAAGATATCAGGTGTCATTTAATTCCTGCGTGACTCACCTTGGTGCTGTCCATCTTGCCGTCGGGGATGGCGCCGAGCTCGGTGATGTCGAAGGGGTGGACCTCCGCCGCTTGTCCAGGAACATCAGCGACGACGGCACGAGGGGTCACCGTGGCCGCAGACTTCTTCGCATAGGCAGCGCCGCAGACGACGGTCAGGATGAACAAGACCCTGATGACGTTGTCCATGATAGCCATTTTCTTTGGTACTGTTCGGAAAACGCTCGACCGGTTTCTCTCCTCGGCAATGCGGAGAAGCTCCGGAAGATTAGTTGCCTCCGAGAGGAGGCTCGTTTCCTATGTTTAAGGAATGGTGATATTGGCCTCTGCTATTTTCAAGCAATCCTTGGGCTGGCGCCCTTGTGTCCTCTAGTTTTTACAGGTTTGTTTTTATCGTTGGAAGGTAGTTTGAAAATGGTAAACATTGATTTGCCCCTTTCATGGCCTATTGGCCTATATGGCACGAGTAGTGAATTTGCAGTCTTAATTATATAGTCCTTCCGTTCCATAATTTTGAATGTTTTAGACAAAGTTAAAGATCAAACAATTACAACTTTAACTATCAACTAGGAAGATAGCTCTCGCATATGTGTAGATATCATTTAATGTTAATTCAAATTTATTTGTCTAAACATATAAATGTTTATGTATGGGGTACTTTTCATTAAACTATTCTTTGATTCTGTTCTAAACCCGTTATCTTTTGTCAATAATTTATTTGGGACTGCTTTGATTGTTGGTTATGATTTTTCTAATTACCCTTGTAACATGTAAATTGTAAACTAAAATGACATGGAATCTTGAATTTACGAGAAAATATTTTGTTACGGCAATGGAGGATGTTCCTTTGAAATTATCGTCCATACTACGCGTTTCTTTTATTTGGAATACTTAGCATCTTCTTTTCAGAGTTTCTAAACATTATGTAACATTTTTCTTGTATACTATAAAAATACTTAATGGATTTTAGGATATATTATTCGAAGACACTTTTATTAAAAACCATGACTAATAGGATTGTTTTATTTAATTAAAGGCATATATCCATTTACTTGTAATAATCAATAACTCCATTTATAGATGGATTTGTTTAGTTTGTTTCTACATTTGTAGATCTAATTTAGGTTTGCATGTTTGTAAAGTGATATCTGATGCCATAATATACTCATTTTTTTAGAAATTTTCATGATAACTTGGATAGTATGTAAATGCTGTGGATACTTGAACCATTAATTTCATAGTAAGGACATATTATTTTACATGTAAGAACATAATTAATATGGATATTTGAACTATTGGATAATACAAAACCAATTATTCAATAAATAAAGACATTTTAACAAAAAACATATTATCATGGATGTTTAATGTTTATAAATACATAACTAATTAAAAAAATTTCGATAGATGATGATGAAATCTATATTATCATTTTCTTCATAATATTTTTACGATTGTTTGAAAGACGTGCAACAGTTTAGAGTATGACCAAAATAGTATATTTCTTTTAAGTAAGTAGTATATTTCTTTTAAGTTAAACTATAGTTAATATAGTTCTTGAATTGTAAATTTAATTGTAAATAATCCAATGATTAAAAAACAAAAAAAAGCTATATGAACTAGATGCCATGCCTGTTCGAGTTTGTTATCACAAATTATACTTCCGATGTAACTAATATGCATAAAAACAGGAGAGGGAGAACGTAGGAAAACTACAATTACTAACAAATTGGGTCCGATAAATTCAGGATAGATTATAGATATAATGTTTTTTAGTTTCTTAACAAATCTCCAAAAGCTTTCATCGACATATGCATATGCGTCGAAAAGTCTATGGATGGATGTGTAATACTGTACCATCTAGCTACGTTGCCATCTAATTGGTTCAGATCATTACCATTTACAGACGTGCCATGCAAGTTTTCTATTCCACTAAAATAAATTAATTATGTAAGTCCCTGTGATACAATAACGACTTAATTAAAGATGGATCAAAAGTTAGAGTGTTGCCTTTTCTTTCTCAGAATTTCAACTTTCTATTTTTTTTCTCAAAAATTTAAAGTCATTTTCTCATTTTTGTTTCCTATATAAGCAGATGTATCCTGATTTAACTGCGTGGCTAGCTAGTATCAGTGATTGCACGAAGTTAATTTCTTTCCTTTTATACCTTTGCTTGTTTCCTTTGAAAATTAGTTTAACTTGAAATAAAAATGAAAGATATAAATTTAATTGGTATGTACACTGTGTAGATTATTTATAAATTTTGACTAAAGTTTATGTTTTTGCATGCATTAGGTTAAGTTTGTAATGTGTTAAGAGTACTTTTTTTTCTTGAATTTTAATCTATAAGTTTATTATGATTTGCATTCGCTAAATTAACCAAATTTCGATAGAAATCTATATTTAATGGAAATATTTTAGTTTGAATAATTTGGTTTTTTGACAATCTAATACTTACTAATGGTGGCACCACAACATGATCCCCTACATGTAATCCAAGTAAACCTTGTGTATGTACGCTATTAGCTACAGTCGCAATCTACTTGCAATCGACTGTTATTTAATTATTTAATTGTTTGCTTTAGCTTGTTGGCATCCTTTACATGGTTGTGCACTTAGTATCGTCTTTTCTCTTCGGTGCTTGATGGCACACGTGCTCATCGGATGTATGCTAATTGATAGGTACGCATATACCTTGTAAGCAATATGACTTGGCAATTGGTGGATAGTGGTTTGTACGTAGGACTTATATATATATACATGTGGATTAGGAAGGAATATAATTAATATTTTAGGATATTCCTGATTGACCAAGTAGATTATATTATACCTATTAAGCATTTTAGTAGCTAAGTGATAAATTTAAGTTTAAAAATCTAGAGGCCATGAAGGAAAAAATTGAAATATACACTCCCTTTTTGCTATTTGTTTTCTGTCCTATAGGAGACAAAGACATCCACGTACAGTTTCAAAATAATATGTTTGATCTTTAATTTTCTAATAATATATAAATAAGACAATTAAAAACTTAAACACATGAAATAAAAGAAAAAGAGGGGCTCAGATGGTTTGGAAGCGGATATTTAATAAACTTTTATTATATAATTTAGAGAAACACGTGACGGTTTAAGAGCGGGTTTATAGGAGTGCCATATGATATGATAGCTCAAAAGAGTAGGACATTTAATAGACTATTAGTATATAATTTAGAGGGACACGTGGAGTACTATGAGTAAGTATTATGTGGTGGCTTAGAATAGATTTTTAGTATATAATATATATTTTTAAAAATATTTAGATGGAAGAAACTAGAACACAATATATAGAATAGTCTAAAAAATATTTTAATAAACTTAAATATTTGCTAATTTTTTATTTATAAAAATAGAAAATTTTAGTCAAAAATATTTTTTTAAATCATGTTATCGTCTAAAACGTCAAGAAGAGAGTATAATTCATCACCCGAGGAATGAATGCAATGGGTTAATCCATTGTCAATTTGTAATTCCTAGAATCAGACTATGTGAGGGCCACCTCATAAAAACAATCGGGTCTAGGGGAGGGTGGTGCGAGGAGGTTAGTATATCAATGAACAAAAAGACTGAACCAACTGTTTATTGGAAGATATCGACATTGACGACCGACCTGAACTCCTGAAGGTTTGTACCGGTGATTGCATAGGACCTGAACTCCTGAAAGTCTGTAGCTGTGATATGCCTGTTGCACCTCATCTCTTTGACAAGGGTGGATCTTGCTCCAAGAATTCAATACCTCGAAATATAATGGATACCTTACATCTTTGTTTAGATCTTCTAATTCTAGCAAGGGTGGCCAAATGAGTTGAAGGACTTTCGACAACTCCTTTTCTTTCGAAATATGAATCAGTTGTTGTTCTGTTAACCATCGCCGATACCTAGCGGTGTCGCTCAACGGACAGCTCCGTGCTCGATATCGACCTCGGCATGACTTACTCGTGCGTCGCCGTGTACTGCAATGGCCGCGTCGAGATCCTCCCCAATGACCAGGGCAGCCGCGTGACCCCCTCCTGGGTCGCCTTCACCGACGGCGGCGGGCGGCTCGTCGTCGGCGAAGCCGCCAGTGAGCAGGCGGCGGATAACCCTGGCCGCGCTGTCCATGACGTCAGGAGACGCCTCGGGAAGAGCTTCCGCGACGCCGACATGCAGCCGGCGATGACGCGGTTGCCGTACGCCGTCATGGACAGGGACGGGAAACCGCATGTCCGGGTTGAGGCGGCGGACGGCGACGTGCGGGTGCTCAACCCCGAGGAGATCAGCTCCGCGGCGCTCGCGAAGATGGAGACAGCGGAGGCGTACCTCGGAATGACGGTCTCGTCTGCGGTGATCGCCGTCCGGGCGCACTTCAACGACGCGCAGCGCCGGGTCACCATGAACGCCGGCGACATCGCCGGCGTCAGCGTAATGCGCATTGTCAGTGAGCCGATCGCCGCCGCGATGCCGTACGGTCTGAACGATATGAAGAGCTCTGGCAAGCGCATCCTGGTGTTCCACCTCGGCGGCGGCACGTTGGACGTCACTGCGCTCGTCGCCGACAACGGCTTCTTCGATGCCCTCGCCACCAACGGCGACGGGCACCTCGTCGGCGAGGACTTCGACCAGCGCGTCATGAACCACTTCGTTTATCTCATCAAGCAGAAGAACGGCCGGGACATCACCGGCGACGTTCGCGCTCTGCACAGGCTTCGACGGGAGTGCGAGCGCGCCTAGCGCACAACACCAGGTGCGCGTCGAGATCGAGGCGCTGCTCCACGGCGTCGACTTCTCGGATACGCTCACAACGGCGCGGTTCGAGGAGCTCAACGACGATCTGTTCGCGAGGACGATGGTGCCGATGAGGAAGACAATGGAGGACGCCGGGCTGGAGAAGGGTGACATCGACGAGATCATCCTCGCCGGTGACAGCACCAGGATCTCCAAGGTGCAGCAGCTTGGACGTCGGGGACTACTTCGACGGGAGGATTTCGTCAAGGGGATCAACCCCGACGAGACAGTCGCATAAGGCGCCGCCGTGATAGGAAGACACGTCGCCGGAGACGACATAGACAAACCAGGGATGTTTGGTAATTGCTTTTGTTTCTGACAGAATCCCGATCAAAGACGAGCGAGAGAGGGTGAGTGGAAAAACACAACGCGAACACAATCTGGACACAGGATGTGGTGCTGCTGAAACCGGCAGCTTTTCTGATTGTATTGAACTGAATATATAAAAGGGAAATACATGCAAGATTATACGGCTTGGAATAGCCGAGGAAAATGCGGCACATTCGTGCTCAACCACTGCCATCCCAATGGCCTGGGACGTGCCGCATGCGACGCGAGTCATGCGCGCTAATCATGCACAGCTCGTTCCTATCTAAAAAAAACTGACGGAACTAACGGACTATGTGCTCAGTACTTATTCTAACATTCTTCTCCTAATTCCTCCTAATTCCTGAGTCACCTACGCTAACTTTACCATGCTGATCTCCTGACGAAGGTCTTGAAAACAAACACGGCCGAGTGCCTTGGTAAGAATGTCACCCAGCTGCAGTTCGGTGCTGATGAACTCGACGTCGATCAGCCCCCTGTCACAGCACTCCCGGATGAAATGGAATTTGACATCAATGTGCTTACTCTGGTTGTGGTGTACTGGGTTTTTCATGAGTGCGAGGGCGGACTTATTGTCCACCTTGATCTTTGGTGTGAGGATCTTGCCTCCGACGAGCTCAGCCAGAAGACGAGTCAGCCAGACCCCTCGCACGCTGCTCCTGCTGCCACTATATACTCCGCCTCACAAGACGACAGCGCGACAACCTTCTGCTTCACCGACTGCTAGGTGATCGGACCTTCAGCGAGGAAGAACATGAGCCCGCTGGTGCTCTTTCGGTCATTAATGTCTCCCGTGAGGTCACTATCAGAGTACCCCAGCAGCGTCGGCGTTGCTTCCTTGTTCCTTCCAGGGTGATAATGGACACCCCAGTGCATTGTGCCCGCCACATAGCGGAGGACACGCTTCACGGCTACCATGTGCTCTTGCCTTGGTGCCTCCATGAACCTGCTCAGGTAGCCCACAGCAAATGCCAGATCGGGCCTCGAATTGCATAGATACCTGAGGCTCCCGATGATGCTGTGGTACTCAGTGGACGCCACTGAGTACCGTAGCATCATCCCTGCCTTCTCCAAGATCTTGGCGGCGTAAGCACCTTGCCGGAGAGTAATCCCGGCAGCTCCCTGCGTGACCTCCAGACCGAGATAGTAGGAGAGTGCACCAAGGTCACTCATACGGAAAGTGTTCTTCATCTACAACTTGAACTTGGCCACTACACCTGCATCACCACCGGTTATGATTAAGTCGTCGACGTACACACCTACGATCAGGCGCCCTCCTCCTTGTCCATGGGTGTACATTCCGTGTTCATTGATGTAGCGGCTGAAACCGAGTCCTAGCAGCGAGGCGTCGAGCTTCTGGTTCCATACGCGAGGTGCTTGGCGAAGACCGTACACCGGCTTATGGAGTCGGAGCACCTTGTTCTTGTGCTTGTCGTCAATGAACCCGAGCGGCTGCTGAACGTACACCTCCTCTTGGAGCTCGCCGTTCAAGAATGCCAACTTCACGTCCATGTGATGGACGGACCAGCCAGAGTGCGCCGCGATGGCAAGAAGCAAGCGGACCGACTCCAGATGAGCAACGGGTGCGCACACCTCCTCGAAGTCAATGTCGGCACGCTGCACATAGCCCTTGGCGACGAGACGTGCCTTGTACTTGACGATGCTGCCGTTCTCGTCACGCTTAACCTTATAGACCCACTTCAAGCCGATGGCACGCTGTCTGTGAGGAAGCTCCACGAGCGACCAGGTGTTGTTGTCGCGGATTGACTTCAACTCCTCCTCCATCGCGGCTGCCCAGTTTGGGTCACCATCCGCCTCCTTCAGTGTCCTTGGCTCCTCCACGCTGACAGCATGGAGCTCAGCTTCCTCGGCGCCACGATGAGCCAGCCCGGGCATGGCATCCGCGCCAAGGATGCCATCGAGCGTCCTGTACCGATGCTCTGCGCCCTCATTGTCATCTGCATCAAGATTGTTATCGACGCTAGGTGGTGTAGCGAACTCGATCTGCGTCCCTGCAGAGGCGATCAGAGTTGCTGAGCGTGGGGAGGCTGCTGTTGGTGCGGCCGGTGATTCGTGCACGGGCGTCGATGGGGCTGGTGGAGGCGGTGCAGTGCGATGGCGCCGGACCTCGTACTCCTGTTCGATGGTGAACGGCTCCAGGCTGAGATCAGCTGAGATGCTGTTCCAATCCCAGCTCGCGTCCTCGTCGAAGATGGCGTCGCGGGAGATGATGACACGTGCGCTGGTAGATCGTAGAAGCGGTATGCCTTGGAGCCTGCCTCATAGCCGATGAAAGACCACTTTGCGCCCACAATCATTGAGCTTGGTAAGGTGCGGGCGAAGATGCTTGACGTAGGCGACACAACCGAACACCTTTAGGAAGTGGACGGCTGGCTTCCTTCCGTGCCAAGCCTAGAACGGAGTCTGCCCAGCGAGCGCGCTTGTCGGTGCTCGATTGAGGAGGAACACAGCAGTGTGCACCGCTTCTCCCCAGAACTGCGCTGGCACACCACGAGCGCGCAGGATGCTCCTGGCCGTTCCCATGATCATTTGGTTCCGATGTTCCATGACACCGTTTTGTTGTGAAGAGTATGGTGCCGAGAAGTGTCATTCGATTCCTTGACCTGCACAATGCTCACCAAACTCGACAGAGGTGAATTCACCCCATGGTCAGTGCGAAGCACCCTCAGCTGCTTGCCGGACTCCCGCTCAACGCGGGCTTGGAACGCCATGATCACCGCTGGTGCGTCTGCCTTGGAACGAAGGAGCATGAGCCACATGAAGCGGCTCATGTCGTCGATGAGCAGGAGGAAGTAGGCGTTCCCGGCTGGTGTTGGTGGTGAGATGGGCCCGCATAGATCGCCGTGAACCAGCTTGAGTTCCTCCTGAGCCCGGTACCTTGCAGACTTGGGGAATGCCATGCGCTTCTGCTTTGCCAGCACACAGTCCTCACAGACCTATTCAACATGGTCGATCACTGGCAGCCCACGTACCAGACTCTCGCGTCCTAGCTTGCGTAGCGACTGGAAGTTGAGATGCCCATACCGCTCATGCTAGCGCCAGGCAATGTCGCCAACACGAGCAGACAGGCAGATGGGCGCCGCGATGTTCATGTCGAGGAGTAGAGTCGGGTCGGTGAGCGAGCGACCTTGGCGAGGAGTTGGCGACGCAGGTCGTAGAGGCGAAGAACGCCATGCTCGATGTCGACCTTGTACCCATCCTCATCCATCTGGCCGATGCTGACGATGTTCGTCGTGAGGCGCGGGATGTAGTAGACCCTATCGAGGCGGCGATGTTCCCCGGACTTGTAGGTGAAGAGGACGTTGCCCTTGCCCTCGATGACGACGACCGAGCCATCTCCGAACTTGACAGTTCCAGAGATGCCGGTGTTCAGCTCTGGCGAAGGCATGCCGCGACCCCGTCATGTGGTTCGTTGCGCCGGTGTCAAGCACCCAGCGGCGAGTCCCTACAGCCTCCTTTTCTTCTTCGCTGTGGAGGTGAAGAAGTACCTTGCGTTCGTCGAGGTGGACTCGGGTCTGTACATCAACACAGGCAGCGTCGGCCTTGGAGGCAAGGTAGGCTTGTACGGCGTAGTTACCTCGGACTCCGCCACAATGTACATCAGCGCCCCTTCCTCATCCTCCTCGGCGTGCGTGACGTGGGCCACATCCTTCTTCTTCCTGCGACAGTCCCTAGTCCAGTGACCAGTTTTGCCACAGTTCTTGCAGGGATCGCCAGGTGGTGGCTTTCTAGCGCCAGCGTTCTGGCCATCGTGCGACAAGGGACTTGCGTTGCCATGCCCGCATCCACGGCCACGCCGTTTTCCCCGGGTGCTAGGCGACGTGATGGTGTTGCCGCCGGAGCCGCCCTGATCACGGCGGGCCTTGCGACGGGCCTCCCAATCTTCCTCGCACAACATCAGTCGCCCCATGGCGTCCATGATCTGCTTCGGCTTGGAGCGCTCCTCGAAGACACATAGACACCCGATCACCTCCTCGATCAACACGGAGTTCAGATCAAGAAACATCTCAAGGGAGACGACAGCCTAGCTGAGCTTCTCAGGGACAACCTAAACCATCTTCTTAACTACCTCAGCGTCGGTGATCTGACCACCGAGGGAGCGCAGGTTCGTGGCGAGGCCGGTGATGCGGACACCAAAGTCGTTGACGGTCTCGTCCTCCTTGAAGGTGATGTTGCCGAACTCCCGACGGAGCTGCTGCGCAGTGGCGTCGCACGTGCGCTCGTTGCCGATCCGCAGGTTCTTGACCGCATCCCACGCCTCCTTCACCATGTCCTTGACGGCGAGTGTTCCCCAGAGCTCGGTAGGGACCGAGCGCAGGAGACCGGCCATTGCTTGTCGATTGTCGTGGTCCTCCTCGTCGTCGGGGTTGTCGCTGAGGCCGAAGCGGACAACGTCCTAGACGCTGAGCATCTAGAAGTTCACCTTCATGACAAGCGCCCACTCCAGATAGTTCGTCCGCGTAAGCATTGGCCAGGCGACGTTGGCGGGCGGCTTCTCGATGACGCACGTCCCGGCGTCCCGGGTACGCGATCGGCTGGCGCGGGAACGTCTACGACGTCGCGGCGAACGTGACGATAGAGGACTCTTCTTCTCGCCCGAGCCATCACCGGTGAGCACCTTCTTCGACGGTGAGTCAGACATGGCAACGGCGGAACTCAGCTCTGATACCAAATTGACAGAATCCCGATCAAAGACGAGCGAGAGAGGGTGAGTGGAAAAACACAACGCGAACACAATCTGGACACAGGATGTGGTGCTGCTGAAACCGACAGCTTTTCTAATTGTATTGAACTGAATATATAAAAGGGAAATACATGCAAGATTACATGGCTTGGAATAGCCGAAGAAAACGCGGCACGTTCGTGCTCAACCACTACCATCCCAATGGACTGGGACGTGCCGCATGCGACGCGAGTCATGCGTGCTAATCACGCACAGCTTGTTCCTATCTGAAACAAACTGACGAAACTAACAGAGTGCTCATGACTTATTCTAACAGTTTCGTTGAGTTGTACGATGCAGTTTCCGCGATGATGCAATGCAAGAACTGATTTTTTTTATCCTGGTCCATTAGATGTTCCCTCATCCTTGCCATACACAATCAGCATCGAGACGGCCGGCGGCGCAGTGACGCCGATGATCCCGAGGCGGAACCGCATCCCGGCGGAGAGGACGCACGTCTTCACCACGTACCTGGGCAGGCAGACGGCCGTCGCCACCAAGGTGTTCCAGGGCGAGGCCAGCACGGCTAAGGACAACTCGCTCCTCTACCGGCTCGTGCTCACCGGAATCCCACCGGCGAGCATATGGAACTGCGGGTGGCTGCCGATCCAAGTGACCGTCAAGGTGGACGAGCTCGGCGACATCCACGTGGAGGCGAAGGACAAGGGCTCCGGCAAGTCGGAGAAGCTTTCCATCTTCTTCGAAGGCCATGAGTACGACCGCCAGAGCAAGGAGGAACTCGACCGGATGATCCGCGAGGCAGACGAATTCTCCGAGGAGGAAAGGATGACAAGGGAGAGACTCGACGCCCGGAACAAGCTGGAGACTTACATACTCATGAATAAGCCAGAGATTTTTATAACTACTTACATGACATACAAACAACGCGAAAATATCCTCTTAAGATTTTAAAATCCATTCTCTATGTAATCTTGCTAGTCTCAATCGATGAGGCTGATATTATAGAACTTTTATGATTTACCAAACATGAAAAAACTAAGATGAGGTATCACCAGAAAGACGGACTCGGTTCGGTTTCTTTCATAGGTGATCAATCAGAATCAGGCATAATTAGGTTTTTTTTTTGAACATATGGCACCATAAATATGAGAAAAAAATAATTAAAATGACAATTGTGCATTTGTCTTGTATTATCGCCATATTTTCCTTCTCCACCCTCCTGAAAACTAGACAGACCCGCTAGTGGAACCAGAAATCTCGGTTTGCTTCAAAGACCATCCGTACAATTGGACAGGTGAAAACCGAATAGTTTTGAGGAAAACCAGTGAATCGGGGCAGTTAAAAGCAAACCGAATGACTGTAAAAGAGGGGAAAACGTCCCGCGCAACAGCTACTTGGCCATTTCAGTCCAACTGGCCTAAGGCCCATCAGTTGGCCATACTTTAAAAATAAGTCGTATAGTTTATTAGACAAATAATAATAATTTCTGAGTTATATATATATATACTTAGCGATTTAAAAACAAATGTTGAAAAATAAATCTTAATAAAAAACTTCAAAATAACAGCGGGGAGCCCTTTAACAATCACACTTTAGCTCTTCCTTTTCCCACCTTGATGGAAATTTCTTGAGCGGTGGAGCCCTCCAACTCGATAACAATCTCACCAGCTAGCAAGTTTGTCTCACAAAACAAGCCATGCATGCCACGACGCATTGCACTTTTTGAGATCTCTACCCTCCATTTTCATCGTTTCTCGTGCGGCTCTGCCAAATTGCTACTACCTCCGCTCTCCTATAACTTGATATTTTGGACATTGACATATTCTCCGATACACATATCTCATCAAAATTTGGGAAAGCTAGCTTACAACTTTTCAATTTGTGAATAGTGTCTTTTCCAGTAAAATCCATGGCTCGTAAATTCTTTTATTTTTTTAAAAAACGCATGTATAGAGCCGCTGACACGTGCAGAAACCTGCATTCAAAAAAAAAGAGTGTAATATTTGGAGGTAGTTCACCCTACAGACAATGTTGACAAAAATCACATTTTAAACCTAAATTTAGAAAAACCAAATGTCCAAGAAGAATTTTCATGCAATGTACTATTTGAATATGAGTTCGAATATACAGTAGTGGCAGTTTGGAACAAGTAAACCTACAGTGGCACATTTTCCTTCAAAAATCATAAATTTAGTACAAATGCATAGTTTCTTTCATTTTTTTCTCATCAATTATATTAAACAGTACTCCCTCCGCTTCAAGTTTTATTTCCTCTCACCTACTCTTATTTAACTATCCACTAATACTAGGTTTTTTATTCTATCTTAATTTACGTTACAATGAATAAAGAGTAAGTTATTTTAGGACAGAGATAGTATTTCACAAATAGAACATAAATAATGTACAAAATCCAACAATATTTTTGTGGACTGACGAGGAATCACACAATTAAAGTGCATCACAAACCATGGATTATTGACGTAGTAGCATTAAATTGTATTTAACTAGCTACCTCTCATTGTTTTTTTTGTTTGCAGTAACGCAGAATATAAGAATTAGATTACAACTTCAATACTTATTTATAAAGACAAATAGATAATATTAAAATCAACCATATGATACATGTGTATGTTAATTAATTATACTAACTAATCTAAGGGAGAGAGAGATATAAATTATCAGCTTTATCTTTCAGAAAATCCTAGTTATCCAGTTGCCCTGAATGATTTGTATATGGCTGAGATGGCCGGGTGACATGTGCAAGTAGTTACCGCCAAGCATACTAGAAATTTGGAGCCATGCAGAACACCTCTGTTTCCCAGCCTTCCTACCCGGCAAGCCACTAGCCAAGCACAAGCCACAACAGGACCTTCCTTGCTCATATTCTTCGCTGGTTCCACAAATAGGTCCCTGATGAATTGTTTCTGACAATATAGATCATAAGAATACAGCGACAAATATTACAGTGCCATGCGGAACAATCTTTTTTCCGATAACTTTTACTATGTATCCGGTCCATTTGTATAACTTTTTCTAGAAAGGGCTAAATTGTTAGAACTTCTGTCTACTTTTCACCACTAGCTCCACCCTGGCACCATACTGGAAGCTAGCTGAGCTTGTGAACTCACTCCGTACTAAGTACTCCCTCAAGCCTACAAGCACACAACTCTGTGTGTTTTATTCGCATCGTCTCCTCCCGTCCCTGCTACCATGTTCCCCAAAACACTAGAATTTTTTATTATTTAAACAATTTTATTTTAATTTTTTATCACGACAACTTAGCTTACGTGCCAAAAATACCACGTAGCAATTTATCAGACAACCTGACAAACTTACAACGTTAACAGGACTGCCATGCCAGTTGCCACGGCGTGGCCAAAGGGAGCTGTCACGCCAAAGATCAAGGCGAGGCAATCAGTTCAAGTCTGTAGGGTGTGCTTTGTTTTTGTACGTAGACCAATAACCCAGCAAAAGGACTAAATTGCCGACAATTATTTCCTTAGTTACTCATAAGCGTATTTGCACATTCAATGCAATTACCAGAAGCAAAGCGACTGCATGCATGCATATTCATCGCAAGGAGCCAGCAAAATGAAAACAACTCCCTCTACCTTAAAATAAAAAAAAACTTTTAACATTTAAAATTTATACTAAAATATAACAACTTTTATATTTATATTCTTTTTTTAACCAATCACAATTTTTTATCACTAGAGTTTTTCAGCTACTTCTTCTTCTTAACCGTTCACAATATTCTTATATTTAATTTTATCAACTTTTTTTTCTAAAACTTGTTATTTTATAGGAGTAGTAAATTGTTTTGATTATCGCCAAATTGCATGCATGCAGAGTTAGTTAACGAGCTGCTTAGGAACCACCAATGAGGTATAAAATGCTTGCTGCAGAACCGAGAGGTTGCTTGCCACGCCTTGGTCCTTGGCATGACATAGCCCTTTCGCCACTCCGTGATAACTGGCGTGGCAGCAGTGCAAGTTTGCTAGGTTCGTCATAAATTGCATGGTGGCAGCTCTTGCCACGTCATCTATAATGGCATCGTAGTATGTAAATGTCACGCTAGTTAAGCTGGTGAGATAAAAGTAAAATAAATTTAGATGGGTTTATTTTTAAAATATTAACATAAAATGGTTTAAACAATAAAAAAAAGTTCAAAACACTACCCATCGCGTCAGCTACAGTGAGCCGAGCGGACGCCATCATTCCAGCCACTCCAACGAAGTAATCTGCTTGGCGTCATGCCATCAGGAACGTGTGTTCCACCTCTCCTCGACTCCACTTTGCCAGGTCGTGGTAAAGCCCGGGCATCACACAATGTTGCCTTGGCATGAACCAATGGCATGTCTCCTCATTTTAGCATGTCCTCCAGAACCTGAGTTCACATTTCGCTTGGCACTGCTGAACTGTAGTTGCTACAGTGTGTTGGCTCTAGCCTCCATCAAATTTAACAAAGTTCTTTTAAAAAAAACTAATAGAAATTCTAGAAGGATACCACAGAGCACCCCAGTAAACTGCAACTCAAAACTATCAAGTTGATTGGTAACACAAGCCACGGAAATATAAAATTACAAGTATATGCCAAAATGTTTTCTTTTCTTAGCGCTCACATACTAACCATATACTTCCAGCAACATCTAAACACAGCCTATCATCATAATACTACATGAAGTGAAATCATTTTACTTATGCCACAATGTTATTCCCACAACAAAAGCAGCAGTTATTGAAAACATCAAAATTCACACAGATAAACACCACAGATATGGAATACAATAAAAAATGATCTATGGAAGACACATAATCACAACCACCCTTAGGAGAGGATCCATTTATTGCTTTATTCAGTAATATCAAATGTAGGCCTTTTCATCAGAAAAATGGTGCACGGCGAGGAATTCCCTTCCGACGGTGACGAACAACTCTTGTTGATGAAGGTATTTCGTTGCGGTTGTTGTTAGCATCACTACATATTTCATTCGCATTTCCAGCATTTGTACTGCCATCATCGCTGCCAATCTTAGCGTCCTTCTCATTGGAGGCAATACAATTTTGAGCCACAGTCGTCTCATTGTCTCTTTTTATGGCTGTGACCTATGGAAAAAGATTCATATCAAAACAACTAGAGCGGAATTCAAGGCCAAATGATATAAGTACAACCTGTGCACTAAAAGAAAAATAATATTGAACTGACCACATAGTACAACAAGAATTCCAACTATGTGAAATTATATTTCTGTATTGTTTAATTACAGAATTAAGATGTGTCTGTAAGACTTTAATCCTAAAAATACTTGACAACTTGTAACATTATAGACGAACAGTTTAATCTTATAAATACTTGACAACTTGTAGCATTGTACACATTTAAATTCTTACAGCACCTATGTAAGAGTTTTAAAACTTACATTGCAACCAAGAGAGCAGAAACGAAAATCATCAAGAAGAGTACGTCTGCAAATCTCACAGTTATAAGTTTGTGATGATGATAACTTTATATTTGAAACACCACAACTCCGCAGTTGAGGACGCTCAGTCAAATACACAACCCTTGAGCTGTTGATCACATAAGTTTGTACATCACTTATGTCTAGGATATCCTCCAACTCAGAAACTTTCACCACATCATGATATGATGACCGTCTTATCTAAAATATTAATTGAATAATTAGTGCATATATCATTTAATAGTGGCACAATCTATCTTTGATGAGATATTATTTGTATATGTCCATAATCACAATACTAATAACACTCAAACAAAACAGTTATCTGTAGACCAATTGCATTCTATGGTGAAGTCCTATTTGAAGTATATAAAAGCATTGTGCAAAAACTAAAAGTGGATTAATTTGTTGTAACATCTTCAAGTAAGCTATTTTGTGCATCATTAAATACCTCTTGTACTCCATATTACGAAATAATATCCTTATATACTTCATACCTGGATTACACGATGAGAGGAATGATGACTTAAACGACAGTAATAGCAAAAAGCAGCTTGTGGTGCCTGGCAATCGATGCAGAACAAGTTGCATTCATTGCGAGGGGAGATGAGATGGCTACTACAAGTAGTAAAAAACTGCGTCGAGAGCAGTAGCTCTACCCATGGAGGCACCGACTCTCCTCCTTTCATTGCAAATTACAATAGGAACTTCGATCTTAGGCTAAGTTCTAGTGTCATTAGCAAGTGAAAGGACGGGGTGTATTTGTAGCAAAAAAAATCAGTGAGCAATGCGTTTTTGTTTTATGTAAAACCACTGGCGTATAAAGGTGGTTTGTATAATTTACGGTGTTGAGAGCTGACACGTAAGTATGAAAAGGTTGGGACCACATATCATTACATTCGAAAAGCTAGAGCAAGCACATATTTGGCATTCTCCTTTCAAACTGAAAGCTATGAGTTCTTGGCGGATGGCGCGGAACTCCTGACAGGTCACTCATAGCACTTCGTATGTGCCTTACAGCAATACCATGTCTCATGTGAATTGCATGTTTTATCTTTGCAAACTAACATTTGTGGAAATCACCTAGTTTTTGAAATGTAATGAGTGGCATGAAACAAAGCTTTAGTAACAACAAATTTGAATTACGACGGATGCTCCGTCCTTAACATATCATGTCATGCCACAAGTGATACACAGTTTCTATAAGTATTATGTTGTTTATGGTATAGGTGCAAACATATTTTAGTTGTGTATAAGTTTTGATATACTGCCTTGCCTTCCGTTATGGATATTAGTCACTACTTATTATAACTATATATTTATAAAAGCTATTAAAAATATAACTATTCTTTTTTATATAAATCTACCAATATTAAGGTTTGACTGTATGGATTTCAGAACAATATCTATTTAAAAATTAGAGGTAGTAACTTTTACTCTCCATAGATCCTCTCCATAGATCCTCTCCAGCGAGAGGTTGACGGAAGTCCCTCAAAAAACCATGTTACAAACATAAACATCAGTATCCAGACACAGTGGTTATATCCTAACCTAACAAAACACTGATGGATTAACATTTTCTTACTAATAATGTATAATATAACATAAGTTGCAACTTTTTATGGCCTTTCCAAAACAAGCCAGTGTCACATGTTGCCAACTAGAAGGCTCCTTTACTAAGCCACAGGCAAGCCAACCAGAAGGATATTTCCGTGCAAAGGATAGTTAGGAATTTCATCATGTCACAATAGTAACGATTCCATAAATATCAGCAATAAAGACTTCCCTGCCCAATTACTTAATTAGAGATATTAGCTAAGTAGACACATGATATGATTAGATACTATCATAATGTTTATAAAAATGGTTTTATTTTACAACTCATTAGTACTAGCATCGGGTTTTAAACATATTATGGAAACCTATTTGTCCATATGATTTTACATAGGAAGCAGGCTAGCGTATGTTCTGCCTTTGGCCACGATTGTTGCGATAGGTCCCTGCCTTTGGCAATGGTCACTGTGAGGAGCCGCGATGGCGTTGTCTTATCCATGGTGGTGGCAGCAATGAGACATAGTGATGACAGGCAACAATAGAAATGGCTGGTCCTTGCTCCCCCTAGCGAGATCTAGGTATAGCAGTAGGTGGCAGTAGAGTTTGGTGGCAAAGGTGGAGAATAGTCTCCCATATAGATCTACTTGCTCTCCCAAGAGAGAGACTGGATCCACGACGGTGGTCCTCAGCATAGCAACAGTGGGCTTGGTGTGGATGACAAGTACATTGAGATGATGACAGCGGTGGCAACAACACCTAGGGTGGTGGGGATGGTTGTAGCCGAGGCAACGCATGTGCTGACGACGGTGGAGGTGATAGCTTGCGATGGTGGACCATAGCTGTTGTGACAGCTTAGTACGAGCAGAGGGAAGATGCCCATGTGTGTTTAAGCCTCCCTAGCATGGTGACGTGTGGACGACGACAAGAGGCTAGTATAAGGTGACCATGGGTGGGTGGCGAAGGGGCACCTATACAACAAGTCAACATGCTAGCGTGGTCGTTTTGGTGGTAGAGCGCTAGGGTAGTGACGATGGGTAAGGGTGATGTTGCTATAGGCAAAAGCCTAACTTAGCATTTCTTTGGGCCGCCAATGACAACACTTTCAAGCACTGTGTTCTCCTTTGAGGGTGTTATAAAGCTACCATCCTCTCCTTCCTTAACAAGACTCTCTAAAAGGTCTTTGTTTTTTCATCATGGAGGCTTCTCTCTTGTTGGTCTTCAAGGTACTCTTAGTTATTGCCATTGAGTTGGTATAAGGGACAAATGTATCTTTTTATCTCTTAGCTCTCTCTCCTCAACCCTTCTCTATGAGGATGACTGGAGTCCGTCGAGGATCTATTGATTGGAGCTTACATTCGGTAGGATGTTTGCAACCTTCTCATAGGGCTAGTAGCAATTGGCCATATACAAGGGCTGCTGATTTTCTCCTATAGTATGTTAAGAGTTGTTTTACGAGGTATTATAACTTTATAATTTTTTTATTATATTAATATAAAACTTTGCATTATTCTCATGCGGGTCGTCTTTTTTTAAAAAAAACATAGCCTGGACAAATATTTATTTAGTTGAAACAATTGTATATTTCCTCCTGCCTATTAATTTGGCATATGGATAGTTCTTGCGTAACATAATTTATGTTTTCTCCATATAAAAAGTGAAAAAAATGAACAAAACCAAAAGGTAAATTATCTTTGAACCAGAAAGTGCAACTAAGTTAACCAAAGGAAAATTTTCTGTTCATCTTGTACTATTCTTTTCATTTACCCAAAATTGTCTACCAAAAAGAGGGACCTAAACGAAGATATAAAAATTGTCTACCCATGTGCAAATCAACAACAGATCATGCGGTGCAGATGATCTCCGCCTTGATCGTCTCCAGGACCAGGGGAGCCACCGCCGCCGTGGTGACCGTGACCGCGGTCTCCTCGCCGTTGCGCGCCACGATGGCCGCGAGGACGACCACTCCGTGCCGCTGGAACACCTCGAGCACGCGCGTCAGCGCCCCCGGCCGGGCCGCCCGCAGCCGGACGGCGAAGCAGGACGTCTTCCCGGACGCGACCACCTCGGCTTCGTCGCCGCCGTCGCGCGCGGTCCGCCCGGCCACCACCGCCCTGTACGCCTCGAGCTCCACCGTCTTCTCTCGCAGCTCCTTCACCCACGCGATGGCCTCCTCTACGATCCGCGTCGTCGACGCCTGCACACATAAGTTTCCCGGGCGTCCAGGTCACGCGGCGTGAGGCCGATCGAACACCAAAAGGGCAAATTAATCGGCAAGAACCTAGCCAACGAGCAGGGCTAACTCACCCGTGGCGGGAGGTTGGGGAGCAACGCGCCCAGCTCGGCGTAGAGCCTGGACATGGTCCGCCGGCGCGCGCGCTCGCTGCCCGCCGTCGGCGGCCGCTCGGACGCCGCCTCCACGGCCGTCCCCGGCGAGCGCCGGCAGACGAGAGAGAGCGCCAGGTTGTCCTCCTCGGCCATGGCGATGCACGCACGCAGCCGCTCTCTTTCGTAGGAAAAGAGCACCGAACGCTCGCCCCAAGCCTGTGTCGCTCGACGGTGCCGTGCGCTGGTGTTGATTTTGTCCTCGCGAGAGGGGACAAGGCTCTGCTCCTTGTGCTGGTTGGCGGAGTACGGACGGCGCGAGAGCATGAGCAGACTGCGATGGTGTCAGCCTTTCTGTTTTGGTCAGTTGTTCGTGGCAGGAGCACCAGTGAGGCTTTCACAAGGAATATTGCCGTTCCGATTAAAAAAGGAAAAGAAAAACTAAGGAAATTGGAAGTAAAAAAATGAAAAATCGAGAAAAAAATTGAAAGAAAATCAGAAAAAATTATTAATAAAGCAGATCTGAAAAAAATGAGCGTGCCCAACTGCCCACCGTGAGACCGCTCGAGGCCTGGACGACAGTTCCTCATGTCCATTGCGCACAAGTTGCACTGCACATTTAACAAGGGTCAAAGTGGTGTCCAGAGAGGATCAAGGAGATCCAATGAAAAACATGCTATGCGATAAAAAAACAGACGCTTCTAGTTTTGTCGAACGTAAAACCTATGTCGGTAACACAGCTATGGTTCTATGTGATTCAATGATGTCTTCATCAATACTTTAAATAAGTAAGGCAATAAAATTGCTCATTTGCTATGAGGATGAACGGTTTCCTTTCTTTTTATACGAACTTTATTGCCTTTGCTTATTTGCAAAATAGTTTCGTATCTTCTTTCTCATTTATCATTTTCTACCAATTATCTCTATTCTATTTTTCTTCATTTACAAGCATAGGAAAAAGCTTTTTATACCATTGGGACCTAGCAGCACGTGATTCCTAAACCCTGATGAACAGTGATGACCTTGGCATCTAGGTCATGGCACCATCACTGTTACTCCACGCACGATGTCGATAAACTTAATTCTTAAGCTAGCATTAGCGCTATCCTATGTTCTCCGACAATGGTACTACCATGGAGCATCCACTCTTTCTATCTCCTCCCTACCCTAAGCTTGTCTTGACTACTCGACGATAATCACGATGGCTTCAATAGGTAGTGTTGATTTGTTCTATTATGATGATCGTGAGTTTATTATATATTTGTAAAGAATATCGATGTGTCTAATTCTATACTAAATTTTTATTTAAAACTCATAATACTAAAGTATATCTAATGCTTATTATATTTTAAGATAAGAATATAAGAATTATGAATTGGATATAACCACTATAAATTTTGGATCCTAAAATTGTGGCAATGATTGATTCTATTCCCTGTCAATGTATCAGTACATATAGGCCGCCCGGGGTGGCTCGTAATACAACCACATAGCCGATCCACTAACAGGGTTAACCTACTATAATTATACTTTCTATAATTATAATAAACTAACACTCCCTCACAGTCTAATCGGGAGCATCGCGAACATCCAGGCTAGACCGAAACTCCTGAAATAGTGAGGTAGGAAGGCTCTTAGTAAAGACGTCGACGTATTGTGATATCGTAGAAACATATAGGACCCAAACGTGACCAAGGGCGACTTTCTCTCGAACAAAATAGAGAATAATCTCAACATGGTTCGTCCGCTGATACTGCACTGGGTTGCCGGAGAGATATACAGCACTGATATTATCGCAATAGACCAAGGTGGCACAGTGAGGGAGTGGCGAAGCTCAAGAAGCAACTGATGTAGCTAGGTAACTTCAGCAACACCATTCGCCACAGCACGATATTTAGCTTTGACACTTAATCTAGAAACCGTATGCTGACGCTTGGAAGACCAGGACACCAAGTTGTCCCCGAGAAATACTGCATAACCAGAGGTTGATCGGCAAGTGTCAGGACAGCCAGCCCAGTCGACATCCGTGTAAACAACAAGATCTATAGGTGAAGATCGGCGCATGGTCAGCCCAAGTAATAGTGTACCCTACAAGTAGCGCAGGATCCGCTTGAGAGCAGCGAGGTACGGCTCTCGAGGATCATGCATATAGAGGCATATCTACTAAACTACAAAGGCAATGTCTGGTCGGGTGAAAGTTAGATATTGCAGGGCGCCAGCTAGGCTGCGGTACTGTGTAGCGTCAGCAACAGGCGGTCTATCAACAGATAATTTAGAGTGTAGATCAACAAGTGTGCTGCACGGCTTGCACGCACTCATCCTTACACGCTCCAAAATGTCCTGACTGTACTGCCGCTGAGAAAGGAACATACCATCTGTAGAGCGTGTCACAGAAATGCCTAGAATGTGATGTAGCTGATCCATATCCGTCATAGCAAACTCACGCTGGAGAGCCTCAATGATGTGCTTGAGAAATCCGGCAGAGGAGACGGTGAGGATAATGTCATCGACATATAGCAGTAAGTAGGCCGTGTCTAGACCACGGCGATATATAAAGAGCGAAGTGTCTGACTTTGTTTCAACAAATCCAAGTGATACTAGTTGAGAGGCAAATATTTGATGCCAAGCACGAGAAGCCTGCTTCAAACCATATAAGAACTTGTTGAACCGAAAGACAAAATCCGAGCGAGAAGAATCCACAAAACCAGAGGGCTGCACGCAGTACATTGTCTCAATGAGAGTAACATGGAGAAATGCATTCTTCACATCTAGTTGATGAGTGGACCAGTTCTGAGATAATGCCAGGGAGAGAACAACTCGAACTATCGTAGGCTTGACAACGGGACTGAAAGTTTCATCACAATCAACACCGAGCCGTTATGTGAAACCTCGTAGTACCCAGCGAGCCTTGTAGCGATCAAGAGACCCATCGGCGAGCAATTTATGTCGATAAATCCATTTGCCAGTCACAACATTGATGCTAGGAGAGCAAGGCACAAGACTCCAGGTGTCATTGGCAATCAGAGTGTCATACTCAGCCTACATAGCGGATCACCAATTGGGGTCTGACAGTGCATCACGAACAGAGCAAGGAAAAGGTGACATGGGCACAGCGTGGAGGTTGAGGCGATCCATGGGTTGTGTGATGCCAGCCTTGCCACGCGTCCGTATCAAGTGCGCATTGGTGATCGGAGGGATGACAATCGGTCGGATGGTAGCTGTGCGGTCGGTACCATTGGCAACAACCTGTGTGCGAGTAGCAGGGGCAGCAGGACCGGCAACACTCGTGATCGGCGTGGTGCCACTAGTAGCGACCTATGTGGGGTGCATAGGGGCAGCGGCACCAGACGGCGCGGACAATGGCGTGGGGGTGGTGCCATGGGCAACAGAGCTAGACTCAAGTGACCACAGCCCTGCACCAGGGCTCGACGGCGCAAGTGTGGCCTCGGGCACGGGGTGTGCCGCTGAGGAAGCTGTTGTACCTGCACGCACAAAATGAGCTCCAAGAACTAAAGCGATAAGATCGTGATCATCGACAAGAAAGTCCAGGGTGGAGGGTGCCATGGGTGTGCTAGACATGTTGGAGAAAGGGAAAAAAGATTCATCAAAAATGACATGTCTAGAAATAAGAATGCGGTTCGACTGAAGCTCGAGGCATCGATAGTCTTTGTGCTTCAAGGAGTAGCCGAGAAAAACGCATAAAGAAGAACGGGGGCCAAGTTTGTAGGGCGCTGTAGAGGACATATTGGGATAACAGGCGTAGCCAAAAACTTTAAGATGATCATATGAGGACTGGGCAGAGAAGAGAGCATTGTATGATGTAGAGGAGGCGAGAGTTTTGGTAAGAAGGCGGTTCACAAGATATGTGGCGGTGTGAAGGGCCTCAACCTAGTAAGCTGGAGGGAGACTTGCCTGAATCAAAAGGGAATGCAGAGTGTTATTGATGGTACGAATGGAACGCTCTGCTTTACCATTTTGTTAGGAGGTGTATGGACACAATATGCGGAGGGCAATACCGTGGGAGAGGAAAAACATGCGGGCTTGGGAATTGTCGAATTCATATCCATTGTCGCATTGGATGCTCTTGATGGTGGTGCCAAACTATGTGTGAACATAAGCAAAAAAAAATAGAAAGAGTAGAAAATGTCTCAGATTTGAGACGAAGTGGAAAAGTCCAAATATAGTGAGAGCAGTCATCAAGAATAACAAGATAATATTTATATCCTGACACACTAACAAGTGGAGAGGTCCATAAATCATAATGGATTAAATCAAAATTATGAGTAGCTCAAGAGCTAGATGAACCGAAGGATAGACGCACATGACGACTAAGTTGGCACGCATGACAGATATGATCGATATCATCTTTATTGCAGGAAATGACATTGGACCTAATGAGTTTGGACAAAACTTCACGCCCAAGGAGACCGAGACGGCGATGCCAAAGGGAGGTGGGTGCTACGATGAATGCGGAGGTGCTGGTGGAGGGTGCAAAAAATGGGTAGAGGTTATCGAAACTATTGCACCTAGCGATCACGTTCTTGGTTTGCAAATCCTTCACAGAAAGACCAAATGGATCAAACTCAATGGAACAATTTTTGTCGGTGGTAAAACGACGAATGAAAATTAAATTCTTAATAATGTTGGGTGACACTAGAACATTATTAAGAGCAAAATCACGATACGGTACGAAAAAAATATGGGATCCAGTGGTTGTGATAGGAAGTAAAGCACCATTTCCCACAACGATAGATGAAGGAGTAGATGAAGAGGGTGAGGAAATGGTGGAGAGTATACCAGCATCCGTGGTCATGTGTAAACCGGCACCTAAATGAGCATACCACTCAGAGGCCGGCTGGTTCAGCATCATAGTGTTGAAGGAGTGTGCTAGGAAGTCCTGGTGCCAAGACCCTCCGTGAGTAGGCGTCTAGGGCGCTGCCTGGTACGCTGGTGAGGGTGCCTAGAAGCCCGGCGGTATAGCTCCCCCGTAGTATGTGCCGTACGAGGGCAGTGGGGCACCATATGCTCCTCCATAGACGCCGGGAAGAGCACCAAAACTGCCATAGTGCGGGGCTATGTGGAACACAGGCTGTGGCAGTGGAGGTCATCCCGATTGGTCATACGGCTATATACGCACGGTGCCAGCCTAAGGATGGGCGAACGATGGGTACACGGCCGTACCGAGAAGGGCACTGCCCTGTCCACCTGAGGCTGCACCAGTAGAGGGCGTTGGAGGGCCGCCACCAGTAGGTCCGCCGCATCCACTGCGGCCATGACGGCGGCTGTTGTGTTGGCCCCCGATTGGTGCTGCAGGGCGCGGAGGAGGAGACGCTCCCGAACGTGGAGTAGCGAGCGCACCAGGAGCCGCTGGACGCGGCGTCGCAGCGACAAGGGCGGCTGGTAGGGACGGAGGATGAGCGTCGATCTCCATCTCCTCCAATAGGAGGTGTGTATGGGCTTCAGTGAATGTCGGGAATAGCCTATGCATCTTGAGAATGGACACCATATGGCAAAACTTGTCACCGAGGCCGCGGAGGAGCGTGAGTACCATCTGCCAGTCGCCAATGGGGTCGTCGAATTTGGCGAGGGAGGCATCCATGGACTCAAGGCGGCGGTAGTAGTCGGTGACGCTCAGGGACTCCTGGCGGAAGGTACAGAACTGCGTCTCCAGGAGAAGGGCACGTGACTCCTTCTAGCCGAGGAATTCATCCTCGAGGTAGCACCACGCGTTGCGGGCGTGACCTTGCCACATCATCAGTGACTACTGCAGGTCACTGGAGATGGTGCCGTAGACCCATGTAAGGACGTAACAGTTCGCCTGGATCCACGCCGGGCGAGCGGGGAACGTCTCATCCTCAAGGATGTAGCGTGTGAGGGCATATTTGCTGAGAATGGTGAGAAACATGCCGTACCACTTGGTGTAGGTGTTCGTGGCCTTGTCGAGGACGATGGGGATGAGTGCCTTGACGTTGACGACGGCGGTGGCTTGCACCCAGAGAGCCTCGTGAGCGCACTCGTACGTGTCCAGGGCGGTGTTGCGAAGACGGGCCTCCTTAGGCCAATGTGCTTCTTCAGCGTGAGTAGTTTCGGCCGTGAGATGGCGGTCTTTGGCTGCCTTAGCGGCTGCTGTGGTAGCGACGTCATCGTCATCGCCGGCCATAAGGGACAGGACTGGCGACCGCACCCGGTGACACAGCAAGGCGAGTGATCAAGATCGAATCGACAGCCGATCGGATCGGATCGGCGGGCGATCATATCGGCACCAGGCAGGATCCGATCGACAGCAGGTAGATCGGCTGTAGGCAGGATCCGATCGGATCGGCAGTAGGTAGGATTAGATCGGCGGCCACACCCGGTGACGAGGGCAGTTATGGGGCGGACGATGAGACCGGCGACACACCTGGCGACATATAGTCAGCAACAGTGGTGGCGATCAGATCGGCAGCGGGTGCTGGTTCGGGAGCGGAGGCAAGATCGGATTGACGGCCACACCCGATGACGAGGACAGCTACAGGGCGGGTGATTGGATCGGCAGCGCGGGCGGTGAGACCGACGATCGGACCTCGGTAGCCTCCTGCAGCACAGTGATGGTGGAGGACTGAAACCGGAGGTTGGATGACGGCAGCAACGGCGGCGGCGGTGGGCGCTGTTTTTGTTACGGAAGAGTAGCGGATCGAAACCGCTCTGATACATCAGAAGTGTATAGGCATCAGAAGTGTGAGAATGATTGATTCTATTCTTTATCAATGCATCAGTACATATAGACCGACCGAGGTGGCTTATAAGACAACTACATAGCCGATCCACTAATTAAAATTAACCTACTGTAATTACACTTATCCGATGAGTCCTTGTCATCCCAGTGCTGTGAACCATTTGTGCAGGGATGGTAACACTTGCGCTGTGAGGTAACGCTTGCAGCGATGGCCACCATTTTCACCACACAAGTCAGAGCAGGGGCGGGGAAGGTACCAGGCAGTCACCGTCACCTGCGCGCGCGACGGTTGGAGGAGGGCATACGCAGAGGTCTGTCCATCTGGCCATTCCTCAGGGTGCAGCGGCCCATTTCATAGTTGCCCAAATCGACCTAGGGCATAAAGGTCATTTCTTATGCTTGAAGATGCAAAAAAAAAAAAAGAATATATAGGCAAGTGGCAAACGAGCATGAAGACAACCGACCTACGTGGAAAATGATAGAGAGAGAGAGAGGACACTACTTAACTTTGTGCCAGACGAGCAATTAGCCCAAATAAGAAACACTGTATCAATCTTAGGCAATTAATATGGGTGGCTGGGAACAAACAACGTCATTCCCACACTAAGCCATAGGCCTATCCTTATTTTGAATCTGATGTCTCCGAGTAACGATGATTTTGTACGTTATATTATCTTAGTACTCGCTCTAGTAAAAAATCATAATTTTTATTTATGTACATGCAAATTATATATGTTCACTCTATGAAGTTTTTTTTAGTGAAAGAGTGTCTAATTGGTTTCTTGTCAGATGGAACTGCACCAATATGGACCTGAGTGATTATGAAAAGGTGGCTTTATAAGGAATTAGTCCATATTATCCAATTACGTCGTGTTAGTCTTAAAATTAACATTTTAAACTCATTTACAGGGTATTATCCGTTCTCAACTTTCAAAACCATTCACTATGCCTTAGGTCCAAAACCAGGTGGTTCAAGCTTAAAGACTCTATGTGATAGTCCAGCAAGCGATAATTAAGAAAAATAGCCTAACATATCGTTGATCCAGCCTCTCCCTTTTCACCTCCCACTCAAAACCTAACAAGTAAGAGTTCAATACCAATAAAGAAAAAATTGAAAAGAATAAACCGATAAGATAATATTAGTAGTTCTTATTTTTTTATTAATTCTTAGTTTTTCCAACATTCTCAGTCCACGCAAGTCACAAAAGTTACATTGTGCATGGCATGAGGTATATAAACTATTCCCAGCACTTCTCCTATCACAAGGGGAAAAAAAGCAGCAGCTGTTTACCGCTCCAAGGCAGGAGGAACGGTGTTGCCTGCAAAACCATCCAAAAAAATAATGTCATGCATAGTTCACAATATATATATATATATACACACATGTCTAAATAATAGGATAAAGTCCTTATTACATATCTGTATATGCATATTATTTCACTTACTTCCACACTGGTAGCCAGGCTGGAACGGTCTCTTGTAGAAGTTGGCGACGTAGACGACCTTTTCCATGCACCACACCTCCGCGCACAGGCAAGGGATGTTTGCCCTCTGCCACACGGCACGGCACGTCTCCGATGGCTCAATCTTGGGTTTCGCCTTCCATCCCTTGTACTCCTTACACTCTCGGATCATGTCCTGTCGGTCTTGGTCGTCGCCGCCGCAGGGGTCTTCCCAGTGCCCACTGTCCATAAGGCCACCACGACGGCAAGGACTAAGAACAAACCCAGAAGTTGTTTTGCCATGGCTATTGCTATCTCTCTAGCTTAGATGGTGATGCAAGAGTTGTGTGGTCGTTGGTGGTGAGTGGTTTCGTTGGGATGCTTCCGTTTATATAGGTGAGGTACGCGGTGGAAATTAAATGCTACCGCCTATAAGTTATTAATTAAATTTATATATGCATTTAATTGTTATAGCGGTACGTGCTGCATTGACTATTAATACATTTAAATATATGGCCTCATTATAACATGTAGGTTTTCCTCATGTTATATAATAAACAGATTGCTTCAAGTAAAATTAAACTGATTGCTTCACGTGGAAATATTTCTACACCAAACTTTTTATGGTGATTTTACTCGTTGAGTCATTAGGGCATCCACGGTATAGAAATAGGAAGAGATAAGCCCTTAAGACCTACTTATATATTGTGAGAGTGGTTCTTGTAGGAATTCTTTGTTTGAGATAGCCATATGGCTTAGGACCGGCCATATGTAATAAAAAAAATTCACTCTTCTCTCTCCTATGTTACTGCTACTCTCTTTCCAATACAATTACTTGTTGCTACGGGAAAGGAGAAGAAGTCACATGGATGGAGTTGTTGTCATTGGAGATCCTCCGCAAGCACTACCGATACTGCCATCGGATTTGCCGCGAGTGCCATCACTACCGCTGTTGGATCCACCCGTGCCCACAACCACCATCGCCGCCATCGCAAGATCCACCCATGTCCGCGATAGCCACTTCCTCTCATGCTATCATTAGGGTACCGTCGGGAAAAATCATGTGATGTGGCAGAGGAAAGGGGCGGTTGGGATGGTAAATTATTTATTGAAATGTGGGCTCCACCTTAATACCCCTTTCTTGCTACATACATTGTGGAGGTGGTAATTGTAATATCCTGTCCTAGCACCACCTACAATGATACTAGAGAGTTTGCTACAGGAAATCGGTGTGAATGGAACCACGATGCCAGTACTAATCCTGGGATATAATGCTGGTACCTGCAGATAATGAGATATATTATTTTAACTAAATGTAGTTTAGATAGATTATACCATATAAGAGGTCACACCTTCATAACAATTCGAGCATGTAACTAGTAAGCAGAGAAACAACAATAAAACTTAGCGCAACTAGAACCCAATTTACAAGCAACAACATGAGACTAGGAAAGACACCATAATATTTAACTTCACTTCATACTTCTTGGGAGAGGGGAAAAATTTTTACGAGAAATAGCATGAGAGGCTCCTACTACACTATATAAAATTAAAATATATGTACAAACTATTTACAAGAGCAGAAAAATAACGATTGAGTAAATATGTACTCAGCAAGCCACGGAAAATATAAGTATGTAAAATTCAAAGGAGACCTATGTTTGTTTTTTAAACTTTTGAAAATATCTTCTAAAATACTAAGCGTGGGTTGTTTAACATATGGTTGAAAAGAGGCTTTTGACTCAATTCAGTATACGAATTGCTTTACAACAATTCATGTAGACAAAGGAAATTTTAATTGATCAAGATTACTGCTGAAATCTATACTAGTTGTCTGCCCAGAACATCGGCTCATAGTTGCTTGCCATCAGACAACTCTCATATTATTTCCCCCCATTAGTTTCTTTTCAATTTTTAGATCTCAGAGCATCAGCTCATCTCACATTCTCATCTCTTTGGATCCTATAGCCATCCATAACCTCTCACACACTGCTTTCACTCAGGTAGCCTAATCTATTATGACATTCGACATTTCGATCTACATAGGTCTATTTTAGACCACATAATGGTCATCCATCAGCCCACCTAACTGATTCTAGTAACGATTCTCAAACCTACAAACCATTTTTACAAAGTACAAGCAAATAAATCTATACAAGAGGAATCACATCACATTCACCCATAACCAATAGTTTTATTTTTGCAGAGATGCACGCTTTATCCATACGACATGAACTTACTCTCTCACTAGCCAAGTAGAGAGGTTCACGATAATGTCTTTCCAAAGTCATCCCAATATAACTCATGCCCGATAGATGGGTATGACTAATCTGAATCAAGCATGTGTTGTGAAATTATTTCGGGCTATTTAATCCACTTTTACTCGATTGTTGTTCCCTCCAGGTCTATTCATTGTTGGGATCACACCATCTTGTATTTTCCTATGAAAAATAAATAATACAGATATGTATTGTAGATAAAATGTTCAAAATAATGTTAGGATAGTAGAGGGATGTGAGAGGCACTTACAACAAAATTGTAGTAAAAAATATTTGTATAAGCAAAGTACGTTCTACCAAAAGTACCACGTCATATAGATCTCACAACTTGGCAAGGATCACCACATCTACACTTAGATGCTCTGACCATGTAGGTATTCCCAAAGGATGACCCCTCTAGTGTAGCCATTCAACTTTCAAATGTCAATCATTTTCCTCCTTATTCCTCCTGTATCATGTGGATGTTTTAGAAGGGGCATACTAGCAGCACCCAATGTGAAAAATGCTCTCTGTAGACCTCTCTTGTAAGGCCGATCAGATTATGGTAGTTTGCGAATGCCATAGTAGCTATCTATATTCCTTTGTACAATGAAGGCTAATAGATGAGACACGTTATCATAAGATGCTTTAAATGTTTCAAACCTTATCTCAATAACCTTCTGTTTCACCCTACATGTCTTCGTATAACTAACAATGTACTTGAATTTACACCTAGTGTGGTTGATAATTGATCTTAGTTCGAACCCTAGGTTACCGACAATACTACTATACATCTTAGTTGCAATAAATATATATGTGATGCTGCGGTGATATTTATCGACCCTTCTAAGTGGTATTGATGGTCTATCACAATGCTTACTTTCCAATAGTCATCGCATTTACCCTTATATGCATGCACACACTATGGACACCCATCCTTTACGTATCTTACTTCATACACTGATTTGCTTGATTTTAGAACCCAAAACACTTTCTAAAATGACACCGTCCAACACTTCACCACATCCTTTAAATCTTCCACATAAGCATATCTAGCACCCTCAGTTATCTTGTTCTCCTTATACTCTTAGGACACATGATGTCCATTAGAGATAGCAATTTCTAAGAAGCCCTCGTTTGTCAAATTATTAGGTATTACATCATCATCATCTTTCGTATGCTCGTTATCCGAATCTTCTCTATCCATTTCCACTATCATATTACCCACTATCTCCCCCTTATCTGCCACCCCTCTTGGCTATCTTGCTTCTTCTACATGCTCATCCTCATTTTTCTCCATTGTTCCAACTAAATCCCCCATAAGGCTTGACCCTAACATCTTAAGTATCTATTACAATGATTTTATTCTTCTGGTGCACCGACACAAGAATATCAAGATGCCATCTCCACATACCATCTTTAAGTGGGAGTGTAATCCACTAGCATAAGTCATGAAAGAAAATCTTCTATTGCACGAATCGCTATAACATAAATGATGATTCCGTTGATTTCGTGGTTAATTCGGAAGCCTTGTATCAACTAATTATATATTGACTTAAAACTTTTCTTAGCTTGTCTATCAATACCCTTGGCCATTGCACTAAACTCCAACATATCAACACTATTTGGGTCATATCTAGCACTGCCTTGATTATGAAATAATTGAAATATGATCAAACTTGATAGTTTGCCTCATGACAGAAGGTAGGTTAACTCGATTTCCTTAATAGATCTACTATCTCCGCTAACAAAATGATAACATGAATATGCTAACAAGAAATTTTATATAGATATAAATATATGAATGCAATAACTAATTATTTTACCATCCAATACTTTAACTAATACAATCCTACACATATAACAACTACAAAGCTAAAATAATTGACATAGCATGGGATTGAAGGTATTTAAGTGTAGTTGAGTGACCAAACCGGTAGGGCTTGGCCGCTCTTTTTCTCCTCCCACTCAACTCTCTTTTTTTAGATTTTTGGTGAATTTTGTGTATTTAACGGATGTTGGTATGTGGTTTTATACCCCCATCGAGAAAAAAAATCAGTCATCCTAGAGGTAGGCAAGGGCCGCCTACAAAATGATAACCCTGTGCCCTGGCCATGTGACAGCAATTTTGCAAATGGCCACTCATCGGGGGGAAAATGTGTTTCCAAAGGATGGCAAGGAGGCTATCTACAAAATGGCAGCCCTAGTCATGGCTATTTTGTAGGCAGTCCCCTAACTAAGAAAAAACGCTCTCTAGGAAGGCGACAAGAGCTATCTATAAAAATAGCAAGCCCCTTAGCCCTGGCCATGTGACAGCAATTTTGCAAACGGCCACTCACCGGGGGAAAAAATGCGTTTCCAAAGGATGGCAAGGAGGCTATCTACAAAATGGCAGCCCTAGTCATGGCTATTTTGTAGGCAGTCCCCTAACTAAGAAAAAACGCTCTCTAGGAAGGCGACAAGGAGCTATCTATAAAAATAGCAAGCCCCTGATGGGTGGCCGTCAACTTGAGCCAACGACTGTATACCATGTCAAAAAAGCATCCTTTGGGAGGGTTTTTTAAAGAATAACTTGCGAGATGATGGTAGGATATAAATTAGTAAAATTTAAAAGCAAAAAAATATTTTTTAAAAAAATTCATCGAGCGACCTATTGAGTGATGTGGCAGGCTTTGCCAAGGTGTCAGCCATATTAGCAAGGACCGGGAGGAGGTTTGACTAGACTAGAGATAGACGACTGGCAGCAGCCGATGTCAATCTATCGAATAGTGATGGATCATCGTCTATGGCGTGCACCGACCGAACAAGTAGAGGAAGGTGAAACTTTTGAGCGGCTCACAAGAGATTAGGGATGGAGGATGGTGACCGAGGGCAATAGCGAGGTAGTTTGGTAGCTTACCGGTGAGGTTGTGCGGCGGTGAAAGGGGCATTGGGTTTGGTCAAGGAAGCTCAAGCTTGGAGGAAAAGGAGAGGAGGGGAGCTCACAAGAAGAGAGGAATTACGATGGCGAAGGTGCAGCTCTTGAGCTCACTTCGACGTAGAGGATAGGATGGCATGGCTGAGGTAGGGAAAAGGGAGGAATATTGTGGCTTTTATAGCCAAGGCAACTAGGGAGAATGGTGATGGCGCGGAGCATGGGGACACAACCATGACAGAGTAGAGTGGTAGGCGGCTAGTTGAGACAGTGGGTTAGGATGGCGAGGGTGGAGGTGTCATGATGGTGTCTGTCGGAAAGGAGGAAGAGGCAGCGCAACAGGGTAAAGGGATGGGGCAGCGAGCTCACTAGCAGCAGCGACATGATGGGACGATGAGGGTGGCCATCCTTTTTGACCGGGCACGTGGCTGTGACGACATGCTACGATGGGATGGAACAAGGAGTGGTATGCAGGGGAGACATAGGTGCATGCAAAGGGTAGCGTGGCAGGGGATTTGCTAGTGCAGTGGAAGAAGCTTGCACACTCATGATACAACAAAAGAGAGAGGGGGAAGGAGAGAAGGAAGGAGATGAAAAGAGAGAAATTTGTTTGGGCGGAAGGAAGAAAGGAAGAGAATGTCGCCCAAGTAAACAGTGAAGCTAGAGATTTTCCAAGGGAGAGTTTGGAAGGGAAATTTGGTAATTTTGATATTTAAACTCAGAAAATTAAGGGGATGCCAAGGAAAGGAACTCAAGGAAAAATTTTGATAGAATTTGATATTGGAAATGAGGAGAAATTCATGAAATATCTCGAAGGGAAATTCAAATTCTAGGATTTAAAATTTCAATAGGAAGTTTTGATTTGAGATTATTGGGCTCTCAAGGAAATATTTAACTAAGTATCTTTGGCACTTTGTCCTTAATCCATATACAAATATCTAAAATTTTGAAAATAGGTTTTTATTAAAATAGTTCTTAATAGCCAAAAACATAGACGTTATTGTTATAGACTCTAGTAGAAGACCCACTAGGGACCACATAAGATCAACTTGTCATATGTTGAGCATTTCCTTAATATGACATTTTAACACAACGTACCGTGCATTGAAATGGGAAAAAAAGATGGGAGAGTCAAAGAAAGAGAGAGTGTGATCAACAGCAAATGGCTGGGTGAGACATATGTGTGTAAGTATAAGGATGGTCTTTCAATGATAAGGAAGACTGTAGCATGCCAAACCCTATTCAAAGAGAGCGAGAGGAGAAGAGAGGACTATGATATGAGAAGATGAGTGGATAGGAGAGATTCAAAGAGAGCGAGAGGAAAAGAGAGGACCATCAAAGAGAGCGAGAGAAAAAGAGAGGACCAGGAGAAGACGAGCAAATAAGGGGAAGCATGCGCATAGTACTGTGATCTAGATAAAATAAAGATAAAATAAGTAAAATATAGGTTTTGCCACTTTTGTTGGTAAAATAGTAGGGTGATTTGTTCAATGCGTAGTTTGATGCACGTACCTAAATCACGATGCATCAAAACTGGGGTGATTTATATAAATTATACACGTCAAAGATCGTAATATAGATTGGACACCCTCGTATACAGTTTTTAGTAAGTGTATTATGCCCTTAGATGCGCTGATAAACCAAAATTCCTAGATACGTAATGCAGGAATTGACATATTGCAACGCGCAAGGAAAATTGAAGGCGTAGACCGATTTTAATTCATATATATATGCAGGAAAAAAGAACATCTAAGATAAGATTCAGATTTGTGGTTAAACGTGCATCTCTTTTCTTTGTTCTCTTTCCCGTGGGTTGCTAGGCTGTGGCCTTGTTACTGGGTCTGGTTATGCTCGTTTTCTGCTGGAAAGTGGAAACCCGAGGCCTACTGGGCTCACCTTGGCGGGAGCGGGAGTCGGAGACGGACGAGCGCGCGTGGACGGGAACGATCCGATCCTGTGTAGCGTGGAAGCCTGGAAGGGACGCGCTGAGAGACTGAGACGGACACGGACACGATCGCGGCCGGGAGCATTCCGAGAGACGGACCAAAAATCCCCGGCAGAAACAGCTCTTATTTTTTAAGTAGTAAAAAAAAGTAGTAGAGTAGAGATAGAGATAAAGATAGAAAGTCTAACCTCTAATCTTTCGCAAATAATCAAACACGATTACTGGATTACATGACAAGGGTACTCCAGTTGTTTCTTCTTTATACCGTCCAGTTGTTACTTCCTTACATACCGTCCGTCATACGTACGCCTTCCAAAAAAAACCGTACGTAATTCAACACGAAGAAACAAAACAGTAGTATTTGTCTCGTACTTCTAATGGAAAGACATCTATATAGATAGAAACGGGGTGTGACCCAGCTGCAGCGGCTACCAATCCGATCGTCGAAGTCTCGTCTTTCGCTTCCTTCCTCGCCACGAAGTGCAGATCGATCTCGCTAGGGTTAAATGCCTGTCTCGTGGCCTAGACTCCTCCTTGTTGGTCCGAGTCGAGCCCAGCCCGCTGCTCCCTCCGCCCAAGGTGGGGCGATCCGCCCCCTCTGCCTCTCTCTCTCCCTGCTTCCTGCGTGCGTGCGTGCGCTCTCTTCTGCTCTTTTCTTGGTGGACGAGTTCTAATGGCTACTTAGTTGAGGAGTTTTGGGTGGTTTGTGTTCTTGGGGGCTTGGGTTTCTGTGTTGGTCGATCACGTGTTGATGTGGGGATTTCGTTTGAGTGATCGATCGTGAGAACGCGTGATGTGGGGAGGCGGAGGGGCAGGGGCTTCGTTTCTTTCCTAAATCGTGAATGCGGCTGCTTGTGTGGTGCTATTTTTGTGAATTTGATAGGCTTATCATGCTTATTCTTCTCTCCTGTAGAACCTCTTGAATATGATTCTGGTAAGTAACCATCCGCGCTTGTCATAACAATATAGTCTTCTGCTAGCCGTGGTAGTCTTGGTTGGATGCTTTAGTATATTTCTTTGGCAGAAATTGCTGAATCTTTTAGTTATGCTCTTCAAATTCGCTCTCCCACGGCTGATATACTCGACTTGTTTTTGCTCTTGGTGATCATCAGATGTGTTTTGTTTTCTGCGAGATGAGATGGGTTTGTTCCATAGCTCTGCTTTTTTGCTATATCAATTACAAAATTTATTGATTTTTTTGGGAAATATCTTGGATAACTTCATATGATTGCTTTGCTTATTGATATTGGTTACGCGTATCCAATAAACAAGTTGCAGTTGTTGCAAGCTCTGATTTAGTTATCCACCACGTGTCAGGGAATTTGCATATTCTATAAAACTTAAAAAGCTGTGCTGTACACTTGATCAGATCAGGGATAATTCGTAGCGTTTTGCTTAGATCCTGCCGGCGCCGATGCATATGTAACGCTACGTCCATAGTATCGGAAAAGATTTACATGTGCCAGCCATTAGTTGTGGGTTGAATTTTCCGCTCTTATAGTTTTGTGTACTTTATTTGTTGCAAGTTGCAACAGAACACTGAGGTTTTGCATTTGTAATCTATTGGTGAATTTAATTTTTTTGCTGACTATAGTGAAATGCTTGTTCACTGTGATCCCAATGAAGAAGATGCTTATTCATTGCGAAACATTGTGCTTTGTATGTGATCTTTCTGACAACCACTTATGACTTTGCAAATTAAACATACAAATCCAAATTAGTGTTGTCTAATTCAAATTTTTAAAATGAACTATATGATGATCTTGTTTATAACCTGGCACATAATTTAAATTTTGTCACCCTTTCTGTTATGCTTTTTGTGAAACACTGACACGCCGACAGAAATGTGGCATAAATAGTATTTAAACGTATTTTTTACGAACTGATTATTGCTTTTGACTGACATGGTTTTGTTTGCGCGAACTTCTTAAATGACATGATTTTAGGTTGTAGCAATAAAAGCATCCCCACATGGATGAGATGATACCCAAGCCTCTGATCAGCAATGACAATGAGATGATGCATGGCCATGGCTATACCACTATGGTCCACAGTAAAGAGATAGCCCATCGTGACGAGGTTGTCGTTTATGCCGAGGCGATACCACCGGCCAGCTCAAGAGGCCCGAAGAAAAAGTCAGCAATCTAGATGTCTCTGAGGGGTGCAAACGAGCAAGCTGCATTCACTGCAATCAATCCATGGCGTACAGTTCGGGCTCAAAAAATTCGGGCAAGTAGCCATCTCACCAGGCACATCGCGGAATGATGTCATTCGTTAAAGGATCAGCAAAAGAGCAGTCGCTCCAGATATAATAGTAGTAATGATGCACATGCTTCATTTGACCAAGAAAGTAGTTGCTCACGACTGGCGAAGATGATCATTCTGAATGACTATACACTTCACATTGTTCAGCATCTAGCCTTCCTATCTTTTGTTGACAGTATGCAGCCCAATTTCAAGATGGCTGACATTGGTACAATGGAGACAGAAGTGTATTCCTGGAAGGATCAGCCTCACTGTAGGATCATTGGCCACAAACCAAACAATTGGGTACATCTCACTTGCCGCACAATTCATTGACTCAAAGCACAGAAAAATGCTCAACTTCATGATGACACCTAGCCTCAGTCAGAGAATGAAGTTAGCAGAGTCATCAGCAAGTGCCTTTCTATGTGGAACATGCAGGACAAACTGATCACCATCACCTTGGAGCATGATTGCTCGTCGCACGATATTTATAGCACAAGCCTGAGAAACCATCTCTCGCGTGACAACATTGTCATGCTGAAGGGCCAGTTGTTTGTCGTGAGGTGCTATGCCAACATGCTGAATTCGGTTGCACATGATGTCCTTGCTTTAGTTCACAACGCCATCTACCTCATCCGTGAAAGCATTAAGTTCATAAAAGCCGATATTACCCATGAGGAGAAGTTTGCAGAGATTGCCGTAAACCTAGAGATCCCTGGTACAAATAGCATATGCCTGGATGTTACAACCGAGTGGAACACTACTTATCTGATGCTGCTGGCTACCCTGGACTACAGGCAGGTGTTCACTCTACTGGAGTCCTACTACGACAAGTGCAGTACAGCACCTTCGACGGAGGACTGGAAGAAAGCCAAGGCCACCTGCGGTTTCACACTTACATCGTATCGGCAGAAGGAAACCACCCAACTTCAAACTTCTTCCGTGACACATGGGTTCTTCAGCTAGAGCTTCAAAATGGCACGGCTCATGAAGATGACGTTATCCGTGGTATTGCTATCAGCATCCACGAGAGGTTCGACAAGTACTGGAGGGACTGCAACGTCGTCTTGGCCATTGCTGTTGCCATGCATCCCTGCTTCAAGATGAAGATGGTCGAGCCCGCCTACTCCAAAATCTATGGCCCAACAGATGCAGCGAAATATGTCAAGGTAATAGACGATGCTGTCCTGGAGCTCTACAAAGAGTACGTTGCACGGCCTGAGCCACTCCCATATCAAGTGCCAGCTGACGGTCTGCCTGCCATTGAGACCGTCAGTGCTCCGGCGATGACTTCAGCGTCGACGACGGCCGGTGCCGGACTTGTGGATTTTGACATGTACCTGTTGGACGTCACCACCATGGGTAAACCGTTCAAGCACGACCTGGAGCTCTACTTGGAAGAGGCCCTCATCCATCGCACCCGGGAGTTCGACGTCCTGAAATGTTGGCAGGATAACACACTCAAGTACCCAACGTCGTCAAGGATGGCACGGGGGCTCTACAAAGAGTACGTTGCCCGATGTTCACGGCCGGCGTGGGCAGCTCAGTATTCTTAGCTGGGAAATTAACGTGTTGGTTGTGGCATGCGAAAGAAAGGCATACCATTATTTATGTAGAGCCTATGAAATTAAAATGTTGGTATGCACTGAGCTCATGGTATAGTGTAATTGTGTCAACCTTGAATAGGAGTTGCTCATGATATACTGGTATGCATGTCGATTCTTTTGTCAAAGGCCGCGGATGGTGTTTGTTCGTCGGGGCTGCTATCGCTCTTGTCCTCTCAGTTCAGTCACACGACTTCGCATTTGCTTCATTTTGATGTTCCATAGCTCGGTACTTCTCCGGATTTTTTTCTCCTTTAGCCATGATTTAAAGCCCACGTTGCTCGGATTTTAAACTAAAACCCCACCCTTTCTGCAGGGATGGTTCGGGATTATGGGCTCCCAAAGCAGGCAGGCAGGCAGGCATGCCTTCATTTGGTAGCTCCAGAAAAACCTGATCATTATATTCAAATGTGTCCTATGTACATATCCACTCCATACTGTCATGTATCCGTAAATGATTATGATATTGTAAGCGTAACAGGAGAGTTGTGGGAGACCTCAACATGTAATTTCAAACACCATGGAACCATGTGATTTAACAACTGCTGAAATCTCTTCCTTCACAGGACCGAAATTCCTCCCGCTCCAAACTTCAGCACAGCTGCAGGCGTCTTTTCTTATGAACGTTCTCCCGAGAACCTTTTTGAGGTCTGATATTCTCGCGGTTATCTTCGTGCTCACGGAGTCAGTGTTGAAGAACGCCAGATATATTTCTCCTACATCATGGCGGGCAGACGTTAGACAAATATATATATATATATATATATTGTTATGTATATGACACATAGGACTAAAACAATGTCTCACTGCAACCAATTCTTTCAAGGTTAACATTTCAAGTCAGGTGACATTCAAAGAGTTTATTACAGCTCAAAAAGCTAGTTATACAAGAACAACAACAAAACCTTTTAATACTAAATAAAGTTAAATTAGACTAGAGTTAAAATCTAACATGAGTCTTAAATCACGGTTTAAACACATTAATAACTGATTATTTAAGGAAAAAAAAGGTACTGTCTAATCAAGATAACTGGAGCAACTGACGGCTAACCAAACAAATAACAGGACTGACGTAATAGCATGTGTGGATCAAGGCCATGTTTTTCACTAGGGAACCTCTCGTAATATAAACCCTTTCTTTGATGAAAAGAGAGAAACATGATCTCATGTTAAGAGCATGGATGAAAGGTTAAGCACAACAATACTGCATCAATACACAGCCACAGCTGCTGCTGGCGAAAATGCAGGTTCTACTGCAATAATTCCGCATTAGTACATCATTGAGAACTCTTGTTTTGACACTAGTAAACTTTTATCACAAGTTACAGAAGCAGAACCCATTCAAGTATTAGAGAAGGGGTTTGGGGCCAAATAATAGATTACAAAAAACGATTTTATAGATTTTCCAAACAAACCTTGTTAAAAAAAAGGTAAAAGACTTTCAGGAACAGTTAAGTTTATCATTACCATTCAGTTTATTATTCCTAGTATCCCATGTTAAAACAAAATTCAGTATGGGACCATATGTAAGAGACAAAAGATCAGTTACCTTTACTCCCAGTTGCTATCCATGCACGTGCTACTTCTCCTGTAGTTACAACTGCATACAGAATTGTGTTGCTTATGTAATAATATTGAAACTAAGTCACCATAATTTTCTAAATAAAATGCTGGAGTGTGTACCTCGTTTATTGTTGGATTCCACCGTGGCACATAATCTTGAATAACTGCTAATGAGGTTTCCTTTCTCATTCAGCTCCCACATCTAAAGTGATTGTTCGTGAGTAATGATGGAATTAATTCAATCTCCAACTAGCAAAAGGAACCATTTTGCTAGGACATGCTACAGTACAACTCAGTAGAGGAAATGTGCCACATAGGTTGTTCAAAGAGATTAAGCAAACATGAGCCTAGCTATTTAATCAAAAATAGAAGGAAACATTACAAATTTGACCAGGCAACAAAAAATGTATTTTGTTAGATAGGTCTTAGATTCTGTAAAAGGAGCTTCTTGGAATCGAAGAGGAAATTAAGCAATCTAACGGAGGACAGTATAAATACAAATATTTTAGAATCAAAATACACAGTGGACATTTACAAATTCAAATCCAAACCGAGGTTGAAGTAACTCTAATATTATGTATGAGGAATCTTTTTCGTCATTTACCTGCATAGCATGCCACCTGCACCTTGAAAACATGGGAAACATGATATCTGAGGATGTCCTCCGTTGACTGGCAGATGCATCCAGACAAGCATCATCACTATCCATAATTGCCAGGTGAAATTTTCTTTGGTATTCTTCATTTTGTACGATTGTATCATCCCTGAAATGTAGAAAATATGATCACACAAACTGTTAAGTTACAACAAATACATAAATTGGGTGGTGCTTACGATGTCAGGAGAGGCTTTGTTTTGCCCATGCAAAATGAGATATTTTTGTCATGCTGCATCCCATAGTTCCTACATATATGATCTGATTTACCATGTTGTGAAAACATATACCATCCATTTGCTTTCTCATTGCTGCAGGCAGTGAGAACAAGAGCTACACCATCAATCTTTGGTAGGTCTACAGGATCTTGGGACCTGAAACGACTAGAATGTTTGTCTTCTTTGGAAGTCCTTTCACTGTACACATGATGGAACTGGAAATTTGTACAAGCTTAGTGTTTTATTTATGCCTACAAAATGTTCTAGCGGTATGTATAAAATGCAGGTACCTCCATATTATTTATGCTGTAGTGATTTATATTCAATAATGTAGGATTTGTTATTATGCTTAATGTGTCATTGTCGAGATGCCTCAAATCTCCTCCATACATTAGAGGGGACTTAGCCATTGACCAAAGTGCCATCTGTGAGGTCATGTGAACAAAAAGAGTTTAGTGGATAAAGCATATTGAATATCATATATGGATTTCCACAAGTGCAAACCTGTGTTCTCTGTTCATCAGATGTAAGTTCACATTTCCTATGTGCACCCTGATTGACACCTATATTAGAGCAAAAATGTTGTTCCGGTTATAAATATATATTTTTCAAGGAATCTAAGATTCTTTCCTTTATAAAGCAGATACTTAGTAATACATACAAATATCCACCACTTTCCTAACATTTGAAGTAAAATCTTGTGATGGCTCAATTACATGTAAATGGTTCAATAAACCAAGAAGATATTGGTTAAGATATTACATTGTGATTATATAATTGATATAGGTCATCCCCCAGTTGCAGTATTATGAAGTTAGGGATATGATTTATGTCTTGAGTTTAAATTAATTATATCCTGCTCAACAAATTTAATGGCATGAATCCTTGCAAAACAATGTAATGGCATCAATTTATTTGGTATGAATAAAAGTAACAAAATTGCACATGCATAAAGATAAACTAGATGACACCCAGTGTGTTACTGCAAGATATTAATGTGGACACCCCAGATTCCATAGTACTAGTGTAAAGGTACTAAAATGCAGATTCAATAGGGATTTATGATTCTGATTTTTTTTAATTAAAGTGATTTGTCTATGTTTAACAGTGAGTGGGGCATGTCAATACAAACACTTGCTAAAGAAAAAGCGCAAATTATTACCTGCATTTGTAAGCCAGCCAAATGGGAGCATGTCTAAATCTGGCCAAGATCTTCCTTGTAATCCTGTGGCCCCAATTTTATTTGCAGCAGCAAAGGAACTGTGTACAATATGTAATGGGGTAAGAAGACATGATTTATTTACTAGAAAAATAATCAAGTTAAAGTCCAAGGAATGGATTTAAGTCATGCAGTCAGAAACTGCAAACAAAGGATATTGGCTCAATTTACCTAGACACATCAAAATGTGAACTAACATCCTTCCAGTTGTCCCAATCATCCCCTGTTATCCTATACATGTTAACATGTTGACTGATGTTTTCGGCTAATGCTGGAGTCACTTCGGTTCCTGGTGAGATGGACAGGACGATGGGGCGGTCAAGCTCTTGCAGGAGCTGCAATGTAGAAATTAGCTTATTCAAATAGTGCAATAATTTGAAAGGATATCTACAGGATATGGGGCTACTTACCTCAGAAATAGTGATGATTTCTTTTGGGCTATAATCCGTACCAAAGATACAATCAACCTTCACTGTAAACAGAACAAAATGATACAAATGAAACCATCTGATAAACTTTCAGTTTTGCTATGGCATGAAGAGGATAATTTACTTCCTAATATGTGAGCTTTCTACATTATCCTCACAATCATATAACTAATTGAAGAATTATGCTAAAATAAAATACCAAAATCAACACCCCAATCAGCATATTGTCGATAAAGAGATCTTAAGAAGGCCTTTCCAGCTCCAATATCAGTATTTACACTCATAAATCCATGTGGCATCCATGCACATATTCTATGTGTAAGACCTATATCACGAGCTGTCCATTGCCGGCCATCCTCTATGTAGGGTTTTCCCTGAAAAGGGCCAAGAGAACACACTTAGAACAACAAACAGAAGTTCAATGGCTTACTTTTGCAGTCCTCTTCTTGCTGTAGTATTTCAACTCCCTCTCTTGAAATTCATGAGGAATTTTAGAGAAGATCCTTTTTTTTTTTTGCAGCAAAGAGAAGTACCATTTTTGCAGGGAGAATAAACAGCTAAATTATTTGAATCATCAAATAATAGCATACCATTATTTACGCCCATAATGCATAATGGAGCAAATTAGTAATGTCCTCCGATGATAAAATGTCTGTCCGGATGGCTACAACAGGGCATTGAAATCCAAAATGGTTATACCAGTAACTACCAGAACCCATGTGTTGATGCTATTTTACAGTTTGAACTTAAAATTGCATTGGAGTTTAAAGATTGTCTGCTGTATATACATTATATAACGTAATTTCAACAAGGATTAATAAAAAATTCAGGCAGTCTCAAAATGCAGAACAAAAGCATAACAGCCAAAGTAGTTGTAGTAGTCATCAAACTGCATTTGAAAGAAGGAAAACATTACCGTTTTAATGTCCAATATGGGTGTGTTTCCATTCACAGCCTGTAAACTTATCCCTTTCATTAAATGGATTCCGAATTTCAAGCCCATTCCATGCACCTTGTTCGCAATTTGACTGAACCCTTTATCATTTCTAGATGATGGAAATCTTTGAAGATCAGGAAATGGCCGCCCCCACTCATCAATGTTATCAAATCCATATGAATCTGTATATGCCCCATCAACATACTTTCGGTACCAGAGGTAATCAATAACTGCATACTACCCACCAATATAAGACATAAAATAGTTAAAATTATGATAAAATTTATATTTTCATATTCATTTTTCTAGAAAATAAGAAACAGATCAGCAATTTGAATGGTTACCTCATATCCATGTGGGAGCAATTTTTCTGCCAAGATCTCCGCATTTTGCATGTATGCATTTTCATCAATTATCCATGAAAAGGAATCATAGGAATTCCAGCCTCTTGGTGGAAACTCTGCAAGTTGTTCATTAGCATCGGAAGTGCCCCTGAAATGTAAAAGCATGAGTAAACATAAGTCATTCCTCCTTTTGCTTCGAATGAGCTCCGTTGTCAAAGGATGGGACAGTGAAACTCAAGCTGGAATTGTTCCCTTGTCAGAGCACACATCGCAGATTTTATATATGTAGGTGCAATTATACTTTATAATGAACAGAAATGGAGAAGGGATTACATAGTAATATGCTTGAAGATAAGTCAATGAAAAAATGGAATGCCACAGAAAGGTCACAGAATTAATGATTGCATTGTAAGTAATTGTTAGACTGTTGACCTCACTATACAATAAACGGGTCTCACTCTTACTGTCTGTACACTTCACTTCTACATGATATTAGAGTGAGGTTCAGACAACCCCCACACGCTAGCAGCCTTCTCACCGGTGAGCTAACTTTGTTTCCCGGACACGAACCTTTTCTTCTCGCGCCCACGCCTCCCATCATTGCTTTCATCGGCTCCACACACGCGTCCATCGGCTTTGCCCTCCCTTCATCGGCCTCGTGCCTGCCTACCCTCATTGGCCTCGCGCTCGCCTCCATCAGCTTGCCAATTCATCCGACGCATACGCATGCCAACCAAAGCAACATCCTATCTCCCGAACGCGCATCGGCTTCTCATCTAATTCCTTCTCATCAACTTCTCACCCTCCCTTTTTCCATCGGCTTCTCTCTCTCCCATTCCCATCGGCTTTTACCTGTTCCATTGGTTGTTCTCCCATCGGCCTCACACGCACTCCGGCCCACCCGCACGTGATTCCCTCACGCCACGCTACCCTCACCATGACCACCGAGTCGGCTCTTGGTTCAGGCACTCTCTCTATCACCGGGTCCGATTCTCTTTCGGCCATCGGCGCTCTCAACACTGCCTCGATCATGCCGATGTTCTCCCCACCCTACGCCGCAGTCAACATGATGAAATCTCACGTCCCGATTTCACTTGGCCTGAACGCCAACTACTCCAAGTGGGTCTTCTTCTTCAAATCTTTGTGTGGCAAGTTTGGCCTTCGCTCCCACATCGATGGTTCCGCTCCCCCTCGCCCTGATGACCTCCAGTGGAACATCGCCGAGTGTTGCGTCCATAGCTGGCTGCTCAGCTCAGTCGATGACTCCGTTCTCAACCTTGCCATAGAAGACACCGATCCTACCGCCCGCGACTTATGGGTGGCTATTGAGCGGCTCTTCCAAACTAACAAGTAGCCTCGCGCTATCTTCCTCCTAAACGAGTTTCACTCCATGGTATAAGAGGACTCCTCTGTCTCCTCGTACTGCTAACGCCTCAAGATCAAGGCCGCTGCTCTCCGTGATATCGGCCATCCTGTGGCTGACTCCCAACTCGTCCTCGCTCTCTTGCGTGGACTCAACCCCCGCTTCTTAAACACCGCCGATGACATCATCAACTCCACCCCTCTTAAGGAACTTCGCCCGGGCTCACGACATGCTGGTTCTTAAGGAACTTCGCCTGGCGAACGATAAGAAGACTATCGCCTATACCGCTCTCATCACCGCAACCGGTTCTGGCTGCAACAACCCTAGTGGCTGCCGCCCCACGCGTGCTACTGCCTCCTCCTGTGCCCCCGGCACTTCCTCCAACGGCCATGGGTTCGACCACGGCAATAGGCCTAGAGCCGGCAACAGCGGCAAAGGCAAAGGAAAGAGCAAGGGCAAAAGCTGGAGCGGCCCTATGCAGCAGTGCCCCGCTGCTGCCACTACCCTACCAGCTGGCCCCATGGGTCCATGGCTCTGCTACAACTCCTGGGCATCTCAGCCTCAACCGCACAGCCACCTCGGCTGGCAGCCCAGGGTCCTTGGCGCTCATCCCCAGGCCCACCTGGCGTCCGCCCCCATGCAACTGCTCCTACCGCCTAAACCCTCACAAGCCTCCTAGCCAGCTCCTCTGTGGAACCAGGTTGGCCTCATCGCCGTCCTCAACCAGATGACGCTCCAGCCTCAACACCCCTGGGTGCTGGATTATGGTGCGTCATCACACGTCTTCATCGGACGGTATACTTCTTGGCAAACATGTGCGGCAACCATTCTCCCCCTCTACCTCTTGTAACTCTAGACCTTTTGAAATTATTCATTATGATGTGTGGATTTCTCCAGTTAAAAGCATTTTGGGTTCCAATATTAACTTGCTTTACTTGACGATTACACACATTACTACTGGACCATCCCTCTCTCTCGTAGGTCCGAGGTCACTACTCATTTAATCAACTTCTCCAACTACGTTTCCACTCAATTTAACCTCACTACCCAAGCCATATAGGCCGACAATGACACGGAGTTTGTCAACCGTACCATCCAAAACTTTCTTACCTCTCGTGGCATCCACCTTCGCCTTTCCTGTCCATACACCTCCCCTCAAAACGGCAAGGCCAAACATCTCCTCCGTACCCTCAACAATATCAGTCGAACCATGCTTCTCCACGCCCACCTCCCCGCAACCTACTAGGCTAAAGCACTTACCACCACAACTTATCTGCTCAATCGGCGCCCTTGCTCCTTCATCCGCCACAGCATTTCCTACACTCTTCTGTATCACAAAACTCCCGACTACTCCCACTTACGTGTTTTCGGGTGTCTTTGCTACCCTAATCTAACAACAACTACCCTTCACAAACTCGCCCCACACTCCACCGCCTACATCTTTCTTGGCTATCCCTCCTCCAACAAGAGATATCGCTGTCTTGATCTCTCCACTCATCGCATCATCATTTCCCGACATGTTGTCTTTGACGAGTCCTGCTTCCCTTTCGGGTTAATCAACCCTAGATCTTCTTCTGGTGATCTCAACTTCCTTCTCACCAACACTGTACCCTCCCGCCCCTTACCATCCACCACATCTTCACAGCCCACTCCGGTAGTTCCCGAGGATACACTGAACGACTCCACCATTCTTCTACGTGCCCCTGCCGTGCTGATCGGACCTCTATCGGCTCCCTCACCTTCCACCATTCTTTTACGTGCCCTTACCATGCCGATCGGACCTCCATCGGCTCTCTCACCTTCCACCACCCCAACGCCAGTCGTCGCTCCGGCTGACCCAGTCCAACCCCTCCTCCGGACCTATAGCCATCGGCCTCGTCCCGCTATCACGCCTGCCCCTGTCCACTCTACCACACGGCCGACGTTGCCATCGGATCGCGCAGTCGCTCCTGTCCCAACCACTTCTCATATGGTCACCCGTTCTTAGACCGGGTCCCTTCGTCCCACCCAGTGCTATAGGTTCTCCGCAGTCCACTATGCCATCTCGCCTATTCCGACGAATCCCTGTTTTGCTCTGGCCGACCCTCAGTGGTGCGCGGCCATGACTGACGAGTACAAGGTACTCATGGATAACGAGACCTGGCGCCTCGTCCCTCGCCCTCCTGGTGCCAACATTGTCACCGACAAGTAGATCTTCAAACACAAATTTCACTTCAATGGATCCCTTGCTCGTCACAAGGCGCGTTGAGTAGTTCGAGGCTTCTCCCAACGTCTCGGCATAGACTACGACGCGACTTTCAATCCCGTCGTGAAGCCCGCCACTATCCGGGTCGTTCTTAACCTCGCTGTATCATGCTCCTGGCCGATCCACCAGCTTGACGTGAAGAACGCCTTTCTTCACGGTCATCTAGTGGAGACCGTCTATTGCCAGCAGCCTCCAGGCTTTGTCGACCCAACTCGCCCCGACGACATCTGTCTCCTCCAACGCTCTCTATGGCCTCAAACAGGCCCCTCGGGCTTGATACCAGCATTTTGCCGCCTATTTTCAGCAACTCGGCTTTGTGGCCTCCACTTCCGATACACCCCTTTTCGTTCTTCACACTAGGGATGCCACCGCCTACCTACTTCTATATGTCGACGACATCATTCTTACGGCATTCTCGTCCGTCATCCTACAGCACATCATGACATGACTCCACTTAGAGTTTGCCATGACCGATCTCGGTCCCCTGCACCATTTTCTTGGCATCTTCATCACGCGCTCTCCCCACAGATTATTCCTATCCCAGCGCCATTATGCCATCGATCTCCTCCAGCATGCGGGCATGGCCGAGTATCACTCTACTGCAACTCCCGTCGACACTCATGCTAAGCTCGATGCCACCGACGACTCTCTCATCGCTGACCCCTCCCAGTACCGGAGCCTTGCTGGCGCTCTACAGTACTTGACTCTCACACGGCCTGACCTCACTTATGCGGTTCAGTAAGTATGTCTCTTCATGCATGCTCCTCGCGAACCTCATCTTGCGCTACTCAAGCGTATCCTTCGCTACGTGAAGGGCACACTGACCACTGGCCTCCACCTCATCTCTAGCCTCATCGACTCTCTCACCACGTACTCTGACACGGACTGGGCAGATTGTCCCGACTCCCGACGCTCCACATCCAGTTACTGTGTTTTCCTCGGTAACACCTTGGTCTCTTGGTCCTTCAAGTGCCAAACCACGATGTTCCGGTCGAGCGCAGAAGCTGAGTATCACGCCGTTGCTCATGCCGTCGCCGAGTGCTGTTGGATCCGCTAGCTTCTCCAGGAACTCCATACACCCATCGTCTCCGTGACAGTTGTCTACTGCGACAATGTGAGTACCGTCTATATGACCGCCAACCCGGTCTATCATCATCGCACAAAGCACATCGAGATCGACATTCATTTCGTCCGTGACAAGGTCGTTCTCGGACTCATTCGGATGCTCCACGTGCCGTCGACGCATCAGTTCGCCGACATCATGACCAAAGGCCTGCCCGTACCTTTGTTCCACAGTTTTCGGTCCAGTCTTTGCGTTTGTGACCTTCGCGCTATGACTACAAAGGGTGTTAGACAGTTAGACTTGTATATATAGGCCCAACCCCTATTAGAGTAAACGGGGTTTCTTATTGTACACTTCAGTTCTACAGTAATGTCAAAATTTAACTTTTTATAACTAATCAAAAAGTAATATTTAATAATATAACCAAACTAATCATCTAGGACAACTGAGCAGTGGGTACGAAATACATATTCCAGGAAAAAAAGGGACATTTTGATAAATCATAGGTGTAGCCAACCTCTGAATATATATTCTTTTAGATAATACGGTCTGAATAAATGGAAATATAAGAAGTATATCCTCACATCCAATTATCATCCCCTGATAGGTAATGGCAAGAGTATTCAATAAACAAATTATGGCATTTCTGTGGTTGATTCACAAAGTTTCCCAGTGCATATTTTCTCACTTTAAATATTTTATAGACTAGGTAAATCGTTTTGCATATTTTCAACAGAAAAAAAAAGGAATTATAGTTTCACTTGAGATGGGATCAGCTTTTTAAGTTCTGGAAATGTGCAGTCCCAGATTTATCTGAAATAATGACTTCTCTGCCAGATAAACCCATATCCTCATAAAGAATCAACGTAAGCACATCTCTTACAACAGTTCATACATCTCGATGGCCAGAGGCTATAAATCGCAAAATCGAATTAACCAATGCTAATTGACAAGCGAATCAGTTGAAACTAACTTTCTGAATTCACTCCAAACCGCTACCAGAATACGGCACGGGTATTTCAAATTTCACCAAAGGAATCCCCAAAACAGCAAACAGCAAGGCGCCCGTCCCATCCGTGGAGAATCGACTGGACGGTCGAGGGAACAGTGGCACTGACCACGGGAGGAAGACGAAGAGGAGGGCGGAGCAGAGGAGGCGGCTCCATGGCGGCGGAGGAGAGGCTGGAGCGCCCTGTCCCATCCGGACGGAGCGTGCGGAGTCGAGGGGAGGCGAGGCGAGGCGAGGAGTGAAGCTGCGGCTCGTCAGTGCGAGCTGAGCAGAATAGCTGGTGATTGATGGAGTGAGAGAGAGGCCGTAGCGGTGGGCTTGGGCCTTGGATGATGACACGATAGCGTTGCGTGCTACTACTCAGTTCCAATTTATAGATTTTCAATCTGAAAAAATTGTAATGGCATGGTTCAATTAACTTTTTTTAGGGAGAGTCAGAGAGGTTGGTGACGGGCTTTGGCTTGTCCCGAGATAATTATGTTGTTACGAATACTATTTACATCTCAGTCAGAGCGTCACGTGTCTAAAAATCTATCCTAAAAATCTAAAATTCAGTTTTTAAATCCTAATCAGATTTTAAGGTGTGAATAAATTCCACTTTTAAATATAATCACAGTAATAAAAAAATGTCCACCCTAAACTAAAATAATTGCTCTCCCCCTTCCCGTATGGAGCTCTTTCTGTATCCTGTGGATGCTATTAGAAGCCGGTGCACTGCGCCACTAATACAGAGCATGAAGGATAAGAAGAGATTTCAAATTTTATGAATTAGGGAACTGTTGGAGTCAACTTTTCTTAAAAAAAATTAAAATTTTAGATTAGAAGCCAAATTGGGCATCTATTGATGATGCTCTTACTCTCCAGCATTATCTTGAAATTTTTTCATAACATTAGTATTTGCTAAACAACTTATAAATACTTATATTTAGAAATGAAGAGAGGATATATATATATATATATATTAAAAATTCCAGATTTAAAATTAGTTCATCATAAAAATTGAAATTAAGACTTCACAGTCACATGTGCATCTTTTTATTTATTAAGTAGGAGTTTAGGTTATGTACAATTTGTTATATCATTACTCTTGAATTTCGAGATTCATTAATATTAAAGAATACAAAATTTATGTTCCAAGTTATTTACAACACTTGGTATTTATTAGTTTGTAATTGGGATGATTAAATCACAAAAATCATAATTTATACTACTAACAAGATACACATTTTTATTTAATATTTCTATAATTTAGAATTATTACATATTTAATTTTGATGTTATCACACAATTAGCACTAATGTTATCTTCAAGCTAAATGTTATAGTTTTGTGATTACATTTCTGCTAAACCTATAGTTTTATGATAATTTTCTAATTAAATATGTAGTTTTGTGACATTTTATTTTAAATCTGTAGTTTGTTGATAAATTTGTTTTTAAATCTATAGTTTTGTGATGCATCAGTTTAAATTTTACGATAATTTGGTTAAAGTATCATTTGCTTTGTAAAATTTACTTATTATTAAATTAACAAATGAAATACAACGGGAAAAATATTACAGTGGATTAATATATATATTTTTAGTTACCATGTTTGAAGTGTTGCATGATTAACAAAATTAAACTTGAATAATTAACAACAAAGTTTGTATATATACAATAATACAAAGTATACAATATAAATACTCTATGTGAATGCATGATTAACTAGTATGAGGAAAGTTCAATGCTATGCTGCGCATAATGCAGGAAATTAGCAGAAGAGTTCACAAACAAGCCTTACATATGCAGATGGGGGGTTGGACACAGTCGCACAGCTAACTTGTTTTTTGGCTGGCTAAGTCAATGATGGAGAACAAATATATCGCCGTAGCTATCATATATGAAAAATACAGGTGATACAAGTAAAATAAAAATCTTTCACATTTTATATTAAGTATGAGCAAATTTGATGTTCTTACAAATAGTAGAGAAGAGTGATAATGCGCGCCTCACTCTCAAACTCAAATGCACGCAGTTATTTACCATATCCTTGGAATTAATAAGTGAAGGTTTTTCTCAAAAGCAATGAAGAAGCTTGATCTTTCTTTTGCCCTAAGTCAAACATATACACACCATATACTAGCACATCACACATAATGATTGATAGGAGTTCGATTCAGTTGAATCAATCACAACAATACAAGCTTATGTTCTTTGCAAATCACAAACAAACCAGGTTATTCCCATGCACACAGGCTGACCTTTTTTTATTTCAAATACACACCAAACACAAACCTAACCATATCATTAAAAATAAAATTTAACAACCATAAAACTAAAAAAAATCATGTTTTTAGAAGATGGACATACCACTGTTTCATAGATTCATAACTTCAATTAACTTAAAAGTTTCATAGAATAACTAAATAAAATTTTCAAACAAATCCAATTGAAATCACCTCAATCGAACTTTTAGATCTCAGGATATTAATGAAATAAAATTACTAAATAAAAATTGACTAAAATTAAATAAACCTTAGTTAATTAATAATATTAGATTTAAAAATAATTAACCAATCAAATTGAACACTATAAAAACACTATAGCTAAATTTTATATCAAAGAAACTAATACAAATCATACATAAAAACAAATTAATCTAAAATAAACATGCACAAAAATAAAAAAAGATATTAATTATCACACTAATCTTTCATAAACTTTACATTTATTATTAAAATTGTGCTTACAAAAAATCTCTAAAAGTTTCTCTCAAATATATGTTAAAATCCTTAACACCTTACCCTTCTATTATAACAAAAAATAATAATAATTCTAAAAAAAACCTAAACATTCCATAACCACTACTTATTCTCAGCCGACAAATACAAAATCAACGTTTTAGATTGTATCACATCCCCGGACACATGTAGACAACAGAGTTCGATGTGTTTTTACATAATATACTACTAGTAAATTGTTTCCATACCGTCACGCTAATCTAGTGATGACACGTGTCCTCCTTGAGATCTCTTGCGCCCCATGCACGTGCCCACGTATGCCATGTCTCCGCCTTGTGTTGGCTCACCTACCGGCCACCGCACATCCGCACACCCACGCTCGCTGCCATGCTAAGCTCGCCTGTTAGCCGCGCATACAGTTAGATCTGTGCGCATGTGCTCATGGGCTCGCATGTAAGCTGCACATACCGCTGCACGTTTGTGTTTGCTGCTGTTGGGCCGATTTCGCACATCAGCCTGTTCTACCAGTCTACTAACTCTTGGTTTGTTTGTCAAGTTAGCCACTCGTCGGCTTATTAGCTTTCGGTCTCCTCCAATCTACGCTAGCTGCTGACTCGTCATCGTGAGCCCACTTCTAACTAGATCACACACGTATTATGTATTTGGTCTGCTCACAGTTTTAGCTTGATACTATAGCAAATTATGAAATTTAATTTATCAATTTTCATCTAATTTTTTTTCTGATTTTTTAGTGATTTTTTTATCTATTTTTAGCATTTAATACTTGCACATATATAAAAAACTATATTTTTCAGATATAGATTTTTGTAACCTTAATGCACACATAGACGCTCATCATATTTTTTTTATAAATAAATTTAATATAAACTAATTATATAATACCAATATTAATATAAACTAATTTTATCAATTTTAATTTTAATATAGAGTAATTTTAGTAATTTTAATATATATAATTTTTTATCGTTTTTATTTAACATAAATAAAATAAAGTTGACAAAGTGATCGTGCATACACATCATTGGACGAAATGAAGCAGCACAAGGTTGTGATGGACACACAAGCAATACTTGTGTCCAACATTTTATTTTGTCTGACAAGAAACTTGCAAGCCACACAAATACGGGTAGTCAATGACACCAAGCACGTCTCTTATTGCAAACATAGAAATTAAGTGATTACTTCGCCTCAACAACAGTGGGTAGGCCTCTCAACACTCGAGGAAACTTAACTACCTGAGTATATAGTAAAAAAATTAGACACCAAGACTAGCATTTGGTTTATGGGGCCAACAACATTATTCAAAAATATTCCAGATTAGGAGAGAGCTAGTACTATTTGACTTATGGGACCAATTACTAACCGGACTGTTAATTTTGTGATTAATTCAAACACGTACGAAAGAAATAACACGTTCCAGAGGAAAGAGCCCCGGGGCAAGTTCTTGTAGTAGCGTGAGTGCCGTGGGCTGAAGAGAGGGCGGTTTGTTTCCAGGTCACCGCCGGCGGCTTATCACGTGGACGGCCGACGTGGATGGCCGGCAGCCGTTTGAGACTCCAGCAGCCTCTGAGCTTGATGGTCTCCAACTTGGGTGCTGACATAGCTGTTTCACAGGCTTGGGAATTCTATTTTGGTAGCAAGTTCTCCCCAGTAACATTTACCTTTGGGAAGATCTGTCTGAGCTCACCACAACACGTGATGTGGATGGTTTCGAAGCTAGCCATGGTGGAGAAGGACCAGGGGAGGACATGCCTTAGGCCCTGTTCCATTGAGCCACTAGCAATAATAATTTTCTTAGTTTTCGTTAGCATATTTCTTAAACTACTAAACAATACGTTTTTTAAAAAAAATTATAAAAAAATTATTTTAAAAAATCAAATAAACTTATTTTTCTTCAAATTTAAAATAATTACTTCATTTCACGTGTCTTACTTCATTTCACGTGGGGAGGAGTTGTCACCCAATTGGCTGAATTGAACATGGCCATAGCCTGAGGCAGGAGTGCAGGTGTATGTATTGTAGCTTCGAAAAGGCAGCAAATGCAGGGGGCTTCTAGGAGAGATACCCAGAGTGTCTCCAGGCTCATGAATGAGTCATCTAACGTCCAAGCATCACAGAAGAAGACAGTGTGCATCTTAAGACACCTTGTGACATGACACCATCTGAGATTTTTGAATTGTCTTTTGTCTTTGAGGTTACCAGTTCTGATGGAGGAGTTGTCATGTATATGCAAGTATTGAGTATTGGAGATTAAGGAACATATACTATTAAGATCATGTTTGATGTCCAAATTGCACGCTCCTTGGCCTATTTCTGTATGGCAATCGAGAGGTACAAGATGCTTGCAAGATGGCACAGAGCATCCAACTTCGCCATCCTTGTTGAAAACCTTGCCAATGGCATCAAGATAGGAGAATGCAAGAATCAATCCATCTCTAGAACTGACATCCTTCTCCTTAGCTCTTGGAAGAACTGGCTTGTCATTGACAGTAGCAGAGAGATGCAAATGGAAATGCTGCTCTGCTCTACCAAACACAAAATAGTCATAAAGGAACCTAGCATCTGTAGCTACAAAATGTGCAGACTGATGGTGGGAATCGAATTGTTGGGAGTAAAAATGAGATCTCTGACAGCCTCCGTCCATCGATCTTGCTGCTTTTTCTCTGGTATCTATCCATAGCAACTTCAATGTTGTGTTGCTTTCATCTCTCCAATTCACAATTCAAAGGTTTTCACAGCCTAGTAGAAAGAGCCTTTTAAGCTGTTCAACCTGCAAATCTACCAGGTCGAGTGCTTCGATTCTTGTCTCCGACAGGTTCAGCTCCTTGATGTTTGGCAATCCACGTAAAAATACACTCTTCAATTGCTCACATCCCTCCAGAGATATCTTGGAAATTACACAGGTATGCTCTTGATTGGTATCTGTGTTTGGTCGCGCTTCTTTTTCTGGCAGCCTTGGAGAGTGCTTCCACTTGGATGCTGGTACAAATCCATGAAATCTGAATGACTCCAATGAGATGGGAAGGGTATTAGGTTCCACTACTTTCAAGCCAATACAACCATAAAGAATGAGCACCTTTAGTTTACTTGCCCCTGATAAATTTGGCAAAACATGTAGGGAGCTGCTGCCTGATAAGTCAAGGAGCTCAAGGTTCATCATGTGCTGGAATGAGTCCTGTACTGCCACCTTCTTGTTTGTAGATGAATCAATCACTCTGAACTTTCGAAGCTTAGAGAGACAACTCATATCAAGCAAGATCTGATCATGCCAACTTCTTCCTGTGGCCTTGAGATACAGCTCCCGCAATTCAAACATTAGCACTACCTTTGATCATAAGATCCAGTCCCAGATTGTATCACGTATGTCGAGCACCCATAAACTTTTGAGAAATTCCCAATTTGTTTCAGGCTTCTTGTAATATCCTTCATAGGTTAAACTGTCATCTTTGTCTCTGCAGTTGTCTATCAGAATAATTTTGAGGTTCTTGCTGCAGGTGATAGGAGGGATGCAAAACTGAATGTACACTGTTAGGATTCCGATCCTGGGACCTGTGCCATGGAGTGCGCGCGCATGCGCGTCGTGTGCGGCTAGCCGGTGAACAGTGATCACGCACTGATCTACTTTCTAAGAATAGAAACAATCTAATCTAAGCATACTATAACAATCTCCTCCTAAGCTCAGTTTACACAAGATTCTTCGTGCCGATCCCACCACAGAGCTCTTGGAACCGATTACGACTGAACGCCTTCGTGAGAATGTCATCCAGCTGCAGCTCAGTGCCGACGAACTCGACGTCGATCAACTTCCTATTGCAGCATTCTCAGATGAAGTGGAACTTCACGTCTATGTGCTTGCTCCGGTCATGATACATAGGATTCTTCATCAGTGTGATGGCAGACTTGTTATCCACCTTGAGCTTGGGTGCGAGTACTACTCCTTCGACGAGCTCAGCCAGCAATCGTGCCAGCCAAACACCCTCGCATGTAGCTCCTGCAGCCGCGATGTACTCTGCCTCGCACGAGGACAACGCGACTGCCCTTTGCTTCGCTGATTGCCACGCAATCGGCCTGCTAGCCAGGAAGAAGATGAGCCCGCTCATACTCTTCTGATCGTTGACATCGCCTGCTAGGTCACTGTCGGAGTAACTCAACAACTAAGGCGCTGCTCCATCCTTTCCTCCCAAACGATAGTGCACACCCTAGTGTATCGTGCCCCCCACATAGCGGAGGACACGCTTCACAACCGCAATATGCTCCTGACACGGCGTCTTCATGAAACGGCTAAGGTAGCCCACCGCGTATGCCAAGTCTGGCCTAGAGTTGCATAGGTACCTCAAGCTGCCAATGAGGCTGCGGTATTCAGTGGCGTCCACACTTGGCGTCGAGCCCTCCTTCAACAACTTCAACTTCATCTCCATGGACGTGGTGCTCGCATTGCAGCCCGCCAGCCTCGCTTTCTCGAGGATCTTGGTGGCGTAGGCACTTTGGCGCAGCGTGATCCCATGAACTCCTTGAGTGACCTCGAGGCCAAGGTAGTAGGAGAGCAGCCTCAAATCACTCATGCGGAAGATATTTAGCATCTGCTTCTTGAAACTCCCAACAGCTTTTATATCGCCACCAATTATGATAAGATCATCGACGTACACACCCACGATCAGGCGCCCTTCTCCTTTGCCACAGGTGTACATCGTATGTTTGTCGACACAGCGCATGAACCCGAGCGACAATAGCTTAGCATCCAGCTTCTGGTTCCATGCGTGTGGGGCTTGATGGAGACCGTAGAGTGCTTTGTGGAGCCAAAGTACCTTGTGCTTGTGCTTGTCGTCGATGAAGCTAGGAGGTTATTAGACGTAGACTTCCTCCTGGAACTCTCCGTTCAAGAACGCTGACTTGACGTCCATATGGTGGACGCCCTAGCCGTAGTGCGCCACTATGGTGAGCAGCAGTCGCACTGATTCCAGTTGGGTGACTGGGGCGAAGACCTCCTCAAAATCGATGCCAGGGCATTGCACATAGCCCTTAGCGACTAGACAGGCCTTATACTTCACGATGTCGCCGTTCTCGTCGCGCGACCTTGTACACCCACTTCAAGCCAATGGCTCAGTGCCCGCGCAGAAGCTCGACCAGCAACCCAACATGAAGCTCGACCAGCAACCCAGCGTTTTAGGCTCCTCCACACTGACAGCATGCAGCTCGGCCTCTATTGCGTCACGAACCGCTAGCCCTGGCACAACATCTGTGCCAAGGATGTTGTCCAGCGTACGGTACCGGTGCTCCTCCTCTTCATCGTCATCAGCGTCCAGATTTGGATCGGCGCTGAGCGGCGTCGCGAACTCGACCTGTGTTCTCGCTCCTGGTGGTGGTGAGGCCAGTGAAGTAGGTGGCGGGGAGCTTGGTGTAGACACTGGTGGGGAAGCTGGCGAGCGTGGCTCGGGGGACGTCGGCTCTGGGGCCGGCGTCTCGACATGTTGGCGCTGCACTCGTAGTCGCCATCGACAGTGAAGGGGTGCTTGTTGACGGCAGCCGCGATGTCTCCCCAGTCCCAGCGCGCGCCCTCGTCGAAGGTGGCATAGCGAGAGACATGGACACGCTCGGCGATGGGGTCGTAGAAGCGGTACACCTTCGATCCGTCCTCGTAGCCGATGAAGACGACTTTTAGTCCATGATCGTCGAGCTTGCCGAGGTGTGGACGGAGGCACGTGATGTAGGCGACGCACCCGAACACCTTGAGGAAGTGCACTGGTGGTTTCTTCCCGTACCACGCCTGGTGTGGGGTCATTCCGTCGAGGGCGCTAGTAGGCGCCAGTTTGAGGAGGAAATGGTGGTGTGCACCGCCTCGCCCTAGAGGTGGCCAGGCATGCCCCGCGCGCGCAAGATGCTGCGAGCCGTCGACACGATTATCTGATTCTGGCGTTCCACAACACCGTTTTGCTGTGGCGAGTATGGCGCGGAGTGATGACGTTGGATGCCTTTCCCTGCACAATATTCACCAAACTCGACTGAGGTGAACTCACCACCATTATCGGTGCGGAGCACCTTTAGCTTCTTGCTAGTTTCATGTTCGACGCGAGCTTGAAATGTCATGATCGCCATCGGTGTATCTGCCTTCGAGCACAAAAGCGTGAACCACATAAAGCGACTCATGTCGTCGATGAGTAGCAAGAAGTAGGCGTTCCCGGTTGGCATTGGTGGCGAGATCGGGCCATAGAGGTCACCGTGGACCAGTTCGAGCTCCTTCTGAGCCCGGTACTTGGCGGCCTTAGGGCACGACAACCGCTTTTGCTTTGCCAGGACGCCTTCCTCATAGACCTGGTCCACGTGCTCAATTGCCAACATACCATGCACCATGTCTGCACACCCGAGCTTGCGTAGCGCCTGGAAGTTGAGATGTTTGTACTACTCATGCCAGCGCCATGCGATGTTGCCGACACGCGCAATAAGGCACACTGGAACGGTGATGTTCATGTCGAGGAAGTAGAGCCAGCTTGGTGATCGGTGCACCTTCGCCAGCAGTTGCCACTGCAGGTCGTAGAGGCGCGGTATGCCCGACTCGATGTCGACCTTGAACCCGTCCTCATCCATCTGGGCGAGGCTGATGATGTTGGTGGTGAGGCGTGGGATGTAGTAGACCCCATCTAGTCGACGGTGCTGGTCGGACTTGCAGGCGAAGAGAACGGTGTCCTTGCCTTCGATGTTGACCACGGACCCATCACGGAATTTGACGGTGCCGGTCATGCTGTTGTTGAGCTCGATGAAGACTGTCCGTGTCCCCGTCATTTGGTTCGTCGCCCCGGTGTCTAGCACCCAGCTGCGTGGCCCCATGACTTCCTTCTCTCCCTCGTTGAGGTAGAGGAGAACCTTCAGTCTGATGTGGTGGACGCAGGCCTATGGCTTGACGACAGGTGGCGCCGACCTAGGATGGGAGCATGACACGGGTGGCTTAGTTACCTTGGTGTCCATGGCAATGTACATGAGCGTGTGCTCATCTTCTTCCGCCAGCGCGACATGGGCCGCCCCCTTCTTCTTCCCATGGCAATCCTTGGCCCAATGGCCAGTCTTGCCACAGTTCTTGTAGCGATTGCCGGTTGGTGGTTGGCCACCACCGGTGTTCCCGATGCCCGTATTCTGGCCATCTCAGCCATCGCGCGACGAGGATTTGGTGCCGCCATGTCCGCGTCCACGCCCACGGCGTTTCCCACGGCCGCTAGATCCTGATCTGCTCCCTGAGCCCTCCTGCTCATGGCAGGCTTTGCGGCGGGCCTCCCAATCGTCCTCACAGAGCATCAGACGCCCCATGGCATCGGTGACCTCCTTGGGCTTGGAGCGTTCCTCAAACACTCGTAGCCACCCGATGACTTCTTCAATCGTCACTTTATTCAGATTGAGAAACATTTCGAGGGAGACAGCAGCTTGGGCCAACCGATTAGGGACCACCTGCAGCAACTTCTTCACTACCTTGGCGTCGGAGATGTTGTCACTGAGGGAGCGGAGGTTGGCAGCGAGTGTGGTGATGCGGATGCCAAATTCATTGACAGTTTCCTCTTCCTTGAAGGTGAGATTCAAACTCCCGGTGAAGCTGCTGTGCACTGGCGTCACGCACTCGTTCGTCACCAATCCACAGGTTCTTGACTGCCTCCCACGCCTCCTTCACTATGCGCTTGATGGCTAGGGTGCCCCAAAGCTCAGATGGCACTGAGCACAGGAGATCGGCCATCACCTGTCGATCGTCGTGGTACTCATCTTCATCGGCGTCGTCAGTGATGCCATGGCGGATGGCATCCCAGACACGGAGGGTTTGAAAATTAACCTCCATGACCAGCGTCCACTCCGGATAATTTGTTCGGGTCAGCATTGGCCAGGCAACATTCGTGGACGGGCGCTCGATGATGCGCTCAACAACGTGTGATCCGACGTCCCGGCGGCGTGATGGTCGGCGGCGGTCGTTGGAGTGGCCACGACAATGTGGTGGAGAGCGCGACGGCCCTGGTTCCTTCTTCCCACCGAAGCCGCCACCGATAGCACCTCCTTGGGTGGTGATTTTGACATGACGATGGTGGGACCCGAGCTCTGACCAGATGTTAGATTCCGATTGGGGGACCTATGCCATAGAGTGCGCGCGCATGCACGGCCAGTTGGTGAACAGTAATCACGCACTGATCTTAGAAACAATCTAATCTGGACTTAGTCCTAGCACGAAATTTGTTGTCGTCACTAAACATGATTTGGTAATATTGGCAGATAATCAGATCTTTGGAACGTCAAAAATAGGATGTTGCTTCTAGTGGTATGATCTGTATATTTTCTACCTCATCTGAATTCTTGGGCATGACTGAAACCCATCGAGAATGCTTTGTTCCTTCGCTATCAAGATACTCGTTGAACCAATAGCTATGGTTCTGTCCTGGAACAAGTGGAATCCCTTCATAAAGTCCGTCGCAAATCTTGATTGGAAGAAATCCCAGACGCATCCCTTCATAAAGTCTGTCGCAAATCTTTATTGGAAGATTTCTGTAGAAACAAAGATCTTAACAGTCCATATATATATACAAGTTCAATGGTTAGTAGTCACAGTGGGAGGGAAACGGACGCAGAGACTGGAGCGAAAACTGGTGAACAAAAGACGCAGCTAGACCTTTGATCATAATATCGGTGAACTAGTACGTCAATGGTATAGGAAGCACCTGAACCTGTCCTAGTCCGACTTTATCATGTACGAAGTGAATGTCTATCTCTATATGCTTCGTGCGTCGATGATGGACCAGATTGATCGTCATGTAGACGGTACTGACGTTGTCGCAGTAGACGATGGTCGCAGAGGGGATAGGTGCACAGAGCTCTTAGAGAAGTTGGCGAAGCCAGTAACATTCGGTGACGGCATAGCCAAAAATACTCAGCTTCGGTGTTAGACCGAGATACTATAGTCTGGCACTTTAAGGACCAGGAAACTAGAGTGTTGCCGAGAAAGATGCAGTAGCCAGATGTGGAGTGTCGAGAGTCAGAGCAGCATGTCCAGTCCGCGTCGGAGTATATGGTGAGAGAGTGGATGGCAAAGTAGGTAGGTCATGAGTGGGAGAGAGTAGATGGGTCATGGGCGTGAGAAGGTTCATGTCCGTGAAGAGAGGTTTCACGTCCGTGGACTCGTGGATGCAACAGAGTGGAGTGGACGTGAAAAACCGAAGAAGGCGCAGACGTGAAGAAAGGAGGTTCGCGTTCGAGAAGCAGAAATTTGTGTCCGTGGACACGTGGACACGTTGAAGTAGCTCGGACGCGAGTGGAGAAATTTCGTGTTTAGCACTAGGTGAGCGTGTCAAAAAAAGAGGAACCAAGAGAGTTTCAGCCGATGGAAGACGGACGAGTCTAGCCAATGTAGAGCGGATGGGTCCAGCCGATGGAGACGACGAGCGCAGAGTTGCGCCGGCGTCGAAGGAGGGGAAGATGCACCGAAGCAAGGGAGAAACTAAGCTAGGTCTGAACGAGACGAGCAGGCGAATGGAGACCGTTGCCTTATCACGTGGTGGAAAAAAGGGAGGGAGAGGGCGGTGGAGGAGAAGAAAGCCGTCTACGGAGGAGATAGGGAGGAGAGAGCTGAGACGAGAAGACAGAGGAGAAATACCAGGGAAGAAGGTGTGTGATGGAAAGGAAGCGTTGGTTTGTTGGTGAGAGAATGCTAGCGTGTTGGAATATCTAGACGCATATAGGAATATGGTGGTCTAACGTAAATCTCGCATGCACTATCTCCTGCTATGATCCCGTCGCACACCCAATAATTACATGCATGGGCATCCTCATCATGGGAAATGAATTTGCAGTGTTTATAATACAGAAGTGACATGTACAACCAACATTCGGTAATTAGAGCTGGGCTGATCCCACATCTAACTTGGGCAGCCTCACAGTCCATTAATTCAGGCATTTGAGAGGAATCTCCAATATTCGCGGAAAGAAAAAGATGAGCATTTCGTACATTGTATTCAATTGCAGGATCACGTCGAAACCTCTTGCGGAACGTCCACAACGCTGAGTTTCTCCGCTCATATACAGGTACACCAAGTCGAGCTAAATCATTCTCTTCATTACTCCAATTATTAAAAATCAGCAAACAGCTACGGTCCTTCACCGTCTGAAATATGAGCTCTGCAACGCCATCTATCTCAGCTCGGGAGCTTTTTGTGTATGCCACTGAAATCGTCATCCTCGTTCTGCCTATCAAACATGGCCATTGCAGAACCATCGAGTTTTAGCTCCTCTGCAGTGCTCTCCTGCTTTCCCACATGGAGCAGTCTATGTGGATGGCAATGTCGTACATGGATTTCTTACGACGTCGGGCTGACCCTGCTACGGCCGCAAGCCCTGCAGAGGTGCCGAGCCCATCCCAGCCATCAAAGTATATGTTTTGCGCGCCCTGATAATAGGGTCTATCGGTGTTACTCAGATAATTCTCAAGTATCTGATCTGCGGCGTGAGTAACGCCACGGAACATGATTCTCTGCAGCAAAATAATTAACACGGTTCAGAGCGGGTCGCTTGTTCGATTTCAACATTTAATGTCTTGCGCGGTACTAGAATATATAGGCGGGAGAATGAAAAAAAAAAGCACTTGGCTTCCTATATATGGTGCATTTCGGTACGTAATTGATTAGTGCACGATCAAACTAAATCAAAGGGTAGCACGCGTTAATGTTGCCTACGGTATACCCTGTGTGTGGTTCTCATTTGAAATATATCTGAACGACCAACCTAAGTTGATATATTATTACATATTATTTAGGTTGGTGTCTTTAAATTGTGGCTGACAAATACTATTTAAATGGATACTGAAATATGCGGAAAGTTAGATTCTTCGGACTTCAAGAATCTGTTGTCGCCACGAATATCAACAGCAGCCTATCTCTCGGAGGAATGGACCATATAAATCTGATTGAATTTCGAGAATCTATTTAAAATTGCCTAGCCATTTTCATGGTTAATTCAAATCTAGTGTGTGGAGGTGTGCATGTACCGGTCTACCTATTACATATTCTTAAAAAAATGATAAACAGAGTCACATGAGTACGTGTGTATTCATATGGGTGAATGTACGTGCATAGCTATTTTCATGACTAATACAAATATGTACATAAACGTGTTTGTATGGTGTTTTATAAAATAAAAGGATAAACAAGAGCTATGAATTTCGCTATTAGAATTATAAATTGAGTGGTTCTACTGATATCTCGTCAAGGGACTCTAAAATTCCCTTTATGAAATTATCATGTTAATCAGTAAAAAAGAAATACTTAGTCCATGGTGGTGGCAGTAGGATCGTGATTATAACATTGTACATTTTAATTTATGAAAATAGGAGGTATTTGCTATATTTTTGTCAAATTTTTTTAATTTCTCAGCTACTTAAATTGAACTGCACATCGTTACACCTAAAATTACAGTGTTGTGTAGTGTGTAACTTTAGTTCCTTTAATATTGAGTGTCCGCATATTCTTGTTTTTAATACTCTGTATATGGTCCAACAAGATTTAGGTCATGTATCCATGAAGGTATCTAAACAACTATCTGAATATTGGAAAGGAATTTGACATAGACTTGGATTTGAAGAGATGAATTCTTTTCTTAAGTACAAGTCGGACACACATATTGCACACACTAAACCCACGCCCACACACACCCATGTTGGTGCCTCTTAGCACACATCTAAAAGACTAGAACCCTAGCCAACTATTAACGCCGGAATTTAATTCAACCTATAAACAGGATCGGCTAATGAAAAATACTGATCAGCTCATAAAATAAAGCCGATTGATACTATATATAAGCCGATCAAACTAGTAGAAGATTGGACCGTTTTGTTGAGGGCAGGAAATTATCTAGATGGAGTCGGGTCCAAAGGGGAGTATTGATGCCAAGACTTTAAAAAGCTTAGGGAAAGGTTAGACAAAGATCGGCTTAAGTGAAGGGGAGTCCGATTGCTACAGGGAGGAAGCTAATTGGGTGGAACAAGGAGAGATTCGGTTTAATACTACAAAAGTATCCAAATAAGACCAACTTTACGGAGGAGCCGTAGAACCCATAGCAGGGTATTTTATTTTTTGTAAATCTTATATTATATGGATAGGAAGATTTAGTTAGTTAGTTAACTTCTTTAGAGATATTTTTCTTTATTTTTATTAGGAAATAACATCCGATGGTTGTTGAAAATGTATCGGACTCTGAAAATCTAAGGTATAAATATAGACCCCTGGAGACATGTAAATGAATATTTCCTTCAATCAATACAACTTCAACCCATCGCCCTCCTAGTTCATCTAGGTTTCTACCGGCGGGGTCTAGCTCTCGACGCGGGGTTGCATCAGTTAGGTCTGATCTCTGACGAAGGGATAAGTGCCACCACTATGTTGAAATGGCTCGCTTTATCTAAGCCTGCATTAGTTAGGTTCAACTTCTTAGGCCGATCGAATGTATCGCATCACGTCTATACAGGGTCTATCGGTTTATCAAGCTCTCCCCGTCATTATCGGTCTCGTGCTGCATCGGTTAGGTTCGACCTATAAGGCTGCCGATGGTAGAATGAGCCTTAGGCCTATAGGTCTATATACGGTGTTTCATCGGAGTGTTAGCTAATGAGTTATCCATACGTTAAGCCTCACGTCCAGCGTATCGGCTCTTTGGCCGATATGCACTAGTTTTCAGAGACTTCTCTTGAGCGCCACGCCAAGCACATTGGTCTTCTAGCCGATGTGCATCTGTCTTCAGAGACACGTCCACTCATTGGCTCAGCTAGCCGATGGGTTCGCTTTGCCCTTGCTTCAACACGTCCGATCCGACGTCCTTCGTCCTGTTGCCGCTGGACTCAGTCTCGTATTATCTTGGTTAGGTCCGATCTTCAAGATTCGGTATTAGCGGCATTGTCACAGCGTGTGACGGGTCTCGTGCTACCATATCTGGAGCGGCATCGGCTTTGGAGCCTGTGCCTTTTATATGATTCCTTGCCATTTCGCATATGCCTTTATCGGCTTTCTAATCGATGAGCGATCGCGACAGGTTCCGTCGACTACCAGGAGGGATCCCGCACGACTTTTTAATCTCTGTGTACAATCCTGTGCCTCTATCGGCTCTACGGCCGATGGATTAGGGCCTCGCTTTCGCTACGCCTGGAGCCGTCATATCCCTTATCAACACCTGCCCACGCCCTCATCGGCTACCCCAGCCGATAGAAGGGTGCCCTGTTTCCTATTGGCTATCGGCCGATAGCGAGAGTCATTCGGACGTGACCGATGATCAACCCGATCCTATTGGCAGCTAGCTGATAGCAAGCGCTCGTATCGGCCCGTCGTCCAACTGAATCATTTGCCTCACCTTCTTGTCAATTGCGGGGTCAAATTGACTGGTACGCCCGCACCAGTACCGTTGCGTCGGACTCGATCGAACCTCACGGCCCCCGACACGCGTATTTCGAGCCACGGAGAGAAGCCAACCAACTTACACTAAAGCTAAGCAAACCTTTTAGACGTCGGTATACTCGTGTTGGGATCAGGCGTGAACACCAACATAGCGCGGATACACGTGCACTTCACCACTGAATGTTTGAACTCTTGTGACAAAACAAAGAAGATGGGTTTGATGGGGGTACCAAACTGAGGAGCTCAGCAACAAAGCAGACAAGGTAAGCCGGCCAAAGCAATTCAGTCCAAATAAATTAGGTAGCCTAGAATTGAAACTCTACAATTCTTTACACATTGTGCTTTCATTGTTTCTTTTAAACCTAAAGATGTATCACATGTAAATACTGATAAATTGTGGATTAATGCTATGCATAAAAAACTTTTTGAAGGATGTCAGCGTTAAATGTGCAAAGGAACAATAATATCTGAAGTTGTTTTGTGTTCTGAACCCTGGGACGTTGAAGTTGTAGCCTCTAGAAATCACAAGACTCTATTTTATACAAACTCAAACTTTCTAGTCCATCTGGTCTAATCAGGTCTGCTCTACCGATCGAACTAGCTTGCCTTCGATCATAACGACGTGAAGCCCAATCGGACCGGCTGCCACCTTGATCTCATCTTTTTTATCGTCACTTCCATTCACAAAAATATTTCTATCCTCTTTCTGAACCTATGTCAAAGTACGTACTATCTTCATCAAAAGTAGTAACTTTGTTAGTTTCTAAAACAAGTATGCAGTAACTTTGAGAGTGAGTGGAATATAATTTTTTTTTCATCAGTTGAATATGCCTCAAATTTATATAAATTTCTAGATTTTAACACAAAGCAATTACACCAAAAACATGTAAATACAAAACTATATGTTGATATCCACAACAAAACTCAAAAGTGGTTTTTCCACGTTTACATCTCAAGAAAACACAATTGAAAATATAATAAGCAATATTAATAACTTCAGCATAAAATTTTCTAAGAGTATGATATTCATCAAGCATAATCTCAGCTAGAGAACGATTTTTACTTTCAACAATACTGTTTTGTTGAGCTACATGTGAAGAAGAAAATTGATCCTCTTGACCTTTTACATCACAAAATTATTCAAAAGAAGTATTTTAAAATTCTCCATCATCATTAATTCTATTCGTTCTCAAGGAGTCAAGAAGTTCAAGAGCCAAACGAATATACAAGTTTCGAAAGTGATCAAAACTTTATCTTTAGATTTTATAAAATAAATCCAAGAATATTGAGAATAATCATCCAAAACTAAAACATGTCAATTTTCATCGACCGATTGAACTCGAGCCAGACCATTATATGTAAAAGTTGTCCTGTAAACTAGTCATCATAGAAACAATTGGGGCATATGAAAAAGCAACCATCTTAGCATTGCGATGGGGAGAACAAACCAAATCAAGATCCTATTTGAGTTTTGGCAAACCACGAACAAGAACCGAACAACTTATTCTAGTGAGATAATCAAAATCTAGATGTTCAAGTCTATGATACCAAAACATTAAATCCTTTAAAAATTTAGGAACTAAACATTAATCTGAGAAGAGATAGTTATTAAAATTAGCATTAAAAACTCTTCCATATCTTGAAATTCTCAAAACACAAGCACCAAAAGAATTAATAATTTTACTTTCAAATTTCTTAAATCATACTTGTAGAAACATCCCTAAGGATTATTGATCCAGTTTGAGGGAGATGAAGCCAATTTTATCACCGATCATGTGTCGTGAACAGAGTTCATTATCCACACGTTTTCCTTCCTTGTCATAAAAGCCTACACATAAACAGATTTTGATGCTTCAGTACTAGTGTTAGATAAAAAAAATTTAGAAATCTAGTACTAAATTATACGACCAAAAGTACCTATAGACATATATCTATGAGTAAAACTAGTACTACTTTTTTTTTACAAAAACCTATCGAGGCCTGTTCGAATGATGCCTAAATGTCAGTCTAACAGTTCCCTTGAACCAATACCTATTTTTTACCATTTAAATTTTGTAAAAGCACTTTCTCTTTTCTTTTTCTGTTTACGAGCAAGTTTAAAGCAATAATCAACCAAATGTCCATCTTTTCTATAAAAAGTATAAGTATACTTCACAAAAGTAGATGATTTTGAAAGTAAAGGTTTTGTAGTAGAAACAATTTGACTTGAAGAAGAAAGAGAAGACATAATCTAGCCCATTTGAAAGTAGTTTTCTTAGAATCTAGTTTTGTTAAAATTTCACCTATGTTAGTGACACTTAAAACAGCAGGTTGATAATTAGTAAAGTAAATATGAACATCAAAACCTAATGTCCTATTTATGTACTCACTTTTGATTGATCTAAAATTATATTAAGTCTCGTTTTATCATAAAAAAGATTTGCAAAGTATTTTTCAAATAAGAATCTTCATCAACCAAAACTCTATTTTATTTTCTTCAATTTTGACAAGAAAGCAATTTATGAGTTTTCAAGTTGTCTTTCAAATACTTAATATGACCTAAAACATTTTTTAACTTTATCTCGTTAAAAAAACATGTTGAGCAACTTTTAGTAACCAAAACATCCTTCTATTGTCTTAACCTTTTAGCATTAATGAGATTAAACAATGAACTTTCATAAAAAAACAACTTGATATTTTTTAAATCTTTTTGTTAAAAACAACTCATTTGCAACATATGAGCATAATGTAATACAAAGAGCAAAAGAAGATTCAATATTTTTTTTGTTGTCTCAATTTCTCAGTCCAATCTTAAACAATTATTAGCATTCACATCTCATAAAAAAATAGAAAATAATACTTCACAAGATGTGCAATTATCATTATCTGGAATAAGCGATTTTAATCTAGCAATTTTAGTATTAAGAGATTCAACATGACTTTTATCTTTTTCTCACATTTTTGGAATCTTAAAGCTAAGACAAATAATAATATCTGTACCTTGATGTGTTCGTTGTTAGAATTAGACTCTCTAAATGTTGATCCTCTACATGGTATGAGACATATTCTAGATATGTTTTTTTCTTTGCAATTATCTTCTTCCCCACTCTCGGAGTCGACATCACTTGCTTGATCAAAGGCAGCGAATATTTTGTTTAGCATCTTCTTGTAGCTCTCCTTGTTCTTCTTGCTTTTGAACACATTTATCTTCTTATCACCCTTGTTCTTGTCTTCTCCATCTTTTTCTTGTCTTTCCTAAGCTTGGGGCAGTCGAAGTGAATATGGTATTCATAGCATCGGATTGGACCTCCTTGTTTCCTATTCCTAACATTATTCAAAGCTCGATAAAATCCATTAGTTAACAATTTTATGACCTCTGAGATTTGCTCGAGTTGATTATTGGATATGGCATTAAAATTAGTCAAAGAAAGTGGTGAATAAGCATTGACTGAAGAATTAGAAGAAGACACCAAAGCAGAAGATTTAGAATCAATTTTCCATGAAAAAATATTCATCTCATGTTTCCTGTGTTTGGTGTAAAAAATTCTGAAGTTAAATTAGTTATATTAATAGATTCTTGTTTAGATGTAACTTTCATCTCAGACATATTAAAACTATTCTAAAAATGTAGAGTAATTTGATATTGAATATAATTGGTATTATAAAAATCATTAAAAAAAGGAACATTACTGTTCAAGCAAGCATAATAAGAGCTTCTCCAAATTTTATCTTAAATTTTATATACTCCTTTTTAAAAACATTTTTACGCGGTTCTTTGAAATTGGAAGAACAATGATGAAAATCATATAGAGCCTTCTACATCTTATATGTTGTTTTAAGAAGAGAAATTCAATCGAAGCCACAACGAGAAACTTCATTACAAATAAAATTGTGAGCTTTATAATTATTTTTAAATTTAGTTTTATTGGTAATGATAATCTCATTTGGTATATCATAAGGATTAGAAACTTTTAGCCAAAATATCAACACTTTGAGATATAATGTAAGATTACATGTTTTCACACCAATATAAAAAATCAACTCCATAAAAACATGTGGCTTGATGGTATATTTATCCGCTATAGCAATTCAAGATTGATTAAAATAAAAAAAGCTAAAACAAGGCTCTAATACCTACCACTTGTAGGCTTGAAATACAAAAACCAAGTCATGGTAGAAAAAATAATAAATCAAATCTTTTAGTAGAAATAAAAATCTCTTAAATTTATGGACTAATGGCAATCACCCTCTTGTCGACAATACAACTAGTCAACAACAACATAATATAATTGGATAAAACTCTTTAAGATAAATATAACTTTATTACATTAAGCTAAGTACATATAAAGCAATTCTCTCTTAAAATAAAATACTACCTTTTCTTTTCTCTTCTCTCGCCTGCAACCATCTTCCATTTATAATAAAAACTATCACAAGCAGAAATCCTACTCCAATTCCACATATTCCAAAACATATCAGACTTTCCAAAATTGTTAGCACAGCCCGACCCAAACATGCACACACATAGGACTGCTACAGTAATCCGAGTGGTGCAGTGGAGACTTTAGCTGAGTACTGTAGCAGTAACTAATGTCAGCCATATTCATCTCTTCTTTTTAATTTTAGATTCTACCTTATCTTCGCAATTGTTATCTATTTTTTATTTTGATTTTTATCTAATTTTCTTTATGATTTTTTCAGCACCTATAAATACTCGTGAAGCCGGTTACAAATACTTTGCTTATTCACTGTATGTCATCTTATATTTAATCTTGTTATTTAGTATTTTTTACTGTTCTAACCTTGGTGCTCATGATTTTACAATATTAATCTAATTCCTTCTAACTCTAGTCTAATATTGTCACATAGCATTATGAACATATTAGACTTTCGCTCCTTAAGAGTAGTCTCGGTTATTAAATCATCTATATATAAATAAATTGATGAATTAACAGTTTTTCATAGATATTATAACCTAACCCACTCACACCAACATCTACATATATTTTCAAACCAATTTTTATTAAATAAATTATTTGCAAAACTAATTATTTATTATAAAATATTAATCATGATAATGATTTTATAACACAAACTATAGGTATGATAAATAAGAAAAGTATGAAAAAATATTAGTACTGTCTTCTAAGATATTTACGCAAAACATGTAATTAGTAGGATTCAAACTTTTACAATCTACCTATTTCGTACTGTGTATTGAACTCGCTCTGCTAGCAAAGGAAAAAAACATACGCACTAACAAAGACATTTGCTTCTAGAGAAATCCTGTTGCGTGAATGTTTCACACCCTAGCACCCCAGTAACACTTTTTATCGTTGCTTAACCTGGAAGCTGTTGCAACATATGGGCTTATATATTGGTGTAACTCTTGGTGAACCACAACGTGAAACTATTTTATCATGTACTCGTGCGCGCACTTAAGAGGGCGACAATTGGGCTCAATTGCACATATACTCGCCTTCAAAGACCCGATGTCCATGTCAGCAACATACCCACGCTGAGGTAAACCCACAACTCTCCCTCTTGGTACATGGTGCGTTCAGTGCCGGCCCATAATCCATGCCATGTTGCCATTATATTTTGTGCAACATTTGGCTTTGTGTTGTGTAAGTTAAGGTAAAGAACAAACAAGAAAATTTGAGTGTCGATTTTCTAATGGGTAAACCTATGTTAATACTTCCTCCGTATAATTTAATAAATAGAATTACAATTCAATGTTTAGTGAAATTACAAGTAGTTTAGGCCCCATGTTTGGGGAGTTGGATATTCCGAGCACAGCTAGTGAGTATCTAAGAATACGAAGAAGCTGATTTTGGTAACTAGTTTATTTCTAGATTCTTGCAAGCATAGCTATTGACTCTTCAGGCCCCAAGCTAGCAGAATCTGAACTGCTGGGTAGCTAGAGATTCTAAAATTAGCTATAATTTCTACAAACTATCCAAATAGTACCTTAGTGTATAAAGGTATATCAATAGATTTATATTTCAAAGAGCTTTCACAAAATATTGGTTTATGGATATTAAATATATATTTTTGTAAGCAATCAAAGGTCAAAGGCTGATCTTGAAATCTTTTTCAGAATATAATATAGCTTTTATAAGGAGGAAGTATATAAACCAGTTGATTTTGTGGTACATCTAACAAATAAATATTCACAGAAAAGTTTTTTAAGTCGTCCAATCCTCTTTGATTGAACTAGCTGATGTCACGGGTTGGATACAACAAACAACAAATAGCAAAATGTCAATGGATGCGCATGATCCCCTTTACCGGCTTCCTTGAGGTAACTACTCGAGTTAGAGCAAATCAGCAATTACCAGTTCGTTTAGTATATTTTTTAAAAAATATATGTTGTCTGAGAGTAAATTCTCTAGGAGAAATCATTGGTGTAATACTCTACTCGTGTTCGCTCAATCTTAGTGTTACAAAGGTTTCACTATTACTCACTTTTTGGGATTTGAATAAAGGGCTTGGTTCTTCTCTTATAAATATAATACCATAGGAGCTGATCACCGAGAAATAGACCTAGCTTATATGATTAGGTATAGATGGTCTTATCGTTTCTTGTTATATAGGCTTGGTCATCGGGCTCTGGTAAGGCCCTTCTCAAGCCCAGTTTGGGGTGTAGCCATGTTGCCCTACCATATATCCTTTGAGGTTGCGAAATGCTTCGGCCAAAGGCTTGGATCTATTTTATCGAAGGCATAGCCTACTTGTCAGCTATAAGCGATGGGATGCATGAAAAGGTAGTAGGCCTTATCAAGTGGCATGATAGTCAACTGCTCCGCCAGTTAGCCCTCACCTCTTTCTACGTACGGGTGATGATGGTGCATATGACTATCATACAGGCGTCATCTTTACATGCCGGGTTATTTTGCATCACTTCCCATTTATTGTAAAGCTGATGCATGAATGGACAAAACAATACGCTATATCCTATTACTACACCCTTGGGCTACACTGAACCGCTGAACTCGGGCCCTATTTTGTTTCCCTTCAGGTATGTATTTACTACAGTCTTAGAGTTGATTAGTATTTGAGAAGGCCTCCTGGTTTGATGACGCATCTTCATACGCCCCTGAGTAGCCAGTGGTGAGAATCTGGTTCCACTTTACCAGCATACATCAATAAAGAATATGAAAAAATCGTGTTGTTAATGGAATGGAGCCATGGAATTGAAACTTTTTGATCCTTGTTGTGTAAAGATATTGCATTGTTGTCAACTGCATTGCCAAAAATCTCTTTATTTTTCTAAATTTTCTCATGTTTATTATGTTTTTTATATTTCATGAAACCAGTCATTTTTGACAAAATTTCATTGTTTTCTGTCTGTTCCTTCTCTTGATCTCCAACAACATTCAGCAATTTTCAACAAAAAATCTGCTGGTTTTCATTCTCAACTCGCTCGAGAGCAATGGCCGAATGCAAATTTTGGTTTGTGAATTTTGACAAGATCGCTCAGTTTTGTTGAGAATTGGTACTTAGCCATATTGCAAATTCCAGTGCCTTCACGCTAACTCCGCTCTTCCAAATTCCATTGGCACTAGCTTCATGGTTGACACCCACCTAGCACTTCGCATCATGCTCCTCCTGATCCTAATCGCATGATCTCTTCTATTTTCTCTCTTTTTCCTTGAACTGGCAAATGGTGAGAAGCGGCATCTCAATGCTTGAGAGCGGCAACGCTGTTGTAGAGATCTAGGATCTCATCCTCACTCTTGCCATTTGGCAGGGGAGTGTGGACAAGGCAGAGCCTGTGACTGGCATGACTGATCAGGAAGTGGTGGTGTCCGTGAGACGCACCTAGCCCAAGCCTGAGAGGAACAATTTCCCCTGTTCATCAATGAGAGTAATGCTATGCATATCACAAGAATTGGTGCCTCTATCTCCTCATATATTGTGTAATTTGGTGCGTTAGTGACGAAATGGATGGCCTTTATGGTCTCAATTTGAGCGCACGGCTGTGATTGGAATAGGGAAATCTATGCTGTAAACTTTTTATTTGTTGTACTGTCTTGTCTAACATAAGCAACATTGTGTTAGTATAGAGTACTTCCAATTTAATTTACGTATCATTCTAACAAATTTCACACTACACTATAAATGACAAACTATATTATTACCCTCATTAATTACATCCTAATCCCCGTGAAAAAATTACATCATATTCATATTTCCCAATGCAAGAATTAAAATTTCTTGTGAGAAAGAATGGCAGTATTGATAAAGGGTAGGAAGAAAAATAAACCTCTTAAAACGCTTTGGAATATGAGAATGATGACTATTCTCGAAAAAAAATGAATGCTAAAATAACAATTAAATTGAAACGGGAGAGTACTTTGTGCACTAGATCAGAGCAGTGACAACCCGAAAAGAGTAGATGCTGGCATAATGATGTCCAGAGGTTTTGCGGGAATTTGAGCAAGTTATGCTGAATTGTTCCTGTCCTAATATAGTATTTGTGAATATTGCTTGAGAAGAGAACTGCGCGGCCTAGAATTTATTTAAAACTCAGATCTATTCTACAGTAAACACTTCCAGTTGATTTACTTCTTTAAAAGACTATGTTCATTTGTTGGAGTTTGGATATTACTCGGAATGGAACCTGTTTTTTATGCTGCTCACGTTGCTACAGCAGAGGAAAGTAGGAGGGACGATATGAGAAGGAAAATGCTTTATTTGAGAGTTCTTTGTATAAATAAGTTGTAGACAATGTTGGGAGTTATAGATGACCGATCTGGTCGTTGCACTAAACTTAGTAAGATTAGTTCAGTAATGGATCTTATTTGATGGTGATTGTAAGGAGTAATGCATAATAACATATCATTGCATATAGATATGTAGCAAAAGGTCACAAACATAACCTTGTATTAGTACAAAGGTCATGTTCTTTTCTAGGATGTAAATTTTATATTCTATACAGAAGTTGCTTTAAAATATTAAATAAATCTATCTTTTAAATTAATAATAATTAAAAATCAATTAATCATACACCTAACTTTCTTATTTTGCATGTGCTAACTTCATCTTTATCTTAATCTATCTCAAACACCACCATAAAGTGCATTTAAGCCAAGATGTCGAGAAGGACATATACATATAATTAGTCCGGAGTGCTTATGTTAGGTTACTAAGAAAGTTATCTACTTTTGCAGTTCATGTCATCTGTGCGTTGATAATGCATCTTGAGGAGTGTTATCGATGAAATATTGATTTTTATGATGTTAGATGTATGGAGCTTTAGAGTAGTTAATGTTTGGCTTTAAACAAAATTGTTATATGGTGTATTGTTGGTGTTATTTTCCCCAGGAGGATGGAAATAGCAATAATAATATTATGTTGGTGTTATTTTCTAAGATTTTTGTATCTCACTCATTCTCCCTATTTCAGGCTTAGATGAACCAAGATGTGCATGATAGGAGGGAGTTGATAGATCACTCGCATAAAAATTCCTTTACTTAAAGACTAGATGGTTTAAGCACAATTTTAGTTGTTTACCTTTGAAAAATACCATTACTAAAGCTGATACTAGCCAAAATTATGTTTTGTCATAAAATTAGGTTTAGTTGTTGCATCCTGGGTACCAGTGGAGGGCCTGGGTGTTACAGTAGTGCATGTAAGTATCAGAACTCTTCTGTTCCTCTACTTTTATAGTAACTAGTGTATGCAAGTATCTGAGCACTCTGTAAGTTATTTCTTACATATGTAACAAGAAGAGAAATCATGATATCTGTTAAATAATAATGATAAAAAATTGTTTTAAATAAAATTAGTAAAATAGTTTAGGTTAAAATTGGCAAAAATAGTTTATATTAAAATTGGTATTATTTAATTGGTTTGTATTTAAAATTTATTTATAGAAAATATATGATAAACATGTGTGCATTAACATAGGTCATTTTAAAAAATCTATGCTGAAGAATATTTTTTATTTATCTGTGCGTAGCAACTATTTTTTAAAAATAGATGAAAAATTGCTGAAAAATTTATAGAAATTCAGACAAAAGAGAAAATAATTTACTGAATTTGAAATAGTGAATGAGTGATTTTTTTGGCACCCCAGATATACAGTAACGAGTGTGACCTAACAGAAACAATATACAAAGACAGACTAGCAGGCCATAGCGCAGCGATGGCCTAGCAGCGGTAGTGTGAGACTAACGGATGGGATCAGATTCTCAGTGAGAGTTCAGATTCTCAGTAAGAGTGAATGCGTGGGTGGCGGCATCATAGAGGCTAACAAGCAGGGCCTTAGTGAGAGTTCAGATTCTCAGTGAGAGTGAGTGCGTGCGTGGCGGCATCATAGAGGCTAACAAGCAGGGCCAAGTTATTAGTGGGCGTGGGTGTACGTGCGATGGTAATGAAATGGCTGATAGGCGGGTTAGGCTTATTAGTGAGCATGGCTGCGGGTGCAGAGAGGTGTTGCAACTGACAGACAAGCTAAACCTATCAGCAAGTGTAGACGTGGGCACGACGGAGACTCGGTGATTGATAGGTGGGTCCAGTAGAAGTGATGTGTCACATATGGGAGTGCGTGCTTATGGCTATAGGAGATCTGGAGGCGATGTGATAAGTTATAATTGGAGCGGAGACGCTCAAATAGTAACCAACCTAGATTCTCTGTGAATTCAAGTTGGACTATGTAGCTTTTTATATGAGGAGTGACGTGGTGCAATCTAGAAAGTCGTCAAACTGCGGAAAATAAATAACGCAATGGTTATAAAATCTTAAGTGCATTTAGGTTATTTTTTTAGGAATTTTTTATAAATAGAGACTAAGATGTTATATGGATTGAGATATAGAAAATGAGAGAGGTTTTTTTTAAAATTTTGTAAACACAATTTTGAAAATAAAGGTAAAGTTTGTTGGATTTTTGTGGTGCATGTCTTATGTTTGATTTTAGACTTAATTATTTTTTTTGGTTTTGGTTTGACTTCTTTGATCTAAAATTTATCTAGGCTGTTTTTTTAGTTTTTTGAAAAGTTTTATCGATTAATTATTTTTATATAACATGTTATTAATTAATTAGGGTTTAATTAATTTTAATCGACGTTTTATTTAGTAATTTTATTTTATTAATATCTTAAGATCTAGATATCTGAAGTGATTATAGTTACGTTTGTTTGGAAATTTTGTGTATTTTATTCTGTAATATTTTCAGATCCACAGCTATAATATATTTAGGAATAAAACAGTGTTCTGACTAGATTAAAAAAACACTTTTTTAGCTTTTGTGATTAAGAAAAATTATTAATTATTAATTATTTCTTTTACAATCATTCACCCTCTTGCTTTGTTTAAGTGAATCGATCCTATAATATCATAAGGTGTTGTGTAATTATAATCAATTTTTGTGTTTCCTCCGTTGACATCATATTTTCAATTTTCTTTTAATTACATTTGATTACAGTTGGCCTTGCAATGTCTTGACATGGACTTTGAATGTCTGTATATTCATGAAGCTCAGTGCAAATGTGTGAATGTACCGCTAAACGACTTGCAAAGTTTCTAAACTTGTTTGTGTTAATAGGAGATTATAGGTTTCCCTAGTGGCACAACAGAATCTCAATAAATACAAATGTGTATTTAGCACACTCATAACATTGCCCTTAAAGCATAAATGTTTGAGATAGCTTTGAAACCTAGATTAAGGTAACTGGAATCTTTAAACGGCCACAAAATTGAAACCCAAAAGTAATTTGACTAAAACTCAATAATAATATGAAGAAAATTCTCATAAAAAAGGTGCTGAACAATACCGTGTCTCTCATTTTGTATGTTTTCGGAGAAGACAGCAAATCAACGACAATGCTGTCAATAAATCTAACCCGTGATATATAGCTGAAGATTCGAGTCCCTGGTGACAGCACAATACGTTAATACTTCTTCATCATTGACATGACACGACATAATTTCAAAGGTGCAAATGAAAGCAATGGGCGAGAGCTTGGCTAGCGTTGTAAAAAATGACTAGATTGAGTAACAACTATTATTCTAACTGAACTGGAAAATAATGGCAATTAAGACGCAGAACACACGTTAATACGAAAAATACGTCAAACAACGGATTAGAAAAAAATTATGATTAAAACTTTTATATTTATATTCTTAGTGACTTAAACTTTTATATTAATAGAATCTCAAAAATAATTTCAAATTTAAGTTTTACAATTTATATTTTGATAGGACCATATGCGTTTTAAGCCCACCGATAAGCCCTTTCATAGAAGACAAGAAAACAGCGGAAACAGCAGCTAGACTAACCCATGAGTTAACTATTGTTGAGAGTTAACTCGATGTTATGCAGGTAATAGAATTTTACACTGCGTAATAGTGAATCCTAGTTTCATTATCTACTCGGCAATTTTTTAAGAGCAGGCACGTGACTATGAAGTTGCAACATAAAAATAATGAGCTTTAAAACAGTAAGTCCAAATGTTATATGCATTAGGCCGAGAGGAAGAGGCCATAGTTAGGCCAGTTTTTGGTGACCAGGCGGGGAATTGTCTCATGGTAGTATTGGTTAGAGTTAAGGATGGTCCGTTAAAGTTAAAAGATAAAATTAGATTAAAAATTACTTGAAGGTCAAGTTATTTTATTTATATTAGGATATGATTTGTCTATTATCGTTAAATAATGAATCATAAATAGATCACATCTCTTCCTTAATGTTTTTCTCTTTGGTCCTCCAGTAGTTAACGCCTTCCGACTATCTTCCCATGGTGGTTATCTCGTCATGGTCTCAGTAACAACTTAGTATCAAAACCGGTTTTTGACACAGTAAGTTCTCTATGTCAATGTAAGCAATGTGCGCTATCCGATGGTAGAGGATGTTCTCCATCTAGTGTTCTATACCTATGGAGTAGAGATCTATATCTACCGGATGGAGACACATGTAGAGGCCTAGATTAAATTTTAATCTTATTTGGATGCAAAGTATGCACTGAAAGCTTTCCACTGCCACAACATCTATAATGGCTGACTAACAGATATCCAGCTTGGGTTGCCATCGCCGGCCACACAACTTGGCACTGGCAACACTTTTCTCCTAATCATTAAAGAGTTGAGGGCTAACCTGGTAGAGTTGACAGGAGAAGTTGGTGATGGAGGAGGTGAGGCACACGGAGGAGGCGACAATAGAGTGGCAAACAAAGAAACAAAGAAGAGGGCGGCAAGCATGGTGAGGACATCGCCGGCTATGGCACCATTGTCTCAGTTTTCACTGCCAGAGGCCACCATGTTACGCTGCCAACCGGCGTTCCTGCACCCACATCGACTCATCTTCAAGTGCCGGGCAAGGATCATCGTCTCAGTGTGAACGTGAACGCGATTAGGGGATTAGGGTTTTGATACACACATGAGTGCACGAAGGCGGAGTATAAATACATCAGGCTGAGCAGGTCGGGCAGGCCGACAAGGCCATGCGGGCCTAATCTAACATGAATGAGCGGCTTGAAATCATAAGTCTAACACACCCCCATAATCGAAACCAGGAGCACAACGAACATTCAGACTGGACCTAAACTCGGAGAAGGTGGATGTCGACAGACCCTTAATAAAGATGTCAGCGTACTGGGACGAAGTAGGGACATGTAGAACGCGAACTTCACCAAGAGCGATACGTTCATGGACGAAGTGTAGGTCAATCTCCATATGCTTGGTTTGCTGATGCTGGACGGGGTTGGTGGAGAGGTAGATGGTGTTGATGTTGTTGCAGTATACGACGGTAGCATGGTGTTGTTGGAGGAGCTGACGTAACCAACAAGTTTCAGTGACGCCATTGGCCATGGTGTGGTACTTGGCTTCAATACTAGAATAGGACACTATCAGTTGGTGCTTGGAAGACCAGGAGACGAGGTTGTCCCTAAGGAAGATAGCGTAGCCTAAGGTGGATTTTTGAGTATCGGGGCATCTGGCCCAATTAGCATCAGTATAGATTGCAAGATTAGTCAGCGAAGTCTAGTAGAGATGAAGCCCGAGATCTAGGGTGCTTTGTAAGTACCGCAATATCTGCTTCATGGCGGTAAGATGGGGATCTCGAGGGTCGTGCATATATAGACAGATCTACTAAACGACATATGCAATGTCCGATCGGGTAAAAGTAAGATATTGTAGGTGAACTACAATACTTCTGTAGTGAGTGGGATCAGGTATCAAAGCTCTATTAGCGGATAGTTTAGAGTGAGTGTCAACGGGGGTACTATAGGGCTTGCAGTCTTGCATACCAGCGCAGTCCAGAATGTCCAGTATGTACTGTCGTTGTGAGAGGAACAAACCATTGTCCCGACGGTTGACAGTGATGACTAGGAAGTGATGGAGTGGAATCATGAAAAACTCTTGTCTAAGAGCTGATATAACCTGTTGAAGGAACCACTCGGACGAGGCCGTGAGGATGATGTCATCGACATAGAGGAGCAAGAAAGCCATATCAGTACCACGACGATGAATGAATAGTAAGATGTCAGACTTGGCTTCAACAAATCTAAGGGAGATGATGTGAGAAGCAAAGCGACTGTACTAAGCTTACGAGGCCTGCTTGACTCCATAGAGAGCGGTTCTGGTGACAGACATAATTGGGTCATAAGGGATCAACAAACCCTAATGCTAGGCGCAGTACACCATCTCTATCAATGTTTCATGTAAGAAAGTATTTTTGACGTCGAGTTGATAAATATGCCAAGAGCGCGAGAGAGCCAAACTAAGTACCACGCGAATGGTATCGGACCCCATAAACAGACTAAAAGTCTCATCATAGTCAAGGCCAGAGTGTTGGGTGAAACCCCGAAGGATCTATCTTGCTTTGTAGTGAGCAAGAGATCTATCAGACGAAAACTTGTGGTGAAAAATCCATTTTCTAGTGACCATATTCATGCTAGGAGGACGGGCTACCAGTGTCCAGGTGTCATTTGCCTAAATGGCATCAAACTCGGACTACATGGCTACGCGCCAGTTTGGATCAGATAGCATTGATCTAAAGGACATCGGGATCGAAGAGAGAGTCGCCATGTTAAGGTTGAGGCAATCAACTAGTTGGATGAATTTGGATTTTGCGTGGGTGCATATGCCATGCATGTTGGTGATGGGTACAACTATCTGCAGGGCTATGGCGGCAGCATGTCCAATGGCATGCCTTGTGCTATTAGAGGTAACCTAGGATGAGGTGTCCATAGGAGTCACTACGAAGGGCCCAGCCATGTCGCTGGCAACAACCTGGTGTGTAGTGTCTTTAGGGGCAGCGGTACGAGGCTGGGGTGAACGGGACCCAATAGCAGAAGAGGGTTGCGGCGACCTGATAGCACCAGGCCAGGCGCTTCTAGGAGGTGTACCTACAGACATAGTACAAAGGCCTGATAGGCAAGGTGGAGTAGTTATCATCGCCTAAGAAATCTAGAGTGGTGGGATCCAAGGAAGATGTGGACATCTCGAAAAAGGAAAAGAAGGACTCATCGAACACAACGTGTCGAGAGATAATAATCCTGTTGGAGTGGAGGTTGAGATAGCGATACCCCTTGTAATCGGTGGAGTAATTGAGAGATGCAAAAGGGGAGCGCGGAGAGAGTTTATGTGGAGTGACCGAGGATAGGTTTGGGTAGCAGGTATAGCCATAAATACGGAGATGAGTGTAGGAAGGATGTTTGAGATGAAGAGCAAAGAAAGGAGTGAGACCGTCGAGGGTTGTAGTGGGATGAAGGTTGAGGAGGTATGTGGCTGTATGAAAAGAATCGGCCCAATAAGCAGGGGGAAGACTAGCCTAAAAGAGAAGGGAACACACGATGTTATTGATAGTACGATGAGTGTGCTCAGCTTGACCATTTTGCTGGAAGGTGTATAGACAGGACATAAGGAGAATGACTTCGTTTGTAAGAAAGAACATGCAGGTTGAGGAATGGTTGAACTCGCGACCGTTGTCGCACTGGACTTGCTTGATGATGGTGTCGAACTGGGTGTGCACATATGAGAAAAAGTTAGATAGGGCACCAAAAGTATCATATTTGACGTGGAGGGAGAAAGTCCACATATAATGAGTGCAATCATCAAGAATGACAAGATAGTACTTATAACCTGTTACGCTAACAACAGGGGATGACTAGAGATCACAGTGGATGAGGTCAAAAGGGTGAAGTGCATGAGTGGCGGACTTGCTAAAAAGAAGGCGCACATGGTAGCCTAATTGGCAAGCGTGACATACATGATCAGAAGTGCGTTTATTATAGGAAATAGTTTTAGAATTGACAAGTTTTGATAACACTGCTAAACCAAGATAACCAAGACAACAATGCCAGATGGAGTAGGTAGTGGCGGCGAGGGCAAGTGAGCTGATAGCAGACGGAAAGAACTGGTAGAGGTCACCTGTGCTACTACACCTGGTGATCACTTTCTGAGTTTGTAGGTCCTTCATAGAGGGGCCAAACGGGACAAACTCAATGGAGCAATTGTTATCGGTAGTGAAATAATGAACTGAAATTAAGTTTTTAATGATGCTAGGAACAACTAAAACATTGGAGAGAATAAGGGATCGCTGTGGCATAGAGATGGTGGATGACCCAATAGAGGTGACAGGGAGTAGGGCTTTGTTTCCTACAATGGTCGATGAAGGATTGAATGAGGAATGAGGATAACAGGAAGTGAGTATACCAGCGGTGTTGGTCATATGGGAGCCTACCCCGAAGTCGGCTTACCACTCGTTGGAGATCGGGGGAGTTAGAGACAACGTGTTGAAATTGTTGATGAGGGATGTTTGATCCCAGGAGGGGCCGCTCATCAGGGACCAAGAGCCAGGTGATGGCATAGGCAGAGTAGGTGACGTGGCACCGAAGGCCGGCGGAGCGCCAACAAAGCCAGGTGGTGAAGCGGGCGGCCTCTCAGGCAAAACCCAACGGCGAGGTGGCAGGCCCCTGCACACAGACCCTGGTGGCGAGGTAGGCACGCCCCCATAGGCAAAACCCAGAGGAGGGCAGGAGCCTAGCAGTGCAGCATAGTAGAGAGGGTAGGCCGAGGCAATGAGGGTGCCCAAGGGCTCGAACGGCGAGAGTGGTAGGTGCGATGTCACCCCTGGGATGCGGCTGGGGCCATAGGGATGCGGCCATAGCTGCACTATCCTGATCCAAGGGTTGAGGAAGGGGGCACCAGGAGGACAACCGCCATGGTAGGGCCCAAGGTTGAAGGTAGCAGTGCTTAGAGAGGCAGGTTTGCCGCCGCGACCACAGCGACAGTTGATGAGGGCGCAGATTGGTGTTGTAGCCCCTATGGCCGCCTTGTCCCAAGCCCTTCCATAGCGAACCCGCCTAGAGGGCGTTGTTGATGCGTGGTGACGAAGACAGGGGTTGGAGCATCCTCGATGGCATCATCGAGGTCTGTCTCTTCAAGAAGGAGCAGTGTGCGCGCTTCGTCAAAGGTGGGGAACAGCCGCTGCATCTTCAGGTTTGAGACCATGTGGTGAAACTTATCGTTACGTCCCCAGAGGAGAGTCAGCATGAGGGTGCGATCGTCGATTGGATCCCCAAACTCAGAGAGAGCGTTGGCTATTGTCTCGAGGCAGCGGCAAAAGTCGATGATGGAGGTTCCTCCTTATTTGAGGGTGTGAAACTTGGCAGAGAGAAGGAGCGTGCGCCACTCTCGCTGGCCGAGGAACTCCGACTCGAGAACGGACCAGGCGGTGTGAGCAGTTGGGTTGCGGAACATTACTGTCTATTGGAGATCGGTAGCGATGGTGCCGTAGATGAAGTCAGGACGGTGCAGTCCATCTGAACCCACACCAAGCGGTCGAAGTTGTATATTGGAGAGGACGTGGTCGGTTAGGGAATACTTGCCCAAGATGACGAGGAAGAGGGTTCACCACCGGCTGTAGTTGTTGGCGGTGCGATCCATTGTCTAAGGGACAAGAATCTTGATGTTGAGGACAACAAGGGCTTGTGCGTGTATAGGCGCATGCTTAGCCTCATGCACGGCGAGGACGATTTCACAGTCCTCAGTGGCCCTCTAGTGGGCGGCATCAACCTCAAGCTCAGTGACCCCGCGCTGTAGACAGAGTTGCTCCACAGGTGTGTCAGGAGCCATGGGTTTGTGCACACTCTCAACGGCAACGGTGATGTGGCGTCGATGGTAAGAGTGTGTATTGGTGGTGATGAGACTTAGCGAGATCACAACGGCAGCGGCAGCATTGACGAGAAGGTGTGCGCGGGTGGCGAGATCGAGTGGCGGTAAGCCTAGGTGAGTGGAAGCAGTGGAGAGACTGAGTGGCGAGAGGATTGGATTCGAGCGAATCACCGTCGCGGCTCTAATATCATGTGAATGCAAACGTGATTTAGGGACTAGGGTTTCGATACACACACAGCTCATGGAGGCCAAGTATAAATATATCAGATCTGACAGACCGACAAGACCGTGTGGCCTAATATAACATGTTGATCGGTCTAGAATCACAAAGTCTGGGGGATCAGGTCGAGCAGTAGGCAGCAGCAAAAGGCTGTGAAGCATCTTGGCCATCCGCCGGTGGCTTTGCCTGCGACACGGTGGCAGCCATCTCTGTTCGTTTCCGCCATGGCGAAACGACGACCACCACGGTGCTGGCAGTGGCCATCTCCAGCGGGCACGCATCCGCGTGGCTGGGCCTGGCAACGGCGTCGTCATCGCTGCTCTCCTGGACAGAGGCGTCGACTTCGATCGGCACGAAGGCGTGGAGCGATGCAGGAGCCTGCGAGGAAAACCGCGGCGCGATTTCTGGGAACTGCCTGCTCCGATTTGCTGGAGGCGGCGCGATTCCTGGGAGCGGCAGTTGCGTCGTGCGGAGGTGTGGCCGGCTGCTCGCACAAGCAGCCTTTGCGAGTGGCGGTTTCTGCGTCTGGTGCGGAGAAACACAAGGGGGCCCTGGTTGCGGCGTGGCTTGCGGACGACGAGAACGCGGCGCAGAGGAAAGCCCAATTCTCGGGCGCGGCAGGTGGACGGGGTCCTCGAGCGCACGTTGCGGAGGTTGGGATCGATCTCCAGGATTTCCATTTTTCTCGCGTGCAATTGGTGCAACGCATGCGGTCCATCAGGAGGTGGTTATCCCAGCTAAAACTCTATCCAAGAATGGGTTGGAGGTTGGGCCAATCAATGGACCCTCAGCCCAGGATCTTAATTGGTAACCACGACATGGATTCAGTACACATGGATCAATAGCTTCATGATGACGAGCTGGCGGATCAGACCTCACAACCAGGACAGTTGGGCAATCCAGCTTGGACAATGGTGTGGTTCCACTCTCTCAGAGCTTCTGGGTGATGCCCACCTATGCCGGCAGTAAGCCACATGACGTGGCGATTTATCATCATTTTTTGATTATTTTTATTTTAAATAATATAGCAAGCTAAAATATAAAAGGTTTACGTTATATTAGATTTTATTTAAGAAGTCATCTAAGCTGAAAGTATGCAATGTATCGTAGCTCGAGAACATGCTATAATATCATAGCTATTAGGTGTGTCCTAGCTCGAGAATGAGCTCAAAACGGGAGTGTAATGTTCATAGCCATTAGACCTTTAGGACGAGGCCCAAAGGTAGTCAATATCCAGTGACTAGGTGGGTCAATAGTGCCTCATGACACTGTGGTAGCTTGCCGTGGGATGGTTACCGTAGTATTAGTAGAGTTAAGATAAGATGTTAATTAGAGTTATGAATAAGATTAAATTAAGTGTTACTTAGGGGTTAAGTTATTTCATATATAAGGATGGGATTGTGTCTATTATCATTAAACAATAAATAAAAAATTAGTCCAATATCTTTTTAATGTTCTTCTCCTTAGTCTAAATCTATATCGTTCTCCAATAATCAATAAAGTAACCTAATAATGACTTACAATAACAGCCAGACCGTAAAGATTAGGACAGGGCCACTATCCTTAGTTTGCCAAGTAGAATGTACAACAATATCAAACAGTCCCAAAATATCCTAAACTACCTAAGTAACATAAAGCTTCATGAGATGAAACTAAAGTACAGAATAGAGGTGCTCTCTTTAAGAAATAAAATATGAGATTTGGTCATAAATTGAAACTGAAGTACAAAATATGAGCGGCAACAGGGGTACACTGGAAACATCAGTGAAGGGCCAATGCAACATTTCCAAATTTCGAATGCCAAAGAGCATCCACAGAGTGTGCAGGTACAGACAAGTTTCCACTCCAAGATCGGGAACAACTCCATATGCATACTGTTACTATGTATAATGGCAGAAAAATAACTGTCTAAAGTTACGTTGAAAATTGCAGGGAGCCGCAAATAATGAGAACATGTAGGTGAGCAATCTAAACATTTATTGACCGCCCATTCCACGAATTTGCATGGCTAAACAAAGAATGATCTTTAATACATAAAAGAACAAGTGCACTCCAACATAACGTCATACAACATTAAGACAAACAACTCAAAAGCTTGAATTGCTCTACTTTTATTTATATCAGTTCTCAGCCATTGAAAGCTCAACACTAGTAAAGGAAGGAAATCTTACCAGATTATCAGCATTGTTAATATTTTCTTTCAGTGTTCACTATTTGTGAATAGTAAGTTTAGTAAAGTACAAATTACATACATACTCCAAGTCATATTTATAGCTGGATGTAGTACTCTCTCCATTTTAAAATATAATTTAAAATATAAGTATTTTTAGGTTCTTTAGCAAAACTAAGGTAGAGGAAAAAGATTTACTTTTAGTCACTTCAGTGATCAAATTTTAAATTTTGAATTGGTTAAATTTCCTTCCTAAGCATCTCATTGGCTAAAAATGTACAGATTTCCGTGTATTAAAATCAATATCCTAAAATATGCTTATATTGTGGTACAAATTTTGAATCTTAAAAATGCTTATATTTTAGAATAGAGTGAGTATTTAGTTGCAAATGAATATCCATGTACTTGCTGCATTACATCCAATAAGCAAATGGAGGATTTTGTTAAGATCGACTCTTATTCTAACAAACAGAAGCACACGTACATGACAATGTCATGCATAAAAGTATTTAGTTGAAATAAATAATCTGAAAATACAAGAAAATGAACATCATCACGATTTTAATAAGACCAACACCTATTCTACCAAACAAGAACTAATGCATACACAACATCATAAATAATAATATAGTTGAAGTTTAGAACCCACATTGAGGAAAAGCAATTATTCCAGCATCACTTCCATGATGAAATATTGAATGGAAACATAACATAACTCATCGTATCTTTGACCCCAGATTATAAATCTCAGGCCAGCAGTTTCTAACATGTGTTCTTGTTAGTAAATGGATTTCCTCTGTTTGGTGGAAGTTGGGCTATGTGTCGATAATGATGAGTGTTGTGCAATGGGAATGCTTGCACTAGAGTAATTGAAGCAGACTAAGAGCACATCTATCTGCATTGGAAGTTTGAACATAGTTATCTATTCATATATCGTACGACGTCTGACTTTACTACCAAAAGTAGATGAAAAAAATGCATCATAACAAATCTAAAAAATGTTAATAAAAAATTTGGTAGGTACTTATGTGTATATTTGAACTAAATAATTCAAAAGGTGTATTCCTCCCTTACATTTGGTTTTTTTTTCAATTCAACAATATACAGGGCTTCTTAACAGATACTATACAGTAGAATTTGGTCATCACTTACATCAACCTCATATCTATTAAAATTTCTAACAAAGAATTAGTTTCTCCATTAGCAGCCACATCAAATTTAACCAAGCTAGAAATTTGTAGCAGATAAACAAAGTAAAAGAGAAAATAAACGTGAGTCACTGGCCACTGAAAATTTGAAAACTAGCCTTGTACACTGTTTGTCGTGAAAGAGAGCGATACTGGCTAAATGACATGCTGTGGTGAAATGTTTGAATGATGGGTAAATTGCTCATCTTGTAGAAACAAAAACCAAGAGATGACATTAATAGCACTAATTAGGTCCGTGTACCATGTAGCAGTGTTTTACTAAATCATATAACAACATGGACTAAGAATCAAAGCACTCTGACAAATATGAGAGAGATGTTTGCAATTTACTAATGTGTACCATGCCACGTAATGCAGGGATGAAACATGGTCAGAAAAACTATGTGTCAGTGTATCTTGACAATTGAATCATACCATCCACAATCATAAGCCCACACCAGAATTTCTACCCAATTCTTAGGCGTTAATAGATGCTATCATAAAGTTACAACTTGGGATGACTCAAACTGAAGCATTATGCAGTTATACCACATAAAAGATTGCTTTCTTTATAACAAACAGTTAGAGAATCTAGTTATGCCGATTTACACAGACATTTGCATCATGATTAAGGCAAATATGGTGAAGTAGTTCGGTATTACAAAGAAACATAGTACAAGACAAGTAAACAACCTCATCAGCCCCAGCAGTGCTGTCCCAGCAAGAGTTCCACACGCGGCTCCATGACATGCCCAAACCACCGGCGGCTCTCCTGCACGTCCAAACCAGACACTCGTGACAGCCTAGTCCACTCACCATTCGCCGCATCAAACATCACCAGCCTCCCGTCTACAGCATTGTACAGGCAAACGATCCCCATTCTGTCTGCAGCCTGAAAATGCCAGAAGCTGCCATGTCGACCAGCCACCAGCTCATCAAACACCTCCTCCGGCATTGCTCCCACCTCCATCCACTGCACCGCCGCCTCACTGTCCTCCAGCCGCCACACCAACACCCGTTCCACCATCGCAAACCTCTCCACCCCGCCTACCAAGAACAGCTGCTCACCGAAAACGAACAGGTGTGCTGTCGTGAGGCCGTGTGGCATCGCAACGGGCAACACTCTCCAGTGCCCTGTCGCGAGATCAAAGACGAGAAGCGCGTCGGGGCCGCGGCCGAGAACGAAGAGCTGACGGCGGTCGCCAGACACCGCGGCGTTGCCGAGAAGCGCGAACGGAAGAGGGAGATCCCCTCGAGGAGCCCACCGCGGAGAGGGATCGGCGGAGTCGAGGGTGTAGGAGCGGACACCGGCACCCGCGGTGACTGCGAAGAGGGTACACTCGAAGAAGGAGGATGAGGAGGAGGTCGGGATCGGGAGGACGACGGCGAGGAGGTAGGAGCTGGCGGGGAGGGGAGGGAGGCGGAGGAGCGAGTCGGTCGTCACAAAGTGGGAGGGGGAGGCAGAGGAGACAACGGGAGGGGAGCCGACAGGCGGCACGGGGAGGACGCGCCGGGAGAGCGGGTGGAAGGCGAGGCGCGGGGAGAGGAGGAAGAAGCCGTCGAGGCGGTGCGGGGACAGGAGGGTGTGGAAGGCCGGGGAGCGGAGGAGGCGGCGGAGCGCACGGGAGGCGGCGGCGACGGGGAGCAGCGCGGTGAGCGGGAGGAGCGAGAGGATCCGCTCCTGGAGGTGCTCCGGGAGGGCGTCCCACGCGCAGGCGGCGGCCATGGATGGATGGATCGCGGCTGGTTTTCTTGTTGCCGGCGAGGAAAGGAAGAAATGGGGGGCAGAATCGTGCCGGGGAATACGGAATGGCGGGTTATGTGGGGCCCACGGTCAGAAAAAGAAAGCAAGAGGGCAACCGAACGTCTGTTAGGAAAAAAAATATGAGAAAAAGATAGAAATTGCTGGGCCGCACAGCGCAAGACTAACGCAGCACCGGAGAGGACAAATCATACCACCGGCGTAGATGATGACAAGACGAGCCGAACATATGTTAATTGGACGCGTAAAGCTGAATTTTAAATAAAAAATGCTTGCACCCTATCTAGTGGAAAAAATCGCCTCTCCTCCCTCCGTTAAACTGGCTGACGGCGACGATGATGGAGCTAGTGGAGTACTACCAGCAGCTGGAGGAGGGAGCACCGTGCGTGGATGATGCACCGAAAGGAGGTGGCATGATGGCGGAAGTAGATGGAGGAGCGAGCATGCTGACGACGAAAGACGATGAAGGAGTTAGAGGTGTAGATGCATGTGCTACATGATAAGTAGGCCATCGCAGTGACGCCGAGCTCATGGAGCAGAATGGCAAAGCACTAGGCCGCCTACCTCGTGAAAATTCCTCCACCAGGTCGCCACATGCCGCCGCTGGCTGCCATCGAGATGAATGGCAGCGATAGCTGGTAAACCACTAGAGAGGAATAAGTCAAATTTAGATAGGTACACTTTTTGATTTTTTTATATTTTAGTATATATGACATTTCACATATGCTAAAATATGTTTTAGCTGGGATTAGATGGTTTTGCATTTATTTGAAACACGTGTATTTTTTATAATTTTTTTGATATACTTTTGATTTTTCACCTATAATAAAAAAATGTTTCAACTTGGTTTAAAAGATGTTACATTTGTTTAAAATATGTTTGAATAAGCGCCCAATTTATAGATTGGTGTTTTAAAAAGTGTCCAATTGTCATTCGAGTTTTTTCTTAGTAAAAAAACCAACGATTAGCATTTAAAAAACATCTGAATGTTTTCTTCTTCTCTAACGCCAAAAAATAAAAGTACGCTTCTCTTACTGTCCCAACAAGCGGGTAACAACCCTTCGCTTCTTCGTTTTGCATGTCCAGCCCAAGGGAAAGCATCGCTGCTATCCCAAAATCCACTGGAACCGAAAAACTAGATGCATTCTTTGATCCATACTACAGAAGGGCGCAAAAAAAGCCCAGTGGTGGGAAATGAAAATGGAATCATCTTCTTCATCGTGTGGAAGCCATTGGCAGGAGCCAGAGGACTAGATCTAAAAAAATAGAACACAAGAAACACCGTAAGAGGCTGGCAGATTAACACGGGAGATCTTCTCCAATGGCCAAAAAAGAATTCCAAGATGTAGTTTAAAAAGATTTGCACCTCTTACATAAGGTTGTTTCCAGGAAGATGGACTGGTTAGTAACTAAGCCGCCCATCCTTGCTTTGTAATCCGGGCAGGTAGAGTTGTCTCCCGTCAAAAAACAGCTTCAGACTTTCCCCTGTAGATAGTCAAATACATTCTTGCGTTAGAAAAACTAGCCTGAGATTGTGTTTGTATAGAATTAAACGATCTTGCATTACAAAATTGAACAAGTAGACAGTAGCAGACTAGAAAATTTGAGCAAGAGGAAGAAGAAATAGGGCACAACAGTTTGCACTAAAATTTCAAGAGGAAGAAGAGGAAAGAGTAAGAGGAAGAGGAAAGCAGTGGACAACATAACAGTGCTCCTTCTTTTCGTTAAAAAAAAAGAAAAGAAATCACAACACAAAATGCTAGCTACATCTGATGCCTGATAAAATGTCTTCAACTGATGCCGGATCAAACTCTATTGTGCAACTGACAGGACTCCTGTAGTTTTCAATGTATTGTTCAAGCTGCCCTGCACTATAGAAAATTTACAGATAACTAAAACAAAAGACCTAAAAGTTTCAAGGAGAATGAAAGCAAGAAAAAGAACAGTGGCCCAACAGTACCTATATTTGCGAAGACGTCAGAGGACATTGCTTCATTGTACCATTACTCACCTAGTTTGAATGCCAGAGCGAGATGTGAGATGTTAATTCTCAATAACAGAGAGCCTAACGATAATGTGATAAGAATATGACCACCCTTCTATTTGAAGAAGACGATGGGAAAAAAAGCAAGAATAAGAGGAAGAGGAAGAAAAAGACCACAATGAAGAAGACGTCAATGAAGAAAAAGAGGAAGACCATGATGGAAAAGAACAAAAAAAGCAAGATGAAGAGGAATAAATAAGAAGAGGAAGGTGAAGAATAACAACAATAATGAAGAAATAAAAAGAGGAAGAGGAAGACATTTTTTTACTAGTCTTATATGTAGTTATGAAAAGCGAGCTAGACAATAAAAATGACAAAAAAATAGAAAGATGAAGAGGAAGAATGACAGAAAGAATGATGAGAAAAGAGGAATAAAGAAGAGCAAGAGGAAGAATAACAAGGAGGATGAAGAGGAAAAATAAAGTTGTTAATTGGGTGGATTCCATAGAAATGAACTGTCCTGTAAAACTGGAATCCAGTTATGAACCAAAACCCCTTAGGTCAGAAAAATACCTACTGAAATTACGAATCTAATACTCTGAAAATTGTACAAAAACAAAAGGATAGGTTAGAGCCCATCTATTAAAATTGTCTTGTTTCATGGTCAAAATCTGAGTTTTGCTATATCCTAATCTTTGGCTGTGACTAAGTCCAAATATGATTAAGCTATAACCTCCATCCCAAAGAGAAATCCCAACAAAGAATCTATATGAAAGCTCGACACCAAAAACACAAATGCTATCCAAAAAACGTCTTTGATAGTTTTACTCCCAAAAGACACATGCAAAATATCAGAGTGCACTGGTATTTCCCTGCCAAAAATAAAAAAAATGTAATAGTGTAACTGTGGTCCATGTGAAAGTTGCAATTAAATTGTAAGAGAAGCAAGGGCAATAGGTATGCAAAAGAGGGTACCACCTAGGAAGCAGAAAAGAACCATACTGCCTAGCAAGCAGAAAAGAAATATTCTGAAAATCCGAAAATCTATTTGAAGCATATAGATGATATGATACCATCTTGTTTAGCACTACTTTTTTTAGTCCCATCAAGCTGTGGGGCGCATATAAAATCTGATGGAAAATTATAAACCAGAAAGGAGAGAAACAAAAAAATTAAAAAAAATAGTTCGAATTCATTTCTACATGAAAAACCCTGTCATGATGACTTTGTTTTTAAACAACAAGTTCTCCCTCTGCCTATCTGATACAAAGTGACATTTTTTTTAAAAAAAAAAGAATACTGAGCTAAGAGACCACTCATCCTTGTGTGATGACTTTACATTGTAAGGGAGATATCGAAATGGTAACTCCCAAAGAATATACAAAAATGTTGGTCCATTTAAAGCATTATTGTGCTTTTTTTGTGCTTATAATTGCTGAACAAGTCCTATGGGCAGAGTGGAAATCAGAAACTACCAAAACATTTTGACAGGAGCAAATTGAACTCTTTTAACAGATTTAAGTCAATCTGGCCTGATTATGTAAGCCTTAAAGTCATGCTATCACATCGACATTACAAACTTCAAACAAAATTTAGAAAAACAAACAAATACAATGACAAAATGTTCTTTTAAACATTGTTCACCAGACTCCAATTAATGATACAGATATGATTCCAAAGAAAAATGAATAATTACATGGATGCTGCATCTAACCTACGAAACTACCTACTGAAGCAAAAATAGATCTACAGAACACTGAAGATTTACATGTTCATAGCATAGTTATATTTCACTGCAATACCTTGAGTACCAGTGAAATATTAACCTTGCTACTAGATGTTCATCGCCAGATGAAGAAGAATGCCAGATAACAAAGCGCCACAGCACATCGATGGGGACGTCAACTATAGCAACTATGACTTTATGAGAACAAATTGAAAACAATGAGCACTACAGCATAAAAAAATCGAAAACCCTAATCAAAGTTGCTTATCAGATTGAACAACCAAGAAGCACGATATGACCTTGACGCCAGTGAAATCTCGATACTGGTGGTAGCTCGTTGAGTAGGAACTCAAATGTTGGAGGATATAACCTTATGCATGTGAAATCTCACCGAAGTAGTTATCTCTTTGCAGAGGGATCTCACTACTGACGTGGCTCTTTGCGGGGGAAACGCAACACCGAAGATGAGTTGTAGAGGTGCTCGTTGCCGAAGACACCTAACGGCGATGACAACGACGACCCAAATCACCGATGTAGCAAAAAGCTCACACGCTGAAGAAAGCTCAACCCCCGTAGCCGTCAGAGGAGTCCCCGCACCGTCGTTGCTGGAGGAGGGCTCGCCGCCGGAGGCAGCTGCCGGCGACTAGAACGACGGAAAAAAAATCCCCAAATCAGCACTGCAGTAAAAGCAGGGAAGCTAAGGAAAAGCGGATCCCCGCGAACTCCACACATGTCGATGCAAGAGGGGGCTCCCGCCGCTGGAGGCAGCTGCCGGCGACGAAGAAGAAATTGCCCCAAAAGCACACGCCTCTCTCTCTCTCTCTCGTATGGAGTGAAGTGTGAGAGGGATGGGTGCGGAACCGAGAGGGGTAAGGGAATCCATATGCTTTTGTTGCGCGAATCTCTGAACGAGATCGGACGGTCCATAAAATGGATGAGATCGGAAGAAAAAATCATTCGGCAGAGTTTTAGCACATCCGTTCTAAATATTTTCTTACTGGCTGCGTTGCAATCGGATATCATATATAGAAGTATTATTATGGCAAAGTTAAGAATGTAGGAACATATGGAAGGTACAAAAGAAATGAGAAGTTAACTATTGAACAATAGAAAAAAAGTTTTAAGTATGAGGTAGCGCATGCATGAGCGGTACACGCCAAGGAAAAAAATAATGCTACATATCGATATAACTGTAAAATATTTATATTGCTTCCATATCATAAAAAAATTGCCACTTTTACCTATTATTTATTATTTATGATTAGTTATGAACAGCTCTGCCTAACAACCTAACAATCTGAGCGGGCTCTAGTGAACAAAATTGCACGCGACTTTGAACATGTAGCTAGGTGTTGACGTTTTTTTTTCTAACACAGAACCATGATTTGCGGTATAACAACGGAGTCATTAAAATCAAGATATCAAAACTGGCTAGCCGAGCCAATTCAAATGACTAATTTACCGACCAGTTTTTTATCACATGGATAACCTCCTCACTTTCATGGAGAAGCACCACTATTTTAAAAATAGTATATGGATTGACAATTGTTGGGAAAGAGAAATTGACGTAATATCATGTGTATACATATATAGAGGACACCTACACCCCCAGCCGTATAGCGTCCGCATACATAGTAACTCCATGTAACCGGACAGGATTCGATCCGAACAAATCAACCACAGAATATATCTTTTACTTATACTTCCCTCCAGTTGAGCAGTCTTGACTTTCATAGCATGTAATCACAACCACAAGAGCACAGTATTTGGGCCGTCTTGCTAAGCCCTCTCCCACCCATCTCGTAGCTACAGTTGTGCCTAAAAAATAACCGACACTGATAAGGTATCATCAGTACCGGTTTAGACCAGAATCAACACTGAATTTGGGGAGGAGGGCATCAATGCCGGTCTTTATCTTCATCCGGCACGTCAGAGTGACCGCTGACCCAAGAACTGGTACTAATGTCAACGGAGGAGTTTTGGTGGGAAAGTAAATCAGTGCCGGTTTAAACAAAAGACAACACTGATGTTCACTCCGTCTCAAGCTCGATGAGCAGAACAGGCAGGAGGCCACTCTGCTAGCTTGAAGCTGGAGAGGGGAGGGCGAATTTTTGCTATTTTTGATAGTAATCTGGGAGATTTGACACTTTACAAGACTGTAAAAATATAATATAAGGGTTAATGACGCGTAGATCTCTTATTTCTCTACCCTTTTCATTTTTACAATCTAATTTTAATTTTTATATTTATGAGAAGTAATTAGTATTGATATGGAGCTTAATTAATTATGTAAGTGAATAATAATGTGCAGTACCATTAGTATTTTCTCTCTCTCAACTAAATGTTAGTTAAATTCAATTAATGTTGTCTAAACATAGATAGCTAGCTAGCTCTAACGAGAACATATTTTTTAATGGCAATAATGCTAGCTAACCAAAAAGAGTATAGAGTATATGGGTCGACATTATTTATTGGTGTGCGGTTATTATTTGAACTTAGGTAGAATACAACGTATTGTCATTAATTTTCTATATTATTTTTTATTATAGATGGATCATGGATGTACAATTCAAAACACAGCTGCCTAAAGTACACCAATGGAGTATCAAGTTTTTTAGACGATGGATGAACTCAGGGTGTGCACAAATGCCGAGTTTATAATGCACCCATGTATTTATTGTAAAAATGGGATAGGGATTTCTGTAGAAGAAATTCATGATTCATGGAGATTAGATACATGGTTTCATGCATGGTTATATGTGTTAGACTTTACATGGTGCAAATGAGAATGAGTTACTTGGTGTGGCATGTAAGGACCTCTTGAATGATGAAGAACGGGGATTTGTTAGTGATGGTCCATCCCCATTGTTGGACAATCTCCTCGTAGAAGGTGGTCTAGACTAGATATTGCGTGATGGGTTGGGGACGAGTACAAGCCCAATAACAGTGATTAACAAAAGTTTGATTGCATTTGTAGAGACAATGGGACATCCCTCTTCCTCGGATCTAATGAGCCAAAGTTGCATACTGTCCCATCACTACTACAGCTAAAGACAAGCAATTGATGGTTAGACAAAAGCTTCACGAAGCTACTGTCTCTATTGGAGTGATCCTTCCAGAGGATCAAAGGATCACATCTTGCCAAATACTATGTACCAGGCCAACCAAGTTATGTTCCCATTGTGGCTAGAAGTTCAAAAGATCCCTGCATGCTCGGATGATTGCATCCTTTATCATAAAGAGTATAAAAAACTGGATGAATGTCTGATGTGCCAAACATCATGATACAAACAAAGAGATGGTAATGATGTGGAAGACAAGAACGTAAAGTGCAAGAAGCAAATCCTAGTAAAGGTAGTGTATTGCTTTCCTATAATACCTTGGCTAAAGTGTTTGTATGCAAATAAAGAGAACATGAAGATGATGCCATGGCACTCTAAAGAGAGTAAACAAGATGGATTACTCTCACACCCATCTACTAGGGCCCAATGGAGGAACATTTATAGGAAGTATCCCATGTTTGCATCAAAAACAAGAAATGTAAGGTTTGGGCTAAGTACAGATAGAATGAATCTATTTAGTAACATGAGCAATTGTCACAGCACTTGGCTAATGGCGCTTTCTATGTACAATCTTCCCTCCTAGCTATGTATGAAGCTCAAGTAGATGATGATCCCACTAATTATCCAAAGGCAAAGGCAACCTAAGAACAACATTGATGTGTATTTGAAGTCATTGGTAGAAGATCTTATTGACTGGACTAATTGAGTACAAGTGTGGGATGCGTACAAAAGAACCTACTTCAATCTGTGCATTGCTATTTTTCACAATCAATGATTACCCTACGCTAGGCAACCCTACAATACAAACCGTGAAAGGCATGAACGCTTGCGTGCAATGCCTAGATAACACCACACACCCTATAGCTCCTTGACTCAAGAAAAATGGTTTACATACATCACTATAGGTTCCTAGGGCCATAATACTCATATCACAAGAACAAGAAAGGTTTGAAGGGACTGTGGAAGTTGGTAAAGCACCTAAGCATAAGACAGGGCACCAAATATTTGAAAGGGTGAAGGACATCAGGGTTACCTTAGGTAGGGGATGTTGTAGTGCATAGGCACGAGACGACAAACTTGTCCTATGAAAGAAGAAATCATTGTTTTGGGACTTGCCATACTAAAAGGATCTAGATGTTTGTCATGCGATCAATGTCATATGCTTAGAAAAAGAACATTTGTGAAAGGCTTATTGGCATCTTGCTGAACATACCTAGGAAGACAAAAGATACACTTGTGTCAAAGAATGACCTAAACACTTAATATCAAGGATGAGTTGCACCTTTAAGAAAAAGATGGAGGTGGTCATGTACTACCACTTGCCACTTACACACTAAGTAAGGTGGAGAAAACTAACTTTTGTGGATGTTTGTGTCTAAACTTTCTGGAAACTTGTGGACAATTTTCTTTGTCAAATAAAGAAATTAGCTTGGAGTCTTTGAACACTTTGGTCGGAGTGTCTAGATTGAGCTCTCTGTCTGGCAGAGAGACCCGTTCGGTTGGATACTCCAAAACTTGCTCTCTCTCGAAGCTAAGTGTTGTCTGGAGTCTTTGGAACCTTTGGCTAGAGTTTTTGGACTAAGCTCTCTGTCTAGGGCAAAATGTTTGTTTGGAGTCTCCGGACTTTTGGAGCAGGTACTACGGAATTTAAAATTCCATGATTAATGGCTAGTTTCGAGAAGAATGGGTATTTAACCCCACCAATCCCCTTTTGAGAAGGTGGCTGCTTATTTATTTCCGCACCACTCCCAAGAGGTTTTTAGAGGTTTCCCACTTTACTCTCTTGGATCTTGAGCTTAATCCACCCTCTAAGTGTGCTTTTTTGTGTGATTTACGAGAGAGTTGATCTTAGGATATAGGTGAGCACTTGTGGATAAACGTAGGTGAAGACTTAAGCTTGTTACTCTTGAAGGACCACCTCCTAGATGACTAGGCATTGCCTGCGAGGATTTAACATGTGAATTGTCGAAGACGTTTGTGAAGGTCTTCATCACCTTCGCAAAGAAAGAGTGTATTAGTAAATTTCTGATTTTTTTAGAGGTTGGTTTGGTAGAGCAAGTTCTATAGAAAGCAAGAGCACCGTGTTTTAGTGGAGACCTTAGTGGTCACCTTAAACTAGGTGCTATGTTTTAGTGAGAGCTTAGAAGTCAAATTAGTCTCTAGGGTTGAACTTGGTGAGATATGGTATTGAGCACGATTCTCCTCTTTGGTTGAACTTAGGCTTGGTTGATCCGAACTTCTATGAAAAAATTGTTTGACTCCTAGCGTCTCATTACCTATTTTATTCTTTGTCATTTTTGTCTTCTTGTATCCTCCCCAACCCTTAGGGTTTGACTCCTTTGTATGTCCTTTGGATATTTTGAAGGAGGGCTGGAATCTTTTTGACCATATATCTAGAGACTTTGGACAAGTCTTTGCCTAATAGAGAGGTTAGTCCGGATACTCCAAATAATAGGACCGGATACTCCAAAGGGATATTTAATTTCCGCTACTAGTTTAGTTTAGGATTAAAAGTGTGCACGTTTATCCTCATCTATGCAACTCAAGGTCCTTTCACCATGGTCTCGCCTCGTGCTACTACAGCAATCGGTGGTAGTGGCCCCATATTACGAAACCCACCTAAACATGTTACAAAGAGAGAATCCTACAAGGTCAAAAGCCTAGATCTTGTGGCAACACAAACTTCATTTAGGTCATTGGTTGATCATGCATATCATTAATACGGGCAGGAATAATGAGCAATTGAGACATTTGGCTTAGGGACCATCTAACACAATCTTGACCTTCGCACCATATGTTATGAATGGGTTTACATTCTATATGAAGAAGCAAGATTCGAAGAGTACAAACTAGAATAGTATTATCCACATTGATGCCTACAACAACAATAGCCAAAAGGACATCTACTAAAGAGTCATCCGTGAAATCTGGCAGCTCGACTATGGTGCTCTTAAGGTTTCTTTATTTAGGTGTCAATGGGTAGATATCAAAAAAGGCATGAAGATTGCCAAAGATGGAGTAATTATCATAGATCTCAAGCAAGTCAGATACAATGATGAGCCTTTTGTACTTGCGAATGATGTAACACAAGTATTCTATGTGATGGACCAATTTGGTAAGAGTCACCACATGGTTCTTCAAGGAAAATGAAAGATAGTCGGAGTTCATGGGGTTGTTAGCAAAGAATACTACACTCAACTTCGAGCTACCTCCTTTCATAGTTGACATCAACTTAGGAGAGGAAGATCTAGTTGATGGGGACGCCACATACATACATCTTGATCAGAAGGAAGGCATGATTGTCCTAGAGACATCATTGTATTTTAATGTTTAATTAATTAATATACCACCTTATGTCCTTGTTTCCAACATATCTAAATTAAAATCCAATTTAGTATTTTTTTGCAACATATCTAAATTTGAATGATAGCATTTGGCCTATATTTTTGTTTTTACAAATTGATAATTATATCTAATTTTTTTACATGTTATAATTTAAAGTATATGTATGTAGGAAAAATATAAATTATAAATTATATTTTAAAGTTAAGGTATATGTATCGTTAACAAATAATTTGTACTTATATGTATTTTTAGGAGGAAAGGTTATCAATGCTGGGTTAGGGTTTCCCCTAGCACTTATGTGATGTGTCTATACCGATTTAGGGCTAAAACTGGTACCGATAGGTAGATGTGTACCGGGTGTGCCCATCACCTAGCACAGATGGGAGAATATGTTTACCGCATATACCTAGCAACCAGGACAAATAAGTACTATTTGTACTTAGATTTACCTAGCACCTAGTACAGATTGAGGGGTCCCCACTCCGCTCGTTGCCTTCTAGAGCCCCCACATTGATGACATCTGCTTCCCTGCTCCAACTCTAACGTTGTCACTAAGCCCCTAAACTTGAGCTGCCCCGGATTACCACCCACACCTCGAGTGGTGCCCCCCGCATGCCTCCTTGCTTCCCTTGCTGCCATCAAAAACCTCCCGTGCTGACATTATTCATGTCCCCTACATCGACGCTGATGCCATCATGGAGCCCCCATCCTCAAGCTGCCCTAGACTGCCACCCATGACCTCGAGTGGTGTCCTTAGAGTGCCTCCCTACTCCCCTTGCCATCGTCTGGAGCCCCACACCGACACCATTCTCTTTCCTGCGTTGACATCAACACCATCACCGAGCCCCTGTCTTCGAGCTGCCCTGAACCATCACTACCGTCACCAAGCCCAAACGCTGCTAGACATGTTTTCCTCCACCTACTACCCCTCAAAACAATTCCATTTATTTTGTTTCATTGGTGGTGTTAATGTTCATCAAGACAATTTCATTGATTTTGTTCCAGCTCTTTGTTAGGTTGGTAGAAATTTGTAAAAGTGGTGAAATTTGCAGGCACTGATAAACTTGAGGTCAAATTTGCTGGTAGTGATAAATTTGTGAAACCCACCTGAACTTGTGGTCAACTTTGTGAAACTTGTGCACCAATCGCCCGCCGATTGGTCTGATCGGATCATACTCTACTGCCTATCCGATCCGAGATCGGCTGCCTCCGATCTGCGATCCGATCCCTTCGATCTGATCGGCTGCTGATCCTCCGATCTGATCGGCTATCAATCCGATTCTGATTGACTGCTGACCCCTCCAATCTGATCGGCTGATCGGCTGTCGATCCCTCCGATCTGATCGGCTGCCGATTGCTAATCCTGCCCCTCATGGTTGGCAAAGACGATGGCGCCGCTGCTTCCAAAGACCGCTGTCTCACGGCCGATGCTGCTCGCGCTGACGAAGTGCGTCGGGCTGAGGAGGCCCGTCTTCGCAACGACGCCCTGGACACGTACGAGAGCACTCACACTGCTCTCTGGGCGCAAGCCACCGCCGTCGTCAATGTCAAGGCACTCATCCCCATCGTCCTTGATAAGGCCACGGACTCCTACACCAAGTGGCGCGGAAAGTTCCTCACCGTCCTTAGCAAATATGCCCTCACCCACCACGTCCTTGAGGATGAAGCGTTTCCCACGCGCCCGGTGTGGCTGCAGGCGAACTGCTACATCCTCACATGGGTTTACGACACTGTCTCCAGCGACCTACAGCAATCGTTGATGATACGACAAGGTCGCGCCCGCAATGCGTGGTGCTACCTTGAGGACGAATTCCTCTGCTAGAAGGAGTCCTGTGCCCTTCTCCTGGAGACGCAGTTCCGCACATTCCGCCAGGAGTTCCTGAGCATCACCGACTACTACCACCGCCTTGAGTCCATGGCTACCTCCTTCGCCGAATTCGGCGATTCCATTGGTGACCGGCAGATGGTACTCATGCTCCTCCATGACCTCAGTGGCAAGTTTCGCCACATGGTGTCCATCCTCAAGATGCACAGGCCGTTCCTGACATTTACTGAAGCACGCACACACCTCTTATTGGAGGAGATGGAGATTGACGCTTGTCCTCCGTCCCCACCGGCTACCCTCATCGCTGCGACACCGCGTCCAGCGGCTCCAGGTGCCACCACTGCTCTATGTTCGAGAGCGCCTCCTCCTCCGCACCCTGTTGCACCAACTGGGGGTTAGCATAACGACCTCCGTCATGGCTGCGGTGGACGCAGCGGTTCTACTGGTGGTAGCTCTCCAGCGCCATCTGCTGGTGTGGCCTTAGGTGGACAGGGCAGTGCCCTTTTCGGTACGGCCGTGTACCCATCTTTCGCCTACCCTTAGGCTGGAATCATGCGCATGTGGCCGTACGACTAGCCCGGATGACCTCCATCGCCCCAGCTTGCGTTCCATGCAGCCCCGCACTATGGCGATTTCGGTGCTCTTCCCAGCACCTACCTCGGATGCTAGTATACTCCCCACCATTTCCCCACCCTTTCATCTACTCCTTCATCTATCGTTGTGGTAAATGGTGCTCTACTTCCTGTCACAGCCACTGGATCCTATTATTTTTCCTTACCGCATCGTGATCTTGCTCTTAATAATGTTCTGGTATCATCCAACATTATTAAGAATTTAATTTTTATTCGTCAGTTTACCACCGATAATAATTGTTCCATTAAGTTTGATCTATTTAGTCTTTCTGTGAAGAATCTGTAAACTAGGAACGTGATCACTATGTGTAATAGTTCTGGTGACCTCTACCCATTATTTGCACCATCTACTAGCACCTCCGCGTTCATCGTCGCACCCACCTCGCTTTGACACCGCCATCTCGGTCATCTTGGACGTGAAATTCTGTTAGATTCAATATTATTTCCTACAATAAAAATAATATTGATCATATATGTCATGCGTACCATACTTTCACTACCATATAATTAATTAAATGTCGTTCACTAAATTTGATGGAAGGACATGTAGTGACCACTACGGTATGAAATTCGGGTAATCCAAAACATTGTTTTAAAATTAATAGTAATTTTTTTACGGCATGACCTGCGAGCTAATAAATTTAACCGGCAGTAATAATATATTATCAATACTGATAACCCTTCTTCACTGGCACTGGTGGGCTTCCATGTAGTCAAATCCATCTTTGTTCCCAGCTTTCCCATGAACGCGTGACGTCATCAGTCTAAGAAAGCTAATAGGCAGGTGGCCGCATGCCGCTACATGCGTGCGAGCAAGTGAGACCATCAAGGATTTCTTTTTTAGGGCCTCCAGTTGTTTCTTTTTTGGCCTACGCAAATTCGAGTGAGGAGCAATAAACTAGCCAACCCGTTGCACATGCTATAGCGATTACTTTATGAATTTTGAATTTCATAGCAATGTTACTTATAATTTTCTAATTATCAATTTTAAATTTTAGAAATACTAAAATTAGCATTCCAAGATTGATACAAATCCAAATTTATTAGTTACGATTTTTTTAAAAAAACTAAAATTATAGAATCCTTGATACTTTCAATTGTATATTTTATCTAATACAAACTCTTTATACAATGTCTATGGTGATATGATGTGCCTAATCAATGGTTGGGTTTTTCTAGTTGACATGTGAGCTCCCATGGAGTGTCAAATTAGTATAGGCTTAGAGGTAGTAATACTAATTGCCACATATGTTGCACGACTATTGATACTGATATTTAAAAATAGTAAAAAGAGAATTCATATGATAATTAAAAAATTCTTACTAAATAATTGTTTTATGATAATTCTAAAAGTCTTAGCTGTAGCCTTTCCATGTTTTAATATGTGTTAAATTCAGAATCAATAAAAAATGAGTTGTAATTTGTTTAGAGTCTCAAGTATAGATCTTGCAAGATTTAATTAATTTCAAAAGTCACAATTAATAATATTAGTTGTACTCGGTTTGGGGTCTCAATTATATAATTTTTTTGTTTCAATAATTTACAAAAAATGGAATTAACAATTACTGAGTTATACTTAGTATGGAGTCTTAGTTACAGATTTTAATGATTTAGTAATTCCTAAATTCACTATGAGGTTATCGTAAGCCCATTACTCATAATAGCTGGGCTTTAGCTATTACTATTGTTATTATAAATACTAGAGTTCTAATAATGTACTAAATATGTGTTATTTTCGAACTGTACCACATAGACAATAATGTACCCACGTCAGTTTTAATTTGCTAAATAGTAATTTTGATTATCAAATTTCAATTAATAAAATACTCCCTATATTTTTAAATAACTGATAGCTATCAATTCTAAAGCTTTGATCTATGTTCTTTTTTGCAAAAAAAAAACAATTACTAAGAATTAAGAAGATGCCATATTATCAATTTAAAGTATATTCAACAAATAAATGGAATTTCTATCTATCAATATCTTTGGTCTTGGACTGTCAATAATAATTTTTCCTTAGAATTTGGATACTTAATGGACCCTCTTACTTCTATTATGTTAATACTAATTACTTCCATATATCCAACATGAGTTAGTATCAAGCAATTGGCAGATATCTTTACTAAACCTTTAGATAAGCGTAGGTTTTGTGAATTGAGAAGTGAGCTAAATATCTTAGATTCTTGGAGTGGCTAGATTTCTTGCATGCATTGTTTGCTAGTATATAATAGGTCATGTTGTGGCAAAATGGTTGTTCAACCAATGGACAAGTACAAGTCACTCATTTGTAGAAAAATAGAATTTATGTATTTGGGGATATCAATCAAAATGAATTTTGGTCCACGCTCAAAATTGCAGATTCATACATTCCCCTCTCAGGCAAATTAACTTGTGTCATGTTAGTTTTCTCCATTTGATGTTCGGATCTGACAAGTATGCTTGCGATTTTTATTTTGATTGATTGCTTGATGGCTAATCACAAGTGAAATGGCCCCCAAAAGATTTGACCAACAATTTCTCTTCCTTGGTTCATGTTTCCATCTCAAGTTCCTTCTCTTGAAATATGACATTTTTAATATATTAGAAATTCCAATGAGCCCATTGGAATGTTTGACACATTCCAAATATCATGTTTTCAGTTGCCAGATTTCTAGAAATTTTTGCTCTTTAGAATTTCTAACAGCACATTGGATATTTTGATCTATTCAAAATGCTTCCTCTTCTGCTCTAGGGCCTGGTATTTTACACATATAGAAACATCCAATAGGTACATTGAAATTTCTGACATGTCAAAAATAATATGTCCTCCGTAATCAAATTTTTCTTGCATTCTATACATATTGGATATTTCAATCAACTGATTAACCTCTTTGTCCGAAGATACCTTTTCCCTTCTCTCTTCTTAGTGTTCACCACTGCCTCTCTCCTTCTTCAACACTTCTTTGGCAACATCTGTGGTGGCTCCTCATCGGTGACTCCTATGGGTGGTAAGATTTAGTTGGCTTCCTTGGTGACAACTTCCATGCATCTTCACCAACTCATTTCTTCCTTCTTGAGGTATTCTTGCCCTAACCTTGCCCTAATCTCATCCAAATCTTGATCTCCCCTTGTAGGACTTCTTTTTCAAATCCATTTGGTGAAATTGTTGCTGTAGTTATCTAGAAACTTTGCCTATGTTATCCTTTGAGTCCTTTGGTTAAAACTCTAGAAATCAAGATTATTTTATTTGGGCTAGGTCTTTAGACATCTGATATTCCAATTGGGCCAATAGAAAATTCCAATGCGATCCAAAATTTTGACCCCCACTAGAGTGTCCAAAGCTTACAAACCTGGCTCAAGCAACCTTCATTTCAAATTCCTCTTATCATTCATATACTCATACTCATCACTCTCACTCAGTGTTTCTTATGATCAAAGGGGCCTTCAAGGATCAAGCCTTTTTCCATTCTACTCACTCAAAGGAAAGCTTCAGGGCTAGAACCAAGCAAAAGTTTCACAAGCAAAGCAAGAGGTAGTGGGTTCAAAGTGATTGTTTAGAATGAAATGTGATTATTCATATTGGAATGAGGAGAAGGAGGCACAAGTCACTAATGTTTCTAGGGGTGGTGACTTGCCTCAAAGGAAGGCAATTCAGAAGCAATAACACTTAGTTGCTGGGACAAGCCATGCGGGTGCCACCTCTAGTGCCCAACCTGAGATTCAAGAGAATATACCACCAGTAGGGGTGGAAGGAGGTGAGGAACATGCTCTCATTGGTCCACTATTGGTGCACCTTCTTGCCTGGAGTGCACAACATGTTCACAATCCCATCAATTTGAATGCCAAGCCCAAGAAGGTGATGTCGGCAAGAGAGTAGAACCCAAGGACTGGATGCCACTCAGCCACAGATCCTCGCTTTTGGACACTTTTTTAGCAAGACTTCTATGAGACTGTCATAATGAAGAAATCCAAGAAGACCACCAATATGCAGTGGATTAATTGGGCAAGAGTTGTTTCCTATGATGATCAAATAATAAATGAAGTGATTGGATCTTGTGAGTTCATGGGGATTAAGGAGTTCATGAATATGAGTTATGATTGGAGTGAGGAAATCATTTTTTAATTCTATGCCACCATGTGGTACCAGAAGAACAAGCAAAATACCATGCACTTGATGACACAAGGGGAGTGGTATACCATCAACTGCAATTAGTTTGCCACTCTATTGGGCTTCAATCCCAATGATGAGAAAAACAAGGATTGGTTGCATGATGACATGATGTTGGAGACTCATGATGATGACTTTATGTACAACCATGATGTTGATTATGTCCTCGGGACAATGAAGGGCATGTTTCCATTCTTTGCATATCTCAATCAAATGATTCACAAGACTCTCACTCTAAACGATGGGGATGCTAGCAATGTATAATCCTATACTCACAAGATTCTTTCTAGGATGAGGGATCCTCCCAAGAAGTTATGTGTTTGAGTTTATTTGGGAGGAGATTCACCTCACTTCTTTCACTCCAAAGGAGGGACTTGGATATCCTCCAATGTTGAAGCATATCACAAAGAGTGTCACCAACCTTCAATTATATAAGGAAGCACGCCACACCGGCCTCAAAGTGAGGCTAGACAAACCCGTGGTAGCCACTAGGAGTCCACGGACTTCAACTGCAGCTACTAGCACTCAAGCTCCCTCTTCCATGACTTGCTCTTCTTCGTCCACTTGGAAGTTCCTCAAGTCCATCCTCAATGTGTGGAAGTCCATCGCTATCAAGGTCAACAAGTAGAGGGTGGCAAGGAAGAAGAACACTTGTCTCTCGAGGCAATCCAATGCCACTACAACCTTCCCTTCTCCCCCAAATGATCTATGGTGAATGAAAGTGATGAAGAAGTGTTCAAGGGCCACTTTCCCAACAAACCAAGTGGTGGTGTCACTCATGAGGAAGATGGAGTAGGAGAGGGCGATGGTGGTGATGATGAGCATGATGAATGATTCAATGTGGCTTCAGACTTTCTATCTTCTATTTGTCTCTTTTTGGTGCCTTATGTCACAGAAAAAGGCGTACTATAAAAAGAGATGTTGCTTTGGAACCTAAGGTTGAAATTTTGGTGATCAAATCTCTTACAATATGTTTCTTCAAACTCTTTCAAGTTACTAGATTTTTTAACAGATCAAAATTTCTGATATGGTTTTAAAATATCTAAAATGACTAATTGTGATCATGTTGGAGAAATTATTGGAAATCCAATATGCACATCAGAATTTCCGATATGGTCGCAAGAGCATCGGGTGAGGAAATTATCAAAATTTTCAATGTGAACTTCAGAATTTATAATATATATATCAGAATATTCTATGTGTTGTACTTTGCCTGAGTAGGTGTTTGAATTTTGAACTATCGAATTATCCAATATGAGAAATCTTTGCCTCCAACGGCTAGATTTTGGTGACAAACCAAGGTTGCTTGACATATTCACTATTCATGTGCCCTAGCATGAGCTTCTTGAGATTTACTTTGAACCTTTCTTTCCAACCTTTCTCCATCTATCTATCTACATGATTTGGCTTTGTGTGAGTGGATTGGTTTTAGAAGATCATGTACTTGGTGTGTTCTAGATTTGTTTTGAGCACTAGCTTTTCAACCCCGAGGCATTCTTGTTACATCTATTACTCTTAGAAGTTCATGACTCCTAAATGGTTAGGTATCACCCTTGAGCCACCGATCTAAGTGTGGTGTGTCGAGGGATGTTTGTAAAGCCTGTATCTCACCCCTGGAATGAAAGAAATACCACTAGTTGAAGGAGAAATGTATTTGTGTAACCTTAATAAAAAAGGGTTAGTGAAGGCCAGTCTCTTTGTGAACTCCTCAACGGAGACAAGAATTCCTTCGATGATTTGAACTTGGGGATATACATCAACTATCTTTCTATCTCTTGCATAATTTACATATTTTTGCCTTGCTTATTGTTGCCACAATTAATTAGTTGCTATTTGTGCTCATATCTTGTGTACCTCTTAATGTAGTTTCCTTTGCTTTGCTCAGCATGCTTTTGCAGTGCAAATAGGAATATCTAATATCCATATCAAAATATTCGATAAAGCTTTTAGCTTCCCCTTTCCATTAAAGCTTTAAGTTGTCTATTCACCCCTCCACGCCTTAAATGGTACTTTCACTAACAAGCTACCCATGAAAATTATTTTCACGAGTGGCTAGCTTAAATCACTATCCATGAAAACTATCTTAATTTTTTTTTCAAAAATTCATAGAAAATAAATAGAACTTTGATTGAGTTAAGCAACTTATCACTATGATCCTAACTAAAAATATGTCAATTTGTTTTGATATGTTGTATAACATTTGACCTTAGTTGTTACCAATCATGAAATTAGTAGTTATCCGTACTAATTTTACTATTTGAACGAGCTATTTACCTAACCAAACTAATAATGAGTAGTCCAAAATTTTGTTCATCTTAATTGGCCTTATGAATTTCCTATATTTTTTTGTAAATAATAAGGAAATCGCTTTACGAACGGTTGTTAGGAAAGCCACCAGTGGAATTCATGGGTTCACATGTTGGTAAAAGAAAACACTATTCTGGGTTCACATGTCAGCAAGATGAAATAATTGGACAAAAGCGGATATTATATTTGACATCAAAAATTTAACATAGATAATAGACGCTGCTATACTTAGACATCAAAAGTTTTAACTACCTATTATATTACTTGGTCCACTTGTCATGCCTAGGCCTTACTGCACTTTTTAGTAATAACTAACTACTAATTACATCCTGATAACTAACTAATTACAGCGAAGTCTCTTTTCTACTGGCTTCGCCGTTGTAGTGGAGCAAGCGCCGGTGGCCGACCTTGCCACGGAGCATGCACTAGGGTCGGTGCCATCACCGAGTTGGCGCTGGGTCCAATGCCATTGTAGAGGAGGCCTCCTTCTCCTCCTCCTCCACAAGTGCCTCCTTTGAGCTGGCTAGTGGCATGGCCTCCACCACATCGACTGGCACCTCAGCCACGCTGGGGAATGTCTGCACTAGCTTTGGCTCTGGTTGCTCCTCCTCCTTTTCCTTTGCATCCTCTACCTTGGCTGCACTGACCATGTCATCCTCTCCAACCTCTGTGCTAGGGCCCGCCTCTACCTCCACGCCCTCCTGCATGTCCACCACTATCGCCATCATCATCACCCTCATCATAGGCCTCATCATTGCTCTACTCCTCATCATCATCCTCCTCCTCCTTCACATTATACGATGGGTCCCATTAGATACCGACTTCGGTGGTGACCTAGTGTACTACCACTCATCGTTGGTACCCCATTCATCGCTTGGTAATAGTGACAATGTAGATGAGGAGGACGATGAGGAGAAGCTTAAAGTGTTGTTGTTCTCTTCATCCTTGATCATGGTGATGCATTGTGGTTGGCGTGGCAAACCCAACATGTTCGAAGATAGAGGAGAATGCAGGGAGAGGGAGAGTGCCAAGAAAATGAAAGCCACATTGTTGCCCTCTATTTATTGGAAAATATATGGAGAGTGAGAGTTAAGGAGATGTAGCGGGCTAGTGGAGAGTGGAAGTGGAAGTAGTTAAAGTAGTACCGCGAAGAAGATTAAAATACAAGGCAGGTGGGCATTTAATAGCACCGCCTGAGCAGAACCTTTTACACAGTTGGGTGTCTTTGTAGTGCCACATGTGTAAATAAATTGTTTTCACAAACAGTTCCTTAGGACAATTGCATGTGAGAAATCACATTATCATGGACAGCCCCTGAGATAGCCTCCTATGAAAATCCTTTATTTCCATAGGCTGCAGTCTTATGGCTGCCCATGATAATGAGTTTACACATGCAGCTCTTGACAACACTACAACTTCATGTGGATCTTTTTTCTTTTGGTCGCTTCTATAGTTAAGAGTGGGGTAGGGGCGTAAGAAAATCATTTTTCTTCTAGTTGGAGCTGGTCCAACTGATCCTGATTTTGCTATACATCTGTCAATAGTTTTTCTCTCAAAAATTTATCGAATGTAAAGCCAATATAATTATAGTGTAATTACGCTGTAACTTGCATGTAACTACAATATTGTTGTATGTAACTTTCATGTAGTTTTGAACCGTTAAATTTCCTTCGAGATTCATGCAAATGGGGAAAGAAAAAAATCACAGCGTGCCGACAAGAGAGAGGATTCAAAAGGAGCATGCTAATGCGGGGTTTTCAAAAGTTAAATTGTAGTTACATACAAGTCACAATATAATTACACTAAAATTATGTTAGAGCTAATTCTTAATATCATTATATTTCCTTACGTGGAATTTAATGGTGATACTGACCGGTCTTGATGTGGCCATGAGCGCTGCCTTAAGTCATGTGGTGTTGTAGACGTAGGGCTCGATGAGGCAGTAGAACACTGATGAGGTTGATGGCATTGGAACTGCATGGTGGTGACGAAGACTACCATGCAGTGGAGTTCAACCTTTGATCTCCCTTCAACATAGGATTGGTATACTTAGGGTTTTTGAGTAGCTAAGCCATATTTTAGTCATCACCAAGAAAAATGGATAGTGATTCCCTATATGTGCATGCGTTGAGGGGATTAGGGCAGGTCCGTTGCGTGGATAGCACATTCGATCATCATGTGAGAGAAAGCAACGTGCATGAGAGGCCGAGAGACTCCTCGATGCTAACTTTACATGGGCGTGGGATGGACTAAGCCCATGCGTACATCTCTCTGGCTCAATGGCTAGAGACCAACTAACATTCTCCTACTTTGAGACTTATCTTTCATAACATAATGTCAGTGTGTTTGGCAGAAACATATAATGTTGTTACTAGAAAAGAAAACTATAGTTTAAAATCTTGCGTAATTTCATTATCATGGTAAAGTGAGTAGTTTAGAAAAGCTTCTACCACTCTTAGTTTTGAAAAAATATACTTAAGTTATACTCCTACAAATTAACTTAGAACATGTCAGAAACTTAGTCCACATTATTGATTATGCAGTAGAATAATATTTGAAGCTCTTTCCAATGTATATTTGCTCCTTATGTAAGGATGAGATCATAGCTTAATGTTGATATCATCCACACACCCTTGAGAAATAAATGTCTGAATAACATAACAAAATCATCATAATTCATTATACGTGAACAAGTTATAATTAGTGCTTTATAAGTAATGTAAAACATAATATACTAACAGATATTCTAATTTTGGACTTAACTCAAATCTATCAAATATAATGTAGAGTATGTATGTATCCAGACTTATTGTTTATTTAGCTTATGATAGTTGAATCATAGGGAATCAACTTTACTTTATCTGATTAACTAATTTAATTTAATTAATAGAACAGGTGTGACAGAACAATGCCACATTATATCCTAAAATCTTATGAAAATTGATAAATCTGGTACTCCTTTAGACTTAATCTTAAGAGTAAAATCTCTTTATCTAATACACCTCATACTTTTATGCTTGTTAATGGGACATTAGACATATTGAGTACTAATATCATTAATTTTCACTCTTATATAATTATCCATCTCATTCAACTTAAATTTGAATTTACTAATGAACTTAAATCCCGATTTAAGATACCATTGTTATAATGACTATTATTTTGACACTTGATTAATAGCTTTCATAAGATTGTAATATTTATTTGTCCTCCACAACCAATTTGTTGGTTGTGTTGTGTACATATATTAATTTATACAAGTCAACAAAATAATTGCAATTTAAATATCCATTTATCGGAACAAATAGTGTCATGACAAATCAATTAAATGAGTTTAAATAAATAAGTTTTCTTAAAGGATACTGGATGGAGTTGTAAGATATTTAAATAGTCGAACATGCTGTTACTGTGTGTATATAAGTACTATATAAATATATTAATTAATAGCTTATCCTAATTAATTAATATTATACATATTATCAATTATGGCTTTGATTGATAAAGATATAGTTGCGCAATCATATCCTCATCTATTCTATATACCCAAAAATAAATTTAAAATTGATGAGAAAAACAGGTAGAAAATCCAAATTCAACATGGCGAGAAATCTTCACAGGCGGCTAGCAATGCAAAATTGACCTTCTGTGAAAACATCTTCACAGGTGGGCTACATATGCAAAGAATATTTTTGCTGGCGGCCATCGTTACCCAACCGTCAGCGAAGACAATTTTCGCATCCATAGCCAGCGAAAATTGTTTTGCACCGGTTGTCGGAGGCCGTCAGAAAAAAATGGTATATTTTCACAGACCTTCTGTCGTTGGCAGCAGCGCCGGTCACCGGAAAAACCACGATCTGGCTGCCAGCGAACGCCAATTTCATGGTACGGATCTAAAAAAGCTGGGTTGTCCTGTTTCTGTGTTTTAGTTTATTAGTTTATTTTCTGGATTCTAGTTTTTAGGACTAGGTGAAAATCTGGACTGTTTGTGGGAGATGAAGATGGATTATGTTTTGGTAACCTGAACTGTCGTCAAAAGCACTTCTGAATATGGATGCCTTATTGCCATTATTTGATCAATATGGTTGTCAAAAGTACTTTAAAATATATAGATCTATGCATATATTATCTAATTGGTTCCTCTAGATGCTCTTTCAGTTGTTTTCACGTTGCTTTATTGCTGCCAATTGAGCTTTTTCTTTTTCTTTATGTGCTTATCCTTGCCAAAGGTGCAGAATGCTACGTAGTTTGTACCATATACTATTTGGTTATCAGTTGCGTACTTTCTATAAAGCATCCAAGAATATTTCTTGAATCTGGATTATGGTAATATTGTATCGTGTTATCTGAAATAGCAGGAAACAATTAACTATGTATTGGGTTTAAATTAAAGGTAGTATTACTCTCTACTAGGAATCTGGGACTTGAATTATTTTCCTTCTTCTTGTTAAGTTGTTACGAAAAGAATTTGTAACTAAACTTTGTGTACGTCGTTCTCTAGAATATTTGCTGAAACAGCATCCCTTACCTTTTGTTTGCAGCATCTGAGACTGAACTCTTGATCCAGTCATGATTGTCCTACGTACAGTTGAGAAGTCCCTGACATCATCATGATCCAAACTGCAGACGATTGCCTCGCAAAAAAAAAAGAGAACTGCAGATTATTGAATAATTCATTGTCGTTAAAAGAATGATACTGATGTTTCCTACGTGGACACAAACAACATTTCAGTAGCGCTTTGTTTGCAGGGAGGAGCAAAAATTGCGATTATAACTGGTTGTTGATTATATATTCTCCAATCCCAAATATAAATCGTTTTAGAAAATCATGGTATTTATTTATCCAATGTACTCTCAAGTTAGTGGATCTCAATAATTCATAAAATACTGTAGGTTACTATTATTATTTTTTAAGAGAAACATATATAATGTTATATAAACTTGAACATGAACAGATACTGTTGATGACCAAAACCAATTATATGATAGCTTTGAAGGAAAAAGGTATCTGTACATACTATCTAGTTTAAGAAAAGGAACTGGGGATGATGTAGAATAATCAAATCAGACGTTATAAGTCTAACCATTCACTCAAATTTTTTTTGTAGAAGCTAACAAACAAAATCACGGTAGTTTTTAGATGAAAATGTGATAATTTTCTGCGATATTATTGGATGTTATGTTTTTACTCATTTAGATGTACTTTGTGCTATCAAGACTACAAATGACAGTAGAAATTAATTTGTTAATAAAACATTTACATTATAGAACTCTTATTTCATACCCGATTAATTAACTTCAATGTATAACGTCGAAAGCTTTATCACTTGCTAGAATACCCTGGTAGCTTCAATCGTTTAGATGACTGGCACGTGCATATAGGATACGAAATGTACAAATTGATCAGGAAAAATAATTAATGTTAATGCTGTGCAAATTATGTAGCAGCAGATTCAAACATAATTGCTTGAACATGCTGAGCAATTGTTTGTTTTCATCATATTATTCATATGGGTTATGTTGATAAAAATATATGAACGAATGTACTCGTACTGGATTTTTAAATGAGGCTGTTTATTATAAATCTATAAATTTCAGTAGATGCAAAAGGTCCTTACAGTTAAGAATTTTTTATCTTACAAATATGACATAGTTCATAATTTCCAGATGAGAAAGGAACTTTTAATTTCTCATAACGATAAACAGTATATGTGAAAGAACATCCATCACTGTGACTCCTGAGTCAACAAATTAATATGTAGAGTACTGTACCACAGTTTGAATTATATTATCAAAAGTTCCAGAAGAGATTCAACAAATAAGCAATTAATACATGGGAACTTCTGCTCAAAATGTAATGATATATTCACAATCAAATATTCCACTTTCAAAACGAGTAAATTAAACTTGGACCTATAAACAGAGTAGGCCAATTGAGCTTATAAATTGTCTAACTGGACTACATCGTTTTCCATTATATATTTTTGCCGCACCATTGAAAAGTTGTTCTTTTGTCCATTTTGACAATTCACCATGCACATACTACTGATCAGCTAACTATTTCTTTAGATAATAGATCAGTTAATTATGTGAATTGAGAAGAGAAGACAAGGGATCCGTTGAGATGATCTCAAGATTACCAAGATTGAAATAATTCAACACCGACTCATCTCATAATCAGATGTGCTTTTGGCTTCATTACTGTAACTTGTTGAAATCATATATTGTTCGCCCTAACAGAATACATGTGGTGATCACTACATAAATCATGGCATATAGTGCATTCTCATTCGGAAGAAATATGACAATAGATTTTCCCATTCTGAACAAGCAGAAGTAAATAAAAAGTTTTCAGTATGTAATGAAAAATGATGATTCTAAGCAACATTTTATTCCACTTGTGATGACTCACAGTCACCAGCCAACATGCTCCGAACCTCCAGAGAAACTACGGCTCCAGCCACAGGGGAGGAGAGAACCTTGAAAATGGAGTAGATCGGATGCCCCAGAGAGTTCCCAGAATGTTTCTCCCATTGTTTCCATTAGCACTCACAGTAGTCGTCTCCGAACCAGAAGGCATAAGACCGGAACCGTCAAGAGCAGCAGAAACATAGCGGTAAATGCGGCCGATCCCCATACAATGCACAATGCGCAGCAGGTAATACTTAGTGCTGTAGATGGAAGAGCGCATGCCGGCTGCGGGATGCATACCAGGCCGGGCAACATCAGATGGTGAGATTGCGTACATACCAACGTCGCCGCAAGGGTAGTCGGCCTTGTCCTTGATCACCAGCGACAGATCGAAGTTGATATCATCCAGGAAGTAGATGCTGCCCCCCTTGAATCCATGGATCTCCGACGCCTCAAAAGCCCTAGAGCAGCATCGCCCGAGAAAGAGCACCCTGCCATCCAGCTCCTTCTGCTCTTCCCAGAATCCTCCGTGCGAGCAGAATTTATCCATCTGGAATACCTTGAACATCATTGTCCGAGGGTGGCCGCCGCCACCGCCGCCGGCGGTGGGGTTGGCAGTTACGTAGTAGCGCACCACCATGAGAAGCTTGTTCCGGGACACGACGAGGTAGCGGGACATGGCGGCGGGCTCCCGGAGGTGAGGTAACACGGTCTCGACTCGTATCGGCATGAAGAACGACCGCTGGCTCACCTCGACGCGGCCGTCTGGGCGATCCGATGATGGTGACGGCGAGATCGAGAACACCGTCATCAGCTCGCAGCTGGAGAGGGCATGGAACTGTCCCTCGTAGAAGATCATGTCGTCGATCGTCCCAGGAAACACCTCCATTCCCGTCCATATGTTGCTTGAGCCTCTCACCCGGCAGAAAGCGATGTTGGTGGTGCCGCAGATGAGAGCGCCGGCGAGGCAGCCCAGCGAGTTCGGCGCGGCCGACAAGGCCACGGCCCGGATAATCGCGACGGTCGTGGTCGTCTTGGAGGAACTCAGCTGGTTGCACACCCTGCTGGGGAGCGAAACCGTATCGCCGGAGTGGACGTTGGCGAGAAGATACTCACCGCACATGCCGAACGCGACGGCGAGCCAGCCTCCGGGGATGGAGCCGAAGAAGCGAGCGCCGCGGAGGCCAGCCGAGAGGGAGATCTGGCGCGTGAGGCCGGAGACGAAGCTGGTGATGGTGGGCCTCTCGACGGTCGACGGAGCAAGCAGCCACGGGATATGCCTCGGCGGCGGCGCCGGCAGGTGGCCGCCCACGGCCTGGGCTTCTTTGGCCTCCTGTCGCTCGGCCAGCTTGCGCGTGGATCTCCAGTTGCGACAGACGGCACCGAAGGAGACGCGGTCCGCGAGGCAGTGGATGTGGGTTAGCACGACGAGGAGTATCTCAAGCGGGAGGCCGTCGGACCAGCCAACCACCGGGGGAGCCATGGCCGGAGAGGGATTAGCTAGGGCACGAGGCGGGGAGAGCGGATGGAGAGAGTTTGGGAATGAACCATTCCCCCACCTTGGTTGGGGATTTTGTAGGCGAGAGGAGGGAAACGGAAACTAGTGTCCCACGCGCTCTGGCGGCGCTCCCTGCAGGTTGGCTGTCACTGATTGGTGGGGCCACAGCGCATAGCTGGGAGCATGGGGTCCTGCTGTCATTGGTTCTCGCTTTGGAAACAGCTGTACAATTTACCAGCACATTGCTCCAGCCGTATTTGAATGCAGTAATAACGTCCTGCTGGTAACACTAGAATTGCCAATCATTGTTTAAAAGACAATAAATACCAAATTAATTATCTGCTGTCAAAAGAAGAAATAGATTATTTGGTGAAATCCACCAATTTTATATGTATCAACTCAGTTCTTTTTTATTACACGAAAGGGGTATATACATACATGCGTAACCACCCGTAAGTTTATCTCCTTAATACGTGCTGAAAAGACAGTTGTATTGTAACATACCCAAAATTTCAAATATAGAAGTTTAATTATGGTAAGAATTTTCAAACACATTCTAGAGTTAAATAAAAATACATCAATGTAGTTAGACCAAATGAGAGAATCCAATACACAGTAGAATTGCCTTCAAGAGTTTGATCAAAAACCTTAGAGTTTCTTTAAAGTGGTTCACTCAGCCAATAAATTAAAATTTTAAAAATATAAAAACTTTCTAGAATACAAATAGGTTCTAGTCAAATAAGTCAAGACATTAATTCGTCCAACTTTGCACTGTCTTTTAAATTCACCCTAATACAATCTTAGTGTAAACCAAGAGAAGCAAAGTTTTAAAAATCTTTAAAATAATGTAATGAACAGTATATGCTTGACCTTGTGTGTTGTGAATTGTTTTGGCAATATTTTTGGATTTTCTTGCATAGGAAATTGTATTCATATGGTTGAAACTGATTAAGTGAAATTTTAGTAATTATTATATAAAACTAAACAATTCTAGACCTTTCAACCAGCTCACTGTCAAAATAGCTAAAAACAGGAATTTAACACGACCACTTGACCAATTGATAATTTCATTGCAATTCAACCCTAACTACCCTATTCCATCTAGTGTACTAACCACAAACTCCTCTACAGACTGAAATTTTACCTAATTTTTATCTCCACCATAGCCACATGAAATCATCCCATCAAAACCCCTAAGTGACTACAAAGCTGCAACATATACTAGACCATGGGCCCTACCTATCAACTTAGACACCGTTCTAGACCCCTAGCCACACCAGCTCGTGCTTGGAAAACAATAGACGCCAACATCACGATAGGGTGTGCCGATGCATGGGTAAAGGCTTGTTGACGACACATTCTTCCTCATCTTTTCTTATACCTTGAATACTCGACATCCCTTTTTATTATGTGATAACAACACTAAGAGAGGAGGCCATTCTTACCCTAGTCCTCCACTTTTCCTCACTGATCACGAGAAGGACGATAGCCCCAATCATTAACAAGTCGACATCATCCCTAATTCCCATCTTGTTCACTTTCTTTGTTCTCATCTAGATGTCGAAGCCGTTCCCTCTAACCCCAACTTTCATCATGTAGCCTTTCACCTAGAACACTGTCATGCCACTTACACTCTTAAACGCGTAGAGGTTGTGGGCGTCATGTCATGCTCACCTCTGAGAACATCTTAGCCACCATGGCACCTAGATTGTTAAACAAAAACCCTAATATAGCTCGCTTGATCATGTCGTGGAGGCAGAGATTGATCTCGTCTTCTTTCTCTCTAGCGAATCGTCGTTGCCATCAATTTCCATCTCTTTGGTGAGTTTCAAGCTGATTCCTATCATGTACTTAACCCTGTCCATGCCTTTCCTTGGTGGATTAATGGACAAGTCCCACAGTTGCTAGAGATGCTATGCCTTGCAACACCGCTATGGTGTTTTGCTTGACTAGCTGTACCATCGGTCATCGCCGATGGTAGCAAACAGAGCCATCACCAATGTACCTTGCGTTAAGATGCTAACATGTGGTCCACCTCATTATTAACCTATTTAGCTGCCAATGACTACTTTGTAAAGAAATTAAAACTTGTAGGAAGATTAGTAAATACTCTAATCAATGAGAGGTGGGCCCAAGGACCTATTTTCTATATTTTCTATGAATTATGTTTCAATTTAGGTCCTTTACTTTCAGCTATATGAGGCATATTTTACATGTAAGCCTTTATGCTTTCGGCTTTAGAAAACACATTATGTTTAAATAAATTAGAAAACCAGGAAAATAGACTAAAGCACTAACTTTATAAGTGAGAAGTAGTGAAACTTTCAAAATTCATAACTAATTCATTTTAATTCCAAATGAGGTGGACCAGATTTTTGTTAGATTCATAAACTTATGCTATTTAATACTATAAGTTCAAATTTGACAAAACTACCTTGCAAAATACGTCTAAAACTATATAATTTATAAAATGGTATTTGACTGGATTAAAAGTTTGACCGCTTATATAACTCTCACATGCTGAACCATAAAATTAGGATTTCCTAGGCGGTTGCCTATGGAAATGGTAGACAAACACACCATGAATTCATATGCATATTTGGCTAGGCGGCCTAGTGTTCCTGATCTATGTCTGAGTATTATTTACCTGACCTATATACTTGCTATATCGTTTGCTTGAGATATGAAGTGCAAGGCTAGCACCTTTTCCTTGCGATATTTAGCTAAGCATAAAAATTTTTATCAATAAATTGTATCCCGAAAAGGCATCATGCGGGAGTTAGTTCTCGTTTATTCCCTACTTGAGTTTAGTGCCAAAATTATAATATGAATTCATAAATTAACTAGACCATTTGAAATAAAATACTAGAATAAAAACTGTAAATCAATTACCACCAATATTGAGTATTATATTTTTTAAATGAAAATACAAAAAGAGAATAAAGATTTAAGAAGGAAAATAATTAGGTAAATATTTCAAATTACATCCCCTTCTATTCTCTCCAAAATAATTATTTCACAAACTTGCAGTTTGGCCCCTCCATTTCTTCTTATTTCTTTTTTCCTTTCTCTTTGTTTCCTTGTTAACCACCATGTGCTTGAACCAATGCCCAACTGAGTGACCACCCAATCTGGCCACTCAACCGCACCTTCACGCGCGCGGCTGCCTGTACCGATCCAAACCGTGCCCTCCTTCCTGCGCGTGTCAGCATCTACCACCTAGAATTCCCGTGCCCACTTTCTCCCCACGTTGCATTAGGCCGTCATCGTTCACTTGTAGGGATGCGTGTACTTTTCAATGTCGTGTCACCGACCAAGCTGCCATCGCCTCCTCGGCTTAGAGCATCTCCAACGGTTGCTATTTTGGACTCTCAAAATACCCATTTGGCTAGATTGTTAAAAATTTAGAGAGTCAACTTTGTCTTTTACTCTAACAGTCTCTCCATTTACCCCCTTTAATTTGACATTGGGTCCCACACGTCAGTCTCTTCCTTCCCATCTTTCTTCTTTTTTCATCTTCTTCTCACTCACAGTGGAGGCAATAAAGGAGATGCTTGACCCATGCTCGAGAGGCATTGGTAGTGGCGAGAGAGCAGTTGAGGGGTGGTGGCAGTGAAACTGAGGGGCATCGATGGTGGTGACTAAGGGAGAAAACTCGGCTGGCGGTGGGCTTGCCGCGAGCAGAGGAGGAAGGCTAAGCTTGCTCCATCTCATCATGCCATCAGAGAAGAATATGTGAGCGCGGAGGGAGGAGAAAGCCTCGATAGAGTCGCGAAGCTTCTTACAGAGTCCAATGATAATAAAGATATGGGGTATGGTCAGTGAAGGAACCTAGGACGCAGCCGAGGATGGAGTGGTTGGTGGCATTGTCTGTTCGCCTCACCATGCCATGCGAGAAGAAGAGCATAAGCAATGGAAGGACAAGGATGCTGACGTGAGAAAGGGGACGGATGCCGGTGACGAGGAAGGGGACGGATGCAACATCGCTCAATCTAGAGGCTCGATCTGAAGGAGAGTGTTGCGTCTCTCGCCAAATTTGAGAATGGGAAGAGAGAAAGGGAGAGAGCTATGGAGCCCACGTTTGATAAGGGTGCCAAGCTTGGCGAGCAAGGTTTGGCCAGCCGGATGGGCTGTTGGGGGCCGGATTTTCATCGAAATTATTAAATTTTGACTTGGAGACGAATATACATGCTGTTGAAGATGCTCTTATGGGCACCCTAGGATCTGCGCCCTCCCGCGAGTCCCGTCGCCTTGCGACACCCCTGGAAAGCAGCGCGCCGCGCCAACGTTTTGCAGCGCGCCGTCGCCAGCCCACCTCAGCGTGTCGCCTCACCATTTAAGCCGCCGCCACCTCCTAGCCAGGTTTCCCGCTGCCGGGCAATCGTGTGCCCGGAGACCCGCGCACCTTGACCACCCAAGCACCAACGCGTGCCCCCCTCCCTACTCCCTAGCGCAGCCAGCCGTAGACCCGAGCCGCCGTCGCGTTGCCATTAAAGGCCACGCCGGCCCCTCCCCTTTCCTAGCCCTAGCCGGCCACCGAGTGCGCCAGCGTGCGCCATCCCGCCGATAATAAAATCCGCGCCCGAGCTCACAAACCCGTCCCACAATCCCTCTCTCTCTCTCGCCCTCCTTCCCAATCAAAACCGTCGCTTAGCCGGGCCGCCTCCGTGCTCACCGTGGACATGCCATCCCGGTGTAGTTCTTAGCCACCTAGATGTAGAAACGGAACCACCGGAGGCCATAGATTATTTTTATTGCAACGATTTGGACCTAGGCTAGCTCCAGTGTGCCATTCCCGTGCAAACCGAGCTGCGGACGAGCCGTCCCTGGCTCCATGCCCGCCTCTGCCTCTCGCACAGGCAAGAGGTAGAAGACGATCTCCCCAGCCTCAGTGACTCTGACAGCCGGGGCCCGCCTCGTTTTGGTTAATCCGGTAATCTATACTAATATAAAGGGAGCAGTTCACTTCTTTGCTAGATCCACCCAAAAAACATACATAGAACACACTATAGGCCATTTCGAACCGTTCGATCTTCTTATTCAACGGTTGAGATCCAAAACTTCACAATGTGAGTTGCAATGCAACGGTAGAAGTCACGCACCCGAAGCCTCTCGGCTCTCTCTAACGTCGCGGTTCTCCCCAAATGGCGCGACCGTCCACGCCGCGCCATCTGCTGCGCCAACATCGCCGTTTGCCATTCGGCCGCTGCTGCCCCCCATTGTTGGGACCTTGCTCCGAAACCGCACCACACTGCACAGCCACCGCTGCCTACCCCACCTCCGCCACCACCGTGTGTCCGGCATCCTCCAATCCACCCCGCGTGCAGCATCCCCACTCGGAGGTTCGCTCCCGCCGCTCCGCGCTGACACCTCAACCCACCGCTCGCGGCATCGACGCCACGCCTCCTCGATCGTCGCTGCCGTTGTTCCATTTATCTGGTCGGTGACGACGGAGGAGGCGGCCTTGAGGGTACGATCGCTAGAGTTCCGTGGCACGTGGAGGTTCATGCGCCACGACGGCGACGGCGGCGGGAGAGGAGCTTCGGGGTCTTGCGCGCGCGGCCAGATCGAAAGACTGCAGTGTGTCCTGCCTATCAGCCAATCATCATCTCCAAATTCGACCGCCGATGCTCAATCTGAATCCGCTGGCCGTGTGAGAGGAAAATGGCCTGATAGGCGATGTGCCGTTCCTCACCATCCTCTCCGCCACAGCTCACTATTTTTTATGCTTTCTGCGCTTCTCTTTATTGATTCGTCTTCTTTTATTCAGGTAAAATAGGCAGTTCCTGTCAGTTGGAACAAAGGAAATGCTCGGAATCCAAAGAGAAATTCAAAGATTTTGGTGCTGAATAAGTTCCAAAGTACAGAGTAGGAAGAGAGTTAGCTCCACGCCCAGCTACCATGGCCGTGAGTCCATCTTATTAGTCATTGCTGCAGGTGTTCGTTGGTTCTACTGCTCAAGAATTTTCTTGCGCTGTTGTCGCCCCTACCTCCTCTTTGTACATCTTGTATGTACACATTTTATGTTTGATGAAATGAATATGGGAAGCAACTGATAGCCTGCAGATTATCTATCCTATATAGTCTTGTATTATATTGTAGTTTTGTTCATCAAGCTACGCTCTCGCTGCTTCATTATTATTTGCTTAGTAATGGATTACCCAATTCATCATGTATTTCAGATCGCTGAATCTTTCAATGTAGATTGAATTGATCACTGATGCACTGGAGTGACAGTAGAGCAACACTTGTTTGCAAACCGTTTGGCTTATTTACTACATGTTGGATGCAGCTTGCCGAAAACTTTTACTTCTTGTTGAAGGCACCTCTCTTTGCCCCCGCAAAAAAAAAAGTATCTCTCATGGAAGTGGAAATTACATTGTGCATTTGCGTAGAACATACAAAATGGAAGATGGTGAATATATAGCAGAGTTTCATTGAGGATTTTACTGTTAGGCCCCCAAGTCTAACTATTAGCTTGTTAGTTTACTTATGTTGTTTATCATGCAGGTTGACGCCATATGCAAAAACATATGTTTGTTGACCATGTTGCGTCATTGTTCACCAGTCACCACACAGTTTTTAGGAGCTATAGAAATGCTGGAATCTTGAGGTAAACTTTTTTAGCTTATTAACGGCATATCGTAGTAATCTGCTGGTCTTCTTAGACAGGTAAGGATCCATTCTTATTTCCTTTCGTTCTTTTTTATTCTTTGTTGAGGATCAGCTTGCTGATTTTCCTAATACTACACACTGCCCAACAGTGCTTCGATCTGGTCATGACAGTGCTTCTCTTTATAGTCACCATTGTGCTTATAAGGAGTAAAAATACTAATGTTTTCTCATATTTTTTATCATCTCTGTCATAAATAAATTTCAAGTGTTTTGGGGATTCTCATCTTGATTTGAATTGCGCGTGTAAGTGCTTTAATTCTGGTGAATAGATTTTTGCATGAACCCTAGCAATTTTGTTTTATCCGGATACTTTATATATATAGATAGATTATGCTCACTCGCCCGGGATGTGCTTCCATTGAGAACACAGTATCTCACAATAAAGAGCACAGTCGTTTGTTATTTGGATACCATAACAACCCATATCTTACAGGGTGAAACGATCTGCCTACAAAGCATTACAGAATGTCTTTTAACTCTAAGTCAATGACTTGGAAATATTTTGCTTATGTTTGTCTGTATGTGTTCTGTATGTGTGGGGGTTCTGGGGGATAACTTTGGATATTTCTACTATAAAGCTGTCCTCCTCCCATTTCCACCCCATCTCACGTTAAAAACAACCACTCAGTTCACACCCTATTCCACATAAAAAAGAACGCTCAAAAAACAAAAACAAAAAAACAAAATATCTCTATCTCTACCTCCTCCCCTCCCTTCCCTCACGCGCAGCGCACACTCTCGCAAAAAAGGTTTTTTCAGGACAAAAACAATTAGGTGGTTGCTTAAAAAAATCACGTGCACTTTAGATTAGATCCACACCCAGTCCATTTCCAGTAGTGGTATGAACCCGTTGCAATACTATAAAAAATCGCAGTTGTCTTCCTCCCATTTCCACCCCATCCAACATTAATAAACTGCTCAGTTCTCACCCCATCCCACATCCTAGAAAAAAACACTCAAAAAAACCAAAAGAGGAATATAGGAGAGAAAAATTAAACCACACTTTTCCCTAGATCCCGTTGCAACACACTAAAAAATACCAGTTCATTTTTTCCTATGTCTACCAAAAACATATAGATAGATCTTTTCTGTCCATTGGATCGCCTTATCTAACTCTCAACTTCCACATCATAAGTTGGATTAGCATTGGATTGGTAGATGAATTAGCAGATGGATTAGTGATGTTCACAATCGCCCCCTAACCGCGCACACGATACATGTTGCCACAAAGTCCACGACACATAACTGCTCCTGACCATCCTTGCCGCCAATCACCCTATGCTCCCTAACCTGTTGATTCACTTACCATGCGCCACTGCTGCCGCCATCATCTGCAAAACCCACTTATGTGCACTAGACTGCTACCTACCACACACCCTACATCACCGCCATTCCACACTCGCAACCGCCACCGCCGCCAACCACCCTAGCCTAAGGTTTGTAATTTAGGAACAAAATTTCTAAAATTTTTGTTTTTTTGGTGGGTCCCGATAGCAATTAATCTTAGATCAAATATTTTGGTAAAAAGTCAAACTCAGTCAAAATCCCCTTCTTATCCCTTTCCATCTTGTGTTTCCCTTTCTATTCACAAATCTCGATTCCATTTTCCCCAACAAATATGTGATTGGGTGGGTGGAACATCAACCAGCAACTCTAGAGCAACTCCGGTGACGTTCCTTCCTAGTGGCTTTCTTGATGAGTGGCAGCGTCCCAATTTGCTACAGTGGTGCCTTGCACTGTCCCTCTGCAACATGGCAGCACAGATGAAGGGATTAGAGCGAGGTCCTTATCTCTCCTTGGCGACCTCCACAGTGGTGACTTACCTAGCGAAGTGTCTAGTAGACGTGGTGGCAGCATTCCTTCTTCTCGAATGGTATGGTTTGGTTTGGTTTAGCATCCATCCCCTTTGTCTTGTCTAGCAGAAAGATGGTGGTGTCATGCTAAGTTTGGAGCAAATTTGCTAAATATTTTGTCAAAATTTAAATTTTGTTTGAATTTTTGGTTCAAAATTTCTGAAAAAAAATTTTATGCAAAATATTGGAATTTCAATACCCCTAATAGATTTGGTCATATCGAGATTGTAAACCTTGCCCTAGCCTGCTATCTATTGCTCACGCTGTCGCCACCACACCGTAGCACCCTATCACATACAGTAGGCCATCGCCTACTCTGCATCCTAAGCCACCAGTGGCAATGGAATCAATCCCATGCACCCTTGTGAAAAACTCAATCTAGCTCCACTTCTTCCCTCCTATGCTTCCACCCCCAACTCAACTCCTTCTCTGCTGTGTTTAGTGCTGCCATCCTCCCCTCCATCTTCTTTGATCCAGCCAGATGCTAGAACAAGAATTACAAGGTTTTGATTTTCTGCCTCCTTTTGTGTGGCATGTAGTTTCTTTCCCTTTCATCTCCTGCACACCGGGTCGTCACCCCATCATTGTTGCCAACAATCCATGCGCCTCCACCGATGCAACAGACGCCCTCCAACAATAGGACATGTGCCCTCAAACAACATGGCTGACAACCTCGACCATTGACACGGTCACCCTCGAACGACACAGCAAGTGTATCTGCTTTGTAGCTTAATCTATTTTCTTTATGAATCAATTCACAGATACTGAGAGCTTAGGTGAACCCATTGGCTACCTAGACCTAGGCAATATATGCTAGCCCCAACATGTTATAAATATAAAAGAAGGCTCTAATGAGCTTGAGGACAAGATTGTGGAAGAGAGGGAAGCCTATAAAAAGGAGCTTCACAATTCCAAGAGGATGGACGTGACAAGCAATGTCGAACGAGCAATGCTTTCTTTTCAAGAAAAAAGATACATAAAGACCACATAAAACTTTGAGTAAGTTTGATTGATCTTGGTCTATATCTTAAGTTTTCTACTAAATATTGCAAACTTAATAATTGGACACTCCTAACATAACTGCCTATTTATGTATCAACCATTTTATTTGTTAATTTATTCGAAACATGGCACAATTACAGTTCTCGACTTGCTCGATTACAAGCACAATAAACTCGGTATTTTACAGTTGTAAGCAACAAAAATCCTTATCCATGGATAATTATTATGGACTCTTATTTCTCCATTGATAATACTAACTTAATTTAATTGTTCAAATAGTGCCCAAAGGCACTACAAAACAAATGGCAGAAAACATTAATTATCAAGTGAGGAGATGCCAGTAATATACAACACATATGCAAGCACATATACATGTGTGTCAATGTGTGTGTGTGTATATATATATAACTAATTTACATTCTTTTTATGTGTTTTTACAAAGTGCCAAAAGCAAGCCTTAGGTGCTATCCTCTATGGATACTACATGACATGTCAAGTACCTTAGGGTTAACCCCTGAGGAGGTAAGTCTATCATTTCAATTTTCACCATCTAACATTAATTATCGTTAATTGTTTATAGGATGTAAGTAATAACAAATATTTTTTTCTTGGGCTCTTGATGCAGTTGCCTAGTATCAAAAATGACATATAGTAAAAGCATTCAAAACATATAGTGAGACATGTAGTTCATCCACCACGACTGTTCTTGTAAACTTGACTGCGATGGGCACTTTGTGGCAAAAAAATACAAACCTCATTAGGCCTGGACTCATTTTATTTTATAACACTTCTTTCTGCATTGATGGTAAACATTAATTATTGAAAATATTTGCATGCTTTCGTTGCCCTGTATGTTAATTTGTAAATATAACTAATAAATAATTTATAGTAGACTTTGTATATTATTTCACACTCATATCCCTCTAGTAGGGAAAGGGAATATAGCCTAGCGGTTTAGTGCTCAAGTAGCACCATTAGGTCCATGGTTTGACTTTATCACAGGAGCAAATTTTAGGGCTTGTTAAGAAACATCACTCATTGGCCTCTTGTAAAAACATGGGTTAAGAATCAACTTATGGAGAGCGGGTCCTTTTGTAGGGTGCAGGGGCTCAAAGCATGAGTTAAGGACCTATACATAGAAGGTGAGTCTATGTGTGGAGGGCTAGTGTTCATAACCTTTCTCGGCCGGTTTGGTTGAGTTTTCTTCTTCTTGATGAAGAGCCGTGGGGTGTCCTTCCCCCGCCGATCAAGTTGTTTTTATATTCCTCTAGTAGATGTAGCTATATATATAACTATCATGTTTTAATTAATTGTTTGTCCACCACAAATTGCAATATTCAAAATTGGACATAAACACTTTTGGCAAAAAGTATTTGAAATTCATACGAATATTACCCTAGGTTGGCAGATTCCATATATGGCACCCGTGAAAAGCATCTTCATAGGTGGACCTAGCCTCATGAGAAGATCCATTTCCTAGGCAACAGGGTTTCACACACAAGCTTGCTCTATAGGACATAAGAGGGGGACCAGTGACACAGATCGATGCTTGCACGAAGGCATGAAGCTGTTGCCAAAGTGCTGTCACCAACGATGTGGACAACGTCAAGTGGGGTGCATGTGAGGCAGAGTGGATCGGGTGCACGAGACAAGCTCCCAAGTATTTGCTAAGGGTTCACAAAAGCTCTAGAGAAGAGAGAGAAAAGAAACTCCCCCTCTATTTGGCCCTCTTCCCCTCTGCCTCCAACAGCTCACCGGCCATCGATAAGGGAATGGGGCCCGCTTCCACCCCCGCCCAAGTAGTTTTAGCTTCGTCTTAGTTGAGTTATTCGTGTGCCTTTCTTTTGAAGTTTTTCGTCTCGGTATGGAGTCCTTGATCTCAATAGCAGGTCAACGCAAGCTCTTACTAGTGTTCTTGAATCTTCTCTAGCTTCACCTCTAGATGTCGAAGGTGTCATGGGAGCTTAGGTTTGCCTAAATAATGTCATCTCCCTTCTGCTTTTCTCAGATCTTGTCTTCCTCTTCTCTCTCTCATTGGTGGTGTTGGTGGAGGTGTTGGCTTGTTGGCCAACACCAGAGGCAGTGGCATGGTGGATTCTGTGCTGGTGCTGTGACGTGTGGACATGCTTGTCAAGAGCTCCCTCGTGCTGCAATCTGCCTTGTGGGCTAGTGCCATCATTTGTGATCGAGCAAGCTTCAAAGCTACTAGATCGATTGGACCTGGAAAGGATGGATTGAGGGAAGCAACTTTGCCATCCAGCTCTATTAATGCCTACGGTACTCTAGATTTTGAGTGCAAACTTCCAGTTCCTTCAATCACAGCAATGATCATGTTGAGGTTGTTTGTTTAGGGTGAGCACCAACTGCCTATACAACTTTGGTCGGTAGGATTAAAGTTAGTGTTCCTCATATTTAACGAAGATCTCCATGGCAATCTTTGTTAGAGTCTGGTGAAGCAACCAACAAATCTACAACCCAACAACAAACCTCGTCAAGTGCTAAGTCTGTGGAGGCAACCAGAGGGATCATTGGCAAATCAAACGATGAGCACATCTGAAGAGGTCATTGGATGTAGTCATCGTGGCATTGACACGTGCTCAAGTGGCCATTGGATGTAGTCGTCGTGGCCTTGCCACAAGTCCCTGATAATTTAATCCTACACCGCTCATTAGTTCAATCCAGGAGTCTGTGTTCTTAATTAAGCTTTTGCCGTCTTTCTATAGGATGGTTTTCTCCTTCTAGCGATTTATGTACTGTTTGAACAATTGTACAAGGTTGTGTACTGAGCAATTTCATTTCTCCCTTTATGTAATATGTTCTTAGTTTTAATGTAATTATGAGTCTTAAAAAATGACGAGCACCTGAGCATCTTGAGGGAGACGAGCCCTCTTATTTGCAGTTACTTTTATCGGATTATTACAATAAATTATTACAATCAATAAAGATATAGTACTTGACTAGATGTAGAGCATCCGAACAGTCAAAAAAAATGGGACAGACATGAAACATTGGTTCATGTAACGTGAAATAAAATTAAGTTACTGAAACATTTATTGAAAATAGCCAAGGGACAAGAAATACTATCAAAATCGAAGGTGAAAGATTGAGTCCTAGATATTAAAACATCACAAAAATATTTGTTGAAATATTCAAAGAACAGCATGTGCAACATTTGTAATCAGCAAATGAAACATTAGGAGAATAGTTATTGAAATATTTTACTCTTACATGTGAAACATCAAATTTTGTCAGTTGAAAACAATAAAAAAAATCCAGTTGATTTAGTAGCCAAACTCTCCTCTCTTCTTTCTTGGTGCACCCCACATCCACAATTGCACTGGCAACGGTTTTAGGAGGGCGGCAGAGAAAGCACTGTGAGCTATTGGGTTAGGAGTCCTAGGGAAGGTGACAATGTTGGGAGTAGTAGCGCATGGGTTGTATCTGCCCTGGGTGCTCTCCTGCTTGTGCCACCACTCGGTCGTGGCTCGTCACACTGTCACCATTCATGCTTGTTGCTGCCTCTGACTGTTCTTGCTCCCTTGGCGAGGACATCGACAAGGGCAGCGGCAGGCGTATAAGTCAGTCACCTCCCTGTCCCATGCCTGACCGATGATGCCGACGTAGATCTAGCATTCATGCGAAGGAGCCAAGGTTGCGACAGTGCGTAGGGAGAGGGAGAGATCCAGAGTGGAGAGGGAAGAGTGACAGATGGAGTGAAGAGAGGAGATGGAGGTCGACCGAATATTTCCTTGTGCCTCTAGTTGGACCATACTTTCATTAGCTGATGAAATCATTATATCTTAGTGTTACGTAGCGGTTTATATGTATCAATATAAGATGAACTCAAAAATACGAGAAAAATATATATGCTTATAAAATGGTGTAGGTCATGGGGTATCTTGAATAGACATACTTCATCCTATCCTTGCTAAGTACTGCCTCCGTTCCAAATAATATATATGGACTATGTATCGTATTTTAGGATAGAGATAGATGCTATGTAGTAACAAATAAGCAATTGTTTCATAATTGATTTGTAAATGTTTTTATGTCGATGGACAATTAATTTAGTCGTAATTTGGATCTTAATAGCACAGTTACTTAACCTCGGCCATATGACGCGCAGGGACTCATCTATACGCAGTAGGACTTATACATACAAATTTTCGTTGCCAGCATTCCTACTGCAAAAATTTGTCCAAGTGAAGAAATCACAAGCACGCAACCACAGGTTAATTTTGCTATGGATTATTATTTATTTTTCCGCATGGCGTTCTGATTATATATACATGATCTCTCTAACGCCAGTTCAGAGTGACTACAGGAACATAGAGAGGACGGAGTAAAAGTGAAAAGGTAATTAAGGACACGTGCGGCCCTTGGCTTTGCTGCAGCAAGCTTTGATGCATTCCAACTTTGTCGGAAAGCAGCCAATTTCTCGATGGAATGGATTGCAGCAGTACTGTCCTAAATCATTTACATCGCATGGCGTCACCGTAATCTTGCTGATGTCCAAGTCGTTGGCGCTTACACCTGCAGAGGACAAAAAAAGAGTGAAATGTTATATAATCCATATTGTTAATTTGGTGCTAAACATTAAACATCTGTTGGATTTAAATCAACACATTATTTGATGTATATTCTCTGCGTGTAAAGAATATTGTTGAATCCAAGAATTGTACACCAACAAGTTTTAACGAAACAAAACCATTCATCGTATCAGAAATATTATTTTAATTCTCTTCATCACAGAAAGAAGGAAAAACATGACTAATTAACTCGACCGCTTGCCCCCATGCAAATATGCCACAACTTACCGTGTGCAAGGATGGCTAAGGATCCAACGAGAGCCAGAAAAACAAGGAAGGCTTTGCGTCCGTCCATATCGAAAAGTTCTTGGTGTATGGATGTACCTACTACCTCCTGTAAATTATGTAATGTCTGGCTAGCGTACATATCCCCTGTGATTCATCCGATATATAAAGCAAAGTCAATGAGCTATATTTAGAGCCAAGTTATGGCTGAGCTATATTTAGAGCCAAGTAATGGCTCCAGGAGGTGAATTAAGTGCCTAGCTGCAGTAACGCTCCGCCTGGTAGGATACTAAATACTACGTTATCCACTTATCCTACGGGAATATATTCTAGGAAACATTAATTTATGGATAGCCTGAGCCAACAAAAGATTACCAATGGGTATTAAATAGGTTTTATCTTCGAGACAAGTAGTACATATTGTCAAATACTAATATGTAAACCTATCCTAACATATCTTTTCCATTATTTGCATTATGCTTTATTTGATAATTGCCAAAATCAGAATCGATTAGGAAGGAGTCTTTATTTTTGTTTTTATTGAATATATCAAAGTTCAAACCTAATGAATAAAAATATATATTTGGGAAAGCATCAGAGATATACTATACTGGTGTGTATGACTCTACCCAGTCAAATTTAAATCCTAATGGCTCCACATATGCATATGTGATTTTATTACAAATTTAATTATTGAGCCCACAAATATTCCAAACAAACACATAAATGTGTTGGAGATTTGGTGTTGGCTTCTTTCTTTGATGTATTCATTAGTGTGCGTGTGTGGTGTGGGTATATATATAATGGAGTGCGTTGCGTATACATGTCATTGAAAATAATAAAAATATTTTTTTGATGAAAGTTCTATTTCTTCAATAAAGCGTTTTTTTAACAACACGGATATAAAAGACTGAATTTATTTTTGATGTGTCTTACAATTCAGGTCAAGCTTATTTTTAAGTGGGTGCAGAAAGAAAGTTTCTGAATGTGTTTTATTCTTGTTGGAAAATGAAAAACTATCCACCTAACACAATTAAAAAAACAATTAGCCGAATGCCCAAATCCAAAAAAAGCTGTTGGACCAAACAGGCTACAGTGCCATTGTCAACAATGTTTCATTGGTGCTGAGGTAGAAATAAATTCTTAGAGTATGTTTTTCAAGAGTTTATTTATGAAATAAGTTTTTGAAAGGAGATAAATTGTAAAAATCGAGCAAAATAGACAGAAATTCCTAAAGTTATCAATTATCCACTATAAAAATCACACTTAACCGCCGGCTTGAAAATAATCACTTCCCGTGCATATATGTGAATTGCTGAAGAATCGGTCATCCTTTATCAGCGTATTCCACAATTTTATTCCATATATATATATATTCGTAATTAAACAATGACAAATATAACGCTAGGCGGCCTGTACATATATAATATAGACAAGAGGAGCACAGCATCCGCATCCAGTAGTCACTAGTCAGTAGTATTTTCTCCAAGATTTTGCAAAGAGCATAATGGCGAGCTTCGTGAAACATGGCGGCCATGCACTAGTTCTTATGTTGGCCCTTCTTGGATTCTTTGCAACTCAGAGTAAGCAATATATATCCTCTTTTTTTTTTCTATTCGCAGTTTTGGAAACGAATGTATCAGTTGTTTGTTCACAGCTAGTTTGTAGGTAGTGCCCGTCTTTTTTCTTTTCCTATTTTTTTATGCGTGCTCCTACATCTGAGCTGTACCTAACCACATAATCTAACCATGCAATGACATAATGATATATAGAAAATTTACTGGTGCATCGTGGTGCCCGGGCCTATATCCCAATTTAAATTAGTACGGAAAATTTTGAAATTTTTTGGATATGACCATTAACTTGTTTACTAACTAGTTCAAACGAGTTTAAACTGAATTTGAACTTGTGTATGCCTTTTTTTTTGTTAAACTTTGATGTATGTGTGTGTTTCATTTTTTACATAATAATTTCTTTCTTTACAGGCCTAGGGCATGGGCCAGACATATTTCCATGCGAAAGACAAATCATACGACCATGTAAACCTAAGTGTTACTGCTGCAACGATGGCAAATGCTTCGCGACAGACAGATTGCAGACTATACTGCCATAACTCAGCCTCTCCAGCCTCCTATCAGCTTGGAAAACCGATATGAACCGTCTACGGACGATGTAAAATTTAAGCCAAGTCACTGCTAAATAACTTGGAATCCTTGTGAGAAACCTCCCTAGTAATAATGTGTTATATATATGGGCTGTTCTGAACTCCTGGTTTGTGTTTGAAGTTTTATTGAGTCGTTTTAACCTTTCAATTGACCGATCTAGACTATTTGTGACTTGTGATCATATTTAAACAAGACTAATCTTCACTCGTGGACTTGCCCCATGAATCATACAAATGAATGTGATAAATCACTTGTTTATAATTGACAGATAAACCATAATTATGATCTCAATATTTACCCTATCGAGTTTATCTCGATCCGTAATATACCAATTTTGTTAATTGTTTCTACTGCATCCTATTGTGGGCACCTTACTCTAGGTATCTAAAAGATATTAGTTTAGTGCCCTTCCACAACATAGAAATCTGGGTATAGATGCTTCAAGGTTTTTACTTTTTAGTTATTCTTTTATACAATATCTAAACCAATGTCACGGAGTACAGACAATCGACGAACTCAGTCGTATATTAACAGTTGATAAAGACAAACTCCAAAATTGATAAATGAGCAAACTCGGTGTAGTTTAGGGTATAAAAAAAACTAGGAATCTGTTGTGTATCCTATTAATTTTCTGTATTGCATACGAGTGTCCACTGGCACAAAACATCATATGCATAATAATCTCATAGATACCAGTTCACTTAAAACTAAAACCTATGAGGAGTTTTCTGTACAAACGAGCTTTTTTAATATAATCAAATTAAAATTGGCATCTATCACCAGACATCGGTTTATAATAAAAACCAACATCAATAGTCTTATAAAAAACGAGTGTTTATATATGAGTCATCAGATATGTAATCATTAGTATTAATTTTTTATAAAGAAATACTTTCACCGATGCATCGAGCTGAGCGGCTCAGGTATATCGTGAAGCTGTGGAGGCCACCAAAGAAAATATCTCATCTCTCTCATTTTTTTACTCTTGATCCCTCTCCACCTTTTGTTCTCCCCTAGACTCTCTCACTTCTCTCCCCTTTGCTCGCCCTCGCTCTTGCTTTTCCCATCCCCTCCCACCTTGCTTTCTAGGACTGGCCTCCTCTACCTCAATGACGATCTCCTCCTCCTCTCCTTGGACAGCCTCCTCCCTCTCAACGGCAGGTGGATAGATCCAAAGCTAGAGTAGCGACGAGGCAGTGGTGGCGCCATGGATATCCACTAGGGCGACAATGTGGGCATCTTTTTGGTGATGGCGACAACACAGGGGCAATGTGACAACATTGTTTAGAGCTGAATGATCGCCCTTTCCTATCACCTAGAGCCTAGGGAGTGCTAGATGTAGCCACCATGAGCTCAGGGTAACTAGATTTGACCGGTATGGCCCACTCGACAGTGGCAGCTCCATCCCTCTCCCTTGGTGTGGTGGCATGTGCCTCCCTCAACCCTAGTGAAGCGGTGGCTCTGAGCAAGAGCAGGGATGACAACGACCTTGAGCATAGTGTCATCAAGAGGGAGAGCCATCTCCATCTTTTTCTCCTCAGCGGCAACGACATATGGCAGTCCTATTTGGACGATGGAGAAGTGCCATGGCCTTGGCCTCACCCCTAGGTACCTCGTCGTGTTTCCCTTCTCTTTTCATGCTGCTGCTGCCTATCCCTTTAACAACGAGAAGAAATACAAGTAGAAGTTTGTCATACTGGATTTGTGATGCAGTTCATTTATTATTTTTATTTGTGATTTAATTGTGACTTAAGAATGTATAGCAGTTCGTTTTTTATTGAATTTGTGGTACAGATGTGACTAGCATGTATGGAAGTTTCGTTTGTTTGATTTATGATTCAGATTTGACTTCGCATGTATATGTTCTGATATGTGATAATGTGAGTATGATTCTGGTATTTAGTTTTTGTAATCGTCTAGCTTCAAGAGCCAGCTGACGGTTCCAAATCTAGTAGTGATGGGTCCTTTAAACCGGCACTAATTTGCACTAGTGGTGCGATAGCCAGGAAAACAAGAGAGAGAGAGGGAAGGTAACACTGTCATCTTGCAAACTAATGGATTTATCATCAATTCATCATCTATAAATATTTATAAATTAACTAACAATCTAATTTTCGGACTGAATTCACGAAAATTCAACATGTTCTGTATGTATATAATGTACCTTGACAGTTGACACCTTGAAGAGTTCAAGGTTCAGGTTTCACCGCGCAGATTTCAGACTTCAGAGTTCACTAGGGATTCAGGGGCACACTACGGCCTGCCATGCCTGAGCCGGACACCACTACGGCCGGCTTGCCGCTAGCTGCCTTGGTGCCGACCTACCGGCTGCCGCTGTGCCGTCCGGGTCTGTCGTGGCCCGCGGTGATGACAGGTCGACAGGACTAAGAGGATGCTTTCGCAGGAGCTATCCTAGGAAACCAAGTGAGCTATTATTCTACAAACTTAAAAATATATTTATTTAATTTTTTTAAAAAAATTATATATAATCTTTTTACAAAACATGTATGAAGCGTGCTAACAAAAAAATAAAAAAAAGTTGTTAAATCCTACACTTCCGATCTAAGGCTTAAGGGTATATACCATGGTAATTAATAGAGCTCTTAGAGGAATATTTGATTATACAAAAGAAAGACTACTTAATAATAACTCTTAGCATGTATAAAATAAAATTTTGTCTGTATTAGGATAAAAAAAGAAAAGAATATTAATAAAAAATGTTTTTAAATTAATGACTAGAGTATTTGTTATTAAAACTATAATAAAAATATAGTCTCTACATTATAAAAACGTGTATTGTCTAAGAAGCTATCCTAGGGTCTACATGCTCTAAGGAGTCAGACGAGGATCGATGGTGCTGATGGGTTCGGTGGCACCAGCAGGCAGCGACTGGATTGAATTCAAATCGTCGCTCGTACTCAGTCCCAGTGCCAGGCAGTACCGCGGTAGCCCGCAGCCGCTCCACTCCTAAGGCATACCGGGCTCCCGTCCTAGCCCAGAGCCGGGCCTGAGGACGCGCTGTACGTGCCGTGTTTAGACGGTAGTAGCGCATCCTCGATCCCACGCCAGGATTCCATCGCATGCCACAACTTCCTCCCATGCGTCGCTCGTGTTTTTTTTTTTTTTGACCCCGCAAGCCCGGATGGGCTTTGTGCTATTGCTCGGCCGCTCTCTCATGTAGTTTGTGTATCGGGTGGGCCAAGGTGCTGCAAGGAAAAAATCTGACAATTTGACATATGAAACTTTAGTGATATTTTTATGATATTATCGTGAAGCATGAACGATATTTTAATGAAACCACCGTAAAAATTTCGTAATACTAGAAATTGGGCCTGACACTGCCTATTTTATTGCCACTGGATACTGTTAATCTTGAAATGTATAAATGTTGTAGTTTTTTTTTACAAAATTCTTATAACATATTTTACATTCAATGAAACCCCGTAATAGAATTTTAATTCTCAAAAGGTTAAGCAATCAAATCAAATTAACAAATAAGATAATAATATCCGTGTACTATCTAATTTTAGCAAATGGTTGATAAGTGATATCAATGTATTATAAAAATAAGAATAAAAATATGTTTTCCAAAAAAGTGCTTGTGACTTTTATAAAAAAATTATACGTGTAAGCCTTTATAATTCATAATAAAATAAATGAAAGTGGAAATTTTAACTTTTTTCTACCTTCCTGTGGCAGCTTTTTTGTTTTTGTACGTAAAAACTTTAGGCTTACCAGTATGTTTTTTAAGGTTGTTAACATGTACTAAAATTTAGGAGGCTTAAATGTAACAAATACTATTTTTTTGGAAGATGTAGTTGAATAAATTTGGAAGATGTATCATAATAGAATTTCTTTTGCATGTAAGGCTTCTGAATTATTAGGAACGAAATTCATCATTTTACATGAAATCTGGAAATTCACTTTTAAGCGTCGTAATGTACAATTTTCAGTAACCAAAAATCTAAAATAATTTCAATTTTATAGAATTGTTCATCTATAAATATTTGAGACTGCCAAACAAATACGGAGATCTACGGTGGCAAAATTATTTTTTTTACGATACTATCGTGAAACATGAACAATATTTTAATAATGCCACCCTAAAAATTTTGTGATCCTATCATGAATTAGCATACCCACCTTTAAGCTTGTCCCTCAAAGTGTAATTAGTTTGTTCCTCGCTAATTATATTTAGTGATAACCACATCGCACTAATTATTTGTAGCAATTGGATGATCTTAATTATAAAACCACATCACTCAAATTGTATCCCATCTTCCTCTTTTGTTTTCTTATAAAAATAGATCATCTTAGTTATTTATAGTTATAACCTTTGGATGATCTAACTTCTCTCCCATGTCAAGAAACAAAACATTTTACATAATTGATCAAAGATGCAAACTGCACAAAACAACTCATATCTTCTTACTATCAAGCAAATTATCTAACACTTAACACCTAACACCTAATTGCATCGGGACCAATACTTTAGAAATATTAATATTGTGGTAGAAATACTTATATTTTAAAATAGATAGAGTATTTATTTATTGATTGAATAATTTCAAAGTTCAATTAATAAATAAATAATTTATATTTGACATATATTTGTTTTTTACCGTTTTATCTCTAAGCCATCGCTCATGTTCGTCCCAACTCCCAATCAAATGTCATTTCCTTCCACGGCTAACCCATACTTTTTAAAGATTCATGTACTTTATTTAATATAATGAGTTTAGATGCATGGTGCGTGAGGGAGCACGATAACTAGGAGTACATCTAGTTTGCAGAAAAGCCCTAAAAGTCAGACAAATTAACCATACATAGTAAAATTTGCAAAAAAGAACTTAAAAGAAAAAACAATTGGTCCTTTGTCTACTTCTTCCATAGGACAAGCAATTGAGCTCGTGTCAATGACTATGGAGAGGATGATAGAATGACAAGCTGCAAAGCTGCAAAGGATAGAGCCAATGAGTGTACCTAATTGGGGCCTCTCCAATAGAGGTCAAAACTACCTTAACCAAATAAATAAACCATAGCTATCGCTGGTAAAGAAAAGGTAAAGGCTACAACAAGATTTACCTACTATGGGACAAGCCAAATCACCCCCAAACTCCATTCTCCCATAGGCAACCATCCTCCACCATAAACAGTAGATCTAGGGAGAAGAAAATAGCGTTTGCTTAGAAGTCGTCTGAGAGAGAGAAATAAAAGACCTAACCACAACTAGCTCATACTTTCCCTCTCCTTTTCCTCCTAAATCTATACTAGAGGTGAGGGACCCATCTATCTCATCCATATTTAGTATGTTTTTCTATGGTTTTTAATTATGTTTTTAAGTATCGGGTTTGATATCCACGATGTTGATGGAGTAAGCCTTGTTTACGGTTTGTTTTTTTTACCTCTTTGGTAATGAATTAGTTTTTAGCACCCTGAAAAGATTGTAACCATATCAACTGTATCATGCGGTATCAAAAGTACCTGTTTTAATACCTCTCGATGAAATCAATAATACACTGTTAAAGCCTAATGAACACAATAAGCGATAACTTTTGACATGTGAAAATTGTCCAAATTATGTGGCTACGTTACCTATGGTTAAGGAGAATTTTCTCTTTTTGTTATATATAACAGGTTTTTACACTGAAATTTTTAGGGTGTCATGTGAGGAAAAGTGAAGGCAGAATGGTTGGACGGAATGTTTCTTCAGAAGTTTTGAATCTATCGAAAGTATTGTTGGCTGGTTAACAACGTTCCGTTTTTAGCTAGAGAGCCAATTAACAATTTTATTAATCCATATCAAGATAAGACTAGGTGAGAGATGAATTAATTAGAACGAAAACGCAAAATGTTGCGATTTCCTGATCAGATTACTTATTGTTTCAAAAAAAACGATCACTGATTTTTTGACACGACCTTCTTATTACGCATCAGTTACGGCTAGAGGGAAGGAGGGAGGGGCAATGTCCTTGGTGCAGTCAGTGTTCCTCCAGTCTTTCCAGCACTCTCTTATTTACTGTGCTCTGTCCGGATATCAACCATTTCCAGGGAAGCAGCAGTACTGCCCTCCACTTGACTGTGAGCACAGATTCACCGTGGACTGGCCACCATCCATGTCATTGGTGCTTTCAGCTGCCCAGGAAGAAAATAAAAGGTGCAGTAAGATTTTACTCTCCGTTCATGGTGCAAAACAATCACCATGATTCAAACTAAAATAACTTTTGATGTATACATGCAGATATATTGACTTAAATTGTGACAGAATGGCGAAGGATCCGAGGAGAGCCAGGATAAGAGGAAACACTTGGTGCCCTGCCATTGCAAATGATGCAATCTACGTATGACCTCTGTTACGTTTCAAAGGGAATCTGTGGACTCTATGCATGGTACATATCCTCTCAGATCCTTGTGCTTCCTAAGATATATAAAGCAAAGATGATTGTCTATATTTATCATCTATTAATGGCGTCCAGGAGGTAGTTATATTCTTCCAAACACTGATCATAATGTTTAATTTTACAGCTAAGCTCTCGCTGGTACGTTACTGAAGAGTCTAAATTTGGTCATTCTGTTTTACCACACAGGCATTCATTAGAACCGTCCTGAAAAAAGAAAACAAGCGTCCTTTCCAATATCATATCTGCCTAAAAACGTTGGTTTTCTGCTCTTGTTAGGGTGTCCATCTGCATTAAGGATCATGAGAGGACCTGGTTAGAGCAATGGCTAAAAAAATAAAAAAAAGAGAGAAAAAGAAAAGCAAAAAGAAGGATATGAGACAAATCCCCCATGCTCGAGAAAAAAGGTATGAGAAGAAGGGTTGCTTCCCATCTTACTCCATGATTGCATGTGGCTTGTGCGTTCTCACCTCGCCTCTCTGTACTTAAAAGGACTGGCTAACGAGGAGACATCGCCGCATGGCTCGGAGGGAGTAGCGGCTGGAATATGCTTGCACCATGCATGTATTGATGGTGTAATTATCTCAGCATGCATCGAAGCGACACAAAACTGCATTCGCATGGGCATTCCCAGGAAAAGAGGAGATGAGGCAGCCACGCGCCTTGTTCCGTGGGACTGCATGAAAATTTTTGTACGCCTTGTTGAGTGGGACGGAGGGACTATAAGATCGAGCTATGTTAGGTGGACGGGCAATTAAAAAGGAGGCAATTAATGATCGTCTCTTGATAATCCCACTATAAAACACAATTTCTGAAGGTGAACCTACGGTTAGGGACAACTAAAAAGGAGGCAATTAGTTATCGTGTCTTGGTAATCCCATTATAAAACAATCTCTGAAGGTGAACCGCTAGCTTGGGTAGCACTACTCTAAAGCAGGAAGCACATGGCACTTGATAGCCAGGTAGAAGAGCAAATCTGAGCCGTCTAACTTCCATCCGATGGCTACACTCATTTGAGATGACGTGGCGCAACGTGAGAAGAGAAAATTAGCACTAATTGCAGTGCAGTTAGTGGGGGATCAAAGGTTTATCCCTGCGCTTTCTACGGAATGAATGGATAAATGTATATTAAATACTATAGAAATAATAAATAGATATATGTTAAAAATATTGTGAAAATAAGGTGGAGGACAATGATTTGACATGTTTACTAGTAGGCGATGATGTGGCATATTTGTATGTTAATTTTTAGTGGGTGATGATGTGCTATATTTATATGTTGATATTTAAGAACTAAGGTGTAGATAGAATATAGACAGTAAATATTTACTGAAGTCCATGAAATCTGTTGGTCTGCATTAACTAATAAAATATATTGTCTTTGTTCAAAAAAATGATGAATAAGAAAAAATACAGTATAGAAGAAAAACAAATTATTAGTAGGATTTTATTGTTCTTTAGTGCACTAAGATTCTTTTATATGGTAGAATATTGTAGCAATTAGGTCATAGGATTTTAATGTTGTTTAGTACACTTTTGTTGATTTATGACCAAGGTAGAGTCTCGTATAGCCACTTAGTCGATTATCCTTTTATAATAGTTAAGATGATAAAGGCTCTAACAATCAATACACAAAAAAATCTTCTATTACATTTCTTTATTTTTACTATCTTTATGCAGCAAAAATCTGTATTATAAGTGCTAAGAGTCGATATTTAGCCGTTGTTTACCTCTCTCTCTCTTTCATCTCTCTTTTATATTAGTAAATTTACCTTGCTAAGAACGTTATGAGCCCACTATTAATTACTGTACACATCCTAATGTATAAAGTCTAAGAACCCACGATTTTGTGGACAAAATCATAAAGTCGTACTTGCACTTTCTCTGTTCGGCACATAATAATCGAATCCCGGAGATCTGCAAGATTGCATAAATTTAAGCTACAAAATCGTCGGCTCCAAGTATTTCTCTGCAAAATGCCCAATTCAGGGCCGAATTCTGATATCAGTCTTGTTCATCTTCATGGTATAATTGGGCCGCACCAAATCCTTTAACAGATGAGAATAGTAATCCGGCCCGTTTCCAGAACTAATTTGATCATGAGTTACGTGGTGTTCAAACCAGTATACACAAAAAATCACTAGCTTATAATTATTTAAGTTTGGAATGTTATAAAATTAAAATTAATATTTTAAAGGAACTTTTATATAAAAAAATTTCACGTGAAACAGTTTAACAGTTAAAAAAATGTGCTAACAGAAATCAAGAAAAAAAATCTTCATCTTAATCAAAAGGCCTTAGGCTCCGTTCGTCTTAGCCTAAGATAAAGATTTTTCAGCACACATATAAAACAAGATAAACCGAACTAATGATTAATTGAGTTTTAATTTTTACAGACTTAAAAAAATAGATTTATTTAATATTTTAAAACAAATTCTATATAGAAAGACAATGATTAGCAATTTAGAAAACGTGCAAACTGAGTAAAATCTGCATGGGCCACGTTTATCGAGCCCAGTCGATCAGGTCGGCCTGCTAGCGGCACATGTGCGAGGTTCCGTGGTGATGCAGATACCCTATACATGCATATACGACATTTGGCGGTTCTATTCCCTAATTATTGATTCGAATGGTAATTTCTATCCCTAAGTAGTGGAACTGTACGTTCTTCTTGCTGTCCATGTGGACGTGCCATCAAATTCAAAGGAGTGCATCAATCATCAGTGATCGATCCTTTCTTGCTTGCATCTCCAGGCATCAGCTGCGGCCAACATTGGTACGTACGTTCTGTAGAAGATATTGATTCCTATAGTATGTCGATGTCTCAATGTCTGTGTCACGCATGTCTTCTCTCAGAAAACAGGTCTCTGCCAAACTGCCTAACCATAAATCAGTCTAGTCATCGTCTCCTATCCATCCCGAGCGTTTATATATATCGGTGTAGGTGTGGATGTCCAGTTCAGTCGACCACACCTCATCCAGGTAGATAAAGGAAATAATAATGGCATCCAAAGTGGTCGTAGCAGTCGCCGCTCTGGTTCTGCTCGTGGCTGTGGCCGGCGGCGAGCTCGGCCACGCCGTGCCGCTCAAGCGCGGCCATGGTCTCGGCTGGATGAACGGCGTCAAGGGTGGGTCGCCTTCCGGCATGCAGCCATCGGCTACTACGGCTCGTCGTGCTAGACTCGGTAATTAACACACTTGATCTCCTGCAATTTAATTGGCCATGTTAAGGACTCAACTAGCTAACCCCATGTCGTTATATTCTCCCATTCATTTCACTGAGTTCGAACTTTGAAATGACAATGGAAATACGGAATGTCTCGCAACAAGGACAACACCATACAGATCGAATGAGTAAACCAAGGGCTGACTTTTTACCGTAGTCTCTACTGGTGGTATTGAGGATCGTCCGTAAATGATCTCCTAAATTTATAATTTAAGTTGTTGTTTGTTCTTAGGAGAGGATCACGAAGGCCAATACTCCACTGGGGAAGAAGCCAAATCGGTCATAACCGGGCCTTCTATCTTGCGGGTTAATCGCCCATCACCGCCCTGAATACGGCCGGGGGTGCTGCCACGTCACGCCGGATGCACATATGTCGAATGCTGTCACCTCTCACACGCTGTCATGCCAAAGTGCATCCAGGTCGATCGAATGTCAGAGATGGCTAGATTAATTAACTAGTAATTATCAAGCAATGGTACTTGCGCGTGTTGCTTTAAGCTGTTGAAACCTCGTCTAACAAGAGAGCAGTTTGCTATATATGTAAGAAGATGATCGCGAAAACTTTCGTGGTTTCGTTCTGTTCTTGGAAACTCTCATGCTGTTAAGAAAAGCTGTCGGTGCAAATAACTTAAAACGCAGGGATTCTCAGATTATTTATCTACAAAATATTGTGCGGTACAAATTAAGATACAATGACAGCAGTTAGACGCAATACTTTGAACTCTCTATATAAATACTTGTACGTACATGACACCTGCGCGTAACGGTGCTGGGTGTACACCTCCCACTGAACTACTGAACTGAACCAAGACAACCGCCAATGTGTGTAGGATCAAAGAGACTAATTAAGTCTATCAAAGAGATATAAATAATAGCGAAAGTTAAAAATCTAATCTTTTTAAAAATAAAATTACCCTAGACTTTAAAAAAGATTGTAATAAACGGTTTGACTAATATTCTACCACTGTCCACTAGTCTGATTAGACTTTCAAACCAACATCTAAGCGTATTATTCATCACAAAATACTAATCATCACCATAATTTTATAATATATTTATTTCAATCGCATGTCTAATCTCTCGGTCCATGAAAGATCAGGACTAGCTCTTTTTGGGACTGAAATATCTGGGCTCTGTTGTCTTTCACTCTGTCTTGTTGCCACAGTAGGGGTCTTCCCATGAGCTTTGCTTAATTTCTTATAAGACACCTCTTATCTGCTTCTTACTTATCTATCCTCTTCTTCCCTAAATCCACTTTATGTCTGAATCAGTTGGAATCTCATACTTTTCTGGAAGAGACTCAACTACCCTATTCTCTTCCATTTTCCCTAAATCATTGTTCATCATCTCACTCAACTCTATGTGAGTAATCAGTTTAGCACTCAAAGGCAAATCATCCTCTTGGGTGTCCTATCCCTCCTCCAGAGAATTAGCAATGCCTTCTCACACACCATTGTCTTAGAAGTGCCAACTTCATGTGGAAACTCTAAATCACAGTTGTGCACATCATGTCCCTAGTTTTGTCATTGTTAAGCTGCACTGACACTACCTCTATTTTCAGCACCCGATTTTGAACCACTGAATGAGAGGATTTTCCTTGCCTATTAGTACGGGGCAGATCCTCATATACGGTGGTCTGGAAATTTATAACTTGAAGTATATGAGTTGGACATTGTGCATAAGATGGCTTTGGGTGAAAAAAAAAAACTGATGAGGCTAGAGCTTGGTAGGGGCTTCTTGTCTAAGTCCCCCACAATGTCCGCTATGGCTGTTGAGGTATTGATCATTATGGTTGCAAAACAAGATCATTGCCGAAGTGGTTTCAAACCTATTTAATTTAGTATATAAGAAGATCCGCAAGGCGCAAACTGTAGCATAGGCCTTGCTTGGGTCACAGATTTCAGGAGGATACTAACCGTGCAAGTGATAATCAAATATTTGCAGGTGTGGGAGTTGGCAGATGGAGTAATTCTATGGGAAGACATCCTCGATCAGTTTAGGTGAAGCTTTTCAAGTAAGAGATTTACACTTACAAATTAGTCAATAAGTCAATCCATTTTGCTCCTTGGAAAAGAGTTTGGAAGAGTTGGACGCCCCTAAAGTACAAGTTTTTAATGTGGTTGGTAATAAATAACCATTGTTAGACTACGAATCAGCTAGACAAGCAAGGGTTGCCTCACCATTCCACTTGCCCGTTATGAGAAACAATTCATCATATTATAGTTAATTGTGTCTTTTTCCAATAGGTTGTCCCTAATCCTTCAAAAATTAGGTTTGATCTCTATTTCACCGAACCAAGACAACAATTGTTTCTCTAGTTGGTGGGCAAAGGCTATTAGAGGTCTAGACAAGGATGCAAAGAAGGGTCTCAACTCCCTCATATCCTTGTGGCTGGGAAGATATGGGAGCTAGTTATAGTGTTATGGTGGTCATTTAAACGATGACAAATAAATTTGGTCTTCGGTGTACAGCTGAGGCTTTAACGTGTTTCTTAAAAAGTTGCTTACCCCGGTAGAGTCAGATCAAGTGAGTTGTGTTTATATAGCATGTTCTTATAAGTGTTTTGAGAGAGAAAGGCGCTTTAGCCACTCCCCCTTTTCTCAATAAAATGATACACATACTTATGATGTGTGTTCTAGGAAAAAAAACATTAGTACAGGGCACAGAGAGAGATTCACCTATCTTGCCTATATTTGAAGTTGTACCATCTCTACTCTCCTGACTGCCATGTGCATTATTAGGAAGTCTTTTATATGCAGGAGAAAAAAAATCAATGAATAATTCGCGGTCACCTCGCAGGGATGAACTAGTCAGCTTGGTATAAAAATTGATGCAAGTTCGATCGGACGGGCTCATTGAGTGATGGCAGACCATTAAATTAATATATATAAATCCGATCCTTCCTATATAATATTGAAGTCTTAGTCTAACTGTACACTATATTATTATATAGCATTAGAGAAAGTCGAGATATCACCGGCGCTAGCATCCTCTCGCCGGTGAGCCGACGCTCTTTTCCTATCGCAGACCTCTTTTCTGGTATTCATTCTCTACTCTCTCGTCTTGGCTTTCTTTTCTTTCCGTCTCCTTCGTAGATGACCTTCTCCTTTTCCACCACCCTCTCTCCTCCCTTACTTCCACCACGTGACAAGGTGACGGTCTCTATCTGCCATCTCGTCCCGTCTCACACCTGTTTTCACTCTTTTCTTGCCTCATCGCACCCTCCTCCTTCAATACTGGCGCTACTCTACGTTCGTCATCTCTATCGGCTGGACCCATCCATCCTCCATTGGCTGGACCCGTCCATCCTCTATTGGCTGGAACTCTCTCTCGGTTTTCGCTTTTTCGACATGCTCACTTGCTCCCGGACGCGAAACTTCTCCACTTGCGTCTGAGCCACTCCGACGTGTCCACATGTCCACGAACACATATCTCTGTCTCCTGGACGTGAACCTCCTTTCTTCGCGTCCGCGCCTTCTTCGAGTTTTCACGTCTGCTCCACTCCTTTGCATCCACGAGTCCAAGGACGTGACATTTCCCTTCACGGACACGAACCTTCCCACGTCCGTGACCCATCTATTCTCTGACCTATCTACTCTGCCACTCACTTCTCTCTTAACTACTCCGCTGCTCACTCTGCTGCCTACTCCCATCGGCCAACTACTCCACTGCCTACTCCCATCGGCCACCCACCCTCTTCATCGGCCAACCACTCTTCTCATCGGCTTACTCCTATCGGCTCATCAGCCAACTACTTCATTGCCTACTTCTATCGGCCACCCAATCTCCTCATCGGCCAACCACTCTTCTCATCGGCTTACTCCCATCAGCCCATCGGCCAACTACTTCGCTAACTACTCCCATCGGCCAACCACTCTCCTCATCGACCAACCACTCCCCTTATCAGCTTACTCCCATCGGCCACCTACCCCTCATCGGTCCTTACCCTCATTGGCTTCTTGCACCCGTTACCCTCTCGTCATGACCACCAAGTCGGCCCTTAGCTCCGACATACTCCCAGTTGCCGAATCTGTTGTAGCCATCGGCGCTCCTGACTACACCTCGGGCACTATTTCGTCGATCTTCTCACTATCATACGCCGCTGTCAACGTGAAATCTCACATTTCCATCTCTCTCGACCTCAACGCCAACTACTCCAAGTGGGTATTTTTCTTCAAATCCCTATGTGAAAAGTTCGGCCTCTGGTCTCACATCAACGGCTCCGCTCTACCTCGACCCGATGATCCCCAGTGGAACATCACCGAGTGCTACGTGCGCAGCTGGTTGCTTGGCTAGGTCGATGACTCTGTCCTCGACCTTACCATGGAGGACACCGACCCCATCGTTCGGGATCTCTAGGTGGCTATCGAGCGGCTCTTTCTTGCCAACAAACAGCCGCACGCCATCTTACTACTAAACGAATTCCACTCCATGGTATAAGGAGACTCTTCTATCCCTTCATACTGCCAATGCCTCAAGGTAAAGGCTGCCGCCCTCTGCGATGTCGGTCACACCGTGGCCGACTCACAACTCGTTCTCGCCTTCATGCGAGGACTTAACCCATGCTTCTCTAACACCGCCAACGACATCGCCAACTCCACACCCCTCCCGTCGTTCACCCGGGCCCATGACATGCTAGTTCTTAAATAACTACGCCTGGCCAATGATGAGAAGACCGTGGCTCACACCGCTCTCCTCATCGCAGCCAACCATGGCTGCCGATCCCCATGTGCTATTGTCACCTCTCACAGCTCTAGTAGCCATGGCCTTAACCATGGCAACAAAGCCCGCACAGATGGCAATGGCAAACGCAAGGGCAAGAACTAGAATGGTCCGATGCAACGTGACCTGCTCCAGTCCCGGTTCCATCTGTTAGTTCTATGGGTCCGTGGCTATGCTACAACCCCTAGGCGCCCCAGCCCTAGCCATGCAACCCCGTCGGTTGGCAACCCGGGGTTCTCGGTGCCCATTCTCAGACCCACCTGGCATTGGCTCCTAACCTATTGCCTCAGCCGATACTCTCGACACCACCAACCCAGTCGGTTCCCTCCTGAAACCTGGCTGGCCTCATCGTCGTCATCAATCAGATAACGCTCGAATCTCAGCACCGTTGGGTGCTGGACTTTGGTGTGTCCTCCCACATGGCGTCATCGGCCGGTATACTACTCTCTTGTCGTCCCTCCTCTTTTCCCTTCATCACCATCGGCAATGGCTACTCTCTTCCTATCCAATGCCGTGGTGACTCCTTTTTGTCTACACCCACAACTAACCTTCCACTTCGCAATATCCTCATCATCAATTCACACGACCCGACGTCTAGTATCTGTTCGTCAATTCACACGAGATAACAATTGCTCAATTGAATTTAACGTGTCTGGTTTCTCTATGAAGGATATCCCGACCCGACGTCAGATCCTTTGATGTAATAGTGGCGGCGACCTCTACACTATCTCCCCTCCGCCATCTACTCCACACGCCAATATCGCCCTCTCCACCAACCTCTGGCATCTTCGCCTTGGTCATCCTAGCCTCGACGCTGTCGCCACTCTCCGTCATAGTACCTCCACCAAGTGTAACCACAGTAGCTCCACTGTTTACCACTCTTGTCAACTTGACAAACACGTGCGACTACCCTTTTCAAATTCCATATCTTGTACCTCGCGACTTTTGAGCTAATACACTATGATGTATGGACTTCTTCGATTAAGAGTGTTTCTGGTAATCAGTATTATCTTGTAAAACTTGATGATTACACACACTATTACTGGACTTTTCCACTTACCATCAAATCCGAGGTTGTCTTCCATCTCATTAACTTTACAAATTATATCTCCAACCATTTTAATCTCTCTATTAAAGACCTACAGACCGATAATGGTACGGAGTTTATCAACTATACCATTCAAAACTTCCTTACCTCCCAGGGCATCCATCTCCGCCTCTCCTGTCACTACACCTCTCCCCAAAATGGCAAGGCTGAACATCTACTTCGCACACTTAACAACATGAGTCACATCATGCTACTTTATGCCCATCTGCCCGTAACCTACTGGGCTGACGCACTGGCCACTGCGACATACCTTCTCAATCGGCACCCTTGCTCCTCCGTTTGCCATAATGTTCCCTACACCCTTTTGTATCACAAGATGCCCGACTACTCTCACCTACGTGTATTCAGGTATCTCTGTTACCCCAATCTCATCGCCACTGCTCCTCACAAACTGACACCCCACTCTACCGCCTGTATTTTCCTCGGATATCTCTCATCCCACAAGGGATACCGATGTCTCGAGCTCTCCACCCATCGGGACATCGTCTCCCGCCATGCCGTCTTTGATGAGACTTGCTTCCCCTTTAGTCTACTTCATCCTAGATCTTCCTCTAGCGATCTCGACTTTCTCCTTACCAATACCATACCCTCCCAGTCCCCTCCATCAATCTTGCCTCCGGCCTCCTCATAGGCTGATCCTAAGGACTTGTTGCTTAGCCATCCCACTCCTCTTTGGTCCGATGCTACTCAAATCGGACCTTCATCGGCAACACAACACTCATCGACTTTGACTAATACTGTCACTCTCTCATCGAACACATCAACTCTATCGGTTTCTCAGCCTCCATCGGCTCATTCCCATCTATTGGCCCATCCACCTCCATCGACTCACCCCTTTCTATCGGCTGTTTCGCCTCCATCGGACCGACTGAACCAATCGGCCGATACACATCCATTGACTCAACCAACCCCATCGGCTCAGGCTGACCTCATTCAGCCCTTCCCTCGTTCATACAGTCACCGATCGGCTCCTGTATTAGTCCCCACCCTACCTGTCACACTCACATCGCCTCCTGTACCCTCTACCTCTCATATGATTACCCGATCACACACCGGGTCCCTCCGCCCTACCAAGCGCTACGGGCTCTCCACAGTCCATTGTACTATCTCGCCCATCCCGATGACTCCTCGTTCAGTCCTAGCCGATCCTCAGTGGCGCGCGGCCATGGTCAATGAGTACAAGGCTCTTATAGACTATGAGACTGACGCCTCGTCCCTCGTCCTCCTGGTGCCAATGTTATAACCGGTAAGTGGATCTTTAAACACAAGTTCCATGCTGATGGCTTGCTTGCCCGTCATAAGGCACGCTAGGTAGTTCGGGGTTTCTCCCAACGTCCCGATGTCGACTACGATGAGACTTTCAGTCCCATCGTTAAACCCGCTACCATTCGAGTTGTCCTCACTCTTGCTGCCTCGCGCTCTTGGCCGATCCATCAGCTCGATGTGAAGAACGCATTTCTTTATGGCCATCTGACAAAAACGGTCTACTATCAGCAGTCTCTAGGCTTTATCGATCCCTCTCGATCCGACGACGTCTGCCTCCTTCAATGCTCCCTCTACGGCCTCAAACAGGCTCCTCGGGCCTAGTACCAGTGATTTGCTACCTATCTTAGGCACATCGGCTTTGTAGCCTCTGCCTCTGATACCTCTCTCTTCGTTCTTCACATCGGTAACACCACCACCTATCTTCTCCTCCACGTCGACGAAATTGTCCTCACAGCGTCTTCGAGGTCCCTCCTACACTAGATCATGGCTCGACTCTACTCCAAGTTCGCTATGACTGATCTTGGCCCTCTATCACTTCCTTGGTATTTCTGTCACACGTTTTTCTCACGGGCTCTTTCTTTCCTAGCGTCAGTACGCCATCGATCTCCTTCAACGTGTGGGTATGGCCGAATGTCACCCCACGGCCACTCCCGTCGACACTCGTGCCAAGCTCTTTGCTACCAATGGCTCTCTCGTAGCCGATTCCTCCCGATACCAGAGTCTTGCTGGCGCTCTTCAATACATCACCCTAACACAGTCCGACCTCACCTACACCGTCCAGCAAGTGTGCCTCTTCATGCACGCTCCACGTAAACCTTACCTCACGCTGCTCAAGTGTATTCTTCGCTACGTGAAGGGCATACTCTCCAGCGGCTTATATCTTAGCTCCAGCCCCATCGACTCTCTTACCGCGTACTCCGATATAGACTGGGAGGGCTGCCCTAACTCTCAACGCTCTAAGTCCGGCTACTGCATTTTCCTCGGCGACACTTTAGTCTCCTGGTCCTCAAAACGCCAGACTACAGTGTCTCGGTGCAGTGCCGAAGTCGAGTACCATGCCGTTGTCCATGCCATCGCCAAGTGTTGTTGGCTTCGTCAGCTTCTCTAGGAGCTCCGTACACCTATCTCCTCTGCGACCATCGTCTGATGTGACAATGTCAGTGCCATTTATATGATCGCCAACCTGGTCCATCATCGACGCACGAAGCATATCGAGATAGATATTCATTTTGTACGTAACAAGATCGTACTATGACAGATTCGAGTGCTCCATGTAACATCGGCACACCAGTTCACCGATATTATGACCAACGGTCTCCCCGCGCCTTTATTCTCCAGTTTTCACTCTAGTCTCTGTGTCCGTTCCCCTCCCGCTATGACAGTGGGGGGTATTAGACCACTTAACCACTGGATTGTATATATATAGACCTGACCCTCCTGTATAGTGTTGGGGTCTAACAGTCCTACACCCTAGCAATTTATCGCGCAACACGCCGACATTCAGTATCAGTAGAGGCTTCATCTGTTGCATCCCAAGGAGAGGTAGATGCAATAATGTGAGACCTGTAAAAAAAGAGAGAGAAACCACCTTGATAACGATGGAGCATATGTCCAGTTCGCACGTCTAGACTCTGATGGAGAGCACTGTTTTTTCTCAACCACATAAATGAAACTGCTACCAAGTAAACACATTGGCATGTGATCGCCAAGCAGTAGGTAGCAGCAACGCTACAAGATATTGATTCCTGCATTTGCACACCGCCTCTTCCAACAATCGTTGATAGATCCTTCGCGCGCCTAACTGCAGTACTCTTTTTATCTCCTATCTAGTCGCGTGCGCAAACACCAGACAGCATACCAGCATCGTACTTCCCTTGCAATTGACGAGTATTTATATGGTGAAATGGTGCAGAAAGTTCAGTTTCAGCCACCAGTCGGGGTGACAGTGTGACACTAGCTACACAGAGACACGCTGCCCACACGTAACCAAAGAAGAAGGGAACATGGTGTCCAAAGCAGCATTGGCAACTCTGCTGCTCGTCGTGGTAGTAGCTGCAGACGGCGAGGTCGGCCATGGCCATGCCGCCGTGCCGCTCAGGAGAGGACTGGGCCTGAGTTGGATGACCGGCATGAAGGGTGGGCCGCCTACTGGCATGCAGCCATCATCAATCCATCCTGCTGCAACTGGTAATCCATTATACATACATACATAACAATCTGTTTCTTGCATGTACAATTATTGCAGGGCGTGAAATTAGTCATCCATTTCATTTCGTGTTGCCGGATGACAGTGTAACCAAGTTGATTGTCGGTTTCTGGTACATGTTTCTGCAAAGATAGCTGAAGATTAATTACTTCGGTTGATGCTAATTGTTTCTGCAAAGATAACTGAAAATTAAATTCGGTATACATATGTTTCTTCAAAAGATAACTAGAATTTTGAGATGTGTTTTCGTTGGGATCAGGAGAAGGGGGAAAGCGTTTGAGCAGCGAAGGGGAGGAGAAGTTCATCCACACACTACCGGCCTTCAAGCGACCGCCTATCCCACCGTCTAATTAATCTCAGCGCCATGAATGCCGGACTTTCGATCGGTCCCTGACATCACAAGCTGAAGAAACGAAGAACGAATGGGGTATAAATGTTTGCCATGCAGATCGACATGGTAATTAATCGTGCATCTTAATGTCAGAATAAAGTATGACAAGTTGTGTTCTGCTAGTTCTAATACTATATAACGCCAGCAAGGAAGCAACGGCTGGGTTTTTTAAAAGAAAACCTAGAACAATATGTGAAGGTGTCTAGTTTATTGTGGGATAACTTTGTGTTATCAGTGGTACGGATATTCGGAAGTGAAACTTGAACGGATTATCAATGAACAGTACAAAGCTGTTTTTATTTGCACTTTATTACGAACAGAATACTCGGCAGCACTTTAATATGTTTATAAAAAACACTTTTTATTATCCATGAGAAGATACAGTGCAGGAAGAATATCTGATAATGCTTGGTGGGGATTTGGGAGGGGACAGCTAGGAGCGCCAAATCCCACACACTGGTGATGTTGAGCTAGATTTCCAGTTATTGCCAGAAGGAAGCCGCAGAGGGGTAATATATACAGATGTGAGACGCTGTTTCATTCGCAATGTCTCAAAGTTTGCACCGGGGGATTGAACAATCTTTTTCTTGTGAAGATTCATCTTCGTGGGGAGACGTTCTCTAGCCATAAGCAACACAAAGAACTGGACTTTCGGCGGCTCTTGATTCTTCCAAACAAACATCCAATTTCTGCACATACTCAGAGGGTAATGAACGGTTTCATAAATTTGCTTTGGCACAGTAGACCCATCGTGCCCTTGCTGTCTCTGATGTCAGCCCGATCCATCAAGGCTTGATTTTGCACAAGAAGCTGCAGTTCGGGTAGTTGCTCAGCTGCCTGTGCATGAGAGGAGAATCAAAGTTTTAAGACTATCTAGAGCACCAACATCACGAGTCAACAAGACATACCTATAGTCTTTGATTCGTAAGTTTAATTTTGTGAGAAAATTTATTTTGAATCTATCAGAAAGAATTGACTCTTTCACTCGATTGCTGAAGTTACGGGATGACCAAGAATTCATGTGGAGTGTTGAGCAGCAGAAATCATTTGATCAAATTAAAAATTATCTAAATTCTCTACCAGTATTGATTTCGCCATAAAAAGGGATATCGTTCAACTTATAACTTTAGCCGATGAGAAGTCCATCAGATCGATTCTGATACAAGAGTTTGAAGGAAAAGAATAAGTGGTATTCTATCTGAGTAGACGACTTCTGTATGCTAAAACAATATATACCTATGCTTATATTTCTCATGTACTTATCTCTTATCGGCTAAGTGCATAGTGGTCTGTAAAGCCGATGTACTTAAGTTTATGCTATCGGCTCCAATCTTAAAAGAGCGAATTGGTAAATGGATATTTGCTTTGATTAAGTTCGATCTCAGATATGAATCGGCTAAGGCAATTAAAGGGTAAGTTGTGGCCGGTTTTATCATACAATATAGAGAGATTCATAAAGATTTTGTGAAGCCGATTCCATGAACTTTATTTTTTAACGGATCAGTTTATAAGGATGTATCTAGTATTAGCTTGGTAATTATATCGCCTCGAGGAACAAGCTTTGTGTTCGCTTTTACAATCAAACATTGTAGGACTAATAATCAAGCAAAGTGTGAAATGGTGCTCAGAGGTCTTCAACTACTGAGGAAAATCGGAGCCGATACGATAGAGATCATTGGGGATTTTTTATTAGTGATCAATTAGCTGTCTGGGGAGTATGAGTGCAATGATGATATCTTGAGATTATATTATAAAAAAATATCAATATTTATTTTAGTATTTTAAGATGGTGTCATTGGATGATATTCCTATATAGCAGAATTTAGAAGCCAATGATCTTACTTAAATTAATTCGAGATATCGGTTGAATAGAAAGATGGAAGCTGAAATAGTTAATTTCGATAATCATATTGTGGTCGATTATTAGAGATGAGAGATTATCCAATATTTGCAAAATCCGTCATAATTGGCTTCTAGGAAATTTCGGTATAAGTCTACTAAATACATATTGCTTGATAAAGACTTGTATTATCATACCATTGATGAAATTCCGTTAAAGTGGCTAGCTGTAGAAGAAGCTATGATGGTTATGAGTGAAGTACATGAAGGTGTTTACAGGATCATCAATCGGCTCACAAGATGAGGTGGCTAATGAGAAGAGCTAGGTATTTTTGGTCGACAATGCTGGAGGATTGCTTTAAGTACTACAAAAGATGCCAAGACTGTCAGAGATTTGGAAAGGTGCAAGGAGCCCTAGTATCGGCTATGAACCCAATCATCAAACCATGGTTGTTTCGAGGTTGGAGAATCGACATGATCGACCAGATTTATCTCTCACCAAGCAACGGACATAAATTCATATTGACAGCAATGAATTATTTTACAAAGTGGGTAGAAACTATCCCTTTGAAAAAAGTTTCCTATAAGAAAATGATTGAATTCATCCAAGAACATATTATCTACCGGTTTGTGTTCCACAGATAATTACCACCGATTAGGATTCTATTTTCGTGTTTGATGAGTTTTAATAGTTTGTTGCCTGTATGGGGATTAGGTTGTTAAATTTGTCACCATATTATGCTCAAGCTAATGGGCAAGCCAAAGCTTCCAACTAGAGTTTAATCAAGCTGATCAATCGCAAGATTGATGAACAACCATGAAGATGGCACATTATATTAGTCGATTCATTTTGGACCTATTGGATGACTTGCCAAGAATCTACTTGAGTACCACCGTATCAGATGTTATATGGGCATGAAGCAGTTTTGCCCTGAGGAAGTTAACATTGGTTCTAGAAAGGTATCTTTAGAAGATCAACTGACAGCCGATGACTATTATAACCTAATGTCAAATGAACTTGATGATTTGGCTCATAATCAGCTAAGGGCACTTGAGAAGATTAAGGAAAACAAAGCCAAAATAGCCAAGCATTACAACAAATTGATTTTGCCAATTGGGTCTAGAGATAATAAGTTTGAGAAATGGTCACCGAACTAGGAGGGGCCTTATCGAATCAACCACGTTGTGCCTAGTAATGCTTATGTACTAGAAAGTCTTGTAGAAGAAAAATCTGTCAAATCATTCAATGGAAAATATCTAAAGAAGTATAATCCTAATGTTTGGATTGATGACTAAATCAGCTAAGTGTGACCAATTTTTTATTATCTTCAAGACAAAAGCCAATAGTATTCTATCGACTGATGATAGTTGATGCCAGTTGGTATTATTTACCTAAATCGGCTAAGTGCGGCTGATTTTTAATATTTTTTAAGACAAAAGCCAATATGGTTATATTGGGTACAGATAGCCGATATCATTGGATATTGCCTTTAGGAATACAAGCAACAAATCATCAAAACCAATCAAATTCTTGTGTCGATGAGCTGCTTGATGTACTTTTGGTGCTACTCTGGTCTCCTGATCTTGGATTGATTGCGATAAGCCAATAAGGTGGGATTATGTGACTTCAATATCATGCTGCGCCTTATCGAGCTTTGCCATCAAATCGGCTTCTCATTTCTTCAGTTGACCTAGCTTGCTTTGGGTATCCTGCAAGTCAGCTATCATATCATCGAGTTTCTTCTTCTTAGTCTAGGTAGATAACCGATCATTTTGAGCTAAGTCTCTCTATTCGGCGCAATTGGCTATCCATCGCCTAGTTACAATCAGCTGGATCTTGTGCCATTCCAAGTAAGCAGCAAGCATTAGTACATCGGTGAGTTTTTCGTACAAAAGGTGTTTAATTTCAGCACGTCTTCCTCAGATTAGTTTGTAGTCTTCCACTAGTGAGCCGATTGGAATTTCCAGTCGATGCATGATATCCGATAATTGCTCATATACATCAGCTGGTAGAAATGGTTCAATCATTGCACTGGTGGTTGTGTCTTCATCTTTCTCTAGGTATTTGCCAATGTTGAAGGAGAACAAATTAGCCGAAGAATGTGCATTAACATCGGTAAATAGGAGAAACTTGAGTTAAGACAGAAGTGCAAATATAGGGCGAACATACTTGAGACACAGCGGGGGTGGTGTAATGATCAACATCGGCATCGACTTGATGAGGAGTATTTTTAGGAATATGGTCAATGTCCGATGTGGAGGTGATGCGGACTACTTGGCTGTTTTTTGTTTGGCGATCGGCTACTGCTGAAGATGTTAGAACTTCTAAAGTAACCATCGGCTCGATGTTCATAGTGGTCTCTAGTAACTAGACTTCGGGAGCTAATGGTTTGAGCTATGAAGCAAAGATATCAAAAGAAGTATGAAGAAGACAAGGAAAAAATTAATTTGGCACATACCAGTAAAGGTGAAGGAGCCAATGTTGATGTGGGAGGAGCTCCTTGGGAGATCAGTACTGTGACCGTGACATTGGCGATAGATTTTTGTTTCTTGGAAACATGGTAAGTTCCCATTTTCTTGCGTTTGATCCCTGATGGTCGTGGCACCTAGAGTAGAACCGATGGAGAGGGAGCACCATGCCCAAGATAGGGCTCGACTGATGGAGATTGATACATAATCGGCTGGTCACTTGCACTGGTTGTAGGCGCTTCTTTATCGCCAGCCTACAAGGTCATGGAAGTTGAGTAATGCAATCATAATGAAATAGACTATGGAGAAGGATTACCTCTTTATTGAACTCGACATAGTCAGGATTGAGGCATGAGCAGTAGTGTTCAGTTGATGAATTGAACAAATGTCTTCTCCACTCTGACCACCATCGAGCAAAGAGTCTGTTGTTAGATACACATGGCTCGAAGGTGGTGGTTGTGCCCAAGGATAGAGATTCAGCTTTCATTGTTAACCGATACTACTCCAATCTGCTATTCACATCTCCTCAGATTTGGAGCTTGCTGATGAAGAATAAGCAAATTGGGAGCTAGCCAAAACCCAACTGATGAGTTCTCACCGATGGATGATAGAATTCGTATGATGGATGTTGGGATCGGATCAATAAGAATCTAGTCGGTAGAAAATTAGGAGTTATGGCCGATACAAATATGGTCTTTGATTTTTTATCTGCTAGAGCATTGAGAGGGTGAAATTTGAAAGGCACCTCAAATGAGGAAGTGTCCTCGTACGAAAGCTAGAGGGTGGCTTCCTTGGTAAAGCTATAGTAAAAGCTTTTGAACCATTAGCTGAGTCCTAAGAGGGTCATTTTGCTTCTAGAAAGAGTCGATGCGGCTTCACCCATTAAGATACATCGACGTCGACTGGCTTCACTTTTCTCTAAATGATCAGTTAGGAAAGTCGGAGAAGAGAAGGGGGTCCTATGGATGACTTTGGAGGCATAAATGTTCAAACATAATTGTATAAACAATTAAGGACCACCAATGTGACCAATTGCTTGGCTAGTTGATAGCTTGTTTGCCACTTGATGAAGTAGTTGATAGGTGGCTCTAAGAAGTTACTGCCACAAAGGGATTTGGCGTCGATCAGCCAAGCACTCTGCTAAGCATTGCATGTTGGTCGTCGGGCCAAGGGTCGAACCATCAAAGACAAACCGCTCCAACCACAAATTTAAGAACGCAACATGCTCCCGGTCATCAGCTGGTCTAGAAGTCCTGCTATGCAGGGATATGTATTTGGTCCACCCTCCAATGTTTTTGGTGTTTAGCCGATGAGTGGGTTTGAATCGGAGGATGGACGGATTTAAGTAATGTGTGGTGTTAAAGCAAGTCAACATGACAATATCCATCAAGGTGGGAGTCATCAGCACATGACCAAACATGAAAGTGTTAAGGGCGTTTGACCAAAAGAAAGAGGCTGATGTGAGCATATGCTTATTCTTTTCCATATTGGTTAAGGAGAGATTGATGCAATGGTCGATTTCTATCTCCTCCTAAATCGATCTTTTGGAAACTGATACTCTGAGGTATCAATTCCTCCATCCCGGGAGTCTATTGGGCTAAGATCTAAAGCTATTAATCCAATCACTGATTGTCATAAGCATATTTTTATAAAGGATCTATTCTGTTTCGAAGTTGATAAAATCTGTTGGATCCTCACTATTCATGGGGCCTAAATAGAAGAATTCTAGGTGGTCAGCAACTGGGATCGCTACAGTAAACAAGAACCCGATGAAAAATAGATGAAGAGGCATGATGGATCAAATCTATCTAGCATCTAGAACAGAGGAGTGAATAGAAGGTTACCTCAAGGATTGCGGTTGTTAACGCCATCACACAAGGAAGAAAGGGAAGAAGATCGGTGGTCGGTAGAGCAACCAGTAGGAATTCGTCTTTGGTCATCAAAGCTCGTCGAGGTTTTGGGGCTCTAGTGCGTGATGAAGAAGGATGAAGGGGTAGAATGCTTTATAGAGGTATGATGACCTAGCGGGAATCTAAACCGATTATGTGCTGTTTGCGGGCTATAGTAGGATACCTTAGTTTGCGGAGAATTCCAACAGCTCAGAATTTTGAAGTCCCTTAACAAACAATGAAATTAGGGGGCATGTGTTAATACTAGAATTTGTTTAGCATACAAACGGGATCAGCCAATGAAGAAAAGACTAATCGGCTCGTAGAAGGAAGTCGATCGATACAGTGAGAGACGATCGGGCCGACTGAAAACGGATTCGGTTTGGTTGAAAACAGAAGGTTATCCAGATAGGACCAAGTCTAACAAGGAGTCATGGGAATTATAGCGGGGTGTTTTATCTGTATGGAATATATTATATAAATTATACAAGTTTGGTTAGCTTTATAATTTCTTATATATTAGTTTCCTTATGTGTTTAGAAAATATTATTCGGGGCTTATCTGTGTTGAACTCTTGTAATTTTAGAGTATAAATATGGACCCCTAGAACCTATCAAGATATCAATTAGATCTTCGACACATCACCACCTTAACTCGTGCAGATTTTATTTCGATGGGTTCTAGCTCTCGACACGAGGCTGCACGGTTAAGTTCGATCTCCAGCGAAGGGGTAAGTCTATTATAATCCTGGTTCGTTTGCTTTATCTATAGATGGATCGATTAGGTCTGACTTATTTGTTCGATTAGACGTAACGCATCACATACATTCTTATGTGGTATATCAGTCCATCAGTATCTCTTCCCTTTTCTCAATCTAATACTCAGTTAAATTCAAATAATAATAGCAACAATTATTGTTTAGAGCCCTTGCCTAACTGCCAAACTTTTATTTTGTCTCCTATCTAGTCGCGTGCTGTCCTTGTGCAGAAAGTTCAGTTCCATCCACCAGTCGGCGTGAGACACTACACACGAGGCACGCTGCCCAGTGGCGGATCTAGGCTTCATCAGAGTCTAGCCTATCCTTCAATTATTAAAAAAATTTAAAGTATATATTATATCTGAAATGAGGAGTCATGGAGGAGGAACAACGAATGGACCGGTGAAGCGTACGCATTAAGGCTCATTTGGCCAATTCTGCTATAGCCCATTTGTCCCATTAACTTCAGTCTTTAGGGATTTGGGAATCGGGGGCTTAGGGTTGGAGTTGGACTGCGTCAGGCACCACCGAGCCAACAAAATCGAGCGTTTGCAGCGGTGGCGGTAGAGTGAGGTAGCGAGCCTGTGAGCAGGAGCACGAGGCCCAACGCAGCAGCAGCGCAGGCGTAGGCGCGTAGCAGCCTGACGCCCCGACGGCCCGACGACCGAACCCGCGGCACCGGCGCAAGGAGCCGGCGAGCAGCCGAGCACGGCAGGCCGCCGTCGCCGCCGCCGCGTTGGGTGCCGGGCAAGCTTGAAGGCTTGAGCCGGACAAGCTACTTCTCCAGGCTCCAGCTCAGCTTCTTCTCCCTGCTAGTCAGCTGATTGCTTGACTGCTTCTAATCCTACGGGGTGGGCCGCCTAGTGGGGCATGCAGCCATCATCAATCCATCCTGCTGCAACTGGTAATCCATTATCCATACATGCATAACAATTTGTTTCTTGCATGCACAGTTGTTGCAGGGCGTGAATTAATTCATCCATTTCGTTTCGTTTCACCGGATGACAGTGTAACTAATATGGTTACAGTTACATGTTTCTGCACAGATAACTGAAGATTAATTACTTCGGTGATGTTACTTCCCACTGGTTTCTGCAAATATAACTGAAAATTAAATTCAAAAAAGATAACTGAAGAATTGAGATCTCATGTTTTCGTTGGGATCAGGAGAGGGGAGGGGCGGGAAGGGGAGAAGTTCATCCACACACTGACGGCCTTCAAGCGACCGCCTATCCCACCGTCTGATTAATCTCAGCGCCATCTATTCCGGGCTTTCGGTCCCTGTAATGACAGCGTACTAGCTGAAAACCGAAGAATGGATCAATAAACTGAACGCCATGCAGATGGACATGGTACTTAATCATGCATCTTAATCTGAGAATAAACTTATGAGAAGCTTGTGTTCTGCTACTTCTAATATATAACGCCAGCAAGGCAGCAACAGCTGGTTCTTCAAAAAGAAAAGAAAAACTACGATAAGTTAATTGGTCTATTGTACGATGAGATTGTGTTATCAGTGATACAGATCTTAGAAAGGATTGTAACAGGGGAATGACTGAATAATACAGTATTGTATTCGAAAGTGAAACTTGAATGGATTATCAATGAACGGTACAAAGTTGTTTTTATTTGCACTTTACCAAGAATGGAACACTCGTTAGTATTTTAATATATTTGTAAACAATATCTAAAGTAGATATGGAAGCTCTATACCATATATAACAAGATAGGATATAGGATATGGGAGAACGGAGAGTATCTTTTTGATTGAAAAAAAAACCAATGGAACCTTACCACGATTGCTAAATTCTAAGATCAGTTCAAGTGTTTACCATGTGTTTTTCTACGACGTGAAGTGGCAAATGTTCAAGTGTCACTCTTAAGGAGTGGCAAACCATCATTTTTTTTCCTAATCCTAAAAATTCCATGAACAAAATAAAAAGGAGAGACAAGTGCTCGCTTAAGACGCTGTGATAGGCATGAAGAAACGATGATAAAAAAAATGAATCACCGTTGCAAAATGCTCAGATAGTCAGATGAGCGTATGGGCAGTTGCCTCCTACAAAAGCTTAATCTAAACTTTCCCAAAAGAATCTGTTAAAGCATGCGAACGCCGTATGAAACCTATTATAATTTAACTGTCAAAAAGTACTCGGCAAGGCTACAACTGTCATCTGCACAATATTAAGAAAATGCACTCAAATTATAAAACCGTTACACCATTTCACAAAACTTACATTACTCCAAAGAAAAACTAAGCAACATCAATTCCATATTTAAGTTATGTGTAAAATTCTAAGCTAACTTAATTCATATTAGTTAACAGGCCCTACCGCCCTGTCCCCACGCTGTCCCTAGGGGCAACACAGGTGGAACCCACTGGCACCACCCTGAACCCTTTTCCTCCCTTCCTACTACCTTGCCACCATCCGAGTAAGCTAGCGGAAATCCGTGTGGCCACAATAAGGATGGTGGTGGGGCTTCTCCCACCCAACTTGTGCAGCGATCTTAGCCCTCAAGCTCAAAAAGTGTGCAGGCTATCGGTGGCTAGATCCGATGTCAACATGGTCAAATTCGGCTTCTTGTGGCTAGATACGTCGTCCTAGCAACGAATTCTGTCGAGGTTGAGAGCAGGCTATGGCGAGGCAGTGGGATGTGGCCCTAGAGGTGGGGTGAGACAATCATGGAGGTAGGGGCACATCTGTGGAGGCGAGGCAAATGGAGCACTGCTGTGGAGGCGAGGTGTCCAGAACATGAGACTAGTGGCGAGGCAGTGGTTGTTGCGCCCTCTAGACCTAGGTGGCAGTGTTGGTGCGCGGCCTTTGGCACTTTCCTATCCACAGCTGGTGCGATGGAAGGGGCTGATGGAGGAGGTGGGCCGATGACGGTAGCGTACACCATATGAACGTTAGGGCAAGACGGATGTGCCCATCCTCTTGGAAGATCTAGGCTATGGCAATTTCTTCTAGCAACCGGCAACAATGACACCCCAAGGTGGAGTCCTGTGATGGGGTTAGTGTGTTGCATTTGCAGCACTAGTCTGTGGAGGTAGGCGGAGGTTGATTGATGAGGGCCGTCGATGCAGTGGTGTTTACGCACTAATGGTGGGTGGCTGGTTATGGAGCTTTAGAGCGACAGGCAGTGGGCGACAGGCGAAAGTCTAACATGGTCTTGCTAGGCTAACAATGATGACGCCTTTGGGCATCGTTTTTTCTCTCGGGGGCATTGTCGTGGCACCTCTCTCCGTCTTTGGTGGGACCTCTAGATGAAAACCTTGTTTAGAATCTCCTAGTAACATGGACAAATGGTGGTGACGCTCCCTACGCCACATTTCTCCCTAGAGACATTGTCTAGGGGGCCATTATCGCTAGATCCACTTTCAAACAGTTTTATGCGAAGCTCTTGAATAGCAACAAGTTGGCAGGTCTATGCAAGGAAGAGGAATATTTCTTCTCTCTCGTCCTCTTCCTCTATAACCTTTTGACCTGGTGATGTCCAAGAGATTAGGTATTCAGCCTTTTAGAGTTAGCGTTGGGTGGTACGGTTATAGCTCTTTTGTTGAGCTAGCCAATCACTCTTAGCATTGGCCGGTCGAGTGATAGTTCCTTCCTCGGTTGTATGTGCAGGTGACCTTGATGTATGGTGGTGGTGTGTTTGTTTTTCTTTTCATGAATATAGCCTTATAGGGTTTTAGCTTTGTAATTTTTTCCTGCTCTATTTAATAAAACATCACACTGTAGTGCTGTTCGTAAAAAAAAAGTAAGTTAACTTGAGACAAACCCTGTAAAATGCTTTCTCACACCACATATCTTACAACACAGTGTAACTATCTTGAACCGTTACAGATCAATTATCTGTATCAACACTAGATTCGCTCTATCAAAATGAACACCCAACCATCCAATTAATATTCTCCGAGAAGTTTTCATAACGAAATGTAGTCAACCAAAAAGTATCACAGCTTCCCATATGAATCCCCGGGATTTTTCTGGATGTCCTAATCAGGAATAAAAAATATCAGAATAAATTAACATCATTGAAATGAATAGAATATCAGAACATTAGTTTACCTCATACTCTATCCCATGTCATTCGAACCACTTCTTCAGCCTCGGACAACAACAGATTACGGCTGTTTCAGGAACAGCTGGCATCAAGTCTTGAAGCTGAAGCAGAGGGCAATGAAGAAATTTCAAGCTTTCAAGGTCTGTGAAATAGCATAACCCTCCAATGTACATGAATCCTCGGCAGTCAGATATCTCAAGCCCCCTCAGAATTGCAGGGTCATCCATGAGTAAGCTCAAAGAAATTGACTCGCGGCATCCACGAATTACCAAAGATGACATCTGTTCTGGAAACTCTGTTTCTGCTGACAGGTAAAGTACAGGGCAGTCGACCAAAACCAGTTTTTGAAGGACATTGAGTTCATGCAATGTTGAAAGCATCGAAAGACCCATACGCAGATGAAGAACACCAGAAAAAGCGGAAGAACTGAACCACAAGAACTGCATTAGGTGGTAACCAGCTCTTCATCGACAAAAGCAATTTTGGTCCTATCTCCGAGCAATTCTCAATGGTCAGATGTTTGACATGCATGAAATTCTCAATGCCGTACTCTGTAATCAATTGTATGTCAGAAATCTGCATCTTCTTTGTTACCTAATAAACATAGACACGTAGCCATCCGTCAAATGTTCCACAGAAATAGGTCCACTATTTAACAATTTAAACAGCAGTTTAGTGGTCTTGTTCAGTCATGTTAGAATCAGGTAAATATCAGCAATTTGGGTCGCTATACATCCAGAAGAATAGGATGGCAGAATATTAAATGCAATTGTAGATGGTGGTGAATAGGATAGGACGATTGCATTGAGCCTCATGGGCTTATATGTATAGGATATGCGGTGAGTAGTGACTTGGCAATCAAGCCCAATATCTAGAGATAAGGGAAGACCAAATTATATTACATCAACTGATCCAAATCTGTAGTTATAATATTCCATATACTCTAATATCCCCTGCAATCTTAGTGTATCGCAGACGCTTGGACTAAGCCAATGAGTTTGCTGAAACTAATGATGGCCCCCTATTGCTCATGTCGACGCGGTCGATAATCGTAGGTTGGTGGTCACTGTAGTTGAGGCAGAACGTTTTGCACAAATGTCGGCAATAGTTAGGAAGACTGCGTGGCGACACAAGGTGGCCGGCACGCGCGGCGTGGTAGCTGGAGTAGACGGGCTGCACGGCAGCATCCAAAAAGACGAAAAGAAAGTGACACCAGAGAAGACAGTGACGTGAAAACAATGGCAACATTGTTCATAAACCAATCTACTGTCTACGAATATAAATATAACAATAGAGAGATTAATTGGAGCAATGCAGTCAACAATCAAAATACGAAAAGCAGGCCCGGCTCAAGGGGTAGACCAGGGGTGCTACGGCCTAGGCCCATCCGTGATGGGGGCAAGCCAAAAATATGTGTATTAGGTATAGTATGCGACTCGGATCCATCTACTGTCTACGAGATCGCTAATTGTTGCGCACGCCGCGTTAAGCGCGACCACTCGTCTTTGCTGCTTCACGCAAGTCGTGACCACGCCGCCACACACAACCGTTAGACATGTTTGACTACTCGCTTAGTCGTCGTCGACATGACGACGTCTTGATGCTGGCACCCAACACGCTGATGCCGCTGCCCCCTGGCTGCTCTATCTCTAGGCTTTGCGGGTTGAGGCTTCAATTATTTTCATGAGCTCAGGTAGTGCATACTATTGCCTACTGGTACTGGTTGTTACACTTTGAATACTGATTAGTGATTACTAGTCAAGACTCTAGACACGAGAATCAAAGATGGTAGATAAATTCCTATTAATGTTAGGTGTTGCTATGTTACCTAAAAATTATTTATCTGGTGCTGACAGAAGGAAATTTATAAGTTTGTCCTCGTTCAAGATTATCATATTAGTTCCATTTAATGTTTGATTTCTTTTGTATACTATCACTGTTTATTTTCACCATTATAGAATGAATGGTTTAAAAGTATACTTGGTAAGAAAAGTTGCATATACATATACATATACATATATATATACATATATATATACACACACTTATGTGTGTGTATATAGTTAAGTCCCATAACGTCAAATTCGTCCTAAGGACTTGAAATTGTACAGCCCGCTCTGACGAAAAGTGAAACAGTTAAGAGTAGCGTAAAAGGGAGATAAGAATCATTTTTTTCTGGAGCTTTTACTTAATGATTTTGTGTTGACTGTTTTAATACAAAGAGGAAAAATCGAATTTAAAAAATTATACCAGTACATGAGAAACTTAACGATGAGTATCAACTATTAAATCACTAACAGCCGCATATACTGCCCCAATGACTATTAATACTTACTGAACACTACATATCCCCCAACGATACAGGGGTGTTCAGATGGTGCAAAGAATGAATAGCAGCAGAACTGAAACCTGAATGATTTGCAGGTGCGGCAGTTACCCGAATCGCCCAAGATAACCCATAGCTCCTGCTTAGGAAACCCACAGATTCCGGACCAGATTTATAGGGCAAGACCCAGCACCAAGCATGAGGTAGGAAGGGATTTCTGACTCATTTTCCGTTACCTCCTTTTCTCTACCAGGAGCAGGATATCTACACCATTCCTCTGTTACTCTCTCTCTCTTAACCATGAGAATGATTTATTGTACTCTATATCGTGTACAGATAAATATATATATAGCCGCGGTGATATAGAATCCAACCACATAGTAGATTTTACATAAGTAGAAAAATCTACTATATGTAGAGAAACCTCCAAACACTCTCCCGCAATCTAATCGGGACCTTGGCGAACGTTTAGGCTAGATCAAAACTCCTAGAATACAGAGGTAGGAAGGCTCCTAATAAAGACGTCGGCATACTGGGATATCGTGGAAATATGAAGTACCTGAATGTGACCGATAGCGACCCGCTCTCGAATAAAATGAAGATCAATTTCAACATGCTTTGTACGCTGATGCTGGACTGGGTTGCTAGAGAGATAAACAACACTAATATTGTCACAGTAGACTAAAGTGGCACGGTGAGGTGGGTGGCGATGCTCTATGAGTAGTTGGCGCAGTCAAGTAGCTTTAGTGACACCATTGGCCACAGCTCGATATTCAACCTTTGCACTCGATCGGGAGAATGTATGTTGACGCTTAAAAGACCAGGACACCAAATTATCCTCGAGAAACACTACAAAACTAAAGGTTGATCGGCGAGTGTCGGGACAGCCGTCCTAATCGGCATCGGTGTAAACAACAAGCTCAGCAGGTGGAGAGCGACGCAGAGTGCCAAGAGAAAGAGTACCCTACAAGTAGCGTAGTATCCGTTTGAGAGCTGCAAGGTGTGGCTTGCGAGTATCATGCATATAGAGGCAAATCTACTTAGATGGCATAGGCAATGTCTGGACGAGTGAATATCAGATACTGCAGTGCACCAGTCAAGCTATAGTACTGTGTGGAGTCAGTAACTGAAGGACCGTCCATAGACAATTTAGAGTGTAGGTCGACAAGGGTGCTAAAAGGCTTGCAAGCACTCATCCTGGCATGCTCCAAAATATTCATAGTATACTACCATTGAGAGAGGAATAAGGTATCATCGTCATGCATGACGGAGATGCCTAGAAAATGATGAAGCTAGCCCATGTCTATCATAGCAAACTCACGCTGGAGAGTGGCAATAATGTGTTGGAGAAGCCCAGCTGACGAGGTGGTGAGAACAATGTCATCCACATACAGCAACAGATAGGTAGTGTCAGATCCCCGATGATATGTAAATAACGAATTATCTGACTTGGCCTCAACAAAACCGAGGGACAGGAGGTGAGTGGCGAACCTGTTGTACCAAGCACAGGGAGCTTGTTTCAATCCATAGAGAGACTAATTGAGTCGACAGACAAAATCTAGTTGTGACGAGTCGATAAAACCAGAGGGTTGTATAGAGTAGACTGTCTCTGACAAAGTGCCATATAAGAATGCATTCTTAATATCTAGCTGATGAATAGACCAATTTTGAGATAAAGCCAAAGACAGAACCACCCAAACTATCGCTAGCTTGACCACTTAACTGAAAGTCTCATCATAATCAACATCCGGTTGCTATGTAAAACCCCGTAGAACCTAGCAAGCCTTGTAGCAATCAAGTGAACCATCTGAAAGCAGCTTGTGATGATAAATCCACTTGCCGGTCACTAGATTGACGCTAGAAGGCTGAGGAACAAGGCTCCAGGTGTCATTGGCGAGAAGTGCATTATACTCAGCTTGTATAGTAGAGTGCCAATTGGGGTCTGACAGAGCATCACAAGCAGAGCGCAGCAAGGGCGACATGGGCACAGCGTGAAGGTTGAGACGATCCACGGGCTGCGTGATGCTAGTTTTGCCACACGTGCGCATGAGTGCACATTGGTGACCGGGATAATGGAGACTGCTCTAGTAGTAGTGGAACTCTAGTAGCAGTGGTACGGCTAGTGCTGCTAGCAACAGCCTGTGTGGGAGCAACAAGGGCAGTCGTACCGACAGCACGGGCGGGCGCCGTGGAGGATGAGGCGGCGGTGCTACTGGCAGCGGCCCGTGCTGGATGCACAGGGGCAGCAGAGCCGGGCGATATGAAGGGCCTAGGCGACGGTGGCTCTAGTGACCACGGCACTAGGAAGGGTGGTGCAGGGGTATGCTCGGGTGCAGCAATGGGCCCATGGACGGGCACAGGGTTGTGCACAGCATGTGAGGGCGCTAATCCTAGAGCAGCCGGGGCAATCGGCGGAGGACCTGCACGCACAAAACGGGCTCTAGGGAGTGGAGTGGTAAGATCATGTTCATCAGTCAAAAAATCTAGGGCAGAAGGTGCCATGGGCGTGGTGGACATATTAGAGAAAGGAAAAAATGATTCATCAAAAATGACATGGCGAGATATGAGAATGCGGTTTGATTGGAGCTCAAGACACCGATAGCCCTTATGTTCCGAGGAGTAACCAAGGGAAACATACAAGAAAGAGCGGGCAATGAGTTTGTGAGGTGCCGTGGAGGACATGTTGGGATAGCAGGCATACCCAAAAACTCGAAGGTGGGCGTAGGAGGACTAGGTGGAATAGTGGGAGGTGTGTAGTGTCAAGAAAGTGAGGGTTTTAGTGGGGAGCCAGTTCACAAGGTAGGTTGCAGTGTGAAGGGCATTAACCCAGTAAACCGGAGGGAGACTCACCTGAAACAAAAGAAAATGTAGAATGTTATTAATGATGCAAAAGGAACATTCTGCTATCCCATTTTGTTGGGAGATATTTAGACATGACATGTAGAGTGGAACACCGTGGGAGATGAACAACGTGTGGGTTTTGAAATTGTCAAATTCACGGCTATTATCACACTGGACGCTCTTGATGGTGGTGCCAAATTACGTGCAAATATGAGAAAAAATTGAGAAAGAGCAGAAAAGGTCTCAGATTTGAGGCGAAGAGAAAATGTCCAAATGTAGTATGAGCAATTATCAAGAATAACAAGTTAGTACTTTTATCTAGACACACTAACAATAGGAGATGTCCAAATATCACAATATATTAAATCAAAATTATGTAGAGCTCTAGAGCTAGATTATCTGAATGGAAGACGGACATGACGACCAAGTTGGCACACATGATAAATATGGTTAAGATCATCCTTATGATAGGAAATGACACTGGAACTAATAAGTTTTAACATAGCTTCATGCCCAAGATACCCAAGATGATGATGCTAAAGAGAGGTGGGTGCGGCGATGAATGCGGAGGTGCTGGTGGAGAATGGGTAGAGTGGGTAAAGGTCCCTAGAGCTATTGCACCTGGTGATCACGTTCCTAGTGTGCAAATCCTTCACAGAAAGGCCAATAGTGTCAAACTCAATGGAACAATTATTATCGGTGGTAAAATGACAAATAAAAATTAGATTCAATGGTAGTGAGAACAAGATTACGATGTGGAAAAGAAAATGTGTGTGATCCTCTAATGGTAGTGATAGGAAGTGATGCCCCATTAATAACAATGATAGATGAAGGAGTAAATTATGACAGTGGGGAAATGGTGAAGAGTTTATCGGCATCCGTGATCATATGACAACTGGTGCCTGAATTGGCATACCATTTAGAGAAGGGCGCCGGCTGGTTGACCATCATGGTGTTAAACGAGTGCGCCAGGGAGTCTTGATTCCACAAACCACTATGGGTAGGGTTCCAGGGTGGTGTGGACCAGGGCACCACTGAGGAGGCCTGGAAGGTAGGCGAGGGCCCCTAGAGGGTCGAGGGAGGTAGCACTATTGGTGAGGACGAAGCTCCCCCATAGTATGAGTTGTACTAGAGAGGGTCATAGGTGCCACCATAGACGCCACTTCCAAGGATGCTGCCGAAGTGGCCACTGTAATTAGGCACAACGGTGAAGGCCAGTGGGGCTGTCTAAGGATAGCCAAACTGACCATATGGCCACATCTAGACGGTACCCGCCATGCATGCGTGAAGGACAGGTGCAAAGCTGGTGCGCCACCAGTAGGTGCAAGGGGGCCACCGCGACCACCACGACCACGCCAGCGACCGTTGCGCTATCGACCAGCGCTAGGGTTGGGCGCGGACAAGATGCCAGAAGGTCGCTCGGGGGAAGGTGGAAGTGTCCTCGAGCGAGGATAGACACTATGTGACGCAACTGGTCATTTAGGCCACGAAGGAGCATGAGAAACATCTGCCGATTGTCGATCGGGTTGCTAAACTCGGCGAGGGAGGTGGCCATCGACTCAAGGCGACGACAGTAGTCGGTGATGCTCAGGGAGCTTTGGCGGAAGTTGCGAAATTGTGTCTCCAGGAGGAGGAGACGGAACTCTTTTTGGCCAAGGATGAAAGCACCAGGCACCGCGAGCGAAGAACTATCACAACATTAGCGATTACTGCAGGTTGTTAGAGATAGTGCCATAGTTTCACGTCAGGACAGTGCAGTCTGTCTATAGCCATGCCGGGCACGAGAGAAAGGACTCGTCCTCAAGGACGTTGCGAGTGAGGGCATATTTACAAAGGACGATGAGAAACAAGCCACACAACTTGCTGTAGTTGTTGGCGGACTAGTCGAGCACGATGGGAATGACGGCGGCTTACCCAACTAGGTCCAAGGGACCTCTAGCACTCTATTGATGGTTTGTGTCAGGGAGAAAGAGAGCGGAGCTCACCGGAGAAGGAAAAATGCATTGGTGGCCGGTGGCGGGTCCAATTTGGGCGTTTTGGCCATGGGTCAACTTGAGATCGAGGGGGAGGTGCTTTGAGGCCGGTGTGACACTAGGAACTCTACGCGCGAGGCAGCATAGGCTAAGGAGGAGGATGCATTGGTGAAGAAGGCCTAAGACTTTGATAAGGCATCGTCCTAGGGCCGACATAGCACCATAAACTTGGTGGTGAAGTAGCATGGATAGAGCGACTAGGGAGCATTGCGGTAATGCAATGCCAAGGTGGCATGGTCGGTGGTGGGGAAGAAGGTGGCAAGGCTCTATTCAAAGAAGCTCAAGTCAAAGAAGAAGGATAGAGAGCCCAAGGGATGAATTTATAGAGGAAGAGAAAGAGAAAGGTGTCATCGCTTGCTTGATAATGGAGGCGAGCACCAGTGATGTGCTTTGAGCTGGCATGCTCAAGGTGGGGAGGCAAGTTGTAGTAAGCATGTCACCATGTCTATCTGCCTTCCACTCAAGAGGACAAGGAGGAGAGTGGGCGGCATCTTTGAGGTTTCGTTAGCAGCACAAAATCGAGCAACGACTAGAATGCTTTGGACGATAGAAGCGGTGAATCGAAGGGTGGAAATTGAATTGCGAGTGTAGGTTCGCTGGCGTGTGGGAGGACAATGGTGACATGATCCGCAAGCACGCGGTTGGCATTTGGTCGGTGTGCGCTCAAGAGGGAGAGAGAGATGGGGAGAGCGAGGGAGAGAGAGGGAGGTGCTCTCTCATTCATTACAACATGGGTTGGTGCTGTGATGTCAGGGCTATCTTTTGCCCAAACAGTTGAGAGGCGTGAGGGAGAAAGAGAAAACGGTACTAGGGGACATGATCGCACGGGGTGTGTGTGCGGGTGGCCAATAGGTGGCTCTAGAGGAGAGGAGTACACGACAGTGATCACGTGGACACAGCTTGGGCGAATGTGCACAGCGTGGCACGAGGTGGGTCGGCGATATATGGCTTGGGCCGGGGTGCAGCCTACGAGTAAGGAGGTGGGAGGTGATTTCTAGGCTAGGCTGAAAGAGTGGAAAGGAGACGGGAGTAGTTGGTCCAGCCAAAGTAAAATAGATGGACGGCCCGGGAGGGGAGAGGAGGAGATGGGCATGCCAACTTGAGAGAAAGAAGAGGAGAATGGTGGCCCAATACAAGAAATAGACTTAATCTTTTTTCCAAGACATCTATTTGGAGATTGAGTATTTGATTTAGGATTTGAAATAAAATTGGGGATTTGAACATAGGGAAAATTAGGTAGGATTCAAGGGAGATCATGGTGGGAATTTTGACGTTTCAGGGAATAGATTTGTAGCGTGGGCTTGAAGTATTATTTGGGAGGGGTTGAATTGATATTTTGGAGAGATTTAAAGAGAGAGAAGAGGGGGAAAAAAATAGAGGTTTGGACTTGAAGTTTGAAATTCCAATTTGAGAATTAGACCATGGAATTTCTCAAGACAACTAGGACATTGAAATCATTGGAACGGATCTAGAATATTTTGGGGATTTGCATATAGAGTTTTTGAGAGAAATTCAAATTCTGAGATTATTTTGGAATGAAATTTTAAGGAGCATCAAGGAGTGGGGACAAGAGAGAGGGATTTAAATTGAGATCATAACTTAGACTCAAGACTTAAAAGAAAGAAATTTTAGTTTTTAATGCCATGAAAAAAAAACGGGGCATTACAATCTGTTTGCCTGTATGTTACCCTGATTTCTAGATATATATGACATAGCATTTTTGTAAATGTTGTACATTATTGTTAGTGATGTTTCATAGTTTAATCGTAAATACTTTATTGAAATTCAACGAGACATACTACCATTCCACTGGTTTAAGAAATGTTTTACGTTACACCTCCTTTCACAAACGTTCCACTTAACGTTCAATTAGTGCTGACAAAGAAAGCTCGAAGCTTACTAGCCGGCCCAAGCCCAACTTAAACATCACTAGTTGCCCAGCCGATCTCGACTGTATATGATTTATTTAATAATTAAACTCATATATTAGTATGTATGTATACAATAAATTAGCATATATTAGTAGCATATTATCTCTCTTTATTATTGTGGTTAGATAGAAAATATATAGTTAAAATAACTGACGGCTCAGCTCAAGCTCAAACCGAGCCTGCTTAAAAGCTCAAAAGCATAATAGGCTCGACTTAAGCCTAGGCAGACGAGCTCAGCTCAATTGACAGCCATACGTTCCATCAAACATTTTCACCATCAACAGAAACATTTGGTCCAAAAATTTACTAACCTCCGGATGTCTGATATCTATCCTGGATCCTCTTTTTAACGGGCCGGTCCATAATACCCATCTGATCAGAGTGAGGTGCGACAGCAACAGTAGCACCATTGTAATATAGGAGGGATGCGTGGGCCGTGTCTGGGTCGTCCCGCCTCGGACCTGGCCCTCCAGATGGAGTATTGCGAAATTTGCTGCTCTTTCTCCCACGCGCGCCCGCACACACACAAAAAAAAGGCCAGTACTCATGGAGGGAAATAAGCTTGTATTCTTGAATACAGTTTTTTTGGGTATAGCGACAGAACAACATGCTCGAATTCTTCCTCAAATCAAAATTAACAAATCTCAGTAAACATACAGTCAACACTCTGTAATGCGTCTTCCGGAGGAAAAGAAAAACACTAGCTGTAAGGCAAAACTAACAAATGCTGATCCAGTGAGCAGATATCGACCCTTGTCGATATTTGCCTAATTCGTAGCTTTTGTCTGGGCCATATACGCAAGGAATGCAACCAATAATTGCACGGTGGTGCAGAGAAGCACAAGAGCTGCTGCCATCACCGCTAAGACCAACCACGGATTTCTGAAATGGTTATGCCACAACCAAGCCATCCATCTGTTTATACGATTCTGGTAATACTCTTCCATCATCTGGTAAACAGATTTAAGATAGTATGTACTACTCTGATCAAAGTCCACATTTTTACCCAGCTTGCTAAAAAGAGTTGAAACTTCGTCATCCGTACGCATGTGATGTATGATTACTCCTTTGCGAGCAAGAAGTGCAACATCACGGGGTGTACTAACAAGTTGGGAAATGAAAGCAACATAGGCAGTGAAATCATTTCCAAACTGTGGACAAGTTTGCTCAAATGCAAGCAAGTTTCTAAAGAGGCAAGCAGTATTTTCATCAATAAGCAAGCAAGGAATTTCAATCTCACCTTTATCAAATGCCATATCCAGAAGAGAATGTGGATTATGCCCGTTGTTTTCCTTCCTCTTAAACTCAATCCCAGCTTCATGGTACTGTTCTGCTCGACGCCAGCGCTGATTCAGTGCTTGACGAGCATACACATTATATGTCTGCTCATCTAAAGACATGCCTTCAGAATAATTGCTCAATTGGAAATGTTTCTGTCGCAAAATATTGAGAGGACGGAACCATCTGTTCATAATGTTATGGCACTTTTGTTGTTGTGCCATTCTCTGGGGTCTAAAATACATATGGCACAGATGAAGCAAGTGATGGAAATCTTTTTTCCTAGCAAATACATCGGTCACTGTAGTATATTTCTTCACATTAAATTCTACACATTTACAAACATTCTCGATAAGAAGGTCTGTAGCATCTACTCCCACGAGTACCTCGTATATTCTCTTCACAACAAAGAAAGGCAGTTGGTTTTCAAGAAGGAATAGGTCACGAACAGCACGGCTGTCATACCATTTTAATATTGGGTCACGGTTGGAATGGTTGAAACACCCATATTTATCAGTCTGAATACCTGAATTATTACATGCAAGTTCCACAGATTGTGTTGAACACATGTTAGACGTCCCAGCAATGGATCTTGTGTTTTCCACTCTTGCTCCCTCACGCACTGAGTGCTCTATGATTTCCTCCTGCATGAGTTCGTTATGACTTAAGCCAACTGTTCCACCGAGATACATCAGTAAAAAACATCCATCTAGAAGGAGCATTCTCAGGAACATGCTACTTTCCAACATAGTTTCTTCAGAGTAACAATTTCTTGCTTTCTTCTCCAGACCCTCCATAACTGTTAGGTAGTCCTCCAACTTTTGTCTCGTATTCAGTTTAAGAATATAATCTAGGCAGTTCCATTTTACTTTCTCCATAAATACCAATGAAGAATTTCCATGGTAATAAGGACCAATGGAGAAAATCATGGGTTCATAAGATAGTTTATCAACTTGTTTCATATGTTTCTGAACCCTGAAAATCATGCTTAACTCTGTTTCCTGGTCATGGTTCTTGCGTAGCAACCGATAATTACTGAGCTCCCTGGCCATGGAATTTTCCAATTCATCTATGCTTACATTTTCTGTTCCACAAGTCTCACCTTGAGCCATTATTTTATTTAATCAGATACTTGGTGCCAATGATGATTTGCAGCAAGATCAATAGTAAATAAATATAACTACACTGGGAGTTAATCAATCTGCACAGATAAACCAATTAACCTGCACGAAGATCACAATGGTAAACAAATATAAATATAGTGATAGAGTTAACCCATCTGGACAGATAAACCCATTAGCCTGTGTACATAGAACAAAAGAGTTCAGCAAATCTATCTCTTGCAATCTTAAAATGCTCATATCCAAATTGAGAAAAGGCATGTTATGCAGATTTTATCGAACCACTATTATGATATTCGAAACACATATTCACTATAGATTCACACATAAAACTACTCATAAATAAAACTAATCCAGAATCAATGAAAATGCATATATATGCAATCTAATTTAGTGTGGTGAGTTCTGCTTGTTTTGTTTCCAAAATATGTCTACACTAGCTAACATAATCTGAAAGTTGGTTATGAAAGTTTGCATTAGCTTTTGTATTAAACTGTTTGGATCCATGGCATTATAAGAAATGGATTTCGTTTCTAGTTTAGATAGAATTAATGGCCATTTTGGTTCTCTACTCTACTGAATTGTTTGTAGTGTCAGAATTGGGAAATTGGGAAAGTTTGGCACAATGAACAATTTGGTAGGCCCAAAAAATTCAAATAAAATGGAAGGATCTACACTCAGGATTGATATAGACCAAAGTGTAAATAGAAGATTTTAAGTTGTAGAAAAAAGTTTCATAAGAAACCCCTCGCAAATAAGTTGCAAATAAATTGAACATTTGGAAGCATGTCATCTTTAATTCCTTTTTCCTCTTCTCGCTACTCATATTGATGTTTGTAAAATTCTCATATTTGGGCAAAAGCCCACACCGTAGTCACTGTCCAAAACAAATCTCCCAAAGAAACCAGTTTCATAAAAGAAAAATCATCAATGTCTGATGAAAAAATAAGATAGGGACCAAATCATTTTGTAATGGACTGATCGAAGCTATGAATGATGGATTAGATCGAGTAAACACACTACCGGTATTTTGAAACAAAGCAAAATTGGCCTGGAAAGATAATTACTTACTTGATGCATTGATGTTTTAGGGAGAACTTGCGGCTCGCTACCCAGCTTCTTTTCAGTGATGCAGAGGAATTGAACTCCGCCGATGATGGCATCTGGCCTGGGAGCTTCGACTCGGTAACTGCAATGGCGATGGCTTCTGCTGCTCTGGGGATGCACTCATCCGTGGCATAGAAAGACTAGAACGGCATGGAGATCGAGATGGAGGCGGGGAAAAGATGACCACGGACGAGGGATCGCAGAGGCTACGATCTGTTCGATTTCCATCCGAATGACAAGGTGGGTGATCAACTGGTACTGTTATAATTAGGGTATGGAATCAGAGGTGGAATAAACTCTTCCGAATTTAAGATATTAGTTGCAGAAAAACTCATCGGCCTCTAGGAACCAGTACAAATGAAATACAATCCTTCATTCTATAACTCTAATTGATGGCCTGATGTGATTAAACATACTCCATATAAAAAATGTAAGGTGTGCAGATATGGTCTCTGATAATATACTTGAGCCCTTAATTACTTTTATAATTTATTATCAACAACAACAAAATTAACATCACATAAAATTAATTTCAAACGTAATTGTAATATAACACTATTGTCAATAAATATGACCAGTAATATCATATATACTTGGCGACGTAACATATACACACAAGCTTCCGATGCACACACCTTACACACCAACTAAAAAATATCGTGAAAATTCAGAAAAAATTGTGTAAGTAATTTCAACAGTATTACACATATGTATCAACTTCAAATTTATTATATTTTAATCATAAAAAATCTGATAGTTTTGATAATATAAATCTTTTCAAATTTATCTTTTTTTTCACTCTCTTTATGATAAATTTGAAGGTGGGACTTTTCATATAAGTATAATGCAATTGGAAGTACTTGTATAATTATTTTTATAATTTTTGATAATATTTGTTAGTTAGTATGTATAATGTATACACAGATGATCTATGTGTATATGATATGCTTCCAGTTATTTATCTAAGGCAATGATTAGTACACCCTTATATGCGTGTAAAAAGACAAAATAGAAATATTTTTATATAGTCCATCTCAAGATAATAGTCTTATATCATGTTGCCCAGAGGTTGATATGTGTGTATATATATATGCATAATATGTGGAGATTGTGGTGATAAATCTAATTGTGTGAGACTAATATAATTATTAAGCATATTTTTTATAGTTTATTTGAAATATAAAAATAAAAATGAGATATATACTAACTCCCTATGTTAGATTGAACTTCTCAATTGTCCCTCATTAAATATGTGCATATATTTTCACCATATTCATATGCATGTATATATTTAGAGTTCATTCTATATTATGGTTTCCTGTTATTGATCTGTCATTTACTTATATTTACATAAGTATTAACTTGTCATGCATCAACAAAAAGAAAAAAGTTAAGAGATTTATGATGAAACAAATTATTGTTTTGGTAGATTGTGACAAACCGGTTTTACGGGACAAATCTCTCTCTATGAGTTAGTGGATAGGTTTATTCCAAACTTAATATGAGTAAATATGATGATATATTTTTTATGATGAATCTTAGTCACAATGATGAAACATAAAGAGATTAAACTATATGTATCATTCTTTATGTCTATCTACATGTTGACATATATATGATTTCTATATTATTAATATATTCTTGTGAAACTAATATTTTATTAGAGCCATATATTTTTAGTCTCAATTACTTTGAGAACATAAAGATAATGAAGGTATGTGTCTATTTTATCTATATCAATGACACATGCCTTTGATAAAATCATATTGGTTCACATTTAGTTATATATGTACTTTCTTCTCACATATATGCATGTGTTTAGGGGAGCAAATCCTATATATTTATTTTGTATGTTCTAGATTTCATCTTCTCTTTAATATTGGATCTTTGAAATTAAACATATATATGAGTACATGATATTTGGTGTTAATAGATACTCAACAAATTAATTTATATCCTTCATATACAACCAATTGGTCATCAAGTGAAGAATGACAACCGATTTACTATGACTATTTTTTTTGAGTTTTGTAAAGGAATATGTCCTACCATAATGAGGTTAATGGATGACACTATGGTTTGATGGTTATGAAGCTAATAACTCGTTATGTTGACGAGAATAAAGTCAACCTTGAAAAAAGTTGTGATTCTTATAAGGATTATTTATGGGTTGTATAGCCCTTTGAATAACCTTTCCATAGAGTCAAAGAACGTTGAATTTTGACACCCAAGTCATGAGATATCGTCGTTTTTGTGTCGGTCAGTTGTGCTAAAAAAATGAACTGTGGTCGGACCGCCTGGTAAACTACGGTTGGACCGCCCTCGGCCCGATCGGGGACTTCCATATAGGGTTTTGAGCACTACTTTGTTGGTCGGTCGGACTAGGCCTAAAGGTAGTTGAACCGGAAGTTTACATAAAGGTTTTTGAAGGTGTTGGTTAGTCCGGGGATCAAGCCAATTGGTCTAGGCGCAAGTGCGGCCGAACCAGAATTTTGCCCTCGATCGTACCGAGAGGTGCATTAAATGCGTTGTAATAGCTCTTTTTTGAACTGTTGCACAGACTAGACGGTTGGAATAGCTCTCTCAGGGCGGTCGAATTGGCAATATTCAGAAGTTGGAAGATCTCATCTCTAATGGCTAGTTTGGCTTTTTATGGGTGTATAAATATACCCTCCCGAGCAGTAAGGGTAAGGGTTTGACACTTCATTGCATTATTTTAAGCCCTTGCAAAAACTCACACCCTTGAGCACTTAAATCATCTAGTGAGGTGTTGGAGAGTGAGTTGAGCCAAGCCAAGTACATTGCTTAATTGTTAGAGCTAGTGTGGTAATTAATCATTCTCAGCAAAGATCCTAGACTTGTTACTCTGAGGTTACCACCTCCTGGATGGCTTGAAGAAGTTTACTCAGCGACCTCTCCAAAGTAGTTTGTGGAGAAGGCGTGGTGGTTTATTGTGAGTGGCTCGGTGTTTGCCATCTCCGAAACAGGGGAAAACTAAACCCTAATGATTGAGACTTGTGTAGACCACTTTAGGACCGGCTCCCATCTTGTCCATCTCTTGATGACGAGATTCAAAGGCTTAGTGGTTTGAGCGGTAAAGTTAGGCTTGCCTCAACAAGGATTAGGAAACCTGCAAATTTTTGAATCTCAGGTGAAAAACCATTTGTCACTTGTCTCATTTACTTTATTGTATTTACTTTGAGCATCTTTACATACTAAAGATCATTTATACTTATATCACTCTAGCCTTGCAAACCTCAACATAGGCTAAGCTTCTTTGTATAGATAATTGAGACTGGTTGATTCAGGTCTTGAATTGTATAAAAATCGTTTTTATTCTCTTCCACGTATAAAACCCGATTTTAGCCAAAAGTTTTTCAACCGTCTATTCACCCCCCTCTAGTCGGTTTCCTTGATCGTACAAGTGATATCAAAGCTTGGTCTCTTATTGTGTAGACTTAACCATCCCATGAGAGAAAGATGGCTTCTAGGGATATAGTGTGCCGAGCTGGTGAACCTTCTATATTTGATGGCACAAATTATGTATATTGGAAAATCCACATGATTTCTCATTTTAGGCCATGAGCATCAAAATATGGTGGATTGTAGATGTGGGCTTTTCTCATGCATTGGATGACCGTGTTCCAACAAGTGAGCAACAGAAATGACTACATTTCAACGCTTAAACTACTAACGCTTTTGTGCTTTGAGTGATGACATGTTCAATATAGTATGCAATCTCAAAAATGCTCATACTATGTGGGAGAAGTTTAAAGAAAAATATGAAGTGCCCACAATGGTTGATGATTGCACACAAGAATTGATGTTGGATGATGCTTTCACCTCCTTAAGTGATGATCAGGAGCACCCAAGACTATCCACACCACCTCATTGCTTAATGGTAAATAGTAAGAATGAGGTAAATAAAAATACTCATGATGAAGTAGTAGTGATGAGCCTTCATATGATGTTCTTTTTGACATGCTTACCGAGGCTAATAAATACATTATCAAGGAGAAGAAAAATAAAATTTTAGAAAAAACTCTTCTCCTTTTTAAAGACTAATGAAGTGCTAATTAATTCTTATAAGAAACTATGTGATTCTTATAAGGGGATAAAATAAGTTTAGTCACTTCTCATTAGCAATATATTTAATAAGTCAAAAGTGGACACATACATCTGTTAACGCCAAAATTTAGACAACCCAATAATAGATTGGAAAAAGCCGATCGGCTGGAGAGGTGTTCGATCGCTATAGGGAAGAAGCCGATCGGATTAAATCAATAGAAGACTCGGTCCCAGAATAGAAGACTATCCAGATAAGACCGAGTTTGCGGAGGAGCTGTGGAACCCATGGCAGAGTATTTTATCTTTTATAAATCTTATCTTATATGGATATGGATAGAAAGATTTAGTTAGTTAGTTAACTTATTTAGAGATATTTTTTTTATTTTTATTAGAAAATAACGTCCGATGGTTGTTAAAAACGCGTCGGACTCTATAAACCCAGGGTATAAATATAGACCCCTGGAGACATATAAAGGATGAATTTGGAGATCAATACAACCTCGGCGCATCGCCACCCTAGTTTATCTAGGTTTCTACCGGCCGGGTCTGGCTCTCGACGTAGGGCTGCATCGGTTAGGTCTGATCTCCGGCGAAGGGGTAAGTCCCGCCACTATCTCGATATGTCTCGTTCTGTCTAAGGCTGTATCGGTTAGGTTCGACATCTTAGGCTGATAGGATATATCGCATCACATCCGTGCAGTATTTATTGGTCTATTAAGCTCTCTCCGCCGTCGTTGGTCTCGTGCTGCATCAGTTAGGTTTGACCTACGAGGCAGCCGACGGTAGAATGAGCTTTAGGCCTATAGGTCTCTATACGGCGTTTCATCAGAGTACTAGCCGATGAGTTATCTATACGTGGAGCGTCACGCCCAGCGTATCGGTTTCTCAGCCGATATGCGCCAGGTCTTCAGAAACTTTTCCTTGAGCGCCATGCTAAGCGCGTCGGCCATCCAGCCGATGTACGCCTTTCTTCAAAGAGACGTCCTCTCATCAGCTCAGCTAGCCGATGGGTTCGCTTCGCCCTTGCTTCAGCCGTCTGATTCAGTGTCTACCATCCCATCGCCTTTGGCCTCATTCTTATACTATCTCGGTTAGGTTCGATCTTCGAGATTCGGTACTAGCGGTGTCGTCATAGCGGGCGATGGGTCTCGTGTTGCCATCTCCATCCTGTGCCTCTATCGACTCTACGGCCGATGGATTAGGGCCTCGCTTTCGCTATGCTCAGAGTCGTCGTATCCCTCGTCGACACCTGCCCATGCCCTCATCGGCTCTCTAGCCGATGGAAGGGCGCCCTGATTCCTATCGGCTATCGGCCGATAACGAGAGCCATCCAGACGTGACCGATGACCAACCTGATACTATCAGCAGCCAGCCGATAGCGAGCGCTCGTATTAGTCTATCGTCCGATTGACCCATTTATCTCACCTCCTTGTCAATTGCAGGATCAAATTGACTGGTACGCTCACACCCGTAACGTCACGCCGGAGCCGACCGAACCCACGGCCCCAGTGCGTGTACCTCGAGTCACAGAGAGAAGCCGACTGATCTGCACTAGTTCTAAACAGACCTCCTAGACGTCGATGTGCTTGCGCCGGGATCCGGCGCGAACAACATCACATATAATTTAATTGATAATGATATGCCATGTATAGCTAGTCCATGCATTACACATAAAGTTAATGTGTCCACCTCTTATGATGACTGCTAGGTGTATCTTATAGCTCAAACATAGATGAAAATTTAGTGTTATAAATGTTATTATATTTTTTTATAAATTTGGTTAAGTTTGATTAAAAAAAGTTAAAACAGAGGTAGCAATTGTTTGGCTTGAATTGGGTTATTGTTGGTGCATATCAGGAAACTTTTCTCTCTATCATTTTATATTTAGACAAATAATGAACTATTATAACGATATATTACGTTCTTTTTAAGGCATGTTTTTTTTCTGCGGAATGGAATGTAAACGATATATTCAGGCAGCATAATGCTAAATATAGTATCATCTTAAACTCAAGTATGAATGCATCTTTAAAAGTTAATGGTGTAATATATTAAAAACCAAAACCAAAGAAAGTATATTGAAGTTTCTAAAAAATGCTACTTGGTATTATTTATAAATGTGTTTTGTATTTTTGTTCGACTACGGATTGTTTTTTTCTCTCGCTGAACGTGGTGCGGTACGTGCAGCTTTGAGGCTTCTGTTCGAGGCATGGAAGTCTCTTGAAGACAGCTGACCATTTTTGTTTTGGTATTTTGACTAGAAATATGAATCCAACGGTTCATATTGCTTGCTGCCTGCATCCGACGGTGGTTGATTTGTGGCCTACGTGGTTCAATTAGGATGAGAGAGATTAATTCTTTCCCTACTTTAGATTCTGTCTGGTCGAGTTCTAGAATTGTTGACTCGGGACTTGGCAGATCAAGATAAAACTCCAATCAGTTGGCACTATTTGGATAGTTAGGTACTTGGTGTAAACCAATTTATTTGAGTGGTGAGAACGCTTACGTTCAACTGGTCACGCGCGGACCAGTGATGTAGTCAGGTTTCCATTACGTTTTAGGTGATTCGACCGCTAACGCTCAACTAGCCTCGCGCTGGCAAGTGGCATAGTCATGTTTTGACCACGTTTTGAGTTGTTCGACTTCTAACGCTCAACTAGCCTCATGCTGATTAGCAGTGTAGTTGGTTTTCGACCACGTTTTAGATGGTTTGGCTGCTTGTGCTCAACTGGCCCCGCAGAAAACCAGCGACATAGTCGATTATCAACCATGTTTTAGATGGTTTGGCCGCTTACGCTCAACTGCTATAGACCAACGGTGCAGTCGCGTATCAACCATGTTTTTTTTATTCGAGCACTTACGCTCAACTGGCCTTATGCCAGTAGTGGAATCGGGCCTTGAGTACGTTTTGGATGGTTGGACTGCTAATGTTTAATTGGTCTGGTGCAGACCAGCGATATAGTAGTATCTCGACCATGTTTTGGATGAGTTTGGGCTGGTTGGCATATAATTTACGACCAGACCCATTCTACTTGATTTTTTTTATGGTTTATTTTGATAGTCATTTAGACTGACTTTTGAACTTACTGATCCAACTCTCAACTGGTCAGGATATAACTCCGAGTAGTTGGTCTCTTATAATAACTAAAAGTCATATGCTCGAGTCTTAGAGTTGTGAATTTGAGCCTCTACTAGTTGAGATGACCACCTGCCACCTAGCCCCTCCTCTCATCTAACCACATTCGTACATTGAGCCTAGGCATCACACCAACGTTCAGTATTACTACTCTAACTCAACGTTATACACAGAGCAACTACATTAAACAAAGCAAGGCAACTTAATCTAGAGAGACTAGAAACCCACAAATAGAAAATAAAATCATTAAGCATTGCCCGACAAATAAGCGACGATGATCAGGAGTGTGACATACAATTTCTCCGACTCATACTGAACCTCTGAGAATGATTTCTTCTGGAGAGAGTTCCTGGATACAGTTTCTCCGAGACCGAATTCTACAGGCAACTTCTCAAGGATCGGACACCCGGAGATGAATTTTATCGGGACTAACTCTTGCTCTAACTCCCGAACTACTTCGAATTTATTTCTAACTACATTGGAGCAGCAACGTTGGTCAAAGATTCCATAACTCTTACCTAGCATAAGTTTAGCATGGATTTAAGAATACAAAATTCGTTTGAAATATTCAGCAGTACCTTATATTTCTCTCCAATAGCAATTTACTTGGTCAGTGTTCTTCTGCAACCGCAAGTTCATATATAGCTTATCTTTAGTTCCTGCACACTGCCAGATGTTAGAAAATCAGAAACAACCCTGCTTATTACCAAATTTTCAGAGAAGATTACAACTTTCGTATGCAAGATTCACCAATAGTGCTGAAAAACAAAGATAGATATTCGAAACGTGAAAATAAACTACTGTCATAAGCAAGGGAGAGTCGCTCGGATGGCTAACATATTAATGAACCTCCATACTGAAATTGATGCTCAATTGACGCATTCGTAATCAATAGGTTTGATGCTGAAAATGCATCCCCACCCAAAATGGAGCCTTAATTAAGTACTAAACTATCTTTCAGTCAAACAAACATGTACCTTAGACCACTAGCTATTCTTTAAAACCAGTACATTGAGTTCCAGGAAACAAACGTGAGCAATCATCAACCTATGATCTGTCACTAACCAGATGTGCGTTATCTAAAAAAAAACTAACCAGGTGTACACGCGAAGAAACTTTCTTCAAGAAAGCGATGCATACCTCTGGGCAAAATTCTCGACCACCGCGGGTGCCTCAGGCACTGCAGGGTCGTTCTCCAGGCGGTGCCTGCAGAGATACACAGCAAGACCGTCAAGGTGAGAATCCGCCTGGCGACGACGGGGACATGGCCCAGGTAGAGAATTTTGGGGGGAGGGCTGGCCCATTTCTCAGGAATTTTGGAGAACAAAACCACGTCTTTCGGAGAAATTTCACTATATATAAGGGGCATTTAATTCCACTATCTGCATTTGAAATGTAACTCAATCACTCATTTAATTTTCACCTAATCTTACCCTAATATTTTTTCACTCACCACCTACCCTCATTTAATAAGGGGCATCATAATTTTTTCTTCTTCCTCAGTCTCTAAAAGAACAGACGATCGCAACAGAAGGAATACCATAGTACTTAAGTTAATATCATCATAGGTAGTAGTGATATATTGAAGTTATGATGGTACATGTTTGTTCAATACATCACTACCTCCTATAATATAATATAAGGAACTACCATCACTACCAGAAGTCATGGTATATTGAAGTTATGATGCGTATTTTGTTAGGTAACGTGCGAGCTGATCATAAGACCATGCACATATAACGCCCACGATTTCTCAATGGACTACAAACAAAATTGTTACCCCCCCCCCCCCACACCCCCACCCAAACAACAATACACACAACATCTCCACCTTAATAAGCCAATTGGCGTGGTTTATTGTTAGTTTTGCAACAACAAATCAAGTTTAGGAAACCGTTTGAGGAAAATACACGATTTGATAATTGCATCAATCTTAGAGTTAAGGTACCGACGATGCACTATACTTTTTAAGATATTTCCTTAGCAATGAACACATGTGCCGATGGTCAAATTAATTGTTTTCCATATTCTTCATTGCTATTGCCCGCCAATTAAAAATGTGCACACTTCATTATATCTAGTAAACGAATATATATCTATACACAATCGTCCCCATGCAAAACATAAACGATGAAAGGTGAGAAGGCAATAGAAGTGGGTGTGCCTGCCTAGAGCCCAATCGGTGCAGCCTACAGTTCGGCAGCAAACCCTGCCTACCAGTGAAGACACTTCAGAAATGGAACACGCATGGTGAATACTGAAGACACCCCGTGTGTTTTCCTTAAAGGATCACGTTTGGTCTGTTTTCCGTTGCCATCACATCCGTGATGAGTACTATAAATTAGCCAAGATACCATGGGGAACTCAGGAAAACCATTAGCGAAAGGATCCACTTAACCCATGGCACTGAAAGCTCTGCTCATCTGCAGTGTAATGTTGCTTGGTATCATCAGTCTTGCAAGTGCGAGACGCCCAGAGCCCATTGCAACGGCTGCGAATTTTGCTTTGGCAATTTCGGCGAATGACCCGAGCAAAACTGCCGTGCTTGGTGCGTAATTTACAACTTTTTTTTGTCTTGCTGTATGTTCTTTCAACATATTCTGTATGCTTGGTCTTCAAAGTTCTATGTCAATCCGGTAGGGGCTGAACCAGCTTATTCCCTCCAAAAAAAAAAAGAAGACATGAATTGAGACGTGCTTATCTCTCAGTTTCTAGTAGTTTGTGAATTTTTTTTATCATCAACCATATAGGACAATGGAATAGTAACTTTTAATCCTAAAAGTTTAGCTTGGAAATATATATAGTAACTTAACACTACCGTTTAATAAATATATAAAATAGGATTTTGAGGTTATCCTTGTAGAAAATATTGAATAGAAAGTCCCCAAATAGAGAGTCATCTCTATGTTCGTTTGCTTACTTGGAGTCACAATTTACTTTATTTGTTTTCTTTGCTAGGGAAAGTTGGCGGTGCGAGAAGCAGTGAAGAAGCGAAGATACTGTTTCCGGGTTACTTCTACCATCCCCCACGCGTCCCGCCAAGCAGCCGTGCACCATGAAAATGGTTGGTCCGTGGGAAGTTCGCTAGGTTGAAGAACACACACCTTATATATTTATCCGACTGTGAAATAAAGGAGGCATGTAACCATACAAGTACGATTTACCCCTGGAATATATATGCAGTCCGATTAATGACTATGTTTTTGTTGGGCACTGTACCCTCGAAGTGTATGCACTATGGTTTTAATGCAATTCATAATTAGTCCATGCACACTAGTCCGTATTACCAACAGACGGGTGCTGGACAGTCCGACTTTTTCCCAATCAGAGTAGGCCCATTTTCATACGGCAAACTGAGCCGAAGCTTCCATAGGGCAGCCTATTAGCAAACGATTATTCCATTCGCAAATGGAAGAAATTACACAACACAGGACGGCCGTCCTTTACTCATCCGAAGGACCTCGCTTGCTTGCGTGACATCTGTCGTGTGCAAATCCTAAAGCAGCGAGGCTCTCCCCCATCACTTCTCCACTCCACTTCTCAAACTCGGCAGCGTTTTTTCATCTTTCTTCTCTTTTTTACAAGTAGTGACCAACGAATTGCAGGATCTCCTATCTCGATCAATTCCATCCCGCGACCTGGAAGCTTGCTAGGTCAGAAGCAAAAACTACGCTAATGCATAAACTGCAACAACTACTACGGGCTGAACTAAATTCCAGTTCCTCCGGACTATTTTCACGGAGCGATTACACGCATGCTAAAAAACTGAAATACCAGGAATGCAACTACACTAGTCGAGCACCCGTGCGTTGCTATGGAGAAAAATATAAGCAAACGTGAATACCGACAATAAGCAGCTGCTCGACGGTGGTGAAGTTGCGGTGCTTGATGTCGGGCAGAGGTAGTTCTCCCACCGCAGCCGGCAGCTATTCGCCGCCCTTTCCAATAATCCAATCCAACCTTCACCAATTCGGTGGAAACTATCAATGGAGGCAAAAAAAAAAAAGAAGAAAGAAACCAATGGATCACCTCGCCGCCCAATTGCGATCCCCTCCTGCCCGGCCGTCAATCAATCGAACCAAACCCAAAAAAAAATCTAGCAACCTTGTCGGCGTGGTTGACGATGGCAAGGCGCGGACAGAGGCGCGGGTGGAGTGGCGCAGTCGTCGTGTATGGAGGCTACTTTTGGGCGGTAGATTGAAAATGTGGGAATTATTGATTGTATTTCCTGTTAATATATATAGGCAGCCGGGGCGATTTATACACGTAACACACAGCTACACACGCGGGTTAATCTACTATAATTATAATTACAGTAGACTAACACTCTCCCGCACTTTAATCAAGAGCATCGCTAACATTCAGGGATCGAAACTTCTGAAATAGTGAGATAGAAAGGCTCTTATTAACACGTTGGCGTACTATGATATCGTAGAAACATGTAGAACCCGAACGTAACTAAGGGCGACCTTCTCTTGAATGAAATGGAGATCAATCTTAACATGCTTTGTCCACTGATGCTGCACCGGGTTGCTGAAGAGATATACAACACTGATATTGTCATAATAGACCAAGGTGGTACGTCGAGGGGGTGGCGAAGCTCAAGAAGTAGCTGTCGCAGCCAGGTAGCTTCAGCAACACTATTTGCCATAGCACGATATTCAGCTTCAACACTCGATCTAGAGATCATATGCTGACGCTTGGAAGATCAGGATACCAAGTTATTCCCGAGAAATACTGCATAGCCAGAGGTCGACCGGCGAATGTCAGGATAGCCAACCCAGTCGGCATCTGTGTAAACAACAAGATCTGTATGCGAAGATCAGCGCATGGTTAGCCTAAGAGACAGGGTGCCCTGTAGGTAGCGTAGGATCTGCTTGAGAGCAGCGAGGTGCGGCTCTCGAGGATCATGCCTATAGAGACAGATCTGCTGAACTGCAAAAATAATGTCTGGTCGGGTGAAAGTCAGATACTACAGAGTGCCGGCGAGACTGCGGTACTGTATAGCGTCAACGACAGGCGGTCCATCAGCAGATAGTTTGGAGTGGAGATCAACAGGCGTGCTGCACGGCTTGCACGCACTCATCCCAGCACGCTCCAAAATATCTTGACTGTACTGCCGCTGAGAAAGAAACAAACTATTTGTGGAGCGGGTCAAAGAAATGCCTAGAAAATGATGCAGTTGACCTATATCTGTCATAGCAAACTCACACCGAAGAGCCTCAATGATATTCTTAAATAATCTAGCAGAGGAGACAGTAAGAACAATGTCATCAACATAGAGTAGTAAGTAGGCTGTATCTGGACCGCGGCGATATATGAAGAGAGAAGTATCTGACTTTGTTTCAACAAATCCAAGTGACACAAGGTGAGAGGCGAACCTGTGATGCCAAACACGAGGAACCTACTTCAAACCATATAAGGACTTGTTGAGCTGACAGACAAAATCTAAGCGAGAAGAATCCACAAATCCAGAGGGCTGCACGCAGTACACTGAAAGTCTCATCATAGTCAACACCGGGCCGTTGTGTGAAACCCCGCAGAACCCAGCGAGCCTTATAATGATCAAGAGACCCATCGGCGAGCAACTTGTGACGATAAATGCATTTTCCAGTCACAACATTGACGCCAGGAGGCGAGGCACAAGACTCTATGTGTCGTTGGCAATCAAAGCGTCATACTCAGCCTACATAGCAGATCGCCAATTGGGGTCTGATAGGGCATCACGAACGAAGTGAGGAAGAGGCGACATGGGTACAACATGGAGGTTGAGGCGATCCACGGGCTGTGCAATGGCATCTTTGCCACGTGTGCGCATAGAGTGCACATTGGTCACCGGAGGGATGACAATCGGTCGAGTGGCAGCTGTACGGGCGGTACCGCTGACAACAACCTACGCGTGAGCAACAGGGGCAGCAGGACCGGTAACACTCGTGGTCGGTATGGCATCGCTGGCAGCGACCTGTGCAGGGTGCACAGGGGCAGCGGCACCGGATGACGCGGACTCGGGCCACCACGGAACTGCACCAAGGCTCGATGGCGCAAGTGGGGCCTCGGGCACGGGGTGTGCCACTAAGGAAGCTTATGTACCTGCACGCAAAAAAGAGCCTCTAGGAACTAAAGCGGTGAGATCATGATCATCGATAAAAAAGTCCAGGGCGGAGGGTGCCATGGATGTGGTAGACATGTCGGAGAAAGGAAAAAAGGATTCATTAAAAACAACATGTCTAGAAATAAAAATGCAGTTCGACTAAACCTCGAGGCATCGATAGCCTTTGTGCTCCAAGGAGTAGCCGAGGAACACGTATAGAGAAGAATGAGGAGCAAGTTTGTGGGGCGCTGTAGAGGACATATTGGGGTAACAGGCGTAACCAAAAACTTTGAGATGATCATAGGAGGGCGGGACAGAGAAGAGAACGGAGTATGATGTGGAGGAGGCGAGTGTTGTGGTGGGGAGGCGGTTTACAAGATATGTGATGGTGCGAAGGGCCTCAACCCAGTAAGCTGGAGGGAGACTCACCTGAAATAAAAGGGAACGCAGAGTGTTATTGATGGTACGAATAGAACGCTCTGCTTGGGAAGTATATGGGCACGACATGCGGAGGGCAACACCGTAGGAGAGAAAAAATGTGCGGGACTGGGAATTATCGAATTCATGGCCATTGTTGCACTGCATGCTCTTGATGGTGGTGCCAAACTATGTGCGAACATACGCAAAAAAGGTAGAAATAGTAGAAAATATCTCAGATCTGAGATGAAGGGGAAAAGTCTAAATGTAGTGAGAGCAGTCATCAAGAATAATAAAATAATATTTGTATCCTGATATACTAACAATTGGAGAGGTCCATAGATCACAATGGATTAAATCAAAATTATGAGTAGCACGAGAGATAGATGAACCGAAAGATAGACGTACATGACGATCGAGTTGGCACGTATGACATAAATGATCGATATCATCTTTATTGTAGGAAATGACATTGGACCTAAAAAGTTTGGATAGAACGTCATGCCCAAGATGACCGAGACTGCAATGCCAAAGGGAGGTGGGTGCGGCGACGAATGTGGAGGTGCTGATAAATGGTACAAAAAATAGGTAGAGGTCACTGGAACTATTGCACCTGGCGATCACGTTCCTGGTTTGCAAATCCTTCACAGAAAGACCAAATTGATCATACTCAATGGAACAATTATTGTTGCTGGTAAAACAACGAATGGAAATTAAATTCTTAATAATATTAGGTGATACCAGAATATTATTAAGAGTAAGATCACGGTGCGATAAGGAAAAATGATGGGATCCAGTGGCGGTGATAGGAAGTAAAGCACCATTGCCCACAATAATAGATGAAGGAGTAGATGAAGAGGGTGGGGAAATGGTGAAGAGTATACCAGCGTCCGAGGTCATGTGGGAACCAGCACCCGTATCAGCATACCACTCAGAGGCCGGTTGGTTGAGCGTCATGGTGTTGAAGGAGTGCGCCAGAAAGTCCTGGTGCCAACCTCCATGACTAGGCGGCCAAGGTGCCACCTGGTACGCCAGTGAGGGCGCCTGAAAGCCCGCCGCTTGGTATGTCGATGAGGGCGCCTGGAAGCCCGGCGGTGTAGCTCCCCCATAGTACGTGCCGAATGGGGACGATGGGGCACCGTATGCGCCGCCATAAGTGATAGAAAGAGCACCAAAACCACTATAGTACGGGGCTGTGTGGAACATAGGCTGTGGCGGCGGAGGACGGTCGGACTGGTCGTACGGCCACATACGCACGGTGCTAGCCCAAGAGTCGGCGAACGATGGGTACACAGTCGTACCGGGAGGGACACCGCCCTGTCCACCTGGGGCCACTCTAGTAGAGGGGCGCTGGAGGGCTGCCACCAGTAGAATTGCCGCGTCCACCGCGGCCGCGGCGGCGATCATTGCGCTGGCCTCCGGTTGGTGCAGCTGGGCACGGAGAAGGAGACGCCCCCGAACGAGGAGCAATGGTGGCACCTGGGGCCGCTGGACGAGGCGTCACAGCGACGAGAGCAGCCGGCGGGGACAGAGGACGAGCGTCGATCTCTAGCTTCTCCAACAAAAGGTGATTACGTGCTTCCGTAAATGTTGGGAACGGCCGATGCATCTTGAGGATGGATACCATATGGCAAAACTTGCTACTGAGGCTGCGGAGAAGTGTGAGGATCATCTGCCGGTCGTCGATAGGGTCACCGAATTTGGCGAGGGAGGCAGCCATGGATTCAAGACGGCGGCAGTAGCCGGTGACGCTCAGGGAGTCCTGACGAAATGTGCGGAACTTCATCTCAAGGAGAAGGGCACGTGACTCCTTCTGACCAAGGAATTCGTCCTCGAGATAGCACCAGGCGTTACGGGCACGTCCTTGCCGCATCATCAGCGACTGCTGCAGGTCGCTGGAGATGGTGTCGTACACCCATGTGAGGACGCAGCAGTCCACTTGGAGCCATGCCGGGCGCACGGGGAACATGTCATCTTTGAGGACGTGGCGGGTGAGGGCATATTTCCCAAGGACGGCAAGAAACATGCATCGCCACTTGGTGTAGTAGTCCGTGGCATTGTCGAGGACGATGGGAATGAGCGCCTTGATGTTGACGACGGCGGTGGCTTGCGCCCAGAGAGCCGCGTGAGCGTTCTCGTACGCGACCAGAGCGTCGTTGCAAAGGTAGGCCTCCTCAGCCCAACGCGTTTCATCAGCGTGAGCAGTATCGGTTGTGAGACAGCGGTCTTCGAAAGTAGCGACGCCAATGTTGTCGCTAGCCATAGGGGGCATGACAACCAATCGACAGCCGATCAGACCGGATCGAAGATCTCGGAAGGACAGCCAATCGGCCGATCGGATCGGAGATCTCGGAGAGATAGCTGATCGGCCGATCAGATTGGAGATTGGATCGAAGGGGTCAGCCGATTAGAGTTGGATCGGTAGCCAATCGGCCGATTGAATCGGAGATCGGATGGATGATGAGCAGCCGATCAGATCGGATGGCTGATGAGCAGCCAATCAGATCGGCAGTAGAGCCGATCGGATTGGAGGGCGATCGGATCGGCAATAGGCAGGATCCGATTGGACCGATCGACGGATCCGATCCGATCAGATCGGCGGGCGATCTGGCTGGCAATGGAGAGCCGATCAGATAGGCAATAGGCAGGATCTAGCGATCTGGTCGGTAACAGAGAGCCGATCGGGTCGTTAATAAGCAGGATCCGATTGGACCGATCGACGGATCCGGTCAGATCAGATCGGTGGGCGATCTGATCGGCAACAGATCGGTAGCGTGGGCGATAAGACCGGCGACACCCGGTGGTGGCGATCGAATCATCGACGGACGTTGGTGAGGAAGCGAAAGTAGGATCGGATCGGCGGCCACACTCAGTGACGAGGGCAGCTACGCGGTGGGTGATCATATCGGCAGCGCGGGCGATGAGACCAGCGACACTCCCGGTGACGTGCAGTCGGCACCGGTGCTGGCGGTCAAATCGGCGACGAGTGCTGGTTCAGAAACGGCGGCGTTGAGGGCGTCGGACCTCGACAGTCTCTCGCGGCACAGTAGTGGCGGAGGAGAAGATTGGCGACGGCAGCAACAACGGTGATGTTTTTGGTTGTGGAAAGATAGCGGATTGGAACCGCTCTGATACCATGAAAGTGTAAAAATTGTTGATTATATTTCCTGTTAATGTATCAGTATATATAGACAGCTGGAACGGCTTACACACGCAACCATACAGTTACACACACGAGTTAAACTACTATAATTAACCTACTATAATTACAATGGACTACCTAAACGGTCGTGGATGGCAGAGAGGGCCGAAGACGTGGGTGGAGGGGATCACGAGGGGGGTGGTGGATTTGGACGGCGGCGACAATAATGTCGTGGATTCGGGCAGCGATTCATGGGTGGCACCATGGGCAACGATCGTGGGCAGAGGTTGAAGGCGGAGACGTGATGGGGATCTACTAGGCGGCGGCCAGCACTTTACTTGGATCGGCGGCGAGGGCCCGTCGGAGCAGCAATGAAAGCGCGACGAGGGTGGAGTCGGGAGCTCGTCGATGGAGTCGTGGGTGGAGTCAGGGCGGAAACAGGAGCTCGGAGATGGAGTCGGGAGCGGATTTGCTGGCGCTTCGGCCGGTCGATACCACGTTGAAAATCAGATGCGCGAATGGTTCCACCGAAGCAGCATGGGAGGACTACGAGCCAGTCGATCTGAGCGATCCAACGATCAGAAGATGATGGTATGTGAAAAAATTGGTGGACGACTCATCGCCATCATTACCATCTTTTAAGTTATATAGATGTAGATATACAATGAAAGATCAAATGTCCTTAGATTACTTGGTATCTTTGATATTATGATTGGAAGATGCTGCTGTTTTACTGTTCATGCAGTTCTGTAATTTGACCGGTACTGTACAGTTGGCTTGAAGGATGCCGCTCGTCAGTCCTCAGTCTATGCCCACGTTCGGTCGGGCCGGAGCTTAAAATAGCCGGCGCCCGGAAGCGAGCTTAAAATGACAGAATACATTGAAAAAATGTGTTCGTTGTGTCCGTAGCACCTTAAAAAAGACTCTAGTATTTATTCTATAGGGATTTCATATACAAGTTATATAAGTGATGTTCACATGTCTCAAAGAAAGAGAGACTAGGTTGATCATAGCAGTACAAGCAGTACACGCAAGTAGACGTATAGCACAATTTGTAAAAGGACCCTCAATAAGATAAGTTACACAAAGGTCCTTTGAATATGCAAAGAAGGTCTACAAATATGCAAAGACTACAAAAGAAAATAGAAAAGCAATCTAGTCCTTGCTTCACTTCTTCTTTCGGTCCAGTAACTAAGATGATGAATCCGACAGTGGCAATGGCAAAAATGAGGTTGACCACAAAAGATAGCATCTAGTCATAAACCCAACAGGATCTCGCAAAAATAGATGTTGAAACAGACTCGATGAACAAGAGAATTTTTAGTCTAATCTTAAAGATATCCTATCGAAAACAGGGAAAGGCACCAAATTTGGCAACGGCAAAACTCGCCGAAGAGGATGCGGATGGCTGGCGCCACCTCATCATTGTGGAGGAAGAAAACCTCCCACCATAGGGCAAATTTACTATACTTGTCAACCCAAACACCAGTAAAAAAAACCCATAGCAGTGGTAAGAGGTGGAGAAACTCAAGCCAACAAGAAGACAGGCATTGGCATCTCCTTCGAGTTGTATAGAAAAGGAAAAGAAGAAAACCTAGTATGACATGTACTCGATGCATAATGGGAAGAACCCGACTATGGAAAAAACGTAATGGCTCTCCATATATCACTCCCATCGCTGGCGATCGGTAGCTGCTGAAGATAGAAGGGAAAAAGGCTCTAGTAGAGGAAAAGAAAACACCCTTTTTTCATCTTCTCACCACCTACTGAGGGAGAGAACATAAGGGGAAAGGGACTTAGTGCCAAATTGCTCACTTCTATCCATAGCACTTGGGCCCTACCTTGACACTGCTCCAAGGTTTGTGCGCCCCCAACAACCTCACAAACTTTCCCATAACCATCCTAGAACCATTATTCCATGCATACATCCACATTTATAAACTTCATATATATACATCCACAATCACACAACTCCCAATTGATGCCCTTGACGGCTGTGGCAATGTCCAATTGCCACATCAGCTGCTAGGCGTCCTCGAATGTGAGCTCCTCCTCATCGGCCTAGGAAGCAGTGACTTGGCTCTAGTTGAATGGATGTCAAGCTTATGTCACACAAAAGAGATGTCACCTCCTCCTCGATCTCCCTTGTCGATCTAGTAAGATAGTGGTTCCTTCACCACCATCCGAATTCTCTTGTGATTATGGTTGGCTGGATTTTGAGACAATCTTCCTCTTTGTTTCTTAGCAGCAGTATCCATGCTAGGTGTACTGTTTGGGTTGAGCACAAACCGCCTATGCAACTATAGTTGGCAGGATTGCAGTCCAAGCACCTAAGATTCAATGGTGAACTTTGTGAAATCCCTTTGCTGAGTCTGATGATACTCACACCAAAATCTACGGCTCAACAGTAAACCTCTAAATATTGCCATATCCGTGGAGATAGTTGAAAAGATTACTGATTTGTTAAGCAGTATGCACATTAATGGAGGCCCAAAGATACAATCATCATGGTAATGCATGTGCTTCTCTACTACTATTCAGTTTCATTAGGAAGTTTATTTCCTTTATTCAGCTAGCCTCTTTCCTAATAAAGATGGATATATGCTTTTGACATATCTGTTTGGCAATTTACTGGAGTGTATTTCTTTTAATAAAATATTATGAGTTTGAAAAAAAACACTTCTCAAGCATTCCAACAAATCTCCATAAATTGAAAATTAGAAGTGACAAATCTCAAACTTACCGGACGTGCATGCATCTTTAAAAGAACCATCAAAACCGTTAAAATTTGAAAGAACATATATAATTATTAGTGCATAGTTGAAAAAAGAATGTTATATACATATGTCACATAATTATTATGTTTAAGACATACAAGAAACAAGAATTGTTCTATGCGACAATTTTAGTTCTTTCTATTTTAATTTTAAATAGAAGCTGTCTTTTGTAGATATGACTTCTGCAAGCAATGTCCTTTAATATCCGCAAGGTCGATCCCTCCAATGTTCCTACACTTGTAAAAGAAGAGTAAAGTTAACATGTTAAGTTGCAATAATATCACTAATTTAAAGAAGCCCCTATATTAACATAAGCATAAATTTTAAGATCACCTGAGTCATCAAGGTCATCATGTTATGTCATAAGTGGAAATCACATATTTCATTGGTTTATAGATGACATTTGAAGTCAATATAATAGTAGAGGGCATCCTCTTATTATCTTTATGTTTCCCCATGTGACGTCTAATGCAACTATAAGAGTTATAAAATCATACTTTTCGCTTATATGAGAGTTAAGGTAGTAAACACTGTTCCATCTTGATACTATCACCACAAGAATCTAATGAAACCTGTATGATTAATATAGTTATCTTGTATGCATTCTAAGAATATAGTTAGGACCTAGGCAGAGGGAAATATTGAAGAGCTTAATGCCCTTATTGTTCATTGTCTACTAACATGATATAGTCGTCTAAGTGGTCCTACAAGTCATGTATTCTATGACCTCATCGAGTTTTGTCTATAGCTAGAGACCATTCACCATTGTTAGATAAAACCAAATTGTGTTCTCGTTCTGCATACCTATTTCTAACATAACCTACAAGAAGCACAATTTTATTTAGAAGCATTCTGTATTAATCTTATTAGACTATATTGTAGTTATTGGCACATACAAAGATAATCATTTTAACAGTCCTATGTTTACCGTTTATAACCTAAAAAGGTCATAAAGATTACGAAGCCCAGAGCAGTTAGAAACACTGCTGCCTCTTACCTTAGTTGACCCAATCAGATTTTCATTTATGTTATATTAAGACATCTGACTACAAAATTAGTTTTTGCCAAAAAAATCACAAATAAAAAATCAGATGCTCCTCAAAATCAAAAAATCAGATACAATTCCACAATTCACAAATTCATAGCACAATTTAGAAAACAAATCAAAATTCACAGAACAAATCACAAATTCATAAATCTGGATCTACGCCACTATTTATCTTCTCGCCCACGTATCCCAAGCGAATACAACCTTACCAGATTGAGGAGGTAGGAAAGGAGACCGTCATCATGGTCACATAACTGGCGTCCTAGCCACCTTCATTGCGGTCGTCCTATCCACCGTCATCGTGGTAGCTAAGCCATAGCCGTAGCCCTCACCATTGTAAAGTCGTATCCATAGCCCTCACCACCGTCGTCGTGGTGGCCAAGTCATAGCCATAACCCTCACCAAAGCCGTCACGATCACCCTAGCTGCTGTTGGGGTGGCTGAGCCCAAGCCATAGCCCTTGCCACCGCTGTTAGATCTGGCTCTTCCGAGCGTCGACTCGTTAGATCCACTGCTCTAGCAAACTACGGTCATCGGATCCACCCATCCTAGGCCCAATGCAGTTGGTCTACCATCGGATCAATTAACTCCTTCCTGTTGCTGCTAGCTGGCCGGCTCCTCCACCACTGAGCATGCTGGATTTGCCGCCTCCTCTACCTAGTGGGCTGTTGCAAAGTGAGAGAAAGCGTGAGGAGAGAGTCTATAACCCGAGTGGATTTTTCCTCGACGTGGCTTTTTTTCACGTTAGTCCTACTAGGTATGTCTATAAAAATTCTAATTTTTACAGGATTATTTTTACAGTAGACCTCCTAATACGGGTGACCGTAAAAATTTATTTTTACATATAAGACTTTTCTAGCGACCTCCTTGGTATTTTCTATTCTTTTGGGTCACCTAGGAGAGTGTCTAAGAAAATAGTTTTTTAAATAGTGTAATTCATATATGTTTTTTTATATGACCCTTGAAACAAATGATTATACACTATTGAATCATAGGGAATTCATATGGTATACATTATTTCATACATGTTTTGAAGAAAATTTAATATGAGATCCAACTGCAAAGAAGTTTCCTTTGAGTTTTTCATGTGGTCTAACCAAATGGTCATTTCTGTTTTTTATATGTTTGTAATCCTATATTTTGTACTTGCAATCTGATAAAAAATCATTTCTATTCCCCTGTTTTCTCAATCATATATTTCAAAGTAGCAAGCCCATGTACATGTGCAGACATCTTACTTTGTATTTCATAAATTTTATTACCATAAAGATGTTAAGATTTAAATTAGTTGACTTTTACTTGAAATATTATTTGATAATATTTTAAATTTATAAAAAATATATTGTATAAATAATTAGTAATGCAACAATCTTAAAACTTATATGTAAACTTCATGAAGTCCTACGAGTCTACACAATTTTTTATAACATTTTGAATCTAATTAATTATCAACCTTTATGTATTTAAGAGCGTTTTAGGTATTTTTAAAAAGTATTCAACTAAATAACATACTGTAGAAATAATTGATATTATTGAGTTTGTGTTACGTGAACTTCTTGTGAATAATTACGAGGAGTTAGTTGAGCCACCAATGCATGATTTTCTTCGGTCCTCTCTCAGTCACTCTATAAGATATTGATACTCCACACTAGCGAGAGGTATATATCAATTATCAAAAATGGTTAATACTACTCCCAAAACGTGAAAGCGCAAAGTATGTTTGGAAGTGGTCGGACAGACTTTCGATTTGGAAAAGCGCTTGTCAGCCAACCATCACGATCGAGGAGATGGTGCATGCTCAGTGCAGGGATTGATACTGTACGTTACGACCACTCAGAGTCAAGAGGCACACCCACGCATGCAGCCAACATCTCTGTACTGCATTTGCATCCAGTCTGCAATGGATTTGGGCCGCTGTATCACGCTGCTGCTGGCGATTCTCGCGTGTAAGATTGATTGACTCAACACGATGATTAGATAGAAACAGAACCGGGAGGGATATCGGGAGATCGGCCAAGATAAGAAACAAGCCATACATGCCATATACAAAAGATACTGTAACATCGCGCTCGTCCAAGCGGCCACACCTGATCGCAAGAACAACCTTTCTTGAGTACCGTCGGAACAGCCACAGCATATCCGTTCTAGCCATACATTGTCGGTTGGTAAAAGTGCTTCTTAATTGAACTCCAACATGCTCATGTGATACAATTTTTCTCTTGCTCTTTTGGTCGACTGATTATTTTTACTCCAATATTTTCTTTTCGTCTTCTGAAGATCTTGATAAAGCATTCAGCACCGTGCACTAAAAATTTCAATCCTGTGATGCTTCACTGTAAGTTTGGCAGGGGCAATGCCGCGTCTCAACGAACAAAGAATTCAATCTATACATTCCAATGCTACCGTTAAACCTTGATACGTTCGGAGAATTCAGATTGCAATGTTTTTAACCTGTAACAAATCATTACAACTTTTTATGTGCGTAAATTTCGTGGAACGTGATGTGTTAAATGTAACAGCACTGCTCATAATCTACAACTTGTGTTAACTGTTGTTATCTTATATCATGCATAATGATCTCTTATTGTTGACTGGATCGATTTTGTGTAAGTTTTGACTGCTATCAATACGACAATTCGGTTTTGGCCGGTGTACTGGTGGTAGTCAGCAGTTTGCTATGTCCTGGTTCTTATAGTTTCTGACCGATCTGAACGACTTTTGAAAACGGACTTTGCTGGCTTAGATAATGTAGGATATTATCGGATTTGGAAACAAACTCAGACTATTTTCTGAGAAATAGAAAACGGTCTATGACTCTGCCAACTGAGCTATCTATTATCGTATAAAACATACTCGTTAGTCTTACCGGGCGACAGTGGCGTGGGCCGTCCGATCGGTTACCGATGGCAAGCGACGAATTATGAAGCATTTCCAAACCAGCTGCGTAACGAGCACGCCTATTCACGTGCGGTAGAGTACAACACCAACCAGGCAACCACCAGCTTCACATTACACTAGTCTGTTTTTTTAATGAAATCTTTTACAACTTAAATCTTTTAAACATGTATTATTTTTAAGATCCGTTTTGATCATCGTACTCCACTTAAATATATAATAAAATGAGTTCAATATTAAATATATTTAAATATTTAAAAGTAATTAATTTAATTATAGAAGTAACTAAGCTTTGTAGAACTACTTTTGGTAGTATTAGAAGTAAATCTGTAGTAAACAACTAAAAATAAGGAACTATGTGAAGTATTACTTCGCAAGGTAAAACATAGAGTAGATTCACTAATAAATACATGGATTTTTCTTTATTTAAAGTAATCACTGTATTATCTATTTTAAAAAAGCACTTCTGCATTTAATAGGAAGTAACTCTAAGAAAACAGAAATAGCTCTTTGTAACTACACTGTTAGAGAGAATAACTCTAAAAATTAAATAAAATAGAAGTAACTCTTTCTAATATTAGAAGTAATCACATTGCAGTTAACAACAAGAATATATTTAATAAATTGATGAATGTAGTAAATCTAAAGATAGAAGACATGAACCTTGGAAATAGAGGAATGGATGTAGATTTGGCAATTTATATGGTGCAATTTTGTTTTGTTTTGTTGCTTATGTATTTTACATGATATGGCATAGATTTAGAGACGGAGGATAATTTTTCATGTTTCTATATGTAACTCACACATGCTTGAGATGTAACTACATGTAATTGTTACTAAAAAATTACATGTAATGATGTTTATGTTTTTTAATTGGTTTAAGATTAGGGGGAAAGTCAAATCTTAAGTTTCTTGAATGATATTGTTGTAGTAAACCAAAATCATTTTTTTCTTGTTTTGTGGTCGCTGTGGTTGGTGGTGCTTTTATTTGTAAAAAATTTCAATCACTGAACTTTTTTTAGGATCACCACAAAGTAGATCTGTAACAAAGGATGGATATATGTTTGATAATTTCATGATGTAATTTTTTACGTAATTTTTTACATGATATTTTGGTAACGTGCAGCATGGAAAAAAATATCTAGGGGCCAACCGCAATGCTCAATGCCCAGCAAAAATGCATCTTGTAAAGTTTGGTTCTATTTTTAGAACGATGCATACCAATGAGACGTGTGTTGCTATTTTTGACAAGGCCATTAGTTAGGATTAATGAGTGCAAGCGCACCATGTAGTCATGCCTATCTATTATCTGTAAATCTATCTATCTATTATATACTAAATATTATATACTAAAGAGTCTATTAAACATCGTATAAACACTCCTAAACCACCATATAACACTTCTACAAACATTTATAAGTTGTCACGTTGCACTCTAATAAATTTAAAAAAAATCCTAAAAATTCTTAGAAAAAACATCAATCCATCAATTTCCACTTAAATATGTGCACCCTTAATTTTAGGTGCAATTGTAAATCTACCACTAATTTTTTTATATTTTGCAAGAATATCATTCGAATAAAAGTTTTCATGGTTTTTTTATAATTTTCTAGTGACGATTTTACAATAACGTTTTAAAATGATGCTACATTTACCATTGTCCCTTAATAATTTTAACCATTAGATCTCTTTTGAGAAAACAAATCTCGTACTCTCTTTAAGCACCCATACGTTCCCCCTCCTCCCAATACGTACATGTGCACGTACGTAGTTCCTCCCCCTCCGACTCTCAACTCCCATGTCCTCTTCCATTTTCTAGCTAACAACTAAATATATCGGAAAACAATAATTAGTTAGCTAAATGATCATAACTCTCAAGTTACAGATCCAATTTTTAATGAACTATTGTTATATTTATAATCAAATACATAATTCATATTATCCGTATTCTGTTATATAAAAATAATAAAACGTCACTTGGACATATACTATCCTTTGCATATCAACCAAATAGCCATGAACCATTATAAAATTGGACATAATTATGTCATCTTAGACCATTGAAAAACATGCATAGCTAAATCATATAAAAAATAGTAAATTCAACTGTGAATAAATTTTGCATGAGAGAATAATTTATGTAAGAACCACAATAAATTGTTATAAATAAAAGGAACATTTATTATGCCATCTTAAATCATTCTACAAAATGCATAGCTAAATTAGATCAAGAAACAAAAAAGTTATAAATTCAACAATCAACATAAATTTCCACGTAAAAGAATAATTTATCTAACTACCACACTCCTACACTATGCATGTCATCCAAATTGCATACAAAATTGTTAAATAATTTAACAACATATGTTGTTTCATCATACATTATTTTGCAAGCATGCATAGCTATATTAGAAGTACAATATGTTAGTGAAAAGAACCAATTTAACTATGACATCACAATTATGAGAAAAAATATTATAACTTTAGTTGGATGCAACCATCCAATTACTTGCGTCTTTTGAAATGTGCTCAACTGACGGGACCAATTAAATCATCTGGTCTTTCATGTAAGCCTTCTAAAATATATTATAAATTGCCATTTAGTGGACTTGGAGGGTGTTTTAACAAACTTTTAATACATCATAGATGGATACTCATGAATGTTGCTATTTGAGTACATCATAGAGGGTGTTGCCATTAAAAAGATGTGAATAGTACTATATATGAATATTAATAGGCTACCAACATGTTCGTTCTTATACACATTTAAAATACATTACATTTTAGGATGTACTAAATATAAATAAATTATAGGATAAACTACTTAAAAACATAAAGATGACTAAACTGGATCATGTCGCAACTCTAGCAAAATTGCGGTCATGGGACATATACAATGAATAACTTTAATTTAGACAATAAAGATTTGCCCTGAGCAAGCACGCTTGCGTGTGTGAAAGAGAGGGAAATGGGTGGACCAGTCTTAATGACGGATAATGCATCATTAGAGATGGTAGGGAGAAGGTGTAATGGGTTTGGATGGGCTTACTTTATAACCATTGGGGCACAGTGTAGAGTTGCAAGAGAACAGTAGCCACCAAATAATTTTTATTTTGGAAAACACAAAAGTTAAGAATTATTTATTGTTTAAAATATCAAATTACATAAAATATAACATAACTATAGCTCTGAACATAGTAAATAACCGTGATTATACAAATGTCTAATTTGTTGCCACAAATTGGACAAAATAGGGTAGGCATTATAGACTTCGCACTAAGATTAAAGATTATATAATCTAAATATACTTACTTATTTCATGCCCAATGCACGCTAGCTAAAGAAAATTACAAAGAGTGATCAGTTTGGCATATATAAATTCCTAATGTTTAATCATAAATTTTAGAGAAAAGTATTTAAATCGTGATGGCAATCATAAAAAGGTCATATTCCAAAAATAATGAGCTTGCACATTTATTTTTAGTTATCAAATCATATTCCTGTAAGGCTAGATGGAGCCTTGCACAAGTACACGAAACATTGCAGATGGAGCATCTCTCACACTACAAAATCAAATTGAACTACAGGCGGCTTTTCATTTAGAGTATACATAGCATCACATTCACCCAAGCCATCCATTGATAACTTCAAAAAAGAGCAGGTGCATCCTGTGTAAAAGGACACAATAAATTATAAAATATGCAGTCAGTTTTGCTACGTAAAAAAAAATCAAGATCTATGTATAATGACATGGCACATAGATTTGTATGTAACTATCAACAATCTGTACAATATTAATTTTAAACTACTTATCCAACTTTTTTAATTATTTAAACAATTATGTTCATTGCACTACTGCATAATTAATGATTTTCACAATCTTCGAACATTCCTTTTCATATGAGGCTTAAATATGCGGTAGCTTGTGATGAAGCTGGGCAACCTAAGACTCATAGGTTGTTTTCGAAAATAGCTTTTGTAATGTTTTTACTCGTATAACTATTTTAAAGCACTTAAACTGTAAGCTAATATTGAATTAGTTTACTCCCTTATCTATAGAGAGCTCATTTTAAGTCCTAATGATTTTTTTCATTTTTATTTTTCTTTTCATATAATTTGTATTTTACTTCAACACATGTGAAGAGACAAAGGCCAATAATAAATCCATAAAATCGCTAAATTCTTATCCTTTAAGTTTTATGGTTTCTTCACATCTTGTTTGTATAAACCGTTGAAAATTGGTGGTCTTTAATGCCATTATATAGTTCAAAGTTATATTTATTCTTATTAAATTTACATTTTAAGAGTCATGTTGACTAGGTAATACCATAGTATCAGGTATGATAGAGAAACTACGTCTAAGATATATATTTCGTATCTTTATTAAAGGAAGGACTAGCAGGATGGATAGATTCATCAGCATTTAGCAATAAAACTTTCTTGATGTTTCTAAAAAAAGATAGAATGAACATTCAATTAAAAAAACATCTTACTTTCAATTTAAACTTAATTTGTTAGAATTATTTTCAAAACAAACTAAGTATGCATGTCCACGTGAATGCGCCAGCTACCTTTCTAGCTAATATACACAAGGGGACTAGTGGATGAAATCCAACTGTTCATTTATGTGGTATTTTTATAATTAATAAGATAATTTAAGAAATTACCCACCATACCACCTCTAGAAAATTGTCGCAAAAGTGTTGCGTAAAACTTGCAAATATAACATTAAGTATAATTGTAATATAATTTTATCATTACTATACTATAATTACATTATAACTTTTATATATAAATATATAAAATAAGTTGTATATGAGTATTAAAAAATTACATATAACTTTAAAATTTAGTTATAGTGTTATTACAGTTATAATATAATTATATTATAGTTACATTTAAAAATTATTAAAAAAAACTTTAACAGTTTTTTAGAAATTCTTTTTTCTTATTGCGTCGTTCTTTGTCCCTGCGAGGAGCGCCGCCGCCTTCCAGTCCAGCACATCGAGGAGCCCACAGCCGCCTTTTCCGCCGCGAGATCACCGGCGCGTGCACCACCGCCCGTTCCGTCGTGAGGAGGCCATGAGCGCCCTTTCGGCCGCGAGATGGCCGGCGCGCCGCCGCCCACTCTGTTGCTACCAGCCCGCGGGTGTCAGGAAGGTCCTCGATCAGGTCAGACCGTCCGTCCTCCTTTAGGACGGTCCTGATAGCGTTGAATAGTCTTTTTTTCCAAAGCTTGAAGACGTTGAACTTATGTTGGTTTGTATCTCTACAATACAAAATTGAGCTTGAACGGAGAGGTACATTCTTTCAGAAATAACACAGTTACAATTAATTGAGCTGATCGACATGATTTCAGAAAAGCACATTATAACGAGCCAAATTGTTGATAGCAAATAGATCCATGCTATTGACAAACATATTTGGTTCTTTATTTTGCATTACATCAGTAAAAATAAATGATGCATCCAACAATTCCAGTGCTTTTGTTGAAGAAGTCTGGAATGTTTATAACTTCAGGGCTTCAATACAGTTTATGCAGTAGCTGACAAGCATGACAGAGGCTCCAAACTACATGGCATGCAGATATTTGATAAAGGTTAACAGTTTAGCAATCCCACTGCTGATGTAGCTTCAGAAATTAAAGAAAAATGATCGCATGATTGACTGCAGCTCATCAATTTCGCCTGTTTGCATCATCTAGAAATTAATGAACAATATGAATTAACATAGATAATCTATCATCGCACACACATGAATTCTGCTCTATGATGAGCTGGCGTGCGTACTGCGCTTCGCGACCCCGGCGGGGAGCCGGTGACGCCGGCGTGGTTCTGCCGCCGCTTTGTCGGGCGCTCCAGCAGTCCAGCTTCTTAGCGCCTGTAAGTTCAGGGTAGGCTCCTGATATAGAACATTTCTGTGGATTTTTCATATTTCGAACAAAGGATCTCTTTCATGCAATTGACAGCCTTAAGTTTGCCATTGCATCAAGTCAGAAGTTTGCCATTGCATAATCTTCTTCGTGCTCGCCCGCGTGCCACGAGTTCGCGCATTGCGCATGTTGCCCATCCCCCCGCTGGTTCCGCTCCTCACGCTCGTCCGCCTCAGGCGCAGACACCATCGTCGCAGTTTTCCAGTGCACGCCGTCGATCACCTCGTCGCCACATCCCATAGCCGTCGTGGGCTGCACGTGGGGTGGGAGGTTGCTGCCGTCCTACCCGTGACGGCCTTCATGATGGGGGAAGGGAGCTCACCGGAAGCCTTCACTATGGTGTGGTGGATGCTGGGATGAGGCTAGCAGCAGCCCGAGCAGAAAGGCCGGCGAGGGTAACGAGCGGCGTCGGCGTCGCCTTCTCGTCGCTGTGCATCGCCTGAGATCGCTAGAATGTGAGATTGGGGTTGATCTCTGCAAGAATCGTATCTAACTAATTACACGTAGGAAGCTAGCCAATCGTAATCATACAGAGGGAATGATTGCGAATTAAAATTTAACAATTCCTCTAATCACAAAATCTAAATAAACATATTTTTAAAATTAAAAAAAAACTGTTTTGACAAAATTTACAAACAAACACAACTAGATCTCAAGATATTAATAAGATAAAAATTCTCAACAAAAGATTAACCAAAATTAATTAAACCTTAATCACTGGAAAAACACACTAATGATCAAAGAAAACAATTCAAATTATACAGAAAAATAAATTAATCTAAAATCGATTGCTAGACATATACAAAGATAAAATTATTGTACTAATATTTCATAAACTTTATTTTTATTATTAAAAACATGCCACACAACTGCATCAATCTAGAGCTGACACATATTCCTCCGAATCTCCTGCACCCATGCGCGTGTCATGCCTTCATCACACCAAGACCACTTGTCAGCTACAGTGTCTTTGCTCTTACGCGTGCCCATACTCGCTCCAATCATTACCATACTGTCACTCCCAGTTAGTCGCACATCCTGCCACACATTCCCACACCTTTGTTGGACCGCCTTCACGTGTTGGCCTGCTTCAATTTTTTTTTGTCACAACTTATACTAGTCCAACTCATTAATTTTTGATATACTTGCCGAGTTAGTCTAACCCGTCGGGCTGCTAGCTTTTGGTCTACGCTAGCCTACTCGCTCACCATCGTCAGCCCACTCTCGATTGGACCACGTTCGTACTGTACAACCGACTTGTCCACAATTTCAGCATGTATTATAACAAATTCTAAAATTAAATTTATTAATTTTTATCCAAAATTTCTCTAAAAATTTTAAAGATTTTTTATTTATTTCCAGCATTTAATAATTATACACATATAAAAAATATTTTTTAGACATAGTTTTTCTATACATATGCTCATTATATTTTATCATAAATAATTTTAATATAAACCAATTATACATTACTAATTTTAATATAAACTAATTTTTTATCTCTTTTATGTCACATTAAAAAAATGTCATATCATTTTTCCACTATGTACTACTTAGGTATACTACCTATACTATACTACATGTATGAATTTTACTAAGTATAAAGTAGATGTAAACCATTAGATGATAGGACCCACTATTTATTTGTCTTTTCTTTGTGTATATTTTCAAAAAGAAAAACGAGTGTATTTAAAGTTCCTGTAAGTATTTCTATTAGCAATTGTTTCTTTTTGCTACCATAAAAATAAATTGTGCCTAACATGTTGGTTCTTTTGAGATATTCTTTTGCATAAAGAACTCGTTGTTGGGGGAAAAATATACTCTGGCGTCACCCCGTTTATCTCCCAAGTAAAAAGGGACCATCAGGATGGCACCAACCTATTATTAGGTCTTTAGACGAAGCCTTTTTTAAGACGGCATAATCCCAAATTTGTTGATTCCAGATCTCTTTGGGAGCGTGCGGTCTCCGAAATAGTCAAGGAAGATCCAGCGGCCGAGCTAGTGACGGCATGGGAAGGCCTCGATCGAGCTATTTTTTTTTAATTTTTCTTTGTTACAAACCAGCCCTTAAGATTTGTGTTTGAGACGTGTTAGAAAAAGAAGGGAGTATCTTTCGACAAGGGAAGGTCTGAAGTACTGTGAAATTTCCTTCCATCGCCCTCTCGTAAAATCTAAACCAGTGCCTGTGCCTAGAGCCCAACCAGTGCAGCCTACAGTTTGGCAGCAAAACCTTCTTTGCACTACCAAAAAAGGGCCACTTCCGAAATCGAAAAAGCACAGTGCACACGCTACGTTGAATCGTTGATTACTAGGAATAATTAATGTACAGATGTTCTCACGTGATCTGTTTTTCCGTTGCCATGATCACATCCAGGCATGATGAGTACGCATGAATCAGCATAAAGAGCCCAAGATGCCATGGGGAAATCAGAATAAAACCACTGGCGAAAGGATCGGCTTCACCATCCATGGCTCTCAAAGCTCTGCTGATCTGCAGTGTAATGTTGCTCGGTGTCATCAGTCTTGCCGCCGCGAGGCGCCCAGAGCCCATCGCAACGGCTGCGGATTTTGCTTTGGCAGTTCCTCCAGAAGATGACCCGAGCAAAACTACCGTACTGATTGGTGCATAATCTACGCATACATTAATTTTTTAGATAAAACGCATACATTTATTTTTCTCAACCAAATTTGTCTATCTAGCTATAAGTTCTTTCAACATATTCTGTGTTCTTACTTAGTCTTCAAATTTCTATGTCTATCCGGTAGGTGCTCAACCCTGCTTATTCCCTCCAAAACAGGACCTGGTCTTGTTTACCTCGTAGTAAAATAATTCAGAACAGAAGTTTGTCCAGCGCAACTTACTAGTAATACTTTGCATTGCTGTCTGTAAAAATGCGTTGAACAGAAAGGAAAGAACGCGGAAGTAAAAGGGAAAACAATTAGTTCATCTCAATGTTCATTTATTTGTAGGAGTCGCAATGTACTTCAATGTTTTGTTTGCTAGGGAACGAGGCAGTGCGGAAGGCGACCATGAAAATGATCTGTTAATTGGGAGTGTGAAAGCTTCAAGAACAAGACTTATTCCTCTCAAAAAAGAACAAGACTTATTTTTACCCGGCCGTTTGTGAATTAAAAGGATGTAACCATGCAAGTACGTTTTTATCCCTGGATTATGCAGTCCGACTAATGACTATGTTTTGTCGGACACAAGATCATCTAAGCGTATGCACTGTCGTTTTAATACTGTGCAGCTCATAATTAAGAAATACTAGTGTTACCGATGAACGGGCACTTAAATACCAACCAGGGTAGACCACATTTTCATTATAATGGCATATATATTTATATCTATTTATCTATCTATTTCTATCTCTACGTACCTATACTAATACATAGGCCTCAGCCCAACTGATGATGTAAGTAGGTGCGACCTGGGTGGGATGGTTAATAGCTTGACTCCTTCACCATCAATAGAAAATATTTGTGTAGGTGATCAGTAACCCATTTCCGTTTGCTACTAAGGACCTATACAAATCGACGATTCTTGCAGACGAATTTCACAATCACTCACAGGAAATCAATTTTCACATATAGCTCTCTTAAATAACCACATGTGAAAATGAATTTTTATATTTTAATTTTTTTAGTTAGAAAAACCCAAAAAATATTTTATATTTTAGTAGGTATGTGTACACGATCAACGATCACGTCACACGATTTTACACATGTGTAGGATTCGATCACGGCACTTCTCACTCAGTGTGTAACTTTTTTACCATCTCATATGAAGTAGTTCGTGACTGCGGGACTAAAACTTATAACACATATTTTATACTCTAAATGATATTAAAAGGGAAAGTCATCAACTACAAGTTACAAACTTGTAGATCATGTCGAGCAAAAAGTATATCTCCATCCGATCTTATTTGACAAACTCAACAATTCATTTTTTAAAAATATATTTGATAGTTTGTAACACATATTTGGGCTGCTAAACGATATCAAATAAAAAAATTTCAACTCAGTTATAGATATCATCGAGAGCTATAATTTTTATATAAAGTTTATCATTATCGGACTTATATATAAAAGAGTTATGACTTTTATAGGTGCTCCTATTTTTAAGGAAATCTATTTTTACAGCCTTTTTTCTTATGAGAACCACATGTTAAAATTATTTTAATGGTGCTTCTTTAACAGATCTGCCTATAAACATCGGCACTTCTTCAAACAGGCTGACGGCAACAAAACTTTCTACTTTTTTTGAAAATGACTAAACTTTTAAAAAATTATAGAAAATTTATTTTAAGTCCAATTGAGGTAAACTAAATTTCTCTATAGTCCATATTTCCTTAAAATGCCGCTTTTAATATGATTGTTAACTTATGCCACGTAGTCTCCATAAAGTTGATATGTTATATAATTATTGAACAACCATACTAAACAAAATATTTTAAGAAAATATTAACTAGGTCATATGAAAGAAAATGCAACAAGAATCTCATAGTATGTTGGTTTACCTCAATCGGCCTTAATATTAATTTTCTAGAAATTTTCAAAGTTGTACTTTCTAAAGAAACCTAATAAAAATAAATACCACAGCTTGTAATAAATATTTAGTCAACTAAACTATCTCAAATATGAAAACTTTGAAAGTTTGTAGATCTAATCGAGCTCAACAATTTTAATATAGAAGAACATGTCTCCATCCTAGAGATAGTTTCAAAAACTCAAACAAATATTCAAAAATAGATGATCTTGTAATGAATATTTGGCCTCCCACACAAACTTACATGAAAAACTTTCAACTATAAAATTTTAAATCTCATCGAGTGCTATAATTTTTATGCAAAGTTTGTTATCATCTAACTTCCTATAATAACCATCCATAAAAATCACTATATTTTTAGAGATGATTTTCTTAAGAAACCATCCTTAGTAAATCATAATTTTTCAGACGTTTCGACTCATTTTCTGTTAACAAAGCACATGAATAGATTAGAAAGATAATAGGTATAATAAATAAGAGTCCGATTAAGCCTGAAACGAAGAAGATTTCGATCCAACTATAAAAAACTATCTAAATGAGGTAAGTCTAAGGAGTAGCCATAAAACTCATGGTAGGATAATTTATCCATATAAATCGTATCTTATATTTTAGTTCAGTTAATTTTTTAGAGATATTTTTTATATATTTTTTTAAAGAAATAACGTTCGATGGTTATTGTAACCACATTGGATTTGTAATGACAGGGTATAAATATAAACTCTCTGAAAGCCTATAAAATATCCTTCGAATAATATAACTTCGGCGCATCGCCACTCTATTTTATCTAGGTTTTTACAGGCGGGTTCTGCCTCTCGGCGCGGAACTGCATCGGTTAAGTTTGATCTCCGACGAAGATGTAAGTCCCGCCACTATCCCGGTTTAAAGCTCTGTCTTAGGGGTTCACTCCACTCTTCCTTCAGCACGATTGATCTGATGTCTGCCATCCCATTATCATTAGCCTTGGTCTCTTACTGTCTCGATTAGGTCCGATCTTTCGAGATCGGTACTAGCAGCGTTGTCACAGTGGGCGACGGATCTCGTGTTGTGGGAGGATCGGGTCCCGCTCCTTGTTCATCGCCCACCATATCTAGAGCGGCATTGACTTTATAGCTGGTGTGTCTTTTATATGATTCCTTATTAGTTCATATATGCCTGCATTGGCATTCCAGCCAATGAATGAGCGCTACAGCTTCCATCAATAACCAGGAGAGATCTCGCGTACTTTGTTATTCCTTAAATATCCTTTGGTGCCTCCATTGGCTCTGCAGCCGATAAATCAGGATCTCGCTTTTGCTACACCTGAAGCCATCACATCCTTCGTCGATATACGTCTACGCCTTCATCGGCTCCCCAGCCAATAAAAGAGCATCACAATCCCTATCGGCGACTAGCCAATAGCAGGAGTCATCCGGACAAGGCCAATGACCAACTCAATCCTATCGGTGGCCAACCGATAGCGAGAACTCGTATCAGCCGATCGTCTGACTGACCCGTTCGACTCACCTCCTTATCAATTGCAGGGACAAATTGACTGGCACGCCCACACCTACACCGTCACGATGGAAGAACCAGAGAGCGAGCCGAGGAACCCGCGTCGGAGCTAAGCAAACCTCTCAGGCCTCAGCGCACATACCTCGAGCCACGGAGAGAAGCCGACAGACCTGCATTGGAGCTAAGCAGATCTCTCAGGCGTTGGCGTGGTCGTGCCGCGCGCGCGAGATCTAGCATGATCATACATTTTTGGCACGCCCGATGGGACCGAAGATTTCATTCATCGGGTGATAGGACTCGTACTTCATTCATCGGCCAGTGAGATAGAAGTCTTCATTTATCGGCCGATAGGATGGAATTTTATTCATCGGCTGGTAAAATTTGAAGATCATTTATTGGTTGGTGAAACTTAAAGATCATTCATCGGCTGAAGATCTTTTATCGGTTGGTGTGGCATAATTTCATTCATCAACCAGCAAGACTGTACAATCACCTGATTAGAATTTAGAATTTTTACTCATCAACTCAGGGGCATCTTTTTTACCAATATATCTAGAGAAGCGGTTGATACCAAGGCACATTCGCCCGAAGAAGGAGCCGATGAGGATATTATAATTCCAGTAACCATGAGTGATCCGAATGATGACTAAAGGCAGCAGATAGAGCAGAACATGGATAGCTTTTAGAAGATCTGTTTGGAGTTCCTTAATATGACTAGACAAGGGCCGATTCAAAAATCATAGTTGCCAAAACTTTATTTTGATGAGAGAATTAGACCATTCATCATTTGTGAATCCTCCAAAGTCATTACAAAAGATGATCAACGAAGCATTTCATCAAGCATTCATCGATCCATTGAAAGTATGGATGGATACATTACAAAAATCTGATTAAGAAGACGATAGAAGAATTATCAGCTCAAGAGCCCAATCAAGATCATATATTTTTGCCGATAAAAACAGAGCTACCATAGGAAACTTGTAAAACCAAGAGAAACCTATCGGCAAATGTATATCCACCAACACAAAACCGATTCGGGGGGCTACGGTATGAGGTACTTCTAAAATACTATCAAGATAATTATTGAGGAAGATATTGATGTGACTATCTAGATGGCAATCCTGACTTATCCACTTATCATGGAGAGTATCTCAGATAGAATCGGGTACCATATCTACCTCTGCAGTATCAAAGAGACATCCTAAGGAAAAATGATTGGTCAGCTACAATTGTGGATGTGGTGAAAGAACAATTTGATATCAAACCTAAAGATCAAACATTTATATATCGGCACCCGTATCTAGAATAGTTTAACAGAGTTATGTTGTCTTACCGATATAAATACCAGATTTCTCTAAGTTCTTAGGGCAAAATAACATATCTATGATGGAGTACATCAACCGATTATTAGCACAGTATGGAGAAGCATCGGCTGAAGAAGCCCTCAGAGTTAGGTTTTAACATTGTCTTTATCTAGATCGGCTTTCACCTGATTTCTTCATTACCATCAAATTCAATTGGGGGATGGACCGATTTAGAAAGCAATTTTACATATATTTCTTTACTAAGGTTCCTGAGATGCGACTCACAAATTTAATATCGGTAAAACAGAAGGCGGAGGAATCAGTTTCAGAATATATTCGAAGATTTCATAATATAAGAAGCTGATGCTACAGCTTGCACGTGAGTGAGGAACAAGTAGCAGAGCTGGCCTTCCAAAGGTTGCCAAGTCGCATCAGGCGGAATATTTTCTCCTAAGAGTTCAACAGTTTAGCACATCTAATACATGTAGTTTTGGCTTACGAAAGGTGATTACTAGAAAGGGAGGAGATTTCAGAGCCATAGAAGCCTGAGTAAGAGAATTTTGAAGCATGAGTCTTCATACTTTGAAATTGAGGGACATGTGTTAACACCAGAATTTGGTAAGCTTATGAATATATTGGAAAGATGATCGATATAATAAAGAAGAGTCTGATTGCTACAGGGAAGAAGCCAATCGAACGAAGCGAGGAAGGATTCAGCTCAATTATAGAAGACTATTCAAATGAGGCTAGGTCTAAGGAGGAGCCGTAGAACTCACGACAAGGTAATTTATTTATGTAAATCATATCTTATATTAATAGGAATGTTTAGTTAGTTTAGTTAACTTTCTTGCAGATATTTTTCTATTATATTTTTTAGAAAATAACATCTGATGGTTATTGTAACCACATTGGACTTTATAATGCAAAGGTATAAATATAAACTCCTAGAAGACTGTAAGATATCCTTCGATTAATATAACTTCAGCACATTATCACCTTAGTTTATCTAGATTTTTACCAGCAGGTTCTGGCTCTCGACACAGGGCTACATCGATTAAGTTCGATCTTTAGCGAAAGGGTAAGTCCTGCCATTATCCCAGTATATCTTACTCTGTCTAAGACTACATCGGTTATGTTAGACCTCTTAGTCAGATCGAGTATACAACATCACGTTCGTATAAGATCTATCGGTTTACCAAGCTCTCTCTGCCATCGTCGGTCTCGTGCTGCATTGGTTAGGTTCGACCTACGTGACTGTTGATAGTAGATTGAGCCGTAGGCCCGTAGGTCTCTGCTCGGCGTTTCATCGAAGTGGTTAGCCGATGAGTTATCTACACCTTGACAACATGTCCAGCTTATCGGCTCCTCAGCCGATACGCACCCATCTTCAAAGACTTCCATTGAATGTCACACCTAGTGCATCGGACTTCCGATCGATGCACGCATATCTTTATAGATGTCTTCTTATCAACTCAGCTAACTGATGGATTTGCTCCACTCTTTCTTCAGCATGACCGATCTGGCGTCCACCGTCTCGTTATCGTTGGCCTCGGTCTCTTAATGTTTCGGTTAGGTCCAATCCTTTGAGATTGGTGTTAGCGATGTCGTCACTATGGGCGATGGGTCTCATGCTGTGGGAGGATCGGGCCTCGCTCCTTATTCATCGCCCACCATATCTAGAGCGGCATAGGCTTTACAGCCGGTGTATCTTTTATACGATTTCTTGCTAGTTCACATATGCCTATATCGGCTTTCTAGCCGATGAATGAGCACTACAGCTTCTGTCGGCAACCAGGAGAGACCGGCATGTTTTGCTATTTCTTAAATACCATTTGATACCTCCATCGGCTCTACGGCCAATAGATCAGGAACTTGCTTTTACTACACCCAGAGCCATCACATCCTTCGTCGACATCCGTCTACGCCTTCATCGGCTCTCCAGCCGATGGAAGAGTGTCCCAATCCCTATCGACGACCAGTCGATAGCAAGAGCCATCCGAACGAGGCCGATGACCAACTCGATCCTATCGGTGGCCAGCTGATAACGAGAGCTCATATCAGCTCATCGTCCAACTGACTCGTTCGTCTCACCTCCTTGTCAATTATAGGGTTAAATTGACTGGCACGCTCGCAGCTACATTATCACGATGGATGAACTAGAGAGCGAGCCAAGAGACCCGCGCCGAAGTTAAACGGTCAGGCCTTGGTGCGTATATCTCGAGCCATAGAGAGAAGCCGACGGATCTACACTAGAGTAAGCAGACCTCTTAGATGTCGGCGTGGTCGCGTCGCGCGCGAGATATCTAGCACGATCATTTTCACATGTGGTTTTCTTAAGCAACATCTCGACGGTTTATGACTTAAGATGGCCTCACCGATTTTATACGCGCTTTTCCTTTTTAGGCCGCCTGTGAAAAAGCCTACCATCTGTAAAAATGATTTTTTTAGTTCTGGTAGTAGGAAAATATTTATTTTACTTGTATGTATAAACCGTGGTTCAATCAACGGTCACACGATCGGACGGCTGGACCGGTGAACGAAGCTTGATCGCTTCGGTGGCCTGTCCGGCTTTTGTTACTATGGTGTCTAGATGAATCCAATGGCCCATGAGGTAGCAAGACAGCTTCCGGCATTTATTGTTGTCCGATTGCTCGATCCATTGTCACTGAAGAAGGTTGGAAATGCATGACATAAATCAATTATACATTTAAGAAATATTCCAGAAATTAAAACGCTGATCCTAATGTACACCTAATTGAATCATGCGGATAATGATCCATGAAACATTTTTATTAAATACTTGTACTAATGTGGGTAAATGAATATGATTGTGACGAATTTTTAGAAGTAATGGTCTTGATGCTGCTAATCTACCATAATTCCGAAATCAAGCCAAAATGTGAAACTGAAAACATAAATAATCTGTGCATAGAAAGTGATGGAAATTAGCTGGAATCATAGAACGGATCCCAAATACGGCCCCTTCAAAACTAAATATTTTCAAATCCATGTGCCACCCTAGTCCGAATGGTCATCTATATGGTGCTCAAAAATTTTAAAAATGGAATAAAAGAGGAGAAGTGCAATCTCCACGTGCTCCTTGTCCGCTCCTTGTCCATTCTGTGGCCCCACCAAAACTGTTTCCTCTTGACAGCGTCACCGGCCCCAGTTACCTCCCCTGGTATATTGCCGTCATCTTTAACTTGGAAATTCATACCAGCGAAACTTTGGTCCTCTTGACTCACCCAGTCCAAGGCACCTATTTCTCTTTGAACTAAATATATGTCTTACTGAGGTAGAACTGGAGATAGCTATAAGAGAATGTGATGAATAAGAGGATGAAATGCCGAAATGGTATCATATACTCCAAATGACATGTACACAGGTTTAATTGTTCATTTCTAGCCGGCCATCAATGGATTTTGGGGCAAATCTAGTAGATCTCCCCCAGGGCAAGAGGTGTAGATTTTTTTTTCAAGTAGTGATGAATTTTCTACTTCTTGGGTGATAATCTCATCTCTGTTAGTTGCAGCTCATTTTTCTACTTTTTCAGCGTTGCTCTGCTCAGTTTTCTACGTGATCATCGTAGTGTTTCTCTGCGCATTTTCTATTCCCTTTTCTACGTGATCAGCCTGTGGTGAGGAAACAGAAGACTGTCCTTATTTCAGATTGAACCGCAAAGGTTTCAGTTCCAGTTTTTATTCTGAATATAAACGTGATGCAAATATGATGATTGCAAATCGTGATATGATCCAGCAAGATTATTGCTTTATCTCTCAATTGGCGAATACATGATTAAGATTGTTGCGAGAACTTTACGACAACGAGCACAATCAGCTGACCATTTACAAGATTTGATAACAATTCGGCAGACAGTCTGATACTGTATGGTACCACCTGCCATTATGTCTTGATTGTGTGTTGAAGCAACAGAAATACCCTGCATAATTCCCGGAAATTTGTTTTATGTATGCTCTCTCACCATTGGCCATGACTTCATAGTTTTCTCCCTTTCTGGTTTCTCTCTCAGTGTAATCGATACTCTTACCTGATGATCAAAACAAACATTTATATATATTATCTCGATCAAAAAAATTTAAAAAAAGGAGTATAAACAATGCATATGTATATGTGGAAAGGTTTTAAAAGTATACACAATGCATGTATGTATATGGATATGTTTTATCTGTTGTGAATACTCAAGATCGAGGAAATTGCATGAATGGAAACAAACACTATATTTCCCTTTGAAAAAGAACATCAACTAGCAAGTAAATTAATTTCATGTCTAGGAATGGCAAAACAACCTAGAAGAACCAAGAACAACACCAAGAGTCATTTGCTACTGTGCTTTGTCTGCTCAACCATTTTCTTAATCAGTGTCAAGCCGTGGATTATGTATCCTTTTGCATTCTCCATGGTTGTATATATAGCACAATTGCAACAGATACCCAAATTTAATTCTTAATTAACAAATATTAGTCAAATCAATGACTTATACTAATCATCTAGATTCGATACCACAAATTAATCACTCACCCCAGGATCTGTTTCTTATTGGCATTACCATGGCATGTCATATGTCTCCCAATTCAAATAAAAGATGATTTGGGACTTAACACATCCTCTCAAATACAACTTTTACTACTAACCCAAGTTTCACTTTAGATCCCCTATAACGCATGTTCACTTTAGACCCCTTTTCTTTTTTATCGCCTGGCCAGCATGACACGCCGTCCAACAATTATTAAGATTGGGTGCACAAGCATACATAGCTCAACAATCATGGTTGTTGGCGATCGTTAAAGGCCTTTTGGACACCAACTTTTGGCAAACAAATGAGTTAATTCTAATTTCAATTACATCAATTTGCTTTATAATAATTATATCTCCATTAATTTTGTTGTTTCTAAGTTGTTAATTTTTCTACATATAATACTTCCTCTTACAACAAACTTAGGAATTTCATACCCACACAAGAAATTACTATATCCCCAACTGGAGATTTCACAATTTTCTGTACTCCTTGTACATCCAAGAATAAAACCGACTTTTTATACATATTATATAGTCAACTAACAGAAAAGATAGAAAGGATATGAAAAGCATCAAAATTAAAATTATGTTATATGTAAGGAAGTGAAGAAAATTAACGGCAGTTTTCTCCTTCCTATGTGCACTGTTGTTTTAATACTGTGTAACTCATCATTAAACCATACTAGTGTTATCGATGGATGGGTACTTTTATCCCAATCAGGGTAAGACCCATTATCATTATTGCGGAACTTCCTAGAAAATGCCACATTAATCATAAAAATCTAGCCATTGACTAGATCAATCGAATCATGACGACCATTGATAGTAAAATTTATCTTGTGTTTGACGTGGTGGGCTAGATTTAGAGCCCATCTACTTTGTGTTATCTCAATACATATCGGCATTCTTGCTACAGTATCGTATTCCGTTATATGTACCATATCCCATCCTCTCCCTACATATCGATCCAGGTGGGTCTGATGTGCGCGTCACGCCCGTGCGAACGCGTTGCGACAAGCCCACATTTGCAGTGCCAATACTAATTTCGCGCGTTTGAAGCCGACGTGTGCTTGCCCGGTGTCGAGCCCACTTCGTTCCAACGTGTGTTTTTGCTCTGCACGATCGTGTTTCCATAAGATGTGTCAATGCGAATGATTACGTATTTGAATGCATCTCTTTGGCAAAGTTGGTTTCTATTTTTTTATTCAAAAAAATTAGTTACTATAAATTCTATAAGATAATTTTCATTAGAGATGCCAAGTCTTCTATAGTATTGTTTTTATTATTGATGAAAACCGACTGTTTTTTAAAAATATATATATATATATGTTTCTTTATTAAAACTTTCTATGTCTAAACTTTCCATATGTAAACATTCCAAGCATAAACTTTATATATAAAAACTTTATATGCATGAATCTTGAAAGAAAAAGTTTACATAAAAATCCCAAAACCGCACCGGTCCATGAACTTTAACTGTTCTTTTGACCCATGGACTTCATCAGCCCAAAAAGCCACGGTTTGAAGCGCTTTTGTGCGCGCAAAGCATGCGGCATGCACAGTGTTTGAATCCAGTAATGTCTGCATCATCAACGAAATAAATGATGTATGTACATGGCGAGGCCTCTCATTAGGGTATCTGCATGTACACAACAAGATTCAAAGAGAGGTTTTTTTTTACACATCAAGTTTTGCCAACTTAAGAGCTATTTTTCTTTTTATTAACGAAAGTAGCTATTTTTCTTGATTACAAAATCGTTTTTATATTAATCAAGAATGGTTTTTGTATTTTTCAAACCAGATTGGTTTTTGTTTAAGTTGTTTCTCATCTGAAACGATATCAACCAAGACTTGCTACTCCATCTCTGATCTTACAAAATTTCATGAGATGATGATGCATGATGCCTAGATGCCCCTGTCCCGAAACTGACTTCGCTTTTTCTTAATAATGGAATTTATTCTGATATTTATTTTAAAGAAACGACAGCTAATTGTTATAGAGGTTGCAGGTCAAAATACTACAACTTATAAAATCACAACTTAATTAAACAAGAAAAACTACTTACAACACCAAACTAAAATAGAAAAAATTAGCGAGGAACTGCATAATAATTATTTTTCAGTGGCTTATAAATTATATGCAGTCATAATCTTTCTCGAATCAGAAAATAGTTTCTCCAAAATCAGCTGCCAGTCATTTGCGGATCAAATTTTACTCACATCACTGTAGATAATTAATATTAAACCAAAGCGAAAGATAACATCGGAGAATAACCAACTTGTAAGTAAATTAGTTGTTTGCCTAGATATTGTCACCGTCATAGGCTAATCCCAACACGGCCATTTTCACACGAATCCATTGAAGCATAGCCTCTATGGAAGATATGGAAGATGTGTGACGTGAGACATCACCGTTGCCGCTCATAAAAAAAAGAGTAAGGTTTTCATCTGAATAGTATAGATGTATAGGATGTAGTTATGGCACCTGACGAAACGATGGCTGAGGGTGTTGTTATCATCAAAGCCAGCTATAATTTGGCGAGGTTTTCATTATTTCATAATCGTCTCCTCACATAATGTGTACTGAACAGTATTATTGTCACAATGTTCTTGTGCGTCCAACACACCGGACTACTCACACATTGCATAAAATCACATGAGGAAAAAGACAGAAAAGAACATCATTCAAAATAGTTGATTGAAACTTACAATAACAGGCAAAAATGATTTCTGATTTCTCTTGGTTGCAACGAAGAGTAGACAAATTTGGGAGAAGGTGAGAAGCTATTGCTATGACAACAATGAAAGTGATGTTGGAGAAGGTGGCGATGAAGGTGACAAAGGTTTGTGCGCGTGCATCTGACTTGTTATAAAGGAATAATTACTGTGGAATTCAGAACTATTCACAGTAGAATTTACTGTTGTGTAAACCAAATTTATACTTGATATTTTATTTTTATCCATTACATAAAAGTGCACTCACGCACTTACCACCGCACACGTGCACCTACAAGTACGAAGGTTAGTATTAACTTCATGATAACAGTGAATTTATATGGAGGGATATATGATTGACAAACGGAAACCAACGCTACCAGAGAAAATAAATGATAGAAAAAATTATTATCTTTCAACGAAAATAAAAAATCTCTGATAAACTAACCTGTCGATGATGGAATCTAACAGAGTATAATCGGCAGATATATATTTATGAACAAAATCAAAATCAGAGTTGTACGAAATATTATCTCAACATTTCATAAAAAATTCATATAATTGTGCATCATAATTGCTCAAAACTGATATAACCGTTGTTGTTCATATGATCTGACTAGGCATCGGTCTGATAGCGGTCTAACTGGACTTTGCTACCGGTTGGACTGCTAGGATGTCTGCGATCTGACTACTCTTTGGTCACCAGTCTGACTGGACTACTATAAAAAAAACATGGTCTTTGCCATCTAAACCTTACAAGCTCATGTTCTTGCAAGTCAAAAGCAAAACTGAATTTGTTTTTTTTAAGATAAAGAAAAAATATTTGCACAAGTTCTAGAAAAAGTTTTTCAAAATACCAACGGATTTAAAATTCATTTTTTTGTTCGAGTTTTATCAAAATCTTACTCTTTTCAAACATATTTAAAATAGCAGGTTGATAAGATGTAAAGTAGACAAGTGCATCAAAATCTATTCTTGAATTGTGTGTGCTCGCTTTTGATTGATCTAAAATCATGTTATGTTTCTTTTTATCATCTGAAAATCTTTGTAAAAAACTTTTCAATAAAAACTTCTTTTATCAAATTGGCACAATTTTTATAATCAATCAAAACTCTTTTTTATTTATAAAAATTTGAATAAAAGGTAGTATATTCTAATTCATTATAACTAAGATAAAATTTTTCATTATTACTATCAAATTCAACCATATCAAAGCTAGATCTAACATGAATCATAAGAGTTAAACTTGTTAAATGCTTATCTTGATCAATCCTCTTTTCTTCTTCAATCTCTAACTCTTCATCACTTTTAAAATCTTCTAGCAGCTAACGTATAAGATATTGCTTGCGGTTTTTTCTATTGTTTTATTTCTTGTTCTTCTTGTCTTTCTCCTTTTTTTATTGACTTATTGAAATTAGGACAATTAAAATGAAAATAAATATGATTCAACTCACCACACCCAAAGCATCGAACAAGATCACCTCGTTTCTTGTTTCTCACATTGTATAAAGCTATAGAAATTCTATTAGAAAACAAAACCAAGTCCTTAAAAATTTTCTTAAGTTGGTTATTGGACATATCATTAAAAGCAGTAAAAAAACAATAACAAAGAAGCGCCAATAGACGAATTAGAAGACATCAAAATCAGAAAAAAATATTCATTTTATGTATCTTAAGCTTGGTATAGAGGGAATCTAAAATTAAAAGGTACTTATATTGACATATTCTAACTTTAATCTCTCAAATAGACATATCAAGACCATTTAAAAGATATCGAGTAACTTTAGATTAAATATAATTAATATTATAAGAATTATCAACAGAATGAAGATCATTTAATCTTAAATGATAATCAAGAGCTTCTCTAGATTTTATCTTAAATTTTATATACTCATTTTTAAAAGCAATTTTGTGTATTTTCTTGATGTTAAAAGACTCTGGATAAAAATCACATATAGCCGGGAAATTCGATAGAAATCAGAATAAGAAACTCATTAAGAATAAAATTACAAGTTTTATAATTATTTTCAAATTCAGTTTTATTAGCAGCAATAATTTTATTAGGTATATCATAAGGTTTAAAAACTTTTTACCAAATATCAAAACTGTAGGACATAATGTAAGATTGTATCATTTTCATCAATAAGAAAAATAAACTCCATAAAAAACATATAGCTTAGATATCAAGTCTTTAATACCACTGGATTGAAACACTAAGGCTACTAGAAGGATGAATGGTAGAAAAAACAATAAAACAAATCTTTTAGTGAAAATAAAAGATGTCTTACATATTGATGATGGTCTCCCTCCTATCGTCAATACGACTGCCGGAGAACAAAATAATACAATTTGATAAAACTCTAGAAGATAAATTTAACTTTATTATATCAAGATATATTTACAAAGTATATACAAATCAACCATCTCTCTTAGTTTAGTCTAGCTTTTCTCTCTTCCATTATTTATTTATACCTAAAATCTCCATATTAAACTTGGAGTAGAACTCCTGCACCCACTAGTACTTAAACCCATGAATCCAAAATTATTATGATTTTCCATAATTAAATCATTTTCTTCTTCCCAAATTGGATTGTAGCATTGCCTCACTCATCTCTCTTTCTTCCTCGGTTATTATATGAATTTCTTTGTCATTTTTTCAACGCTTAAGTATATAACTTATAAATCCCATTGAGAAGATCTCTCAGCACTGTATCCATCTACCATGAACATCTTGTGTCCAACTTCATCCCCCAGCATTCTTGACCTCAACTCTCCTTAAGCCTAATATCGATGCTATCGTTGATCGTTATTGACTTTAATAATCATAACTCTAGTCTAACCTTATCACATGATATTTTGACTATGCTACACCTCAACTCTTTATGAGCATGGTCTCAGTCATCATTATTAACTAAGGTTGATCTTAAATCATCTGCATAAATAGATATAATAACTTTTTCTTATGAGCATGGTCTCAGTCATCATTATTAACTAAGGCTGATCTTAAATCATCTGCACATAAATAGATATAATAACTTTTTCTAAGCACAGATATTGTAATCTAACCAACATTAGTCATACACACTTACACCGACATCCACATATATTTAAACTAATTCTCATTAATTAAATCATTTACAAAGCTAATTATTCCTTATAAAATATTAATCATGACAATAACTTATAACAATGGCATCTTTGATATGTATAACTTTTATAGTATTTTCACAACAAACAATTCTATTTCTCTAATTTTTCTTTGAAAATACTCCAGACGAAAGTGGCCCCAAGTAGCTGACTGGTACAGTTATAGCTTTTATCATTAATAACTCGTAAATTATTATATTTTGTTGAATAAAAATTACCCCTCCAAACAGCGGTCTATACATCGACATTGACCTAGTGGTAATTTTCTTCTTTTTATCATGGGGCCAAACCACTCTATCAGGTACATCACTTAGAGTAATCTCTTCTAATCCCGCCTTCAGTTCCTCCTAATTTTGTCCATCTTGATTCTTCTAAATGGTAGCTGCCATCCCCCTCTATCATGCAACTCCCTAACGGTAGCCTCTTGGTGTTGATTCACTCTGTACAGTATGGGATATGAGATTTTTTAGGTACGTTGTCACACCATGCATCATGCCAAAACTGTCTCTCCCAACCTATTTCTCAACCATTTTCTCCAACCATTTTTTACAATTATATTTGGTCCTTTCCAAAATTGTGACTCTCTGAAAAAATCTTTTCTGATGCATATATTTTCTCCTCAATATTTCACAACTCATTTTAGGTCAAATCGGCGCCTAGTCAGATCATAGGGACAACAACGGTTAGATCAGCTTTAGGCAACTATGATGCATTTTGATTTTTTCGATAAATATGTACCTACCGGTTATACTAGTCGTGTGTGTCGCTAACATGTTAGTATATCAATTTAAGAGATTTTTTATTTTCATTGAAAGATCTGATTTATTGTTTTTGTATTTTAATTTTGATCACTTCTATTTTAGAAAAAAATTGAAGATTTTATTGGTAGTGTGTGGGTAAAAAAGAAGTAGACTAAATGGTACACCTTGAGCAGGCAAAAAAAACTGGGGATATGGGGTTCTATACCACCGATCTAACTGGATTTGGCTGTTGGTCGGAAAGCTAGGACGTCTACGATCTGACTGATTTTGGCCTCCGGTCTAACCATACCACTAGAAGAAATACGCGGTCTTTACCATCTTTTCTCTATTTTCTTACAAATCAAAAACAAACCGAACAAAATAATTATGCAGTTACACTTAACACGTGTTGTTTTTTTAAGATAAAGAAGAAATATTTGCATAAGTTGTAGAAAAGTTTTTTAAAATACTAACAGATTTAAAGATCGTTTTCTTTGGTTTGAGCTTTGTCAAAATCGCACTATTTTTAGATATATTTAAAATAACAGGTTGATAAGCCTTGATTGTATATGCTCGTTTTTGATTGATCCAAAATCATGTTATTTTTTTATCATCTGAAAATCTTTTCAAAGAACTTTTTAAATAAAAAACTTCTTTTATCAAATTGGCACAATTTTCATAATAAATCAAAACTCTTTTTTAACAATTTGAATAAAAAACATCTTAAAATTTTTCATAATATCTTTTTATATACTCAACATGACCTAAAATATTTTTTAACTTCATCTCGTTAGAAAAAAAATGTTGTGCAATTTTTGAAACCAAAGTACATTTTTGTTGTTTTAACGTTCTAACACTCAAAAAACTAAGCATCAAACTTGCATAAAAATTAACTTGATATTTTTAAAATATTTTTGATTAAAAACAACTCATCAATAGTACGAGTGTGCAAAGAAAATCTAAGAGTAAAATAAGACCCAACCCTTTTGTTTTATCAATCTCATATTATAATCTCAAACAGTTATAGAAATTTTAGAAAATAAAACTTTATAGGATTCGTAAGAATCATCATTAGAAATCAAAAATCAAAAATTTTAATCTACCAACTTCAACATTTAAAATCTCAAGCCATTTAGAATATATATTAAGTTTACCGGTTAAGAAGCAGTGTATTCTAATTCATTATAACTAAGATAAAAAATTTTCATTATCACTATTAGATTCAACCATATGAGAGCTATATCTAACATGAGTCAAATGCTTATATTTGTTAATCCTCTCTTCTTCAATCTCTAACTCTTCATCGCTTTTAAAAGCATCTAACAACTGTGGTTTTTCCTTTTATCTTACTTCTTATTGTTCTTATCTTTCTCATTTTCTTTGATTGACTTATTGAAGTTAAGAAAATTAAAATGAGTATGATTCAACTTACCACACCCAAAGCACCAAATGGGGCCACCACATTTCCTATTTCTCACATTATACAAAGCTTAAGAAATTATATTAGAAAGCAAAGCCAAGTTAGAAACTTCTTGGTTATTGGACATGTCATTAAAAGAAAGCAGTAAAAAATTGATGACCAAAACGGTAGATTTAGAATCAATCTTACATGAAAGAATATCTATTTTATGCATCTTAAACATAGTATAAAGGAATCCAAAGTTAAAATAATTATATTGATATATTCTTATATAAATGTAACTTTCACCTTCCAAATAGACATAAAAACTATTCAAAATATGTCGAGCTTCAGATTAATTATAATTAATATTATAATAATCATTAGTAGAACGAAGGTCATTCAAAACTTTTGTTAAAGCAAACCAAAGAGCCATGTGTGTAGTTAACTGGTACAGTTATAACTTTTACCATTAACAACTCATAAATTATTATATTTTATTGAATAAAAATTATATGATTACATTTGATATACAACGATTGATTCATGATTTTGATAACAGGTATTTTCATTATCCGGCTTTTTTGAGAAAGCCAAAAGGAGACCAACAGAGTTTTTACAGAAACGAAAACTAAGCATATAAAAGCAGAAACAAAATGCTGGGATCTCCAGCTTGCAAGTCCACGCATCACTACATGCAGGGAGAAGATAACAAAAAGATACTCAGCACAGCCTTCCAGGGGTACTAACAAACTTGACTGCCCAGATCATCAGGTAAGCTATCTACATGACGCAGCTGAGCTAGCTTCTCCATCAATTTCTCATGTAGACTGCCCAATCGAGCTTAGTCTTTTTCCTTTTGGAACACCTTCCATCGCTGCATCAAAGAGAGTGATCTGTAAACAACCTGCAAAGGTGATTTAAACAGTTTATTTTCAAAAAACCATTCATTTCTTGTTAGCCACAACCCCCAGCAGATACTTGCAGCCGCCACCAACCATAAATTTGTGCCCAGGTTATTTTTTACTACCCTGACACAGTCTCAAAGAAATTGGGCACTGCTGCAACCCTAAAACCTCCCTAACTACACACGAAGCAAAACGAGCAATTGGACAAGTAAATACAATATGATCAGTTGTTTCCACTCTTTGACACATTCTACAATTCTCTGTGCCCCTCTTCCATTTTGTTTTTTTCAATTGCAGAGCACAGGTGATTCTCTCTCTCCCAGCCATATATAGAAAATGCTTGATCTGTAGAGGAATTTTGCATTTCCATAGATCCTGCGTCTCTTCTTCGATCACCCCTCCAAACAGCAGTCTATATACATCGACATTGACCTAGCAGTAATTTTCTTCTTTTTTATCATGGGGTCAAACCACTCTATCAAGTACATCACTTAGAGTAATCTCTTCTAATCCCACCTTCAGTTCCTCCTAATTTTGTTCATCTTACTTATCAAGGTTTCTTCTAAACAGTAGCTACCATCCTCCTCCATCACACAACTCCCTAACAGTAGCCTCTTGGTGTTGACTCACTCTGTACAGTATGGGATATGAGATTTTTGAAGGTACCTTGTCACACCACGCATCATACCAAAACTGCACATAATCACCTCTCCCAACCTCTTTCTCAACCATTTTCTCCAACCATTTTTTACAATTATATGTAATCCTTTACAAAATTGTGACCTCTCATTTGGTGAGCTCTGAAAAAAAAATCTTTTCTGATGCATACATTTTCTCCTCAATATTTCACAACTCATTTCAGGTGATGCATTCTCTGACTTCATAACCCATTTTACTCACAAGGCGTATATTCATCATCCTTGTATCAACAACCCCATACAAACTATTTTGGCCTGCTTAAGGGCTACCATTTGAATCATGTGATACTTCTTTTTTTTTTACCCACACACTGCCAATAAAATCTTCAATTTTTTTTTGCTAAAATAAAAGTGATCAAAATTAAAATATAAAAAGTGTCCATGATAAGGGAAAACTACGCAAATAAGAATGGCTTCGTCACTGGGGAACGACGGTAGCACTGGCTCCGGGCTTCCGGCCTAGCTTTGGAAGCATTCCACGTCTCCACCGTTGCGCACGGGGAAAATGGAAAACGCGCATATCCCATGGGCCCCAACCGCAACAGAGACCGGTCCAAGACATCGGCACGTGTTCACGCGCATGGTAGAGAAACAACAGATGGCGACACGTCACCTGCACGGGCGCAGCGCATTATCCCACGCTTCGCTCCGCACCAAACCTTTTACGCCCCTCAAACAAAAAGAACGAAAAGAAACATACCCCCGCTGCATTTAACCCAGATGAGAAGGCCTGCCTGACTTTTGGGCCCACATAGTTTCTAGACCCACCTGTCGGTAACAAACAAGCGGTCGAAAGGGGCACCCCGGGAGAAACGGTCAATCCTGCCACGTCACGCAACACGACCGGGCCCACGATAACCCTCCACCGAATGAGACACCCCACACGCGGGCCATGTACTCCCCGTGTGGCCCCACATGTCATTCTAATATCTCCTAGACGGTGTATTTTGTGGACCAGGATATTTTCCCAAGCCTCTACGAAAATAGGTGGGGAACCGCCCGAGTGGCCTTCCTTTGGCTTCTCCGTTTGCTGTGCGCCATCATCGCCTTCCTCTTCCCTCCTCCGGATTCCTCCTTCCTCGCCTCGCCCTTCCCCAAGCTTCCAGAAGAAGCCGTGGCGCTCGAATTCGCGGCTCCGTTGCGCGAATCGGCGGGCGATAATGTTGCAGGAGTTCGTCGACAACGTCATCGCCGTCATCAAGGAGTGAGCACACCCATCCGCCTCCCTCTCTCCTCGATCCCTGCCTTCGGTTCCTCCCCCGCGCGGGGGGGGGGGGGGGTGGGCGGGGGTGGGATAGCTTTTTTTTTTTTTTTTTGCCTATGCGTGTTTGTTGCTTCGTTTTGGTTGTGGAGGATCGGCGAGACGAGGCAGCTCTTGGGTGGCGCGTTGGGGGGAGTGGTCGGTGTCTCGGTAGGGTCGGATTTCAGGTTAGGGATTTTGGATTGAGTGCTGAGGTTCGTCGGAGAGTTTTATAGCTCATTCATCTCTCCAAAATAGCCATGAAATGAGATTTTGTTGGATTAGGTTCCATGATCGCATATGGATGGTTGAAATGTTAAACGAGGAGATGCCGAGAGGGGAGGAAGGGGAAGGTTGTACAGAAAAATATGGCATGGCTAAGCACTAATTTTTTTAGCCGTATTACCATGATAAGCGTTTGTGGAATTGTGAGTTACTGAATTATGCTTGCGGTCACACAACTAAGGCCCAATTTAAAACAGAATATTCAGCGTATTACGTACTTGATTATAGGGATAAATTACAAAATTTTAGAAATAAACTTAATAAATAGCTTGGCACAGTTTTCAAAGTTAGACTAAAACCATCAATTTCTTATAGAACATATTGTGAAATAGCTACAAAACCATTATCATGTGAGAACACCAGTAACATAAATCTAGTGGTGCAAATTTTACACACTAAACATGATATATAGTCTCATTAATTGTTCAAGACTTACAAATTTTAACTTTTGGCATATGCATAATGCATGTCCCTTTGTAAAATTGGACAAAATATGTACTTTCTAGTCCATACAAGATGGCTTATAGAAATTTGACACCATTTTAAGTATGAACATAATAAGTGCATTGCCAATGTGTATATGCATTGATTTACTATAATCCTACAAAACCGTGGGCAGAGAAGATTGTGTCCCTCCAAATAACCTTGACGCAATTGTCTAGGATTAGAAAAGAATGTAAGCATTAGAAAATGAGTGCTGTTGAACTAAAGGGTGTAAGTAATGCAAAATGAGTGCGGTCAGTAATTTGGTTTACATAGGTAAGTTCTATAGAAAACGGTATGTTAAATACTTGTGACCTAGAGTTGTGACTGATGCTTCGGTGAAATGATTTAGTGATGACAGATGAGATGGGATGCTCGGAGAGGCGGAGTTCAGTGTGAGACAAATCGGTGTTTAAAACTAGATTAGCAACTTGGTATTGGTGGGGACTGGGGAGTTGGAGTTGATCTAAAGACAATGGAATATATGAGAACTGAGCTAATGTGGAATCTCAATTTTCTGGGTTCTAGAACTTTTGTACAACTGCTTTGTGGGAATGTTGAACACATGATGAGCAAATGATAAACATCTGGCGAACATGTGAGGACCTCTGTAATGGTGTTCATTTGATATTTACACTGTACAGTATATACCATTTGTTGCTGCTTTGTATATTCTTCTTTTTAAGCTCTTGATGAAGTGCCATATGGGATCACGAGTAGGTTTGAAATTAGGATATCACCTTAACAATGTTAAATTCAGAACTAAACAATGGTATTTACCTTCTCATTGGACAGCAATGCGGTGTAAATATAATAAGTATTGTTGTGAAAGTAGAACTGTAAAGACCAGTTCTGGCCTTGCTTTTTATAACCTTTCTTTGTAGATGATTTCAAGAGTTCAAAGCCTCAAACAAATATGAGCTGAATGCTGACTTTTTTCTATTTTTTTCTTGAATAGACATTTTCTACCTTAGAATGCAAATATCTGTCATTTTGTCTATGAGTGTCCCAGGCTTTATAAGTTGTTCTTTTCCCAATGTAATATTTATGTCTGTGCTAAGTGCATTTGTGGTCAGGAGTTTATTTGCTTGTACTTGTTTATGTATACTCTTCATGCTTCAATAATTAAAAAAAACGTGTGTGCTGTCTCCACTGCAAGTTTATAGATGCCAGTTAAGTTGCTCTTATTTTGGCCCTTCTGTATGAATGAGATGCACTATTTGACTTCTTGCATTTGTTTGGCCAGATCTGTGAAGACATTCATATATGAGTCACTGAATAATATTGCAAGGTTGATAAATAGAATATCAGCACTCTTGTTGACTCTATTACCAGGGAAGGCCAACATGCTAGAAGGCATCAGTGGCTGGGAACTTAGACCATCATTCCGTGGCCCACGTCTTCCTCGCTGGATGGAAAGGTTATCTTATTTTCATTGACTTAAAATTATGCTAAATGTTTACAACTTGTGATATCAATTGAACTCCTGTCTCCTGTCATGTTTTTTGCTTTTGTTTTGGACACAAGTGTGACTCACTAATTTTTTTCCCCGTCTACTAGCAATGGGTGTGTGCATTTCATTTTTGTCCCCGCATAGTTTTTTTTATAAAATAATTTCTCAGTCGTGCATTTGCAGTTCTATTTTACTTTTGGCATGGTTAAGGAACGTTTTATTGTAACCTAAGCTGACAAGATAGTGAGTGCTCATTAACATGAAGTGAATTCCATAACCTTGAATTTCTGTATGTGTTACTTGCCATTTTGCATTTGGTTTGTGCCAATATATATTTAGCAGGGGCTCTGCCCAATGAAGCTTGTCTTTGAGTGCTGGAAAATGGTGATAAGTACCAATGGGTTTTCCTTTCAGTGCTGTAGAATTAATATGTAATGACTGAACAGTATGGCTCAGGTTATTTTCACCTGGATGAGATCTTACGCCTACCATTTTAGCCTTATGAAGTTCTGATTTGTATTATTAATATTTATAACTTATATATGATTGATTTAACAAGATTCCACATCTATTTCTGTGATGACAACTTAGTTTTACTCTTCCTGATGACTGCACTTATTTGTTCTGATACCAGTGGGGTTTCATCATTCAATGAGTTCATTCATGAACTCTCTGTCGATTCTGATGGTGAATCAGTTACTGACTCAATCCCTGGGGATGATGAAAACGAAGATTTTATATGCCCTTCATCTCCATTGTCCCAAAGTTCATGATTATCACACACAAGCAGTTTTGGTAGACGTGATCGTCGGTTGAGAAGACCTATTAGATATGCAATTTCATGGATTCTTTGGCCTGTTAGATTTCTTGTCTCTTTGCTGCTGATTCTGTTCAATGCTATCAAATTTCGGATTGTGCAGACATCTAATAAAACCCCAGAAAGTCCCCATATTTCTAGGAACTTTCGTTCTAGGAGAGGACTTCACATTAAGGATCAAGTTCTCCAACGAACAACTGATAGGAGGCGTGGAGTTGTTGAGGTACTACTTGTATAAAAGTGGACATGTCCTTAGTTTGTCTATCTTTATCATAGTATGACAAAGTTGTGGTTACTTTTGAACCTATTTCCCTGAGGAAATTCACTTAGTGATTTCTATGTCCACTTTTATAGTCACATCGTGATCTCTTTTTTTTCTTTTTACATTTAGGACCTCCATCTTGCAATTGAGATTTTCATTGAATCAGTGTTTGACATTGTTCATAAAGGCATGCATTATGTTCTTTCTCCTTCTAAGGTGTGGAAGAAATTATTTTGCTGGATTCATGGCGGCAGCAGCCGCAGCACATCTGTTGTTGATGTACCAACAGCTAATGTTGGCAGTGACAATCCAGCCCCAACTGAAAAGAAGGTTATATATCGCCATCCTTTGAACACGGATTCTCGGACATGTGAGGATGTTATCACTGAGCTTGGGTAGGTGATCCTGTACCTATCATAATTATATGTGAGTTTGGTTTAGTAATAGAATCATTAACATGTATATATGTTGTTTAAACTTAATGGATGCACAATCCTGAATGAGAATTTTTAGCATTTTAAGGTGTGAAAGTATTATTACTCAGTTGCATTCGCCACATTTGTGGGTTTGTCCTGTCCCTGTCACCACTCACTTGTGTAGTAATTGATTTGCTGCTTTTAGTTTTTTATTTTCTTTGTGTCAAATTGTTGCTGGTGTTATACTAATAGATCTAGTTATCCTTGAGGCTTGGGATATGCTTGACTTTGAAAATGAACAACACATTCTTTTCTAGGTTTATCAGTCAAGAGCACCATTGCATGTGTCAATTGAATCTGAATCATGTTTTGGTTAATGTGCAAATTCCTGCAATTGTTTATGAATCCAGAGTCTAGTACAATCTCTCATCTGTTTAGTCAGTTTGGTTTATTTTGCTGTAAATCCTTTTGCATTGGCTTTCATTGTCAAATTGTTAGTCTCATCACAATTTTTTCAGGTATCCTTTTGAGGCTATAAAAGTTGTTACTTCAGATGGATATGTCCTACTGCTGGAGAGAATTCCAAGGTAAGAATTAGAACTATCACATGTTAATATCTTTCTCAACAGTTGTAGTACAGAGATTGAGATTTTATGCTTGCAATTTTTAGGTGTGATTCACAGAAGGTGGTATTGCTGCAGCATGGAATACTGGACTCATCAATGGGGTGAGTCACAATCAAATGCTTAATCATGATGGCATTTTCTTACATGTTTGGTGTTGATGCTTTATTACATGTTAGTTGTCATTTATATGCCGTTTGATCTTTTTGCCTCTGTTATTTTTTTCTCTATATGTATATATTAGCATTACCTTCCCACTTAATTGACTGAAAAGACCAGCCAATAAATAGGAAAGAGGTTTCCTAAGTTAGCTTGTCCTTGATCGGCTGGATAATATTATTTGTATGCGAGTTTCAACCTGACTGTAGTCGATGTGATTATGGTGAATTGGTGATGGCTGTTTACTCCAGTAATGAATAGTTGATATTGAGATATATGAGCTGGTATAGTAGGTTTTGATGTTGAAGTTGATGCCACTCTAGAAAAGTTCAGATGCTGCCTTTGCTGTTCACTTTATACTAATGACAAAGCAGAACATAAGATTTTATGATCCATAATCTTGCTGTTCACTTTTATAATATTAACGTTTTTCTCATCAAATGAAAATATGCACTAGTGATTAGTCAAAATAAATTTCAAATAATTTTGTACATATCCAGTTTCTATGTAGTTTATCTGAAGCATGCAATGTAGTTTCCCCCTGATAAGGTTGTGTGTTTTCTCCTGCAGTTGGGTATCGAATGGTGTTGTTGGCTCACCTGCATTTGCCGCATATGATCAAGGTCAGTATTTAAAACTGGATATCATATACTGCTGTTGTGTGGAGCAAATGCTAAAAATTCTTTATGGATGAATGCAGGTTATGATGTTTTTCTTGGAAATCTGCGTGGTTTGGTCTCCAGGGAGCATGTTGATCAAAATATTTCTTCCAACAAGTAAGTAATGCATTAATGTGGTGAGGTATATCAGGTTTTGAGTGCACGCAGGAAATCAATCTGCAGGTTAAATCATTTTGGTCTCTGTATTTTTTTTCCATGCCTTATTTGTTTTTGTCAATCTATTCTAGATACTGGAAATATTCTGTTAATGAACATGGAACCAAAGATATGCCAGCAATTGTTGAAGAAATTCACAAGATTAAAACTTCAGAACTTGGCAAATGTAGACCTCACATAAATGAGGAAACAGAAGATCAAAACGATAAGATCAAAAAATTGGACGTGCAGGCTTCACAAGACGATGAAAGAGACAATCAACCATACAAGCTTTGTGCTGTCTGCCACAGCTTGGGTGGTGTGGTGATGTTAATGTATGTAGTGACATCAAGGATTGCGAAGAAGCCCCACAGGTTGTCAAGATTGGTCTTGCTATCTCCTGCTGGCTTTCATGAAGATTCTAATGTGGTGTTCAGCATGGTAGAAAAGCTCATTTTGTTTGTTGGACCAGTGCTAGCTCCACTTATACCTGGGATTTACATACCAACTCGTTTCTTCCGGATGCTACTGAACAAATTGGCTAGGGATTTCAATAACTATCCAGCTTTGGGCGGCCTTGTCCAAACTCTTATGGGCCATGTAGTTGGTGGCGACAGTTCAAATTGGGTGGGAGTTCTTGGGTTGCCACACTACAACATGGATGACATGCCTGGTGTATCATTCCATGTTGCACTTCACCTTGCACAAATAAAGAGGGCAAAAAGGTTCCAGATGTATGACTATGGAAGTCCAGCATCAAACATGGAAGCATATGGAACACCAGAACCGTTGGACCTGGGAGCTTATTATGGTCTCATTGACATCCCAGTAGATTTAGTTGCTGGTCAAAGAGACAGAGTTATCTCACCATCCATGGTAAAGAAGCACTATAAGTTGATGCGCAAGGCTGGTGTAGAGGTTTCCTACAATGAATTTGAGTACGCCCATTTGGATTTCACATTCTCCCACAGGGAGGAGCTTTTGTCCTATGTTATGTCCCGCCTGCTCTTAGTATCTGACCCAGGTAAAGGCCACAACAAGCAGCCCACTGTCCGCCTTAGGAAGCTGAAGAAAGCTCAGTCAGAAATTGAGAATGACTGTGACAGCAAGGAGCATGATGGCATAGATAATGGGGTAACCGATGAGCAAAATGGGCATGTGCATGCTGCGTGATGTGATCATGTGGAATCTGCTGAGCATTTGTTAGTTTGTGAATAGAACACGGGTTGCCTCCGGCATGCCTTCTGCACCATGTAGAAGATGAGGATGGATAGAGCTCAGATCTTTTTAGCAGTAGTTGTGTTGATGGGGATTTTTTTTTGTTCCCCTGTAGGAGAACAAGACAAGTATATGTAATACATGCATAGTGGCTATAGTGCTGTTCATATATATCAAGAACTGACAGGAAGAAGCTATCGGTGTTAAGGAAGTAGATTGTTGCACTTAAGGCGTGCTTTCGTGTGTTCGCGTTTTGTTTTTGCCCCGTGAAGAGGTGATCGAAATGCAAGTTTGTTAGCCGTCATTTGTAAGCTTGCTGGGTAATTACTATTTAGTCACAGGGGAATTGCATAAACAGCTACGTAAGGCTCTGTTTAGGATTGATGAGATTGATTTGGAGTTTTGGACTGCTGAACTCTGAATTCTAATGTCGTTAAATTTGGAGTTTTGTTATAAACTAGACGAAAAGTTCAAAGCCCCAGCCGTTGCCGAGTTGCATCACGATAGTACTACTTTGTAGCTAGACGGTTCGACAACTTTGTGCAATGCTTTGTGGTCTGGCAGCTTCGTTCAACGCTTTGTAGTTAGATGGTTTCTCTCTATGTTTGTCTCGTCTGTGCCTTTGATCAATTATCTACATGTTACAGATATGCTTTGGAGGACGTGCACCTTCGATCAATCAGAACGTTAGAAATATATATATATTTGACAACTCATGTATTTATGTTATTGAGTAACCAAATACGTGAGTGGTAACAGTACGTACAGCATAGTTCACTGGGATACACCTGAGCGGGTAAATTACACCTTTGATCAGCATTTTGCAGAATAGGACTTAAAAATATAAAAAAGCAATTAAGTCCTCCTTTAGTTGTCTGCAACGCCAATGACGTAATCCTAGAGCTTGACTCCAATGTAAAATTGGTCTAAGTCTAGCCAGCGGCAAGGAGGGAACTGTGACGAAGTCATAGCTCATCAACAAGAGACAATAGGATGAATGCAGCCGGTCCTAATAGCCACCTTGATGATCAAAAGAGGAATAAACACGAAAAAAATCTAAGATAATAGGAGAACCTAGACACCTTCTTCACGTGGTGGGCCACCAAAGGAAAGGGGGAAGAGGAGCCGGAGAGGAAGCAACCCTAATTTGGACGAGATGTGAGAGGGTTTAAGAGAGAGAGCACAAGATGTGGCTAACTTTGATGGTCAATTTGATAGCCCCTTGTGCTCCTCGGGTAGAAATAGTTGATATAGTTTTATGAGAAAATGAAGAATATTCAGATGATATGGCTTTCATGGTCTTGTGGGAGGAGAGATAATATTAAGAGCGTATAGTTTCATAAAAGAAAATAATTGTGCCATAGATTGATGATATAGCTTGAGAAATAATATTAAGATGGTATAGCTTCATGGGAGAAAAAAATTGTGTAATAGATCAATTATGATAATATAGCTTTGTGAAAGAAGAGAGAAATGTCATTAACCATACATTCAAAAGAAAATCAAGGACAAATTCTCACAAAATCCCAAACCTCATGATTTGCTCTGTCCTCAGCTCTGGTGTTCCATCAATTGCAAGTAATCACTGATACAAAGTTGCAAAGTTATTGAGAAAACTAAAGAGACAAACATAAATTATCAATATTACCAATTTTATTACTTGTAAGGTAAGGAACACTATAAGCTACATCTATTTTAGCCAATCGTGATCAAATAAAACCCTAAAATTAGGAATAGATGATGGGTATGCGGTGTTTAATTTAGCGAAGTTGGCTGACCACTCACTAGGTCAATATCAATTGTGTAGTTTTTAAATGAGTTGTAGTAATACACAGTTAATTTAAAATTATAAACTAGCTATCTTTTTAAAAAAATCAAAATCATTAAAATATGATGCTAGTTATATCATTTTAAGTATAAGATTTGTGTCACTTTAGGTTTTGCTTTAGATACACCGATTAGACACTTTAACGAATAATAGTTTTATCCCTGACTTTGGCTTCTCTAACTTAGTCTAGATAAGAGATGGGTCAGGCGAGTGTAACCAAACAGATCCATATTAGTTTCATCCCTGATTTTTGACATCTGTATAACTGTATAAAATGCTCAAGTGAAAAATAAAACAAAAAATATATACTGTCATTGCAACAAATTTAGGAAATGATGTGCGATGGATACACCTCAATCTGAACAGCCCCGATAACGAGTCAAGTCGGCTCGCTATGCCCCCATCATCACAATAACAATTCACAAAGCCAGAAGCCTTCCTTCCCCGGGTAGAGGTAGGAGAAGATGGGGAGAGGCGACGGGGCGGAGAAGGAAGGCAAGCGCAGCCGCGGCCGCAGCAGCAGCAGCAAGAGATCTCGCGGCGTCTCCTCATCCCCGTCCTCGGACCCCGACTCCAGCTCCTTCCCTTCCCCATCTTCCGGGCCCTCCCCCAGCCGCAGCCCCGAGCGCCGGAGCCGCAGCCGCAGTAGCAGCAAGCGGAAGAAGTCCTCCTCCTCCTCGTCACGGAGGCACCGCAATCACCACCACAAGGGCAGCAGCCGGTCGCGTGGCTCGCGCGACGACGACCGGCGGCGCCACCGGCGCAGACAGCGGGACGAGGAGCGCGGGAGGCGCGGCGGTGATGCGTTGGAGTCGTCGGGCTCGGGCTCGGAAGAGCCGGATAGGGCGGAGGAGGCGCGGGAGATCGTCCGCGACATCCTCAGCGATTTCTCCGCCGTCGCCGGGGAGCTCCGTCAGGTAGGGTTCGTTCACTGATAGCATTTTTAAATTTCCAACGAGAATTTCCTTTGGAGTATGGGTGAGTCGAGAGACCTATACAATTGCATCGCAAGAAAATTCATTGCTTTACTCGAGGCATAGCTCTTCTTCCATGAAGAATTCCTAGCTGAACTGTGTGAAGTTTCAGTGTCATAGTTTATCCATCTTAAGCAGTCATAACACTGAAGATGAACTGGATAACCTACATGTCTAATTACTAGGACTAATTAACTATGGCCATATTCTCCATTCAGTTATGCCTTTTAAAGTCCAATACAATTTTTTTTGATATATTGCCCTTGTTTAAGTATCTATAGCCATCAAATACATGAATAGGGGGAATGCCGTTGCCTTATCCTCCAATCTACTAATTACATGTTTGATGCTCATCATCTGTTGCCATATTGGCTTGGTTTGTCCTCAGTTACTTGTTCTAATATGTTGTGATTACTGATTAGCAGAGCTACTTAACTCCCTTCATGTTCTTAGTATCATGCCAAAACTAGTATAGGCACCACTCTTGTTGATTTTGAACATGCCAAGTCATTTATCTTATTGGTGTATGAATGATGTTGTGGCACTCCCAGAGTTCCAGCTATACTGTTGTTCTCTATCCTATGGACTGTTCCTAATTGATCCATGGAATAGTACATTAATAAGAATTTCTATTAACTTGCAGCTTCTTCAAATGATAGATAATGGCGAAGGCATTGATATTTCTGGAATTTCTGACAAGCCATTGGTGAAGCACCTAAAGAAACTTTTCAGATCACTTAAACTGAGAGAAAGCTCAAATGGGGCGTACTTGCTGCCACCAAAGAGTGTACCCACCCTTGATGTTGTTGGATCAGTATTAGTAGCTAGTGGTGAACTGGCTAATAATCAAAATAAAAATCCAATATCACCAACTAGACAGGAACAACCATCATCCAATTTTGATGTACAAAATAAAAATGATAGCACTCCTGAAGAGCCAGCGAAAAATGATGCTGATGAACAACCCCCTAAACGGAGGTAAATACCCGTGTTCTAGAATGTCTGTGAGAAAAATATGGCTCTTTGCTGTAGCTTTTCTTTTCGTCACAATTGTACTACTAGAAAATATTATGCGTTTGGAAATAGTTGCTATATTTTGCACCATCGTTCTGCTAGAAAATATTATTATTTCAGTGAGTTATTTTTTGTTCCACCATTGCTCTGCTATAATGTCTCCTCTTATAATGTCATTGATAATTGGTACTTTAAGACTAATTATAGTAGACCGCTTGTTAAGAACCAAGTATTAGTATTTGCTAATTTGCTAAGTGGTCTTGTCTCAGCATGCATTTCACTTGATGGTAGTGTTCAAGAGCATTAGTTTCCTTGAGAAATAGCAGTAGCACTAGCAATTTTTGATGCATAGACATTTACATATCAGACTGATGCCCTTTTTCCTGTAGACGTGTATAGAATATTGATATTTTTACAACTAATTGTGATATATTTCAGGCAGATAATTTTACCTGATTTTATATGATTTAATTCATAGGTAATTAGAGAAGATTGTGTGTTAGTCTTTCTATACCCAATAGCTATTAAACTGTCCACTGTGCATTAATTTATTTGCTCGTTGTGTTAACACTTAACATCAGAATGACATATAATGCCCATATATTTTAGGTGGTAATGTTTAAGGCATTGGCAGTAGCACTGTTATCAAGTCAATAGTCATTACTGATGCCACATGGTACCAAAAGGTTCTGACAGTTTTTTTTTACTTCTGGTGGATATGCCAGTGTTGTTTGTGGCTATTATTGTCTGTTCTGCATGATGCTTATGAAAATGCATGAGTTATGTTAGCTTTATTAACCATGTTGGTATCCCAGGATTCTCTTTCATGCTGCTTCTCAGTTACCAGTATCATTTTTCTCTTTTGCTCGGATATGTTGCTTTTATGGAATTTCTTGTCCAGTAGATTCGATATTTAGGTGGTGTTCAATGAGGCTGAATGTTCTTATTAAATTCCTATTTGTCATTCAAATGTCATCCAACACAAAAAGATGCTTATTTATTACTCAATTTGTTGTCTAACACAAGTTTGTGCCCTCCCTAGGGTAATTGGTCCTGCTATGCCATCACGCGAGTTACTAGCTGCAGCTGCTGAAATGACAGAGGCTCTTAGATCCAGGTACAGTTTTGTGTTTCTCTCTTGCTTTTTTTTTTTTCATTTGGTCAAGAACTGACAGTGCATGGACACTAGCAGCTATGTGATGCCAAAAGTATCTCAGTTGATATCTGAGCAAATCATTAATGTAGTTATTAATTATTTATTCTCTTGATATTAACTAATTTCCTATTCTATCTCCAGGGATGCTGAAGTTGAAGCTGATGATGGTTTTCTTATAGGCCCCCCACCACCTGCCTTGGTCGCTGAAGCAGCATCTGCAAATGAAGCCGAGCGATTTGAAGAGGTACATTTTCAGTGACAACATGATGTTTTGAACCTTCATCCTTAGTTTTGGAATACTTCTAGATTCAAAATTTAATATACTACTTTACATATCTTGTGTGGTCTAGTTTGCTTCCTGCTTCATATAACTGGCCATTTATGTTTTGCAGTTGTGTGGACCAATAAAATGGTTCGTTCTTGGAGTCTCTTAAGTTAGTAGCACATGTTATGCTATTATTATAGTGTGGCAGTGGTTTGTGTTGGCCCTTCTATCAGTTGTGTAGTCACCATCAATAAAAATTGCTAGACCAATCTAGACCAATTTCCTGCTGTGTTACACCAGCTTATTGGAAATACATTCCCTTAACGTTAGAAACCAAAATTGCCTTGAGAACCGCACTCAAGCTGGTTGTGGTTGTTCATTGTTGCCTACTTGCCTGGTATATGGCAATACATCCAGGGAAGAGCTGCCCATTTGTTGTGGATCCATTTTGAGTTTATGTTTCCTTTTTTCAAGGTTTGAAGTGTGAGACATATCATATGAGCAGCAATAAGCTTACTTCAGTAGAAATCGGAATCAAATGAGGAGTTATGGAGTCTTAACCAAAACTGGCACCAGTTTGGTTCTGGTTTACTGGCCAGTAACCTGCGGGGTTTCCAAAAACTGGTCCTCAGTCCTTAGCTTTTGTTTATTTAATTTTCAATTTGCAATGATCACATAATCTACTTATATGGTCAATTATTTCTCGTCAGTTTAATTTGATACTTCGTACTTGTGATAATCACGCAACAAATTGTGTTCTATTCACATGGCACTGTATGATGTTTGCTACTTGAAACATCTTTGATTGAACTGCATACGATATTTTTTCTGGTGTTTTTGAAACTGTAATAAACATGCACATGAACATGCAGTGTTTGTTAATGTGAATTCTAATTTCTTGTTAGGCCATATTCTGTATGCCCTTTTCTGTTGTATAGTACTCATTTGTCTTATGGATAATTGTAATTGATTGTAGGTATTTTCCATTAGGTCAGTCAGACTCCAAGACAAAAGTACTTGTTTTTGCTTGAAAGTCGCAATGCAGCTGTGTGGTTTTCATTTGCTGTGCTACATTCAACTATTTATCATATTTTGTTGAATTGGTTGTAGGTTACTCGAATATTGGCGGCTGATGAGAACTCGCCATATGATGTCGTGGGCATCAATTGGAAGATGTCATCTGACAACATCAAGAAAAGGTAGTCATTTATATGCATTTGCATGTCTTGTTGGTAGTAATGACATGCATACATATACACTGCGAAGAAATGCACACATAATTTCTAGGCCTACAAAGTAGTCACTGAAAATATGGTTGCAGGTTACAAGCACAAGTAAAAAATACAGATATCCACACAATTGCATAGTGCATTGATGTTTTTTATGTCCGTAGCAAGATGCAAATGTTGCACATTATGCTTTCAAAAATGATGTCAAAGCTTCAAGAATCCTTTTGTTTTAGTAATTTCTGGTGAATGTAACACTTATCATATCAATATTTGCTACTTGTTGCATTAATTCTTTTAAAGATGGTTTAATACATTAGATTGAGCACAAATTCCCTGTATGCGGCCTTGTAAAACTTGTTTCAGAACAGTGGTCATGAAATGGGCCCATGCATATAGAATGGGCCCAACATTCACAAAGAAAGGAAAACTTCTATGGAGATTCAATTTCTAGCAGTCCTGGGCTAAAAAGTTGTCATGGTCCTCTGTTGGGCCTTTCAGTCCTATGCAAATGTTTTTGACAGTAAATTGTTATATATTTTCTTAATTTCAGAGATTAGTTTCACAAGGGTCATCCCTTGTATGTAACAATGGGGTTGTATCTCTTTTCATAAAGAAATGAATCCCTATGTGTCTTTTATCTCTCCCTCTTATCCCTTGCCCTAGTGGTGTGCGGTGTCTGTCTACATGGCGCTGTCATGCCACTTGGGTAGGGACTCCTTGACTAGGCCTGACTGCATGAGGGCCCTAACCTCTAACATGCCCATAACAAATTTACACATGCAGTTGTACCATGCACTCAAAATGACCTTTCTGTGAATAAAACTGTAATATTCTCACTAAATAACCTGCTAGTAGATGCAATTTCATGTGAAATAGCACCAAGCAATTCCATTGACCTCACCTGAAATTTGCAGTAGTGTTTCTTATGCATGCAGTAAACCAACATTGAGCCTAAGGCTTCTCATTATATTTGTGGTGATATATTATTTTAGCTGCATTTTTCTAATTAATGTGTCTTGTGGTGTTCACTAATATTTGTTTGCTGGCTGTAGCTCATGTATTGAGGGAATAGCAAAATTTCTAGTAGCATTTATTACACATGTAATAACTTGCAGCATAGAAATATTTTATAAAGGTTATTGCATACTTTTATTTTGTAATTCATGTGTAATATATATTTCACATGCTGCATTCTATTGTTCAGATAATTTCTTTAATTGTTCTTCTTGCTGACCTCTTATCCTGCATGGCAGGTACTGGAAGTTATCTCTTTTAGTGCATCCTGACAAATGCCCTCATCCTTTAGCTCAGGAGGCATTTGTGAAATTGAATAATGCTTTCAAAGACTTACAGGACCCTGAAAAGGTACTTTATTTTTTTATATCATAACCTTCAGCTTTATCATGCTGTGAAGGTCTCATTTGTAAAGTTGTACAAAGTAACTTTGCTCTTATATGGAGGAGCAATAGTAAACTAGATGTTTCAACAACTGGGGTATACGATATCTGTTGAATGAGTTTCTTCATGCAAGTTGTGGAATGGTCCTTAGATAATTTTGGGGTAAATAGCACCAAGAGCTGACTGAGTGGTAACGACCTCTGATATGAGTGGAGACTAGAGATGAGAATTAACTTGTTTACTGTTTCTTTGGTTGAAATTTAATGCATGCAGAAAATATTGTATCGTGTCCTGATTCTAAATTGTAGAAAATATTAACTTGCTCACTAGAGACTAGAGATGAGAATTAACAATCCATGCACGTACTGTGTCATGATTCTAAACTATAGAAAATATTGTTCATTTGCTATGAAGAAAATGCTGATTGCCTCAATGTTTATGCATAACTTGCAACTATTGGATATTTTATTACAGCCTTATCTATGCTCATTTTGAATTTGTAGTAAGAACTTGTTACTGTGATACCACTTTCTTGGATTTCTTTTGAGTTACTACATCCTCTATATGTGACTTGGTGTGAATGGCATTGTGGGCCTGGACCCACTTGGTCATTGAGATAATGAGGGTCTGCATAAATATTCAGTGGCATATATGGAATCAATCCTTTTCTTTGGCACGCCAATGATCCAACATTACTACATATAGTTGCCAAGGAAATTTAAGATTGGTTGAAGGGGGACAATAAATTGCTGATTTATTCAAAATTTTAGATTGTAGATAGTATTGCCTTAATAATGAACAAGCAATACTCTCCAGCATGTGTGAAGTTCATTACGTCTAGAACTTATTACATACCTATTGCATTTTATTATCTAGAAACCAACTTCTTGTTTCTAGGCCAGTTGGTACTTTTACTGCTGTTTTTTGAAAAGTTATAACACTAGCTCACCATGTCATGTCATGAAACTTCTTTGTACTGATGTTTTTCTCTGGATTATTCCCTTTTGTTGCAGAGAGGGGTGATAGATGAGAAGATAAAAAAGAAAGAGGAGATGGAACAATTTGAGGTAAACTTATTTGCATCAGATATTGATGTACATAGAACACCTTTTCTTGTTGAACTAAGATTTCGAGTACTGCTCTCAGTTGCATGAAAAATAGTTGTTACCTTTCCTCTTTTTTTTCCTCTGTAGGTTGAGCTTAAAGCAATGCGTGAGGCTGCAGAATGGAGGCGGCTACAAGGTAAGTTTATGTAGCGTCAAGTTATCAACAAAAACACCAAAAACCATAAACACAGAAAAACTACATGTATTTTAGGCTTTTAGCAAGAAGATTAACTATTCCAGTTTTTTTTAATGGGGCATACATTATTGGGCATGAAGAACGAAATGTACTACTCCAAATATGAAGCCCATAATGGGCCGTTGACAACACTTATGTCTAATTTTTAAATATAGGGTTTAATTGATTATAGCTTTGTCGTAAGGTTTAGATTATAGGGCTGAGAAAATTCTAGATATCCTTCTAACTGTTCATTCCCCTGTGATAATCTTGTGAACTTCACTGATGTTGGACTGTTGGTCTTCCGTGGTTTGATTTGATATGTGCAGTCTTTGATCGCCTATACACTTTCATAATCCGTAATATTTTGTGAGGTCCTAGCCTTCTGGTCATTGTCTTCTGTTTGTTGAGCATTTGAATATTTGATTTAGCAATTTAACAAGTTCAATATTGTTGTAGAGTATATACTAGCTAGGGTAAGGGTCCGAAGACTGGGTTATAAGGCATTCTGTCCTCTAATAATGCTAGCAAGGCTTCTCCCTGTTAAGCAAAGAGAGGCTCTAAGGCTTAGAGCTAAAATTTGAGATCCATTGCTTGATTGATAATATAGTACAAGGGGTCCCTTCATATATAGGGAGGAATGACTTGACATCCAGTCTCAACTATTATAGAAACCAAATCCAATAATTTACTAACAAACCTCATCTTCATAACAAATCTGTCCCAGCGAGTGCTTGTTAAGAACTGAAGATTGAAGCATAGTAAGAAGAATTATCATGATGGCATATTTATTGATATTTTGTTTACAGGTGTATCTCTTGAGGGTGATGATGAACTTCTGGCAGTCCCGAAACAGGCACAGGCACCTAAAAGAGATGAATGGATGACCACATTGCCTCCTCAAAGAAAAGTAATTGAGTAAACTATATTCATTTTACTGTTTTATCTCCTGATTAAAAGGAAAAAAAGGTGGTGGTTATTTTATTTTGTTCTCTTACATGTATGTTTAACTCTCCTTTTCAGCCTGGAGTACCAATGCATTCGACTACGTCATTTAGTATGAATGGTAAAGAAGGACGTGGTGATACTAGTGTCTGGACAGATACTCCTCTTGATAGAGCTCAAAAAGCACAACAGAAGTAAGATTTTTGACACTATTTGCTTTCACATCATGATATCACACCCTTATCAATCAATATTTTGCATACCTGCCAGTTTAGCTAATATTGGTGTCGCCTTGTAGAGGGCATTAATTGGCATCCTGTGCATGTTACTGAGATGGAGAGAACATAGTGTCAACTGTCAAAACACTTCCTAGGGGTTAGAAACTTTTTTGGCCAAAAATTGCTACCTAGGCTATTAACGAAAAAGGGGAAAGCAGATTGAGATCCTGATATCAAGGGGCTCATCTGTGGATGGACAGGGAGGGTACTTAAAAGTTTGAACAATGTCTATTTAACCCTTCAACTGTTGAGATACATCCACTTTACCCCCTAAACTAGAAAACTGTCTATGGGACGACATTACAAGTCTCTTTTATCTTCTTTCCTTTCCTCTCACCATTCTCCATCATCTGTTTTCCTCTGCCCAAGTAGTCCTGTTCTGGGCCGGCTCTCAGTCTACTGGTGCTGGCAGTGGCAGTGTCTCCAAACCTTCAACCTTATCATGGTTCTGTGGCTACCTGTGGGTCCCCTTTGGCTGGCCATGGTAGTCATGGTCTATCCTACACTTCACGATGATTCCTCCTGCTGCACATTGTTCAGTGGGAGGAGAGATGGGTGACTGGGCTTTTCTGAGGTAGGGAGATTAGCAGTGTTTAGTGCCTTCGATTCAGATCAGGTTCTATGTTGGAGGTGTGCATGGTGGGTGGGGTTGGGGGTAAGGAAGAAGAAGCTTTATCAATTGAATTGGTTCCTCATTTAAGTAACGGATTTTCTTCTTTCTTTTTTTCGCTGATTCATGACAAATCATAGGCTACACCATTTTTGAAAGTAGCTAAACTACCTCGAATGGTTATCTGCTACATAATGTTATGGAATTCATTTATTATGGTATGAAGTGGACAATTTTCACTTGTGCTAACGGCATGGAACCTGGGCCAATTCTAGTCTTTAGCCCTCATGTTCTATTTGGTGCTGCCATTAGCTTTTCAAATGATGTTTCCTTCACCTTGAATGCAGAATTTGGTAAAAAGCGTCTTTGTGAGGTGATTTTTTTGTAAATAGGTACAGTTGAACTTAAGTAGGCGTAAAAACAGGAGTGTCTGTCTTTCTAATGATAATTTTGTTTGTGCTAGTCAGTACGATGCCCTTTATGCACTATGAAATGATAATTTTGCTTGTGCTAGTCAGTACGATGCCCTTTATGCACTATGAATGCAATGATCTATATGGAATAATATTATCATGCTTGTTACAGCTACTTAGAAGCCTACAACAAAGCAAAGGCAATTGCAGATGCAGATGAAGAAAAGAGCAAAAACTCAGACGCTTCATTGGTGGATAAATACAATTCCTCCAAACGATCAGTATCTCTTGTTCAAAAGCATCGAGAGAGCAAAAAGGAGAAAAGGAAGCAGAAGCAGCAAGAGAAAGAAGATTGGGAAGGAAACCACCCATGGAAGCCTTGGGACCGTGAGAAGGACCTGTCTGCTGGGCGGCAAAATGCCAATTTAGATCCTGAGAACATGGCACAAGGATTGTCATCCCGTTTTTCATCCGGAGCTGTTCAGAGGAACTTCCTCTGATCCATTTTGAGATGATTGGCTAATCACAGATGAAACATGACCATGTCGGTCACCAGTACCCTGGTATGCATTTCTAGGGACACAAAATTGCATAGAATGCTAAGTTTGTTATGCTGTTAAGATGAACCATGTTATAAGTGCTTAGTATGTTTGTTATATGGGTTGGGTTCGCATGTCCGTTAACCAGAATTGAATTATTGCATTATCTAGAAAGAGCTCTAGCTACCTAGCTCTACTGAAAACGACTGTGCATAGCGGTCCTTTTGAACTGGATACGAACTTCCAAACATTTAATACAAAATTACGGATGATCATTCTATCAATTTGAGTCTGAACAATTGTAGTACATGTCCAAGTGTAACACATGTTATGGCGCTCTACTATTTTTCCTGATTAGGTAGAAGATGCACACGCGAGCACACCTTTATGCATGTGCATTACATTCACATGTCTGAGTGCGCTCCTTTATGACACGCTCTATGAGACGGAGACTAGTGATACATTATTCTTTTCCAAATTTCTGTTGCAAGTTCATATTAAAAGTGAACTCACACGTGTGTAATATTATTGAGCACTGATTTGAGCTCTATTGGGTGTGCGTGTACTCATAACTCCACCACACTAGTGATGTTTCTCTATAATAATTGAGCACAACTATTTAAATAGATTTAGTTTACTAATGTTGTAGTGAATGTACGGTTTTATTTAATGATGAAAACAACACAAAAAGCCCTAGGATTAGCTTAATCCTAATAGAGTTAAACAATGTCATGTGGTCGCTTAGGTATTATCTCGTAAAATATATATTTAGATTTATAATCTTGATTTAACGTATTACAGTAGGTCTAAAACTCTATAACCGCCGACGTGGAGCTCCAAACTAGCACACATTTTGCATTCAGTCACCTCTGCAGCATACTATGGCAAAAAAAAAAAAAACATTTACCGTCTTCCCACTATAGTGTAGCTCCAAATCCTCTAAATACTTGTGCTGCAGGCTGGGCCGACAAGTGTGATGTCGCACAGGATGGTGACGATTACTAGCATGTAAGGTGCCACGGTGGCCACGACACGAAGCCACCGCCATAACGACTCGAGGAGCGGGACGAGCTCGTGGGTGGCACTCACGAATGTGGTGAGGAGGCTGGCATAGAGGCGCTTGATGAGGGGCCACAGGCCATCCAGCCTGAAGTTGATATCCACGGTGGCATTGGCAGCGGTGGTCTTGAGCCACTTCCAGAATGCTTCGAATGGTTGGATGAGCTTGTGAGCTGCGCTGGCAAGCGTGGTGAGGATGATGGAGAAGGACCGGATGTGCTGCCAAAAGCCATCGAAGCCGATGTTGATGCCAGTAGTGATGCTCCCTTATGTGCTAGTAATCATTGCCATCGTATGCTTCGTTGCACTTGTTGACCCACTCCACAACACAACATATTTTAGGGAACTTGGGGCTGCACTACAGTGAAAAGGGGTAAATGCTTTTTTTTTTTTTGTCATAGTGTGCTGTAGAGGCGGCTGAATGCAAAATATGTGTCAACGTGAAGCACCACATCCACGGTCCTATATGGTTAAATGAGGTTTCAACCTGCTGTAATATATTAAATTAAGATTATAGATCATGGACACCATTAACTGGCTATATATTTCACTCATCCCAATAAAACCCTATGAAAACGTGTACTCTAATGAAAATTTTGAGGATGAAAAGCTTGGTACTAATCTGACAACCCCTTCAAAATCCATGGCGCTCATTTCTGCCTTGTTTGGGTTATAGGTTAGGAGGGGGTTAAGGCATATTTTCCCAAAGGGGTGAAATTACTCATTTGGCTTGGTCTGGGAAGGTTGCTTATCAAAATTACACTAAAGAGTCAGTATGCCATTTAATACCAATCCTCGTATTTTTAGTACATAGCTTATTTCTCTCTCTTCCTATATCAACAAGGCAACAATATTATATTCCTAAAAGACACCTTATTAATTCTTACTGTACATTACTAAGAGAGCTTTTATGATTATTATGCATATGTAACTTTTCTTATATAAGCAAAGAAATTAGTTACTAGTAAAAGCTGCGATTTTCAAAATCTAAAACTAGGCCATTCCTAACAATTTGAGCTCGGTGCCAAATATAAAACGAGGCCTTATCTTTAAAAAAATACTAATAAAATATTAGAAAAAACTACTGTATGACATTTTGTCTTGGAGAGTAGCGATGGGATAATTAAAGAGCATAGTGCTCCTCATTCACCTGACCCGACGCACTCCTTATCTGCTCATCGTTCGGCTAGCGCCTACGCTTATGTCACACCCTTCTCCCTTCTCCTCTTCCTCGTTGCCCGTGTTGACTAGAATGGCTTGCTACTCATCCTTCTCCCTCATCAGCGCCCGTACATTCTCCTACACTACGCTCTTTGTTGCTACTCTATGCACCTCGAGACGGCCATCAATGGCGGCAAGGGGTCCTAGTGACCGTGGGCACCAGTCGGGTTCCCAGTGGTCGTGGGGTGGGTATATGGTGTTCTTCCCCATGATGGCAATGGACGAGAGCCCTCACCCCTTGTTTCTTTCTAGTAAATCCAATGGAGTAGGAGGTTAAAATGATCAGATCTAGAGCTTCGATTGGTAACTGATGTGGTAGCTATCGTGCTCCTCGCTAGCTTTTTGTGTTGCTCATCGGTGTTGTGTCTAGTTACGTCATGCAACACTTCATCCTTGACCGACACACACAGTATTAGGCCTGATACCTAGAGGTATCATGACCGATACCTACAAGTATCAGGCTTGGTATCAAGGTACTAGATTTGGTACCTAGGTACTAGTTGCCCAATATGTAGGTACTAGGTCTGGTATCTAGGTACCTCTGGTATTTGTGGGTATCAAGTCTAGTACCCTAGGTGCTTGGTATCAAGGCATGGGAAGGGGCGTGCGATGTTGTTGCCTAGCCAACAGGCAAGCCACTTGCCGCCGGCTCTTCTTCCTTCCTCTCCTCAATGTGTCCTCCTTCATTGCTGTTGCTATGGCTTGAGTGTTGAGGAGCCTAGGTGAGTGCCGTTGCTTCATTGTTTTTTCCCATGTGGGAGCTTCGGCAGATAGAGGAAATAAAGAGGGTCATTAAAGTGTGTCGTTCGAATGGTATCCCGTGTTAGCAATCCTCATAAAATATTATACAATAGACTAGGCTATACCTACTTTTCACATAATGACGGATATTTTACAATACATTAGGATGGGTCTCTATTACCGCTGCCTTTTGCTTGATTCGCATCGCAACAAGTGACCGTCCAAACATGTTAGAAAAACTAGCATCAATTTAATGCTCCTCTCTTTAGCTATGTCATGTTGTCCAATGAGCAGGAATTGTTCGCAACTGATGACAACTAGAGTTATGCCAAAGAAGCTCACCTACCCACATAGTGGGGATCTTTTTTTCTTGAATGAACGGACGCTAGTGCCAATTTCATTTAATAGAGTAGAAGTAAAACATTTGTACAGGTATGAGGACAAAGAAACTATACAAGGAAAAATAGCCTAAGGTAAAATCTAGGCGAGTTGCTTTGCTGCTGCAATTGCCATGGTTTGCCCCTCCTTAATTTTCGCTAGGAGTGTTAATGTTGGGAGTTTCTTATGTCGAAATAATCTTTAGTTTCTTTCTTTCCATAGTTCCAAGTCATGAGGAGGTGTAGGAATCACACCCCTTAATCTGTGAGTGCTAGCAAGTAGGGTTGGGTACTTATTTTATCGGTTTAAGCAGGTTGGTTTCTTCAGTTTCCTCACAAACAGAGTTCTAGAGCACAAAAAATAGAGATGAGTGAAAGTTTTATTTCTTCTCGGTAGAGATGAGTGAAAGCTTTATTTCTTCTCGGCTTGAAGTACAAGTTACAGGAAGAGAGATGGGAGGTCACTGACGGCTAATCTTCTTTAGTCTTGGTTCATATTTATAGGTGGCAGGGGTTAGTTGCTTCTCCCACAAGCTTGCTTCCGCTGTAATCTTCCTTCCATGGTAAGCTATTTTCTAGTGTAAGCTTTATTCTAGCGTAAACTTTCTTTTGTAGTAAGCTTCTCACTCTTATCTCAATTCATCCACATTAAAATGGGTTTCATAACATTCCCTCTTAGACCAATTTGAATTATGCACATATGTAAGAGTCCTAGATATGCGGTACTCTATATATGTACTTACCTCGGTGGGACCATGCACACTAAGTCCTATAAGGAAATAAATTTCTTACATATGGATAAAGCTCACACTAGGTAAGGAAGGAGTCCCAAATAGGAAGAGAATACATAGTCCTACTTGGATCCGACTAGGATTACACAGATTGTATCCATACTTGTCTCTCTAGTTTAACTTAGATAAGATAGCACTTGAGGGTATAAATATAAGGCCCTAGAAGAGGAGAAGAACAAGTCATGAGAGATATAGATAATACAAGACACCTCCAATTTCATCGAATCAATACCCAAGGAAGCCAACAACAACTAGCCACTAATTACCATACCCAAGCTTTACATCGGTATATTGGCAAACTAGATTAGGTTTTCCTTCCTATACTTTATACTTGAAAGATTGATATATAATGGTAACAACAGCTCTGGCCAATAGGAGTAGAGCTATTACCCAACACCATGGGGCTCGAATTTGTATAAAAATCTATTTCTCCCTTGCTCTCTTTACAAGCTTCGTTTGCATCCTCATATCAGCTGGTCCCTACATACTCAAAACACACTGTATATATACGAATCGTGTGATTGGGGTATAACCCATCCACAATGGCATGCCAGGTAGCGGAGCGTTGGTATTCAGAGGATTCATAAAGGCATGACATCAAGAGGTGGATTTTTTGACGAGGGATATTACGATGACTTTAGATTGGGAGATTCAGCCTAACAAAAGTATGTTCACCTCGAGATCAGAATCATCACTGTCCCAATCTTTAATAGATCGATCTATTAGAATTGACAAAGCTTCAAGATGTCACCACTATGAAAAACAATAGTTCTCAATGTTGTCAATCACGAGGCCTTGGCCTAGGCAGACCACTTTGGAACTGACATCATTGTAGCGGAAAAACAACAGTTCATATTGTTGATCATGAGGCCTTAGCTTGGACCGACCACTCCTAAATTGACGACTGTCACCAAAAATCAGATCAGTTCATAACCTATCGATGCTTTATATTGACAATAGTTTAAGGAGGTAGTGCACGAGACCTATAGTGGATGGAGATGGAAGACAAAGATTTATATAGATTTAGACCTTCTTGATGAGAGATAATACCCTACTCCTATTTTGATAGATTGTATTTTGCCTAATATATTGATCTTGGATGTGTAGTTGCGATTGCTCTCGTTATACTCTAGAGGAGGCTACCTGCTTGCCTTATAAAGGATGATGGCGGTGTTATAAGGTAGGAGTCCAAGCAGGACTTGGTTTAAACTTCCATATCTCTACATAATATTATCCGGATGAGATTTTATATTCTGCCTTAGGCTATAAGACAACATGGCAACTGAATTCTATTCTATCTCATATTACATGGATTTGGCTCACCTCCTATCTCTAGTCGGATTAGTAGGTCGTGTGGGTATCCAGTACCCATATTCTCCATAGAACTGATCAACCTCGCATAGACTAAAAAAGTTGTTTTAAAACAATGATATTAGCATATGACTTACTACTACGAGAGCCAATGAGCATATGGAACATCTGGCCACTTGACCAAACTCCTTAAGTATGTTGTACTCTTAACAAATTGCACGTATTTATCAAGCAACTAGGTCAACAAGTATATACATGTAGTACAAGAGAGAAATCGATGCGATCAATATTTGCTGGTGTTGCATCACTACATGTACATAAAAGCATATAAGGAGACTTGGCTGGTATCATCTTCATGGGTGACAATTCAATATATTGTTGACATAAGGCCTTAGCCCGCACCGACCACTACTGAATTAACAAGAATTGGTTAGATCAACCATGATACTCCTAACTCAAGTACCATAGATATATTAGTTTGATATTGTAGACTTGAAACCTGTAGGGGTTTTGGTCAAACCATATCCTTAGGAAGGCTCTCGTTTTACTGGGTTTGCCGTTTTAATTTTATATGAATGGATTAATATTGTTTATTTTGATCATTTAATTTGCATATTGCTAATTATAGATTAATCTATTATTTTTTGCATGTAAATACCAAATTCGACTGAGTCCAAATTCAACTACGTGCGCGAGGAGTCGATCCACCTGCAAGCTGCCGATTAGTTGCCCGTTCCACCTGAGTCCTACTCGGACACGATGATTGCATTAGCACAATATACGGAGTTATGCTGATGCACGTATCCATCGAGTGACTGATAAGCACATACACATGCAATTAACGATACTGTTCCTAGTCTGGACGTGCGCTTGCATACTTCTAGCAAGCATGCTAATTAAGGTAATTAGTAGGTTGGTTTGTTAGACTAATCTATTAATTCGTAGATATATTTGGCATCTATATAAAAAGTTATGTAATATTTTTTATATAATTTCTCATACTTTTAAAATCAATAATTTATTATATTTATTTAGAGCATATTTTTATACAATATTTATATTTATTTATAAGCTCATTTAATATCAGATCAACTATATCATACTTGGAGGCTTGCTTTTTTTTAATTTTTTTTATAAATTATGCTTATCTACTTGAATTTACTTAGAAAGTTTATACAGTTTCCCGATTACTTTTTGATATTTTCTGTTATATTTTTTTTGCCATCTAGAAATTTATTTTTAGGAAATTATTCAAGCATATGCTAAAAACACAGAGCAGACTAGTAGGCTGAGGTAAAAAATACCTTTGGTTGAGATGACTCTCGACTAAACAAGGTGACATAAAAACAAACCTACCAACTAATAATAACAACATATATCACAAAAGCAACCAGTTTCGCATCACATATTTCTGAAAAAATTGCCATATTAACAGACGAATCCTCACAAAAATAACAGATACTACCCAACATATTTATTTAGATTTTTATCTACATCATCCACCCCGAGTACTTTGGGATGTAAAAGAAAGAGATGCTATGCTTATATTGTTTACCATAATGAGTTAGAGACCTCAAATTATGATAACACCTAGAGTTGTGTTATTATATTATTAGACGATAGCTCATAATAGTTATTGACTTGATCACCTGATATGTTTGCTGAGAAATTGTCCATGCCATCCGTCTCAATCAGTCAAAACTAACCAATCGAAATGTGGGTGAAGGAGAAGCTCTGATTATAAACGAAGGACCGGAGGCATTGCCTATAACATTTAAGATGATGATACATGGTTAGACCTCAAACGGCGATAACACATATTGTGCCATCGCCCGACAACGGAGGCATATGTGAAAAATAAGCAACACAATAAGAGAGACATTTCCAACAACAAACTTAGAAGTAAACCACAAGTGCCCGATGCAGCTGTAAGTTGATTAAATAAATACGAACCATATTGGCCACATGAGACACACAATAATCAAATTGAGCATAATTACATGAGGTCACTGCCCTAGTGGTCGAGACTTGACTACACACTAATCTTTATAGGACCAGGGGTAGTAGTGGTCATACCATACAATACAAATTAATTTAGGTACCACATAATTTTTCTCAGCCTGAACAACAGCTAAAATTACTGAGCAGGTGGTCAAAGACATCAGATAGTAGTAAATCTTTTCTAGTTAGATTCTCTACTCATGAACTAAGTTTATAAGAATACAATTGGGGCTGGGAAAAGTATATGACCTTTATAGACTAAAAAAATAGTTTCATAATTTTAATTTATATTACTTCGGAGTATTTGCTTGGGGGCTCATTATCTAATAAAATTTTCTGTGCAGATGATTTTAGGAAAACCAAACAACTAAACAACAGTCTGATGACCATATCGAGTAAGACGGAAACATTCAAAAGCTAGCTTTCTGTTGATTGTCATTTTATCCCAACCAAGTAAAGTTCAACCGACAACTTCACTACTTAACTACATGACATACATTGGTCCTAGGGTGCCCAGTAGTTGAGAATTCATTTTGACTAGATAAGTGTTAGATCGATAACTCCAAACTTCATTATAGATCAAAATTCAGAGTGATGTTGAGAATTATCCATGCTGATTAGATAAGACTCAAAATAACAACATGGAAACACGATCACATGTCTTGTATGGATCTAATAACGACCACTTGTGGTGCTCTACATAGCATAATATCACTTGAGCTCTTCGTCTATCACAAACAGCAAGAACGCATACAACATAGCTGACCAAAAAAAGTAACATATCTTTTAAGTTTTTATAAACATACATATATATGGTCTAGGTGTATAGTACATCTATATACTATCGCGCTAAAATGCGCCTTGGGTGCACAATAAGTAAATGTGCTTCTCACAGGATGCGCACCCCCAACCCCTGTCACAGGTACTCCAATCCCATACGTTTTCACTTAATGCTAAGTAAAAAGTTTATTGCAAGCCTTTCATATGTACTGCACGTTTTATGTGGATAGTCATAATACAATATTTACGTAGATAGTCGTAGACTAAACCAATATAGTGTGTGGACATCTATCTTCATTATCCCTTTCCCGCATTTAGTAACAAAATTACTATATTCCCACAACCAGAATTGCCGGTTTTTCCACTCTATGGTTGCCAGAATTACTAACCGGATTTAGCCTAGTAAAAAAATTACTAACCGTTATTTCCTTTGGTAGGAAGTAAAAATAAATTATCGTTTCAGTGAAAAAATTATTGCTCCTTCTTTCTGTGCATTAGGGTCTCCGTAAAAAATTACTGATAAGATGTTTAACTTGGTAATGTATTTACTCCTTATTTGTAGTATAGTATTTGTAGTAATTTTTTTCCTGCATAGAAAAATATGTGTAAAGTAATTTTTTTACTGGTACTCCACACTGCACAAATAAAAAAGATTAGATATCTTAATCACATAGCATATGGTGGTGGCGGCCTTCTGCATGCGACAGGTAGTGGATTCCGTCGACGCTGGCAGCATCCTTCCAACTTAGCGGAACCAATGGCATGGCAGAGGTGCCCTTCGCATAGTTCAATGGCAAAATTGACACCGAGCAGAGGAGTCAGCATATAGTAGCAGCAGGTGCCACGTGAGGCTCGGCTGTTGGTCGTGCAGACGTTTAGGCGACGGCCATCCAGGTGGAGCAGAGATAAGTCATAGGGAGCGGGTCGAAGATGTCAACACACGTCGCACATGCTAGCCTTGTAGACTCACAATCGACGCCGAATTCTGCTACTACCTACACCCATGCCAGAGTCTGCTGCATTGGCCTGCTCTACCGTGGATCCAATCACCTTCACCCTAGATCCTAGGACGGAGCCAGAACCACCCCAACGGAGGACACCAGTGAATGAAGATGCAGCGGTTGCCCCGATCTTGAATTGCGCTGTTACTCTATACCCTAGGATGCTGCTCTTCGGCACCAGTTGTCGAGTTGAATGCTGATGTCACCAAGCCAACAGTCCTAACCAATGTCCCCTCCACCAATCCACCACCTCAATCACTTAGCACAACCTTCGAGAGAGCCACACTAGATCTAGACGGCAGTGGAGGTGGAGGTCATGAGCAGAACCTCACAACCACTGCTGGCACACCAACTCAACTTTCTATGCTAGCCACTATTGTCATGTGCATCGAAATGGGTCGATCCGGTGATAATTGATTGTTGAAGGGGATGGTGCCTAGGCAACCAACATGTCCATCTCCTCTGTCTGGATCTGCCACCTCTAGCCCATTTGCTATCGTCCTCACTACTGGTGAGAACCAAATCCAATGGCTCCATGCGATGGAAGGGTATTCTTGGGCACGACTGTCAGTAGCCTTTTTGCCATTGCATGGCACCAGCCACAAGTTGCTGAGAAGGATCAGTGCCATTAGAGAAGCATGTGGTCGAAGGCTGCCTACCAGGACCACACTTCCATTGTTGGTGCTCTCTCTTGGTGCACACCGTTCACCGGCTATGTGGTGGCAATCCTTGTCCGTTGGCCTAGATTCATAAAAAGTGGAGAGTGAGGAGAAGTGTGGGTGGACGGCTTTAGCGTTGGGGAATGGAGTATTATAAATAACTGCTAGAATTGTTGGTAAAAAAATTACTATAACACACCCTAGGTATAGTATAGTATATCTATATATATATATGTATAGATATACAATACTGGGATATAATACACTGAAAAAATGGTGTAGTCTTAGATAACTTTGTTTGATGCAATAATACTAGATTATAATCGATATCTTCTAAAATTCTCAATAAGTTATGGTTAGAGTAAAGTCTTAGACACAATATAATTTGGATATAGTCAAGACAAGAGAAAATATAAGTTTATGATATCAGATAAATATGCATAGGGTGCAAAATTTTTATTAGGTGTTTATATAAATTTACATGCTTATGTTTAATACATATATATTGAGTTACTCAACATGCTCGGGGGATTTATGATTCCAGTTTATTATAATATTTTATGAGAAAGAAAGAATATACAAAATAAGTTGATACGATTCTATCAAAATTGCAAAAACAGACCATTTATGTTTGTTATCGAATGATAGGATCAATATAATTGGGTTCAACTAGGCTAAACTATGGTTTGACTATATTTTCTATTCCAACAACTTGACTCCTTGGGGTATGTTTCACAACATGATCTTTCTGCCTGAAAGAAAGGATTGAGTTGTCAACCTTAATTTTATCGACTACCTTGCTGACTAAGTTTTATTTTCCGATAACTCAATTCCTCAGGCAATATTAACATGGTCAACATGCATTTGAATAGAGTTCAAAGGCTACTATAGGTGTCCTAGATATGGGATACCCTATATATGTGTACTTACCTCGGCGGGACCACTGTATACCAAGTCTTATAAAGAAACAAACCTCATATATATGGATAAAGTCTGAAGTAGGTAAGGAAGTAATCCCAAATATGAAGAGAATACAAAGTCCTACTTAGACCTGCCAAGACTACTTGGATCGTATCCATACATGCTTCCCTAGTTCTACTTAGACAAGGGGCACCCAAGGGTATAAATACAATGCACCGGGAGGGGAGAAGAACAAGCCGTGAGAGATATAGAGAAACAAGCCACCTCCAATCTCGCCAAAAAGGGTAGAAGAAAAAAGCGCATGGAACTTGTAAGTTAAGTTGCACTTGTTGTCTTGTTAAAAACATTGTGTGAGAAAACCCAATGGGAAAATTTCACCAAGAGAAAAAAGAGTAGAATAGTTGGTTAAGTCTTCTAGACTTATTTGTGATTCTTTAATATCACAAGCATTGGCTATTATCTCGATGGTTTGCTCCCCCTGATATTTGTAATTCACTATGTCGTCTCATGCCAATGCCATGAAAACATTTGTGCAAAGTTGATGTTGGTAGGAACTTTGTAAATAAATCTATGATATTTTTGCATGACTTAGTTTGCTAGACATTTATTTCCCTGGTCTTCTTGAATTCATGGGGATAAAAGAATTTAGGAGCAATATACTTTGTGAGATTGCTCTTCACATAGCCCATATGCATTTGTGTAATACAAGCAACATTATCCTAAGAGATAATGTTGGGGGAGTTGTTAATGTTTAGGCCACATAACTTATGGAGGTGACCAATCATTTGTTTGAGCCACATATATTCTTGTGCGGCTTCATATAGTGCAATTATTTTTGAGTGGTTGGTTGACGTGGCAACAAGGGTCTGTTTCTTAGACCACTAACAAATGGCAGTGCTGCCACTAAGAGCAGTATGGAATCTGATATGATGAGGATTAGACACTACATCCATATATCCCACCATGGATGGATCTTGGTTCTTTGGGAACCATAACCAAGATCTTGAGTACCTCGGAGGTACCTAAGTATAGTTTTGACATCAACCCAATGTCCTCTGGTTGGGGTTGCAGAATATCTAGCCAACAAGTTAACCAAGAAAGCAATATCAATCCTTGTGAAATTGGTTAGATACATTAGTGTTCCAATGGCACTTAAGTAGGAAATTTTAGGTCCCAACATTTCCTCATCATCTTCTACCTCTTGGGTCCAAATGGGTCATTATCTGCTTCTAGGGATTGGACCACCATGAGGTTTTTTAAAGGATGACATTTGTCCACATTGAACTTATCAAGGATCCACTTTGTCCATGGGATTTTTTTTCTACAATTGTTTGTAATCATAGTGGACTCTTCATAACCCATAGTATAAATATGTGCACCCAAGGGCCCTATAGGGATATCAATTAGATCAATACAATAAATTCGATATATCACCACCTCTAGAGTAGAAGTAACATAGTTTCTGACAATATCTTGTTTCGGGTTGGGTGCATTGGTTAAGTTCAATCTTCAGTGAGAGGTGAGTCTCATCATAAAGTAAATATATTAGCTCAGCTAAGACTTTCTTGATTTGGCCTGATATCTTAGTGAAGTTTATACGTTTGACAGTTATCTTGATACGTTCAGTTTTGTCTAAGACTACATTGATTCAATCTCTTAGCCAATACATTTATCAGCTAGTATGTAGTTTATTAGCTCATTACATTTATCTTGTTATTGACAATCTTGTACTATCTCGTTTAGTTTCAATCTATTAGATTGCTTTAAGTAAGGTATATCTTGGTAAGTCGATAAGTTTTATTTAGTGTTCCATCGGAGTCCTAGCCGATAGATTATCTTTATACTGAACTTTCACTTTTATCCGCATCAAATTATTATCTAATATACTTCTTATATACCATGTTTAATCCGCTATCAATCGTACATAATATTATTAGCTACAATCTTATTCTATTTAGGTTTAGTCTGATATATTAAGATTGTCTGTAATAGAGTTAGCTAGAAAGCCAATAGCTCAAGTTTGAATCAGCCAATATAAATCTCTAACAGTTATATGTTCTTTTAAATCTCTATCAGCTAGACAACTAATAGCTCGAGTTTGTATGGACCTATTGGCCAATTGGCTCATTGTCTAATTTTTTCTATCTTTCTTATCAATTGCAGGTCAAATTTACTAGCATGCCTCGAACCTCAATAATTTAAATACCTTTACTGAAGCTAAGCAGACCTCCTAGGCCTTGTTGTGTGTAACATATTAGCACAAACATCAGACAATTTTCATATCAACATGCTCCTTTAGCATGCCTGATGGGACCATATTTTTTGAACCAACATATCTAGGAAGGAAGTCGAAATCAACAACATAATTCTGGTGACCTTGGGTAGCTTAATAGAAGCAGAAATGCAATAGGTGGAGCAATTCGTGAGAAATTTTTAAAAGCTATGCTTAGAATCATTCAATATGATGTGGCAAGGAGTGATATAGAAGACAATTCCTAGAACCAGTTCTAGTTGGAGAATCAAGTCAACAAGCACCTAGTAGTCTGTAGAAATCATTATAGGAATCATTCAACGAAGTTGTGCACCATGAATTATTAAATCAATACGAGGTATTGGTGAGCATACTCTAGAATTTGATTAAAAAGAAATTAGATGGATTGATTGCTAATGAACCTTATCAAGGTCCTATTTATCTTCCACAAAGGACATCGACACTTGTTGTCAATAGCACACAAGTGATGATGGCATCAGAAGTTCCTCAAGTGACTTATGGGGTAGAGAGAGATGTGGTTCCTAATTTGATTCCTCCTGGACAATTGCATTTTAGGGGGCAACATAATGGAACTCCTCCTGGATATCATTAGATTGCCTATTATGGAGGACGTTAGAATCAACATGGTGGGTACTTGATTGGAGTCAAGCATGAGGAGGTCACTAGGCATAGGGGCCAGTACCGTTGCCTTTATAGCAATATCCGATGGATAATACGCGAGATGATGAATGGACAACAAGGATAGCCAAAGTGATGAGAGAACAGTTCGGTTTAAAACCAAAGAAATACACCTACATATATCGGCGTTCGTACCCTGATTGGTTTGATAGGGTTTTGTTGTCTCACCAATAGAGGGTACCCAATTTTACAAAATTCTTAGGGCAAGATAGCATATCTACGATATAATACATTAGTTGATTCTTAGCTCAATGTAGAGAAGCATCGGCAGAGGAAGCTTTGAGAGTTAGATTTTTTTCCGCAGTCATTATTTGGATTGGCCTTTACATAAAAATAATTTCATAAATACTTCTTTTCTAGAATTCATGAAACACGGTTGTTAGATCTTAAATCATTGTGTCAAAGGACGAGCAAGTCAGTCTTAGAATATATCCAAGGATTTCATGATGTGTGCAGCCGGTTTTATAGTTTAAATATAAGTGATGTACAATTGGCTAAGCTGGCTTTCTAAGGATTACTAGCTCCCATAGAGGAAAAATTTTCCTCCTAAGAGTTTGAGAGCTTGGCACATTTGGTGTAGAAAGTATAGGCTCATTAAAGTCGATTCCAAAAGGCAAGGAAGAAAAAATTCCAGCAGAAAATTACACAAGTGGAGGGATATTTATTAGATTCAAAACAGGATGAGGATTTTGATATTGAAATCGTCTCAGCAGAGTGAATAAAAAACAAGAAAAAGAAAACGGTATCATGTCCATGGATGAAATATATGAGAAAAATAAGAAAGGTATAATTTTTGATATAAATAAGGCTGATAAAATTTTTGATCTATTGCTTCAAGAGAAACAAATATAGCTTCCTCCAAACCACGTGATTCCTTTGGCCGATGAACTTAAGAAGAAAAAGTATTGCAGGTGACACAATTCAATTTCTCACCATATAAATATGTGTAAAGTGTTTCGATAGAAGAGTCAATCGACTATGGATTATGGGAGGATTAAGTTTGGTGATGTGAAAAAGTCGATGCAGATAGATGGGCACCCTTTCCTAGAAAATATGGTATATGCAGGATATTCAAAATATCAAGTTGATGAGAGGGGACATTGGGTAAATCTAAATTATAGAAAGTCAAAGGTTACCTCATCGTGGCTGATTGAAATATACCAGAGGCGCCAAGAAAGAGAGCTTTAGGCTTCACCATATATACCAAAGTTCCAATATGATCCATAATGGAATTGACTATTTTTCCGATTTTGCTAGGATCTAGGGATGAGGCTGCCATCGATTGATGATTATCCTCAGTGCAGCAACAGAACCAGTACCTGTTTAGGATTAGACATCAAGGAAATGTACATCAGTTCATGAACATCTAGGGTCAATTCATGAAGATTCATTCAAAGAGGTTGGTAATGAACTTGATGAAGGAATTAAAAAGGAATTTGATGAAGGACAATAGGTTTAAAACCTTCACTAGTGTCCTAGTGGAATTTTAACTAGAAATCAAAAAAGAAACATACAACGATTGCAGCACTGAGAATAAATAGCGAAGCAGCAACGAAGCTGTGAGGAAGCCAACTATCGACCCAAAAGGACTAGGAAGGAGTGACATGTTAAGAAAAAAACCGATGAAGAAACATCATTGACTCTAGAAAATATGGCGTTCATTTTACTTGCGGAGTATAAAGCACCTTTGCCTGATGATGACAAGAGTGAGGAATTTGTGGCTTAATTGATATTGCAACCCCAACAAGTAGTATTTGATAAGCCTGAAGAATCAAGCCATCGGCATTTGCGACCACTATATATCAAATGACATGTTGATGGCATGCTGATGACAAAAATGCTGGTTGATGGAAGAGCAGTTGTGAACTTAAGTCCTTGCACTACATACTCTAAGCTTGGGAAAATCGCCGAAGATCTTATCAAGACAAATATGGTGTTGAAAGACTTTGGAGGTAATTCATTGGAGGTGAAAGGGGTTTTAAATGTGGAGTTGAATGTAGGAAGCAAGACCTTGCCTACAATATTTTTGTGTTTGAAGGAAAATGATCATACAACTTACTCCTAGGCAAGGATTAGATTTACTCAAACTGCTACGTACCTTCTACCATATATCAAAGTTTGTTCTAGTGATAGGGAGATCAAGTGGAAGTTGTGCCAGTCGATAGATCGGTTAATATTGCAACAATTGATCTAACAGTTTGGAAAATTAAAGGAATTGACTTCTTATCTAGACACGTGTGGGAAGGGGATTTTTTGAAGATAATGGACCATGATATACAACCGATTAAGGAAATTGGTTCATAAATATTACCTTAAGGCACCATAGATGATATAGATGGAAAATTGGAACAAGGGTTTATGTTAGCCAATAATTTGGAAGAAGTAGATATAGGTCTTAGGCCAAGGTCAAAATTTATAAGTGATAAATTGTGTCCTCAATTTAAAAGAGAATTACTAAAACTTTTGAAGGAATATTAAGATTATTTTGCTTGAGAGTACCATGAGATGTCGGGATTGAATCGATATTGATTGTACAAATGGACTCCAAGATGATTCAAAGCAGAATTATATGAATAAATTAAGGCAAAAATTGCAAGGTTGTATGATGCAAATTTTATTATACCTTATTGAAATACTAAGTGGATATCTCATATAGTCCTAGTGAAAAATAAAAATAAAAATTGAGGGTTTGTGTAAATTTTCGAGACTTGAATAAAGCTTCACCCAATGATGAGTATCCGATGCTGATTGTAGATCTGTTGGTGGATGTAGCATCGGGGCATAAAGTTATCAGCTTCATGGATGGCAATATATTATATAATCAAATTTTTATGGCTGAAGAAGATATTCTAAAAACTACGTTCAGGTGTCTATGAGCCATTGGTTTATATGAATGGGTGATTATGACATTTGAATTTAAAAGTGCTGGTGCTACTTACGAGAGGGCTATGAATTATATATTTCATGATCTCATTGGCTTATTAGTCAAAATTTATATCGATGATGTGGTGGTCAAATCCATGAGTATTGAAGGGCATCTGGTCGATGAACAAAGAGTGCTAGTGATGACAAGAAAATATAGACTAAAGATGGATCCTAACAAGTGCACTTTTGGTGTATCAGCAGGGCAGTTTTTAGAGTTCATAGTGCTTAAAAGAGGCATTGTGGTCAGCTAATGAAGAATGAAAGCTATCAAAGATACAGAGGCATCAATCGACAAAACAAAGTTACAATCCTTAATTGGCAAGATTAATTTTGTGAGGAGATTTGTTTCAAATTTATCAGGAAGGATTGAGCCTTTTACTTCATTATTGAAGTTGAAAGCTGATCAGGAGTTTGTGGAGAGAGTTCAATAGTAGAAGGCATTTGATGAAATTAAGAATTATGTATGTTCCTCACCAATTTTGGTTCCATCGCAAAAAGAGAGGGTCATATTTTATCAAGTTATTTTTATTGACTGATGAGAAATTTATCATTTGTCTTGATTCAAGAGTTTGAAAAAAAGAGTGGGTCATATTTTATCTTAGCAGAAGACTTTTGAAGGCTGAAACAAGATACCTGGTGGTGGAAAAACTTTTCATTTATTTATATTTTTTATGCACAAAATTAAGGTATTATCTTCTATCAGTTGAGTTCACGGTTGTATGCAAAACCAATGTAGTGCAGTATATGTCGTCGGCTCTAGTGTTGAAGGGGAGTATTGGAAAGTGGATCTTTGTTTTGATGGAGTTTGATTTATGGTATGAATTGGCTAAAGTAGTAAAAGGATAAGCAATAACCAATTTCATTGTACAACATCATGATGATTCCATAGGATACGTGGAGCCGGTGCCATAGACTTTATTCTTTGATGGATCAATATGTAGACATGGGTATGACATCAGCTTGGTCATCATATCACTTTGAGGGATAAGCTTCGAATTTGCTTTGACAATTAAACCTTATTGCACCAATAATCAAGTAGAATATGAATTGGTCCTCAAGTGAATTTAGTTGTCGATGAAAATTGGAGCTGATGCTGTAGAGATTATGAGGGATTCATTGTTGGTAATCAAGCAATTATCTTGAGAATATGAGAATAGGGATGAGATTTTGAAATCATATTATGAAGAGTGCCAACAATTGTTATGGGGATTTAAGACTACATTGGTGTGTCATGTTCTTAGAGAGCAAAATACGAAAGCCATTGATCTTGAATAAATTGCTTTGGGTTATTGGCCAATTGGAGATGTGAAATTCAAAGTAGTTATTGTTGAGGCCAATAACTAGAGAAAAGAAATTATAGATCACTTACATAATCCTTTATAACAGGTTTCAAGAAAGCTCCAGTATATATTCACTAAATACTTTTTACTGGATAGGGAACCATACTATCAGATGATTGAGAGAGTTTTATTAAAATGGTTAGATCTAGAAGTGGCCAAAGTGGTTACGTGCAAAGTTCATGAGGATATTAGGGGAACTCATCAATTGGCATATGAAATGAAGTGGCTGCTTAGAAGGCTTGGATATTTCTGGCCGATGATGCTGGAGGATTACTTCAAGTATTACAAGGGATAACAACATTGTCAGAAGTTTGGAAATATTCGATGAGCCCTAGCATTAGCTATGAACCCAATTATCAAGCTATGGCCGTTCAGAGGATGGAGAATTGATATGATCGGCAAGCTATATCTTGCATCAAGCAAAGGGCACAAGTTCATATTGGTAGCAATAGATTATTTCACTAAATGGGTGGTAGTTGTTTCTTTGAGAAAAGTTACATTCAAGGATGTCCTATAATTTATCAAGGAGCATATAATTTAAAGGTTTAGAATTCATTGGACGATTACAACATATCAAGTGTCTATTTCTGTGTCTGATGAGTTCTAAGAATTTACTCAAGCAAAAGGACTAGCATGGGAATCAAGATCTTAAATTCATCTCCTTATGTACTCAAGCAAAAGGACAAGCTAAAGCTTTAAATAAAAGTCCCATCAAGTTTATTAAGCGCAAAATAGATGAACAACTATAAAGGTGGCAAACAACCATAGCCAATTCATTACGGGCCTATGGGATGGTGTGCCATGGATCTATTCAAGTGTCACCGTATCAGTTGGTGTATGGATATGAGGTTGTGTTACCTTGGGTAACAAATATTGGTTCTAGAAGGATATCGCTACAAAATCAATTGATAGCCAATGATTATTATAATTTGATGGCTTATGAGTTGGATGATGTGTCCCAGAATTGGCTACACATGCTTTAAAGGATTGACGAAAATAAAGCTAGGGTGGCTAGATACTACAATAAAAGGGTATAGCCTAAATTGTGTTATGAAGAAGATCTTGTGTCGAAGTTGATATTGCCGATCGGGTCCAAAGATAATAAGTTATGGAAATGGTCACTTAATTGGAAAGGGCCCTATCGGATAAGCTAATGTGTGCCTGGCAATGCTTATGTGTTAGAGAATACTGAGGGAGAGGAGTTTGCCAAGGCACTTAACGGGAAGTACTTAAAAAGATACCACCCTAGTGTTTGGATCGATTCCTATATCGGCTAAATGTGGCTGATGTCCATAAAGTTTATCAAACATATATAAAGTCAATGCTACTTACATCTTCTGAAGATAGCTGATACTATATGTATTGCCTTTAGAAACATACTCAAGAGATAATATGTTTTAAAGATGATAAAATTAGTAGATCAAGCTCAAAGACCAATTTGTTTAGGGGTTATAAAAAGTCATCGAGCAAGCATTAAATTTTTTTACATCAACTAAGGAATTTCTGAATTGATTGAATTGTTCACAGGCAGATCTTATCAGACTTGTGGATGATACAAGCGTCTTCTTCATCAGAGCCCGGAATGGATTTTATGTTCTTGCGCTAATGAAGGGTCCCACGAACCACCTCTGCAAGCTTGGCCTCCTGCTGTTGGATTATTTGGGGCAGGTCGCTGAACCAAAGTTCTTCAAACTCAATGTCTTTACATGTTTTTTCAATTCCACCAGCAGATTGACCTCTTTTTTCTCCTTTTTCTTTGGTTGTTTGATACAGGTTTGAGACTGGGTAGGCATGGCTATCATCTCATTGAGCTTGACTTTCTTTGATTGGGTAGCTAACCGATCGATTTGCATGTCCTAAACTATGGTTCTTTGGTCAGCATGATCAGCCATGTGTTGCCTCACCATAATGACTTAAAATCGATGAGTTTCCAAAAAGGCACCTAGAGTTGAAGCATCGATATGCTCTTCCAGTAGCTTGTTTTCAATATTGGTAAATCTTGCCCGAATTGGCTTGGAGTCCACAACCAGTGCATCAATGAGGCTCCCTAGCTGACACAAAATGTCTGTCAGTTGAATGCGGAGATCAGTGGAGACGGATGGCTTTGTCAATGTGCTGGTGACCACTTCTTCTTCATCTTCTAAGTATTTGCCAATGTCAAATGGGAAGAGATCGGTAAGGATTGCATATCAGCATTCAAGGTTAGGATAATGAAGACACATGGTTGAAATAAGCAAATTTACCTAGAGCACGATGGTGCATTCTGGAACATCGATATCACCGTATGAATAGGTTCTTCTTGGCGGTGACCAATGTCCGATGGAGAAGAAGTGGTGGTGGGGATGACCTCGTTATCACCGTTGTACTCAGAAGTTTGGAGTTCAAATGCTTGCAGTTCTAGAATAGCTTGGGTAGTTATCGGCTCAACATTGTTGGAGCATTAGTTGATGTTTGGGGCTCCAGAGTTGATGATTCATGCTACATCATGGGTTGAAATTAACTAAGTATAATGCAAAGAAAGGACCGAAAATAACAAGAGAGAGATCGTGCATATCGGTGGAGAAAGGAGAGCCGATGTTACTTGGGCAACCGGAATTCGGGCAGTCCGAGTAAGGCAGTCGCGTCGGTTGAAGTTTTCTTTTTCTTATGACCTAGATGGACTAAAGTTTTTTTTGTGTTTCTAGACTAGGTGTTTTGGCCCTTGAAGGAGAGATGATGGCGGAGGAGCATTGGATCCCAAGTTTGAAGAAGCCGATGGAGGTTTATATAAACAATCACCTGGCTGCATTGGCTCACCTTAGGAGAGGTTTTGTCGGTAGCCTATATAGTAAAATCATAAATATCTAAGAGTATAAAAACAAGAATAGAGAAAGAAGAGCATAAAAGAAGATACCTTCTCATCCGATTCGACATAATTTGGGTTTAAGGAGAAGTAGTAGTAGATAGCCAAAAGGTTGCAAACATGTTTTCTCCATTCACTTCACCATTGGGAGAACAGTTTTGAGCTATTGGTGAAAATTTTAAAGGGGAATGTGTAGGCTATGATAGCATAAAACAAAAATTTTTCTACCATGCACACTAAAATATCATGCAAAGAAGGGATCATAGACTATTACCACGAGGCGCGTTGTACAGTGGGCCAATCCAACCGTGCATACATCGAGGTGGTAGATGACCTGATGCTGATCAACGCCTCAACGAGCAGCGCCTCCACCGGTATCTACACACTCAGGGTTGGAACGCCAATTGCGGGTGTATTAGCACTCGCAAGTGCCTAGGGTTTGGCCCAGGAAGTGGCGGCTAGGGTTTTTTGCTCGAGACGAAGAGAGGTATCTCTCCTCGACCTTCCCGTCTCCCTATATATAGGCTTTCTTACTTGGGCCTAGGGAATCATGGCCCAATAGGAGTCTACTCGGATCTCTATCTGAATTGAGCCCATATCCAAATCACATTTGGATTAACATTCTAACCCATTAAGTGTGTAATCTTATAGGTTCATGTATATTTGGTTGTGACCTAAAAATGTCTTTTCGGTCATCCTGTTAATACCAGTCTCTAGCAAGGCATATTATCACTAAAGTATATATAAAGATCATATCGACTGAACCTGTAATGTTCTCATGTATGAACCCCTTTATCTTATGATATCAATCGAGCTCAAGGCTAGACTTGTGTCATCCTCTTAATAGCTCAATCACTCTCTTGATGCTATGATGGATTATAAACTTGTGATTGACTCATCAATCACCTTGGCATGGCTATGCACTTCCATAATTCATTACATCGAGGGGCCTAGAGATATCTCTTCTATAGGAGAGACAAATTATATCTTGATTACTCACATCCTATTGCATATTTCATAGCAAACCCGAAGACTATATTTATAACTATCCTATTATGGAGTAGTGTTTGATAGTCTCAAAATAAGCTACTACGTATGTTGGGAACCATGATGATCTCATGTCTAAGGACTTCACATAAACACTACTTAAGATTAACTGATAACACATATGTTCACTAACATATGTCCATATTATCGATTTGGTATCTCTATACTATGATCTATGAGATATGATCATCGATCAATACATATGTTGATTTTACAATCATATTGATTTCTCATATGATATTTGATCAGGGATCATTTAGAAATAGCAACTTATGATATTAGGAGTCTTATGAATAAGTCACATACTCATTGATCAATAATGATAATATCTATTTTAAGCAACAAATCAATATATCATAAATATAGTATATGATATATACAACATCTCTATATTAACTCTAAGACATATCACTAACAAATTTCCCATCCGGTGAGTTCTCCTAGGGGTAGTGATTTTGTTAGGATTATCAGCCAATCATATTCCAGTACGCTTTTCACTGTGCTTCTAGATTGAACTTTATTAATGAAGAATAAACCTATCGGTAGCTACCCGAATACGAGTTGGTGAGAGTAGGTCGATGGATGGTAAAACTCGTATGATGGCTATTGTGATCGACGCAGAGCAAAACCAATGGGTAGGAGGCACGGAGTGATGGCCGATGTGGAGATGGACTTGGATGCTTCGTCAGTGATAACGCTAAAAAATTTAAATTTGAATGGTGCTTCAAAGGTTGCCAAGTCGTCATAGGTGAACCAAATGGTGGCATCCTTGGTAAAACCATAGTAACAACCTTTAAACCATTAGCAGATTCTAGCAGAAGACATTTTGCAACTTGTGAGAGCTAATGTTGCTTCTCTGTAAAATGTACATTGGCGTTGGATGGTTTCTTCATCTTCTACGTGTTTCAATGTGGGGAACTCAAGGCTTTCAATAGAAGGGTGTTCACTGCCATGGAGGTTTACATGTTCAACCATAGTTGCAGAAACCACCAAGGACCCCCAATGTGTTTGATGGGCTAACTAGCCAATAGTTTTGTGACTACTTGATGCAATATCAAATATGTGGCCCCAAAAAGATATTTGCCTATGGGGATTTGTTGATGATCAACTAATCGTTCGGCTAGACATTGCATATTTATTGTTGGACCCAGAGTTGAGTCACAGAAGATGAACCTTTCGAGCCACAAGTTTAGAAAAGCCATGTGTTCCCGATTGTCAACTGATCCTGATGTTTTTCTATGGGTTGCTATGTACTTAGAGCAGTCGTCGACATCCTTGGTTGGCAACCGATGGTATGCTTGAATAAGAGAGTGGATGGGTTAACATATGCGGTGGTGTTAAGACAAGTCAACATGGTCACATCCATCAAGTTTGGGGTCATCGGCCCATGTTTGAACAAAAAAGTGTTTATGGCATTGGAAAAAAATAAGAAGTCGATACAAGTAGTGGCTTGTCCTTCTCCATTTCTAGCAAGGATAGTCCGATACAATATCCAATATCTAGTTCATCCTAGAGAGTCCTTTTCGCGGCCAATACCCGATGATACCAATTTCTCCAACCTAGGAGTTTTCTAGGCCAGATCTGAAGCTATTGGTCCAATCACTGACAAACATAGAAGCATTTTTGAGAAAAATCTGCTGGGTTTCATCATTGATAAAATCTATTAGATCTTCGCTACCCATGGGGCCTAGGCAATAGTAATTTAGGCGGTCCACAATAGGGATAGGATCTCGTTCTTAAGGTTCTATAGGGAAAATGAAGAACATGATGAATGCAATGGGAGGCATCTGGAAGACCTAAATCGTAATGAGCAAAAAGGAAATCAAAGAAGAGGTTACCCCTAGGATGAAGGATGAAGACATTGTTATGAAAGCTAGTGGGGTTGCGCCAAAGCAGAAGAAGACAGAGGCTTTGAGATTGCTAGAGATCTACTGGAGCAAAAGGAGATGGAGGCTTTGACTCACTGGAGATTCGTCGGAGGATTCGAAAAGGTGGAGAGTTTCTTGAAATGGGTTCACAAGATGTGACGTTTCGAGGAAAATGAAGGGTTTTTATAGGAAGAATCACCAGATAAGACCTAGGACTGTAACGGGTTGTAACGATCCATGAGAAAATTTTGGAGTTATAAAAGCTCGGAGAGGATAATTCTGAACCATGAGTCCTCACACTTCGAAATTCAGGGCATGTGTTGACACTAAAAAATCACCACCATTAATTGGATTCGGCTAGTAATAGGAGGTGTTTCATTTGAGCATAAGCTGAGTCCAATGAAGACATAACTCCATGTCCGGTTTAGACATATGCCAAGTTTGATGAGGATATAAGTCCTGATGCTAATATGTGTTCATGGGCGAGACAGTCTTGTTTGTAAATATCTCTTGTAAATAGGCAATAGTAGTCACTTTGCTTTTCTTTTTAGAAAGTTCTATCAAATGCATTTGTTTATAACTACATCGTACTCTTCATAACCTAGAGTATAAATATGTATACCCAGGAGTCTTGTAAGGATATCAATTAGATCAATACAATAAATTCGGCGCATCACCACCTCTAGAGTAGAAATAACATAGTTTTTGACAAGATCTTTCTTCGGGTTGGGCTGATCGGTTAAGTTCTATCTCCAGCAAGAGGTGAGTCTCATCATATAGTAATGTATCGGTCCAGCTAAGACTTTCTCAGTTCGATCTGATATCATAACTAAGTTTATATATTTGTTGGTTATCTTGATCCGTTCAGTTCTATCTAAGACTACATTGATTTGATCTCTTAGCTTGCCCATGGCTAAACAAAAACATTGACCTGAACTCACCTGCATTATCCATTTGAATAGACTGTATATGGTTATCAGGGAAGCTAACTTTTAGCCTGATGATGTAAGGTTACGGGTAGGCTACAATAGCATAAACAAAATATTTTCTGCTGTGTAAACTAGGAACGATGCGAGTAATAGATCATGGGTTATTATCACTCGACACGTAGAGCAGTGAACGAAGAGTTGGAGCATACCGGTCCAATGTAGTGCTCATCGGTGTAGAGGAAGTCGTTGATCTCTACAACTTGATTGTTTACTCCTCACGCAAGAGTCTCCTCCTCGCGTGTTTGCCTCCTCGTGTTCTCATACTGATCAACACAACAACATAGTAGCACCTCTACTAGTACCCACACGTCTAGGGGTTGAACACTGAGCATGTATATGCTAGAACCTGCACGTAGCTAGGGCTTGGTTCTCTACATAGGGGCGGTGGCTAGGGTTTACATACATGCGTGTGTCACCCACCCTACAAGCCCTCGCTCCTAAATATATGTAACCTTTAATTAGGCCTCCAAGGCCCATTAGAAGTCCTACTTAGAGCACTATCCGAATTAAGCCAATTAAGCCACTATTAGATCTCCATTCAATTATCTTGCTCTAACATATTAAGTTTGCAACCCCGTAGGTTTATGAATACTCGATTGCAACCCAAAAATGCTTTTTCAGTCCATGTGTCAACAACAACCTCTAGCAGGATGTATTAACTCATCGAGTATACATAATGATCACATCGGTTGAACCTTTTAGCATATTTGTGTACGAACCATTTTGCCTCACAATATCGATTAAGCTTAAGGCTAGATTTGTGACATTCTTTTAATAGCTTAATCATTCACTCGATCATGTATTAGATTACTTACCTCATGACTAACACCTCTATCTTAACATGATCATGTACTTTCACAATCTATTATAGAGTGGATATTATAGAGAAAGGATGAAAGCAGCTTGGGGCACTCAAATGTATCAGGCAAGTCGGCTGAAGGATCTCAGGCTCGTTATGGTGATAGCAGCACGACCTCGGAGATGCCTCAGACGCCAGTGGAGAAATCCAAGAAGAAGAATGAGAAGGTTAGGATCGCAGAGTAGCAGTATCTTCAAAGCTCTGGAGTTAGGAGGAGAGGTTAGTTTTCCCTGAACTGTCAGCACCCCCTGAGCTTTGCAAGAAAGGCGCCTCCTTGAGTTTACTGCACCTCTATCAAATCATCATTTGCTGCCACAGAGCTTTTTGCTTGGGCCTTTTGCTATTTTTCTAATGAATGCTGAAATGACGCAATTTTACTATGTATCGTTCTGGTTACGTATCGAGAAGAGGACATCTTTGGTCGTGCATAAGAATGCCCTGGGTCAAGCTTGGTCCACAGGTCTTTACCAATATAAAAAGCATCTTGTAGTTGTAACTATGGCCAATTGTTGGCTGTAGAAAGAAGAAACTGTGCAAACACAAAGGCTGCAGTACTTGACCAAGAGGAAAGAGGAAAGACCAAGCATCCCTGTCACAGCAAAGCATTAGAATTGGCTACTCTGAAAAGAGAAGGAAAGGTTTGATGGACTTACATGATCAGGAGACGAATCTGTAAGACCAATTCAGAATTGGATTCACTCTCATGAAAGGAGGTCAGCCAGGGGAACTAGGAGAGAACTGTTCTTGACCAACCTGAAATTGCCAAGATGAAGACCAAAATAAAACATGGGAACAAATAGTAGTAGACCATTGCGGAAGAATATTCGAGGGACTTACCGCATTCGGATCACCATTTCTAGTGCCAAGTATAATTGCTTTAGTAGGCTCCTTCAATAGGGCTTCTAGGCCAGACATGAAATCTGTCCGGTTGGTTTCCAGTAGCAAACCGTAGCTTAAGAATTTGGAGAAGAAAACGTATAATTGATAATTACGTCGAGGCGGAATTGATTTCAGGAAAAGCAGTAGGGTACTCAAAGTAGATGGTCGTCATGGGGTAATTTTGAATGAACGGTACAATCTGTTTGATCCCCATTGCCTGAACTTGTTCTGTGAAGGTATTAGCCAGCTCGAAGCAAGTGAATTCGCAAAAAGAAAAAAAAAAGAAAGAAAGAAGAATCTCGAAGCTAGTGAAAGTGTGCAACAGCACCTATCGATTTGTCACATTGCAATATTGTCCGTTGGAACTAATCGTCAGTAAAATACTTGAAACAACGGGCAAAAGGAAAGGTAAAGGTGTTGCAGTTGAATCTTTGCCACCGTTGAAGCTGAAGGCTATTTCCTCGAACCTGCAAATTGTACAATGAAAAGTACATGTGTAACAATAAAAGTTTGTAACTATATCCAACCACCATATTTAGAAAAAAAATAGTGAAAAGTTATTCCAGTATAATAGCATTACTACATTTTTTATATATGAAATTTAAAAAACACATATATTTTAAATTTGTTTTTTAACTTTATAATAGTTAGTTCATTTGTTTGTTACCTCGAATAGTGATCACAAAATCATTCAACTATTTAAAAAAAAAATCCCAAAGCTAGCAGGAACAATTGAAGGAGACAACACACAAGGGAAACTAAATTCGAATCGCTCAGGCATTTAACGTGACATCCCACGGCTGTGATTCGAATTCGGACGGTTCAGATGCATCGGGTCCAGGGTTTGTTCACCAAACACGTCCACTAACCCAAAAGAAAGTGAGTTTAGTTTTTTTTTTCCTTCTCTTTTCAAAGGCTTGATCTACACGACCGAATTAAAGCTGCCGCCCGAGAATCCAACGGTCCACACCAACGGTACAAGTAAACTCACGAAGTACCGAAGCAGCGCAAAAGAGGGGCACACTCGGGCTGCTGCAGCGCGGCGCGGCGCCCTCCTCGCGAGCTCCTCCTCGCTGTTTAGGGTTACGTCTCGCGTCGGTGCCGCGTCCTCCCGTTGGCAAGCTCCTTTCCTCTCCTCTCCTCCGTAGCTGCCCCCATAGCCTCACTCTGCACTCGCAGTTTGCGGGGGTCCGCGTGTCCACGGGGTACTTTGTTACTGGTGTGCAGTAATGGGGTGGTTATTCTTCTCGTTAGCACGTTGTGGAAGAGGGCGCTTCGTTTGTGTTAGACTATACTTATATTGTGGCATGACCTACAGAGTTATAGCGTTAATTACAATTAGCCTTTTTCCTAATGCTTGGTCTCTTTCCTCACACTTGGCCTCTTTTCTAATTTTCTCGGTTATTATTTCTATAAGCAAGTTATTAATATATAGAAAACTTTGATAAATCAATCTATTATGACGTGAATTATCTTTCATTTTCATGGTATTAAAGCGTGCTTCACTCTATGACCCTTACTTCCGCAGCTCTAACAATCATTGCTGGCCTTACGTCGTGCATGCGTCCCTATCTCCGTCGTTGCTCTCTCTTTCAACGCACTCTCTCTCTTCTTCTCGCCATGGCCTCCGCTTCTCAGGGGCCATCTCATGCTGCTGCCTTGGAAAACACCACCATCGAGGTGGCGCGCACCGATCTCATCCATTTCTAGGCCGCCAAGGTGGACGCCGCCCTCATCAAGGCGGCTAAGGACACCATCAAACACTTGAAGGATCTCCGTGCCATCTAGGCGTAGCTCGACACCGACTTAAAAGCCACCCAAGCCATGGCTGCCTAGGCGCACGCTGCCACCATTGTACTAAACGCCTAGGCGGTGGCTATCGCCAACTATCCTTATCTTTCTCAATCTTGCCTCGACAAACTATACCAAGTGAAAGGCCTTGTCCCTCAACATCCTTGTTAAATATGAGCTAACTGACCATGTCTTGGTTAAGATTGATGATGCCACTGCCTTTGATCCATAATGGGTGCGTATGGATTGCACGGTAAAATCCTAGATTTTCAGCACTATCATGTCGGAACTGATGGAGGTCGTTCACACCGGCACGCCATCTGCCCGCAAGATGTGGTAGAGCATTGAGAAACAATTCATTAGTAATAAGGAGTCACACGTCCTCATGCTCAACAGCCAATTCCATACTTTTGTGCATGTCACTCTCACCCTCACCACCGAGTATTGCCGTAAACTTAAAAGTATGACGGATGGCCTGGCTGATCTTGGCCACCCGGTAGAGGATTGCACCCTCGTTCTCTTCGTTCTACGCGGTTTGAACGAGCACTTTGAGTACATAGTGGCCCTCATTAAACGCCAACGCCCTTTCCTGTCATTCATCTCCGTGCACTCCAATCTCGAGCTGGGGGAGATCAACATGTTGTCAAAGGCGCCCTCACAAGCCCTTGTTGTTGTCGCCCCTTCATAGACGACGACACCCCTTCGACTGTTGCTGCTACTACCTTGCTTTCCGTGGCGTCTCCCTCTGGCAGCGTGACTCCTCACGGCAAGGGCTGTGGCCATGGTAAGGGGCATGGTCATGGAGGGCCGATGTGGCCCACCACCTTTAACCTGATGACTAGGATGTTCCTGGTGTGGCTCAGCTACAACTTAGTCATTCTTGACGCTCGTCCATGCACCTTTGGTGTCGACGCTCCTACTCCTCCGTTTTTACCCTCATGGTGCCAACGCTTTCACTGGCCATGCTCTAATTATGCAAGGCAACCCACATGCTCTTTTACACGCTCGGTGGGACCATCAGGACTGCACTCCAACAAGCCAAAGAACCTGCACTGGAGTGAAGCAGATCTCTTAGGCCTCGGCGTGTTTGGACGATCGCATCGGACCTCCATCGATGAATACGGAAGAACAATTCGGCATGAACAGTCATGTAAGGAGACTAAATAATAATTTTCATATTTTTTACTTTTTTTTAAATGCCGTTACATACTTATACATAGACAAACGAGTCCTTTAAAACCAAATTGACATTAAAAAATATGATACTCCATTCCAGTACTATCCTTCGTGGATAAATTTTATTCATAATTGGAAAAAAACTATCCTTGCGCTGCTGTGAAGTTATGTTTACTCATAATAGTATCACTACCCGTTCCTACCTTAAACTATCGGTGAAATAAAAACCCTTTCAGTCGACTAGACATGGCAAAGTCGTAACTTGATGGCCTCTTACTCTCCACCTCCACCCACTCTCCTCTCCCTCTCCTCCTCACCTACTTCACACTTACTCCTCTTCTCCAACTACACTCCTCTCCGTTGTCCTCAACTCATGTGCCATGGCCAACATCATTGCGCCATTACCATTCTCTCCCAATGGTTGCATCTACCAACAAGAAGGCTGTCGTCACTGGATTTGACAACCCTAGCCTCTCCATTGGCGGATCTAACTGGCCAAAGGAGAGAAGCAGCCACCATAGCCAACTTGTATTCTCCTTTCAACCCTATATCCCTCCTCGTTAGTGCACTAGAAGAGGCGGATGCAGGGTGAGATCCTATGGCCTAGAGCTTGGGGATCACCGGATCTAACCATTGTATTGTGTCCTCTAGGTAATCGGGGAGGAGAAAGGAGGGGATGGATAAGGAAGTCTGAAAAGAGATGGTTGGTGGAAGAGCAATGTTGAGGACAATGCCAGCGGCTTAGGAGAGGGAAGTGAACAGTGGCTTAGCTCATTCTACCTCCGACGATGCCGCCCACTCCTCCTCCCTCGACACAACTTGGTGCTAACTATGATGACATCACTTGTGGCTAGGGAACCATGATGGATCTGATCAGATGCTGCCAAGCATGGGCGTTGGTGAAGATATTTGTTCATTATGATCTTAGAGTTCTTTCTATTCTTAGGGTTGTTCTTGATGCTATCCTTGGTTTTCTTGTGAGCTTTGGTGTTCTTGATGATAATTTTGTTAGTTTGAAGTTTGTATGAATGTATGGAAGTGGAATGTATGTGTGAAAGAAATTTAATCGGTACAAATGAAAATCGGTTCATGAACTGTATGAATGTATTTGAAGTGTATCAATTTGTGTATTAGAACTGAAAATGAATGTATTTTGTCTATTTGAATGTGAATCACAATTTTTGGGACCATAAATCAGCATAACTGTTGGTTCAATGTATACGCACCAGCAGTTATACACCCCATCACTGCCGGTTTTGCCAGATAAAAAATGGCAGTGATGTCATTTTCTGTAGTAGTGGTAGTTTGGTGGCCAATGGCATTCCAGTGAGGACCGAGGGCACAGTGAGCACTTAGAGCATGGTAGTTCTGAAGGCGACAATGATTCAGGTTGAGGTGGCTTGTGCTGGTGTGCTGACGTGAGCCATGGGCTACGTGACTAGTAGCTATCAAGCATGAGTTTATAATCCATTGTAGAGTGATTGGGTTATTAAGAGGATGACATAAGTCTCGCCTTTAGCTTGATTGATATTGTAAGACAAAGAAATTCGTATATGAGAACTTTCAACTGACATGATATTTATATATACTTTATGTTTAATATATCTTGCTATAGATCGCTATTAACAGGGTGACTAAAATACATTTTCGAGTCACGGCCAAACATAAGTGAACTTATAGGGTCGCATGATTAATGGGTTAGAATAATTATTCAAATGTAATTCGAATAAAGGCTCAATTCAAATAGAGATCCGAATAGACTTCTATTAGGCCACGGTTCTCTAGGCCTAAGTGGGGAAGCTTATATATAGAGAGACGGGGAGGTCGAGGATAGAGATCTCTATTCACCTCGAGCGAAAGCTTTAGTCACCACCTCTCAAGCCAAACCCTAGCCGCTTACGAGTGCTAATACACCCGTAATCGGCTCGAGCGAAAGCTTTAGCCACCACCTCTCAAGCCAAACCCTAGCCGCTTACGAGTGCTAATACACCCGCAATCGACATTCCAACCTTGAATGTGTGGATATCGGTGGAGGTGCTACTCGTTGCGGTGTTGATCGGCATCAAGATTGTGGCGATCGATTACTTCGTCTACTATCTCGAAACACGCATGGTTGGATCGTCTTCTTCAACTATGTTCTGTTGTTCTGCGCGTCTCGTGATAACAATCCATAAGCTCTCATTCACATGATGTCTTAGTGTATACGATAATTTTTTTTATTTTATATTATCATAACCTACGTCTACTCCTATAATATATGACCACACTCTATCATAGTTTGGCATCATCATCTGAGCAAGGGATAAATGGGAAGACGACGGGGGTTTGAGATCTAATGATTGCCCAGCAACTCAGTGTTTCCACCATTTGGAAAGATCCAATGGAATGGGTATTTTTGTCATTTCAGCTAATGGCCCTAGCTGAGAAAAAAATGAAAACCAAAATACTAGACAGACGAAGACATATTGTGTTTATAGTTTGTGCAAGACATCTTTGGTTTTAAATATCTTAATATTAGCTATGTTTTTAATACAATTATTTATCACCAAATGTCATATAGCCAATCTGTCTTTTTATTTACACCAAACCCAACTAGAATGCATTGAGTTGTATGTGTACCATGTAAAGACTGTTTTTTTCCATTTAATTTTAGCTGACACCAAAACTGAACTCTACAGCTTTGTTCTCCTTTTTAAATGCAAAATGACTTGAGAACTATTTTTTCTCCAGGAAAGTAAAACTGTATTGTAATGCATAAGCTCCTACAAGCGCGAAAGGATTAAACACTATAGATGATTGAGAAGATTGGTAAAAACTGTGTTTTGGTTATCTAAGTTGTAGCTGTGATTTTGCAAGGCAGCTGTTGCAATGTCTTCAGTTTATTCCCCTTTTACCTCTAGCTCTCTTCTAAACTCTTTTGGACTATGCTTTCCTAGCCAGTGAACATGAAGTCTGAGAAATAAACAATTATATTGTCTGATGATAAAATTAATTTTTTTCTTGTGGCAAAATGTGAGTGGTTACAAGAGCTTCCTAACTTGTATGGTGCATATTTATATAACTTGGATGATGCATATTTATATAATGACTACATAAGTTGGATGATTTGAATTCATAAAGTTATAAAAGGGAACTAATCTGAATTGTTTGAATACAGAATCTTCTAGAACTCTAGGTCATAACTTTTTTTTCAACTTCTTCTATTATCTGAAATAAATTTTGACATAAAGAAATAGAAAAGGTGGTACACATATTTTGTTTGTTCTGCTTTTCTAATTTTTTAAAATCTTTTTGTTTACTTTCAGCAAAGATAACCATTTTTTTCAATATCTATGGTAAAATTAGTCAAATTTCCGAGGATATATAGCGATAAGTTTGGACTATCCCCATGATTTTCTCTTTACCAAAACGACCAAAATATTAATATATACAATAAGTTCACATCCAACAAGACTAATGTGGAAGGTCACGTAGTCTGACATTGTAACATTGCTAAACCATCTGACTGTGACATATTTGTGCAACTCATATATTATTGGTGACGAGGTGATTTATAACACGTGTATTCTACGGTCTGTATCCTTGTAACACATTTATTCACCTTATTAAATATGTGTTACAGGGTCTACTAAGAACATGTTTTCATGTGTTGCTGATTTATTTCTCTGCAACACATTTTAGAATGTGCTACTGTCATATGTTACCATAGCAATGCTGTGTAGTAGTGTGGGAAGACTTGAGAAGACTTTGCTTGCTTGTCATAATAATAAAGAAAAACGACTAGCAGACCTCCCAACAAGGTCTTTCTTTGTTCCACTGTATTATATTACTACGGCCCTAGATTAAAAACCTTGAACATCCTTGAATATAGTTGTGGCACGGATCGCTATGCCGCTAAAAAAAAACTTCAAATCTGCACGTTTGTGTCTTCGTATTTCCAGTTCTCCACCCATGCGTGGTAACAGTAGTGACATTAAAGGGCAAGAATAGTTGAACAAGTAGCATATATATATATACACATATATAGAGAGAGACAAAGGATTGGAATAACAACATGAGGAGTGGAGAAGAAAGTTAAGAAACGAGGAAAATAATTACAGAATTAATATTTGCACTGATTTTTAAGTTAAGGTTGTTTCAAATATTGAACTGATAATAGACACTTGTGTTTGCACTAAAATTTAATAAACCCCATGGACAAGATTGTAGAGCCGATCCGCTTGTGATATAGGAAAAGATCCGGTCAAAAGAATTAAGAATGGATTCGGTTCAGTTAAAGATGAAAAATTATCCAAATGAGATTGAATCTGAAGAAGACATGTGAAAACTATGGTAGGGTAATTTTATCTATATACAGAATATATCTTGTAAAATATACTAGTCTACTTTTTGTTAACTTATTAGAGATAATTTTCTTTTATATTTTAGGAAATAATGTCTAGAGGTTATTCGTAACCATGTCAGACTTTTATAATTCTAGAGTATAAATATAGACCATGTAAGTTTGTAATCCATTTCTCAAATCAATATAATCTCAACGCATCGTCACCCTAGTTTATCTAGGTTTTTACCAGTGGGTTGTGGCTCTTGACGCGGAGTTGTATTGGTTAGATCCGAACTATGGCGAAGGGATAAGTCTCACCATTATCCTATATATTCGCTCTGTCTAAGGCTGCATTGGTTAGATCCGACCAATTAGTCCAATTAAATATATCATATCACGTTCAAGTGGGATTTATTGGTTTATCGTGCTCCTTTTACTGTCATCAGTCTCGTACTACATCAGTTAGGTCCGACCTACTAGACTGCTAATACTAGATTGAGCTATAATCCGATAAGTCTTTACTCGACATTTCATCAGAGTAGCTAGCCGATGAGTCATCCACACATCGAGCATCATGCCTAGTGTATCGACTCCTCAGTCGATACACATACATCTTCAGTGATTTCCTTTGAGTTTTACACCTAGTATATTGGACTCAGCCCATATATACATATCTTCAAAGACTCTCTCTCATCAACTCAGCTAGCCAATGGGTTTACCTATGCCTTCCAACCTTGTATTTGATCTATTCTCTTATATCTTTGAAGGATTTGGCCTCGCTCCTTACTATTCATTGCATATTATATTCAGAGCACCATCGGCGATGGATCCTTTATTTTATTCCTTGCCAATCCAGATATGACTTCATCAGCTTTCCAGCCAATGAACGAGTGCTACAACCTCCATCTACAACCAGCAAATAGGAGGATTCCAATTATATGCTTATTGATCATCCTATTCAGAGTACCATTGGCTTTGCAACCGATGGGTACTTAGTCCTTGATTATCTATTTATACCTTCATCAGTTTTCTAGCCAATGAACGAGCATTACACCTTCTATTGGCAACCAGTCAATAACAGGAGTCCATATATTTATCGACTATTCTACCTAGAGCGTCATTGACCCTATACCTGATGTGTCTTTCGTTTCCTTCGTCACCATCCACTTACGCCTTCTTTGGCTTCCCAACCGATGGAAGAGTGCTTTAGTCCCTATCAGCAACCAACCGATAGTAGGAGCGCGTCGAATACAACCGATGACTATTTCAACCCTATCAATAACTAGCCATAGTAAGAGTTTGGATTGGCTCATCGTTTGACTAACCCATCTATTTATCTTCTTATTAATTACAGGGTCAAATTGACTAGCATGCTCGCAACTCAATCAAACCTAACGAAGGGACCTTAAAGCTGAAGGACCTATACTGGAATGAAGTAGACCTCCTAGTCCTCAGCATAGTCACACGCCATCGCATCAGACCTCCATCAGCGAACACGGAAAACCGATTCTGCGCGAACATATTTTTGGCACGCCTAGTGGGACAAAAGACGTCGTTTGTCAGTCAATCCAGTCATTGACTGAAGATTCACTCATCGACTAGCTAGACAATACAATTGCCTGATTATAAGTTTGAGTTTCATTCATCGACCAGGGGGTATAATTTTCATCAATATGTTTGAAGAATAGGTTGGTGCCAAAATGTGTCCGATGAAGAAGCCGATGAAGATATGGTAATCTCAGTAATGATAGAAGATCTCAACAAAGAGTAGAGAAAACAAATTGAATAGAACATGGTAAACTTTCAAAAGCTCTGTTTTGAATCCTTTAGTATGACTACACAAAGGCTAATTCAAAAATTGCAGGTTCCAAAACTTGTTTTGATGAGAGAATTGAAATAGTCACCACCCGTGAGTCCTCCGAAGCCGTTGTAAGAAATGATCAATGGAGTAGTTCATCAAGCATTCATTAACCCATTGGGAGTGTTGGTGAACACATTACAGAGTCTAATCAAGAAGACGATGGATGAATCATTGACTCAAGAGTCTGGTCAAGATCTTGTATATTTGCCGATAGAAATAGAGCTATCTCAGTTAACTTATGGAACTAGAAGGGATTTATCGGTGAATATATATCCACCATGACAAAATTGATTTAGGGGTTAACAACATGTTGTACTTCCAGAGTATTATCAAACTACTTATTATAGAGGGTATCGGCAAGACTATCTAGATGGTAATCCCAATTCATGCAATTATCATGGAGAATATCTCAGGTAGAATTGGGTACCAACTCCATCTCTGCAATATTAGATAGAGATACCAATGAAGGAGGATTGGTCGGCAAGGGTTGTAAAGGTGGTAAGGGTATCAAGCCCAAGGAGTAGATCTTTATGTATCGGCACCCGTATCTAGAGTGGTTCGATAGAGTTCTGCTACTGCGCTGATATAGAATACCAGATTTCTCCAAGTTCTCAGGGCAAGACAGACATATCTACGGTGGAGCACATCGGCCGATTATTAGCCTAATGTGGAGAAGTATCGGCTAAGAAAGCCCCGAGGGTTATATTTTTTCCACTATGTTTATCTAGATTGGCCTTCACATGGTTTTCTTCATTACCACCAAATTCTATTAGGGGATGGGCCAATTTAAAGAAGTAGTTTCATAGATACTTCTTTACTAAGTTCCCTAAGATGCGGCTCACGTATTTGATATTGGTGAAGCAAAAGGCAGATGGATCGATTTCAGAATATATTCAAAGATTTCATAATATACGAAGTCAATGCTACAACTTGAACTTAAACGATGAACAGTTAATAGAGCGGGCTTTTTAGCGACTAACGAGTTGCATCAGGAGGAAGTTCTTCTCCTAAGAGTTTGATAGCTTACCACATCTCATGCAGATAGTATCGGCTCATGAGAGCATGAGGAAGATAATTTCAAAGCATGAGTTCTGATACTTCGAAATTTGGGGGCATCTGTGTTTGCACCAAATTAGGTAAACCCCACCTACAAGATTGGAGAGTCGATCGGCTTGTGGGAAGAGTCCGATTAATGCAGGAAAAGAGCCGATCAGACGAATTAAGGATAGGTTTAGTTTAGTTAAAGATGAAAGTATATCTAGATGGGACAAAATCTGAGGAGCAGCCGTGGAAACTACGAGAAGGTAATTTTATCTATATATAGAATATATCTTGTAAAATATGCATGCCTAGTTAGTTTTGTTATCTTCTTAGAGATAATTTTCTTTTATATTTGAGAAAATAATGTTCGGAGGTTCTTTGTAACCGTGTAGGAAGGATATAAATATAGACCTCTAGAAGGTTGTAATTTATCTCTCAGATCAATACAATCTCGACGTATCGTCACTTTAGTTCATCTAGATTTTTACCGGTAGGTTCTAGCTGTTGACGTGGGACTACATCCATTAGGTTTGAACTCTCGTAAAGGGAGTCCCGCCATTATCCTAGTGTATTCGCTCTATCTACGATTACATTGGTTAGGTCCGACCTCTTAGTCCAATTGGATATATCACATCACGTTCGGGTGTGATTTATCAACTTATCGAGATCCTTTTACTGTCATTAGTCTCGTACTGCATTGGTTAGGTCTGATCTACTATACTGTTGATAGTAAATTAAGCTATAAGCCGATAGACCTTTATTTGGTATTTTATCGAAGTAGCCAGTCAATGAGTTATCCGCATATTGAGCATCACTCCTAGTGTATCGGCTCCTTAGCCGATACACATGTCTTTAGTGATTTCCTTTAAACCTCACACCCAGTATATCGACCTCAGCCGATATATATATATATATATATATATATATATATATATATATATATATATATATCTTCAAAGATCCCCTCTCATCAGCTCAGCTAGCCGATGGGTTCGCCTGTGCCTTCTGACTACGTGTTTGATCTAATCTCTCGTATCTTTAGAAGATTGAGTCTCGCTCCTTACTATTCATCATGTATTATATTCGGAGAGTCATCAAACGCAGCCGATAACTATATCAACCTTATCGGTAGCCAGCCCATAGTAGGAGTTTATATCGACCTATCGTCCGACTGACCCATCTATTTATCTCTTTGTTAATTATACTATCAAATTAACTGGCACGCCTATAACTCCTTTAAACTCGATGAAGCGACCTTGGAATTAAAGGATCTGGACTGGAGTGAAACAAACCTCTTAGACTTTGATGTGTTCACGTGCCATTGCTGTTAACGCCAAAATTTGGAAAGCCCACAGAAAGATTGGAAGGACGATTGGTTTAGTAAAGAAGAGTCCGATTGCTACAGGAAACAAGCCGATTATAAGAAGCGAGGAAGGATTTGGTACAAATATAGAAGACTATTCAAATAAGGCCGAGTTTGAGGAGCAGTCGTCAAAACTCATTGCAGGATATTCTATCTATGTAAATTGTATATTATATAGATAGGAAGGTTTAGTTAGTTTAGTTAACTTTCTTAGAGATATTTTTCTTTTATCTTTGTTAGGAAATAACATCTGTTAGTTGTTATAAACGTATCGGACTCTATAATACCAGGGTATAAATATAGACCCCCTGGAAGGCTGTAACATATCCTTCGATCAATACAAGTTTGGCGTATCGCCACACTAGTTTATCTAGGTTTTTACCAGCATGTTCTAACTCTTGACGTGGGGCGGCATCGGTTAAGTTCGATCTCTAGCAAAGGGGTAAGCCCCGCCACTATCCCAGTATGTCTCGCTTTGTCTAAGGTTACATCGGTTAGGTTCAATCTCTTAGGCAGATCGGATGTACCGCATGACGTCCGTGCAAGGTTTATCGATCTATTAAGCTCTCTCTGTTGTTGTTGGTCTCATGCTGCATCGGTTAGGTTCGACCTACGAGGTTGCTGATGGTAGATTGAGTTGTAGGCCTATAGGTCTCTGTACGACGTTTCATTGGAGCGCTAGTCGATGAGTTATTTATACCCCAAGCACCACACACAGCGTATCGGCTGTTTGGCCGATACGTACCAGTCTTCAGAGACTTTCCTTGAGCGCCACGCCAAGCACATCGGCTAGAAGGCCGATGCGTGCCTATCTTTAGAAAGATGTCCTCTCATTGGCTCAGCTAGCAGATGGGTTCGTTTCGCCCTTCAGCACGACTAATCCGATGTTCACCGTCCTGATGCCGTTGGCCTCGGTCTCGTACTGTCTTGCTTAGGTCCGATCTTCGAGATTCGGTGCTAGCAGCGGTGTCATGGTGGGCGACGGGTCTCGTGCTGCCATATCCGGAGCAGTATTGGCTTTGCAGCCAGTGTCTTTTATACGATTCCTTGTATTCGCATATGCCTTTATCGACTTTTCAGCTGATTAACGAGCAGTACAACTTCCATTGGTAATTAAGAGAGATCCCATGTGCTTTGCTGTTCTTTGAATACTCTTTGGTGACTACATCGGCTCTGTGACCAATGAATCAGGATCTCGCTGTCGCTACACCCGGAGTCATCACGTCCTTCATTGATATCTATCGACGCCTTCATCGGCTCCCCAGCCGATAGAAGAGCGTCGCAATACCTATCGGCGACCCACCGATAGCAGGAGCTATCCGGACACGGCCGATAACTATCTCGATTCTATCGGTAACCAGTCGATAGCAAGAATTCGTATCGGCCATCGTCTAACTGACCCATTCGCCTCACCTCCTTATCAATTGCAGGGTCAAATTGATTAGCACACTCATACCCGCACCATCGTATCGGAGCCAAGCAAACCTCACAGGCCCCAGCGCACGTACCTCGAGTCACGGAGAGAAGCCGACTGATCTGCACTGAAACTAAGTAAATCTTCTCATGGTCACCCGAGATATTTTTGGCTTGATCAACCGTATCAGACCTTCATCGGTAAATACGAGGGACTATTCAAACACGAACACGGAGAACTTTATTGTTGAACTGACACGAAGAAAAATTGTCAACTGGAGCGTCCGATTTTCTAACTTAGTACGGTAGATAACTTTAAAAAAATCTGCTGCTAAATACCGTGAGAAAAATATAAATTCCGACTTCCGGTTGACGATGCCATGTCTTAGATGTTAATATTTCAATCAGGATTATATCAAAACTTCTGAAAATACAGATCCTCTATTGGACTATATTCCACATTGTCCGCACAAACTTATAAAGGATTTAGGGCCTGTTTGAATCTAGATGGAAAGAATATGAAGAAGCTGTTTTTTTTCCAGCTTCTAACTTCTAATTTATTTAGGTTCTACAATTATAACTTCTCATAATTTAATTTTTAAAAAAGGCTAGACTATTTAAGGTAGCATTTTATTCTTAGAGAAGTTATAACTATCAGAGCTTCTCCAAACAAGCCTTTAGTGTTTTTACCTTCCTTTCATTTTATATTAATGAAGCGTAGTCCTATTTTTAACTATCGACCATATTATCTTAGGGAAGACCACACCTGCCTTTAGGAAGTCTTTTTAGTAGAATTTAGTCATGTTCATGTACGCCCTGCTCATTGGCTAATTAAGTTGAAGGTCAAAGGAAGACTTTTGCCAACTTGCTTAAATATAACGACTGGTACATCTACCTCGCAGAAGTCTTTATTATAATTACTATTTTTTTATAAAGATGATGGCGGCCATCTCAAGTAAACTAACATACTACATATTATATTCTACTACTACACCTTATTTTCTATGTTCAAAGAGCAGACGTCCGATCCGACCAGTATGGGGATGGTGCCACCCCAATTGATACGCCAAGAAGACAGAAAAAACCAACTCCAGAACAATGTCGCATAAGCCCGATAAAAAATGTGCGACCAACCAAGATTGTGAAACCATGGCAATGCCACCAAAGAATGATGTAGAGCCTGATCCAAATGAGAGGCTGCCAGAAGAGAAGCTCAACACCATGGCCGTACGCATGGCGTTCTTCTACAAGGTGATGAACGGTTGTGGTGCACTGGCTTTTGCATGGGCCACGGTGGTACTGCTAGGTGGATACGCTACCCTCATCAAACAGAAGGACTTCTGGTTTGTGACCGTCATTGTCTTCATGGAAGCAACTTGGTATGTATAGGTATACGTAGATTAATTATATATAAGTTATAAGTTCAAGCAATATTCGCTCTTCAACTAGTACAGAAAAGGGCTTCCTGCTGGTTCATAACAGACGTCCTTACCGGCTTTCGAACTGGCAGGTCACATGTGGTCGTGATGGTCAATATCCATCACTGCCAGTTCTAGAACTGTTCAAAACCTTGTTCATCTGTGCCTCGAATCAGCAGTGAAATGTTCTCTACCAGTTTGTGGCATGGGTACGAAGTGATGCGACGGTTTTGTGGTTGTTTGGGTCGGAAAATTTCCTCCAACAGCATGAATCGGCAGAGATGGACAATGTCTGCTGGCTCAAGCCGAACCGGCGGTGTTGAGCAAGTAGGGATTGTATTCTAACTACTGTTTCTATATATACGAGAATGAATCGTACTCCATCGATCCATTGAAAAATTTAGGCGTATCACATGAAAAGGTCAAACTTCATACTCCATCTAGTGACCAAATACTCAATGAAACCAAACATCTGAAACTTTGAGTTTCAATTTATTACTAAATATTTATATTGAATATTACTAGATCATGCTAGTTTTTCATGTGTTGAACCTAGCTAGAGGCTGAGTAATACACTTCCAGACTCTAAAGCCATCCCACACATGATACATGTTTTACTCCTCTCAAGGCCATGGCTGGCAACAAAATAACCAAGTACCCAACTAGTATATAAAAATGAGGATACACCAACTAATCAAATGCCAAAAAGAATTTAATAAAAGCTTCAACATAAAATTCTCTATATCTATACTAATATAATATATCGTAGTGGTGAATATAAAAGATAGTAGGAGTGGCCATCACCACCCAACTATCTCACAAGACTTTATTTTTTGAGCTCTATAGGCCATAAACACCTAGTAGACACATAGAAAGCGACAATAAAAATAAAATGGCAACAATATTTTAGAGAGTAAGATTAATTATTTATATGCTTTAATATATATACAATGAGCTATATTTTCTAAAAAATATCCGTTGCAACTTATGAGCATTTATATAACGAGTTTTAACTTCCAACTCATCATACATAGCGAGGACAGAATTTTAATAAGATTTATACTGTTAACACATGTTTTTTATAGCTAGAATATGTTGAATCCGTAGTTAAAACTTTATATATCAGTGTACTAAAAATTAGAAGTACACGTAATTCGTGTGCACGATGATTGCACCCAAAGTTTGTGTGCCCTATGATATGTTGCTTGTAGATGTGAGCGTTCTCGTTACTTAAGGCAAACTAATTAAAATCTTCTAACATTTCTAAAATTTAAAATTAGTCCTTGATTAATATATATATATAACTCATATACATTTTATGGTACTTATTTTCTTAGTTTAATCATTCTGAAATTTAGAATTAATTACTACAATAGATATGATTTTCAATGATGAAAGGAAAACATCATAGAAGCCTTTTTTTTTTCTTCTCACAAACTATACTCCATGACAAAATGTGGCGTCTTGCTCCATTATAAGACGTTTGTCTTAGAAAGTCTGGTGTGACAAACTACATTTTTTTATGGATTATCACATATTCTATGAGCATCATGGGATTACAAAATCGATCAAAATCGTCTCTAAAATAAATTGCACTTGGGCATTCCGTCAAATGGCTTGGATGCCCATTGTCCTAATTGTCCTAATAAACTTTATGCTTGGAGAAATGTGATTAATAACAAGACAAACATTTCATACGCAAGATTTTGGAGAACCCATTTTCCATTTCCAAGTGCTATTCTACGCATGTTTGCAGTAAATACATTAAAAAGAGAGCAACGGAAAAAAAGTTGGCGTAAAACAAAGGATTGGACTGTGAAGTATAGAATTTTTCTAAAATGATGTTTAGAAGAGCATTGTAATTTTGGGGTTAATAGAATCGCATTTCTTCCTAAAAATATATAATCTCATTTCCTGAAAAAAATGTGAACTGTGAGCAATGGAATTGGCGAATTGCAGAACGTTGGTGCAGTTGGCGGTTGAACGGTTAATGGCGTTTGAACGGTTAAAGCAATGCATGAAAGTTGTTGGTAATTGGTTGCTGATAATTGATGGAATTTTTTTATTAATTCATTAGCATCGGTGCATCTACATTACTATATACACAGATTCTTCACATTTGCCATTGGTATCGGTAGACCTAGTGAGTGGTATTGATGCAAGAGGTGAATAGTGCTCCCACCTTAGCTGCATACTTGTAGTTTTCTTACTCCCTCCAATCCCAATCCAAAATATAAGCTAAGTTTTTTTAGATCACCAAGATGGGTAAAATCAAATGAGATAAGATTTTGATTGGATAGGACGAGAAAACAGAAAAAATTAAATAGAAGATAGTTATCATTTGTTAAGAAAAGAAAGTGAATGAAGAAATAGCTATATTTTTTAAAAAATAAATATTATTACAACCGATTCTAGATTCTTAGAAGGTGATATGTAGATAAAGTTATGAACATATGACTCTACATACTATGATTTAAATCGGTATCCGTAAATATATTATATGTTTTTAATATAAATTACAGCTAGTCTCAACGTTAGAAGACGTATTTATGCTATTTGAGGGTGATATGCATGCGTGGTGGCATGTGTGAAAATGGGATGAGTATTTTTCTCCTGCTTGTCCGACCTGAGGCTAGCTTGTAGGATATGGGAGACAAAAAAAAGTATAGTTTAAATCTGAATAACAAAAATGTTAGGATATGATAAGAGCTGTATCCATATTATTAAATATATATGAAAACTATTACGAGTAGATTCACTATTTTACCGGTTTACAAGTAATATTACATAAATATTTCTTGATGTATCTTTTTAAACATTTTAAATATCTTTAATATCTATGAATTAGAGGTCATAGATATTCGTTCCTAAATTTAATTATGAGAAAAAAATAAGATAAAATACAGTATGAGTGATTTGTCATCAGATAATATCCATATCCAATTTTAAATTTAAAGGAAAATATAAAATATGATATTATGATTCGACCCCCGATTTTACTGTTAGATGGTGGATACGTTTGCATATCATTAATCGAAAAAAAATGTACGGCCCTAAAAAAAATTTCCCAAAAGTCGACTTCGCCCCCAAAAGTCACGGCGTCCTCGGCAAACAGCGGTAGCGCGAAGTAGAAATTGGTCTCGGTGTCCACGGCGTGGTACACGTCGCTGTGGCGAGCTCGGCCCCCGCGGCAGTCGTGCATCGTGGCAGCAGCGGCCAGTTTGGGTCCCGCGGCCGCGGCGAGCGCTCGAGCAGCGGCTCGGGGAGCACGACGAGCTTGGGTCCCCGCGGCGTGGTCGAGCCCCATGGCGGCTGCTGTGGCGGAGATGTCGGCGGCGGATGATTTTGGCCGCCGGAGGCCCCGAGGGAGGCTGCAGCGACACAGATCCGGTGAGTCCGGGTAAGGTGTGTGGGTACTAGGCTACTAGGTTGGGCCGACCGCAGTGGAGAAGTGGGCATGGATGCTCGGTAGTTGTATTCTGTAAAACCAGAAAACGGTCAGTAGAACAATGCTTCCTCCGTTCCAAATTCCAAAATATAAGGTGTTTTGGTTTGTCATAGCTATTTTTTTATGAATAAGTTTATAGAAGAAAGTAACAATATTATTAATACCAGATAAATATATTATAAAAATATAAAATAGATTTAATGAAAATATTTTTATGTTGTAAATGTTATATTTTCATATAGACTTAATCAAACTTTTTCAAGTTAGACTTAGTACAAAATTAGAACACCTGACATTTTAAAATAGAGGGAGTAAAATGTTCCTACAACCGTTTCCGACCAATGCCGACGCTTGGGAATTTCTGATTCCGTTTTCATCCCTAGTTCAGTAATACTCATGGTTATGACCTTATGGGGATGGATTATGGGAGCGTCACATCCTATCTTCTCAGAAGCTTCGGGTGTTCAAACTTTCCTATAAAATTGTTTTTTAACACTTTGACTTCGTGTTGATTGTCTATTTTTTTCGAAGAACCTCTGATTGTCTATCCTTGTTGATCAACTATAACTATTTTATTAATTAACCATTTCTAATAAATTTTCACAATAATAGGAAACTTTTTTTTGAACAAATACACATACTATTTAGGCACCCTGGGGAAGTTTCCATGTTAATCAAGAAAAAAAGAAAGAACAAATCTGTCCGCCATCTAATTGTGAACGAATTAATATTTAGGTTAAAAGAATATTTCATACTAGGAAAAGCTTTGGTAATCTTAATTTTATAGAATTAATAAATTAGGGGGGAAAATACTAAACTAATGCTGCAGGATGAGTAAAACTTACATATTCCGAATTTCAAAACAAATAAAACTATAAAAAATGTAAAATCGAGACTCCACACTTAATACAACTTTGTACTTATTTATTAATTCTAAAGTTCAAAATTTTTAAGTAAAATATCTAAAGTTTTTAATTCTAAAATTCTTATATGCCTATATATATGGTAGATTGCCATGTTCCTATGCACAGAATAATTTGTTCTAAGCGGAAGATAAAAACTAAAAGCACATCAAAATTCAGTAAACGTCACGTGAGATTTTGCTAGAGTAAAAAGCATGAGACATTAAATAAAATTAAGGTGATTTTTTTACTATTGCACATGCATGCCCTGAGGTAAATCGTATATTTCCTATAGTAAGATTGCTTGGTGTAGAACAAATTATTCTATAATCAAGAGCACAATAGTATTTCTACCCATATATTCGAAAATAATAATAGAGAAGAGAGTTCTTCTCTATGCGAATTTGAATGTAATAAGAAGTATTCAATAGATGTTTAGATATAGTTTCCAATAAATTTTAATATAATTATTATTTCTGCAAATATAGGTAAAATTAGTAGCTTGTGGAAATCCACGAGTTAATAACTAGTTTAGCATAATTACATTTAACTTGGCAGGCTTTTCAACACTTCCAAACCTGAGGACCGGTTCTTCATTCGCATTCCTCAAGCAATCATCAAGGCTGACAGAATTGCTGCACTTGGGCGTGGAAGTTGGAGGAGGTACAGATCCAACGAAGAGAAGTCCGACGACTACAAAAAAAAAAATTTGGAGTTGTTTTCGGCCTTCATCAATGGTCGCTCCTGCTTTGCGGTCCTCTATCAGACCACCCTTGGATATGTGCAGCAGGCTGCAGTGATCGGTACCCTGGTTATCAGTTCGTTGCGCCTGAAAAGGCAAGATTAAGTCGATCCAATCTATCAACAAAGTGATGACCATAGGAACATCAGATGGTCCCTGAACATCTTCTATGGATTGGTGCTCTCCCAGTGCATTGTATATTTCCTGGTTGCAATCTTGGCAAACCCGTTGAAATGGATAATACAAGTTGGCTTCACGTATAAGATAGGATTTTGGGGGGTGCTATCTCTTGCTCACTACGTTGAGGAATGTTTTTTGAAATGCGTCAGTGGTGATCTTCGTGGGACAGTCAGCATGGATTTGGTTAGCTTTTCAAAAGAGCTGCTAAGTTCTGACTCGATAAAAGATCATCTTATAGGATTTCGTATTCTGGACCACCTTCTCAGAAGCAATATATATAAACAGAGGGTGCTGAAGAAGATTCGAGCTTCCATTGGCACAATTCAGATGGTAATCCACATGTTGAGCTTGAAGATAGACATGGATACAGACACAAGAGGGCATGCTGCACGTGTATTGCTGGAGCTCATGCCTGACCTCCAGGTGGAGAGCTTTCCTGGTATCCTGCTGGCCATCTCCTCGCTGCTCAGTGGAAACAAGGGGGACACCAACAGTGAAAGCTCCAGCAACCCAATCACTGTGATGAAAGAGTTCAAACTGCTTGGGGTGCAGATTCTTGCGAAGCTTGTGGATGATCAGGAGAACTGCACACAAGTGAAAGATTCCAAGGATCTGATTCCAAAGATTATTGAACTTACCAGAGAAGGCAGGTTGGATTGTGAAGTTAACCTTGAAATAGTCCATAGCTCACTTAAGGCCTTGCTCAAGCTGGTGAGCACAACTGGTGAAGCTGGGGAGGAGCTTCGGCGCCAAGTGTCTGGAAATTTGCACATCATGGACGTCATAAAAATGATCATAACAAACCGTACTGTAAACCAACAAGCTCTGGTTGTTCAAGCCACAGGCATCCTTGCATTCTTAGCACTGGATGACACCGCAAGAAAGGAGATTGGAAGCTCTCGCCTAATTATTCAGACACTTATCTCTTTCCTTGCAGGAGAAATGAATGCTGTTCACGATCCCATCCCTAGAAAAATGACGGAAAGTTTAGCAACTGAAGCATTGGTTTTGCTTACTACTCCTTTTGAAGAAAAGACTGTGCTGAGTACAGTGAGTAAAAGCAGTGTTCAGGCTATACTGGCAGAAACAATGGTGGAAGACATGGAAAATATTGTTCATGTACTCCCTAATGAGTCTGCAGATCACAGGATAGGTGTAGGGAAACTCCTGCAGAATCTGAGGGCTTACCAAGGAGCAGAATACACCAAGTTGTTCAAGAGAATTGACAAAGCACTGCCAAAGGTATGTTTTGGTCCAAGATTGATACATTGAGAATTTGAGATTGAAATTATGATATAGCTTTTATGCATCTCCTAGATGAAAGTAATTTTTTTTGAAGAAATATAGATGGAAGTAATTATAAAGATCTTGTATGTAGCCACATCTTTGTACTCTTGCTGAAATGAAAGCCATGTTACTTCTGTTTAACAAATTGCATTATTGCATAAACTTTATGGTTCCTATAAAAACTACATATGTTGTCACAGGTACTGGAAACGATCAACCTAGCAGTGGGAAAAATAGAGTCAGATTTTTCTGATGAACATGCTTCACATGTAAGAACTTTTATTCAGTAAAAACTTTTTCCATTTTTATATCTTGCTCTAGGATCCAGCAAAAACTTTTCTTCAGTTGTTTTAAATTGAAAGTTCACCTTTAAAAGTTCCATCGTGTTGTGGAAACATAATGTATTTAAACTCATGGGTGCATGTGCAGGCACAAGAGCTAATAGATTCTGCAGAGGGCAAAGGCAAACTACTAGAGTGTTTTATTGGACTCACCATGCAAATTTGCACCAACGGGGATGAAATGGTGTTCCCTGATGCTCTCAGGACTACCAATATTACAGTTGACACGTTCGCACAGATGCTTAAAATGATATTAACTGTATACAAATCTCCAACTGCTGATTTCCCAGGGGTAAGAAGGGTTGTAATTCAGCAAATGAATTGGATGATGAAAAAGAACGCCACATATATTGTGGTGTTTAATAAGCACGAAATGGGCATAATACTTAAAGAAACAGCAGAGACGGCAACAAAACTTGAAATTTTTTTGCTGTTCCATTCGGGTGTTGGAGCTTTTGAGCATGAGGAGCCCATCTCTAGTATTCTGAGCAAGTCACTGGGACTGATTACAGGTAGTTCTGCTTAAGGAAGAACTAGTTAGGGTGTGCAGTGCAGACATCAGCCTAAAGTAAGTTTGTGGTGTACTTGGTTGATGGTTTGTGCGCGGGTGAGTTTCCATGTGATTCGAATAAATTTAAGGTATTGTATGTTATGTTATTCTGCACTTCGAAGAAATGTAGGGATTGTATGTTATGCTAATTTCTGCACACGTACTACGATTGCTACACAATTTTTTTTGTCCCCTGCTATAGTTGAATCAGTACTTGTAACGTCTAGGCTTTAGAGACAGCGTAGGCATCTGCAGTTTCCTTGCCAATTCAACTTTTTTTGCTTTTTATTACACTATACTTAATACTTTCATGGGTGTGGATGTAATTCAATTCAGATTGATTCCTTCAGTGGGTTGTCTCTACTTGGTTGCCTGTAGAGTTGATAGGACGGGTACACTACAAATCATTTTTCTTCTTTTGCTGCTTTTGGTTGATCCGTCTATCTATTTATCTAAATACATATACAAATTGAATATTTTTAAGAGCTTTTATATTAATAAAAAAGATTTGACCGTCAATTAGGTGAATGTAATATCATAATTGTTGATGTAATCTTACGTGTTTTCCACCGAAAATAATGTTGAATAAAATCTAAACGTGCGTTAGAGATTTATCCATATCAGCTGTAACCTAGCACGGTATATGCAGGTGTTCATGCCGTGTCCTGAAGGTGATTTGCCGCGAGTATAGGAGATATTGCAGCGTTTGTTAGGGGCTTAGGGCTGCTGATTCTAGAATATGCCAATCGAATGTGAATCAATCTCTCATATACGCTATATATTCGGACTGAATGCTCCTTGGCAACGATGGACATTGCAGCGTCGTCTTTGCCTGTGTTTACCCATCTCTTAATTGTTGGCCTCAATGGCACCGCACATATAATCAATCAAGCCCAATAAAATTATCAAAAACTAAATTTTATATTAAATAAAAAAACCTTTATCTATATAAAATCCTAGCGCTCCAGTCTCACTATATGCCTCTAGCCTAACCGACATGCTCTCTTTGATGCAATTGCCTATATGTTGCCGGTCTGGTCGCTATATCACCACCAGTCCAATCATCTTAAGCTCACCGGTCTAATTGTGAAAGAATAGAAAAACAGAGCTTGACGAATCTCGAAATTAAACAACTTTATTAACATGTGTCTACAAAGTACAACTATAACATTACTCTCTTAACTTTTGATTAAATTTGTAAATCAATTCTAAGCCTAACTTTTTTCTCCCAAAGTATTACCACCGGTCCAACCATCTTAAGCTCACTGGTCTAATTGCGAAAGAATAGAAAAACAATGATGTGTCTATAAAGTACAACTACAACACTCAACTCTTAACTTTTAAGTCTAAATCTTAACTTTTGAATCTCAAAAGTAATATACAAAATTGATAACGTAGTGCGTAGACTTTCCCGCTATTTATACTTATAGGTGGTAGTATAAAAGACATGAATTCTATAAATAACACTACTCCTTTAAGAAATTCTCTCATACAGGAATACATCTTATCTCTTTATAAATTTAAACTCATATTTCCTAAACCTCGACTCTATGCAAATTACACTCCTTCTATACATACAACTCCTCTTATAATATATGAAATCTTTAATTTCATGTATATTGTTATTAAGCTTTAGTATCCTGTTTAATATTTTTGATCAGTTAAACATCAATCTCTTCCAAGCCTAGTCCTAATTTATCACTAGGAGTACTTCTCAAGCAGACACACCTATACATAAATTGTAATACCTGCTATTTCATTAAAATTCTAGTCCAAATATATTTTGTTCCATTGTACTACTAAATCCTATGCGATTTTCCAAAACATCCGAGGTCAGTTTTTATTTTGATTCTAGAAGTTATTGGTCCTACCAAATAAATTTTCCTTCCCTCTGAAGGCAGTAAAAATACTCATTTTAAACTTTGACCACTCGGTGAATATTCTCGCCTCCATCATATCTTTCTTAATTCAAAGCAATAGCATACCTACAACCACCACCCCACCTACTGGCAAAACACCCTCATCAGCTCTCCATGACACATACGATGTAGTAGATACGCAAGCTACAAGCTCACTCTATTTCTCTGCACTGCCTTGACTCCACTGATATTTTCCCCTGACATTTCCTTTCTTCTTTAAAGCAAGACAACCATTCCCTCACTCTATCTTATTGCTAGGAGTTAACTTGTGCTCCTCCCAACATTTCCCTTCGTTCTCGAAGCAAGGCGACCATCCCGTTAGTCCAAGCAAGGAATAGGCAGCAGAGAAGGAGTTGTTAGAGGAGAAGAAGGGACAATACAAGGTATGGCAGTCATGCTTGTCATTGTGCTTACCTCGGTGGTGCATCAAAGAGGCTATAAGAATTTGTAGGAGCCTTGGGTGATACCTTCACCTCCCATATATTCCATTTTTGCCACTCTGAGCCATTGTCGTCACCAAGCCGAACTGCTAGGGGCTACCATTATCACTGTGCCACGAAGATTGTTCTTTCCCTCCCTGGTAGTAGCGATAGTGCCCTCCGAGTCTCCATGGCAGCCCTAGCACCCCTACCTATAGCCGACGGCGCCGACGCCACCTCCTCTCCCCTTCAGTGCCACCCTCCTCTCCCCTTTACATGCACTCTGCCTTTGTGGGCCGATGATTTCCTCTCCATGCTGTTCGTGCCCCGGCGTCGTCCTGCCTCTGCATGGCCACTTGCGCCGGCCTAGCCCTATCACTACGCTGCCTTGGCGTCGCACTACCTAGCGCCGCCTACGCGTGCCTACCACGCTGCAGCCACGCTGGCCTACTCTAACATTGGCCTACCACCCTATCACTTCACTGTCGTGCTGTCACCTTTGACATGTCTCGCAATGCTCAGTGTGAGGAAGAAGTGGCAAAAGAAAAGAAGGAGAAGAAAGGAAAGAGAGAAGAGAAAGAGAGAAGGAAAAAAGGAAAGGGAAAAGAAAAGGTCTCATTCTCACTCTCTCTCCCTTATGGCCATACTCGTCAGCCTAGAATTTTCCATGTAATATTCCTTCTAGATTTTAATTAATCATTTTACCTGTCCGAAAACACTTTTGAACTTCAAAAATTTATATCTTTTTGTCCGTACGTCGTTTGATCCCATTCAAGTCATAGAATCTATCTAAAATCCTCCTCTTTGCAGTAGTTTTTTATATGTTTATTTGTGCCCAGCAGTGGTTTTATGTGTTGTTTTATTTTCCATTCGTATAGGTCCCGAGACCAACGGAGGGTCATGCAGGAGTTAGTGCCTTGGTGGCTTGACTACATAGATCGGGAACTAGAAGATAAATGATTTGTGAGACCTATCACATCTCCTTGGGGAGCCATAGCTCTTTTGGTCGAGAAAAAAGACAAGACCAAGAGGATGTGTGTGGATTATTGTGCTCTAAATTAGGCGACCATCAAGAATAAGTACCCCCTCCCTAGGATCGACAACTTATTCGATCAATTGAAAGGAGCCAAGGTTTTCTCTAAGATAGACCTATGGTCTAGATATCACCAGCTAAAGGACATACCCAAGACGACATTCTGTACTCGTTATGGGCTCTATGAGTATATTGTCATGTCCTTTGGACTCATAAATGCCCTAGCATTCTTCATGAACCTCATAAATAAAGTGTTCATGGAGTATCTTGACAGATTCGTGGTGGTGTTCATAGATGATATCCTCGTCTATTCCAAGAGTGAGCAGGAACATGTTGATCACGTGAGAATGGTTCTATGGAAATTAAGAGACCATCAAATCTATGCCAAATTCTCCAAGTGAGAATTTTGGTTTATAGGGTTGTCTTTCTCGACGATGTCATCTGTACTAACAGAGTGGTAGTAGACCCATGCAAGGTCAGAGATGTGCTCTCATGGAGAATCCCAACCATAGCCACCGAGATCATAGGTTTCCTTGGACTAGCAGGTTATTATGGGAGATTCATTAAAGGATTCTTCGGGATTGCCAGACCCATGACTGAACTACTCAAGAAGGACAAAAGTTCGAATGGACAACAGCATGTGAGAAGAGTTTCCAAGAACTGAAGAAAAGGCTGACCACCTCTCCCATCTTAACCCTCTTGGATGTACAGAAAGATTTTGATATCTACTGTGACGTGTCCAAGCAAGGGCTAGGATGTGTGTTCATGCAAGGAGGAAAAGTGGTTGCTTATGCCTCTATGCAATTAAAGCCACACCAGATGAACTATGCCACCCATGATCTAGAGTTAACCGTCGTAGTGCATACTCTCAAAATGTGGCGGCACTACTTGACAGGCAATAGGTGTGAAGTCTACACCGACCACAAGAGTCTGAAGCATATCTTCACTTAGAATGAACTCAACCTCAGGCAAACAAGGTGGCTAGAATTAATCAAGGATTACGATCTCAGAATATATTATCACCCGGGTTAGGCAAATGTTGTCACCGATGCATTAAGCCGGAAGGTGCACTACAACACCCTATCCATCCTACCCTACCCTCGAGAGTTTTGCAGAAGTCTGAAGAAGCTAAGGATAAATGTGGTTACACCTAGACCCTAGTCACTCTAGTAGTACATCTTACCCTAGAGGAGCAGATTAGTGAAGCCTAGGCTAATGACTAGGGAATCATGAGAATCAGGGGGTCATCGAAAAGGGAAAGGTCCTACAATCGAAGAATGGCTTGGGAAGTCTATTTGTGTCCTTGACAGCAAAGAACTAAGGGACCTGATACTCTGAGAGGCCCATGAGTCCGTGTACTCCATACACCCAGGTAACACCAAAATGTACCAAGACATCAAGACCAACTATTGGTGGCCTAGGATGAAGTGAGACATTACTGATTATGTCACCTTGTGCGACATTTGCTAGTGGGTAAAGGCAAAGCACTAGAAGCCCGCTAGATTATTGCAACCTTTGAAGATACCTAAGTGGAAATGGGAAGAAATAGGAATAGGCTTCATAACTGGATTTCCAAAGGCTCTGTCTAGTTATGACTACATCTAGGTAATAGTGGATAGACTCACCTAGGTCACCCACTTCATTCTAGTCAAGACCACATATTCTAGTAAAAGGCTAGCCGAGTTATATATTACCTAGATTGTGTGCCAACATAGGTCCCAATTCACTTCACATTTGTCGCAAAAGCTTCACAAGGCAATAGGCATGAACTTGAATTTCAACATTGCCTATCACCCTCAAACTAACGGGCAGACCAAAAGGGTAAACCAAAATTTGGAAGATATGCTGAGCATGTACCCTAGACTTTGCGTGCACATGGGACCTGTCTACCCTATGCCGATTTCTCCTACAACAACAGCTATCAAGCCAGTATCCAAATGGCCCCCAACAAAGCTTTGTATGGGTGGAAGTGCTAAACACCACTTTGTTGGATAGATGTAGGAGAGAGAAAGTATTCAGGCCTGATATCCTACAAGCAGCCGATGAGCAAGTGAAAGTAATCCAAACTAAAGTTAGGAAAGTCCAATCCAGATAGACAGATTATGCCGACCATTAGCAAAGGGTACTTGAGTTCAAAATCGTAGACTATGTATACCTCAGGGTGTCGCCACTAAGAGGGATGAAATGATTTAGAATGGCAGTAAAGTTGGCACCACGTTACATCGGTCCCTATCCCACTACCACTAGATGAAGGGAAGTTTTCCTTCTTTCATGCGTATGTCCTATGACCAACGAAGGGTTTGCAGAGAAGTTTGCTGCTCTAGATACCACAGCGGACCAAGGCAAGCCCCCTTTGACTACTTTTTACATCTATATTTTCATTAATTATTTATTTGTAACATCACATAATTTAGTCATGATTCAGTTTGAATCGTCAGACCCTCCTAGTAGCTACACTTATATTATATTATATATGACTCAACCTTTAACTCCACCATATACTCACCAGTAGCTACCATACCAGGGTAGGAAGCCAATTGTTATGGTTGTACTGTCTAATGGGAAAGAAAACTTGGGTATTTCCCCATCAATCATTTATTTGAAAGCCTGACGAGATGTTGGTTTGATTATAAAGTGAAAAATATTTTATAAAATTTAGTGTGGGAGTTAGTGCCTTGGTAGCTTGATTATGCACCGTCCATAAGGACCGATTTCTTTAAAAAATTCATCTAAGCATAAAATAGTATGACCGCACGGGTAACATAAGATGTCCATAGTAGAGTAAATAGTTAAAACATGAGTATCTTATATGTTAATAATTGAGGAATGCCAAGATAGGGAGACAAAGACATTTTCATAAGATGGGGGTTCATCTTAAATATGAGATACGGTTGGTGTTATATGTCATGTCCTGAGTATAGGAGGGCTTAAGATTGGCTTGATGCTTGGTTCTAGAGAGTGCCCAACTATGATATGGGATGTCTATAGTTTGATTATGTTAAAGCCTTGTAGCGAACTCTCCTTTGTCGACCATGTTTAATCCATATGTGTTGGGTAAAGTGAGATGTTCACGACATGTGGATAAAGTGTGCAACCTCTAGAGAGTTTAGTTAAACTGTTTAAATAGTTGTTTTCATAGTCATGAGCGAATGTGAGGTGTTTATCATAGCATAATTTTGCTTTTAAGTAAATATTTTGTGGAAAAAAGTTTATGGGATGGATTATCATTAACAGAGTTTGCCTTCATGATTAGGAATGTGTCTATATGGCTCGAGGTGTTGGTTGGCACTAGGTTGTGGTTTGGCTAGGATGGCTAGGATGGTAAGCCGAGAATACTAAGGGCCGTGACTGTCGATTGTGAGCTGAGATAGCTAAGGTGATATTTTACGCCGAGGGCTAAGATGGCCAGTTGCGAGCTGAGATGGCTCAAGTGGATTATCTAATTTAGGTACTAGGATGGTATGGTTTAAAAGGGACTTTTCACTCATGATAATTGTGACAAGTTGTTATAAAGTAACTTATAGAATAGAGCGAGGTGCAAGCCTCGTTACGAAACTAAAACTTGATTCACTAGTGTTTTAGTTTTGAAAAAAAATTTACCCAATCTTGTTTATAGCCTTGCATGTCATATTTTTCTTCGATTTGTTGAGTACACTGAGTACTCATCATATATTTATATAGAGTTAGTGGAAGGATACATCAACTTATCTACCAAAACCTACTTTCAAGAGTAAATTGAATACAACTTCTTTGGGTTTTAGGACTGTTCTCAAATCAAACATGTGGTTTATGTTTGCTTTTTTAGTGTTTTATATTCAATGGTTCACCACTACTCTTTTGCTTCCACCTTGGTATATTCACGACGGTAGAATGTACGAGGCTTTCACTTGTGTAGTAATAAAATCTTGTTACTTATGATTTTCACTATAATTTTATGAGTGTATCCTAGGACTAGTACTATAGGTATTGTTGTGACCTTTAGCTTATATTGATTAGTATTTATAGATTTACATAGTTTAGAGTGTCAAATAGTTAAACAAACCGTATTTCATCATAAGTTATTTCTCAACTTAATTTATATTACCGCATCAACAATATATTATACGTATATAAAACATTTAGAAGCCTCATTTATATAAAATTCACTAAAAAAACATAAAAACAATATGAAACCGACTTCCTCCAAAAACCGACTGGCTAGAGGGTCTAGGGTTTAGGGTTGGGCCACCCAATCTCACCTCCCACACACCTGCAGTCCAAACAGCTATAGGGTTTAGGGTTGGGCCACCCAATCTCACCTCCCGCACACCTGCAGTCCAACAGCTATAATCACCAACATTCACTACTTTAAACACCACTTCATTAAAATCAATTTAATCACCATCCTAGTCAATTATTTATTATAAAAATTCAAATCAATTTAAAAGTTAATTTAATCATTATCTCAACCAATTATTTATGTTAAAAACTTAAATCAACACGATAAGATGATTTCACGCCACAGCCACTGCGATGCCAGCGTCAGTAGATCGACCAACATGACGTTTATGTTGACGGAGTGCATGCACACCCCGCAAGATGCCGGAGCCAAAGGATCCAGGACACATCAATTACGTTTTTTTCTCGCGTAATCATCTTCTCGCATCATCTCAACAATGTAAACATCTTCTTCTACTTTTTATGGCGTTTTTATGCAACCCGATTGCATCTCCTAATTTACCAAATTATTTAATTATGAAAAGATATAATCAAGACTCCAAACTGAGTAAAATTTGATATCTATTAAGTATGAATTTTCAAATTACTAAAAAATAATAAATATAATTGAATCTCCAAACGGAGTACAACTTGATAATACTTAGTAATTACGAATTTTAGAATATTAAATCAATATAAAAAACTAAGACTCCAGACATGACACATCTAGGTATTTATTAATTCCAAATTTCTAAATTAAATTAAGGAAGGCATTAAGATTCCAATAAAAGTATGTACAATTCAGTACTAATTAATTTCCAATTTACTACTGATTAAATCAAGAGAACATAAAGAAATATAAGAAATATATTAATAACCCATATATTGAGTTGAGTGTTGATATTAAATAAAACATGTTTTTGCAAATACTGTGGACTATTCAATTTTTATAAATCAGGCCTATATAAATTAATAATGAAACAGTAGATATCAAAACTCCAACACAAATAGAAATTAGATGCTTATTAAAAAATTAGGAGTGATTTTAAATTTTGGAATATATTAATAAAATTAAATTGTTTTGATTACTTATGACCTTGCCTACAATGGTCGAGATACTACTTGCTTTAGATGCTGAGTTTAATTTCATAGTTTTTTTATTAATCATAGCATCGTCTTTAGAAGGATTTTTAAAAACTAACATTTTAGTTTATAATTAAAATATTACTATTTCTTTATAAAATTAATAGCAATAGCTTGTGCAATGCACAGGTTGGCAACTAGTATAAATTATATAGCCATCTATAATTACCGGTATTTATTTTTATGATGTCAAATGCTTAGATGATAGTCTTCACAAATCTGGAACATTTGGGATGTATATATATAGTGTATATAGCATGATTTGGGTCCCTTGAGTATGCACTTTGCGTTAGTAAATTTATTTGCTAAACATTAAATATGAGTTTGGTCTGTACATGATTACCTAAAGAATCTTCTCCAGTATTGAGCTGATAATACTGACTGGTAAAAAAAGATAAAGCTGTAGTACTGCCTTAGGTTACATTGGCATTGTAGATGTAGTTGTTGACGTAGTAGTAGGTGAACGCTGGCGTGAGAAAGGCGAGGGGCGTTGCTGAGGTTGCTAAGGCAACAAGCATCGTGGTGATGCCGATCACCGATAAGCTTGATGCCCTGCGCCTAAATGCTGGTGATGAGAATCACCGTGCGGGTGGAGTTCGTTTTTCGATATCTCTAGTGCCTTCAATTAGCATCGGTTGGGGTTTAGGGTTTTGAGGAAAAGTGTCTTATAAACTCGTCACACTGCACAAGTTTCTTTTCTCTACTCTTATAAAGCTATGGGTGTGGAGGACGATTCCGTTGGAGTTAGGTGCATGATCTGATCATTGCGTGGGGTTATGAAACTTGCGCCGAGTCTACCATCGTTGGGAGCATGTGGCTTAGGTGGACCGAATCTATCATGCATGTCTCTGGCATATTGGCTAGAGATATATTCCTACACTTTGAGTAATGCCTTGGTCGGTATCAAAATGGTCTTCTCCATTTCATATCCTTTTTCTGAGTTTGGTAATATAATTATGTCATGGCCTGGTAAGGGTGTATGGCTATTTGTGTGTATGATCTCACCTATTTAGACAATTGCATGGGTGGCATACATTTGAGAAGTTAGCGGTACTACATCTCCTGTGCCCAATTTAATTTGCAAAAAAAAAAGAAATATCTGGATGAGAAATAATGAAACATGTTGTAAAATTTTGCTTTCTGTTGGCATTGGCTTTTAATTATAATATCATTGTGTCATCAAGTATATTGTTCCTTCATCATGCATTAATTTTGTTTGCTAATTAGTCAGTCTCATGACGGGCCTAGTAGATAACTTGGATATCGTTAATGTGTTGTGTCATTCATTACGTTCATCGGTACTTTGGAGTATACAAATCACTTGCTTTAAGAAGAGATATGACAATCAATGATCCTCGATCCCTGGCCACTGCAGCTACATAAACAGACCGTCCTGGACCCATGCCAAAGCACCGAACTTCAGGCTGTATATATATAGTGGCCACATGTCTGAAAGGTAACACACACTTGCATTGCACGTGTCCTCAGTACACACATTGATATGCTGGGGGCTATGGGTTCATCGGGGCTTAGGAGGCAACGGGAAATCAACATGCACATGCAAGATCACAGTTGGGTCGCCATTTCCCAACTGGTGAGCCAAAACTTATTGTACCACTCTGCTTCCTCTGCTGTTCTGCTTGAAGCAGCGGTTGGTCGCGTGGTCGACGAGAGTTGGGCGACTCGGATCATGCCCAAGGGCAGTAACAATTGGTTGTGTTGTCACCTAATTTCGGTCCTTTCAAACCTTTGATGAATAACCCAGTGGAACCTATTAATGGATTATTGAAGTGAAAAATCGAATTTAGATTTGTAGGGAGCGCTCATTGTACGCGATAAAATGTAATTGCTGAGGAAGTGAGATGATTTTGTGCAGCATAGTACATGCACGCTACATATCTCCAGGCAGCAACATACACTTGGGCTCATGGGTGCCAATTCCCCCATTGATGAACTGTATTGTTTGATTGTTTCAAGCATCAAATCATCATAAGTTCTGTGGAAAAAATGGTCGTACGGGTTAAGGCTGAACAACCAACATATGAATTTAGCTGGTGAGACTGAATGAATATTCTTGATGCATACTTCAGTCAGGAGCTTATAAAAACAGATAGCAATAGACTATAGGTCCATGGAAACGTAGACTTTTGGATGTCTCCTGCCTTATCACTGCTTAGGAAAACTATTTCACTGCTGTAGGATCCCCTTGTTTTTCAATAGTTTTGTTCAAATATTTTGCTGTTACTCCAACATCAGCAAGACACCTGAGGTACTACTACCACATGTATTATCAGGTGGACTCATAGTTTTATTTAATTTGCATATATAGGAATAGTTTGTTAAGATGCTTGCAAACTGAGTAGCAATGCAACACACATTTGACAGCTAGTCCTTGTGTCCTAACGTCCGTGCTGCACTATGGTCTCACTTTTGCCCGAGCTTAGGCTTGAGAGGAGTTGGGAATGTGCCTATTTGATCTGGTGGAGAACCTTGTGCAATTGATCTCTGTAGTTCGCTCTTGCATTTTTCACGTCAACGAGTCAGCACTCAAGCCTGTGGCTGCGTAGCATACGCTGCTACATGAAAAGGACTCGCAATGGACTCGAAGAGTGTGCTGCGTTCATGATGGGGGTCAAATGCACGAGGTTCCAATAGCTGCAAGGCTGAGATGATTTGATCGTGGGATGACGCAATCGTGTAGGACCGTGGCTGGCTTTTAGGCATTATTCAGTTCTTACTAAGAGAACAGAACCGAGAAAACGCTGTTGAAGATTTGCAGCACAAACTTATGTATCATTTCGTTCTGCCTTGTTTCAATTTTGTCAGATTTCTGTAGCAATCTGATAAAATTCAGAAAGTGTGAGAGAGTTCAGAGTTTGATTGATTCCTAACAACAGTAACATCCGACTATAGCTCATTTGTTTATTTTTGTCAGCGGAAAGATAGAGCATATGGATGTTTAAGTGCAGTGGCAGAGGGCGAAAAAAAAAAGAGGTATAGCCATCGACTAGTCTGTGGATTGGTGCGAGAGGCTAACCTACCCCAATTTTTAATCACAATCATAATTTACATCTGTCGACATGATAGTACGAACCACTTTCTAAGGCTATACAGCAAGAAAGGGTACATACAGCAACAGCTACCGGAACTGAAGTACATCTCACCTCGGACAGCTAGGGCTGCCCATGTTGTAGCCTACGGTACATATGGAGCATTAAGCATAACTCAGGACAAAGTTTGAAATCTCATCCACATTTATCCTCCAATAAACAAAGATGCATATCTCATTTCATTGATCCTGCTGAAAAAGACTCAAAGCGGGAGCAACCAGGACAGATTCAGGAAAAAATAATAGGATGGACTGAACAAAATAGACCAAGATAAGTTGAAACATATGTAATTGGCGAAAAAATTTAGAAGCACTTAGTGGGGGCTCCCATAGTCCCAACGCCGGTAGTGGAGGCGCCCCCATGGCAAATCCGCCACCGGGAGCAGCCGAACAAGCAATAAATTTTACCTGCCACTGAGTATTGACTTCTTGTCTTCGGCACCTCCCTTGTCCAACTGCATTCTGCTTGCGTGCCTTGCTCGCCAGCGCCGCATGCCGCTTCTCCCCCTGGCCGCCGCACGCTCGCAACGTGCACCCGTGCCGCCGGCCTATGGCCTCACCCCTCGCCGGAAGAAATCAATGGCTGGGGAAAGGGGAATTATGGAGCTAGGGTTTTGATCAGACATCTTGACCACGTACAAGCCCAATGGGCCTAGGGTGCAGCCCAGCAGGCAGCAATTCGAGCGCCTGCCTACCTCAACTCTTCTCGTTGCTGAATAACGTGATCATCAATATGAAATTCTCCTGACAAATTAACAATCTCGCGTATAATAAATCTGTTGAATAGTCTTATATAATCTGCTTTATATGTAAAAAGTATATCATTTGTTAAAAAATGTAAATATGTTAAATCAATAGTTAAACGCTATGAGAAAAGTATAAACAAAGTTACGAAATATTTGTATTATAGAATAAATGAGATGTATATTTTTAGTTCATATATATACCGCAAAGTTCATTCTCACATCGTGTGTTTTCTCGAATAGGTCATATATGTCTTTACAGAACCGTGCCCATACCCTGTAATAAAAATAATAATATTTTTTCGTGCACATAATTATGATAGAACCATGCATAATTACAATGCAATATATGATATTACTCATTAAATAATTGTATGATTTCCAGCTATTGTTTTCCACAAAAAGTCCACGACATGTATCCTACTTTTAGTAACATAAGGAGGAGCAAGTGGAATTTGCATATTGTATGAATTAATAGATATAACATCATGTGTCTTAAAAAAGAAAAATATACAAAAGACGGTAAAAACTCACTTATAACAAAAAAAATGAATCTTATAATATTGCTACATTAGGAATTTATGAATGTTCATCTCTGTTTGCTTCAAAAATTCCAATATAGTTTTCTTGTTAATAACCACGGGATCCATAAAACCATATGAAAGTATCTCTCTCTATGGCATCTTTGAATCTTTATTATTCTATAGCATGAAAAAAAGCAAGGTAGTCTAGATATGGTAAACGGAACAATAGTAGGAGAGGGCGGCATGGCGTGGACGATAGTCAACGTCGACATCAATGTAGATCACAATGCTGAGGTCAATGGGAAAGACAGCAGCGTCAGGGCGGATAGGGACGGTGGCAGCAGTGACGTGTGACGGCATTGTCGGTGGGCGAGAGCACAGCGGCATCAATGATGCAAATGGGGACGACGATGGTGTGGAGGGTGGTATTGTTGGTGGGAAGGTGGGTGCACAACAGCATTGCGTGGAGGATGGCAGTGGTGTCGTCGGTAGGGACATACGAGAAGAATAAATAGATTAATACAAACTAGGGATTTAGATCCAAGAAGATGACGTGATGTATATATATAGCATCTACTCTTTAGTTTAGGTTAGTATTAATAACTGAAACTAAACAGTTTTTCGTTTGACTAAAATAATTTTTAGTCCTCTTGTTTCTAACAATCGCTACTAAAAAGTTTTTTTCGCTTGGTCAAAATATATTTATTATCAGTTATTTGGTATAACAGATGTTAAAATATGGTAAATAATTTAAAAAACAGGAAAAGTATGAAAATAATTTTAAAAACCAAAATTTTTTAAAAATAATGTCATAAATAGAAAAATTAGGATAATTATTTTATAAAATAGTAAATATATGATAAAAAATTAAGAAAATAGAAAAATAGGATAGTTAATTTTAAAAAGATATACTCATACAGTACTGATATTACATTATTGTTAGCAAAACTAGCTGATATAATATGCATAATAGTTTACTTCATCCGTTAAATATTATAATAAAAATGGAAAGTTATAAATATTAGAGAAAACATAATACATATAGCTATAGCTAGTATACATTCAATCTCATAACATGATGTAGAGGCATCAAAATTTTCCTTTACGAATGGCCCTTAGTTAATGTAAGTATGGAGTGTCTTAGCTGAATGATTTGAGAAGTGACAAAGTAGTTGAAAAGAAAATCTCCTATTGATATGAGGATGACTCATGCTTAGCAGCCTATTTCACAACGCCGAGAAGGATACTAAAAGAAACTTTACTATTTTTACTATAGTTTCTATTGATAGTGATGATCAAAAGAAGCAGTATTGCCTTGCTAAGTAAAATATAATGTACAAGGCCAATAGGTTTAGGAATTTATAATCTAAACATTAAAAATATAACCTTACTTAGCAAGTGGCTATTCAGCATGATTACTATTAGAACAACTCCAACCCACTCCCACCACCGGGATTATTAAAGTGAAAAATCAAATTTAGAGTTGTTGGGACCACTCATTATGCACTCTAAAATCTACTAACTGCCGAGAGACTCAGAGAAATGATGCTGTGCAGCATGGAGCACATGCACGCTGCATATTTATAGGCAGCAACATACACTTGGGCTCATGGCTGATAATTCCCCATTGATCAACTGTACTGTTTGATTGTTTGAAGCATCAAATCTTCATTAGTTTTTGGAAAAAAAAAGAGATCGTTTTAAGGCTGAGCAACCAACATATGAATTTAGCTGGTGAGACTGAATGAATATTCCTGATGCACACTTCACTCAGAAGCTTATAAAAACATATAGCAATAGACTATATGTCCATGGAAACGTACAGACTTTTGGATCACTCTTCCCTTATCACAGCAATAGACTATATGTCCATGGAAACGTACAGACTTTTGGATCTCTCTTTCCCTTATCACTGCTATTGTATCACCGCTTAGAAAAACTGTTTCACTGCAGTCGGATCGGTTGCATTCAGAACTTCAGTTGAGGCAGTTGCTTTTAATCCTGTTGCCTACTTGTTGTTTTTTGATAAGTTAGTTACCTAGTTGTGAAGTTTTCACAATGGACTCGAAAAGAGCTGCGTTCATGATGGGGTCCAAATGCACGAGTTCTCAATAGTTGCCAAGGCTAAGATGATTTGATCGATCGTGGGATGGCGCGATCGGATAAGATCGTGGTGTGTTTATAGGCATTATTCAGTTGTAACTAACACCCTCTGCTTGGTTCGTGGGAAAATAAGAAAACAGAACCGAGAAAAAGCAGTTGAAGATTTGCAATCGCTTCGTTATGCTCTTGTTTCAGTTTCGTCAGATTTATGTAAATTCAGAAAGTGTGAGAGAGTTCAGAGTTTGATTGATTCCTAACAGCAGTAACATCCTGACTTTAACATCTGTGTTTATTTTTTTTCAGTGGAAAGACGAAGCATATGGCTGTTTGAGTGTGACCATGACGTAGTTCCTAAAACCCAGCCTAATTAAGACCTCTGGTACCACATCGTCTAAATTAATAATACCACTACTCTACATATATAAATACACTATTGGTAGGTTCAATTTGCAAGCTCCAAGCATAACTTACTTCCATCAGTTCAATAAATACAGTGTTAACGCTAGGCTTGGAGCTCATGGTGAGAGAATTCGATGACTTATTGATGACCTATAACGCATCTTTACCTCTCTAAATGGTCAAGAGTAGAGTGGGTTTGGGAAGTATCGGGCATGTCATGATGTCAACATCTCATAGCTCAACATTTTACCTCTATCAAGGATTCAAGGTGCATTGCATGGTGCCATATACTTATGGGCAAATGGGCTTTTCTCTTGCAAACATTACTAATGAAACGTCCAAGTGGATCCCTTAGGTTGAGTATTTTGCCCAAGGAGAAAGCATAGAGGTAAAAGTCAATGATGAAGTCGGTTGTTTCATAAAAGACTTACCACAAGGAGACCCTTTATCTCTAATGCTTTTCAACATCATAGCTAACAAATTGGTTGTTTTAATCAATAGAGCCAAAGCAGTTGGATAAATTAGAGGAGACCCTTTATCTCTAATGATTTGTCAACATCTTATTGATGGTGGACTCTCTATCCTATAGCATGCAGATGATACAATTCTCTTTATGGATGTGATTTGGAGAAAGCTCAAAACTTGAAGCTATTCCTTTATGCTTTTGAGGAACTATTGGGTCTCAAATTAATTTCCATAAGAGTGAATTATACTGTTTTGATGAAGAAAAACTCTTGAGAAAGAATATATTGAGCTAGCTAATTAGTTGCATCACAAGTGAATTTTTAGTTTGGTACCTAGGTATCCCTCGGAAACTAATAAATACCAAGTGGAAAGAGGTTGTGGGACGATTTGAGAAACGACTTGATAGTTAGAAAGGAAAACTCCTATTCACCGTATGACTCACACGAATATACATAATGTCTCTTTTCATAATACCGAGAGGAATATAAATTTTTTTTGACTATTTCTTCTCTAGATTTTGTTGGCAGAGTGATGATAAAAAATAGGAAGTATTGTCTTGCTAAGTCCAACATATTGTACTGCCCTAAAGACCAACAGGGTTTAGCAATTTATAATCTTGACATTAAAATAGAGCCATACTTAGCAAATGGCTATTCAGTTCCTTTCTATTGGGACAACCCCAACCCACTCTCAGCAATTGGGGCAATTAATACAGTGCAATTTAGTCTTTTTACCTCTCTCGTTAATCTTTATAACAAACTATGCAAGTAAAATTTAGAATCGAAGGAGTACATAAAAGAATGCACAACGCTAGCATATTTCTAGGAACTACACTATGCATGCTAGCCAAACACATATATCATATATTCATTACATAGATAAGTACATATTTAGTCTCTCAACTATGACCTTGATCTAATATTAGTCCTTTAACCACTGGCTGAAATAATTAAGCGTGTGGTTTTCAATAAAGTGGCATCACATGGTACATCCTAGTTGACAAATCAAATTAAAAAAAAACTAAGTAGCATGAGAGAAAAGTGCTAAGGGTGATATGTGGGTTTTAATTTTATTATTATTTAGACGTCATGTCATTAAAATTAGTTCGATTTCGACAAAGGGATAATATGTGAATAGTTTTAAAAGTTTGGGATAAATTTGAGCCATGCTATTACAAATTTTTTGTATTAAAAAAATACTATTACCATTCACCTATTTTCTTGCCTGTCATTCCAATATATGTAATATTATATCCACAGCATGTTGTACGTATCATGGTTTTGGACCAAAATACCCAATCTGCACGTATGATCTTCCTTATCCTCTCTTCTCTCTTCTCCATTCTCTCTACTTCTCCCCTTCCTATAAGGGCTCCTTCGATGATCAAAGGAGGTTGTGGCGAGCAGGCAGCAAGAGGCTGAGGTGGTAGTGACCTCGTTGGTGAGAGGCAGAGGTCAGCTAGGACCCCTTGTGTGAGCTCATCAACAGCGAGCAGGAACTGTGAGAGACCTCTGAGCTGCTCCTCGCAGCCTTACAAGCGTTGTGGACAAATAGTCATTGGATCCAACAGGGAGCATGGATCGAGCGAGGAGTATGTCAATGGTTGGGGAATAGAGAGGCATCGAAGGTGATGTCCATTAATTGGAGGAAGGTGAGCAAAATTAGAGCAGCACTTCTCACCGGTCAATGGGAGTCAGGATCCAGCACCAATCTATAGCTTCTCCCCCCATTGTCACAATGTGCATCTGCTGTTGCTCATTCCCTCTACCTCCTTTCTTTCAACCATATTGCTCCTACTCGAGCAGTCGGAGGACTGCAAGTCAGCCACCTAAGCATGGCCTCCAACTCCTGTTGGGATGTCGGTATCAGTGTCCTCCAACAACGAGGATGACGATAACACCATGCGAACAATGAGGAAATAAATGGGGATGATGTGTGAGGCCCATAGTGAGATGTTGAGAAGAAATATTGGGGATATTTTGGTCTATAAAAAATATGGTATGAAAAAAAATAGCCTAAGCACATCTTAGGTGTATATAATGACACGATTTAAATTTTACAAAATACTAATGGCATTAAGCTGGTTTGACAAATAGTAATAGTATTTTTCAATGTGGCAAATTTGAAATGATATGAAACAAATTTACTCTAAAGGATAAATAGCGAACGGTTTTTTAATAGTTGAGGGACTAAATGCAAACTTATCTTTATATATGTATATATATGTGATGATACTCCTATTGTCCTACAACCAGGCCCTAGACCACTGGCTATTTCGTCGTCAATGCAACGCGCACATATATATATTTCGATTTAATTTGTTTGGGCTTGGGAGGTGTCGAGAATCAACAATGAACGACCAGATCGTCGATCACTACCCGGCTTGATGCGGCCACAGCAAGGCCAGCCACAGATCCAGAGGGATCAGCCGATTGGTAGTGAGAAGAGCTATATGCATGATGTCATGATGGATGCATATATGCTTGTACAAGACAGGCGTATATACTTGCACATATCGAATTATCGATTTACTCCTAATACAGCTACTATCCTGGTTTATTACTTAATGCATACATATATGCAGCTATATATCTGCAAATTTGTGGAGCTAACGATCGTGCTCGTGCATCTGCACGTCCATCTCCGTGGGATTCTCAGTGCGCTCAGCTGATCCCTTGGATTAATCGGTAAAAGAACAAAAAACCACTTCCTATTGCCTCTGGGTCTTTACTCAATCTTTTAGATGCCCATGTGTTTTGTTTTATCCTGTTTATGCTTATTCCTTTAATTAGTAATTACGAGTTTGCTTTTTTTTTTTGCAAAATGACCATTTTAAAGTACCTTCGTTCATGACTCGAGAAGTCTCCTTGATTAGATCGAAGAGGTACAATTATATTTTTGGGTAATTGCCCCTTAATTAATTTATGTTAGACTCGGTTGAATTCTTTTCGGAAATTCAATTATTTGTTTTCAGAATTCTGATCTTTTGAATGTATTTCAACCAAATATTAATGTTACCTTACATTCATTTAGATTTTTCTCACCCTTGTAAAAAAAAGAAACAAACTATGGTTTTAAGAGTGAAAAATATGTCATTGGCACGTCATAGAGCCGTTAAACTTGAGAATATTTTACTTTTTACCACTTAAAAGAGATAAGTGATAGATTTACAAGTGGATGTTGTGAAAGTGGGCAAATAGTTAAATGCCCCTTTAGGTCAACAGCTAGGATGCAAACAGTAGTAAAGGAACGTGTTGTTGACCTGGCCTCTCGATCAAACCAAACACTTTGACTGATATTTTTGCTACCACTATCCGCATCCTCTGACTTTAGAGCAGCAAAGGCAGAGGCGCATAGTAAACTGAGTCTTCCGCTACAGTATTTTACAGTCGAATAGAACACGACAAATTACTGTTCAAACAGTCGAAAATACTATTTATCAATAGTGTTCATCGGTGCTAGGCTAGCTCAATCTGGGCCGTCTGTTCTAAGCTGGGTGGCTGGGAATCTCCCAAAGTAACCACACTGTGCACCTCTGACACCATACGGTGAAATAAGAGGATCCCAAATCGCTCTGTGTGGTGCACATGTCGCAACAAATTTTTGCAAAAACTAGCAGAGCAGGCTAGCTAGGTGTACTGACATACATCCAAGGCACTTTGTCAGATAAATAAATGGGAAATTTTGTTTCATGCTATAAAAAAATGTGAGTTTAGTGTTATATACCTTTGAAAGCTTATGGTACACCTTAATATATAAACAGATGTTTTTTCGTTGTGGATGAATCCACTCTAGGGCAAGGGGAGAGAGTAGAAGAGGGGAACGAGAACAATTAGGAGAGAAAAAATTAAGCTAAACTCTTCTAAAGTGGTTTATCCTTTTTGGTTGTAGGGCACATAGTATTTTTTAAAAAAACTTTTATGGTATAATATATTGGTCATATATGCTACTAGTTAAATAAGAACACCTTAATATTTTTTACAAAATTAAAAGGACCATTTTAATATTTTTATGCTCTACCTTCCATCAAATTATCATATTATCGCCCTAGTGAGTCATCTCTCTTTGATCCTATGATGTGAAAGACAATGGGAATAGAGAATGGGATCAAGCAGGGAAAACACCCATGGACCAAAAAATTTACAAAGTTACCCCACGTAATACGCAATATTATACAAAGATAATTTTACACTTTTAATTTTATACTGTTGTCTATTTAAGTGAAAAGGTATATTGTAGTATCAATTAAGCCTGCCCCATCTAAATCCATTACCGAATCACATTGAATGGTGACGGCTTTGAACAATAACAGTCACCAATACTAAATAATACTTTTAAAACTCACTGATCAATTTCTCAGTAAACTTTTGTGACTACATAATCCAGCCAGTCACTAAACAACTAAGTTTTGTGATGCGCCTGTCACGAGTCTTTTCCGTGATTTTTCATGCAAGACCATCAAAAAGAAGAGTGGGGCTCACCAAAATTCATTTTTCTAGTATTGTTATATCTAAGTCTGGAAGAAGATATTTTGGAATGAAGGTTGGAAGAAGCAGTGATTTATTTTTTATCACGTGAAAAAATAAAATCTTTAGTACTTGAAATGAACATCATATCTTCGTCATAAGCCGTAGCTCTCTTTACCATGATCATCATGATTAAAATAAACCCATTCTTGCCACATCCAGGGTGAAACTTTTTAAAATGGAGCAAGAGGCTTTTAATATATTAGAACAGATTGGCATAGATTAAAATATAAAATATTTAGAGCCCTTAATTCTTGGGGACATGTTCAGTTGTCCACTTCGCACACCTTGATGGACGTCCCTGGTTACCGGAACGTTGTATCACAACGGTACAAATAACGAGACCGATCTATTTTTTAAGATTATATGCTTCTATGAGATTTTGTGATTATATGAGATAAGAGCTAATTTGTAACTTAGATTAATCATTGAGATAGAAACAACTAAAAAAATATGACTCGGGTGATCTTAATAGCTCCTGGTAGATTATCAATCAATCAATAGTGATTCGTATGGATTGAGTGGAAAAGTTAAGGGTTAACGATTTTAGGGACTTAGGTAGGCCATACTATTATATTAATGGGTCATGATGAAATGGCCAGTTGAGTGACTTGCGAGATAGCTTGAGATTGGCTAGGCTAGGCTTTAAAATAAGTTGGGAAGAAGGCTCGGTCTCGGCTCATTTGAAGGCTCTGTCTCGGCTCATTTGGATTTTAAACCATCCAAGCCTAACAATCCCCAACCGAGCTCACAAGCCCTTGTCCACCCCTAGTTGTAAATCTTTCTTCCTAAGAACACCGTTAGCTATGCTACCTTTAGATACTTGCGTGGCCCCCAAAGCTTTGGGCGTGGCAGATCGCAACGGCCGGGGTGATATGCACAGGAGCGCGCGGCGACTCCCGTAAAAACCAGCGGTGACCACGTTCTGTGCGTGGCGTGGCCACGTTTCCTCTGATTTCTCCAAATGTGCCGAGCGCACGAATTGCGTCGTGTTCGGATCATGGGATGGCATGAGCCAAGTTTTAGCTATTCAAGTTGTAAGGTTTAGCAATCCATCATCAATTGCAATTTCGCAAAACAGGGAAGATCAAATTTTCACCAATTATGTTGAGTTGTTCCTGTGCTCTGTTCTTCGCAATTTACCAGAGTTTTGCCGGTTTTGCTACAGTGCTAAGCGCAAATGAGAAATTGAGAGGAGGAGTGATCCATTTCCAAATCTAACAAGTGGTATCATAGCCACACTCCATTCCTCAACCTCAGAAATGTCATCGATTGTCCCCATGGTAGCGGCGAGTAGTAGCAGTGGCGGTGGTGGGGGTACGAGCTCATACCAGTACCCGCAGCTCACATCAATGAACTACACGAGTTGGGGTGATACATGTACAGGCGATCATGAAGGATCAGGGTGTTTGCACGGTAGTGTAGCGAGTGCCTTGCAATGCTGTCGACTTGAAGCTATATGTAGGAAAGTGAAGGCACATTTGCATGTCACAAAGAAGAACACCTCAAAGGAGATTTGGGAGGCTCTAAGGACAAGATTCATTAGGGCAGATTGCAATGAGAATGCACGGCTGCGTGCGCTGAAGAGTGACTTTGACGCCTTGCGCATGGTCAATGGGGAATCATTGGATGATTACATAGGGAGGGTGACGGCAAAGGTAGTGAATTACACCAATGTTAGGAGGACGCTGGACAACGCAGCCATGGTGAAGAAGCTGTTCGACACCGTGCCAGACTACTACCTGCCTGTCATCGCTGGCGTCAACCAGTTCTGCGACATTGACACAATGCTATTCGAGGAAGTGCTGTCCTGGCCAAAGGCATTTGATGAGCAGACACGCCAGCAACAACCTGGTGGTACTGTCACTAGCGATGGCCAACTGCTCTTCACTCAGGCTGAGTGGGAGGTGGGACAAAAGAAGGGAGCTAGCAAGTCCCCAGTAAGCCAAAGGAGCAAGGCCCCCGCGGGTGGCGGGAAACACAATCAAGGCCATGGAAAGGGCGGTCGTGGCGAGGCATAGAACTCAGGCGGAGCGGGTGTTCCGGTGGTGGCTGACATGACAAGAGTCACATACACTGCTTCAATTGCCATGAGATATAGCACTACACCTCACAATGCAAGGTGCTTAAGATGAAAAAGGAGATGCATCTTGCACAAGCTGACGATATCGAGTTGGCGCTGCTCCTTGCCGTTTCAAAAGAGTTGCCACGGAAAGCGATCACGCTACTAAAAATGGAAAACTCACTGCTGACTCTACCGGAGGTGTTGCTACTGAATGAGGACCGTGTGCAATCAAAACTGTACCATGCCGATCATAGTGCATCGTTAGAAACCACATGGTTTCTTGACAATGGCGTAAGTAACCACATGACCAGTGACAAGAAGAAGTTTTGGGAGCTCAATGAAGTAGTCACCAGCAAGGTGTGGTTCGGTGATGGCAGGTCTGTAGAGATCAAGGGAAAGGGCTTGATTCTTTTCGCCTACAAGAATGGAGATCAATGGCTGCTCGAGGAGGTGTACCACATCCCCAACTTGCGCAGCAACATGGTGAGTCTTGGCCAACTCACCGAGACTGGGCATAGAGGGATCATGGATGAATATGAAATCAAGGTGTTTGTGAAAAATCCAATGCGGCTAATCGTGAAGGTGAGGCATACACCAAACCACCTCTACAGAATTGAGCTCACACTAGCACACCCTATGTCATTGATGGCGAGTTTGGATGACATGGCATGGCTATGGCACATGTGCTTGGTTCACATAAATTTTCAAGCGCTGAAGTTGCTTGTCGACAAGTTGATGGCCGGTGGAGTTCCTTTGATCGTGCATCCACAACAGCTCTATCAGGGTTGTCTGGTGGCTAAGTAGGCACGGCAACCATTCCCTATGGTGGAAAACTTAAGGGCAAAGTATCTGCTCGATCTCATCCATGGTGATCTCTGTGGCCCAATCTTGCTGGCGATAATTAGCGACAATCAGTACTTTATGCTCCTAGTGGACAATTGCACTCGCTGGATGTGGGCGCATGTGCTCAAGATGAAGGACCAGACGTGGCAAGCTTTTGCAAAATATCAGGCACTGGTGTTGAACGCCCATGGCCACAAGATCAAAGTGTTGCATACAGATCGGGGGGAGAGTTCCTCTCGACAAAGTTTGCTTGACTGTGTGAGGAAGCTGGCATCAATCGGCAATACACCTCACCATATTCCTCATAGCAAAACAAAGTGGTGAAAAGAAGAAACTGCATGGTGATGGACATGGCACTGTCCTTGCTCAAGAGCATGACGGTGCTAGGCAAGTTTTGGGGGGAGGCAATGAGGCACGCCATCTATCTCCTCAACCGGTTGTCGACGAAGGTCCTGGGCAGCCGCACGTCATTTGAAGCCTAGAATGGGAAAAAACTACAACTAGCTCATCTCCGCATGTTCAGATGCACGATGCACGTGAAGGTGCTAACCTCTTTCTTCAAGAAGCTTGATGATCGAAGTCAGGCGATGGTGTATTTAGGAGTAGAGGAAGGAAGCAAGGCACATCGTCTCTTTGATCCATGGCGCAACAAAATCCATGTCAGTCGTGATGTGCAATTTGAGGAGAATGTGCAGTGGAGCTGGAATACTAGTGAACCAGTTGCAAAAAGATTGGACTTTCGTTGTTGAAGAGATGGCTACCATGGCAGGCGAAGGCACTAAGATGAACAGAGATCACGGTGCAAGGGTTCACAGAACGATAGCAACAGACAACCCACTGCCTAGCGGTGCTACAGCAGGGCCCATGATCAGATCGCAGGCGATGTCTCCTACGACACCGTCCCACACATTGGCCACCTTACCATCTATACTAGCATGAGGCACTCCAGAGCCCAATGTGGCTACTTCACCCATGATAGGGGACTCCCCTTTTCCTAGCGGATGGGGAGGAATCCCACGATGGCCCTATTCATTATAGACATATTGATGATATTCTGAAGGAGGTGCGGCGTGTTGATCTGAATGAAGAAGAAGAAGTTGTGGGTGAAGCATTGCTAATTGTGATGGAAGAGCCATTGTGTAACTACAAGGTGGCTGGCAAACTACACTAGGAAGAAGCCATGTGCAAAGAAATTGAATCCATTAAGAAGAACTCCACCTGGACGCTGTCAACAGGGCAATTAGGCTCAAGTGGGTTTACATGTTGAAGAAGAACTCGGTTGGAAAGGTAATCAAGCACAAGGCACAGCTAGTTGCAAAGGGGTATGTGCAGCGCCAAGGTATCGACTTTGAGGAGATGTTTACGTTGGCTACCCGCCTTGACACAGTTGGTGTCATTCTTGCTAATGTGGCGAATGGTGGGTGGCAAGTTCATCACCTAGATGGAAGTTAGCATTCCTTAATGGAGGGCTCTAGGAGAAAGTGTGTCGCCCAGCCTAAAGGTTTCGAAGTGAAGGGTAAAGAACAACTTGTGTACCGGCTACACAAAGCTCTCTATAGACTCCAGTAGGTGCCATGCACAAGGAATGCATGCCTCGACCATAGTTTGAAGTAGCTAGGCCTCACAGGATGCACACAAGAGCAGGTGGTGTACACCCGAGAAGGAGCCAGTGCTGGCGTCATCATCGGAGCATATGTTGTGGATCTGATTGTGGCAAGCCAAGATCCCTCTACAATTGATGAATTCAAGAGGCAAATGATGGCCAAATTCAAAATGAGCAACCTTGGGTGCCTGCACTACTATCTTGACATTGAAGTGATGCAAGGTGACGACGACATCTCCATCAAGCAAGCAGCCTACGCCAGCTAGGTACTGGAGCAATTTGGGATGATTGACTACAATTCCACCAAATGTCCAATGGAGCAAAGGACACAACTATACAAGGATGGCAAGGGACACCCGATGGACACTATGGAGTATCGCCATGCCATTGGTTGCCTTAGGTATCTGCTACACACGCGGTTAGACATGGCATTCACTGTCGGCATGGAGAGCAAGTTCATGAAGCGACCCACAGTCATGCATCAGAAGGCAGTCAAGTAGATTATGAGATACCTGAAGGGGAAAATACACTATGGTCTTGTGTATGGCAGAGAAGGGGGTGTAGAAGTAATCACCGGCTACACAGACCATCATTTGGCTAGTGACATGGATGATCACAAGAGCACGAGTGTCATGGCTTTCTATGTCAACAATTCTCTTATCACTTGGAGTTCCCAAAAGTAAAAGATAGTGGCACTATCGTCGTGCGAGGCTAAGTTCATGGCGGCGACGGTGGTAGCATGTCAGGGGCTATGGCTTAGGAGCATTATGGTGAAACTAATGGGAACACCACTGGCACCTGTGAAGGTGTTTGTCTACAACAAATTGGCGATCGTGCTGATGAAGAATCCAATGTTCTATGGGCGCAGAAAGCACATCGATACGAGATTCCATTTCATTCGTGAGCACGTTGAGGGAGGGAAGATCATTGTCGAGGTCATGCAAACATAAAAGCATTGAGCCGATCCCTTGACGAAGGCACTGCCATCAGTGAAGCTAAAGACGAAGTGACACCTTCTCGGTATTTGTAATCTTGGGCCATTGCAGGATTAGGGGGGAGAATGTTTCCTCTAGATCCTAGCGTGGCCCCAAAGCTCTGTGCGCGACGGATCGCAATGGCCAGGGCGACATGCACGGGAGTGTGTGGCGTCTCCCGCAAAAACCAGTGGTGACCATGTCCTGCACGCGGGCCACGTTTCCTCTGTCTTCTCCAATTGTGCCGAGCGCACGAATTGTGTCGTGTTTGGATCATGGGATTTTGGTCCAAGTTTTAGCTATTTAAGTTGTAAGCTAGGTTTAACAATCGATCATCAATTCCAATTTCGCATAATAGGGAAGATCAAAATTTTCCCAATTCCGCCACGCTCTGTGCTCTGTTCTTTGCGATTTTCTGGAGTTTTGCCAGTTCTGCTACAGTGCCAAGCGCGAGTGAGAAATTAAGGGGAACGATCCATTTCCAAATCCAACAAGCTACATGCCTAGACCACTCCAACATTGGCTTGCAGACCCGTACGCTTCAAAAAGCTTCTTTCAATTGAACGTAGTAGGAATGTACTAGTAAAATAGATAAAGAAAAATCTTGGAATTCAAGAACGAACTGCTCACCCTAACGGGTTCGGTTGCCCTCCCTGAAAAATGCGATGAAAATCTTCAGATCGCGATGACGATCGTAATCAATAAAAATGAGCCAAATCGTTCTCTGTGCCGTGTGTCGGAGTTCACCACTCGACAGCGGCCTCAGTTGTCGCGGAAGCATGACATTCGGCTGTGGTTTCTACAATCATGCATGGCTGGCCACTGTCGTTTAATTCTCTTGCAATTGCTGCCGCTTGCCTCGGCGAACGGTCGCGCCAAGGAAAGGTGCTACCGAGCTCGTCTGACTGTCTTCTATGGCTGCGTGCATATCCCAGGGACATATCAGACTCGTGATACATCCCAAGCCACATATCCTAGGTATATATGCGTGTGCATCATCCCAGGGATGAAGATGAAAAAGAGTGAAGTGGTCTTCAGTTCTCACTCACCTTCGCCTGCTAATCTCCATTATTATGTTTGTCTAACATTATTATCATAGGACAAATCAATAGGACTGCCCTAACTATATCGGTAATGATGTCATATCTATCGAGCCGATCGAGTGAGCGAGCGGTATTAATCGAGCCAATCGGCTTCTCTCGTTCTCTCCATCTCTGTCTCAATCTCTCTCTATCTCTCTAGCTCTCTATATCCAAAGCCGTTGCCACTACTACACCTCCTCCCTACCATCGCCGTCACACATGCTCTCACTCTCTCCCTCTCCTCCCACCTACCTATTAGTGATATGTCTAGATGCAACATTAATATATTGTATAAATCACATATTATATTTATAATATATTGATTTATTATTTAAAATAGACATTATCATTATTGATATGTGATTTATTCAATAGATTTTTAATATTAAATATTGCTATTTTTAAATGATCACTAATCATGTGAGGAACAAATATGATTATAAGATCCGCATATGTATTAATTGATGATTATATCTCATAGATTATGTTATAGAGATATCAAATCAATAGTATACATATGTTAGATAAACCTGCAATGATATACTGTAAAAATTTTATATGTTATCAGTTAATCACAAGTAATATTTATGTGGAGTCCTTACACTTAGATCATCATAGTTTTTAACATACGTAATAGCTTATTTTAAGACTACCAAAACTATTCTGTACCAGGGTTGTCATAGAAGTAGTTTTCGAGTTTACAATAAAATATGTAGTGAAATATAAGTGATCAAGATAGAATTTGTCTATCTTATATGAGATATATCTCTAGGTCTCTCGATGTAATGGATTACAGAAGTACATAGTCATGCCAAAGTGATTGAGAAGTTAATCATAAATTTATAATCTATCATATAATCGAGAGAGTGATTAAGCTATTAAGAGGATGACGTAAGTCTCACCTAGCTTAATCGATATCGTAAGAAAAAAGATTCGTACATAAGAACATTATAAGTTCAGCCAATACAATCTTTACGTATACTTTAAAGTTAATATGTCTTGCTAGAGACCATTATTAACTACACATTAGTACTAGTTGATATCTCCAACTAATATGTTCGACAACATTAGTACTGGTTGGTAGCACTAACTAGCACTAATGCATAGATCTTTAGTACGAGTTGGTGCCACCAATCCATACAAAAGATCATGCACAGCCACCGAGGATGTATAACTGTTACAACCAGTACTAAAGAATAATATTAGTATTAATGATACTATAGTGATAATAAGCCTTCAGACCCAACACTAAAGACCATCTTCAGTACTATTTTACTTTTTTTGACCAAACATCATTTTGAGATAAAACAAGATAAATAGGGCCTTGGACACAACAGCAGAAACTAGAATAGTTGTAGTCCCAAGTAACTTGCCCAACTCTCTTATCATCCTGCTAACTATGCAAACATACTTTCTCTTCTCTAGCCTATGTCTAAAAAGGTGGAAAGAAAAATGGTTAGTACATAGAATACTCACAAACCACCATTTCAACATGATTAATACACACAGGTTTTAAGGAAGGCTAGAGTTCTTTTGCACAAAGCTAGTTTTCGTAAACTTTTTTATAAACCTATGATCTAGCCATTTTAACTAAAAGAATGCCATGTTTTCTTCTTTAACCATGCATTCACTAAGGGTTGTGTCGACGTTCCTAAGCCTTCTTGGATTTTGTTCACCTTAGACACATTTATCCACATTTTTGCCACTGGATTCTACCCTCACCCTAGGAAGTTCCACCATTACTATCCATTCCCAATCATACCCTAAGTCAAATTAAGATTTTATAAGTATAGTTAAAAATAGTACAATTTATTAACTGACCAAGGTTATTACTGACTTTACCTAAAATTCACCCACTTTATACAGCCACCCAGTCTAAATCATTTTTTTAATTAAGTTTTAGGATTTCACGACAACTTTCTCTTATGTGTCACAAGATGGAGCAATGCATGCCTCCATCTGCTTTTCCATAATCACCACTATCCTAGCGATTATCTCCCAAATCATATTATTATTTTGTGTGATAAGCAACTACAAACATTACTAAGAATATGTCAATAATTTAACTAAGGACATTAATATATCCATGGTCATCAAGGTTAGAATATGGGTTATCATATTTTAGAGTCATTGATACTATTATTTGGATTACAACTTAGGTAAAGGCAATTTTTAGCATGATAATTAACTAATTACTATGGTGTACTTTGTGTATTATGCGTAAAGTATATTTGAGTCAATTTTTACTTCTGATCCAGTAATGTAGATCTTTAATTTACAAAATTTTAGAAACATGTTTTACTCAATTAGGACTTCATTTGAATTAGTTATGAATTTTCAAAGATAAATTCAACTTTTACTTCATTGTAATAATTATGTGTATTGTGCATGATTTTCTTTTCTATTCTCCTGATCTATTTTTGTGAGGAAAGAATTTCAGTCACTGACAGGTGGGACCAAGGTCAACCATTGACTAGTCAAATTGACTCAATCGGTGGCCTACACCCACATGTGAATGAAACATAATTTAAATTTGATTTTAGTTAGTTTTCAACCAAACCAGACCCACTTGCCAAACTAACATCCCAACAATTACATAGCATTAATGGTTGTCATTAACTTTTAACTAAAACTTCAATACATGGGACCAGATGTCAGATGCTCTTCTTTCTTCTTCCTGTTCTCTTCCTCTATCTTTGGCCTCTCTCTCACTACTACACATGAGCTAGGGTTAGCGCACAGGTGGGGATTGACGAGCCAAAGCTTAGGGTGGCCGGTGAGGGAAGGGTGGCTAGATTCAAGCTACTTATGTGCAGTGGTGTAGTGGCTAGAAAGGCATAGGAAGACGTGGGTGTCTGAGTACGACAGCGGCAGGCAATGGTATAGGGCCACGGTGGCGCTTAGGCAATGGGTAGGGAAGGGGCATCCCATTTTTTAGGGGGATTGGACATCTGGATTAGAGCATTTTTCATCTTCTTCAACTTGTTCAAAAACCACAACCTTTCAAATATGTTAGATTCTTGGATAATCTCAAGAAATTAAGGCCAAAACAAACTACGGGGTAAAGGCTGAGAAAACCCGCTTGTCTACGGGCTTTTTTAATCCAATGAAATTTAACCTCCTATTCAATTTGTTAGGTATTTGGGTATAGAGAGAGGAGATAGAAGGGCAACGCAACTGTTCCTCTTTGTCCTTGTGGGGTATAGGGGTAGGAGATGGAAGGGCAATACTTATGTATTGGCCTCATCCTATGAGGTCCACCATAAGAGAACGGATAGGTGAATGATTTGGTGGGAGGTGATTTATAATTTTGAATATGGCTATGAATTTGCTCGAATTATTGGTGATGCTACTCTCCACCACAATTACTAATGGTAATGTGAGAAGAGGGTGTCAGGATGGTGAAGTGGTAAAAATTATAGCAATTTACAACTTGTGGTTTGACTGGAATAATTAGGACAAATTTATAGCTTTATTTGAATTTCTATTTATTTTTACAGCTTCAACTGAACTAATTGGGGTTACTAAACATGGGACAGAACTATGAAATTTTTGGAGAAGGCAATTCATGTTGAGAAATTTTCTAGTTATTTTTCTGTGCATATATGCCACACAAATTTTCTAGGTCAAATTAACATATGGAAATACATTTCTGAAGGAATGGAAATTCCAAAAACAGGCCCCAAAAATTCACATTAGAGCAGGAACCCGTGTTACATTGATTTCAAAATTTGAAATTCCAGGCATGTAACAATCATGCTCCATTGTGACGATAAATGAACCACCTACATTGAAAACAACCTGGTTCAACAGGGGTCACAATTTATTTTCATCAAGGAGAAAATTGACAGTTGAGTTCTTCAGCTATGGTACACTAAATTTTATGCACAACTAGCTAATTATCCAAACAAGGGATTGAATCCTAGTGAAAGTGATTCATCATGTAACAAGCTGGTCATCATTTTTGCCCATATTAAGGGGGAGTATTGATGTAACATGTCACATTGTCAAGGACTGAATTGCAAAATTGCTGACTAACAATACACGTGTGTTTTTTTAATAATGAAATTCATTTAAGAGAAGTTACAGCTAATTGTTACTGAGTTTGTAGCTCAAACAACCGCACATTACATATCACTGAACAAGAAAACTAATTAGAACACCGGCCTAAAGGTAGATATAACACTATCATAGTTGGCTAATATTTGCACAACAGTTATTGTGAGCAGCAGTACGTAGGTACACAGCAACAATTCCCTTAAATCAAACTTAACTATCTAAAAATATTTCCATGCTCCACTAAGATAATATATAACTGTCTCTACAGCCTATGGTCAAAAAGCAGTGTGACTGCACCATATAGGAAACGTTCAAAATTACGGCAACGGTCATTGTCATTCTATTTGGTGTTTCAATGAGGCGCCACCGCACCAGTTTCCAACGACCAACTATCCATTTAACTTGCACTGTAAATCAGTACTAGTAGTAAAATCAACTTCCTTGCTGGGTTTTGGAATTGGCCACAAGTATCATCTTTTCGACCTTCCTTCCCTAAGAGAAACCTTACTGCTACTTCTGCACACACGAGAAAAACCATGGCGACTCCGCGGTTCTCCCAATACTGCTGCTCCTCGCACTCCGGCAGGCATCTTGCTCATAGTTCCTGGTTGAGTACAACGATCGACAAGCACTGTTGGCGTTGAAAGAGGCTCTGTCAGACCATTCGGGCTTGCTAAGCTCGTGGAACAGCACCAGCTGACTTCTGCCGGTGGGCCAGCGTGACATGCAGCCGCCGGCATCCAGATAGGGTGATTGCTCTGAGCCTGAGATCCATAGGTCTCAAGGGCAGCATCTCCCCTGTCATTGGCAACCTCACTTTTCTTCAGAGACTCTCTCTCCAACAACACACTCTCTGGAGAGATACCGCCCATCATCAGCCGGCTACCTCGCCTGCGCAGTCTTCGTTTAGCATACAACCGCTTTAGAGGTGAGATTGCTGCAGGGCTCTGCAACTGTTCCAACCTTGTGTATCTCAGTTTGGAGGTCAATGAGCTTCATGGGGAAATCACAAGTTGTCTGGGATCAGTGTTGCAGCTACAAGTCCTATATCTTGGTGAGAATAATCTCACAGGAATTATCCCGCCTTCGCTTGGTAACCTCTCCTCACTTCAACAACTAGCACTCTTACGGAACAATCTGGAAGGAACCATCCCAGACAGCCTTTCCCAATTGAAATACCTCCAGTACTTCCAAGCCGCAAGGAATAACCTCTCGGGAACAATTCCTCCTTTGTTCTTCAACATATCATCACTTGAATACTTTAGTTTGAGTTCAAACAAGCTGCACGGCAGATTGCCCCCTCATGCAGGAACACACCTACCAAACCTTGAAGTGCTCCTTTTGGGTGGTCTGAGCAATGACTTCTCTGGAACAATCCCTTCTTCCCTCTCTAATGCCACTAAAATCCAGCTGCTTGATCTTGCTGGAAATAACTTTGAAGGGAAGGTACCTCCTGAGATAGGGAAGCTCTGCCCAGTTCGTGTCGAAATGGGGGGCAACAGGCTGCAAACTGAAGCCTCTGTGGACTGGGAGTTCTTGAGATTTTTCACAAACTGCACACGTCTTATGCTGATAGATCTTAATAACAACATCCTGGGAGGGCTTCTTCCCAAGTTTGTAGCTAATTTCTCAGGGCCAATCCAGTGGCTAAGCATGGCAAATAACCAAATCTCTGGGATAATTCCTCCAGGTATTGGAAGCCTTATTACACTTGAGGACTTAGAATTCGCAGCTAATAATCTGCATGGTGACATTCCTGAGGATATTGGAAGACTTGGGAACCTGCAGTTATTGTGGCTGCAAGAGAATAGCCTGTCAGGAAGCATACCGTCTTCCTTTGGCAACCTCACACAACTTCTCAGTCTTGACATGTCAAACAATCAGCTAAACGGCCCCATTCCTGAGAGCCTTGGGAGCATGCAGAGGTTAACAAAACTGAACTTATACTCTAACAGGCTAATTGAGTCTATCCCTGATGTCATCTTCAGCCTCCCTTCACTGACTGATTCACTGTTGCTTTATGATAATTATCTCTCTGGTGCTCTTCCTCTAAAAGTTGGCAACCTGAGGCATGCAACAACGCTGGCTCTGTCAAGAAACAACTTATCAGGTGAAATACCAACAACACTTGGTGATTGTGCAAGTTTAGTATATTTAGCTCTAGATGGCAACTATTTCACAGGGAGCATCCCTCCATCACTTGGTAATTTGAGAGGCTTGAGCATCTTGAATTTCACGAGAAATGCATTGTCTGGTAGCATCCCACAACAGCTGGGCAACATTCATGGTTTGCAGAAGCTATACCTGGCTCATAACAACCTATCAGGAGCCATTCCACAACTTCTTGAGAAATCAAGTGCTCTGATAGAGCTAGACCTCTCCTATAACCATTTCGGCGGTGAGGTGCCATCACATGGTGTGTTTGCCAACATGAGTTGGTTCTCAGTACTAGGAAATGATGGGCTTTGTGGGGGCATTGCAGAGCTGAATTTGCCTCCATGCAAGGTCAAGCCATATAATTTGCAAAAACAGATGCTGCTTAGGATTCTGCTTCCTGTCTCTGGGATTATTATATGCTCATCTCTTCTGTTGGTCACACTCTTTCTGTTCAAAGGGAGAAAACGACTGGACAGGAAGAATGCTACAAGTCACCTTATGTTGAATGAAAAGTATCCTAGAGTTTCATACCACGAACTATTTGAAGCTACAGATAGTTTTGCATCTATGAATCTGATAGGAGCTGGAAAATATGGATCAGTGTACAGAGGAAACAGCTGGACAGGACGAATGCTACCAACTACCTTGTGTTGAATGAGAAGTATCCTAGAGTTTCATACCATGAACTATTTGAAGCTACAGATGGTTTTGCACCAACAAGTCTGATAGGAGCTGGAAAATATGGATCAGTGTACAGAGGAAATCTGTCTATTCCATATGCTACGAATGCTGTCGTGGCTCTTAAAGTGTTCACTATTCAGCATGCCGGTTCTTCCCATAGTTTCATGGCAGAATGTCAGGCTCTGAGGCATGTGAAACATCGGAACTTGATCAAGATTATCACCTGCTGCTCTAGTATGGATTCCAGAGGCAATGACTTCCAAGCTCTAGTGTTCGAGTTCATGCCCAAGTACAGCCTGGACAGGTGGCTGCACCCAGGAAGCCATGAGCAGACACACAAGTTGAGTCTCGCCCAACTGTTAAACATCGCAATTGATGTTGCTGATGCACTAGACTATCTTCACAACAGCAGTTGGCCAACAGTGATTCATTGTGATTTGAAGCCTAGCAACATCCTCCTTAGTGCTGACTGGACTGCTTATGTTGCTGACTTTGGACTTGCAAAGCTGGTTGGAGAATCCATTGGTCAATCCAGTTTGAGTGTTGGGATTGGGAGCATTGCTGGGATAAGAGGAACCATAGGATATGTTGCTCCAGGTAGCACCATTATTTCAGTATTCACATTTCTTAATCAACTAATCTGTCTTGTATTCCATACCATTATTTTATCATCTCTCTAAAAATAATATCAACTTGTCGTCACGTTTCTATTCTTGCAGAATATGGAACAGGTGGGCAAGCATCTGTTGTTGGTGATGCCTACAGCTTTGGGATTACTCTGCTCGAGATGTTCACAGGGAAGGCCCCAACTGATAATATGTTCAGAGAAGGCTTGACCCTGCACTTACATGCTGAGACGACCTTGCCTGAAAAAATATCAGAAATCATTGATCCAGCACTGTTGCAAGTGGAACAGTATGACACCGATGCGGAGATACTCACTTGCTTATCTTCGGTAATAGAAGTTGGTGTCTCATGTTCAAAGGAAAACCCATCAGAAAGAATGGACATGAAACATGCTGCTGCTAAGCTGCACAGAATCAGAGAGGTAATGGAATCCTCTTTGTAGAATTCCTTTGCTTCCTATCATAATTCCAATGTTGAGAAAATATGCAGCTTTATCCTTGAGAAAATGTGACACTTGGAAAAATGTTAACACATTGAATACAATTATGGTATTAGCGGATATCTTCAGTCTGTTGTTTTGCTCCTCCAGTGACAGGATGTCTCCGGTAATATGTAATAAGGTATACTCTGTATCAAAAGACTAAAATTGTTCCATCCTTCAGGGAAAAGAAAGAGAGTGTGACCAGCTATGTAATAACAATAATATAATTTACAATACAAATATAAATTGGTTTCCCATTGCTTCCGGCAAATGATAAATGTCTTGGTAAATGTGTTCTGACACAATCGTAAAGTACTGCACTTATCAAGGAAGTTTATCTCGATACACCTATTGCAGAATAGTTTATGAATCTTAAAAGTAAAGTAGGTTATATTTGGTAAAGGAAAATCTGTCTTAGCATAAAAAAAAGCTTGACTGAAGATTATATATAGATTAGATTTTAAAATGGGTGGGCGGTAAATTATTGATTTAATTTATTTTTAACTCTCATATAGATTTGCCCCCATCCAGTTTTAAACTACTTTTTGTGTGAATCAAAGAATTTTCATAAAAGCGGTACTAATTCAATACTAAAAAAAGGATGATGTATAGGAGATGGCGTTCTGCATATGTGTGAGCTTACTTTGAATAGAAAACACACAAAAAAAAAACATATGGCCTATTGGCTTTGTTTAAATGTTTCCACAGTAATGAATAAGGATGTGCAACAACATGGTCAGCCATTATGTTTTGATTTTAACTTACAAGTTTTTGTTAACTGACTCACAGTCAAATTCTTATAAGCTTCTTGCCCCTGACTAGCACAACTTCCATGATTGATGGACAAAAACATAGGAAAGTTCTGGAGGTTTCAATTTAATTTTGGTCAAAATATATGGAGTTATAAACATCACCAGATTTCTGAATCATAAGGAAAACTTCAGCATTAAACGGAAACAGAACTGTTTTCCTTATAGATAAATTGGTTTTGTAGGTATTTGGACCCAATGGATGCTAAAGGGAGGCCTGAGTTTGATCTTTATTTCTGGTTGTTTTTAATCACATGGCATCAGCCACAATAGTTTGGCAACAATTGCACCCTCCAGTCACAAATACATGTCATTTTGGACATTGACAATCTCTCCAAGAAACAATTTTGACCACTAATTTCTATCCTAACAAATAATTATAAACATTTATTAAAAAAATACTATGAAAGTACTTGTTGACACAAATGTGCCCATATGATTTTTATGTATCCAATCAAAATGTTCCAATATCTGAAGTTCAAAAAATATTTCAATATCCAAATCAAAAGTTTGCATTGACTTGATGTAGGTTCAAATTACCAATTATTAGTGACAAAAGGGAGTTATCTTAGTTTTGCCATGTTGGTTTTTAGCTGAGGTGGTGAAGAGTGAATTCAAGAGATAACTTCATCAAATGTCCTTGCACAAGAAACACAGTACAACATGGATACCTAAAAGTCCAAATAAATGCCGTTAGCTTATGCCCAATACATTTAATTGACATTGACATTGAGGGTGTTAGTGTGTTGCGGGGTCTTATGATGCATATATAGTGGATATAGCCAAGTTATAATAGAACTTGTATGTGTTGTTACTTAATTGTATGTGTTGTTACTTAACCGTGCCACATGACTTCAATGTTTTTCTGAAGGATATATAACTAGACCAACACAAAGCTTAGAAGCGTTGTATTTACCATGTAAGTGTCAATAGGGTCTGGAGTAGCAAGTTGCAAGGCTATGTGAAACATGCATATAGTGTCAATTTCATGTTTTAAGTGAGCTATTGTCTACTACCGATAATAGAATGATCGAAATCAACATGGCTCCCCAAGACAACCAAATTTTGGAATTCTGTTCAATAAATCCTTATAGTCCCTAGGCCGCTACAGGTTCCATGTAGTCATCCATGCAAACAGCCAAACAAGGAACATATTGTACCGACCAATATGGGGAAAATAATGGAAAGAGGATTAGGATATGTTCATCTGATAATTCAAGGGGGGGGTTTAGCCAATGACATATACTCCCATAGGCATTTCCATGCTCCTAATCGTTGAAAAAAAATTCATGTTGATGCATATTGAATAACTGAACAAAAAAAAAACTCTTCTCTTGCAAACCAAATATGCTCTCCCTAAGCCTTCTGGTTCCCTCCTTAGCACAGGCAAACGACGGACCCTTCCATCCGCATCTAGACGCAGTGAATGGTGAGGCGCGGGCTGAGTAAAATGCATCCCGGCAAGCGGCTGCAATTCTTCTTCGAGGAGGAAAATCCACAAACAGGTGGAGTGCACAAGGATGACTAGCTGCAGCTGGCGAGAAAGAAGAAAAACAGGTGGAAGCAGCGGGGAGATGGTGGCCGAGGATTCAGCGGCCGGCTGGGGCATCTTGAACACCGCTACCGTGGATTAACAGGGGACGGAGGACGATGGTAGCCGTGGCCAATTGGGGTAGAGAAGTATGCGGCTTGGGCGAACATATTTCCATGGAAAGCACGCGGAAGGCGATGGAGCGCGGGGCGAAGTCGCAACTTGATCTGGTGAGTACGAGCCGGAGGATGGTCGCCGGAGCGGCTGGCGCAGCGGGCTGCGGGCGAGGTGGTGGTTTGCGGCAACGTCGAGGCTGGGACAGCGGCGAGGTCTTCCATGAGTGATTGGGAGAAGATCGGGAGAGGAGGCGGCGACGGCAATGGGCCGGTAGCTATAATGGGCTTCTCCGACGAGCGTAACCGATTACATGGTGTCCGATCAGGCCCATCTTAAAAAAAACACTATTAATATGATAGGATTACTCCATAAACCGTTAGGAGCCAAAAAGAGCCCAACCAAACAGCTCACAAGCAGATCGAGCTTCGTTGTATCCCACTGTATCCCACGATTAATATGACAGAATTAAAAGGAGCGTAGTCATGGTGCTAACTCATCCACCGAATTTTTCACCTCTTCATTCTACCCTTCTTTTTAATCATTTGATCATCCAAATTAAAGACTGCAGTTTTCCTCACACTTATCCCGTAGAATCATTCGTCCCTCTTTGATGTCCATATTGCATGATGTGCTAGTCGATCTTTCTATTCCTCATCAACCAAGTCCCCTCACACGAGCACCCTCACCCTCATGAGATCAGCGCCAATCCCCCGATAAATCATCATGCACCTTATCTTTTCATCCCGTACCCTTTTCTAAACTCCGTCTCACCGCTGCTGCCTCACCTCTCCCAGCTGCCACCATTTTCTCCCATCTAAAGCCCCAAAACTCGACCAGCTGCCACCGTTTTTCCATCTAAAGGCCCAGCAGTGGCTTACAGATCGTAAGAATTCTGTTTGTTCACGTCAGTACTTAGTACTGTCATTCTGCACAATGCATGTTCAGGTGCGAATTCCAAAATTCAGGTGGTGTTGTTCATGTCTATTGCTTGATTAGGAGGAACACAATAAGCATATAAGAAATTCAGTGCTTGAAAAACTTCTAAATAATTTTCAGATACACAAGTTTTCAAAGAAACTGTGGCACCTAAATTACTAAATTGTTAATCGTCTCACGGCCTAACGCTGCTGAGCAACGTATCACGGACAGCAGGAGGTCGGGAACTCCGCCTACTGCCTAGCCCTTGCTGCCGCACTACTTCTTCTTTAACCATATCTAGCCCGGCCAGTCGTTGAAACCACCGTCATCGCCATAAGAACAGACCAGCGTGGTCATAGCCATCGTCACCCCTACTTCTCACCGTGGCTGAATAAGTCGCGCTAATGTTTTCATGCATGATTTTGTCTCACCAAGACCCAATGCATAGTAAGTCACTATTTAATCATATTGATTCTAATACTTATAAAATATTTGTTTGTACAGTTGTATAATCACGTGCATATGAAATATTAAGGCTACATTACGAGATGATTAGGCAGACCTAACCTAATTGTTGAATTATATTCTTATCTTTAAAATTATTATATCATGTAATTGTTAACCGTGTTATATCCCGAGATCTATACCACTGATATGAATATTGTTGATACTTACTTCCTTATATATACTTAATGATTAAGTTTTACGATTGAATTGATAATTGCATGTAATGGGTTAAATTGATCGAAATAGGAAAATGGGTTGCGCAATGTGATAAAAACTAGAAATGTTGATATTGGTAGTTTGCGAAATAAAAAGTGATTATTTTTAAGAAAAACTCATGCTACGAAGTCATCGCCTATGTGTTAAGACTTTATATTTACACATAAGGATTGATCCTTTAGAGAACTGAGTATAGTATAGTATAACCATATGAGTAGTATGAGACGTTTTTGGCTAAATAACTAATGTGGCTAAGATCACTTGTTTGTAGAGAGTTATGAAATCATCAGAGTAGCCATGAGAAACGATTCTCGTGAGATGTAAAGTAGTTTCTCTCCGATAGAAATGTCTGTAAATAATTGTGAAATAAAATTACAGGATGGGAATTGTTTCTAAGAGTCTATATGACTAATGACTGACCTATACGATCAGGAAAAGACTTATATAATATTCAAAGTCTAATGACTTTATAAGAGAGGGTAAGATGTTAACTCTAGACTTAAAGAGAAAAATAAGTTTTGAAAATGGTAAAGAAAATAAATAAATTTTGAAGGACGTGATGATTAAACTATAATGGACAAAAAGCTCTAGAGGTTAAAAATAGGACAATGCCCTATGTGATAGTTCTTGAGGAGCTGAGGTATATGTGGTAAAAAAGTAAAAAAAAGAAAAACCAATGTTGTAGTTGGCTCTAGGAGCTTGAAAAGTATTGGATAAAAATGAAACTTTAAGATAAATATCTCTTTTCATAATAAATTATACTGAATGGAGTTTTTCTATTGATTATAGAACCTCAGTTAAGAAAATACACACCCTTAATTCTCAAAAATTGGTTTTAAATAAGTTTATAAAATAAACCTAGCCAATATTTAAATCCTATGCATATTATAATTTTCTCATGACTTGTTAAGTAGATGTACTCATACTTACTCTTTCGCCCCATAGTAAACTAGGGTGAAACTATTAAAGATGAAGGAGTGAGTGAGGATACTTCATCCGAGTAGTTTCTACAAGTGTAAACTGACTTTGAAAATTTATAGAGGGTTTTCTCCTAGTTTTCAAATCTAGATTGTGGATTAGAGTTATCTTAATTTTCTTTTGCTGTTGTTTAAATATTATTATGGTATGGCAGGCATGTCCATTCAACTATGTACTACTTTACTTTTATCTTGTAATAAATAAAATAATATCAGAATTATGTGTGTGGTAGTGTAGGTATATTGATATGATGTGTTTTAAGTCTATATTTTAGGGTTAGTAGCAAAGGTGCCACAATCCTATAGTCCGTGCCACCGCCGCACGGTTGTTTTCACTCGTGATGCGCATCTTCCTCACGTGTCATTTTGTATGTTGAGATTTTTTTAGTAAAGATAATTCCTATAATCACATTTTCAATCGAGCTTATGTTGTTGAGATTTTAAAGCTGCTCTGTTGTTGTTCTTGTTTTCGTCGACATACGGCAAGATTATCAGGTGACTATCTAGCACTCACCTCTGTTATTCTCTTTATCCTTGAACTCACACCTCTGTTGAGATATTTTAGCAAAGAAATTCCTCTATAATCACACCGCCCGGCTCCCGCCACCTTCTCACCGTCCCTCGTCGCTTCCACGACACCGATTGCTCATCTCCCGACGCCCTCGTTCGCCCTCCACGCCACCGCCCGACTACCTTCGCCGTCGCCTCCCCTTCGTGTCGCCATTGCCTCGCCGCCACGCCCCCATCACCGCCCAGCACCGTAGGAACGATTCGATCAGCTCTCGGCAAGCTTCGGACGAGCATGCCGTGTTCTTGATTTGAGATTGTCCTAGGGAGAGAGGGGACGACACTGGTTGACAGCGCCCACCAGTCATTTGCCATGCTCCGCACCGCCATCATCTGGCCACAGAGCGATAAAGGCGTAGGCTGTCTCTCTTCCTCCCTCTATTTTTGAATTGAGCTGACGATTTGTGACACTAGCCATTTAACCTGTGCATCTACCCGGTCTACATATTTAACTATTATATTTGGGTATGAGAGGTTTTAAAACATAGATATTATATTCACCCTTAATGTGGAGATGTTAGTCATATTTTCACTATTATCTTGGTGTGTTGTCTTTTTAATTCCCTGGCTTGAAAAAAATATACGTTGTCAACCTAAAATAAGATGGATAAAATTAAATTAGTAGGCTTTACAATTATTTGGAACATGTTTGACCGGTCAAGTACAATTAAAAATCGAACTAAACTCTGTTTAATTCAGTGTATGTATGTAGTAAGTTTGGGCGTTGCCCCGGATTGAATAACTATTTTTTCAGTTAAAAATAGCCAGAGATCAGGTTAAGCTTGTTTATTTTTTTTTCTTTTCTATGGTTGTACTCAGGACAAAAAGGCAAGGGATTGTTGGAGCTTTTCTAAATGGTTCTTTAACAAAAAACAAATTTAAATGAGAGTTTGAAATCATATTATACTAAGGCTGCATTTAAATCAGCTTATAACCTAAGCAGTAGCATGCTTTCTAAAATATTAAAATCAAACAAGCCTATTTTTTAATTTTATAATAGCTAATGCTTAATTAATCTTATCCTAATAATATTTCTTGTTTCGCATGCCATCAATAAGCCAAGAAACTCTAGCAAACAAAGCCTAATGATATATTATTTTTCGGATATCCTACCAAGTTAGCAAATCGAGTTTAATAAAATTATCTTTTTAAAATAAGGGAATTGAACGAACTACAAATCTCGAACACATTTGTCTAGGCTTGTCAAATAATTATTTTAGTAAGTTTTATTTGTGTTTTTATAATAACATTTTTTTTGTTCTATGAGGTTTGTGTACAGCAGGCAATCTGTAATATGTGTGATGGATGGATCGAGTGGGGACTATATATGAGGCACGTTGTTTAGCTAAAGTAAACAATGTGTTACACGCACTGTAGTAGTTCTATTAGAACAACAAATTTTCGTTTTCTAAGATATGTGTGATAAATGATAACTGAGTATGTTCGTAATGCAATTTTCGCTTTCTTTCTCCTATTAGGTTAATTTCTCTCGGCAACTCTAGAAAATTCAGAGGCTGTATCCTTAATGCAATTTTTTTTTATTAAACTTATAACAAATCGAGCCTAGCTAGACACACAATAGTAGGGGGCTTCACGAGCAAAAACACCCGTGACTGCGAGGAGTCGTGCGATGGAGGAACACGGTGGTAGAGAGTGACGGTCTTGTGCCATCACTGACAGAGCCAGCAGCTTGCTACCGAAGGGGCCGGCGGCCGGACAACAGACGGTAGGGCCAGGCAGAACAATGTCTCTTGAGATGCTAAGGCAGCAGCAATGTGTGAAGAGTGAGGTTCCATAGCCTACTCCATCCTCGTTCACTTTCTTCTATCTTTCTCTACTAGTGTACCAGTGTCCTTAGCTTGCCACCTCAATCCACTTCCATGATACTGATCTTGTCGTCCTCTGCCATGCAGCCATCCTCTTCCATGCTGCCACCTTTCTTTATCTCTGTGGCATTGATGTCCCTTTTTCTCACAGTCAATATCCTTTTTCATGTTGCCTCTTCAGCACTGGCCTCCTCCACCACCACTCTAACCTCTTGCTCTGGCTTACCACACTTCTCCATCGTGACACATCTATTTGTCTCTACGATGCTAACATAATCCTCTGTCATGACACCATCCTTCACCATGTCGCATCCATCCACCTCTTCAGCCCTTACCTCGTTCTCTACTATGCACTTGATAGCGTTGATGTCCTCCCCTACACCCTATAGAAAATGCAGGATCACAGTAGGGAAACAGCTTCCCTACTATTTTTCATAGGGAAAGACTCGCAGAGGCAATAATGGATCTAGAAATCTTTCTTAAGCCTCAACAAGCCACAAATCCATGTAACTCCATAGACTATTTTTTTACCATAAACATAAGTAAATTTGAATCATTAATTTTGGAAAAAGCTAAAACCAAAGAATCACAATATTTCCATCTGCATGTTTGCTTTAACACGAACTATCAATACACAATCTATGGTCTGATAAGATCCATCGAATCAATGTTCTAATCTATTTTTTTAACGTGATATCTGACTCAGAGTATCTAATTTGTACAATTTTATAATAAATAGGTCTTACATAGATAAGATAAGCTAGTAAGGAACAATCGGTAGAATGAATAGTTCTCATCTTGCCCATTTGTTCTTGAACTGCAGCTTTTAATAGCGTAAGACAGTCTTCTCTTCAAATTTTACAATTACATTATCATATCCGACCTCGTTCAAATAGTTGTTTAAGTGATTTTCTACCCTAACTTGTTTCACGAACAACTCACACAGACTATCCTAGTATTTTTATCTGTCCTTTCAGTATTATTGGCACCTTGCTTTTTCCCTATTGCTGCCATCTGCAGTACTTATAAAATTACACACATGCAAAGACATCAAATGCACAGCCATCGATTTTTTTTTTGCACCAAATGCACATCAAAATTTTTTATATATACACAAATCAGATCTACAAAAATCCACATCGCACTGAGCAGTTCAGTTCTACTGTTTTGCACAAGATACAGCTAATCGGTTGTAGCAGTTCAGGAGATTTGTACCTTGGCCATTATGGGGTGATCGTCCTGCTTGGAGTGCTCAACATGCATCGGCAGCTTGTGGTGAAGGCAGGCGGCGGTGGCTGCCGAGATCCATAGGCCTGAGGGAGAAGAGTGGAGTGGCAGCCGGGCTGGATGGAGACTAGCGGCGGTGGCGGCGGCGGCAGCGGTGGCTAGGAGGGTGCGGAACTACTCGGGCACAGCAAGTGCTGGCGGGACACGACGGTGGCAATGGCGGTGCTGGGTGCAGAGCGTCATCGCCTGGCTCCCGCAATCCTAGCGCATGGTGCGAACTTGAGCAGGCCTGCTCGAGTGGCTGGGGACGGCTCGAAAGAGGGGTATACACCAGTACCACGTGGATATTTTTTTTTTGGAAAAGTTACAGGGATTTAAATAATATTTGGTTGGTTTGATTCTCAGGAGTAGCTGCCTTCTTTCGATTCTCCCTACGTAAAAAATGGAATGGAATCAATCCCGGTTGATTCGACTTGGAAGCTAAGGGAAAATTGCCTGTTTGGCTCACTCTAACTGATTCTACTGAGAATCACTCTCGAGAATCCCTACCAAACGGGCCCTAAATTCACAAATACCTGATTTTTCAGATTCATATGCAATTTTTTTAATTTGTTGTAGTATATAGCATCAGCTTTTCAGCCGTTCCTTTCATATGGCTTTCAAATACTCTCCTTTCAACAATACTGTGTTCTGAAGAATTTGTTTTCTATGTGCAAGAAAACATAGCCCAAATTTGAATTTGAAACTTAATTTTTATGTTTTTTCATGGTAGTTTTAAATTGCTAAGTATACACATACCTATATTTTTTTGTTGCTTTATTTATTTTTTCATAGATTATCAGCCGTATCGAATTGATGAGAGATATTTTCACAGAGTTAAAAAAAGGGGAGAGAGAGCAACCAATATTTACATTGATTAATTTTGGTTTAGTTGAACTCAGTCCATTCGTAGCATAAAGGGACTTCCCTTACTTGATGACTTGCTTTTGTTTCTTCGATCTGGCCATTGTAAGATGCCTAAACCAATGACATAAACACAAGGAAAAGGTGCCGTTAATATGAAGAAAATGAAATAATTAATATTGTTGCCAGTTACCAAATACTCCAAATCAACATAGGTATGTTTTCCTATGCATTCTTTTGGAAAAGAGCCCCAATACTTTAAAATCTAAAGATCTGCTTGCCTTGGACTTCTATAGGATTGGAAAGGAATATCTTTTATGTTGAGCTTTTTGATTTGTCATTGTCAACCAGATGATATTATGTTATAGATGAAACACCATTGCATGAGAACACATTAGTGCTAGTTCCAAACATGACATAAGTGTCCATTTCGGTGCTGATAATAATTAAGTGAAACTAATGACCTGAATGATTAGTGTCGGTTATAGGACCGACACCTATGTGGGATTATAGGTGCCAGTTCTAGTATAGAACCAGCACTTCTAATCTTATATAGGTGTTAGTTCTAACAGCAATCGCCACCTATAGGACTACCAGCGTATCTTTAGGAGTTCTGTACGTGCTCGTTCAATACTAGAACGGGCACTTATAATTCTAAAGAAAAAAATGGCTGCTATATGTGCATCACAATTATCAGCCACAAACAAATATATATATATATAGCAGCTTATATATCCATTTACATTCAAATATACATATCTACATAATAAATTCACACAATAATTCACAACGTCACAACTAAAATCCCTTGACATATACATATAAGCAATCCATCTCCACATCCAAATTAATCCATACATACAATCCATCTCCCGATATGCATACATACAATTCATATCCACATCTTCAATCCATCCACTTCCATAAAAGTAATTCATATCCAAATTAACCCATATCCATTGCTGAAGCCATAGCAAATAGATAAATAGATTATTACATCACACTATATTCATGTTCATAACTTAAAACAAAACCACATCAATCAAAATAACTAAATTACAAGATAATTAGAAAATGTTTATAATGGTAGGTTCTAGCAACTAAATACTAAGTCTGCATATTCTTTATCATTGAATGACTTTCTAAGTAGTCACAAGGGCCACCAGTCTCCAAGAAATTCACTAGTCCACTTGGAGCTTTTGAAACGTTGTATGCGCCATTGGATGCGATGATATGTTTGATGATAAATCCACATAATAGTTCCGCAAGGGCGATGCAAGCATGTGGCATCAATTTACTTGTTGGTAGTTTCAATTTCTATAAATAGAAGGATAGAAGGCATGAAGATGTATTGTGTATTAGGATTTCAATGGAGGTGTTAAGAAAATGTTGAACCTCGGTATCATTGAGGTTCCAGTTGCTATCCTTCATGAAATGCCACACAAATCTTATCAGGTAGAAGCCACATGTATTTGTACCTACATTGTGTCGTAAAGCAAAAAGAGTGGGCCCAAACTCAAAATTGATTTGTACATGAAGCATGTTGAAGACTCTTTTTGTTATACTTTTGATATGCCTTATCTAGGACATCAATTATGGATTGAAACTTGGCTTGCGGGGTCCTCGGTTTATCAAAGATGACAATGTTAGCACTATTTAAATGGATCGTAACAAGGATCTAGTGAGGTTTGCAGATAAGGGAATAAAGCAATTACTTTTACAATCATTCTACGCATGAGAAGTATAACAATAAAGAACATGTACTTAAATTGGTAGGACAAATGGACTATCTTCATGGTCTACATCTCAAGGAAGGATGGGTGCAGGTAGTCGAGCACTCTTTTTTTGTTCTCAACGATACCTTTGGAATTGACTACCACTGGATCAAGTAATCCCACTGTGTTGTAAGTATTTCTACATTTGAGCATTCCCATTCTGCATAAGGAAGAAATTAGACATGCAATGAAGATATCATCTAAGGAATAGGCATTAAAAAAAAGAGATCTTAAATACACTTAAAATGTCCATAATTGAATTATTGACCTGTCTAGGTCCTTAGATTGTTTAGGTCTCTCTCGATGAGGCGGACATATTCCCAAAAGGACCAACGCTCGAAGAGTCAGCCTCCTTTAAAGAATGAAATAAATGGGTCATTTTAAGTAGACATATTGATTTAGGTCCGTGTGAAATTACCTCTAAGATATTAGGCTTATTGTCGGCTTCATTCAAGTTAAGGAAGCTACTAGGGCTAATGTTTACAGCACCACATGAGTTAGATCTTGTAGGCCTATAGTTATATTGTTCCTATGATATTTTCTTCTTTGGCATTAGACTGGGGTTATATTTTTTTAAAAGTGAGACAGTTTATAGAGTGGGGTGTGAAATTGAAAAGAAAAATCTAGTGACAACATTAGAATAATATCTATATAGCTCTTAGAAATTTTAAGGCTAATCATTATATGTGTGACAATCATAGAACTACACATAAGCATAAGATAAGAGCAATGTTTTGGCTTTTAATCCCACCAAAAATAGCAAACATTTAGAGGATGGGATCCACTCTTTTGTGACAACAGATTTGTTGTTTTTAGTGGAATTGGAACCTGAAAGAGCAATCTGTTTACTGAACTTATACTCTAACCTATATGACAAAATTGTCACACACAACTCATATAAAACCATAATTTCTTCATTGAGCTCAAAAATTCAATCACATTGATTGCAAACCCAAAGGTATTATAACTGTCATATTGTATCATATAAAAAGAATTAGACCATGTTTAAACAAGGACTAAAATCAAGACTCAACAAGGTACCAACACTAATTAAACATCACATTTGCATTACAATTTGACAAAATTAAACAACACTAATATTAAGAAGCAATTAAGAACTAAAATCAATGCAATTTGCATAGCAATTTTCATCATATTTCAACACATTTCCATTATAATCAGACAAAATTAAATAGAAGTAAAATTAAGAAGCAATTAAGTACTGAAATTAAAACAATTTGCATATCAATTTTAGAATTATATTAAATTAATTTCATAGCATGTTCAGCAATTTGTATCATATTTTATCACAAATTCACCCACAAATTCAACACAAATCTATTTCAAGTTCAGAATCATATTAGAAATCACTATTAGAGAGTAAAATCTTCAAATCTCAAATTTGTGTCACAAGTGCATTGTATACATCACAAATTAGTCACACATGCACTGTATTCATCACAAATTTGCAACACTATTACAGAATATATTCATCACAAGAGGAATCTTAGAATTAAAATTTGGGACGGAATGAATTAGACACTTTTATAGAGGAGAAAGCATGTAGCCTAGCATTAAAATTAATCAAAAATTGCATCACAATTCATCACAAATTGAATCACATTTCTTATTTCAAATATAATCAAATTTCACCATAATTTCATCACAAATTGCATCACTGGAATTCATAAACCTTAGCATTTCATCACAATTCATCCATAATTTCATCACATTTCATCAAATAGCATTCACAATAGAGGGAGAGGGGAATGCACACCTCAACAATGTGGGAACGAGCGGCGATAGCGGTGGTGCATCGATGAACCCATGTCGGCATCGGCGTCGGGGATGGCGGTGTTGACAGAGAAAGCCAGTGCTTCGGGTTCATTGGTGATGACGATGCAACGCGATGATGAAGGAGCTCTAGGCAGAGGCGGCACAAGAGGACGGCTAGCATCTTGGGACGACTGGAGAGGTTGACATTAGGGGCAGCACATCTCGGTGAGGGCTCGTCAGTGGAGGACGAAGCCTCTGCTAGGAGGGCAATGGTGGCATGGGAGAAGGGCCAGTGGCAGGGGACGGGGATGGCATGGAAGGACGGCAACGAGGGTGGAGGGCAGTAGTGCCAAGGTAGAAGGGCTAGGGACGGGGGACAGGGATGGCAAGAGGATAGCTCATGAAGATGGGGTGGTGAATAAGGATGTTGTAGGCATCATGGGGTCTCGAGGATGGTAGGAGGATGGTTGGCAATGGTGGTGGCATAGATCTAGACAACAACGTTGGGAGTAGTTGGATAGGACAAAGATGGGGACTTAGCCAATTCGGCAGAAAGGTGATGATTCATATATAAAGGGGGCACATGGGTGCCACTTCTAAATAACAATTGGCACCTATGGTGATTGAAGGTATCGGTTGTAATTTAGAACTATAACCTATGTGCCCACCATAGGTGCTGGTTATAATTAAGAACCAATACCTGCCAGTTGTAATTTAGAACTAGTACTTATGGGGATTGTAGGATTTTAGGTTATTTTTGCCTACTAATATAGTTTTTAATTTATTTCTCTCATTGGTTGTATATATTACTTCTACTTTTTTATTTCCTTTATACAACACATATTGCTAATATAGTATACATATTATTTTTGACAACACATAATTATAATTAAACATCTAGTTCCAAAATAAGCATGCATATTTGTGGCAATTAAATTACAACTTCTCATTCACAACTAATCCTTTTGTATGATCACTCTGAACATATGGGGCTTCCTTATTGTCTTCCTAACCTTGTTCACCTTGTTACATCAGTTGTGAAGGGTGGTAGCTCTTCAATTTGATCATACTCTTCCTCATCAACAATATTCTCAACTCCAACAATGTTTCACTTTCCTTAGAAAACCACGTAGCTCTCCTTATCGGATAGGTCTATCATATACAAGATATGTGTTACAGATTTCGTAACTACAAATGGTTCGTCTTGATAACCTACATTCTTCAGGTCCACGATGGTCATTTTGTACTTGTCAACCTTTAACCCCTTTAGAATGTTTACCCATTGACATTGAAAAAGCAAGACCTTAAGAGGACCATAGTCAAGCTCCCAAATTGCCTCTACAAAGCCATATTATGCCTATTTGCTACCACTGTTGTTCGTGCTGGCCCTTGGTTGTGAACACCGAAAACCATGTGTTCAATGTACCAAATCTCTGGATCTATAGTTTGGTACACACACATACAAAAATGGTACAATATAGCCTATATTGTCCAAGTCTTATAATACAAAATATTACAAAGGTTCCTCGAGTGAGACCCAAATAGACCAAGTCTGGTCGATTACATTCATAAACTCCAAGAGATTAAGGTACAGAAGTAAAAGCGAAGCTGTGACGGTACCACACTACTCCATGGGAATTTAGTGGGGACCTAGATCCCTATGACACATCCTTAAGCTCTTCCTACTAGTTCGTACAACACACATATGAGTCACTCCTAGCATCTTCTTCTAAATGAGTAAAATAAGCAGTAGTAAGTATAGATGTAATCAGCAAGCCACCACTACAAGATGCATTAGTGCACACATGGAATCAAGGATGGATTAGTTTATTTAAATAAAGCTAACTTTCGCAAACCAGTTCACAAACCTATGACTTAGCAATTTTAACTAGAAACAAGCATTAAATTCAAGTTGTTATCCATCAATGAGGGTTACATCCAAATACATCACCACATGTTGAGGCAGACACTTTTATTTAAGAAAAACATTATTTTTCAAAGGAGAAATCTCAAGGTCATGAGGCCTAGTTAATTTGACCATTTCTTGGCTAAGGGCCACGTGTTAGTCTCATAGGGACAAAATATAGGTTTTAAAATCCATTTTAAGCTAGGGGTGGCTCACTCGTCAGTGTCACAATTTTTAAATATAAGGTTTAACACATTTCTTAATAGACATGGCTCACATGTCATAGATACATTTTACCCTTTAGTTAACTTTTATTTATTAACCTTAATCATTTTTTCTGGTTCATGTGTCAACTCTCCCATGTCTCCTTCCCAACACTCTCGTTCTCTCAACTCTCGCTCTCTCGAGTGCGCGCAAGCAGCCACAGCTAGAGCTGGCTCGCGCGGGGCATCGCCTGTCTGGATGCCGAGGTAGCTGGTGAGGGGGGACGGTGGCTAGGGTCCAAGCCACCCGTGGGTGATGGCACAACTGCTACAGCAGCATGCTTGGGCCCCTATGGTTGGGAGCAATGGTGGGTAAGCACAGCTTGCGAGAACACCGACGAAGCGATGGCTCAATGGGGAAGCAAAGACCCGCGGCGGAGTCCTAGGGTTGCTAGAGGCACGGGTGAGCGGCTCGGGGTGGTTGGCAGCTGCTATGGTGGTGGAAGCTCCCGACCGGCAAGGTAGTGATAGGGGAGAGCTCTAATTCACCGGTAATTTTCTGCCACCATCAGGCAATCTGTTAGGTCATCGTTCAGGAGTGTTGCGTCATGATGTGTGGGAGAGTTGCCCTCACTTTCCATGCTCGGAGTAGGGTGGAGGTGTGCCGGCTCTGGTGGCTACCAGACGTGCCGTGGTGGAACTACTACAACGACGGCTCTCCGGTGGTTCTTGGCCAAATTTGGCCGGGCGCTTGGTAGTAGGGAGAAAGAGGAAGGCATGTATGTGGCTGCTTACCGTGAGATGGCCAGGTCACAGGAAAGGGCTAGGCGTAGGTCATAAAGGCATGCCTACGGGTAGACATGCATGCAGTGCGGATGCACGGTGAGCTTGGCAACACGCTAGTTGCAGTAGTGCTAGCGGCATAGTGGCTTGTTCATCACAGGAAAGTGTGGGGCAGCCATGAAGTGGCACACTGAGTCAGTGGCAAGGACAAATGATGATCGGCGAGGTACTGTCCGGTGTCCACGGTAATAGCATGACAAAGAGAAACTCACATGGATTGTCCCCCTTGGCTTGTTGTTCGTCCATGGGGCACGCCAGCTCTGCTCCGGCCTCACTCCTACCTTGGAGAGATAGCCCAAAGTAGTGTCAGCGAGATTCTAGTATAGGAGTAGGCGTAGACTATGATAGCATAAAATAAAAATTTTCTACCGCGCATACCAGGACATCATGTGAAGGAGAGATCATGTATCGTTACCACGAGACATGCAGTGCAGCGGAAGCAGGGTTGGAGAACTTGAACCAACCATGCGCGCGTCAAAATAGTAGACAAAGTAGTCGATCGCCGTTATCCTGATGCCGAACAACACTACAACAAGCAGCACCTCCACCAGTATCTACACGTTTGGGGCTATAATGCTGATTGCGGATGTACTAGCACTCGCAAGCGGCTAGGGTTTGCCTCGAGAGGTGGCGACTAAGGTTTTTGCTCGAGGTTAATAAAGATATCTATCCTTGACCTTCCCGCCTCTCTATATATAGCCTTTCCCACTTGGGCCTAGGGAACTGTGGCCTAATAGGAGTCTACTCAGATCTCTATCCAAAGTAAGCCTTTATCCGAATTATATTCGAATAAGCATTCAAACCCGTTAAGCGTGCGACCCTGTAGGTTCACTAATATTTGGTCACAACACGGAAATGCCTTTCTGATCACCCTATTAATAGCAATCTCTAGCAAGGCATATTAATTCTAGAGTATACGTAAAAATCATATCGGCTAAACCTGTAATGTACTCATGTACAAATCCTTTCGCCTTACAACATCGATCTAGCTCAATGTGAGACTTGTGTCATCCTATTAATGGCTCAATCACTCTCTCGATCATATGATGGATTATAAACTCATGATTAACTCCTCAATCATCTCGGCATGGCCATGCACTTCAATAATCCATTACATCGAGGGGCCTAGAGATATCTCTCTCATAGGAGGGGCAAATTCTCGTGATCACTCACATTTCACTATATATTTTATAGCAAATTCGAACACTACTTTTATGACTACCATATTATGGAGTAGTGTTTGGTAGTCCCAAAATAAGCTACTACATATATTGAAAACTATGATGATCTTAAGTCTAAGGACTCTGTATAAATACACTTGAGATTAACTAATAACACATATAATCACTGTAAGATCTCATAGTAGGTCTATCCAATATATATTTACTAACATATATCCAAATTATTGATTTGGTATCTCTCATGATTCATAAGATATGATCATCAATCAATACATATGCTGATTTTATAATTATATTTGTTTCTCATATAATATATGATCAAGGATCATTTAAAAATAGCAACATCTGATATTAGAAATCTAATAAATAAATCACATACTCATTGATCAATAATGATAATGTGGAACAACTCAACAAATCATAAACATAGTATGTAATATTTACATCTCCATATTGACTCTAAAGCATATCACTAATAGTCTCCCGCTTGCACTACAGTTAATCATGTAGGTATCTAATACCTGTTGTCCTAACATGGACCTCATGCTTTGACTAGGGAAGTGGCTTTGTCAACGGATCTGCAATGTTCAAATCCGTTTCTACTTTGCATATCTTTATATTGCCTCTCTCCACTATCTCGTGGATGAGGTGAAAATGTTGTAGAATGTGCTTGGACTTCTGGTGTGATCTAGACTCCTTGGCTTGCACAATGGCCCTACTATTATCATAGTATAGGTCTATTGGACTGAAGTCACTAGTCATCATACCAAGTTCATAAATAAATTTCTTGATCCAAACAGCCTCTTTAAAAACTTCAAAAGCTGCAATGTAGTTGGCTTCTGTTGTAGAATCAGTAACCATATCCTACTTGGAACTCTTCCAGTTCACCACACCGCCATTTAGATAGAACACAAATCCAGATTATGATCTAAAATCGTCTTTGTCAGTTTGGAAGCTAGCATCGACGTAACCATTTACAACAAGCTCTTCCTCACCTCCATAGACTAGAAACACATATTTAGTTCTTCTCAAGTACTTTAAAATGTTCTTTACAGCAATCCAATGACCTTCACCTGAATCTGATTGATATCTATTCGTAGCACTCAAAAGCATATGAGACATATAGATGTGTATAAAGTATGGCATATATAATCGACCCAATAGCCGAAGCATATGGAATCACATTCATCTTATCCTACTCATTAGGTGTACTAGGACACTAACTCTTACTAAGATTTATACCATGTGACATAGTTAGAAAACATTTCTTGGAGTCCCGCATGTTAAACATTTTCAACACCTTGTCAATGTATGTATCTTGGCACAATTTAATTAGCCTTCTTGATCTATCTCTATCGATCTTGATGCCCAAAATATATGATGCCTCTCCTAAGTCTTTCATAGAGAAACTACTTTTCAATGAAGACTTAACAGATTCGAGTATAGGAATGTCATTTTCAATCAATAATATATCATCCACATATAATACCAGAAATACAAGTGCGCTCGCACTAGCCTTCTTATAGACACAAGGTTCTTCTTCGTTCTTGATAAAACCAAACCCTTTGATCACTTCATCAAAACAAATATTCCAACTCCGAGATGCCTAATTTAAGCCAAAAATAGAATTTTATAGCTTGCATATCTTTCCATCTGATTTCAAATCGACAAAATTCGTGGGTTGTGTCATTTACACATCCTCACTCAGATTTCCATTAAGGAATGTTGTTTTGACATCCATTTGTCACATCTCATAGTCAAAATATGTAGCAATCGCTAGAATTATCCTAACAGACTTCAACATTGCGACGAGTGAAAAAGTTTGATCATAATCAACACCATAAATTTGTTTAAAACCTTTAGCCACCAATCGTGCCTTATAGTTATGAACATTTCTATCCATGTCTATCTTTTTCTTGAAAACCCATTTACACTCAATGGTTTTAACACCATCAGGGGATCAACTAAGTTTCAAACTTGATTACTATGCATAGATTCAATTTTGGATCTCATGGCTTCAAGCCATTTCTTAGAGTCTGGTCCCACCATCGCTTCTTCATAAGTCTTAGGCTCATTGTTGTCTAACAATAATGTCTCTTTGTTAAGTAGTCAAGAACATATATGTCTCAACTGCACGACGTGACCTCTCTAACCTACGTGGTGTCGGTTTGTCTACAACAGGTTCTTTAACATTTTATTCAACCTGCTGTTGTTGTGTAGGATCTAAAACATTTTTAGGTGTTTCTCGAATTTCTTCAAGTTGCACCGTTCTCCCACTATCATTTCTTGAGAGAAACTCTTTCTCTAAGAAAACACCATATCAGGCGACAAACACTTTGCCTTCATCTTGATTATATAAGTAATATCCTTTTATCTCCTTAGGATACCCGATAAAAGAAGCATTTGTCAGACTTGGGAGCGAGCTTGTCAGATTGTAAACGTTTTACATAAGCCTCACATCCTCAAATCTTAAGAAAAGACAAGCTAGGACATTGTCTCATCCATGTCTCATATGGTGTCTTTTCTACTGACTTAGATAGAACCCTGTTTAATATGAACACAGCTATTTCAAGAGCATATCCCCAAAAGGACAATGAAATATCACTTTGGCTCATCATGGACCGCACCATATCTAATAAGGTGTGATTTCTTCATTCAGATATCCCATTCCATTCAGGTATACCTAATGGAGTCAACTATGGAACAATTCCACAATCTTATAGATGATTGCCAAACTCATGGCTCAAATGCTCGCTTCCACAATCAGATTGTAGAAAATTTATTATTTTTCCTAAATAATTTTGTACTTCATTTTGGAATTCCTTGAACTTTTCAAAAGATTTAGACTTTTGCTTCATTAGGTAGATATGCCCATATCTACTAAAGTCATCAGTAAAAGTTATGAAGTATTAAAAACCACTTCTAGCTGTAGAGCTCATTGGTCCACATACATCAATATGCACGAGTGCCAACAAGTCACTTACCCTTTCACCTTAACCGGTAAAAGGTGCCCTTGTCATCTAGCCAAGTAAACAAGATTCGCACGTCTCAAATGATTCAAAATCAAATGAGTGTAGAAGATCATCTCTATAGAGCCTCACCATACATTTCTCACTTATGTGCCCCGACCGACAATGCCATATGAACATGGAATTTAAATCATTAGGGCGTTGTCTCTTTGTATTAATATTATATAGACCGGTGTCCCTTCAAGATTTAGAATGTATAACCCATTTACCAATGGAGTATGACAACAGAACATATCTTTAAAATAAAGAGAATAACCATTGTCCATAGATCTAAAGTCATAACCTTCTTGCAAACAAGAAGCAAAAATAATGTTCCTAGATAGAGATGGAACATAACAATAATTATTTAATCCCAAAACTAATCCTGAAGATAAAGACAATGGCATGGTACCAACAGCCACCACAACAACTTTTGCTCCATTACCAACACGAAGATCCACTTCGCTCCTTCTCAAACTTCTACTTCTTGTTAGCCCCTGCAATGATTTGCATATGTGAATAACTGATCCGATATCAAATAACCAAAAATCAGTAGATGAACTAGCAAGATTGATCTTTATGACATTTATACCTAAAACAGAAGTCGTACTTTCCTTCTTCTTGAGATCCTCCAAGTACTTTGGACAGTTCTTCTTCTAGTGTCCTGATCCCTTAAAGTAAAAGCAAGCTGCATTAGGAGCAATGCCCTTCTTGTCTCGCTTAGCATCATGGGAGTTGCTCGCGATCTGATCGGGAATCAACTTCTCTTGATCATGATTTTTTTAACATTGGGCTTGCCCTTGCTTTTCTGTATCATCATCACATAATTGGTGCTTTTCTTTATGCTGTCCTCGGCAGGTTTTAGCATCTCATGCAACTCAGCTAAGGTTCGGTCCATATTGAATGGCTCAAAACTCGAAGGGAGTGACTGGAGAATCACATCAGTAGCCAACTCTTAGCTAAGAGAACAACCAAGCTTTTCTGGGCACTCAATGTAGCCAATCATTTTAATCACATGAGGGCTAAGTGGGATTCCTTTCTACAAACCTGCACGCAAACAAGGACTTTGAAGTGTTGAACCTCTCAGCCCTTACTTGGTTCTCAAACATACCACATAACCCTACAATTATATTGTAGGTCTTCGTGTTCTCATATTGCTTCTGTAGCTCAGAGGATATTATAGCAAACAACATGACATAGCTCACATCAAGGGAATCATTCGTGTGTTTCTCATGAATTCTTTGTGCAGCTACAGTAGTATTATCAGGCAAGTTAGAGAGTAAAGGAGTCTCAAGGACATACTCCTTGAACTCTTACTTGATAACAATTCTTAAGTTGTGATATCAATCCATAAAATTTGTTTCATTTAGCTTTTCTTTCTCAAGAATAAATCACAAATTAAATGAACTGGCTACAGCATTAGCTGACATGATCTACAACACAAAAATATGCAAAGTTTAGCACTATATACATCTTTCATTAAACTATTTAACAAAAGACTCCCACTTTTTGTTTGGCAACAACACTCCCTCTAAGTGACCTAGTGAGTCAAGATTCTTATCTCACTAATTCCTAGTGGGTTTTGGCATCATGGCTAGAAAACTAGTGACATGGGTAAGGAACACTTTGCTAATCACATCTCTATGTGATTCTTATTTGTTGGGTGGCATTAATATGCCCCAGCCCCAACTTGTGCCCCAAGGTCCAAAACTGATTTGATAACCTTGTTAAGTAAACCAAATGCTATTGTATGTAGATGTCTGACATCTACCCCAAGTATTGATGATAACCAATTGTACTCAACTTTAGTAGGTCTACTATATGGTGAATATTCTCCTTAGGTGCAACGTATGGAAGGGCACAAACACCTAATTTTTACTATGAGGGACTCTATCCTACCATAGCAACAATTCACACATATCATTGCATAAAACTAAGATAGAACACATCACAGATAAATAAATTCAATTGTGAAATAGTATCGCCCAAAAGAATGGTGATCTCCATCTCTATATAGATGATCTCCATCCTCCACATCTTTTCTTTGGGTCACCATGCTTGAAAACTTGTAACTTCTATTTTAGACTACTACATATAATAACTAGAAATTGAAGATTACAAAGATAGATTCAAGCACTATGGTCGACACACAGGTCATTAAATATAATACAGATAGCTAACAATAGCTGAAATAATCATGATACGTAGGCCATAAACGAATGGTACATGCATCACATACATCTTAAACATTCTAAATAAGCTATAGGAACATACTATTCATATTATTCTCTATAAAAATAAGTTAAGCGTAGAATCGTATTCTATCTAATGATGTAAACCTAACACACTATATAAGGGAGGTACGTACGATGGTCCCGCTATATGAGAAATTCATAGATCCAATCTATGAAATCGCTATGAAAAAACTATACGAAACAACCACCTTATGCCGATTCGAGATACTTTCAAGGATACTAGTTTTTCTACTGACCCATGGTAATCAGATCCACAATCTACTACTATTCAGCATAACAACCTTAGTCCAATCCAAGACGATCTTAAGGATACTAATAGGTTGATTGACTTGATTTATAACCTACTAGTATTTGGCATAACAATCTTATGCCAATAAGAGACACTCTCAAGGACATTACTAGTTCCAATGACCCAAGGCTATAGATCCATAAACTAATTGTACTCAACATAAAAACCTTATCCCGGTCTGAGACACTCTCAAGGACATTACTAGTGCTATGATCCATGCCTCATCTAATCCCTATTCGCGGATTGATCTCACCAACCCATGCTACCCATCAATCCATGACATAAACTGACTGATCTAGATTGTGATCAATCTAATCTACTACTATAGCATATCAACATATGCGATGATCTACATCACAAACTACACAAGATGGCTTTGATACCACTATAGGAGTAGGCATATGCTACGATAGCATAAAACAATTTTTCTATCGTGCACACCAGAACATCATGCAAAGGAGAAATCATAGACTGTTACCACGAGATGTGCAGTGCAGCAGAAGCAAGGTTAGAGAAGCCAATCCAACCACGCGCACATCAATGTAGTAAATGAAGTAGTCAATCGCTATGATCCCGAAGCAGATCAACACCGCAACAAGCAGTGCCTCCAACAGTATTCACACGTCCGGGGTTGAAACGCCGATTACAGGTGTACTAGCACTTGGCAGCGGCTAGGGTTTGGCTCGAGAGATGATGGCTACGGTTTTTGCTCGAGGTGAATAGAGATATCTGTCCTCAACCTTCCTGCCTCTCTATATATAGGGAACTGTGGCCTAAATAGGAGTCTACTCTAATCTCTATCCGAGCTAAGCGCTTATCCGAATTTTACTCGAATAAACATTCCAACCCATTAAGCGTGCAACCCTGTAGGTTCACGTATATTTCGTCACAACCCAAAAATCCTTTCCGGTCACCCTGTTAATAGTGGTCTATAGCAAGGCATATTAACCCCAAAGTATACATAAAGATTATATCGACTGAACCTGTAATATTCTCATAAATGAATCCATTTGTCTTACGATATCGATAGAGCTCAAGGTGAGACTTGTGTCATCCTCTTAATATTTCAATCACTCTCTCGATCCTATGATGGATTATAAACTCGTAATTAACTCTTCAATCACCTTGGCATGGTCATGCACTTCCATAATCCATTACATCGAGGGGCCTAGAGATATCTCTCCTATAGGAGGAGCAAATTCTATCGTGATCACTCACATCCCACTACATATTTTATAGCAAATCTAAAGACTACCTTTATCACTACTCTATTATGAAGTAGTGTTTTATATTCTCAAAATAAGCTACTACGTATGTTGAAAACCATGATGATCAAGTCTAAGGACTCCACATAAACACTACTTAAGATTAACTGATGACACATAAAATCTCTGCAGTATCTCATAGTGGGTATATCCAACATATGTTCACTAACATATATCAGTATTTTTGATTTGATATCTTCATACCATGATCCATGAGACATGATCATCAATCAATATATATGCTGATTTTACAATCGTATTTGTTCCTCATATGATATATGATCAAGGATCATTTAGAAATAACAACATCTGATATTAGGAGTCTCATCAATAAGTCACATACTCATTGATTAATAATAATAATATCTATTTTAAGGAACAACTCAACATATCATAAACATAGTATGTGATATTTATAATATCTCCATATTGCTTCTAGGGCATTCACTAACATCTAGCTGGGGTGGCCAGTGAGGCAGGTGATGCACACATGGCACTAGATCAAGTGAAAAAATGAAAGCCGAGGTGACCGGCTTCAGAGCTTTATTGGCGCACCGCCTCATGCTCGCTCGCTAAAGAAGACGGCATGGTGAGGGGATAGAGAGGGGTGAGGGGATAGAGACGGCATGGTTCTTTAATAATTGTTATTTGAATTTCATAGTTCAATTTTGTTTGGCACTGACACAACATCAAATAAAATTTGAGAAGATCTAATATAATGCAAGTTTTTGCACAAATTTTTGCCGGTTGAAAATTTTAGTCTTCAAATTTTAATTCCAAAATTTTAGGATGTTACACACCACTGTTTTTGGTTCGTGCTCTTGTTATCCTGGGCTATCGTTAAGCCCATTAATGTCATACCCTTGGAATCTATGAATTGTGCTTTATGGCCCCCAAAACACAACATATAAATGGTTACTATCAGGATTTGTAGCCATAATATACTTTATAACCAATCGCCGATATTAAGCCTATGCTTTCTTTCGATCTATGCCTATGATTTGCCCATATTTTTGTTGCGAAGTATATTGAAGTGTATGTCCACAAACAGAGCCACCAAGACTGACTGCTAGAGTATTGTGAAATGTGCTTGGCATACTGTTGCTAGGTCAGAAGAGACTATTTTTTTATGACCTAATGTTGCCTTCCCTAATAGCCTGCCCTCGTGTCAGAACAATAGCACAACAATGGGCTTCAAATCCATGTAATCGATACGGAACTCAACCACCTCCTCTATTGCAAAACCCTCTAAGATACTTTCTTCCGGTCAAGCTCTGTTACAAACATATTACTTTATAATCCCCATGAACCTCTTAAAAGCCTACATGTTATGTAAATACATTGGACCAAGGATCATTATCTCTTTCACAATATGCACCACTAAATGAACCATGACATCAAAAAATGATAGAGGAAAACACATTTTGAATTGGCAATGTGTAACAACTACCTCTTCCTAAAGTTTGTCTAGAGTGGTTGGATTGAACGCCTTCTGACATATGGCATTGAACAATGAGCACAACTTTATGATTGGCTTTGAACCTTCTCTAGCTGGATACCTCTAATTGCAATTGAAAGCAACTTTGTCATCAGCACGTGACAGTCATGTGACTTTATTCCAACTAATTTCTTCTCTTTCATATTGACAAGACTTTTCATGTTGACAAAGTAAATGGATGGGACTTTGATACTCTGCAAGAAGTCCAATAGGCAAATTTTCTCTATAGCACTAAGGGTGTAGCGTGTGGAGAAGGTAGTGGTGGCAATTTTCTTTGTCTTGCAAATGCAGCTCTATCCTAATATTCATGTCTGCGAGGTCTCTCTAGAATTTTAATGTATCCTTTGTTTTGCTAGTTATATTTAGCAGCACTTCGATCAAGCTGCCGCATATATTTTTCTCAACGTGAATCACATCGCTTGTAAGGTGAATATTCAAATCTTTTCAATATGGTCCCAAAAGTTATATCACTTTTTTCAAAGAGGCATCTCACCACCTTTACATGGTGCTCATGTACTGCCAGGCCCCTTACCATATACAACTTCAATATCCTTCATCTCATTGAAAATCTCTTTGCCAGTATGATGTTCTAGAGCTATACCCTCCTCCACTATCCCATTGAAAGCTTTTGTATTTCTGCTATACGAGTAGCTAAGACAAAGAAACCTTCAATGTCGCATGTACACAATCTTTTTAGAGTACCTCAGCCACATGCTTGTTGTCTTTCGATGCACTATAGCACAAGCACCTCTCACTATTTGTCTAGATGTGTTGCTAGCCATAGGATAATCTTGGATGGTCACGAACAACAATGCCCTTAGGGTGAAGTACTCTCTTTTGTACACATCCTAAATCCGCACACCAACATCCTAGAGTAACTGAAGATCTTCCACCAATGGTTTAAAGTAGACATCGATATCATTACCAAGTAACTTTGGCTCTTGGATTAGAAGTGGCATCATAATATACTTGCACTTTATGCACATCAAGGAAGGAAGCTTATAGATAATAAGTGCCACTAGACATGTGCTATAATGACTACTCATGTCACTAAATGGATTCATCCCATCTATGTTGAGCCCAAACCTTATATTCCTAATGTCATGTGCAAAATGATTTATATACTTTCTATCTTTCTATATTGAGATCTATTAGCAGAGTGCCTTATCATGTCATCCTACTTATGCTCTTCGTGATGCCAATGCATCATCTTTGTATGTTTTTTGTCTGCATATATACATTCAATTCAAGGGATTAAAGGAAAATACCACACAACCTTAATGGGAATTTTTTTTCTTGTTCACAAAAGGGCTACCACTATAACTATCACCATCAATGTCTTTGCCTTTATACCGCCATGGTGTTTTCCAAACTAGACATGCATCAAATTGATATAATCACCTCGATACAGGATACAATCAATTCGATTGGCTTGAATTTTCCATACTTCTAATCTAAGTGGGTAGACAACCTTTTTCACTTGGTTTGTTATTTCTGATAGTACATTATCTGCTAGAAGTGGGTCTCTTACCAGCTATAGAACTCCCTAAAGCTCTTGTCAATTCACCCGATGCTTGATTTCATCTGCATTAATGATAAGACGACGTGCAACTAGGATAAAGCTAGGTTTTTAAATCCTCCGCCAAGGACTTGAACTTCTCATATTCCTTGTCAGTGTTGTAGCACATCTCTCCATTGCGCAACATCTGGTTTACAACAGGTTCATTACTATCACATCCACCTTCGTCATTCTGCAACTCCACATTATCTCTATCTATCTCCACATCCTAATATTCAACATGAATGTTCTGACATGTATAATTAGGCATAAAACTCCTTGTAATCAGATGTGAAAGAACTTGTGCAGAAAACTGCTTCTCATTTCTACAATCAATGCATGGATAAGGTAGGTATTTTGGTGCATCTAATAGTTTGGAACTCGAAGGCAGGTACTCCCCTGATATACTTTAAGGAACCGCATGGTGCATCGTACATGTATCTTTGATCCATTAATACAAATCTTGCTACCTACAAAATTTTTTGAATTGAATATCGACGTACATATGTACTTAGAAAATAAATCCAAGATTAATGCAACCCAGTGTATAATCTCAAATTCAAACTCTAAATTGCTCTAAGATTTGTAAGTCTCTAAATTACTAAAATCAATCAAAGTGAAAAATATTATCTCTAAATTACTCCGAGATTAATAGACTTAAAAGATATTTACAAATGCAATATCACAAAATATCACAATCATCCCAATTTCTCTACATTTATAAAAAAACTATCTAAGTGACCATTTTTATCTTAATTACTCATTTCTACAAATAATAAGTGACCATTTTTTATCAAATAAATACCACTGTCCCATAATTACAATCAACCATATATTGGTAGCACTCATAAAAGAAATTAGAGAATAGAGTTGAAGAAAATTAGTAACCCATGAGCACAATCTATCATCTAAATTCACCACAAATGAGAAAAAAGGATAGAAAATCAAGATAAACTAACCAACAAGTATCTAAACACATAGATCTCTTAAAAATTTTAAAATTTTTTTAAGCAAAACCTCCCCTTAGCTAATCGAGCAAGAACAGAGCTACTCTCTGTTCTGCCTGATCGAACTGGTGGTGAGGAAAATAGTATATATGTCAGTCACATAGCAGAACTGTCACTTATGGCACATGCATGCTCTTATCAGAGCCACTCATAGGTTATAGGTGCCAGTTTTGAAGAATCACCGATACATACAACATGTTCAAGACCGTTGGCGAGGAGACTTCTAGGTGTCGATTCATATTAAGAACCAGCATCTATGAGATGGTGTCCGTATTTTTAGTACTACCTATAAAAACGGATGGGAAACGCCTCATTTGTACTGGTTTTAAGCAAATTGGAACCTATGTGGCCATCACATTTGTTATTATCTACACTGATCCTTCTGTCATTAATGGCCAGAACTAATTCACCATAATATTTTATACCATGTATCATGGTTCCCCGAAGGATGCAGCAGACAAATTTGTCTGATGGCATGCCTGTATCTTAGTCTCTCTTTTCAGATCAGAAACATGAAAGAAACAAAAAAATGAAGATTGAATAATTGATTGAGAAGCTGGAGAGAGGCCTCTCGAGAACGTGACGTTCTCTGCTTCCTAATCCATCTCGATTACGAATTTGGAGCGGCTCCCAGCGTGGCGTTCCTGAGCCGCAGTCAAGGTCGTAGAGTGCGAAGGAGGTTGCCACTCGAAATAAACGACATGTTTGTGGTTCTCGTCACAGGAAGGGTTCGTAGAGCGCTTGAGAATTGAGATCGATCGTAGATAGATGGGATCGTGCAGCTCCTGTCGCAGGAATTCGTGGAGCGCTTGAGAATTGAAATTGATCGTAGATAGATGGGATTAGAGGTTGATGAGAAATTTGATACATACGATATCAGGCTGAATAGACACGAATTAATGGACTTATAAAACTGGTCCATTACATGTGATCTTTAAATCTAGGGCTATAATTCTACTAACCACGTAATCAAAGGTTAGATTTTTCTAGTTACAACAAGAGCTCTTAGGAAGTACTCAATTATAGATATAAATAGATAGATAGATAGATATGACCAATATGTAAATTATAGGTACATGCTTAATATATACATTAGTTAGTTATGACTTGTAGCAAATTCGATTAAAAAAGAGCCCATCCAGTTACAGTTTGCTAATTGTTCATAATTTCGAATTTAAAAGTTAAATGAATAGAATACTAAATTAAAAGTCCAAGATGGGTACAACTTTGCATTTATTAATTTTGATTTTTGAAATTATTCAAGTTTAGAAAAATTAGAACTAAAGAGTCAATGGTATTTTCAATTAATGTTTTCTTTAACACATATTCTCGACATGTATCTACAGTCATTATATTTGCAAAGACTACACATAAATAGTAGCAAAGTATTTTTACCACTTGTAGCTAATTAAAATTCTATCATGTTAAGGCAAATTATATATCTATCTATGATATTATTAAGATGGCTTTAAAAAATCACTATGTTAGCTAAAAATTCTCACATTAATCAAAAGAATAAAGAAAGATTTTAATGTATATAAATTATAGTGATATAGATGAATAATATAGTTGTATACAAAATACAATTGTATATATAAAAACAAAAGATAAAAATTGTACGTACTTTTAGTGTATACATACAAATCTAACTATATGCATGTAAACAAGAGTTATATATGAAATCAATTCTATTTTCAGTTTCATATAGAAATCGTAATTGCATTTATAGGGAAAGAAGATAAGAGTTATATATCAAATTCAATTGCTACACATAAAATTATGCGGAGAAATCCCCTACTTTAATTATGTAAGGTTTGTTAAAAACAGCCATCGATTTAGACAGTAATGTTGGTTTAAAGTATTGCATACTATGAACTGTAGTTCTTGTTAACATGATATCAAAACATGTGGCAATTTTTTGATAATATGAATTTATATTTCTTACCTTCTGCACTTGATTTCAATGAACTGTATTTTGTATTACCTTACACATATGCTGCGTTAGACTAATATGAAAAGAGTTGTATGTGATAGCCATCTTTACAGTAGTGTTTTTATTTAGTCGTTATCCTATAGTAGCAGTGTATCAGAGAAAAGCAAAGTTAGAGAGATTACCTTAACTAATTATCACAACTGGACTCATGCTCCGTGAAATCATTATGATTGCATACATATTAATTAATGTCCAATTCAAACATATGTTCAAATTTAAGGATAAGAAGAAATTAAGCCCCCAAAATAATAAAAAGATAAACATGTAACTAACCTCGTTGTTCAATATTCTATTTGGTTGGATCAGATGAAGTTAATCCATATATATACCCTGTCTCTCAGTCTCTTTCTAAGTCTGTCCATAAGATTGAGCAAGGTAATCAGCATGGCTGATGAAATACGAATAAAAAATTGAGAGGAACTTACATGTGCTCTAATCAATGGTTCTAATTCAAAGTATTTTGTTGTACCTTATATATAGTAGACTTTACTCGATCAATCCCGCGTCGGCGTCTTGAACTCTTGGATTCATAGAGCAGAAACATGCGTGTTTTGTGAAGGATGCATGTGAAGCATGAAAGAGCCACCAGCGAAAAATGAAATGATCGTTCATCTTGCCGGCACTGGCCGCTGCTGTGCTATTCCATGCCACCCGATCGAATCTTCGTGCGTCAAATATTGGAGATGTTTAACTTGAATCAAATCTTTATTGAGGAAAAATAGAGCCAAAGATGTAGAGGTTGCATCCCCATCAACTTTGGTAGAGCCATCCATGCACTCGCTGCCGATCCGGGTGAAGGGCGTACACGGAGGAGTGATCATGGCCGCCGTCTCGAGCCTTGGAATTCCGGCTGAAATCACGCGTGCCGTCTTTTACAACGATGCTCATCGGCGGCTAGGTCCGACGGGGATTGGATAGGTTTAAAGTGGCCCATAAAGTAAATGGATCTATTATAAATAACAAATGTTAACGCGGTCAAGATGATAGAATTTAACTAACCAACCGTTTTCTTGTTAACATAGGAGCTCTTTGAAAATATAGGTACTAGTCACAAAACCGCGCGTTGCACATGCTAATGTCATTGGTATTGTAAAGATTAAGTTTTAACTATATGCTGAATAAATTGGTTATTTTCTAATTTATAGCAGCTTCGATTAAAAAAAGGCTTACAACTTTCTAACAACTTTGAAATTAAATAGTAGAACTTCAAGTTTTTCAATTCCAAAACTCAGAATTATTAGATTTTAGAAAAAAACTGAAATAAAAAGTTCATAACACTCCTAACATCGATATATTCAATATAGGATTTCTAATTCGTTTTGTAAAACTTACTAATGTGACGTGCATGGTTAAATGAAAAATTAAAAAGAGTTCCAATATGATCAACGGTTATAATATTATGATCTTTCTTAGTTATGAATTTCAAAGTTAATAACTCTTCTTATGATTTTCAGAATCACTGCCTATTTGTACTCATATTGAAGTCTTAATTAGCATTTTTCATAATTTATGAACTCTAAAATTTGGTATAAATAATTCATAACTTGGTTTGGAGTGTCTCTATTAGATTAAAGGAGGAAAAACTATATGGTCCTCGTGATTTTTAGTAGCGTGTTTTATTAATCACGTAAATTAGACATGCTGTAAAAGTTGCCCATATACATACCCCATATTAAATGAGTTACAAAGGGTCCCACAATGTTAAATGCATATTAGATTTTATTTTAATAAAAGGAAAAAATTCGGAATAGTTTGCTAAGTCATATTTGTCAAGGGAATAACGTATCGACTGAAACAAAACAAAACAAATGAACTTAGATGAAGCATACGACTGATTTATTAGTTGTATAGGGATTACTTATCAGAAAATTTTGACATAAGGAGGTTAAAAATCTGACATAACAACATGACCATTAATAATATGATTCAGACTACATATAGTGCGTATGCACATGGTCTCTACTTAAAAACAAATATTTAGTTAACTTTATCATTCAATAGTCAAAAGATCATTAAAAAATGTTATTCAATCGAAACAAAATCAAGAATTTGTTAAATAGGTCATATAGAACGTGTGAGTTCAATGAAATACCGAAATCATGTATTGACGGAAAAAAAACAAAACGAATGTATTTAGATGAAGCAAGTGGCTGATTTATTAGTGGTATATGGATTACTTATCAAAAAAATTGACATCAGGAGGATACAAAATCTGACATAAGGACATGACCATCAATTATATGATACAGTACATATTGTGCATATGCACATGATCTCTATTTAAAATTATTATTAAACACAATTTTTAGTGAACTTTATCATTCTACAGTGAAAAGATCTTTTAAAAATATTATTTCACCCGAAACAAAATCGAGAATTTGTTAAATAGGTCACATAGAACGTGTGAGTTCGACGACATACCTTCGTGGATTGTAGGTGCGATAATCTCTGATGGATCTTCTAAGGCTCTATACATCTTTACACCTGAAATTTATAGGGTCAGATGATGGCAACAACGGGATTAGAAACTAGTCTTGATTGATGGGGCATTTAACTTTTCTTCACTTCTAAAGTACATAAGACGTTTAACTTTTTACACCATGTATGTCTATGACATATAGGCCTTAATTGACAAAAAAAAATAGCACCTGAGTTTCAAAGGTCTCCAGGTCGCGTGAGCCGCTAATGAATTCTCAATGTCACACGCGGGTCCCGACACTGATTAAATCTGCAGGTTCGTGGTACAAATCGCCAGCAATCTGAATGGATGAAGGGCAACTGGAGAGGACTCGTCTGCTCATGTCACGATGCACATTTGCTCTTACGGAAATAGATCGATATCTGTAGATTAGATTCACATTAAAAGTGGGATTTGATTTTTATGATCAACGGTGATGATCGTACAATCTATCTAATCAATCGCTGTCACTATTTTAATTTTTCACTATTCTCCTGACAATAGCGATCTGCTCCTTAATTTGGTTTCATACCTTCAATTCTTCCTCGCTTGGACCCGATTTGGTTGCTTGGTTAGTTGGCCGGTGGAAAGCGGCGCGGTGATTCTGATGGTGTCGCCGACAGGTGATCACGAAGACGCTGGAGGTGTGGGTTAAGAGGTGACTGTCTCAGACGCCGGTGCTGCAGCAGCTTAGTGCGTTCACCAACCCGCACATCTCGGTAATTAAGAACCCACCGAGTTCGTCACCGGAGTTCCAGATTCCGGTCATCGAAGGTCGATCGGTGCATCCCGGTGAACGTCGATGGAGTCCAAAATTCCGAATTGTGGCCGATCGAGATAGATGTCGACTTGCAACTGGAGATCTGGAGAGGTCCCGAGGTTGTGTCGATCGTCTCTCCTAGCTTTCCCATCTAGTCTCTCGTTTTCTTCTTTTTTTTCTTTTTTCTTTGTATACGTTTGCTCTCGTTGCGATCCAATCTCTCATTTTTACAGATGCATGTTGAGGAAATACGCGCACGCAGCTCACGCGGCCAAGCCCTGGATCGTTAGTTGGCTGCTGAGATAGAATCATAGAATCGGTAAAAGTTGAGATACGATAAAGTGGGCCATGATACTTAAATCTAACGGTCATAATGATAAGATTTAAATAATAAATGATCACCTCAATGTGAGAGCTTCTAACAAGTGTCTAATTAGTATATGTAGGTATAGATAGGTAGATAAATAGATTAGATGTTGTAGGTTTAGAACCGACACACATAAACTATCCCTCTCACATATAGTGCCTTGAACAAAACAATAACGGACGGATCTTCAGTAACTTGTACCTAATGTTCCGATTTGCATCCCACTTTCCAAGTGACAGATTTTCCAGCAGCGCCGTGGATCCATGGGATCGGTTCATCCCCAATGCTCCTGAAGTGGTGGCGGCACAGAACGAAAGATCCGAGGCAATGGAGAAAGGAAGCTGGCAAAGACATATAAACATCAACCAGCAGGTGTCTGTGACACAAGGCTTGATAGCCAAGGCCACATCATACTACTCCAAGCACTGCAGCGGCGGCCTCTTCCTCGCCAAAGTCCTGCTGATGGGCCTAACGCTCGTGCTGTCCTCCGCCGGCATCGCCTCCGTCGTCCTGGACGTGCTGCGCCTGAGCAGGCAAGACTACGTTGATCCGGTGGACCAGAGCAGCAGCGACCACAAGAGCATCAAGGGCTCACTCAGCCTATATTCTACGGGCTGGTACTCGTACAAGGCACCTCCAACTCCCTAGCCCATAATTTCACCGCCGCCGACGTCCGCCTGGTGCTCAAGATCATAAAGGCGTACCAGCTCGGCCACTCGGGAAAGCAGACAATGGCCAATTACATGCAAGTCAACTACCTGAGATGCTCTGGTGGCAACGTCCGTGAAGCCATGAACATGGACCTGGTTAGCTTCGCCATGGAGCTGGTGAGATCCAACTCGGTGGCCGATTGCCTCGTCGGGGTACGTGTTCTTGACAGCATCCTTGGAGTGGCCAAGTACAGAGAATTGGCGCTCATGAGGCTTCGAGCTTCTGTCGACACGGTGGGCAGTGTGGTCAACATGCTAGGACTGACGAACAACACTCAGGAGGAAGAAAATACCAGAGGACATGCTGCAGACGTAGTTTTGGAGCTCTCTCGGGACCTTCTCGTTGTGAGCTTCCTAGCAATGCTGCAGATGATATGATCGTTGATCGCCATTAAGATAACGATGTTCACAAGCATAAATCGTCAGTATTCTAGCATTGCCAGCATGGAGTTCACATGGCTCGGTGTGAAAATCCTCAACAAGATCATGGATAATCCAGACAACTGTAAGAAGGTCGCGGATGCTGATGGCCAGGTAATTGCAAGCATTGTGAACCTCACAGCTGTTAGTAATGATAGGAGCTCAATTTCATCATCTGCAGTCATAGAAGAAATCATTTTGGAGGCAGTTCAGGTGTTGCACAAGCTAGTTAGCACTGCTGGTGATTCTGGGAGAGTGCTTAGGTGTAAAGTCTCTGACAATGTCCATGTACTCAGGAACATTAGGAAGATACTACAACACCCTAGGAGCGATGCAAATCTACTTGTTGAAGCCATTGGAGTTCTTGCTTGATTAGCATTGGATGAGACCGGAAGGAAAGAGATTGGGTGTTGTCCTCGAATTATTATAAATCTTTTCTTTCCTTGTTCCAAGGTCAACAGTTGTTTCTTAAATTTCAGATGACAGAACTTAGCTAGCAAAGGTTGCTGCTAAAGCACTAGTTGCTTACCATCAATAGTCAAAGCATTGTATGGATGATACTAGAAGAACTGAAGCCTGAAGGCATGCAGAAACTTGTTGACACGCTCTGTGACGACTCTACAGAGTTCAAAACTATGGTTGCAAAACTTTTGGGCAATTTACACGCCAACTTAAAAGCAGAGCATGCTCATCATGAAAAGAAGATCGACACCACACTACCAATGGTAATTCTGCATACCTTAGTTTAAGTTTTCTGAATGAGGAGTATATTACTGCTGATGTCTTGCTTCATCTGATCATTGATAAATTACACAACTCTAATACTTCGTCCACCCTCATGATATATAGCTACTGAAAGAAATAAAGTCAGAAGTGAAGCAGCTAGAGGCTATGGTGTCTGATGGGGAACATGTTGACGTAATAATGTCAGCCTTGCCACCATCTTTCCCCAAATTCACATCTTATATTGTTTATTCTGCACTAATTGCATAACTTTCAGAGAAGGAACTCTCCTAACTATATTCTTGGAGTTTGTACATGCAGAATTTCGAAGAATGGAGGACCAAGAAGGGTGCACTACTAGAGAGCTTTGTGGGGCTTACTGTTCAGATTTGCACATCAATTCGAGCAAATGATTTTCATGAAGCTATCAGGAGTGCCGATCTTACAAAGGATATGTTCATGCGAAAGCTCAAAAAGATCCTAGATCTACACACAAGTCACCAGCCAGTTCCCAGGGATAAGGCGAGTTACAATAGAGTTAATTATTTGGATGATGCGAAGTAGCCACTACATTGAGGTTTTCTTTCAGTATGAAATGGATAAGGCAATGAAAGAAGTGGCAGAAATAGAAGAAAGACTTGAAATGTTTAAGCTATTCTATTTTGGTGTTGGAGTTGTTAAGCACAGCGAGTCCATTTCCTATCTGGTCTGCTCAGCTCTAGCTAGCACTATCAGCAGCTAGTTGACAATCCAAATTGGGTGAACGACCTTCAGCTGTAAGGATGGATCCCATTTTATGTACTGAATAATGTATTAGCCATATCTTCTCATGCTATTTACAATAATATATGAATTCAGCAGGTCATCTGAATTAATTAGTGCACTCATTGTTAATGCTTTAACTTACAGGAAAATGGGATGTTCTAGAACCTTAATTAGATTGGCATTTGAGTTTCTCCTAAGGTAGCAACTATTGAGTCTCTCTCTCCGCGTGATAAGTTGTGGAAAAATAAATGAAGCAACCTTAGCAATACAACACAAATTTATTCCAATCATTCAACAACTACTGAGTGGGACATGACCAGTGAATGGAGTCTAATGGCAAGGATTTTTGAAAGCCAACGAGCCAGCTAGAAGGGTGCCGGACTTCCCATACTTAACATTCCACAAATACAATACTTACTTCCAATCATCTCTCGACTAGTTTACACTAAATAAACGTGACATTCTATGATGAATTCCTTATGATGACCAGGCAACACGTCGTAGAACTAGCTAGCCGTAGTTGTCATGGTCCCAGTTAGCCATAGTCCTACATGTAAGTATGAGAAAAACATCGTGGAAGAGCCATTTTTTGTCATAAGTTTTATTGTCATATGAATATGGCCACCTATACAGTAGTTCCACATGTCTATATGTGTAGCACTTGTTGCAATAGGGGAGCTTGAGCTGTCGTACATAAAATATTTTAAAAAAAACCATAGTGATTCACAGGAGCTCGAGCTTGGCAATGGGGGAGGAAGAGGATGCCATTGTCATCCTTTTATATGCTGTGGAGGAGAAGGAACGACGCTAGAGTTCACGGCAGCTGGAATTGAAGATGCTGAAGGTGGCATGGGAGCCTTTACTGGTGATTTAATGTGCCATTTAAATGAGATTTAATGAAAGAATGAAGGCATTGAAGAAAGGAGTTGAATGTCTTCAATTCTGGAGGTGGAGTGGATTGACCACATTTCATGGGGCTGTGGGCTAGGGTTTTAGGAAGGAGAGAGGAGGCACCTGCCTGAAGAGGGAGAATCCAACAATCAGGCTCATCAGCAATAGTACACATGCGTGAGGATGGCTGGGAGAGACTGGCTGAACGCGGACAGAAAGAGAGGCAGAGATGGGCTGAAATGGTTTAAGAAGGATTATTATTAGGTTTCTCTTTTATGAAAACACTGAAATGGTTTTTAGTTTATTAAATTTAGTTATTGTGCTATGAACATTGAAGTAAAAATTTATTAAATATTTTTAGGCATGGAGAATTTATTGGAAATACTCCAAGCCATATTTAAAATTTTTCACTAATTTTTATATTGTTTGAGCATTTGTCTCCATCCAATGTTGTATGAAAACGTTTGTTGGGGTTTTTATACCCAATAGAGTAAATCCGCAAGCACACAGGTTTCACTCGAGAGTATTCTAGGATATCACATCCATAAGGAACGGGATGTATATTTTCTCTTTGTCAATTGTTTCAAGTTGAAAGGCAATAAGAGGGTAGATTTAGGTTGAGATGGTCCTCCAATCTGGGCTGACTACTAAGTTAACTATTTAGTCCTAGTACCTATTCTTGCTTACTTCGCGTACGGAAGCATCAGCACAGAAAGGGATGAGATGGGAGTGATACCGATACACTGCATAGCACCGACATAACTAGAGCTAATGTGGCTGACTTTACAAGACTAATAGGGTTATCACCACCTGACCAACTACATCATTCGTTGCTGTAACCTAAGTTCCTAGGTAAAACTATACCTAAGCACCTCATTTATGCACAAAATTATTATAGAAACAAAGCAGGAATACTTTTTTATTAAAAGTAGACTAGGAATCCACAAGCAAGATATAAGCAAATAAACTTAATAAATTGACTAGAAAGAGTAGGGACTACATGTTACTTTCCCAGACCTAACTTCTCCGATTCTACGATTTTGATAGTCTGGTGCTTGTTTTCTTCTTTTCTCTTCAGTTGCTTCCTCTGCATTGCGAATGGTGCTATTTATAGTGCACAAATTCTGGAGGGGTACTTGTAGGCGGAATGTGCTAAGGTCGGTGACCAACTGACCATGAAGAAAGGACCCGGTTGGCCACCCATCTAAGTTGTCAGCTTCGATCCTTCCTTAGAGGCAATTGTAAGTCAGTTAGCAGCGGTTGGAGTGGTCCTATAGCAATTGGAGAGGCGGTAGAGACTTGGACAAGGGCAACCAAGCTCTTGACAGGCTGACATGCCCATTAATGTGGCCCACTGGCCTGCCAAAGTAATCAGCAAGCCTGTGGGCTACAGGTGGTCGGATGGGCTGTTGAGGAATCTAGAGGCCTTGCTGAAGGCTCACATGGCCAGCCGGGCTAACTCATGGCTGGCCAAACTATCCAATTGACCGGGCAAGTTGGCGAATGGTCCACAAGACTTGTCTTATGCCTCGGTGACCAGTCAAGCTGGTTTGAGGCCAGCCAAGTTCGGGCTAGTAATTGCCCAGCCGAGCCTTGGTAGGGTCAGCTAGGCGTTGGCAAGGTCGGTCGAGCCTCGACAAGATCGGCCAATCCACGGCAAGGCCAGTCACCGACCAGGCTCCAACAAGGTTGACTGAGCAACACCATCGGCCAGCTGATGCTCCATTTAGTCCATTTTTATCCATTTCTACAAAGTCCCTATAAAAACTACACAAATCATGAAAACTCATGGAACTTTGTTAGTTTAAAACAAAAATGGCCAGTACCATGTTTATTATCCTCATTTCATTGTTTTATTAAAATGTTGGCGGTAGATTTAGGTTTTATGACCACCAACAATGTTATGGAATGGTTTTATCACAACAGATTTTGGCACTCCTAACACTGATTCAGATATGTAAATGATCTCAAATGAAAAGATTGTTATCTAGAAAATTGTTGACTTCATCAAGATCTACAACTTCCATATAGAATTTGTCTTTATCTAACTTCATATGAATTATTGAGGTATTTTTAAAAATGTAGCAGTTTCCCTTAGCACTGTAGGTTTGACACTCAATGAACGTGATGGTCCATTCTCAATTAATGTTACGAACTGGCATTAATAATCATTGATCATTGTTTGTTTGTACCATTAACCTGCAATGATATTTTGAATACTACTTCTAATTATCTTATGAACCAGCAATAACACATCACTACTGTAAGCACCTAGGCTCTTAATTAGGATTTTTATGATTAATGACAACATGTTCATCGGGACTATTTGCTAAGTGTGAAAGGATTTCGATGCCCCATAATTAAATGTTCTACAATGATTCATCCATCGAGAAGCGATTCATCCTGATGATTAAATGTGCTTCAAAGATACTAAAGGTAATTATCAGGTCTTCAACAAGAAAAGTGAAGATTAAGGACCTTTATTCACTTAGTTTACCACATCAAAGAAGTTGGAAGTGATGTAGTCATATAATAGGGTTTACTTCATATTGACTATACTATAAAGAGAGGATGAAGTTAGTAGCTTGACTCTTATATTGCTAGGAAGCTAGGTGTGATACACAGCATGTCTTTTTCTAGCACGATATCTATGCTATCCAAGGAAGAAAAACGGAGTTGAGCTAGGGCAAAGTTTAGATTGTAAATCAATAATTTATCCTAGAGGCTCAACGTGCCGGATAGTGCTAGATCAGACAAGTCACCCCAATGGATCATATGTTGATCCAGACGTCCTGTGTGTACGTATCGGATAGTCTATTGTTGACCATGTGTTGTCCAATCGTACCATGTGTTGGTCCAAGCCATGCTGTGTGTATGGGCCAAAAAATTCGACTATGTTGGACTATTCGTTGGATGGATTGTCCAACCGGACCATGTGTTGGTCTAGATCATGTTATGTACATAGACCAGACAGTTATCAAATCATTCGAGGGACGGATCGTATGGCCAGACAATGTGTTTGTCCAAGCCAAGATGATACACGGACTGGACAATTCGGTCAAGGTTGAACAATCTAGTCAAATCATAAGGTGGACATAAAGATTGTATGGACTAAACAATCCACCTCATACATGGGTCGGACAGTCTAGGTCGAATTGTTCGGCTTTTTATGGTCCAACGGCTAGTTATCATACCTATTGAAAAGTTTATATAGGATCGAACAGTCCTACACTGGGCCAAATTGTTCGGCTCTATGTAATTTTCTCCAACATACTTGCAACGGCTAGTTTGAGTGGTTGGGCTATAAATATCCCATTGCTTTCCCTGTGTCTTTAGAGTCCCTAAACACATTGAGAACCTAAGGGGGAGTTCTAGAGTACCATAGATCATTGGTTGATCGTTTGGGCAAGGTTTAGCATTAGACTTTCTGGCTAAGTGTCAGTTATAGGCCTTATGTGTATCCACTAACTTAGTAGACTTCATGTTAGTCAACTAAAGTTTCATCTTGTTACTCCTATCATCTTGGCATAACTAGATGGTTGTGAAGGCGGTTTCAATGATCTATCAAGAAGATTGTGGGAAACCCAAACGATATGTCAAGGGCTTAGAGCTTGCCTATCTAGAGCAGAGAAGAGCTACCTGTAAAGGATGTTCAAGGACTTTGTGACCATGATAGAGAGCGAGACTCTTATATAGAGTGCTCTAACGAGGACTAGTGGATATTGCTAAATCTTCCATACCTCAGAAAAAACCCACTATGTCTTTGTGTTTGCACTTTCTATCTTTCTCCATTATTTACTTGCAATTCATGTTCCTTCAATACTTAGCTTGTTTTAGAATTGTTAGGACTTCAACTAGACTATAAAACTTGGTCCACAATAGCTTTTAAAACTAGGTATATAGGCTAGTTTTATATTCTATATTTAAGTTTAAATTTGACCGTGTACTTTAAAAGTCCTACTCAACCCCCTCCCCTAATGGACATCTTTGATGCTACAAACTATCAATTCATAACAATGATGTCACTACCTATTTGTAGTACTAGTATCACTACAAGCAATGATGCATCAATTAGGATAGCCTTGTGTAGTAGTGAGATTTTGACATTTCTTTTATTTTTGTTAAAATTGCATAAACCATCTTAATTGTTAGCCTTGTTTTGAAATCCTCCAAAATTCAATTTGTTTCAAATGTCCACCCGCCCAAACCGCTCCACGTACATGAATAGCCGAGTCAACCTGTTACCACCAACCTGTACACGCACAGTAGGGGGAACCAAGCTCAATCCTGTCGCTACTAATCACCACCACCACCCACCCCCCCCATAGCCCTTTCACTGTTCAAGGTCATTTTTCTGCTTCAAACTATACCGAGGGTCAGGCTAGAATCGGATGCACCTAAAACCAAGCTTGGCCTGCTGATCTAGCCTTCTGTGGTACATGTTAGTGAAAATGGGCTGACACGACTATTCACATGTGTGGAGGGATTTGGGTGGATGGGCATTTAGAATAAATTGGCTTTGGAGGGAATTTCAAAACAACAGTAACAATTAAGACAGTTTATACGACTTTGCCTTTATTTTTTACAACAGAAGAAAGACTTAAAAATGTTTAAGATGTTCTACTGTGGTGTTGGAGTTGTGAAGCACAGCAAGTCTATTTCTTCTCGTCAACTCGGCTCTCTAGGCCTCTAGCTAGCATTGGTAGCAACTAGGTAACGATGTAGAATGGGTGCAGGGCTTCCGGTTGTGGGGATTATTGATCCATGTAATCTGTTGCGTAATGTTATAGCCATTTCTTCTCATGCTATTACATTATATGTATTAATTCGGATTATATGCATTCACTATAGTCTATAGTGCACTCAATGTTGATGTTAAGGTCACCAGCAGTTTCCATCTACAACTCTCTATCTATCTATCTATGTCTCTCTCTCAACTCACACACACCCCTTGTGCCAGCCATTTGAAGTGCACCAGCGAGAAATTCTGGCCCTCGATTTTCTTGTGGGCACCTCATAAAGTTGGATGGTCACATGTCATACAATTTGGCTGAGAGGGGAATAGAAACTCAGTTTAATTATAGCTATTGACTTCAGGTAACCATTTATGCTAGCCTTTTTCCTTTCTCGCAAGCAAAGCAGCAAAAAAGGCCATGGTTCATATCCAGTAAAACTCATTTCTCCTAACATGACCATACTGTTGTAATGCATACCTAATGAGTTACGTTGGTGATGACTGTCTTCCAATTAATTCCAAGGAGTTTTCGATGGCATACCTTTGGAGCTACCAAAATATCTGGAAGATCAATAAACAAAAGTCCAGTGCAATTAGCAACGCGCATTGGTACCTTTGGAGGATTGTGAAAACACTTTTCTCCATGCGATAAGGAGGGTACGCCACACATTAACAATCAATCTAATGAATTCTATCAAAAGGAGGAGCAAGATACCGCAGACTGCTGGGACACGAATTGCAACTTTGCAAGCTCGGATGGAATAAGAATAAGGTGCTCACCTCGCCGCCGCGCGCACGAGGCCGGCCACCGCTGCCTAAGCAACCGGTTTGGGCGGCAGGCCGGCCGGCAGCCCGAGCTGAAGCTGCGACGGCAGGAGGGGGGAGCCCAGCGCCGCCGCCCGTCGGAAAATCAAGGGCGGACGTGGGAGCCGGCCGGCCGGGCGCGTGGTCCGGCGGATTGGGGGGTTCGGGGATGAAATTGGGGATCGAGTTGGGCAGTGGGCCGGAAGTATACGTGACCTGTTTAGCTAGGAAAAGAAGTCGTAGTAATAGCGGGCCTGCCCTTTTATGTTCAATTCAATGTAGCCCATCAAAGGTCCAAAACAGGATCAAATCTTCGTGCCATCCCTAGCCTTAGAAGAAGACAACCGTTGTAATAGTAGTATGTGCCTTGCCTTTTTTTTTATTCAATAAAATATCTATTGTATTTGAGCTACTTGCATCGTGTTCGCTTTTGAAATCAAAGAAGGAAGTGAGGAGGGTGGATGAGCGGAATTCATGGTACTCCTATTTCTTTTCATACTAAAATTTGCAAACAAAATATGTTTTCTTGGAACAGATAATACAAAACAAAATTGCTGCAAACATGGATTTGATTGTCACATCAGAAAAAAAAACACATGGTTGTTTTAATAAAAAGGAGGATATTTTAAAACAAAAGAAATACGAACTAAATACAACGTGTTCTTTGACTCGCGCTCGTGTTTATACTAAAGGTCCGGGTCCCCAATTTGTTTGTTTGGTGGCACTAGTTTAATGTTCTGCCAGAGAAACAAAAATGGTGCCAAATACTCTCATTCATCTACTTTGCGCGTGCCAAAATTGGTCAAAGAAGTGGCTGCGCTCATCTGCGTGCATCGCTTGTGGCGTTCCAATATGTGGAGCCTCGTTATTCTATTATGTTTTTTTCATTTCTCGTAACAACATGTTGTAATATCCTATATTATTTAACACAATTTACCATATATCAAGAAAAAAAGATACTTCTATGATTTCAACAATTGTATTATGAAATGATGTCGGCTCCATATACCAGTTTCTAAGTCAATAGGGCTCCTTTGAAGCACAGGAAATGAAAAGCATTGGTATAGGAAAACATATGAATCGATGTCATGCCACATGAGATCCTATAAGAATTGAAAATGCTGAAATTCACCAAAATGGTCATTTTGACACTCCACAAGAAACTCACAAGAATTTTTAAAGAAAAATGTATGTATCATTTGAAATGCAGGATTGAATAAATATAGGAGTGGAAAAAACATAATAATATGAAAATTTTGACACGCACAAAGCATGTGACTAAAAAACGTAGAAAATTTAGAGGAATGTGTGTTTTACAGGAAAATTTCCTTGGTTTTCCAGTGACCCGTTCATGTAAACAAAGGCTGCCACGGTGACTGAATCCATGAGAATTTAAAACCCTCATTTAATCCTTTTTTTTCTCCATGTCAAACAAGCCCTAAGCAGGTTTAAGAGGAGAGAGATAGTGTACTGGGCTTCTCGAAGGAATCGAACCCACTAGGATTGGACATGCCTAAAATTCTCCAAAAACTAAAAAGGAAAGGAATTTTCCAAATAGATTTTTTTCAAGCAAATTCTACAAATAAGTTACATAGGAGATAATCATATAGGTTCGAAAATGCTTTGGAAATCATTTGTTCCAAAAGAGCAATAAGCATGCCAGACACATCCATTGAAATGGCGTTGGGCTCAACTATGGCTCATATCGCCCATACTTTGGATCCCATCTTGGACCTAGGCCTAGATGCCTAGCACATTAGCTAGTAGTCACCATCAGTTCGGCCCATCGGATCAGGTATTCTAGGCATGCATTAGGCACCGATTGATTGATTCATCTTCCAATCACTTGCAAGCCTCAACGTCCGTTCATCTTTGTCGCTCGATGCTCGTCAGCTCATGCGCTGTGTGGTGCACCGTTCAATTCACGCGTGTAACTGCGCCACTGCACTGCTAGGCAACGCCCCTAATCTACCCGAGTGGAATGCCACAAACCATGCTAGCTTGTCTTGTTTCTGGCTTCAGCTGTTCGTCCGTATCTACCATGGCACGTAGCATGTAGGTGTAGCTATACAAGCGTGTAACGGCTAGCTAGACAGCTATGAAGATGGAGGAGGGACAATCTAATGCTGAAGAAACCGATATTGGAGTTAGACATGGACATGGTTATGGCTGTGGTTCCAATCATTCAAAAAGTTAATTTGTATTTTTTTTGCAAATTGAGAAGTTTTAATTATGTATGATGAATTATATGGTGCAAAAGTTATTGTCTCATTTTTAAATGAGAGGTATCTTTTGGATATTCTTTTATACCTTAATTTATTAATTACACTTTCCGATTGAAATGTAAATATAGTATATGTTCTATTTGGTTGTTTTTAGTGAGCATATCCATCCTATCTATACTTTAGAGCTACGTCCGCCACTTGCCATAAGGGCTTAGTCGGGATTTTCTTTCCCCCGTAATGGGAAAATCATCTATGATAGGCACATCAAGCACACAGTACATAGATTCATGACAGGTCGAGACAGACAGAATACCATTTGCATCTGATCGATTGGCAGTCAGCAGTTGAGCACTGTCGTTAGCTATTCGATCGGTCGAGGGGCCGGCTCCAGCCTCTAGGTGCGCCGGGAGACCGGAGAGGAAATTAAACCGCGATTTCAACGTGCGGCCAGTAAAATCGCAGGAGAAAAACTGATCGATCTGAGCACGCACATACGCAGTAATTTCAGAGTAAACCTCTGGAGGGGGCGTGCGGTGCCGTGAGGTGTGCAGCAGGGTTAAGGAGAGGAGGCGTCGCCGTCACGCAGGACGGCGACGGGTGTCACCGATGGGACGGATGGCGCGGGCGACCCACCGTCCCACTCCCACCCATGCCGGCGAGCGAGCTAGCGTCCAACAAGGGAAATGCCGCGGAGCCAATCGACGGCCGCGCCCGCGGATTGCGTCCCCCAGGCAACGAGAAGTGGAGAATTGCCCACGTTTGCGTCTCCCCCCGCTTGACAGATGCCTACTCGATCTGCCACTCCGTACTCCCTCCTCTTCCTGCCCTCTCCGTCTCCACCACTCGCTAGCTCCATGCTTGTGCAATGTTACATCTACAAATTCATGGGTAACCTAGCGTCTCTGAAGCGGCCACAGTTAAAATTTAAAACTTATTTTTTATCGAAATTTATTTTTCAGCGTTAGCTTTTAAATCAATAACAACACATATAAAAAATTTTATCTATAATTTTTTTCTAATAAGACGTACAACTTATTTTCATTTTCAGCATATGATCAACCTATTGGCTCTAAGCTTATCTTAATATTTATCATGTGCAGAACTCTTATGCCTCCATGCTGTCTGGAAGCTCTGGATTCATTCATTTTTCCTCGGTGTACTTCCTCCCGGCTGCATGCCATCCATACGTATTCAGAACCTGCTTGCTGTATTCTCTGCTTCTGATTTTGGCATATTTAATCATATATCATATCCTACCATAAGCGATAAAAACGGTATGAATTTTTTTTACCATACTGATATTGTTTTTGTAAATAATAATAAAAATATATAGTTTCCGATTTGTAAAATTTAGTTTTTCTAATTTCTACCTATGTCATACTAAAGTTGTCACTAAAATTTATAAATATAAAAAATTCCTTACTATACCAATACCATTTTTATAAAAATAATAATATTATTTTCGACCATTTTTCATCCTGTCCATATTCTAAAAACTTCTTTACATAATACCAAGAATATTTGGCAAGGTAACACACCAAACAACACCCACATATATCTACTTTTCAAATTTTAGCATCACCAAACATTACAAAAATTTGGCGTTGTCAAAAGTTGGTAAGGTTTATTTTAGCATCAAGTACACAAGTCCCTTGTACTCTTACTTTCATTCGTACTTGCCTCGCATTACTCATGCCTCACACAAAGAGAATGAAAAAAACATACAGTTCAGAAGGCATTGCAAAAACTCACAAGATACAGTTAATTAAGGAAGGATACCTTCGACAATCAGCACAGGAGAGATTAGCCACTGATAACAGAAATACAGAATAACCTACTGGATCCATATATATGCTGCAAGTGTCATAGGTAAAACGCTATGAGCATGTAACTGAGCCTTAAAAAAAACTCCATTGCCACCAGAGAACACTAGCAACAATTTATCTTAAAAATTTATATGTAATCTATTAAACATAGATGTAATATATATTTATAAAATCGTATATATTTAAAGCTAGTATTTTTTTAACCGACTGGTCATACTTATAACCGACTGGTCATAACCATACATCAGAACTAGTATTTTTTAAAAATTAATACCGACATCATCTTACGATTGTGTCACACCATCCTACGGAGTCCAAATCACTTCACTAAGTATCTGAAGCTAGGGGTATGTGACACTGCTGCAGCTAGCAAAGGCAGTGAATACGGGACGAAGGTGACGCTATCGCCGTATCGGCGGCAAAATCATGTCACCTCACGGATAATCCCAAAAGGCTAGTTCGCTGCTTGCAATCGTTGGCTTCAGATTTGATCATTTGATTCCTCTCTTTTCCCTTATTTTCTTTCGTTTTTTCCTCTTTTTCTCCTTTTTATATTATAAGTTGTTTTTATTTTTTTTAAGTTTGACTATATTTATAAATATATAGTAATATTTTTATTAAATCTAACATTAAATATTTTAATAGTATGTTTGTTTTATATTAAAAATATTATTATATTTTTAAATAAATTTGATCAAATTAAAAAATAACTTATAAAAATAAAACAATTTATAATATAATATAATATAAAACAGAGAAGTACATTGGAACCTTGCATCTCTATCCTTATCAAAGTAACTTTTGTGATGTTGCTTGTGTACAATTATTTTCTATCATAAAAAACAAATGAGAAATGTCTTTTGTTTTTTACGCACATGCTTTCTAAATAATTAAACGATATATTTTTTAAAAAAATTTCTATAGTAAAGCTGCATTAAAAATTTTATTAATATATTTTTAAGCTTAAAATAATTAATACTTAATTAATTATATGTTATCTTTTTTCTCTTCTCTTTTCTCCTTCACTCAAATATATTTAAATATATTTCAGTTGCATGTGGTGTTGTTCTCTTGTTGGTGCCTGGAGCTGTCTCTGCATCAAAATGAACCGATTCGCCATCGGTTGTTCCACTCGTACGTCGATTTCACGATGTTTCACTGTGCACGTCTCTCTCAATCGTGTATAACTAAGAAGTTACTACAGTACAACATTTATTGTTAGTTATTTCATATATCATGCTGCTGAAATTTTTGAAAGAAAATATGTTTGATAACAGTGAAAATGTATGAATCTAAATAATCATTCCACATAGGATACTGTAATACTTTAAAGTCTTGATTTTTACGATATCTTGAAAACAGTTTTTTTCAAATTAATATCACATTTAGTTTTGTAGTTTTACTTGTGCATTGGCTAAGCGGTTAATCAGGTCACTTCTTGATTACACTAAGATACGTCACTTCCAAGGTCGGGACCTCGTTTAGCCACGAAAAATAGCGCCCAAATTACCAAGTCAACTTATTTTTTAAAAAATAAAATTACAAAACCTAGGTACTACAAAAACAAAATGAGGGCTTCATATTTACAGGATTACGATAAATACAGCCGCAAAACCAATACTAACCACCAGTACATATATCGTTTCGTTTGCGCCCTACCACTCTTGTGGATAAGGCTCTCTCCCGCCATTCCTAATTACTACTTATCGTACGCCGCCGGCGGCCGCCGCTAACCTGCGCCGCAAGCGTACGTCTCACCGCCGCTGCCCGGGAGGAGACGACCTATCACCCGATGACCTCCCACGCGACGACGGTCACCGCGGCGTGGACCAAGCAGGACGACAAGGCGTTCGAGAACGCGCTCGCGGCGGGCGCGGCGCCGCCCGCGGACGGCACGCCGGACGACGACTGGTTCGCGGCGCTCGCGGCGAGCGTGCCGGGGGCGAGGTCGGCTGAGGAGGTGCGGCGCCACTACGAGGTGCTGGTCGAGGACGTCGCCGCCATCGAGGCGGGCCGCGTCCCGCTCCTGCGCTACGCCGGGGAGGAGTCCGCGGCTCCGACCGACGGAGCGGAAAAGCGGCGGGAGGAGCGGAAAAGCGGCGGCAGCGGGTACGACGGCGGCAAGAGCTGCTCCAAGGCGGAGCAGGAGAGGCGCAAGGGCATCCCTTGGACGGAGGAAGAGCACAGGTACATACGCACACAAATCCCTACGGGCTCTCGCCTCCAAGACGAGCAGCTGTTCGTCTTCTTCCTCGGAACAGCTTGCTCAGCTGCGTGACAAGCGAATTCATGGCGGCGATGTGATGTGGTGCAGGTTGTTCTTGCTGGGGTTGGACAAGTTCGGCAAGGGCGACTGGCGGAGCATCTCGCGCAACTTCGTCATCTCGCGGACGCCGACGCAGGTGGCGAGCCACGCGCAGAAGTACTTCATCCGCCTCAACTCCATGAACCGCGACCGCCGACGCTCCAGCATCCACGATATCACCAGCGTCACCGCCGGGGAGGTGGCGGCGCAGCACGGCCCGATCATCGGTCAGGCCACGGGCAGCCCCGCCGCCGCGCTGGGACCCCCGGGCATGAAGCACCCGGGTCCGCCGATGCCCATGTACGGCGGCGCGCCCATGGGCCACCCCGTCGCCGGCCACATGGTTCCCGCCGCCGTTGGAACGCCGGTGATGTTCCCGCCGGGGCACGCGCCCTACGTCGTGCCCGTCGGCTACCCGGCGCCCCCGGCCAAGATGCACCAATGACGACCATCCTGCCGCCATGGACATGGGCAGCATTTCTTCCTCCTCCTTTCTTGATTCTTGATTTGTTCTTTGTGTAGTCGCCAGCTCATCGTCCCTGATCTTGTTCTTCTCACAATCTCACTAATGTAAGCATATATAGATGACAAGAGTGCAGGGTTGGGGATTAAGGCGAATAAGTAAAAGTATTTTGCTGACTGTTGCAAGTGATTATATATATATATATATATATATATATATATATATAGCTTGTGATGATCACGTACACCTGGTGAAGGCTTAGCTCCAAATGTGGATGTAATTAGCAGTGGCCATCCGTGGTGGCGCTGATCGACTGATGATCGACGATCTTTCAGGGTTGCAGTTAGGGGTTGGTTTCCATTTTGTTGATGTAAATTACCAACTGTCTCATTGGACCAAAACATATATTGATCTTTGCCATGTCAGTGTTGATGAATAGATTGGTGTTCCTGCTCTGCATACTCTCGTCTTTTAATATTAACGTTTGTCTTCAGGAGCATCTTATACTTCCAATTGCAGAGAGGCGAGGTGGGTTCGATCTCAATTGTAATAGGATCTATGCTCGTGTTGCCATTTCCTTTGCCTCAGTGGCGGAGCCACGGCTCTTCGGCGAACTGCAATAAATTGTTGATGTTAATCTAGGAATTAAAACTTGAATTTTCGTAACAAATACTTAACTTAGTTAGATTTGTGCGGTTAGTTAGATTTGTGCGGGCTCTAAATATTTCCTGGCTCCGCTAATGCTTTGAGTCATGTTGGAGCTGATGACATTACAGTGATGTACTTGCTTGCTTGTTGAGTAGAAGTGTAGAACACACACACGTTTCATTCTTCAGTTTATCAAAGAACTGAGATGAGGAGGCTCCAGGCGCAGGGTGTGAGGTTCAGACATTGCGTGGTGCATGAGGAGGGACCAGAGGCGTTCCAAATGGTCTGAAACTCTAGAATATTTGAGAAGCATTTCATCTGAACCTCTAGTTACTACAAAAGAATGGGAAGGGGAATTGGCGAAGGTCTCCATTTTACAGAATTTTGCTGCATACGTCCCGATCTTGATTTTTAATAAACTTGCACCTCTAAAACATCAACTTTCACTTTCGAACCTTCAAAATGGTTAAAAAAGACACCTTCTCCCTGAAATCGCCATGGTGTTTTCTCACATCCTGACTTGGCTGTTTTTTTTCCTGGCTAGCACGCGTGCTACCACGGCTAGGAGCGAACGAGAGATCAAAGTGTGGTCCAAAGAGTTAGAGAGTAGTAATTAGGATTGACATGAATGCTAAACGGTCTTGGAGTTGCAAGTTAAAAATCGAACTCCGTCATAGTTTGAACTTTGAAGTTGGAAAACAAAATTTCTTTCCATTAAACTCAACACGACATGTTGGCAAATGTAGCCTCTTTTCAGCAGAAGTTGCTCATTTGTTTAGGGGAAACCTTCAAGATTCCCCAATATAATGAAGATGCATGTCCAAGAATGTTATGCCTCTTGTAGGTGGTCAGTGTTCCGAAAGGATGTAGCCATCTATCTCCCGAGCTACCAACGAAAGCATCGGATCCCTTACAGGATGAAATGGATTAATGGATCTAAAGAGATGACTTCAGTTTCCACAAGCATCCCACCATATATTAATACATGAGCTCAAAAATTCATTCATACAATCTCAACTAGCGGATTTCACGTACAATTTTGTGTAGTTCTAGATTTTACAAATAGAATTTGAATTGATATATAAATGCATAAATACAATTCTATCTTGTACACGAGTAACTTTATGTTCAGTATAACCAAACCTATCACAGAGGACCAAAAGATAGGATTACCAAAATTTTTTTTTTAAAAAAAGAAACATCTTACTTACAAAATATGCTGTCGCCAGTCTAATTGTCTATTTGTATCGTTGTGCTATTGGTACTCCGATAATTTTGATGCCGCCAGTATATCCACCGCTTTGTCGCCGATCTAACTGCTCACGAATAAAAAATTCAACATGATAAAATTATTAAAAATAAATTAATTTTGTTATATCAAGATGTGTCTAAAAAGTGCATATAAAACACTTCTTTCTTTTAAAACTAAATCTTAACTTTTCTTTCTTAAAAAACTATACACGTAATATCTCAACCCCTGATCGCGTCGGATCTCTAAATATTTCTAAACTCATACAATACCATAAATATTTCTAAACTAATTTTTATTAATTAAATCATTTACAAAGTCAATTAGTTATCATAAAATATTAATCACGACAAAGATTTAATAATCTCTACATTAAGGAACACATTGGCATCTCTAAAATCCAAATAGGTGGCTATGAAAAATAAAAAGCAAAAGATGTCAAAACAACACAAATGGCTCAAAAATCATAAAAGTGAAGAAAACTCTCCCCTTTTTAAAAGGAAATAATTCTTCCAAATTTTTCAAAATTTCAAAAATATCACAAAATCGACTGTTCTTAAGAATCGACCAAAATTGTCAAAACTTTTGTCAATTAATCACAAAAACCAAAAAAAATCAAATTTCTCTGAAATTTTCCCTCTGTCAAATTTCTTCTCTTTTTTTAACCACGCATTTTATATATATTTATCCGCTTTTGACAATGATTTCATCAAGGATATAAAAGATAGAATAAAGAACCAATTTAAAGTCTAAAATTATGTTTTTATAATTATCACTTGTAGTAAACAGATTTTTATTTTTGAGGAGCTTTAAATATACCAAAATCAATCGAACGACATGTTTTGCAATATAAGGGGCAAGCATAAACTAAAATCCAAACATGAATCAATGATATAAAAATTAACATCAAATCAACATTAAAAATTCATGTTTTCAATAATTTATAATGCAACGCTTTCGCTAGTAAAAAGTTAAACAAAATATCCCCACATAAAAGCAAGTTGAATTAAACATTTTTTCTCAAATTTACTTACTCTTTCATAAAAATTAAGAACTTTAAATAAACAATGAGCTCTGCTTACTTTAAATTTTGATATTATGCATATGAAAAAATACTCACTTACATCAGGTACGTACTTATCGTGACTACTATTTCTAAGGATTTGACACCTATTATTTTTCTTATCGTGGATATGTCTTTATCATGAATAATGTTTCTACGGTATCTATTTTTACCTCTCATAAAGTAAATATAAGCAAATTAACTTTATTTGCACTTGAGGCATTTGTAGAGCATTTGAGGAATGAAAACACAAGCAAATATATATGCAAGCATAAATTATTCAAAATAGCACTAGTTTCAACATACATATTTCTTTAATTCAATTAAATATATTATGTGTCATGCATCATATTCCTCAAAATAATAGAAAGTCTCGTATAAAAACTAAAACACATACAAGCTATAATAGGGATCAATAAATCTCACTTACATTACTAACAAGCACAAGAATGTACTAGAGGTAAAAAATTAAAGCTCTTATTATTATTATTATTATTATTATTATTATTATTATTATTATTATTTAGTTTTAGATTATGAGCAATGCATGAATATAAATATAAATGCAATGAAATTCATAAACTCCCCCTCAAATCAACCTCTAATTCTCTCCAAAAAGTAGCAAAGTAGCAAAATGATAGAACCAAATATTTTAAATTAGTCCATCAATTGTTAATGATATTACCAAGATTCTTAAGAATTGACATAAATCTTATTGTAGTGCATATAAAAACTACCACTCTCATAACTAGTATAAAAATTTAACAAAGGCGATAGTAAAAAATAATACACCAATTTAAGAGTAAATTGATGTTACCTTCAAAACAATCATTGTCTCCATATTTATGCACATGAAGAGTATGCTGCCGAAAGAACTACAAATAAAAAGATGTCGAGGCCTCCATATTAGGGTTAGAAATAAGAAATTTAGAAATCCAACACTAAATCATATGACTAGTAGAATGCATGAACAAAATTAAAATCAAACTTACTTGGAAACTTACCTCGATATTTCATAAAAGGTATGTATGTTTGTTGCATCACAATTACTCGAGGCTGGCCTGACCACCGTTGTCCTATTGGTCTAACTGGGCACCAGTCTAACCTCTATATGGCCTCCGGTTTGATAGGGCCACCATAAGAAAAGCGCGGTCTCTGCCATCTCAGCCTTGCAAGCTCATGTTACTTGTCAATTTTTTAAAAACAAAACTGAACCAAATATCCATCCTTACCACAATGGGTGCAATTATACTTTATACGAGTTATTTCTTTTAAAGATAAAGAAGTGTTTGTATAAGTTGTAGAAAGGTTTTTCAAAATACTAGCAGATTTAAAAATTATTTTTTGTTCGAGTTTTGTCAAAATATTAACCTTTTAAGATATATTCAAAATAGTAGGTTGATGAACCTCAAGTTTTCCACCCATTGATAGCATTGCAAATTCCACACCACCCACTTGCTCTATTTTCTATAAGATCAAACAACAATGGCTACTAAACCTGCTTTCAATGAGGATCCGGACTAGAAAAATAATTGTTTGGCTTGGCTAATTTCACCTTGGTGTGATCGTCTATTCTGCATATGTGGTGATTGATGCTAGTTTTTAATATCTTAGGTCTCCAACACTCGTGGGAGAAATTCTTCCAATATTCTCATGAGGTATGCATTATATATCCCTATTTTTTCAATTGTTCCTTATCATAATATTTTTTCGAACTAATGTTTTTTTGCCAAATCCAAGAAGGAATGTGTAACTTTATTTAGTGGGTTGATATAGAAAATTTAATATTTGATCGCAACCGTTGGTTCTCTGAGGACCATTGGTTTTCCCTCAGAATAAAATAACTAGTACATGCGGAGGAAGAAGAAGTACGAATGATGTCGACGAGCTAAATGTTCAGACTAAAGGCTGCAACCACTTAGATTACCTCCACGGTGGGCATGTCCTAAGTGCACTTACAGTGATCGTTATTAGGTGGTGAGATCAATAAGAGACGATACTTTTGATTGAAGATACTTTGTCCAAACATTCTTGATGATGATTTTGTTATAAGTTCACTATATATCTCTCTATTTTGCTTCAATTTTGTTATCACTCTGACTACAATAGTTATGTATGCACTTTGTCCCATAAAAATTATCAAGAAGGTGTGGATTCAAATGATGAATATACATGAAAAAATCATCGTACAACCTTCCAAGAATCATATAGGCTGAAACAATTAAACAATACATATAGATTAAAGTAGAGTACAAGAGAAGAGTCAACTCTTCTATCAAGAGATGACTACAAGTAGAGGTGTTGATGCAAAAATCATTCGATATTTGCGACGATGCGTCATACGTATGAAGGTCCGAGAGGTCTACTTAGCTCTAGTGTAGGTGCTTAAATTCTTAAGGTTTGGGATGTATCACTCAATTTAACTTGCGATAGACAAGAGAGATAGAAAAGATTAGACTAATAAGCCAATCGGCAAATAGGTCAATATGGACTCAATCTATCGACTGTCTAGCCAATGGAGATTAGCTACTATGTCATATTACTAACTTTATTAAAGAAATCTTGACAGATCGAACTAAATTGAGATAGTATAAGATTGTAAGACTGTAGCTAATAAGATTAGGTATGATTGATAGTAGATTAAATATGATATAAAAAGTATATATCAGATGATAATTCGATACTGATGAAAGCAAAAACATAAAATAATGATAATTCATCAGCTAGAACTCAGATGGAATACTAAATAAAACCTATCGACTTATCAAGATTTACCTTATCAGAGGCATTCTAATAGATCAGATATACTAAGATAGTATAAGATTGAAAATAACATGATGGACTTAATAAGCCGATAAATTCTATATAAACATGATAGATACATTAGATCGGACTAAAATATTGAATTAATATAGTCTTAAAAAGAACTGAATGTATCAAAATAATCATCAAACATATAAACTTAGCTAAGATATCGAATCAAATTGAGAAAGTATTAACTAAGCTGATATGTTTACTATATGATAAAACTTACCTATTACAAGAGATCAAATTTAACCGATACAGATCAATCCGAATCAAGATATCATCGAAAACTACACTACTTCTACTCCTAGAGATAACGATAGGCTAAATTTATTATATTGATTTAATTGATGTCCTTTACAAGACCCCCTGGTGTATATATTTATACCCTTAGGGCTTATCCAAGTCCAAGACAGACACGTGATAATATTTCCTAAAGAAAAAGAAAGAAAAACTACTCCTACCTATTTACAAGAAATATTTACAAATAAGAAACCGATTCGTAACGACTTCAAAATTCCTCTTTCTCTACTTATGAAAACTTGTTTGAATCCTATCTTTATTGGACAATCCCTATCGGGTTCATTGGATTTCCTCTTCTGTCTGAATCTATTAACAACTCTTTGTTAACATGATGATAGATGATCTCCACAGGTTTCAAATAGGTGTCCGTACTGTATTATTCGTTGTATTATTTGTATTGAGTTTATATTTTATTTGTAATATTTTTATCACTATTATCTGAATAATGTATGTGCGAGCTTATGGTTGTTTAACCCTCTAATTAATTATGTAATGATTTTTTAGTATTAACACTGAATTCTCGCATAATGCCTATTTACATGATAATTTATGCATCTCAATTATTTAATCTACGTACTTCCAAATTTACTTTACAATTAAATCTCTAAATAAAAATAGATTTATTAAAATTTTTTCTTTTTGAACAAATTCTTTTCCATACGCTAAAAAAAATAGCATAACAGAGAACAACTAGGGGGCTGCCTGCAAAATTGGGAGGCTCCCTCCCTTTCCACAGACTAGCAATTTTACAGGTCCTAGAGAAAAAATGTCCTAAAGAGCGACAAGAGGGTTACTTGTAAAAATGACATACCTCTTATCTCTCTCACGATTCTTTCATGTAGGAAAAAATACTCTGGTTAGAGAGGGTGCTTTTTAAGAAAATCCTCACCTAGAGCGTGAGTATAAATTTATAATTTTTTTAAAAATATTTTAATAAAAAATATATAAATAAAAAAATCCTAGCAGTGGTGTCCATTGGGCCATACCCTAATGCACCCTCCGACGATGGGCATTTATGGCCCGTCATGTACCATCACGTAAAATCTTGGACCTTGCCAAAAGAAGAATTAGGAGCAGGCCAGCCCGCAACCCAAATCCCATCTCCAAATTTGCCTGTTCCTTGTGTAGTCAAGGGCCGAGAAGAACTGTTCTGTTGGTTCGAGAAAGCACTCGCGAGTTCCACTTCCAATAATCCTATCGCCGCGACACGGAGGCCCACTATACTCGCTCCCTCGGTCCCTGCTCCCTCCCCGACCTCTCTCGCTCTCTCGCCGCCGTCGCGCCGCCGATGCAGCACGACCTTCCGCGCTCCCCCATCTCCTGTGGAGCCGCCACCACCTCCTCGGCCTCCAGCTCCTGCTCCGCCGCCACCGCCTGCTCGCGGCCCCCGTCAGCGTCGGCCGCCTCCTCGCCGGCGCGTACGCACCTGGCGATGGGGGCGCAGGACGGGTGAGGTCGCTTCCGCCTCGTTGGATGGATACGCCATCCTCGACTCGAGGTCGAGGTGCTTCGGGCCTGCCGCCACCCTCTAAGGCTCGAAGTTATATTTGTTTGATATCGAAATTTTCCACGTCTGCTCGCTTGATTTCGTGTTAAATGATTGTGCATTAGAGCATGCGGACTTCGCGTGTGGAAATGATTGGTCAATTGTGAACACCCAATTGACTGGTTGTGCTGTTGATCGAACAAGCCATTGAATTTTTCTCAAAATATTGCTTATTTCGCATTCCACACAACACCGCGAGACAAAGACTGCTTTATGTTCAGTTTGATTTAGCTAGAAATGGTGGTCTTCAACAATGTTCAAAATGTGTAGGCTCAAATGCAACTAATTAGGATATTAAACCCTTGTGCAGTCTTTTGTCTTGCCAGCCATGTATGCTAGCTCCAGTACTTCCACAGCATGTACTTTAATTGTTCTCAATGTATGCTATGTTTTCGGCACATACTTTGGTTAAGGGAAACTTTATTTAAGAGTCACTCTGGTCTGGAAATTTGACTACATTGCTTTGTTTTGTTAGGATGTTGATAGTTCGGAGAGCACCTCTAGTACAGGATCTGCATTTATTGGCCTCTTTGTTCGAATGCTAGGGTTGGACAATGATCCTCGTGATAGAGAGCATGCTGTTTACACAATTTGGCAATACTCCCTTGGTGGACAGAAGTGCATTGATGAGATAATGCAGTTCCACGGCTGTGTCACCCTCATCGTTAGCCTCCTAAAATCGGATTCTGTCCATGCCTGTGAAGCAGCTGCAGGTCTTTTGCGTAATATAACTTCAGTGAAGTTATACAGGGATGTGGCCATCGAGAGTGACTCAATGGAGGAAATTTTTAGCCTTCTCTGTAAATCTACGATAACCCCAGAGGTAATTGCAAACATAATCACCAGTGATCCATGTTCTTCCCCTTCCATGTTGCTGCAAAAGGACCTCTGGCTGTTACCATGACTGTAAATGGCATATTTTATGGATAACCAGATGGGATATTCTGTCTTGTAGGAAGAATGTGGAGTTTCCTGATTTCTTATACAAACATACTGTTCTCTTGCAGATGTTGGAGCAGTCTTTGTGTGCCATTTGGAACTTTTCTATTGATGAAAATTTCAGATACAAGATTTTGTCAAGTGGTATCCTAACATGGATTGATAGATTTCTAGATGATGAAGATATTAAAGTCAAAGAGGCTGCTGCAGGTATCATATCAAATTTAGCTTTAAGTCGTTCAAATCATGGAGCTCTGGTTGAAGCAGGTGTTATTCCAAAATTGGTAAGTGCTATCTTTTTTCGTCCCCATTAAACTAACTAGTCCTGGTCTGTGTCTGCAAGCATCACATGCTTTCATCGAGTTAACTTTGGCAGCTACAAAAACTATGTAGAAAAATATTTTTAAAATATTATGGACTTATTTTTATTTCTGAGTTTTGACTGCTTGCATGCTTTTGGCATTAGTTTATTGCTTTATAACAGATAGGTCCTCAATTAATTTAGTATCAGATTTTGCTAACTATAGGCAACCAAACACAAATATATGCATTAAGTTAGCTGATGTAAGGATGGTTACCCTTGTGTGGAACCTATGTAAACAGGACTCTATCAAATGAGGATTTAATAGGCTAATGCTCTATTGCAATTCCATGATACTACTTCCATTCTCGAATAACTGTCAGTGTTGACCACGGCCAGTTCACTTTTGACCATAAATTACTTCTAAATGATTATGTTATGATGAAAGAAAGTTGTATGGCTATATTTATGACACCACATACTTCTCTAATATAATATATTTTCAAGCATTTATAAATTTTTTGCAAAAAAGATAAGCAGTTAAAGTTTAAACTTGAATAGTGCCACTGTCAATTATTCGAGAACCTATGAACTTGTGGTCATCTGTTATCTGAAGAAAGTTTGGCAATTTTCTAAGTTGTCCATATGAGTAGCGTGCTATTGTGTATTCTTAAGCAATTGCTACAATGCTTCCTGAACCATTATTGCACTTGTATCTTTAGATGTCTGTTCACAATATCAACATAAAATAACTTTTTCCTCTGCCCAGTGTTAAAGAATGTTCTGTGATAATTTTCCAAGGGGTAATTTATCTCAACTAACAGTGTTGTTCGAACTTGAGAGCTTATCATGCATCCATGAAACCATTGTTTTGTAACTTCTGTTATTTTCATGTTTTCCCTAGTGCTTAAAACTATATTTTTTGGGGGCAGTTGAGTGGTTTTGATGCATGTGGAATCTTGGAATACATTTCTTTCTTTCTCGACATGCTTTTCCATTACCTGAATAGACAATTATCAGTTACATTGTTCCTTCTATATAGTTCTCATTTGCTATGGTTAAATTTTCAACTTGCTGGTGCGATTTTATTTTCCTTTTTAATAAACTGTACTGGGTAGTAACAACATTTGCTAAAAGGCTATTTCACAGTTTAATTGTGAATTTATCTGTTCAATATACACATATCCAGTATCTACCTTTCAATCTAAAACCACAATTTCTTTTTTCTGTTTCTTTCTTCCTTTTTCTCATTGACTGTCATTAGCCAGTAGTAAATACGTGTAATTTACTGTGCAAGTGTGTATGCTCATGTGACAATTTTTTTTATAATCTACCTTGGACCTTTCACATTAATAATTGAAATGTTAATATAGATAGAATTGAATGCTTAGGACTTAGAAATTTTTATCCTTGACTTGCAAGGGTAATCTCACCATGCAAGAAATAGGTGAGCAGATTCCGTCTCTTGCAACCAACCAAACAATATCTCTCAGAGCAACAATCCACCATGCCTTTCATGCAACCAACCAAACAACAACTCATCCCATCCGGACTAAACTCATGCAGGCAAAGTGTCGGAAAGGTCTGAATATGCTGATAACTCTAGTAGCATGGGAGCTGTGGAAACACCGTAATGATTGTGTTTTCACTGGTGCTGCTCCAAGTGCTAGCATGGTAACACGGACAGTCAAAGAGGAGGGATCCCTGTGGTGTGCAGCTGGGGCTCGTGACCTCTGGAACCTACTCTAGGGCCTCCTGTTCTAGCTTTTTGGTCAGTTTCTAGTCCTTCTGTGGCGCGCATGTACTTCTTGTGTTAGGAAGATGTGGTGGTGTGTTGTCTGAGTGTGGTATTGTACTTTTCGGTGTACTCTCCTTAATGAAATGATATGCAGATCTCCTGCATATTCAAGAAAAAAAACTTGTGCAGGCAAACAAATAGAACTATTTGCATCTCCCTATCCAGGCCAGCCCCATCTAGGATGACTTGTGCGAGCCTGCCTAGGGGCATACATGCAACCAAACAGGCACTACTTGTATCAATCGATTGAAACTCCTACATATAACTATCTTTTTTGCATAGAAAGGAAATAAGGAATCGATGGACTGAAACTTGCTAACCAAGGATATATTGCTAATATTTTCTGATGAAGTACCTATACAATTATATGTTCAATATAACTCTATGCAGCTCCTACCTTTCGTTCTAAAACCTCAATCTCTGATTGTATCATTCGGCTGAAACTTCTTCACTACAATCTTCTCGGTTGTTTGTAGGTTCAACTTTTGCAAAACAAAGAGGATTACTATAAGATTATCAGAAAGAAAGCTAAAAGTTCCCTCTTGGAACTATCCACTGATGAATATTACCATACTCTTATAATAGAAGAGGGTCTAGTCTGGGTTCCCCTGGTTAGCTCAGCTGTGTATAAAGCATTTAGACTTCTTCCACACTCATGGCCCTCTTTCCCTGATGGCTCTGAGATCCAGCGGAGTTCTCGCCCTTCAAAATATGGTGCTACTGAGTTGCTTATTGGCCTTAGTGTTGGCAAGAAGGAAACAGAGCCTGATGAAGCAAAAATTAATGCTATGATAGGCCATTCAAATCAGCAGCTTTTTGCGTGCATTGATGCTATTGAGTTGGATGATGAAGGAAAGGAACAATCCGGTGGATCTCAAAGGAATGTTCTCTATACCATTTTACCATGGGTAGATGGAGTCGCACGGTTAGTTTTAATCATTGGTCTTGAAAATGCTTCTGCAATTGCACAGGCTGCTAAAGCAATTGGTGATGCATCAATAAATGAACACATGCGCTCCTCATTCACGGAAGTTGGAGCTGTCGAACCTCTACTTCAGTTACTGAAGCATACTGATGTGCCTGTTAGAGAAGCCACTGCTTATGCATTGGAAAAACTAAGTGTCAGGTATATTATTTCGCTTTTTTCAAAATCGAGTGTTTTTTCAGCAATTGTATAACACATTATTTTGTAGAATAGTCTTTCATATTTGCTTTACTTTGAGTTGCTTAGGTGTAGCAGTTATGAGTGTTATGACTTAAACAATGGCATTTGAAAACCAGCCCAACGACTTGATGATCACATACCCTGTCGAAAAGGAAAAAAAAAGAATCATGTTGAATGCTTGGAAGGAGCTGTATGGGCTCAATGTGCTTCACTTTGACAATAATTCATATTATATGCTGGAAAAGTTGTTTATTATTGCAACAAAAAAACTGTTTATATTCCATTGAAATGGCAGCTGGCAACAATAGTTGAAGTGTCTTATCTCTTTGTAGGAGTATCTTATGTCTTAGGAATAGCTATATAATTCAAAGCATCTCTAAACAGAAGTTGGTTATCACTATAAAAGAGAAGGCAACTGATTGAGATAAATCAAGAAAAGAAGAAAAGTTTTTTCGTCTATCTGTTCCCTGCCCTTTTGGTGTGGCTAAAGATCATCAAACATTGGTCACGCAACTTGGGTCCATGGTGATCTAATCATAGTTCATGCGCCATGTAACAGAAAACTTGCTTATTATAGAATACCATATTAAAGAGAGAATTTATGTAGTGATAGTATACTGCAGTGAAGTTTTCATTCAGCAGAGACCATATAGTGGCTGCAACATTCTGAAGTATATGTAAATTTCTTTTTTTTTCCTGAAGGAGTACTAAATGGTTTCTCAATTTGTTGTGATGTCCGTATATTTTCCACTTGGCTATAACCTTTATTCCTTGTTTTCTCTCTTTTGTAGTTCCATGGTCTGTGAGAAGATCAAAACAGATGGTGGTCTAAAACTGCTTGTAGACATAGTGAAGGATCCCAATACCCCAGTAGAGCAACTGGAGAAGGTCATGAACTTTAAAAAGGCCTAGTTATTCTATTGTAATTTTGTATCATGTCAATCATGGACTAGATAATTTTCGCATAGATAATCAATATGCTTTCTTGAATATTCGACACGGGTATCAGCATGGTAGCTGTGGTGAGTCAAGCATCTACATGTGTCAACTGTATTTTGTTATATTTTTCCAAACTGGTATTTACAATGTTGTGAATTTATCAGCCTGATAGCTGTGCTAGTAATGGGTCTGACGATACAATGCATTCTGAGAGGAGTACTCAAGGTGATATTGATGGTGGAACCAATGGAACTTCTTTTACATATTTGAAACAAGAGGAGACATCTTGGTTTGTTACAGCTTTGAAACATGCCTACATATTATCTTATAGTAAAGAGGGAGTTATGGGCCTTATGGCTGCAAATATGTAGGCATGCGAATGTGTTAACGTAAAAATTTAAAAAGCCTAGTGATAGATTGGAAAGATGATCGGTTTAAGCGTAGAAGTGTCCGATTGCTATAGGAAAGAAACCGATCGGAGACTCGGTCCTAAAATAGAAAATTATCTAGATAAGACCGAGTTTGAGGAGAAGCTATGGTTTACGATAGGGTATTCTATTCTATCTTATATGGATATGTTAGTTAGTTAACTTCATTAAATATATATTTTTTAATTTTTGTTAGAAAATAACGTCCGATGGTTGTTGTAAACGTGTTGGACTCTGTAAACCCAGGGTATAAATATTGACCCTCTAAAAACATGTAAAGGATCTTCAATTCTCAGATCAATACAACCTCGGTGCATCGTTACCCTAGTTCATCTAGGTTTTTACTGGTGGGTTTGGCTCTCGACATAGGGTTGCATCGGTTAAATCCGATCTCCTGCGAAGGGGTAAGTCCCGTAACTATCTCGATATGTCTCGCTCAGTCTAAGGCTACATCGGTTAGATTCGACCTCTTAGGTCGATAGGATATATCGCATCACGTCCGTGCATGGTCTATTGGTCTATTAAGTCCTCTTCGCCGTTGTTGGTCTCGTGCTGTATCGGTTAGATTCGACCTACGAAGTCGCCGATGGTAGAATGGGCTTTAGACCTATAGGTCTCAGTACGACGTTTCATCGGAGTGTTAGCCGATGAATTATCTATACGTTAAGCATCATGCTCAGCATATCGGCTTCTCGGCCGATACGCACCAGGTCTTCAGAGACTTTTCTTTGAGCGCCACACCAAGCGCATCGGCTTTCCAGTCGATGCGTGCCTGTCTTTGGAGAGACATCTTCTCATCAGCTTTGCTAGCCGATGGGTTCGGTTCATCCTTCCTTCAGCACAACCGATCCGGCGTCCACCGTCTCATCGCCTTTGGCCTTGTTCTCGTACTGTCTCGGTTAGGTCCGATCTTCGAGATTCGGTGCTAGCGGCGTCGTCACGGCGGGCAACGGGTCTCGTGCTGCCATCTCTAGAGCGACATCGGCTTTATAGCCCGTGCTTTTTATACAATTCCTTATTAGCTCGCATATGCTTTTATCGGCTTTCTAGCCGATGAACGACCGCGACAGGTTCCGTTGACTCCCAAGAGGGATCCCGCGCGCCTTTCTACATCTCTGAGTACGATCCTATGTCTCCATCGGCTCTACGGCCAATGGATCAGGGCCTCGCGTTCGCTACATCCGGAGTCATCATATCCTTCGTCGACATCTGCCTACATCGGCTTTCCAGCCGATGAAAGAGCGTCCTGATTCCTATCGGCAATCAGCAGATAGCAGGAGCCATCCAGATGCGGACGATGACTAACTCAATCTTATCGGCGGCCTGCCGATAGCTAGGGCTCGTATCGGTCCGTTATCCGACTGACCCATTTGTCTGACCTTATCAATTGCAGGGTCAAATTGACTGGCACGCCTGCACCCGCACCGTCGCGTTGGAGCTGACCGAACCCCATGGGTCCTGGCGTGCGTACCTCGAGCCACAGAGAGAAGCCGACCGACCTACACTAGAGCTAAGCAGACCTTACAGGCGTCGACGTGCTCGCGCTAGGTTCCGGCGCGAACATATTTTTTGGCACGCCCGGTAGGACCAGAGATTTAATTCATCGGCTGATAAGACTCATTCTTCATTCATCGGCCAGTGGGGTAGGAATCTTCATTCATCAGCCAATTGGACGGAATTTTATTCATCGGTTGGAAAAATTTGAAGACCATTCATCAGACTGCATAATTGTCTGATTAGAAGTTAGAATTTTTACTCATCAACCGGGGGGCATTTTGTTGTTAATATGTCTAAAAAAAAGGTTGATTACAAGGTATATTCGTTCGAAGAAGAAGCCCATAAGAATATTATAGTTCTAGTTACCATGAAGAATCTGAATGAAAACCAGATGCAACATATAGAGCAGAACATGGACAATTTTCAAAATCTCTGTTTGGAATCCTTTAATATGACTAAACAAGGGTCGATTTAAAAAGCGTAGTTATCAAAATTTGTTTTGATAAAAGAATCAGGCCATTCATCACCTATGAATTCTTCTAAGCCGTTGCAAGAGATGTTCAACGAAACATTTTATCAAGCGTTCAGTAATTCATCGGGTGTATGGATGGATACATCGCAAGATCTGATCAAGAAGACGATACAAGAATCATCAACTTAAGAGCCTGGTCAAGATCATGTACCTTTGCCAATATACATGAAGTTATATTAGGAAACCTCGCAAAATAAAAGGGACCTATCGGCAAACATGTATTTACCAACACAAGATCGATTCGGGGGGCAATGGTAGGAGTTATCTTCAGAATTCTTTCAGGGTAATTATTGTGGAGGGTATCACAGGCAGAATCAGGTACACTATTCACCTCTACATGATCAAAGAGATATCCTAAAGGAGAAGGATTGGTTAACACACGGTGAAAGAACAATTTGGTATCAAGCCTAAAGAACAAACAGTTATGTATCGGCACCCGTATATAGAATGGTTTGATAGAGTTACATTGCCTCGCCGATACATGATACTAGATTTCTCTAAATTCTCAGGGCAAGACAATATATCTACAATGGAGCATATCAACTGATTCTTAGCACAGTGTGGCGAAGCATCGGCTGAGAAAGCTCTTAGAGTCCGTTTCTTTCTATTGTCCTTCTCTGGATCGGCCTTGACATGGTTTTCTTTGTTACCACCAAACTCGATTAAAGGATGAGCCGATTTAGAGCAGCAATTTTATAAATATTTCTTTACTGGGATTTAAGAAATGAGACTGTCAGATTTAACATCGGTTAGACAGAGGTCTAATGAGTCAGTTTTAGAATACATCCAACGTTTCTAGGACATTAGATGCCAATGTTATAGTCTTGTTCTGAGCGATGAACAATTAGTTGATTTGGCCTTTCAAGGATTATCGAGTCGCGTCAGTTGGAAATTTTCTTCTCAAGAGTTTAACAGTTTAGTACATCTAATACATGTGGTATTAGCTCACGAGAACCGATTATCAGGAAAAGAGGAGATGTCGAAGCATTAGAGGCTTGAGGAAGAGAATTTCGAAGCATGAGCCTTTATACTTCGAAATTGGGGGGCATGTTTTAACGCCAAAATTTAGAAAGCCCAGTGATAGATTGGAAAGATGATCAGCTTAAGAGTAGAAGTGTCCGATTGCTACAGGAAAGAAGCCGATCGGATTGAAGCAAGTAAAGATTCGGTCTTAGAATAGAAGATTATTTAGATAAGATCGAGTTTGAGGAGCAGTGGTTCATGGCAGGGTATTCTATCGTATCTTATATGGATAGGAAGATTTAGTTAGTTAGTTAACTTTCTTAGAGATATTTTTCTTTATTTTTGTTAGGAAATAACGTCCGATGGTTGTTGTAAACGCGTCGGACTCTGTAAACCCAGCGTATAAATATAGACCCTCTGGAAATATGTAAGAGATCTTCAATCCTTCGATCAATATAACCTCAGTGCATCGCCACTCTAGTTCATCTAGGTTTTTACCGATGGAGTCTAGCTCTCGACGTGGGGTTGCATCGGTTAAGTTCGATCTCTGGCGATGGGGTAAGTCCCACCACTATCTCGAAATGTCTTGCTCTGTCTAAGGCTACATTGGTTAGGCTCAACCTCTTAGGGTGATCGGATGTATCACATCACGTCCGTGCAGGGTCTATCGGTCTATCAAACTCTCTTCGTCGTCGTCGGTCTCGTGCTGTATCGGTTAGGTTCGACCTACTAGGCCATCGATGGTAGAATGAGTTTTAGGCCTATAGGTCTCAGTACGGTGTTTTATCAGAGTGTTAGTCGATGAGTTATCTATACGTTGAGCGTCACGCCCAGCGCATCGGCTCCTCGGCCGATACGCATTAGTCTTCAGAGACTTTCCTTTAAGTGCCACGCCAAGTGCATCGGCTTTCCAGCCGATGTGCGCCTGTCTTCAGAGAGACGTCATCTTATCGGATTAGCTAGCCGATGTGTTCGCTTTGTCCTTCCTTTAGCACAACCGATCCGGCATCCACCGTCCCGTCGTTTTTGGCCTTGTTCTCATATTGTCTCGGTTAGGTCCTATCTTCGAGATTCGATGCCAACGGCGTCATCACGGTGGGCAACGGGTCTTGTGCTGCCATCTCCAGAGCGGCATCGGCTTTGCATCCTATACCTTTTATACGATTCTTTGTTACTTCGCATATGCTTTCATTAGCCTTGTAGCCGATGATCGACCGCGACAGGTTCTGTCGACTCCCAGGAAGGATCCCGCGCGTCTTGCTACATCTCTGAGTACGATCATGTGCCTCCATCGGCTCTGCGGCCGATGGATCAGAGCCTCGCGTTCGCTACACCCGAAGCCATCATATCTTTCATCGACATCCGCCTATATCGGCTCCCTAGTCGATGAAAGAGTGTCCTGAATCCTATCGGCGATCAGCAGATAGCAGGAGCCATTCGGACACGGCCAATGACTAACTTGATAATATCGGTAGCCAGCCGATAGCTAGGGCTCGTATCGGCCCGTCGTCTGACTGACCCGTTTGTCTGATCTTATTGTCAATTGCAGAGTCAAATCGACTGGCACGTCCGCACCGGCACCGTCGCGTCAGAGCCGAGCGAACCTCATGGGCCCTGGCGCACGTACCTCGAGTTACGGAGACAAGCCGACCGGCCTGCACTGGAGGTAAGCAGACCTCCCAGGTGGCCGGCGTGTTAGCGCCGGGTTCCGGTATGAACAGTATGTCATTTTGAATAGTATATTTAGTTGGTTGTAATGCATGGATATGATGCTAGTTTACTTAAACAAAGTTCACAAATGATTTGTTTGCTCCTTCTCCATCTATCCTTAAATAAGCGCAGTTTTAGCTTTTTGTTTGTTGTACACAGAAATAAAGAATTGTTATAAGATTACCATCCTAGGCATACTGTGTTTACCCCTATACTACTACTAGAGTACTAGTAATTGACGTTAAGCATCAGGACACTGAAAAGTAAATGAAATGTGCTTGTTTGGTACATCTAAACATATTCGATTATTTCCCCTGTATGGCTCATTGACCACTTGAAATTATTTCATTACTCTTACAAATAGGGATGTCTGATTCGGACATATTGAATCCTTCTATCATATAGAGATAGTTATTTATAGAAAATAATCCCTTTGTACTATACTTCTGAAAAACCAGACATTTTTGTAAAATAATTATTAGTTACGGATGGAGGATGTACAATCTTGCAGAAGTTTGCTCCCCTGAGGGAAAAGTCTGAATTTAATATCATATCAAGCTGCATAATTAATGAGAAAAAGTTTATATCTTCCTTATCTGTTTTTCGGAATTTACTACTAGAACAAGTACATTGGTATATTGAATTGATTATCTACGTGATTATCAGTAAAAGACATAGTCCGATGACTGAAGAACTGCCTTGAGAGCTTAAATTTTGTGCAGTTAATGTAATTAAATACTTTGTCTGAAAGCTTGTTAGTTTCAAACTTCATGTTTTCTGTATTTCGATAGATCACCGGATCCTTTGATCCAGTCCTTTTCACAAAGTATGTAGAAGCTGCTGATTATCATCTGTTGTGGGTGTGCTAGCATTTGCTTTGTCAATTGCATACTGATGTGATTCTTTTAACATGTATAGTGTGTCAATCATCGATTTCGATGTTATTTCATGCTTAACTAAAGTTCTGAGGGAAACATCTCCAAGTTTGCAAGAAAAATTCGCTTCTGTACAGGAGCATTTATCAGCTTTTGATCAGCATGCCACGGTGATGGCTGCTGCTCGCATTGGGTCTGTAAGTGACGCTGTTCTGGAAATGGGGGTTATTCATGGTAAACAATTTGTTTGGTTTTGCATAAAAAATAAAGATGCACACTTGCATTTTGTTCTTATCTATATTATGGAATGGTCTTGTTGGTACTATTTGATAATTTAGCATGTACCAGGGGTATTGAGCTTAATGTAGCACACTGACACGCCTTGATTTCTGTACTTGTGAAGAAGGCTATGTATAAGTGCAGTAATTGAAGAGTACAATATTTTATCATTATAAGCTAAAGAGGTTTTATTGATTCATTTTGAAAATTCTAATGTACATAAGTCAACCTATGTTTGTTTCACAATAACCATTCTCTACCATGGTAGACTTGTATGGGAACCATGAGCATCAATTATTCAAATCGATGATATTTTAAGATATGGTACTCATATGAAGCTTCACTTCTGATCTGAAGTTCCTTTAGGGATAAAGAGTTCATGCGTTTTGCGTGGGCAACCAGATATCTCCTTCAACCAAGAGTCAAAACCAGGCATCTTATATTTGTCCTGTACAAATTGCGTTGGCATGGTTTTTGTAATTTGGTTATCACTTACCTTTTATTTATTAGTTTCATGTGAAATATGACCTGCCATTATTTGGTGTGTATTAAATGCCCTTGGCACAAATAATATTATATTTAATTAAGAAATATTCTACTGAATCAGTTTTTATGCTGAATTCCTCACTTAAGTTTTCTGTTAAAGCATTATGGCTAACAACAGCTTTTCTTTTATGGGACATGCTTGAAATCTCTAAATGATGTATGATTCTTTTGTAACAGTAATTTTTATTCTATCTTTCAGGTACCGTGGGTGATCCTGAAAACTTTGATGAGCTTCCTACTGTTTTGATTGAGCAAGTTAGTCAGGCTGTTTCTGCAACTGTTAGGTTACTCACAAAATTACTCAACTTTGATCTTTTTGTTCGCAGTATAAATACTAAGAAATTTATTGGTCTGTTAAGACACTCTGTTCAGTATTCCTCTTCAGTCGAAGGACTGGCTCGCAGCATGGCTCGTTAAGCTACAATCATCAGCTGGCTTATCAGGACATGAGAATGTCAGTAGTGTAGATATGGAGATAACTATCTATGAGACTATTCCGAGGATAGTTGACCAGATGATGACCTCATTTTCTTTTCAAAATGAAAGTAATGCTGTAATAGAACTGAATAAGATAGTATCAGCAGGTGTGATGGAATACACCAGAGCAATTGCCACAGCTGGTGGAATATTTCCACTGGTGAAAATGATTGAAGAGGGTGATGGAGATGCATTGGAAGCTAGCCTAGCTATCTTGTATAATCTGAGAATGGATCCGGAGAATCACCCAGCAATAATTGCTGCTGGAGCAGTGCCGCTATTGAAGTGGATTGTTGTTGCAGAAAGCTCACCCTGGAACCGTGCTCTTCAGTTGCCGAGAACGTTGCCTGTATGACCTCTCAATGACAAATGACCAATTGTTCTCAGTACACATTTTAAGCTGCACTTTATTTGCATTGACAGGTATGTTATTAAATGCCTGACCTGTTTCTATCAACAGTTTTTATCCAAAATGTTAGTCGGTGGTCCTGGAATGGTCATTTCGACACTGCTTGCCCTACTAAATATATCCATTCGAGGGCATTCCACTATTTTTCTGGTTTACAGAAGTTACTGGGGGTTCATAAAATGGTCCTATTCTTTGGGATGAAGTTATACTTGTGCCAGATTTTCTCAGCCAGTTCCAAGCAACTAAGATTTAGATTAAGAGAGGAGTTGTTACAAATAAATACATTATTTTAGGACAGGGGCGCAAAAACTTAGTATTGAAGGGTATTTTCACACATTGACACATTGAAAACTTAGGTATTGAAGGTTCATGCTTATTAGGTTTTTGCTTTGTTGCTCGCTTGCTTATGAATAATATGAAAACACTTGGTCAAAAACACACAACTGTGTTTTCAGTGTCCTTTTTCTACTTCTACTTACATAAATCAGTACTTGAAAAACCTCAATCTTTCCCCTCATCAGGAGGCAATTCTTCACATCAGAGCACTTAAATCAGCACAAGTTCTCTGCTCATGGTGTAATCTTTGTTTGCCACATAATTTGTGTTACATGAACTTTTCCTGTATCATGGTCTTCGACTCTTGGTGCTACTTGATATGTTTGGGCATAAATAACTATCACAATGTTATAACTGTAACCAAATGGCCAACAAAATATCACAAATATTAACAAAACATAATGATCTTTGTAGTTAATGTGCTACCAAGCTGGCTCAAATATGTCATGTAGATGGATAATTTTCATGGTAATGAAGAAGCATTGGTGGAGCCTTTATTGGAATCAGGGGCTTTCACCATTTCATGACCGACTATCAGTTTATCAAGCAACCTGTGACTTGAGCAGGATGAACGACTTTTGGTGCTGTTAGACCACTGGATTGTATATATATAGACCTGACCATCTCTTATAGAGCTGGGGTCTTAGTCTTACTGTACACCACATTTCTATATGATATTAAAGTAGGTCTAGACATCTTCGGTGCGTTAGTATTCTCTTGCCGACGAGCCAACGTTTTCTTCCTATCGTAGACTTCTTCTCCAGCTTCTTTAGGAGCTCCGTACATCTATCCCCTCTGCGACTATCGTGTACTGTAACAATGTCAGTGTCGTCTACATGACCATCAATTCGATCCATTATCGACGCACGAAGCATATAGAGATAGATATTCACTTTGTAGTCGTACTTGGATAAATTTGGGTGTTTCATATACCATCGACGCACTAGTTTATTAATATTATGATCAAAGGCCTATTCATTCACTAGTTTTTCTTTTAGTCTCTGCGTCCGTTTCTCTCCCGCTATAATTGCGAGGGGTATTAGACCATTATACTGTATATATAGACCTGACCCTACTTAGAGTTTTAGTTTTAATGTATATATGTGCTGACAGATAAATGGACAAAAGTGTGCGCCAGACATGGTATGCTAGTACCAAGTGACACTGCAGAAATTTCATATTGTTGTGGAAATCCACTATGTGCTGACGCTGCTTCTGTAAATGATTCTGTAAAGCGAGATAATAGCATTCTGGTGCTATATCATCCCTGTCCTACTGCCACAGTTAATTTTGCCGTTCTCCGAGTTAGATTATTACATTGGGGAGAATATTTCCCCCCCCCCCCCCCCCAACATGTAACTGAAGTATTATGGGCTTAGAAAATGTAGTACCGAAGGAAAAGCCTGACAATCAACTTGAAGCAGTGGGTGACTGGTAGCTGCGAGTCTGGTTCTTCTGTCCCATACTCCCATGGCGTCGAACGGAGGGACGCGTCCTATGTGTTGCTATTGGGTCATCACCTGCGGCTCACGTGATTGCTGGAATTGTTTTTCCTTCACCGATGTACGCGTGAATGATGGGTACCAAACTGTCAGAGTAAGTACTTATCGCATTCAACGTTTCACAACCTCTATAAAAAAACCAAATTTGTAGGTTTAAATCTGGATATAGTCTAGGTTCAGATTTAAACCAGAAGTATACGTTTTCTGAGGCGGAGGGTGTACTCTGTTCAGGCCTGCAGCTCAGTTCCTGCATCCGCATATGCATTTACGTTGATAGTCGTAAACCCTACTGTTTTTATGATAATGTCCGTCTCAAAGTATAATTATGTTATGTTTTGTTTGAGTGGTTAGGTGATGGCAGATTCAATAAAAAGAACTGCTAGAGACTGAGAAGAACGGTAGAACGGCAACATGGGAAATCTCGTTAGAGTTAGGGAATAACTAAAAAAGAAGCATAGAGGAGAGTGGTGTTAGGAACTTTTTGGTGTAGCAACGGCGACCACGATCGCTCGCCGGTGAGATTGCCCGTTTTGCGGGAAGGATGTGTGTCTGTGCTAAAGAAAAGGGATGGAACTTGGAGGTGGAAAAAATGGACTGAGATGGATAGAAAAGAATTATGTGAAAATTACATAGCTAAGACCCTGAAAAGGAATCCAAAAGAGATGCTTTCTCTCCACTGTTCCTTCGCAGATATGCATCTTTTCTGGTGGCGCGGCATGTTGCTTTTTTCAAAAATCGCATCCTAATCCTGGTGAGCTGGTAATTAAGATTTGATTAAGATTTTAAGCCTTACATGAGTCTTAGAGAACTCTATACCTCTCTCAACACTCTAACTTAATACACTATTTTAGTCTAAAAAAATCTTTAAATTACGATTAAGACACGTCGATAGTTAATTTGTAAATAATTTTATTTAATTACAAATCCTAAGATATATCGCTCTTACATTATTATTATTTTAACCTCCTTATTAAAAAAGTTTATCACCGTATAATTTAAATTTAATCTCTATCACTTATAAATTATTACTTCTTTAAAGTTAAAATATAAAAACTTTTTAAATCTTAGAACGGAGGCCTTGTCTAGGAAGTAGGGACCTACCGGCCTGTGCTAGCAGCGCAGGAGTACGCTGCTACTGTTACACTTCGGCGGGTGGGGCGAGGCAGGGAAGCAGGTTGATTCGGAGCACTGGTGCTGGCGTTGCTACAAAGGTTTGCGGAATCCTTGGCTTTTTTTTTTTTCCCTGGTGCGATGTCCTCCACGTCGCGCCTACGTACGTGGGTGTGGCCCCCTACTACCGACCGACCGACCGACCGGCGATTGCTGCGGCGACGACCTCAGCGGATCGTGAGCACCGGCCCGGCCGACCCACACGTGCACCGCTTTCAATTGTTACGACCCACCGCACCGCTTCTCTCGTACTCCGACGCGCGTAGTGCGTCCCAGCTCTCTTCTGACTTTTACCCTCCCTCCCTCGCTTCATTTATGCCTTCCTCCCCCGCCTCTCTAGCTTTGCGTACGTGCAGTGGAAGGATGCAACGGCCCTCGGTTAATGAACCAGACGACACCAGGGCTAGTAGGGGCCGATCGTGGTGTACCGCAATAGTAGCAGCGAGATTGCTTTGGGGGTGCCTAGTGCAGTGCAGTGTATAATTTGCTCAAGGGTAGTAAGCTTTACGATGTCTACGAAGGTTGTATTTGTAAAAATTCTTAATAGTGTGTAGTACCTCCTCTCCCATCACCTTACAATATTAAACTAATAAAAGCCAAAATATCTTCTCTGAGCACGAGATGCAATTACTATCAGTACTTCGTTTGAGGTATTTCTTCTCTTTTAGCTTAGGGCCAATGAAAAGTTTCATAGAGACAATAGTTGGTGATTCTATCTCCTTTGATGTCCCTAAATTTTCTTTTATTGTGGTGTAAAAGTAGATATGTAACCCAGATGAGGAATAATAACACACAACTAGGCTAATAGAGTCAGCAAGAGGTCACACTATTTTCTCCCATGGTTTAACTTCCAAAGTAAAATAGCTTTATATGCATATGTAATACAATAATGTGCGTATTATCTTTACTTCCCAAAGTTGCATATCGTATTAAAAAATATACATTGTTATACCGGTTCAATCATAATTATAGATTTTTTGTTGAATCCAATACACATACAAGATGCCATTAGAGTAATAATATCACTATAATATTTCTCCAGATAAAACCACATATAACATTTTTCTTGCTAAGATTATAAAACATGACCATAAACATCTTAACAACAGTAAACTTGCTTCAAACTAGATAAAATATCAATTTAACATATAATATTATCTTAATTATATATTGCTATGGAATCTGCCTTAATTATATATTGCTATGGAATCTCAAGGTAGGGGTAGAAAATAACGAGGTAAACGTGTAGCAAACCACCACTACATTTATTTGCTTCAATAAAGAAGACGCAGTGTTAAGCACAACTCAAAACACCACCAAGTAAAATTTTAATACACACTCAAACATGTATATAAGACGATTAGTAGCATGCTCCTATAGTACCAACCCAACAACATAAGAGAAAAAATAACGGGCATAGCTCTCCAGTAAAAGGAAGATCGTCTTTTCACTTTTTTTATTTTGTTAATTTACATAAGCTATGACTATACATAAATATATTTTTAAGATTTAATGAACAAGAGCTGTAACTTTCAAGTAGGAACAATTTTTTATTCTACCATTTGACTGTCATATTTCGCACTTGAAAACACGCTTCATAATCTGTCATAAAATACAGATAGTCCATATTAAAACAGTGATATCTTGAATTATACTAATCCAAAAACTACACGACTTTACCAGCAGTTTGGACTCAAAGTTATCTACAACTTTGTAGTTAAGTGTTTGCAGGAAAAATCGTTCAGACCTCCTAATCATCCTAAAACAGAGACATTGTAAATTTGCCTGGGTGCCAAGCAACCAATCTGAATCACCCAAACCCCTTCTTTAATACTTCTTAACCATGAACTAAAACATTAAAAACACCCTAAAAGAACTACAAGGGAACATGCCTCACCTAGGTTCCTTAGAGAAACAGTGAGAGCATGACGGAAAAAACACCTATCTATCATCTCGTCCTACTCTCTTCTCCTCCTTTCGTTTTCTAGTTTGCTTCTTGATTCTTGCTGCAGTGTAGGAGATTTAGGGAGCGAAATGTGCCGTGGAGAAGACGGATATGTGAACAGAAGTATAGGAGGGGAAGGGCATGCTGAAGTGGGGAAAGGGGCCCGGTTCCCTTTCATAGGGTTTAATGTATTCATAGGGTTTAATATACGAATATATGGAAAGGAATAATCTACAGTGATGGGCATTGGCCTGGCTCAACCCACTTCTAAAGGGATTTTTATTTAATTCCAGCATGTTACACTATAAGCTAATAGAAATAAACAAAACAACTTTTAGTATCAGACTTTTATAACTTTTACTTCAGAGAGAAAAATTTTAAGGACTGATATACCACAATATCACATTCGAACAAAATAATACTGAGTAGATAAGCCTACGACACTTAGCTAGTAAGATGATAGTGCTAGTAAGTCGCAGCTGGTCTAAACAAAGTCCTTCTTAGCAGTTGGCTTTATAACTATTCCAAATCTTAATTAATACCATGATGCACATGAGATCTCCTCATTAATTTAGCATTGCTACTAACTAAAAGGGAGCTTAGTGAGTTTGCTGCAAAGTTGCAAACTCTTCTTTTTCTTGGGGAGTGGCTATTGCTTGCTACTGCTACGGTTGAGCATCGAGTTGAGCCTCTGAAACTGCAGCTGCTGCCTGAACTAGTTGATGAAGTCGTCAGCCATCGCATCCGCATCGTCATTGGCGTCCTCCGCCGCCGGTTCCTTCCTCGCCTCCGAGCTCACCCGCTTCCGCCGCTCGCGGCCAACGGGTTCGCCGGTGACGGCATCTAAGTCGCCGGGATTGCCAGCGGGTTTGTCGACGTGACGCCTCTACTTCTCTAGCAGGACGATGGTGAGAGGCGTTGGCGTGGATGGCGGCGTCGGTGGAGAGGCGCTCGCGTCCAGAAGACGGCGCTGGCGGAGGGGCGCTCTTGCTAGGACAACGACTCTCCACTGCTCGGAACGGGATGCCGTCCCCTAGCATTCCCGAAAATTAAGGCTGAAAAAAATAGAAAATGATGAAAAAACCTCTACATTAACTCCAGAGTTTCAGTTCTTACGCGGCTTGTAGGTTGAAGGTTTACCAATTGAGAACCAAGGAGATGATCATAATCGGTGTCTGATACCATTTTGATAGCCTCCACTCTCTACATATCCGCCATTATAGGTAGCAGTTCTTTCCAGACAACTACCGCCGGTGTAGCCCCCAGCTACCAGGGAACGTACCAGGAAACTACTGCATGCAGCGCTGCTGTCAGGTAAGTGCTTGACACCCTGGGTAGTATCGTATTGCCTTGCAATTTTCTGTACATTAATATTGTTATATCTGATCTAAAATGTGATTATTTCATCAGGTGAGCATAGCTTAATTGATTATATTTTTTAAACCTATCCACCAAGGTTAAAGTTTACACTTGATATATATTTACAGCTAATTATTCTTTCAGTTATAAACGATATACCTGCGAATAGCGAAGCGCTCGTCATAAATTTCTTAATATAAAGATATATCGACTTAGTCTTTTAGATGTGCTCATATGGTATGCGTGCACATAGAGATGTATGAGCGCGTTATAATTGCTATAGTGTTTCTTAAAAGAAAAATTTTAATTACCCCTAATCTACTGTGACAGTCCGAATTACCCTATAAACTATAAAACCAGATATTCTAAACCTCAAACCTTTTAAACCGGATGAATAACCCCTAATTCAACCTGAAGTGGTTATATTACGTGGTGCATACGTGAGAATCCAATCAGCATTAAAAATAATAATAAAACTATAAGATCTACATGTCATTTTGCCCTCTCTTCCTCACCTCCTTTGTTCTCTCTTTTATCCAATTCGCATCAAGCTCTGCCCCCCACCCTTTTGATCCTACATTCTCATGGCATCCTCACGTTAAAGGTCAAGGAGGAGACACACAGCGGTGACTGGCCCATCAAGCTTGAGCTCCATAACCTCCTCGTGCCATTAGTCGACAAGGAGATGTGCGGCAACGCCAGCCCATCGAACTCACGTTCCACAACCTCGGTCAACAAGGAGATGTGCGGCGGTGGATGGCCTCAAAGAGGACGGGAGGGGCAACGACGGAGGTCAAGGGAGGATGGGGAGAAGTGGCAGAGGTCGTGGAGGAGGGAAAGAAGCCACTAGATCTGCCCACTTGCCAACTTGTTCTTTTCCCCTCTTCTTCTTTCTTCTACCTCCTCTCTTTCCCTTTAGGGCGACGACAATAGTCCAGGCAGAAAAAGACGGTGACGGCGCCATTGGTGTCCTCGAGGAGTATGGTGGATGATGGAGGAAGATGGCGGTTGGTCCCGCGGCAAGGCCATAGTGCTAGGGGGCTGGCGGCGCCACGGCGATGCTCCTGCCTATGTCACTAAGGCAGGATAGGCTTGCTGCCATTGTCACCATTGACCTACCACGAACGCCAGAGTTTAGCATGCTCTCGCTCGCCGGCAATGGCATCACAAGGGGTTGCCTGAGTAGGTGGGTCTAGGAAGCAAAAGACAGGGTGGTCGAACCCAGTAAGGTTATGCCTCCTATTCCTCATGGGCAGCTCCTCACTGGCGGCGCTGAGTAGCACTTGGAATTCGACCACCATGGACAAGTCCTCCGTTGCCACTTTGGTCGCTTCCATGCTTGCTCCTACAATGTGGACATGGGAGAGAGATGAAGAGAGGGAGAAGGATCAAGATCTTGCCCTACCCTTGGGTTTTAGTGGCTGATAGAGCTTGTACTACTCCTTGGCTTGTTGGAACGTTGTGCTCTCCTCTGTGGTGGCGTCGGCAAGTTTAGTCTTGTCGTAAATGGCAGGAGCGATTTACTAGAGAAGGGAAGAGAATGAAGAAAGAGGCATGACATGTGGGCCTCTTTTTCTTTATTTTTTCTGACTGAATTGCTACGTTGTCACTATGTGTGCCAACTTAGGTCAAAATTAACCAAAACAGTGATTAGGAGAGTTATTTATTCGGTTTGAAAAGTTTGAGGTGTAAAATGTTAGTTTTATAATCTAGGGGTAATTTTTTCTGTCATAATAGTTTGGGGTGATAATTAGGACTTTTTTCCTCAAAAAATGTGATTGCTTTGATAATTACTACCATTGGTAATAATAAAAAGAGTAAATACCACAGACCCATAGTTTTTGAGGCACTAGTTCCACAAAACCAAATGTTTTGAGATATTGTTTCCACATAACACAAGATTATGAGGCTGCTTGTATCATAGAACCCATTAGTGTTTACTTTAATGTTACATCTACTGGTAGGCCCACGTATCAGCCACATACTGTCCCCTTCTTCCTCCTTTGACTCTCCTTCCTCGTTTCTTTTCTCTTCGTCCCTTCCCCACGCTGAAGAAAAACCTGCTATCTTTCCTTTTCCTCCCATTCCCACATAGAAGAAAGCAGACGAATAGCTGCAGCACTAACAAGTTGAGAGAGGGCCAGAGTTCCTACATAGCCACGCCCCTTTCCTCCTTCCACCCTACATCCACTTCTCATCATCATCACCCTCTCATCCAGAAGACGGTGTTGGCGGAGGGGCGCTCTTGCTAAGACAACGACTCTCCACTGCTCGGAACGGGATGCCGTCCCCTAGCATTCTCGAAAAATAAGGCTGAAAAAATAGAAAATGATGAAAAAACCTCTACATTAACTCCAGAGTTTCAGTTCTTACGCGGCTTGTAGGTTGAAGGTTTACCAATTGAGAACCAAGGAGATGATCATAATCGGTGTCTGATACCATTTTGATAGCCTCCACTCTCTACATATCCGCCATTATAGGTAGCAGTTCTTTCCAGACAACTACCGCCGGTGCAGCCCCCAGCTACCAGGGACCGTACCAGGAAACTACTGCATGCAGCGCTGCTGTCAGGTAAGTGCTTGACACACTGGGTAGTACCGTATTGCCTTGTAATTTTCTGTACATTAACATTGTTATATCTGATCTAAAATGTGATTATTTTATGAGGTGAGCATAGCTTAATTGGTTATATTTTTTAAACCTAGGTTAAAGTTTAGACTGAATACAGGAGCTCATATTTACAGCTAGTTATTCTTTCAGTTATAAACGATATACCCACAGATAGCGAAGCGCTCGTCATAAATTCATCAATATAAAGATATATCGACCTAGTCTTTTAGATGTGCTCATAGAATATGGTATGCGCACGTATTCATAGGGGTGAGTATGAGCACGCTATAATTGCTTGTGTTTGTACGGTGTTTCTTAAAAAGAACAAGTCTAAATTACCCCCTAAACTACTGTGATAGTCCGGATTATCCCATAAACAATAAAACCAGACATTCTAAACCTCAAACCTTTTAAACTGCACGAATAAACCCTAACTAAATCTGAAGTGGTCATCTTACGTGGTGCATACGTGAGAATCCAATTAGCATTAAAAAATAATAAAACTATAGGATCTACATGCCATTTTGCCCTCTCTTCCTCACCTCCCTTGCTCTCTCTTTTATCCAACTCGCATCAAGCTCTGCCCCTCGCCCCTTTGATCCTAAATTCTCATGACATCCTCACGTTAAAGGTCGAGGAGGAGACGCACGATGGTGGCAGGCCCATCAAGCTTGAGCTCCATAAGTCGACGAGGAGACACGCGGCAGCGCTAGCCCATCGAACTCGCGTTCCACAACCTCCTCGTGTTGGAGGTCAATGAGGAGATGTGCGGCAGTGGATGGCCTCGGAGAGGATAGGAGGGGCAATGATGGAGGTCAAGGGAGGATGGGAAGAAGTGGCAGAGGTCGTGGAGGAGGGAAAGAAGCCACTAGATCTGCCCACCTATCCAACTTGTTCTTTTCCCCTCTTCTTCTTTTTTCTACCTCCTCTCTTTCCCTCTAGGGCAACGATAATAGTCCAGGCAGAAAAGGTGGTGATAGCACCATTGGTGTCCTCGAGGAGTATGGTGGATGATGGAGGAAGATGGTGGTTGGTGCCACGGCAAGGCCACGGTGCTAGGGGGCTGACGGTGCCACAACGATGCTCCTGCCTATGTCACTCGGGTAGGATAGGCTTGCTGCCATTTTCACCATTGAGCTATCACGAACGCTAGAGTTTAGCATGCTCTCACTCGCCGACAATAGCATCACAAGGGGCTGCCTAAGTAGGTGGGTCTAGGAAGCAAAAGACAGGGCAGTCAAACCCAGTAAGGTTATGCCTCATATTCCTTATGGGCAGCTCACTGGCAGCACTAAGTAGCACTTGGAATTTGACCACCATGGACAAGTCCTCCGCTGCCACCTTGGTCGCTTCCCGGCTTGCTCGTGTAATTCTAAAGAGGTCAAGGCACCTAGATGGATGGATGGATGCATGTGGGCATGGGAGAGAGATGAAGGGAGGAAGAAGGATCAAGATCTTGCCCTACCATTGGGTTTCAGAGGCTGATAGAGCTTGTACTACTCCTTAGCTTGTTGGAACGTCGTGCTCTCCTCTGTGGTGGTGTCGACAAGTTTAGTCTTATCATAAATGGCGAGAGTGACTTACTAGAGAAGGAGAGAGAATGAAGAAAGAGGCATGACATGTGGGCCTCTTTTTTTAAATTTTTTTCTGACTGGATTGCTACGTTGTCACTACTGTGCTTAGGTCAAAACTAGCCAATGCAGTGATTAGGAGAGTTATTTATTCGGTTTGAAAAGTTTGAGGTGTAAAATGTTAGTTTTATAATGTAGGGGGTAATTTTTACTGTCACAATAGTTTAGGGTGATAATTTAGACTTTTTTCCTCAAAAAATGTGATTGCTTTGATAAGTACTACTATTGGTAATAAAAAAGGAGTAAATACCACAGACCCATAGGTTTTGAGGCACTAGTTCCACATAACCAAAGGTTTTGAGATATTCTTTCCACATAACATAAGATTATGAGGCTGCTTGTATCATAGAACCCATTAGTGTTTACTTTAATGTTACATCTGCTGGTAGGCCCACGTATCAGCCACATGCTGTCCCCTTCTTCCTCCTTTGACTCTCCTTCCTCTTCTCTTCCTCCCTTCCCCACGCTGAAGAGAAACCCCTTCTTGTTATCTTTCCTTTTCCTCCCATTCCCACATAGAAGAAAGCAGATGAATAGCTGCAGAGCTAACAAGTTGAGAGAGGGCTAGAGTTCCTACATAGCCACGCCCCTTCCCTCCTACCCCTACATCCACTTCTCATCATCATCACCCCCTCATAGCCTTGTCACTCAAGATCGTCATAGCTACTCCTCGCTAGCTTGTTGTTCTTTGGCATTTGAGTTTGTTACTGCCCCTCCTGTCTCTCAAATTTGTGCCGTCTTCATTTTCCATTACTGAGAGCTCACGTCGCCACCGCATCTTGTCAATATGACCTCATGTCACTGCTGGTTTTAGACTTTTAGCACCCAAACTTGCAGGGGCTTTGGCTTTACTTTCCATCGCTGAGAAAGGGAAAGGAGAAGAGTATGAGGAACAAGAGAACCAAAGGAAGGGGAACCAAAGGAAGAAGAAGGTGGTATGTGGCTGATGAGTGGGCCTATTGTAGATGTAATAGGAGAGTAATAGAAGTGGGTTTTGTGATACAAGTAGGCTAAAAATCTGGTGTTCTGTAAAAAAAAACCCTCAAAACACGTGGTTTTTGAAATTAGTGTTCCAAAGACTAAGGTTATGTAATATTTACTGAATAAAAAAAGTCTTGTACTTGGTTAAAACGGAGGATTACTCTGATCATTTCCATTTTGCTATAGAAAAGCTACTCATTCTAGAATGCTTTGGCTCTAAAGAACAGAACACAAAGTACCAAGCAAAAAAAAAAAACTTAAGTTGTCACTGGCATTCGTCAGTTGATCTTTACGGCTCTAACAGCATGTAGATCCGTGCAAGAAATTTCTCCGGTCTTGTAGTATGGTCTTACTGCCATCTCTGATCGACGGGCTATCGGCAACTCACATGTTAGATATTCAGAACACACATTTTTCTTTTGTTTTGAAAGATGATCAGAGCACACAATTGTTTTGTTTGATTCACACTCGATCCTATTGGAAATAGGCGCTGTTTTTTTTATTAACATTTAAAATATTAAATAAATTTATTTTTAAATTTATAATAATTAAAATTTAATTAATGAGACGTTAATGATTTTTTGGTTTTTACATCTATACTTAATCTTAATCCTCATCAAAGAACCAAATGCCAAACTTCCAGACTAGAGGAAAGTGCTAGCCTTGTTGAGGGGAGAATATGTAACGGAACTACATGCATATTCGGTGAAAACATGAAAACTACCATTATTACATATAAGTCCTCAAAAAATATCAATAAAGTAAGATAATATTAGAGAAGCACACAAAATTACATGATGGAATTTAACTTCATCTGTAAGATATAAAATTAACCAAAGTTGAGTTTGGTTTTACATGTATATGCAAATTCTTTTGAGAACTTTTACGATGTTTGCATGGTTTCTACTAAAATTGTGGTTTCCACTGTATATTTACCCTTTTATCGAGGATAGCCTTTGATTAGTTCATCCAGAGCCAATTAATTAATTTCTCAAGGACAAATTATTTACTGAGAAAAGCATCGGCTTTCACAAGAATTTTCTAGAAAATGAATGCAAATAAAACCAGGCAATATCTATATATTAATGGGAAATGATGACAAATTATCGATCATCAAGTAAGTTCTATTTACATACGATTTTTCGCTTTACATTTACATAACTGTTGTAACAAGTGCTCTAATCCTAGTAGGGATGCAGGATTAGGATTCCTAGGATTAGATACTCATCCAATCCATAGAGCTGTTGTACACAATGAAGAGGTATCAGGGGTATAATGGAAACATATCGAGTTCACTCTGTCAAGCTAGACAGATGCAGCTGATACAAAATACCTAGGCTCATATGTTTCATCAAAGAAATAATTTTCTAGTGATCTACAATCCCTCCGCCCCATGTTACTCTACATGCCCTCTGCTTCAATCTATATGACTTTGTAGGATAAGATGGATAAGATGGATACTAATAGATAATGAAATTATTGGGAGAGAGTCTCTTTTGATGTGCCAGGAGGCTTTGGATGTTCAGTATAAACATATAACCTTAACCTTGTTTGAACATATAGCTAGGACAAGCCAGATAAGCCACATTTTTTTAAAAGCATCCTACCATGGAGAAAAAACACAAACACGCACGTGACCATGAACAATAAATTTCTTTATAGATGAAATATAATTAAATCCACCGCAAATTCTCTACATATAAGGGCTAATAGTCCATTTCCACAAACTTTTAACTAGTCACCTATAGTCTAAGGCTGATAAAAATTGGAGATTTCCATAGGTGTAAAGTAAGCCACTCCTAGAAATAAATTTTCAGCACCCTTTTTGATATTTTAGGTGAAAAAACAAAAAAAATAACCCAGAAATTTATTTTTGTGGAAATAAATTGAAGAAATCAGCTAAGTCAAATTAACCACAAGATTGAATGGGGAAAACAAAGAAAATGTAACAAAAATAAAAAATTACCTCACTATAAAAAACCATTTTTAAAGTAGCTAAAATAGCTTTTGCATAATCTTTTAGCCATCCACCAAAGACCGATTGTACCGCTATAACAAATATGGCCTTTTGTGATGAAACATGAAATCCATCATTGATCCATGACGAATTTTCAAAATATCATCGTAAAGGTCAGCCTCGGCTAATTCTAGCAATGATTTAGGGCCTTGGTCATAAAAATGGTCACGGCAGCAAATAGGATAGTCACAAATGCTGCAAAATTCATTATTAGAAGTTAGGCTAGCACATGGTGACAAAATATTCCATGATAAAACTTAATAGGCAAGGTCCTCATGGGCCCTAGTTAGCCAATCTCATTTATAAGTATGATATTCTATAGAAAAAAATCATCATAAACAAGGCCTAATTCATCATAAGAGTTGGGCTATCATATGGTGATGAAGTAGTTTCCTTAGTACTAGCTAGCAATAGTTGTTAGGAGGTCCCACATGTAAGTATGAGAAAACATAAAGAAGGAAACAATTTGTCCGGTGTTTACATGGACTGTGTGCATTTGTCCGACGTTTATTTTTCCAAATTAGCGTGCATATGTATACCCTGATTTTGGATTATTTACATGTGACACTTTGTCCAATGACCGCATCCTATAGTCTAGTGTGGTCATCTCATGTGAAATTGTGTTGATCAAGTCGTGTAGATCCCTCTCCTGGTCACTGGGGAAAGAGGGAGAGACGTTCATGTTGGAGAGTCGAGGAGATGCCATTGATCATTGTCGTTCCTGAGTGAAGGCATGTTCCCAATGGTTTATTCATCTATAAATACCATGATTTAGATGGCCAATATTTCATTCATGTGCTAGACCTCCAAGCGGTAAAAGTGATCCTTCACATCTTTGGAGAAGTATCTGGCTTGCACGTCAACTACACCAAGAGCATGGTAGTGCCAATACAGTGCAGTGACGATGAGCTTGCAGTGGTCACCACCGAGCTGCCCTACAAAATATGGCAATTCCCTTGCAAATACTTGTGGCTACCTCTAGAGATAAAGAAGCTTCACAAGGAATACCTACAACATGGCTAGGCGGCTGCCAGGGTGGAAGGCTCAGCTTCTCAATCCATTGGGTCACCTCCCTCTAACCTAGTCATGTCTGCCATACCACTATACATATTGATTGTTATCAAAGCTCCTAAATGGGTTATCAAGGCCAGGAGTGGGTTCTTGTGGAAAGGTCATGCAAATATTAAAGGAGGGCAATGCCAACTTCCTTGGTCCAAAGTATGCACGCCAAAATCCTATGGGAGCTTGGGACTACATAACTTGGAGTTATTGGATCGTGACTTCAAGTTGTGGTTGCTCTAGCAGAAGTGGAACCTAGACAAGCCTTGGTACGGGTTGCAAGTTCCAACAGAGCCTACCATTTGGTAGTTCTTCTGATCTTTGGTTCAGTTTGAAGTGTGTGATGGAAGGCAAACCTTGTGTTGGGACAATAACTGGCTAGATGGGTGCACCCTAGAATTAGTAGTGTCAGCAATCCTCTAGGTCATGTCGAAAGGTGTTTGCCGAAAGAGAACGGTCAAAGAAGCTTGGCACAACAAGTGGTGGATCTATGACATCAAGGAGGGACTAAGCATGCAAGCTTTGCTTGAATACCCATGCCACTAGCGGCAGCTGAACCTAATTGTTCACATTGCCTTGATGTAAGTATTTCACCTAGCTAGTCCTTCATCGGCATTGCTGGATAGCAGACATATTGCATTGGTGTTGTATCATTACTTCGTGGAACTACCTCTTTTGCAACCAAGACATCAAGACCATAGTTCACCTTCTCATCCAATGCCCATAATTGAGGCTAGAGGCTTGGGTGATTTGGAAAGAGAGCAACAATCGGGTCTTCAACTAGGAGCAGTGAGATTGAATGCTGCTCATGCGCATAATTATGAAAGAAGCCTAGCTTTGGGTTGTCGCGGGGGTCGTTTTGCCAAGGTTAGCGGTTTGAGTGGTAGTCGGCTACCACTTCGTAGGCCGTTAACTATGTCATGACAAGTTTGTATATGATGCGTTGCCTACTATAAGCATGGTTGGTTGTAAAACTCTTCTCTTAATACAAAGATACACAAGTCTTTTGTGTATTCCCTAAAAAATAGTTCATTCATCCATCCCCTATTCCATTGGAAAACACTTGAGCGAGGAAAGTGCATAAGGGGAGCAATGGAAAACAACAGAGGAGATAAGGCCGTTGGGAGTCGCTACTACAATAACGCAGAGTTGTGGCAGTAGGGAATCTATCGTGTGGCTTTATCTTTCCTCCACTTGCTAGACATGGAGGAGAGGATCTGCGTTGCCGCTGCAAAGAATGAGCTAATGATATAGAAGATTAAGAAGGTCAAGTCTACGCTCGCAAACTCAAGCTGAAGGATAACTCCAGGTCACCCTGATGTACGATATTATTGGAATGACCTTGATGTTGCCTAGAGGGTGAAAAGGCATTCTTGAAAATCACTCACAGTGGAGACAAATTCACCGAAACTTTTGGTTGACTTATGCTATTAGAGTTAGGAAAAGCTGACATGAACTTTCGGTCCTTAATATGGAAACTTCCGATCCCCAGAGACTGTCTCCTCAAAGAGAAAAACTTGGGGGCAAGATTTGCAATAGGAGAATACAGTGAATACGTAGGAACACACAGAGAACAAGCACGACTAAAGGAGGCAAGTAATTTTTCACCAAAGTTTAGATATTTCAATCCAACTCTCCATTGAGGAACTCTAAAGAACTAGATCTCTTTCAATCCATTTATTTTCCAAGCTATCAACTAGGAAGAAGCTTTAGCCTTCAAACAACCACCAAGGCTTAGCAAGTTTCTAAGTGACCACCAAGGTCTAAGCTTGGACAATAAGCATATACATCTGATGAAGTTTGCTCTACAAGCAATGTTCATAGGGATAGCTCAAATATGACTCAATCTTGCCTTTTCCCTTGTGGTGGTGAGGCAAATCTTACAAAATTTCCCGAGCAATCCACACAAACAAATCCTCATGGATGATGCCTAGCCAGCTAGGTGGAAAATCACTACGAGTAATAAGTGTGATGACATTGGTCGGACATCGATCCAAGTGCTCTTCTAAGAACCCTAGCTCTCAAACTCATTAGATCCAAAAACTCCTCACTCATAAGATTGTTGGCTCAAGAATTCAAGTGGAGAAGGTTATAAACGTTAGAGAAGTTAAGGAAGTAGGTTTGAAAGGTATAGCAACCTCACCCTCAAAATTAGGGTAGGTGAAGTTAAATACTCACCCATCCCCACAATTAGTCACTGCTCACAAATTCAAACACCAAAAGTTTGGGTCTAAAACATTGAAACTTCTGGTCCAACACTTAGGCTAATAGCTAAAATGGGGACTAAAACTTCCAGTCCAAAAGACCTGAACTTCAGGTCTGGAGTTACTATCCTAGTCTGGAATAATGATCAGAACTTTTGGATAGCCCTCGAGGTCTGAACTCATTGTTCAGACCTAATGTTCCAGTGCAAAGTACAAGAATTTTCGGTCGAAGCTCAAAGAAACCACATTTTCCCTTTGTGAGTATAGTGCATTTATGTCTCTCTCTAAAAGATCAAGGTAACTATAGAGTACTTGCATATAACGTTAACCATTGACATGAGCCCCTCTTAAAAGTGGTTTTTTCTATGACTTAAATTCAAACAAAAAATAAATTTAAACCGTCTTGAGTCAATCACCGCTTCACATCAATTTGTAGGGGTCTCCATATCACAAGATTATTCAACAAATAGGACTAACACCTATACTTATCTCATTTAAAGTGATTAGCCCTCATTGCATTGTCATTTATCACCAAAACCCGTTGTGGTCTAGATGCACTTTCATTATAATATGTTAGATTTAAAATATTGTACCAATCATTTCCATATATATATATATATAATGGACTATTAATTCAATGAGTTGTTTGTGTGTGAGCTAGTATAGAGCTAAAGCCATTGATTCCTTATTCAATCAAAAATTGAAACATGAGAAACAAATCACTGTCTTGAAAGAATTCTGCCTAGAAAACCCTGGATAGAAGTGTACCATAGACAAGAAATGAGATCTAACCTCTGATTCAATGGATGATCCTAGGGAGAATCCTAATCATTAGCAAATGAGAGATCAGCCATGGCAAGAACCCGATCATGGTGACGAGATGACTTTGGCAATCGCCTTCACGATCACCACTCCACACATCTCAGCCCTCCCCCTCCCCGTCCTATGTTGTCTTGCATTTTTCCTATTTTTATCATCATAGAATTATAGTTGCCAAGCTAGTAGGTCCCATATGTCAATATAGGTCCGACATATCAATCTTTTTTAAAAATTTAAAATAATATGGTAATCTATTCAAGTAGTGAAATAAATAAGTGTCACTCAGCTTTGAACAATGAAAGAGACAAATTGTGGTGGTCTCCAACAAAATCTGGAGTTTTCTTGTCAAATCTTTCCGTAGTGCTCCACAAAATGTAATTCTTGGTCTTCCCTAGAAATGTTTTGTTGTCACAGAAGCAAGGTTATTTTCCAAATCCAAATATACTCACATTTCATGCTAATGGTGTTTAAAAAAGTACATATTAATTAATGGAACCGGTTTGGAAATCACTTCCTAATCATAGCAACTACACAAGAGAACTAATACAACCAATATCTTCAAAATCGAAGCTATATGTTGCAGTTGCTACTAAAACAGCCACATGCTGCCCAGGGTCCATGAATAAATCAACATAGTGTTCTCCGCCAAGAACTAGTAATTGTCCTCCTATAACCAAAACAAATAGCAATTTCCTTAAAACTGTTTTAAAAACAACACATATAGGATGCAATTATTCATTACCACAATGATTTCTTTAGAAATTTCTACTACTTCCGTTCCAAAATATAAGGATTTTTTGAATTCAAATTGTGTTCCATAATATAAGCATTCATATATTGATTAGATTCCCATGATTCTCATTATTTCAATGATTTCAACACTAATCAGGTGCTTGAAAAGAAAATATAAGCAATTCGAAATTCAAAAGTGAGTAAATTACAGTTTGGGCCACATTTTATTACCCTAATTTTATTTTCGATAACCCTTTATCCAAACTCTCTTATCCATCCACATTTAACTCATCAACGTAGGGGAGCTACTGTAATCAAATACATTGATATGGTTGAGAAGAGAGTCAGAATGGTCCAAAGTACAATAAAAGTTAAAATTTCCTATTATCTAGCTTAAAGTGAAAAGGTTGAATAAATGATGATGTAAGCCAAAACAATGGTAATAAAAGTAGTGTAAAATATAATTCACTCTTCAAAATTTAACAACTAAAATAATTACAAAAATAATCTTTTAATCTAACCATAGTATTTACTAAACCTAAAAACAGATGAGTATTTGTAGTAATAGATCACAGGACTTGCCATTATCATAATTTTTTTTACAAGTATGTAAAAATAAAACCAGACCATAAAACAATTTTTTAATAGTGTTGTCTAGCACAGCATGCACCTGCCACGAAACAAGCTTAGATCTCCGTGAATGCTGCTGCAACCTTGGACCGAGCCTTATGTACGCTAGCTAGCGAGCAATAATTGCCTAGGCTACTATATGCATCGACGTGTCAGGTCAGTCTCATGAATCATCGTCGTCTCATATATCAATTCATCGTCCCGCCTGCTTTGCTTGCGCTGTCCCATCGGGATCGCACGTACATTTACGTGCTCATCTCGTCTAGTCACCTCACCGATCCGTGTGCGGTATGCTAGCTGCACGTACGTGCATGCCTCATTTAGTTTTCTCGGCAACCAGAACCGTTGAATGCATTTGCATCGTAAGTGTGGCTATTAACGCATCTACTCCCTCCCTAGCACCGCACCGCCGCCGGGTCATCGTTGCGATGCCACGATGTCGTCAGCCATCAGGTGGAGGAGGCGGTCCTCGCCATCCTCTCAAGCATTGTTGTCATCGTGCAGATACGAAATAGCGAAGGAGCCCAACGTAGAAGAGGAGACCGATAGCGAGGATGAGAAAAGGAACGTGGAGGAGGTCTCAACAACATAGGAATAGTCACGGTAGAGCAGCGGTGATGTGCACATGATGGAGACAGAGGGAGCGAGGCCGCTGAGGTTGAATTCGTCGCTCCTTGCAGCCATCAAGATCGGATCTACTGCTACTGCTTTCCACAGCCACCAAGTCCACTTTATCTTTGGATTTTACTTTGAGGCCATTTGCTTCATCATTGTGGCCGTTTGATCTGCCTCTGGGAGCTCGAATCGTTGCAGGGCCACCTTCAAATCAGTGCTCCTGAGGTTAGTTGGCAATGGATCTATCACTTCCAATGCCAATCGGCACTGAATCCGCCTTCCCAAGGCTCACTAGCATTGGATCCACCCTCTTGAGCGTGTGGTGGTGGCCACCGGTAGGGGAAGAGGAGAGGTTTGGGAGGAGCGATGGCATGGAGAAGGGCCACTGGTAGGGGAGGAGAGACCGACGAGCGACAGTGGCATGGATGAGGATTGCAGGTGGGGAAGGAGGAGAGGCTGAGAAGAGGAGACAGGAGTGGAGTGGCCAAAAGGAGATGGGAGTGGCTTGGTTTTAGTTTTTTTTATTTTGTTGAACTCTAGACTTGTTTTCAATATGAGTGCAAATAGTTTAGAGCTAAAAGTAATATATCTATAACGACTCTAAATTATGAGCCATTACAGATGACTAGGCAAACATTAGTAATGGCTCATTCTTGTAAGCCGTTATAGATTAGTGCATATCAGTAACGGTTTTTATCTGTCTTGGTTATTTGTAATGGCTGCTAAGTCAGCCCGTTACAGATATGGTCAATATAACAACTGTCTTTGGTCCATTACAGATGACCCGTTATAGATGTGAAAATCTATGCTTAGTGGACATAATGACATTTTTGGGAGATTTTTTTGTCACTCTTTCGGATCCCATTACCTTACCACCTCTAGTGTTGACATGCATACTTATGGTTGTTTTGGCCTGGGGGTAATGCATTGAAGTCACTGAGGTGAGCAAGCTCAAGCTCCTCATCCTTGCACTATCCAACCACCTAATCTCATTCTCCTACACTCTTCTATTGCCTAAGATGATCAAGAGGACACTTTCAATTTGAGACAGAGGCACCGATTGACAATAGTACAACACTAAATACAATTAAAGGAAGTAAAGGAGAAAGTAGCTGATCAAACGATTGTATTTGAAAATGTCACGCATGACAATGTCTTAGAATAGCAATTGTGGTAGAGTATTCAAGAAGGAACAGAGAAGAGATTGGGGACAATGCACACCGGTCAAGTTTGTAAGAGTGGAGAGAGGACATATGAAGAGGAAGAAGGAAAACATGTATATGACTTATTTAGCCTATCTTTTATGGTTACTTAATCCCAAACCTTATTAATTAGGTTGTCACATCATGACCATCTAGCCATATGTGCCACGTAGGACCAAAGGCATTCGACTCAAGGTTGATTTATCCATTTGAAGTGTAAGGGGTGTTTTATGTCAGGTAGTAGAGATAAGAGGTGGAAATTGAACTAAAGCAAAAGTTGGAGTAAATCAAACCTCATTGGATGTGGTGAGGAAAGCAACAAGATAAAGATAAAGGTGGTGGCAGTAGTGCCGGTGGTCGTGGTACCAAAGGTGAAGGGCGAAAAGCCATGTTCATCATGTAGAAGTGACAGTGGTAGATTTGGAAATCTAAGATATTGTCTTCAATTCAATGGCGATTACATCAGCAACAATGAGAATGGTCGTGAAGAGGTTGCCTGGCTGGATGGCGACAGTATTAATTTCTAACACAGTTGGAAACAGCAGAGGGAGAGTTGGCAAGGAGGCTAAGGATTAATTGGAAATATTAACATAAACAAAATAATTACTTAAATCATTATGATGCTTCGTTGAAAATTACTGTCAATCATTTGAACAACATATATGTCTGCATATAGCCAATATATATGTCATACCTAAAAAAGTTCACATTCGTTGCGGTCCATCTATGCTGCTTTCGCATGAACGGATCTTCTCTGCTTTATGAGAAATAATCTCCATGAAGTGTTGCGGATGAACCAGCCACCATGCCTAAGCTGAGAGGAAGTTCTAACCAGCTAGTACACGTCCAGTGCTGACCAGAACATGTATTTGATGCTCCACTACCACTACACCACCAAATGGCTACACTGCCATTTAGTACACTACACTTAATTTCAAGTGTTTTTTTCATGGTAGCTATTGCCTAGTAGCTTCAGTCCTACTATCTATATATTTAGGTTACAGTGAATGATGTGAAATAGTCAGAATATTTCTCGTTGGAAAGTGTAAAAAAGGACTTAAAAAGTGCCCTTTATTACTCTTTACTATATATATATAGGTTTTGCTTGGTAGAGCCGATTATTATCGTAGAAGAGATCTTTACTGATGGTTCAAAACCAACATGTCAGTTTCGCCTCTAGCTAAACGTGTAAGACAAAATCAAATAGTATCACCAACGATTGTACAAGTGTTGAAAAAAAAAACCCCACCAAGTTCAAAGAGGCAATCTACCAGCACAATTGCTGTTGTTGCCTCAGGCCACCATTAGTTGAGTACATTACCCAAGGTTGTTGCTCCTCGCTGTCGCAGAGAGACCACAAGTCTGTGCCATTGTTCGAGGCGCCACATTATTGTTATCTAAGGGCCTATGTGCTTTGGCAAATTGGAGAGCTTGATCTGGACACTGAGGGCCTAGATTTGGGCTCCTATAGGGTGTATGGTGGTTGTGTGAGGGCTGAATGAGTGGGGAGGGTTGGTGATGTGAGGCTGGACGAAAACAAGGGTGGGATAACCGGTAGCGTATATATGAGCTAGAGGATGGGGAAATACCTTGCTATGTTAAGGCAAAGTAAGAAGGGAGGCTAGGATAAGAACACAGAGGACGGGTATTTACATAAGTTTTTCATTAGCAAATCTGGTTTGTTACATTGAGATCCAATGGGGACAAATTTTTACATATGATTTTAAAATGAAATTGTCTGTAGTAGTATTTCCACACATTTCATAGAAAGCTAAATCTATGCAAATTACATTTTTTTTTAAAAAAATGGTCTTGCTTTTCAAGTAGCTCTAAGGAGCACCTTATTTTAGACAATTTTGATAAGAATTATTTGCAATATGTTGATTGGAAATGGCTTTGAAAATCTTTTTCTTATGATAGTAGAATTAGATACTGGATCATAGCAAGACAAGATGATTATTGAAAACCAATCAAGGACGGCGAGACTATGCAATAAATTTGCATATATATATGCTTTACATTTTAAAACAAGATTTAAAAACTATATGTCTTTATAAAAAAATAGAGGGAATATACTCCTCATGTTTCAAAAATACTTATCATTCTTATATTCAAATTTCTTTTATCAAAATACTTATCATTCTCACATTTCAAAAGTATTTTTAGAGATGACCTTTCATTTTCACACTTAAGCATAACTACAATTAACAAGATATAAAAGACTATCATAATCTTTATTACATTAATATGAGAGAAAATGAGGATGAGGAGGAGAAAAAACTAATGGGATGATGAAGTAATATTGATTGCATAGTAAAAAAAGTTAAATTAATATTAAAGAGGTCTAAGTAAATCATACTTTAAAAAGAATGGGTACTGATTTAATGTTGCTTTGATTATAATACTGAAACTAATCTGAAAGAGAGGAAGTAATTTTTCAAGTGCAAGTTAGGGAGAGTGAATAAAGTTTTTATCGGTTTCTTTTGAAAGGTGAAAGTTCGTGTTCGTTGAAGCATCTATTGAAGACACTATTGATGCATCGTAGGTATGCCAGCGACGGAGCAGAGTCCGAGACAGGCCGGAGCGGTGGTGTAGCCGCACAGCACGCACGCACGTACGTGTCCCGTCTCCACCGAGCGAGCTGCCACTGCGGGCCATGCCGTGCCATCCCCATTCCCACGCACGCGTCGCATGTGCAAGCGACTCAATCATGCGACGACGATCGAGTAGAAGCTGAGGTGAGCGGCCATGGTGGCGGGGCCCGAAGGTGCACGTGTGGTGGTGGCCCCACCCCCACGTTCGGGCCTGGCCTGCCTGCCCCCTTTCTTTAACTTAAGTTTCTTTAATTTATTACCCCCTCTCTCTCTCCTACAACTTACGAGTCCAAAGTCTCCTTCCATCCCATGCTCGCGAGTTCGTTTGCGCCGCTCTGCGAGTTTCTCGTTTTTTTATTAACACGTTTTACTAAACTTTTAAATAATATATTTTTAATAAAAATGTTACTTTAAAAAATTAAATAAATATATTCTTAAAGTTTGAAATAATTAATATTTAATTAAGTATACGTTAATAATTAATCTCGTTTTACGTGTTTGGAAGCTATCTCAGAACTACGTTGTACTCGTCTAAGTTCAACTTCTGTCGGTGTATAAATGGAGGCCTGACTGACAAAGGAGTCAAGAAGATCTTGAGCTGAGCCTCCCTCTCTTCATCAGCTAGCCTTTTCCTCTCCACGCTCTCGATCGGTGTTTCTCTCCGCTCTGTCCCCTAGCTTCGTCTCCATCAGCTATTGCGATATATCATCGTTGGCTGATTATAGAAAGAGAAGAGGAGAGATGAAGAAGCAGCAGAAGGAAAGAGGAGGAATGAGCAAGATGGTGAGGGAGCACAAGGCCAGGCTCTACATCATCCGCCGCTGCGTCGTCATGCTCCTGTGCTGGCATGACTGATCAATCCACCCATGCGTGCACCTCATTAGCATTAGCTAGTCTCGAATTTTTCATCAGTCGTTTATCATTTGTCTCTTCTTCTTCTTCTAGTTCTCATTTTTGTCATAGTTAGTTAGTAAGCTTGTATATATGTATGTAGTCTGACCAATGATATTATAGTAAAATAGCTTAATATATAGTAGCTACTAGCTTAGCTAGATTTTTTGCTCTTCGTCTGTTTTTCGCCTTCGTTCCTAATTATAAGTTAATCTACTTCTTGCATATAACTATACACTATTTATTTTTTCTCTTCCTTGCAACATTAATGTTCCATTATATTCTACACTGTCCATGTTGCATTGACGCTATATATCGTATATACCATCCATACTGCAGTACTAATTATTTGATTAATCACCAGACACCTACTACAGTATGTTTCTTAATTACATCTTGGAAGAGAATATGTTACACACACATTTCGTAAGCCGTAAATAAATAAATACGAGAAGAAACAAAAACCGCATTATTATACTTTGTGAAGCCAGAGTACAACTGACCACCTAACATTCAGTGAAGTAAACTGTATGCATGATAGCATGATAGTTGGCCTAATTTTCAAAAATGTTTAAAATGCTTTTCATTGCCTAGATTATGTAAAATTCAGCGTTAATACTAGAAAATCATTACAGGTCGGATGATTAATAGATTCACATACAGATATTATTTAGATAATAGTAAAAAAACATTAGACGATTATTGAGAGATTTATAAATTACGAACAGAGATGTAATATAAATAATACAACAGATAATATGATACGGATGCCTATATATCATCATGTATCGTTTACTTTTAGTCACCCATTAGAAGAGCCGGTTTTTTGCTCGTATAGTACTTTATCCTATATGTACTATTCAATTGTTTTAGGCTATATAATCCATGTAGAGGTGTATGGTGATTTTTTTATATCTATCCATTATTTGAATTCACACTTCTTGATAGTTCTCGTGGAAAAAAGTGAATAGATAGCTATTGTAGTTATGGTGGTAACAATTTAAAGCAAATTAGAGAGATGTATAGCGAACATACAATAAAATCGTCATCAAGAATGTTTCGAAAAACAAATTACCTTCTACCCTCATCACCTGGTAACGATCATCGCAAGCACACTTAGAATACTTCCGCCATGTAGGTAGTACAAGAGGTTGTAGTCTTAGTCTAACCATTCGGCTCGGCGATGTCATTTGTACTCATCCTTTCTCCTTATGTACTATTCATTTATTTTTGAGGGGAAAAACCAACGGCCCTTAGAGAACTAATGGTTAGGATCAAATACTGGATTTTCTATATCAACCAACTGAATGAAGCTAAACATTCTTCTATGAATCTAGCAAACAAAGTATTAGTTCAAAGAAAATTTTGTGGTAACAAACAATTGAAAAATCAGGTGCATACAATTCATACTTCATGAAAATAGTTTGAGCATTGGAATAATATCCTCCCACGAGTGTTGGGATCCCGAGATGTCACAAGGTGGCATCAATCATCACATATGCAAAACGAATAGTTACACCAAGGTAGAATTAGCCAAGCCAAAGGATCTCTTCTCTAGTTAGTATCGTGAGTGAATGCGCATTTAGCAGCCATTATTTTTTTATGCAATAGGAGATAGAGCAAACGGGTGGTGTAGGATTTGCAAGGGTACCAATAGGCAGAAACTTAAGTTTCATTTTGCATACGAGGATCTTATATAGCTTGGGTTGTGTTAAGTGTGGAAGATATGAATAAAAGCATTGAAAATGGCATGACATTTACATATGAAAAGTACCGTGCCTATAAAAATCCTTTGAACGCGATGTGCATTAATGTGCTGCAAGTTGGCCATCGGGTTGTGATGAAAGCGAGTGACATTGACGCACCGAAAGTTGGCCGTCGAGTTGTGATGAAAGCGACAAGACGGTCATATGTCAAAAGTTGGCTATCTAGGTGTGTTGAGAGCGACGGGATGGTCATGCAATGAAAGTTGGCTGTCGGGTTGTTTTGAGAGCGATGGGACGGTCATGTGCTGAAATTTGGCTAGCATCTCTAAGCGTCAATTGTGACTCGACTGTCATACACACAGTAAGGAGTGAAGACACCGAAAGTTGGTTGTCATATGCTACCGACAGTCATGTGCGCACAATAAAGAAGAAAAGCGATGTGGTTTTAACGCGTAGTAAGTGAGGTAGGTACAAAGAGCTGAAATAGTTAATACAAAATAGTATAAATAGTAAATGCAAATGACACAACATACTACTAACCTAGGGCATGCCCTCTATCTCTCTTCGTCCTCCTGCCCTGTGCTTGTATGTGACACTGTGATTAGGTGAAGTAGTTGTTCGCGCGCAGGGAGATCAGTCCACCGGGTTGGCCGATGGAGGTCTGATGCTATCGCACCCGAACATGCAAAGTCCTAGGAGGTCTACTTAGCTATAGTGCAAGTTCTTTGGCTCTTTGAAGTCTTTAGGTTGTTGGAGTTACTGGCATGCCAGTCAATTTGACCTCTAATTGACAATAAAGTCAGATAGAGTTAGATCATCGAGCCAAACAGCTAATAAGCTGATACAGACTCATGCTATCGATCGGATGTGCTGATAAAGTTAAGATATCCATCGGCTATGAGTTCTATGCACTCCTGCTATCGGCCAGTTGCCGATAGGGATTGTAGCACTCATACATCATATAGAAAGCTAATGACAGTATAGGAAAATAGCGAGGAATAAAATAAAAGATATATCAGCTATAGATATAAGTGGTAGAGAGCGAGATCTGATTTCCTGATGAGATGGGATCTAGCGATCACCGATGACGGTAGCGTTAGAACCAGTATTGATTGATCGAACCAAACTGAGGCAGTATATGGTTGAGGCTAACGTCACTAAAACGACGGGATCTAGATCGGACGTATTGACGGAGGGAACGGGGGAACCCATCGGCTGTGGGTCTAATCTAGGCATATGAATAAACTCATCGGCTAGCTAAGCCGATGGGAGGAATGAAACCTACTAGATCTTGATGTCAGCCCTATTAGACACAGCCTTAATAGATCGGACCTAACCGAGATAGTATAGGGCCGAATTTAAAAGAACCAAATTGATCGCTAGTGGATTAATGGGCAATATATGTATATGGGCTTTTCAGCCAATATGTTAGGTGTGAAGCTAAGTGTAAAGATAACTCATTTGCTAGCTACTCCAATGAAATGTTGAGTCAAGACCTGTCGACTTAAGGCTCAATCTACTATTAGCAGTCTAATAGATCAGACCTAACCAATACAGCACAAGATTGATGATGGTAAAAGGAATGCGATAAGCTGATAGATCCCACACAAACGTGACGTGATATATCTGATCGGACTAAGATGTCGAACCTAACAAATACAGAATTAGGCAGAGCAGATACACCAGGGTAATGGTAGGACATACCCCTTCGCCGGAGTTTGAACCTAAACGATGCAGCCCTGTGTCGAGAGCCAAAACACGTTGGTAAAAACCTAGACAAACTATGGTTGCGATACGTCGAGATTATATTGATATGTGGAGATGATTTACAAGATTCTAATGGATCTATATTTATATCCTGGGGTTACACAAATCCCACACAAGTGCGGGATGAACTTTCCTAATGATAAAGCATAATCTATCTTAGAGATAAAAGACAGACTAACTAAACTTGCATATCTTATAAAATATATTTTATAAAGACACAACCCCCCTGCCATAGCTTCCACCACTCCTCAGATTTGATCTCATCTAGATAATCTTCCATCTTCAACTGAACCGAATCCATCTTTATCTGTTCAATCGGTTCTTTTCCTATATCAATCGGTATCTTTTTATAAGCCAATTGGCTCTCCAATCCTGTTTGCAGGACATACCAAATTTTGGTGTTAACAATAGTCAGCTGGGATGCCACAGCTAGCGTGGACTTGCTGCATAGGAGTCAAAGCATGCAGTTCCCGTGTGTGAGGTGGCGGAGATCCTACAAGCTGGGAGGAGCCGAGCATGTCCTAATCTACCATGAGTTCTTCGTGGTCAAAGGAGTCACGCGCCCATCTAGATGTGCCCTACCTAGATCAACCCACGACTACAGAGATTTGTGACAGAGTAGCCTAAAACCTTATAAGAAAAATAGTTGAGCAATACAAACTAGAATATTATGGACCGAATGAAAATATGTACCATACGGTAAACCTAAAAACCCTTGTGTGGACATTCCCACTCCCCGTGTCAATGTATTTGCTCCTTGTGTCGATATCCCCACTCCTTATGTCAACTTTTCCGCTATGGAGAAAGCAAGGCACTACATAGAAAAAGATGTAAAAAGTATAATTTATCAGTAGCAACATCACACATCAAGAAAGAAGCAATATATTTCAGAGGTGAATAGTCAAAGTTACCTTTAGGATACATTCATATAGGGCAGACTCCTATTGTCGCCGCTACGGGAGGAACCACATTGGTAGCACGATAGGTGAGAGCATGAAAGATAGTGCGTATTGTGTTGTGCATCCTATCGAAGATAATCCTCCACTCGTCCTCCGTCAGTGCAATCCCGACCTCCAACCGTCGACACATAGCCTCAAGCTCACCGTCAACTTTCCACACAACGTCAAACTATTTGATATATGTCATACATAAAAGGTGCATCACATTTAACTGAGATATAGAAGATTAATTAACTCACAATGTGGAAGAAGTCATGGTCATGATATCTAGGGTACACGTCTCGTACATAGGCTACGTGTGGCTACTGAGCGTCGGGGGTGAACGTCAAGCGAGTACGTGTTTGAGACTGGTACCAACTGAGATATGCTACGTACGATGCCTCTGTATACAAGTGTTGCTTCTTAATGACTTCCTCAGTCGCTAGCAACCAGTCATTGATGTACTTCTGGAGACGTAAAACACACAAAGTGCTAGCTACATGTCCCCGCCAATTATACCTAGTTACAATAGTAGTGTTAGAATATGTACAAAGCATACAATCATGTGTTTGATTTTGTATCAATACTTATTGGTGAACATTAGTTGGCACAATCAGCACGACTAGTAGAGGGTATATCTAACGTAGACTGAACTATCACAACACGCATTGTGGATAGTGTGGCTCAAAAAGAATGTCAAAGCACCATCGGATGGGTTGTTAACCAGTAGGCCTCTTCACATGTACATAGAGTCAAAAGTCTAAGTGGTGAATAAGCCTGCACAACTATAAGGTTATACGGCTACTAGACGATGTCGTTAGGCTGTAGCCAATCAATCTGTAGCACGATGTTCGAGTAGGACCACATGACCTACAAGTTGGCCCATTGTTACTGTAGAGCACGATAGAAAGCATTAGCTAGTTATTTTTTTAAGGTACGAACACTAAACAGACACATTACGTATCTGATGATGACACCACACTGTCCCCATCGTGGGGCAGTCCTGAGAGGGTCTCTATCTATATATGTTGTTGTCATAGGCGCTATGGTCCACCAATCATGAACAGCTCGGCCACCTAGAGCTACAGAAGTAGTGGACTACCGGTTGTCAACGAACTTGGGTCATTCTTTGTGCACACGTCACAAAGTACCCTGTACATCATTGTGAGGATAGCTGATCCCTAGCTCCATCGAAGTACGGTCCCAACCTTAACATTGGTGATCTTTCGAGCATGGTGGACATGCCCCTATTTGCAGCGTGGTCGATCATGATGGTATCACCTAGCCAAAGAGCCATAGTAGGTATGTCTCAAAGCTCCGTCACATCGAGTAGTCTTCCACCTCTGGATGGAGTTGATCAAGCTGTATAGGGAGAAGGTTATTTCTATAATTAATTAATTAGACCTAAGTACGCATATAATAGCATAGGAACTGCTTTACTTGCAGCGAACTTATGTAGCTACACTTGGGTGGGTCTACCCGTGGTGTACTGAGGGAGTGCGCTTAGAGCTGCAAGACTAGGAAAGCGTTGAACATTAGCAAAATGCTTCTAGATGTCATCGTACCATCCCTAATGTCCATCAACCAGACCTACTGCATCCCTCACGAAGGAAAGATCAAGAAGGTACAAGATGTCCTAAAGTGTAGGGGCCATCTCCCCAGACGGAAGGTGGAAGGTGTGCATCTTCAGTCTCTAGCAGTCAAGAAGTACTACGAGAAGAGATTGGTAGTGAAACACCGCTTCACTAGATCTACTCATGTGTTGAGGACTCTACTGGCCTGCACAATAGAAGGAGACCAGCCTCATGTAACTTGCAAAAGAAAGGCAACATATGTATTATCGACGAGGATTCTTATTTAAAGTTACAATAAACAACAATGATATCTTTTACCTAGAACAAAAGTGAGGATCCATAGGCAGTAGGTATCACAAACGGCATGGACAAAGGGTAGTCAACACAGCATTCTCGATCGCTGAGAGATACAAGCAGTGTGGCCGATTGATGCCACAGTCTAGCAAATTCAATGTCTAGTACGTTATACATACATTGAAAAAAGTTAGCACAATTATTGCAAATAAAAATAGAATTTACAATTTGTAGAAGTGAGAACAAATTTTTGTAAGATAAAATCAACAACATTTATCATTACTAGAAGGACGAAAGTAAATAATATTACGATGCATATATTTCATGCAACATAGAAGAAAAGGTTCATGACTCTCTAAATTACGATAACTTCAGTCATATATTCATTCTTAAAATAATACATAGATATACACTAAATGACTAAACCACTAGGTGAACGAGAATGGCTAGGATGGGTTGGTCTTGAAGTGGTGCCTTCTAAAAAGACCTTGGGTCATACAGTAGGGAGTGAATATACAAACTTATAAATCTTAAACTCCGAATAATCTTGATAGGTCTTTTTGCCAAGAAGAGAACTCGGTCTAGAGACTCCGGCTAAATAGTCTAGAGACTTTGGATAAGTTCCCTGTTTGATAGAGAAATTTGTCCATAAGTTTCCACAAAATCTATATGTAATCATCCAGAATGCGGAGGATAAGACAACCAACAACCCAAAGGTATATCTGGTGTGGGTGTTTGCTCATCTAAACTTGGATATTTTTAGATCACTTGCTTCTCAAACCAGTTAAACTTGAGCTCCTCTTAATATTATGATTTTTCCTAAGAAGTCAAGGTAAAAGAAAAAAATTCTTCTTCATCCCATGTCTCCTTTTCCTTTTCTTTTCTTTTCTCCATAGGGAATCTTCTTTGAAACAAAGCACTATCCCTTTGATGAGTTGCAGCAACATTCTTGATTACAAAATGTTAGCTCTCTAATTTTTTATCATCTATCACCCAAAATCCACTAGACAGCCTAGATGCACATTCAATATCTCTATTTTAGTAATTGATGATAATACTCATAGGGTTCATTAGAGAGAAATCAGAGAAGATGTTTTGATTGAAGGAAGATGGAGACATCTTCCGCTAGATGTGTACATACACATAAGTGAGATTTAAGTTTATGCACATATTAAGGAACACATGGGAGCTCCCCTTTTTCCTTGCAACCGTGGAGTGCATCATGTAAAAGTGTAAAAGAATATGGCAAGCTATAATGCATATGACAAGATATTACACAAACAACCAAAATTGAACAAACACCATTCAACCGAGCATCTTAGGTCATAATGCAATAAAATTTAAAGTACGAACGAAAGGAGAAACTACGAGGCAATACGGCAGACATAAATAGTTTAGATATTACTTGTCCAACGCACAGAATGGAGTATGCGAACTCCAAAAGACTAAAAATACTAAAGGAGATTGGGAGCTAAAAAACTACACAGTAGCCCATACTACTACTCTCCCTTTGTCATCAAGGCACAACAAGGGAGTAAGTTGTAGGTAGAATCAGTTGGATGCTTCATCTTCCTCATCGATGTTGGTGTCATCATCGCCATTTTCATACTCGTCCTCAGAATTTATCGTCCCAAGGGGTGAACTAGAGTGATAACTAGCACGACAGATGTTGGACATCTCAGCGAAGAGCTGCACTAGAGCACCCTGCATGGCTGTGGGGGCATCATCGTTCTCTCTGAAAGGGTTGATGTAGAATGGAGGCTCATGATCTAGAGAGACATCGACAACCTAAGAGCAAAGAAAAGATAGTTGACGCCGCTCTATGTTGTGGACAATGTCAGCAGTTGTAGAGCAGATGGAAAAGAGGGCTTTGATTGCCTAATTCAATGCCAACTCAGGTTTAGCAGCAGGAGCAGGTGGACGATGAGAGGAGGAGAAACAATCTATGGCGGTATAGAAGGAGGTGCACGTGGATAGTACGGAAGATGCCTCACCTCCTTGATGAAGCGATGTCCTAAAACAACTTCAATTAGCTTCATAATGTACGGAGAGCAAGTGGGAGAGCAGCGAGGATCCATGGAGATGGCATACATCTCTTCTCACAAGAATTTTACCACACTGATCCTCGGCCTGGTGGAGCAAAAGATGGCAAGGAGGTCAATGGCTATGGATTAGATGATGGAAGCATCTCCCACCTTAGGATTGACTGTTAGGTGAAAGAGCTTATTTAGAATATCATAATGAGGTAGCAACCCATGTGTAGTCTTGATGATTCTATTTGATCTATACATAAAAGTAGACTCAAGGGGGAAGGATATGGTAATGGTTGTGAAGACTTGGATATGTGATGTCAAGAAGATCCATTTCCAAGACTTGAGCAAAAGTCTAGATAGAAGCCAAGAACTGGTGACCATTAGCCATCCATTTGATGGAGTTTTTCCCATCATCAATAGTGGTAAAGAACACAGTTGCCCAAAACTACACAATCACTTTCTCAGACCAGTCATATTGAAGACCCATGAGCTCATACAATCCTCTCTCCTTGTAGATCCTAATCACATAATTGAAGATGAGATTCTTCTTTTCCTCCATTAATATCTAGTTTATCTGTTGCATATCAACAAATGGCTTCGCTTGTCCCAAGATAACACTGTTGTAACAATCTTGCTAGAACCAAGTTTGGAACTAGGGATCAGTGATGCCAGGACAACTAATTGAATTTGGATCCTCTTTCCTATCCTTGATGCACTAATAAAATTTCCTCTTATAATCATGCATAGGTCGTCCCAATCCACTTGAAGGTAGATCAAGAAGTGACTTTACCAGGATAAAATGGATGGCATGGATTTTCCATCCGGATCCATGAATGGAGTGTGGGTCATTATAATTGCTGGGGACCTTGAAAAATCTCTAAGGTGTTGAGCTGTACTGATGTCTGCAGCAGTTGGAGGAGAGGAGGAGGGCCCACCCCTTTTGACTATCTTTTTAGAACAAGCATGAGAGAAAGCTACCTTTGCTATGCCCTTGTCCCCGCGAGGAACCTGGGGAGGATTTCCATGAGAGGTGACCCCTAGAGAGGCATCATCTCGAGATGCTACTAGACTGTCACTAGAGAAGCTACTATGAGTGTGCATATGCTTCTTCTCATGACCCATTGAGTAGAACCCGAGATCAATGAGTCAGATAGGGATTAAGGCTAAGACAAGATCGGATAACTAGGGTATCCAAACATAATGTCCGAAGTCTCTGGTCAGCACTCTCTACTAGGCAAAGGTGATAGTCCGATGACTCCAGCTGTTCTGGCCGAAGACTTCGGTCTTGAAAAGGGGACCATGGAATCTAACCAAATGATTGCAATGGGGACAAGATCGGTTTTCTAGGAGTAAAAAGGAGCAACCCTAGCAACAAGTTTCTAAACCTAGGTTAGGGATTGAGAGGATACACCCCAAAAAGAGAAGAAACAGAAGATTAGGGTTGAGATTACCATGAAGGGATTTGAAGAACAAAGATGAGTGCAAAGTCCTTCCGCACGGGGACAAAAAATCCTTCGCGAAACAATGGTAGATGGAGGAATTCGCTGTACTTAAAATTTCACCATTTAGGGGAGAGGAGGATGAGGAAAAAAAGGAATTAGGGTAGAAATCCCAGCGGTGCCTAGGTATTTATACCACAGGTCTGGAGACTTCGGAGAGTCTCTACAAAGATTCTAGAGAATTTAACGAGAGACTCTGGTAGAACATGAAATCCAGATAGAAAAGCAAGACTGGAGACTCCGATATGGAGAGTTAGATACTCCGGACACTTTTGAGCTAGAGATAGAGAAGGTCCAACGAAGACTCCAGGTCCATGTTCCAAAGATTTTGGTCAACTGGAACAGGGATGGCTTGGACAAGCAATATTTATGGAAACCATGGCATAATCAGCAAGCACACAACATTACAAAGCAATGATTACACTAAGATTCTCTAAGAAAAGATATAAATTTTTGAAAACAAAATAGGCAAGCAAAATTTTTGCAAAAGTATTGTAGATTTGAAAAAGTTGGAATATTTGAGCTCTTAATTGTGGGTCAAGACCTACACTTAGCAAATTGAAATCTCTAGATGCAAGAGCTCACGATTTGTTAGGCATTTTAGGACTTATGCTCATTTATTAGTTAAATAAGCAATTTAAATCTCATATGTGCTCCTCCTCAAGAGATGTTTTGAGAATCAAGGACATTTAGCTTATTTTTTAGCTTCATAAACCGTCATTCATCTAGAGGCTTGGTAAATATATCGGCAAGTTGTTTATTCGTTAACACCTTATGGCATCTCAATAAATGGTGGTGATGTCGATGTGTTTTGTTCTTAAGAGTTGGATGGGATTACTTGCTATTATGATGGCACTCTCATTGTCACAAAGGAGTTAAATGTGTGTCATGTTGTACCCAAAATCATGAAGAGTTTGTTTCATCCAAAGGAGTTGGGCACAACAGCTTTTGGTAACTATGTATTCGGCTTTAGCTAGGGATAGGACTAGGGAGTTTTGCTTCTTGGATGACCAAAAATAAGATATCTCTGAAGAAATTGGCAAGTTCTAGAGGTGCTTTTTAGGTACCGTAACCCTAGGTTTAGAGTATGAACTAGATACATCAAGATACGCTTTACAATGATTAAATGACATTCTGTTGAAGAGTTTTGAAAATGAGCACGCATGCACAAACTTAGCATAATATCAGGCCTATATGCACAAAGGTAAAATCATTGAGCGATAGAGTTTTTGTCAATTAGTTTATCTTCCTAACCTGGATCGAGATGTCTGTTTAATTGTATTAGCGTATTGATAGGTTTGGCTCCTTCCATATCAAACTTCCTTAGTACATCATTGAGATATTTCGTTTGTGAGTTGAAGGTTCCTTTTTTTAATTGTTTGATCTGAAATCCAAGGAAGAATTTGAGCTCGCCCATCATCAGCATTTCAAATCTCTTGGTCATCATCCTAATAAACTATTCACTAAATTTTTATTAGTAGACCCAAATATTATGTCGTCGACATATATTTGGCATATAAATAAATCATTCTTATTTTTTTTCCTAAAAAGAGTGTTGTGTGCTTTTCCTATCTCAAAGTCTTTTTTCAGAAGAAAATCATTAATACCATGCTCTAGGGGATTGCTTGAGCCCATAGAGCACCTTGTGAAGCTTGTCCACATGGTGAGGGTGCTTAGGATCTTCGAAGCCTGACGGTTGTTCCACATACGCAAGCTCCTTAATTGTTCCATTTAGAAATACACTCTTGATGTCCATTTGATATAGCTTAAAATTATTGTTAGTATCAAAAGCTAATAATATGTGAATAGACTTAAGACGTGCAACTGGTGCAAAGGTTTCACCAAAGTGGAGACCTTCGACTTGAGTAAATCTCTTTGCCACTAATCGTGATTTATTTCGGGTGATGACTTCATGTTCGTCTTGCTTATTACAGAACACCCTTTTTGTTCCTATTATGTTAGTGTTTTGTCTTTCTACTATCATCCAAACACGATTGCCGGTAAAGTTATTTAATTCTTCTTGCATAGCCATCACCCAATCCGCATCCACAAGTGCTTCTTCAACCTTTAAAGGTTCCAAAGATGAGACGAACGAGTAACATCTATAGAAATTAGCAATACAAGAGCGAGTCATTACCCCCTTTTTTATGTCGCCAAAAATGTTGTCAACGCGATGGTCTCGTTATATGCTTTAATGAACCTGTGGATGGTGCACCAAGAATGCTTGAGTTTGGTCGGTGTCTCTTTGCTCCATAGTGTCCTTGGCATGAATCTCATCCATGTGTGTTGCCTTTAAGAACAACAACATCACCATGGAGTGTCTATGAAACTTGTGTACTTGTAGAAGGGTGTTGATCAAGTACCCTATCTTGTTTGCCTAGAGCTTCACGAGGTTTCACATCACCAATCGACTTGTTCACAATTGTGTGAGTAAGTATTTATTCACCTGCAACATAGTCTTGTTTAAGAGCTTGTGGAGATAAAGAAGGTTGATGGCATGACATGCGGTATTGACAACCTTCGCCCAAAAGATGTCGGAGGCCTTGTATTCGTCAAGCAATATCCTCGTCACCTCGATAAGTGTCTGATTCCTTCTCAGCACAATCCCATTTTAGGAGGGATCATATAGAGCAAAGAATTTGTGCTTGATCCCTTCTTCATCATGGAATTCTTCCACTTGAGTGTTCTTGAACTCACTGCCATCGTCACTTCTCATTCTTTTGATCTTCAAATCAAACTCGTTTTGCGCTTGTCAAGCAGACTTCTTGAAGAAAGCTTGTGCTTTGCTTTTTTAATGGAGAAAGAATACCTAAGAGTAGCGTGAATAGTCATCAACAATAACAAAACCATACTTGTTATCTGCTATACTTAGATAAGCCACGGGTCCAAAAAGATCCATGTGAAGAAGCTCTAAGGGGCGAGATGTTGTTATGACATTTTTAACCAAATTATGAGCTTCAACTTTTTTTCTCACTTGGCAACCACTACACACACGATCCTATTCAAAGATTGTATTAGATAGACTAAGGATGTGATCCTTTTTTAAAGTTTTGATAAGTTTCACATTCCAACGTGGTGTAGTCGATGACGCCAAAGTCAACCCTTGCTATATTTAGCTATCAGGTATGATTCGGAGCTTACTCTATCTCATGAGAAATCTATGAGGTAGAGATCACCCTTTAACTTGCCAACAAAAGCCATGGACTCATCATCACAACTAGAAATGGTCTATTGGTGCCAAAGTCGGTACCACCAGGCGCACCGAGAGGTGTGTTCGCTGATGGATGTTTGGTCCGATACGCCTAAACACGCAAAGGCATAGAAAATCTGCTTAGCTCTAGTGTAGGTCCTAAACTTGAGGTTCATGGGCATGCTAGTTAACTTGACCCTAAAATTGACAAGGAGATAGAAAGAATAAGATTGATGAACCAATCGGCCGATAGACCAATACAGACTCCTGCTATCAACTGGTTACCGATAAGGGTTGTAGCATTTATACATCGATTAGAAAGCCGATGGCATAGGCAAATAGCAAGGAATAAAATCACAGACACATCAACCATAGAGCCGATGATGGTCTAGGTAAAATAGACTATAAGCAACAAAGATCAAAATCCGGTCTTCCGAAGAGACGAGACCTAGTAACCACCGATGATCGTACTATTAGAACCAGCCTTGATAGATAGGACCGAACCGAGACAATATAAGGCTAAAGCTAACAACACTAAAATGATGGAAACTAGATCAGTCGTGTTGATGAAAGGAATAGGTAAACTCATCGGCTAGCTATGATATAAGCAGGTAAACTCATCGGCTAGCTGAGCCAATGTAAATAATGAAATCTGTAAGATCACGATGCTATCTCCATTAAACATAATCTTGATAGATCAAATATAATCGAGATAGTATAAGATTGGATCTAATAAAACCAAATCAATCGCTAGCAAATTAACCATGGACAATCTATGTATATCGGCTGATAAGACGATACGTTAAGCATGAAGCTTAATGTAAAGGTAACTCATTGGCTGCCTACTCCGATGATATGTCACATAAGAACTAACCAACATAAGGCTTAGTCTACTATCAATAGTCTAGAAGGTCGGACTAACCGATGAAGCACAAGATTGATAACGATAAAAGGAGCTCAATAAGCTGATAGACCACACGTAAACGTTATGTGATATATTCGATCGGACTAGGAGGTCGGACCTAACTGATGCAACCTTAGATATAGCAAATATACCAGGATAATGGTGTAACTTATCCCTTCACTGGAGTTTGCACCTAACCGATACAGCCCCGTGTCGAGAGCTAAAACCCGTTAGGAAAACCCTAGAAGAACTAGGGTGGTGACGCGCCAAAATTGTATTGATCTGTGGAGATCTCTTACAAGGTCTCTTCGGGTTTGTATTTATACTCCGGGATCACACGAGTCTAAGATGGTTATAAATAACCTCTAGACATTATTTCCTAAACAGAAAAGGAAACTATCTCTAAGAAGTTAAGAAAATTAACTACTCTTGCTAAATTACAAGAGATATCTTATAGATACAAAACCACTCTGCCGTGGTTTTCATGATTCCTTCCTAGATTTAGTCTCATCTAGATTATCTTCCACCTATCGATTGAACCGAATCTATCTTCCTATGTCCAATCAGCTCTTTTCTTATATCAATCGGCCTCTTTACATAAACCGATTAGCTTATCTCTTTATAAATCGATCTCTTTCCATAAGCCGACTAGCTCTCCGATTCTTAACCAAATTTGTTTGCGAACTTACCAAATTTTGGCATTAACTCATTGGTAACGAGACAATTGTACCCAATTTTGCATAATTGAGAAACGAAAAACAAGTTGTAACTTTGGGATTTTATATGAAGCACATTTGAGATTGATAGATTATTTCAGAAGGTGATTTTACCAAGTCCCATCACTTTGCCTTTCCCATTGTCGTCAAACATAATGTTGTCATGTTGTCCTTCATTGTCTTCAATTGAGGTGAGCGTACTCATTTCTCCGGTTATATGATTTGTGCATCCACTCTACACGGTCCAACTTGATCCACTAGAGGGGTATGCCTACAAGACAAATTTACGCTGGGATTTAGGTATCCAAACTTATCAAAGTTTGGGTCCTAGAATGTTAGCAATAAGTGATTTGAGTATCCATTAACATTTCTCATATTTTTCATTGCGAGAACCAATAAAGCAAGCTACCACTTTACCTCGGTGGTCTCGCTTAAGCATGTAAGAAGCATAAAATGGACGTTGAGCATATGCTTATTTTCTTAGACTTGTGCTCTCTCTACACTCCTCACAAATTCAATGGGTTTGTTGTATTTCACATTGCTTTGCTTTGACGGCTTATTCTCATTTGGGTGTAAGCCGAGTCCAAAGCAGTGCTTGTTGTTGTGAGTAGAGAGAGTATTGTAGAGCACGTCCTTATATTGATATGTCTTCATACATCCATATTTAACCAAGGTGCTAAGTCTAATATTCTCCTTCTTGAGCTCATTTAGTGCTTGCATGTTAGTTGAATAAGAGTTCACATCAATATTAAAGCATCTATCACATCCATTGCTAGTGGAGGAGATAGACCACTTGGGGGCTTGTGTTGAGGGAGAGTTCCTGCCCGAAAGAGTCTCAAACTTCACCTTAATAGAATTGTAAGTTTCTTTCACTCTCAAAATTCTCTACAAATACGTCGTAGGAGCTCTTTAGGATAGTCGTTGATTCATTGACTACACCTAAAGTGTTAGTCAATTCATCAACCTTTTGCCTCTCTTTGGCTAATGACTTCTCAAGAGCAATATTTCTCTCCTTTTCAAGGATGAGTAAGTCCTCTTTCTTCTCGAGAGTCTCTTTCTTGTTCTCTATTGCCTTAACAAGCTTGGCCATTTGGGATAGTGTGCTTTTGTATAGATACTCATAATTGAGTTCATCAACATTATCATCACTACTATCATTATTGCTATTTAGAGGCTTAGAAGAAGATAATACCTTGCATCCCAATGCCATGAGACAAGTAGGAGTGAAATAGTTATCATCGTCGCTCACGTTGTTGAAGTGTGACTCTTTTGGTGACAAAGACTTGATGGCGATTGTCGACACCCTCTTCTTATTTTCGAATCTAGACTCACTTTGAGAGTCCCACTCATCTCCAATGTGAGCGTGCCACAACCTCTTCTTCTTCTTAAAATACTTGCCCTTATCACCTTAATCTTTCTTCTTCTTAGGACAATCGACGATGAAGTGCCCATATTCACCACATTCATAGAAAGCTTTCTTAGAGTGACGAGTCTTACACTTGTCTTCGGCCATCTTTCCATACCCTCCACTTCTAAAAAACTTGTTGAACCTTTTAATGACGAGAGCAAAGTCCTCATTATCGCTCTCGTCATTGCTTGTGTCCTCCTTGTTTCTTGCCTTTGCCTTCAAGGCAACCATCTTATTCTTGGCGATGGCGGCATTGTTGGAGAGTGCCTTGATATGTTTTGGCATCTTCTTCCAAGAGCTCATGAGAGATAATTCTTGAGAGAACATCACTTGGGCTAAGCCTTTTGAAGTTCTTGTTTTTTTGAATGAGTGTCACCAAGGTTGAGTTCTTTGGTGCGAAGGCTCACATAAACTTCTTAACCACCACATGGTCACTCATGTCTTTGCCTCTGAGGCCACGGATTTTGTTGACAATGACTATCATGCGGTCATACATATCTTGCAATGCCTCATCATCTTCCATCACTAATCGACCGAATTGTCCCTCCAACAACTCAATCCATGACTCTCACACTCCAGATGATCCTTCGTGCACTAATTAAAGTGTCTCTCAAATCTCTTTAGCCTCTTCAAGCTAGTCCGCTTTGTTGAACTCTTCAAGACTTAGAGACCTAAGAATTATGCTAGTAACTTGCGCATTACAATGGACAACCACCTTTTGAGTAGGAGTGAGCACAATGTTTTCTTTTGAAATGTTGGGACCTGTAAGTACAATTTTTCACATGCTTGGATGCAAAGATATTAGATGCAACTTCATCTTGTTCTTCCAAGCAGCATTGTATGTCTCATTGAAATAAGAAGCATGCCTGAAAGACACAAAGACAAAGTTGGTGGATGAGTTGGAATTGATCTTATCATAGTCGAGGGGAATAGACACTTCCTTCTTGTAAGAACTTTTTTTTGTAGAGTCATTTTCATTATCCTTGCTTAGATCAATTGATTCCTCTACCAAGTGCGACATTTCTTCGAGCGGTCAAGCTGTATACGATGAACCTCACTCTGATACCAATTGAAATGACCTTGGGTCGCATAAGGAGAGGGTGAATGTGCAAACTTCTAAATATGAAATGTACTAACACTAGAAATTAGTCTTCCCTCTAGAGTCTCTGGGCCTAGAGTCCAAAGTATTCAGACCAAATTTTCTATTAGATAAAGAAATTAATTCGGAGTTTCTGATAGTATTGTCCAGAGATTTCGAACCTCCTTTAAGATATCTAGGGGACACTAAAAGGAGGTGAACCAAATGGTTTCGAAAGTAAGATAGAAAAATCACAGTAAATATAAAAGGTAGAAATAAGCTAGGAGACAAAACATATTTTTATCAAAGGTCAGATCAATCGATCATACGTCTTCATTGAGGTACTTTAAGTCTTCGTTGAGGTACTTTAAGAAGCCATATCCCTTTCGATCCCTTGCCTCACCAAATTCAACCCTAGAAATCATTTTGGCCTTCAAGCTCTCACAAAGCGTGGCACTTAGTCCAAGGTGACCACCAATGTCTCCACTAGGACACGTGCTCCTACTTTCTATGGAGCTTGCTCTACCAAATCAATCTCTAAATAAGAGATCCAAAAATCACTAGAATACCTATTTCCTTATGGAGGTGAGGGAAACCTTTAAAAACTTCCCGGGCGATTCACAAGTTGAATCCTCACAGGCAACACCAAGTTGTCTAGGAGATGGATCTCCAAGAGTAACAAGCTTGAGTTTTTCACCGGCGTTGATCCAAAAGGGCTCATACAAATTACAAGGTTTGACTTCTTCTAAATCAATAAAAAGGACTCTTGAGGTGTGAGTTTCGCTTAAGATTCAAGAGAGTAGAGTAGAGGATCTATAGAAAGCCTTTGGGAGTGCTATTGCAATGAATGAGCAGCCTACCCTCAAAGTGGGGTTGGTGGGATTAAATATCCATATCTCTTGAAACTAGTTGTTACACACAAAATTTAAACTCTGCAGTTTCCGGTAGAAATGTCTGAAGACTCTGGCTAAACAGTCTAAAGCCTCTGGATAAGCTTTTTGGCCAGAACAAAGACCTCAGTTTGGATACTTCGGTCAGTGGTTTGGAGTATCCGAACCGCACTTAGCCTAGAGTGGAGAAATGTTATAGAGTGTCCAATCTAAACTTCTAAAAATTCTGGATAGGTCTCTCTCCTAGGTAGAGAACTCAGTCTGCAGACTCCGACTAAATAGTCCAAAAACTTCAGACAGGTTTTTCTATTTGACAGGGAAACTTGTCCATAGGTTTTCACAAAGGCTAGACGCAAACATCCAAAATGCGGAACATAAGAAGACCAAAAACCCATAGGTGTACATGGTGTGAGTGTTCGCTCATCATTTTTAGAGCACTTCCTGCTCAAACCAATTAAACATGAGCTCCTCTTAATAGTACGATTTTTCCTATGAACTCAACGTAAAACAGAAAAAAATTTCTTCTTCATCCCATGTATCCTTTCTTTTCTTTTATTTTCTCCATACGGAATCTTCTTTGAAACAAAGCACTCTTCTTTTGATAAATTCCTGTAAGATTACCGATTATAAAATGTTAGCTCGCTGATTTCTTATCATTTATTACCTAAAACCCACTAGGAGCCTAGATACACTTTCACCTTCCTCTGTGGGGTGTCTTCCATCAAACTCTACTCTCGATGGAGATGTTTCTATTTTATTTCGAACCTTCGCATCTTTTGGAAACTTATTGTAAGTATGCCCCTTCTTGTAATACTTGCTACAACATTTTAGCCTTCTACCCGCTTCGAACTCATCCATGTCATTACAAATCTATCTAGTCTTATAGTGACATGCCTTGTCCCTCATTTTTGTTGGGTTCAGAATATAAAAAATATGAGATTGTTAAGCTATGAAAGACCCTGCGATACTGAAGCCATATAACTTGCCACTTCGAGTATGTAAGACAGCTTTCTTCCTAAAGTAAGACAGCTTCCTTCCTAAAATAGCGGTCTAGCATTCCACACTCTGAACTCGCAGCAATTAGATGAGAACATGGCTTGTGTTACAGCCTTGGCTTTTGGCATGAGTACGAGTAGGACCATTCATCCTTTCGGACACACTCCTGGATAACTTTATTACGATAGCTTCCATGCTTTGCCTTGTCAGGACACAATATTTTAAATCTTTGTTGTATTGTACCTTGAGTTGCAACTTGATGTTGCTAGGCCTTTTTATGTTTTTTATTACATACTCCCTCTTCACTACACCAAAGAAAATAATATTGTCTAACATATAGGGCCCAACTGCTTTGTACCGATCTCTAAAATACTTAATTGTGCCATGCATGATAACCTGGTAGTTCTCATCACAATAGAAACAAGCGGCAGCCCTCTTACACCATACATCACCTAGTTATAAATATTTGCTAAATTAGTGGTCATTATGCAAAATCTAGCATAACCATCGTCATACAATAAGGCTCATTTCTGCTTTGGCTCATTCTTAATCCAGTACAAAAAAATTTTAACCTGTGATACCGACCTCCTTCTGACAGTATGATCATTACTAGAGAGTAGTCCTAGAATTTTTTTTGTTGGTCTTTTTGATTACTCATGTATTTGTTTTGTTGTCAGCTCATCCAACCTTGTCCAAAGCTCATTAAATTTTTTTCTATTGATTCTAGACATAAAACCTTTTAAAAAGATTCATAAGGTGATTGTTCTTAAACTGATTGTAGAAATTAGCACCTATGTGATGCATACACCATCTACTGTGAAAGTGAACATCTTAACACTCTTGTGCATACCTCTTCTTCATGTTACCATCCCTCAAATATTCAATAGCTCGCAGAAGACCGGTGTGATAGTCATGTTTAAAGCATACACCTAGCCTCATACACACAACTACGTTCTTTACTCACTTTAGAAACCAATACCAACTTTCGATGTTCTCGCTCTTAATGAAAACAAAAGCCATAGGTAACACCTGATCATTTCCATCAACTTTAATTACTATCAATATCTGTCATCTATACTTTTCGGTTAGAAATATCCCATCGATATCAAGTATGGGACAACAATGTACAAATGTATTAATACACATGCTTAATGCAAAGAATGTCCATTGAAGCACGCTCTACTGATGATGGCAAAGTGATGAGAGTGATTTAAGATCATAGTAGCTTCTCTGATTCTTCTGAAGAATTCAAGCTAGAAGAAAAGGAAAATTATCGTATAAAACTTTGAATGTGCCAAACATCATCTCTACAATGTTCTGTTTCGCCCTCCATGCCTTCACATAACTGATTGTGTACTTGAATTTCTCCTCAATATGTCTTACAATTAACCTTAGTTCACATCCTAGGTTATGCACAACATTGGAGTACATCTCTATTGTAACAAATATAGATGTCATATTTTCATGGTATTTCTCGACCCCATTTAAGTAACAATTATGCTTGGTGACAATTGACACCTTCTAGTAAACTTTCTATTTACCCTTGAATGCATGCACCCTCTATGGACACCCATAAATTGTATTCACACACTTCACTTCGTACACTGACTTGCTAGACATCACGACCTAAAATTTCCACTAAAGTGATATCGACCAATGCTTGACTATCTCTGTTAATTCCTCTCTGTATGCATATTTAGCCCCTTGAATTACCTCGTTCTCCTTATACTCCCATGGCATGTGATACTCTTAGAGAAAACAAGTCTAGAAATGTTTTCATTGGACTATTGTGATGTATTTACATTACCATCCTCCTCGTGTGACGATTGATCATTCCCTGTATACTCGTTATTAGAATCTTCTCTATCCATTGCCTCAACGATGGTGTTACTTCTCTCTCCCTCATCTGCCAATCCTCTTGGCTCCCTATTTTCTGCTGCTTGTCCTCATCGTCGTCATCCTCGTCATCATTGTCCTCCTCCTCCTCCTCTTCCTCCTCCTCCTTCTTCTTCCTCTTTGTGCTCGGACTTATTTCCTTCCATTGTCTCAACATCACATCCTATCAAACTATGACTCTCTTTGTCTTGCACAGCATTGAAACAGTGTTGCCTTTCTCGTATACTAACACAAGAATGCTAAGTGGCCACCTCGTTCCAATGCATTCTCCATGTACCTTTCAATGTGGTAGTGAAATCCACCGGCATCAATTCAAAAAAAAAGCCTTTAGTTGCACGGCCTATAATGACATACACAATTACTATATTGTCCTAGGGGTTGATTCAGAAACCTCGCATTAACCACTACTGACAAACTTATCTTAATTGGTCTCTCAATATTCTTAAGGGTTGAACTAAACTCTAACAGGTCTACACCATATGGACCATACATAACATTTCCTCTACCGTAATATAACTAAAATACTACTTTATTTGATATATCTATTCATGAAAAATAGAGTTAATCTAAGTAAGAAATTAATTATCACATCTAGTACCATGCATTTCTTATTTCAATAGTGATATGACTTTAAACATTAACAACAAAACTATCTATAGATTTAGAAACGAAACAATCAAACCACATATCTAGAAACAAAACTATTTATGAATCTAGAACAATACTATACATACTATTTTGTTTTATCACTAAGAATAAATATTACAATATGTATAAATTTTTTAACTGCATATAAATCCATAAGTCAACAGGGTTTTGCCATCTACTTTTGTCTCCCCTCAACCCTTTCTTCTCTTCTTCTATTTTTTTAATAAAATGAACTTTTGAGTGGCTGAGAGGGCCTTTATAGGCAGTTGCTAAAAAATGTCCTAACAAAAAGCATGAGCCGCCTGCAAAATTATCAGTCCCATCCCATCCTATAAGTGGGACTAACAATTTTACATATGGCCCCCTGAGAGAAAAAAAACGTTCAACCAGAGGACTATAAGGAGCTGCCTATAAAAACGATAGGCCCTTACTCTCTCACATGCCTCCTACTCTGAAGAAAACGTCCATGGCAAGTGAGCCACTTTTAATGTATACCAACGGGCGTTTACCACATCATTTCTCGCCCTCTGGCTACATGTTTTTTTAAAAAAATCCTCTCGATGAACATTAGAAGTACATATCTGTAAATTTTAATATATATATAATATAAATAAAAAAATTCCATGAAGAATCAATACCGAAGCGGAACAAACTGAAGAGACAAATATGGGCTCGGTCAGATGGACTAGAATGGAGAAGAATTTGGCCATAGATTTTTACGATTTTACATAATTTTTAGAATTGAGAAATTTCTAGAAATGATTTTGAGCTAAGAAAACATGCACCAAGTAAAATATATAAATTTTTAAATGCCGCTTTATTTCTATATATTTTTTAAGATTCACTAAAAGAAAACCACAAAATTTCTAAAACAAAGAAAACCATAAAAATTAAAATTTACCTAAGAAAATATTTTGGGATGACACAGTGCAAAGTGCTGTCATAATTTTTTTATCCCCATTACACTCGTTTCAAATTTTCATATAGGTTTTGTAGGATTTTCTCTGTAGTTTACCATTAATGAGTTCCAAAAGGCGGGCTCCCAACAAATTGTGCATGGGACATGCCTCGTGGAGTCCAATCAGGAGTCATTTGGCTACTCCAATCTGTGGGAGGCCATATATGAGCCTTTGAGTTTTAGGTCACTTCAAGTCAGCTTCATATTAATTAATTAATTGGACTACAAGTGGTTGTTATTAATTGTACAGTGTGGGGAAAAATAACCTCTAGTAGGGATTGAGGACCATTTCGGACCAACTCTCATCTTATTCATCTCTTATTTGTCTCTTGGCTTAATTATCTTGTTGTATTTACTTTTAACAAGTTTACATTCTAGAGATTATTTGTTATAATATTATCCTAGCCTGTAAATCTTAACATATGCTAAACTTCTTTATACATAATTGAGACTAGTTGATTTAGTTATTGAATTGTGTAAAAATTATCTTGATTATCTTCCGTATATAAAACCCGGTCTTAGTTAAAAGTTTTTTAAACCGCCTATTCACCACCTCTAATCGGCCTCCTTAATCCTATACCGTGAGACCTAATGGGTGAAGACAAGGCACGCCAAGGTCCTCTACCCTGCCAGTTGACAGACCCCTCCTCGCACACCTCTAGGCGTGCCCATGAGTGGCTTCTCGTTAGGCCAACCTATGTCATCTCCGTACCGGCTCGGCTGCTGCCAGACCATGTTGGGCCTCTGCACCATTCCACCTAGCGCCGCCATCTCCATCAACACATCTACCTGGGCCACCATTGTCAACTGTGCTGAAGCCTGCCGTCCATCTACTGCCTTGGCTTTCCCACCACCAATCATGTTCCTGCTCTCCTCTGTCTCCTCCCTTTTCCCATCTTTGTCGCCGTTGCCTCCCATTCTCAACTGCCCGCCTTATTTGCCACCATTTGTTGAGCACTATTGGCCACTAGCACTGTCGTTGTCGATATCCGGTCTGGTGTCTCGCCGGTAAGGTGATGGGTGAGTGAGGGCTATGGGGTGGGTAGAGAAAGATGTGGAGGAAAAGAGAAAGAAGTATAAAGATTGGCACGTAGGATTGCTGTCAAATTAGAGTGTCAAATTAGAGAGTGTAATGAAGATGTTGTTAGAGTAAAAGACAAACGTATTTCTCTAATTTTTTAACAAGCTGATTAAATGAGCGTTCGAAGAGTTAGATTTAAAGAGGCCGTTGAAAATGCTCTAACACGAACGAATGGCAATCAGGACCTTGATTAGTACGGCATCTGGAACATATATATGTAGGTCATGTACTCATGCTAATTACTAGAACATTTGTCTATCAAATGATCGAACTGATCTTTTGTTAATTAGTTAACCAACTGACGATCGAAAACAAGACTTAACCGGTGGACGTTCACTGAATATATACTAGGCGGACGTACGTCCTGATTAACGGCCCGTTGTAATTAATGACAGTTATGTCCTGGTTAAACAAAAGTTAGTACTCTCTGTCTCGAATTATAATTATAAGGCTTATAATTTTTTTATACAGATTATGTTATCTTAGTATCATATAAAAGTATTTTAAAATACAAATTTAATGATATAGCATAAAGTTACTAAGTTGAACATTTTTAACAAGATGGAGTTCTAATTAACTGCGTGACATCGAGTGAGAATCTGGATCCACGTCTTGGTCACATGCATCTGCACCACTGTACTTTCTCTTGACTAGATTAATATCGGCTCTGCTTACTTGCATAAAAACTAGCTAGGTAGCTGACCAACGTGATCGACCAGTGCACGCGGCCACCGGCAGACACGAAGCCGACACGCGCACATGAACGCACCTGTACGTACGACACACACCCCTTTAACCCCAAGTTGGTTAGCTTGTTAACATCTGGTCACAGTGTGTAGTGCTGCCATTGATCGCTACAGCTATCTAGAAAGCTTCTTCCTGTTGATTACATGCATGATTAAAGAGTAACAGTGCTCATCGGGATGCGTAAGAGACAAAACGGACAGGGGTCATTAGTATCCCAAGACATACAGTGGCCCGTCTTTAATCTCCCTGTCTAGCTTCACAGGAGCCGTCCTTTGTCAAGTCAGCTATACACCACCAAACTGCCTTAGGTCGCTAGTTAGCTGTCAATAAAGTTTCAACCAAGAAGTTGGTGACCGAGATGTACTGACGATTATATTTATCGCTCTGAAAAATACAATGGAAGTGCTTAGTGTTTCATGGTGTCAATTACTCATGACCAGATATAATAGGATTTTAACATTTACCACCGTTATGTTCAATTCTCGCATGTATATTAGTTTTGTCTACAAAAAATTTAGTACAGGTAGTTTTTAGTGGTTTCGCAGGCATAACTAACATGTTGGTAGAAGCCAACAGAGTGCTAAATTTGTCATTATCCTCCACTCCTCTTCGTCACCTCCTGTTCCTAAGCTCCATTTGCTTGCACTATCACTTATATCCTGCATAGCGTCTCTCCTTTAGTTGCAACTAATAGTACTACCATCAGTGCCACGACAGTCTTCCCTTCTGTTCCCGTCTTCTTTGACCAGTTCCCCTAAAGCTCAATATTTTTCATTCTCACCATTGATCTCCTTGCCAGCCTCAAATCTTGTCAGCTATGGTGGTGTAGCTGCCCCATTCTCTAACACTAGTTTGACGAACTCTCTTAGGACTTACTCGGCTAATCCCCATAAAAAAAAGATTGGATGGGATTATATGTGAACTTAATCCTCTCAAATCCCATTCAATTGTCCTGGTGAGGGATTAACCGAATATTCTTTTAATGGTCACCTCTCCCATATCCCCTTACCATATCCAAACCTTATCATGCATGGGAATATGCATCTATTATGGGTGAAAAATAGCTCTAGTCTGTGTGGGGCTCTGGACCCTGGAGTCCTGATGGACAAACATGCTAGAAGTCGCGCTACACATTTTTTTTCCGTCATCGCACACGTGCCCTAATATCAATATGCAACCCGATTCACACCGAACAACAGCAGGAAGAGGGGAAAAACGGAGCGATCCAGGGAGAGAGAGAGAGAGCCCATCTCTACCCTGTCCAGGTCAGCAGCAATCATCATCAAACGCCAACCAGCAACAGCAGGAGCACCGTGGCGGTACGGTGTGTCCCCCTGCACGGCCGGACGCGACCGTGCAGGCCGCGAAAGCGACTTTTCACCACCACCACGCCTTGGCGCCCACCCCCCCCCCCCCCCCCCCCCCCGACACATTTTCCATGGCGCAGAGAGCCGCGGCCCCGGCGCGCACGCACGGCTCTGCGTCTGCGCGACCCGCGAACCACCAGTCCACCACCACCGCTGCGCCTGCGCCTGCGGTGCTGCGCGGTCCCCCGAGGCAGGCGGAATCCCGCGCGGCTGCACCGTCTGCCTGCCGCTGCGCCCCCCTGTGGCCCTCCACCGCCACCCGCTTCGTCTCGAATCTCGACTCGCCATCTCCTTCGCTCCTCTATATAATCCCCTTCCACCGTTGGAGCAGAGGCAATCCACTCAGCTCGCTACGGCTACAAGCGTTCCAACACCATCAGCAACAGCACGCAGAGAGAGGCTAGCTAGGAAATCAGTAAGCAGAAGAGGATGAAGCTTGTGGGGAGCGAGAGGAGGCAGAGGGGAGGAGGCTTCGGGAGGGCCATCAAGCAGCAGAGGGCCAGGCTCTACATCATCCAGCGCTGCGTTGTCATGCTCCTCCGCTGGCAAGACTGATTCACCGCCAGTGCTTCGCGGTGGCCGTCTCTCCTTCGCGGAAGTTTTGGTTTTGGGGAGTATTTGGGGGTGTTTGTGTGCTGTGCCAGAATGGTGTCGGCCGTTGTACATAGAGTCCCCCAAAAAAAAATGGTACAAGTAGCAGCAGCGGAAGTAGGATTTTAGTTCTAGTGTTCGCGAGTGTGTGCATTGTACAATCACCATGTCACTACCGTCGAATGCAAATACGAGCCAAGTGAGAACATATGATTCCATCACCCACCTGTCTCAGAATACTTGCTCTTTTTCGTTTCTTGGTTCCTGCAGATGTTCATCTGCCCTGACCAGTTGATTTCAGCTGCATTTTTCGTCCAAAGTCGATTGATTCTTTTGCAGGGCAGAAGACTCGGGATCAAGAGGATCCTCTTTCACAGATTCTGTGTTTATTGGACCTACATAAGGTTCCAAGTCGACTGGTGATGCTGTCATGCCGATAGTGAACAGCTCTTCCATTCTCAAGGTCTCATAGGCATTTTATCAGCTACTCCTACATCTGAAGAAATACACAAGGGATCTGCGGAAGATCTCCAAGAAATGCTTTTAACTTTGATGATTGTCTCTGCCATATTCAATCCTTTCTTGTGAATTTGAGAATGGATGTAATGTAATGCAGTAATGGCAATATTGGATGATGAATAGATGCCACTGTCTTGTTGGTCTATAGTCATCCTGCTGAGTACCCCCACCTTACTGTGTCAGTGACAATGAAACTGGCAGTTGCCTTTTGACTTGTCAATGTTGAATCCATTTCATCTCAAGCTAACTCAATCCTATTGAAGCTTAATTAGGCTCATCAACCTTACTGGCTGATGCAATATCTAAGAGTCTACACTGACCTTTTTCGACCTTTCATTTTTTTTCAACCATAAATATATATGTTTTTTTGAATCAGTTCTTTTGTTTATGGAACTATGAATTATAATTTATATGATGAATGATCATTCTAGTGGATATCTTAGTTTTTATGTAGACAACTAGTTGTGTTGACTTGATGTTGGAATCAGATTGATCTCATTAAACCAGCAGGAAAACTTGCACAGGATATGTTCGCGATCTGCCCCCCTGAATAAAATACTTCAAACAACTAATACTAATTGGAATTTGTCCAATCAGGAAAATAAATCTAGAAATCTTGACTTTGTGAGCGTCTCACTTGTCAAATTAAAACTGCTATTTACAACACCATGCTTGAGAATTATTTGTTTGATTTACTTATCATCATTTTTTTGGCAATCTATGAAGCAATACGATAGAGGCTAAAAAATACATGTCGAATATGTACAGTGACTAAGACCCGAGAGTATACAAGTGGAGTCGGGTCTATATATATATAACCCAGGCCAGTGGTCTGTCTAACACCCCCGCAATAGCAGTGAGAGGGGAACGAACGCAAAGACTGGACCGAAAACTGATGAACAAAGGCGTGGTCAGGCCTTTGGTCATTATATCGGCAAACTGATGTGCCGATAGTACATGGAGCACCCGAACCTGTTCTAATGCGACCTTGTCATGGACAAATTGGATTTCGATCTCGATGTGCTTGGTGTGGCGGTGATGAACCGGGTTGGCGGTCATGTAGACGGCACTGACACTGTCGCAATAGATGATGGTCGCGGTGGAGAGGGGTGCACCGAGCTCCTGGAGAAGCTGGCGAAGCCAGCAGCACTCGGCAACGGCGTGGGCGACGGCGCGATACTCGGCTTCAGCGCTGGAGCGGGACACTGTAGTCTGGCGTTTAGAGGACCAGAATAGGAGAATGTCACCGAGGTAAACGCAGTAGCCAGACGTAGACCGTCGAGAGTCGAGGCAGCCTGCCCAGTCTGCGTCGGAGTACGCGATGAGGGAGTCGATGGGGCTGGAACTGAGATGCAGCCCACTAGAGAGGGTGCCATTCACATAGCGTAGGATGCGCTTGAGCAGCGCGAGGTGAGGTTTACGCGGAGCGTGCATGAAGAGGCACACTTGCCGGACAGCGTACGTGAGGTCGAGCCGAGTGAGTGTGAGGTATTGGAGAGCCCCGGCAAGACTCCGATAGTGAGAGGGATCGGCAACGAGGGCGCCATCGGCAGCGGAGAGTTTGGCTCGAGTGTCAACCGGGGTGGCCGTAGGGTGACAATCAGCCATGCCCGTACGCTGGAGGAGGTCGATGGCATACTGGCGTTGGGAAAGAAAGAGCTCGTGGGAGGAACGGGTTATAGAGATGCCAAAAAAATGGTGGAGAGAACCAAGATCGGTCATGGCAAACTCAGAGTGGAATCGGGCCATGATATGGTCGAGGAGAGATGTCGAAAATGCTGTAAGGACAATGTTATCGACATAAAGAAGTAGATAGGCAGTGACGGAGCTGATATGGAAAGTGAACAGGGAACTATCGGACGCAGAGGCCACGAAACCGATGTGCCGAAGATAGGCAGCAAAGCGTTGGCACCAGGCACGAAAGGCTTGTTTGAGGCCGTAGAGAGAGCGTTGAAGGAGACAGACGTCGTCGGGACGAGAAGGGTCAACGAAGCCTAGGGGCTACTAGCAGTAGACTGTTTCGGTCAGGTGGCCGTGAAGAAAAGCGTTCTTCACGTCTAATTGATGGATCGGTCAGGAGCGAGAGGCAGCCAAGGTGAGGACGACTCGGATGGTGGCGGGTTTGACAACGGGACTGAGGGTCTCATCGTAGTCAACACCGGGTCGTTGGGAGAAACCCCGAACTACCCAGCGAGCCTTGTGACAAGCAAGGGAGCCATCGGCGTGGAATTTGTGTTTGAAAATCCACTTACTAGTCACAATGTTGGCACCGGGAGGTCGGGGAACAAGACGTCAGGTCTCGTTGTCCATTAGGGCCTTGTACTTGTCGATCATGGCCACGCGCCATTGAGGATCGGCTAGGGCTGAGCGAGAAGTTGCCGAGATGGGTGAGATAGAGCTGTAGACAGCGGAGAGACCGTAGTGCTGAGTAGGGCGGAGAGACCCAGTCTGGGAGCGGGTGACCATGTAAGAGGTGGAGGGAACTGTAGCCGATGAGGGTGCGGGAGTAATGGGAAGAACTGGTCGGGTGGAGGCGTCATCGGTTCCGAGTCGACGACTGTAGACGAGAGGAAAAGGAGGAATTAGATCGGCATGAGCCGATGAGATCAGGTGGGCCAAGTATTCCGATCGGTCTGATAGAGATAGATCAGCCGATAGGGTGGGGGGACCCTATGGAAACTAAGGAGCCGATGGAAGTGGGGTGTCCAATGGAGAGGAAACGGTATCGGCTGAAGGATAAATAGGATCGGTATCGGCCGATGGAGGTGGGTCCGATGGTGGGGACATCGGACCGAGTAGTGGTGGGATATGTGAAGGGTAAATCCTCAGCAGCGGTTGATGAGGAGGCCGATGGAGAGTATAGTGGAGGAGACCTGGTCGGCACAGTGTTGGTGAAGAGAAAGTCGATATCACTAGAGGAGGATATCAGATGAAGTAGATCGAAGGGAAAACATGTCTCATCAAAAATGACGTGACGAAAGACGATGACCCGTCGGGTGGAAAGGTCGAGACATCGGTATCCCTTGTGAGAGGTGAGATAGCCGAGGAAAATATAGGCAGTGGAGCGGAGAGCGAGTTTGTAGGAAGCTGTGGCGGTGAGATTTGGGTAGCAGAGGCACCCAAAAACGCGAAGGTGGGAGTAGTCGGGCGCCATGCGGTAGAGAAGGGCATAGGGAACGTTGTTTTGAATGGAGGAGCATGGGCGTCGATTGAGAAGGTACATTGCAGTAGCCAGAGCTTCGGCCCAATAAGTGCCGGGTAAGTGAGCGTGAAGTAGCATGGTGCGACTAATGTTGTTGAGGGTACGAAGGAGGCACTTGGCTTTGCCGTTCTGAGGGAAGGTGTAGGGGCAGGAGAGTCGGAGATGGATGCCCTGCGAGGTGAGAAGGTTTGTAACGGTATGGTTGACGAATTCCTTACCGTTATCGGCTTGTAAAGCCTTGATGGGGAGGTTGAACTGGGTGGACACGTACGTGATGAAGTGAGTGAGGTGAGAGGCGACCTCGGATTTGTGGATAAACGGGAAGGTCCAGCAATAGTGTGTGTAATCGTCAAGTATAGCGAGATAATACTGATTACCAGAGACACTTTTAACTGGAGACGCCCATACATCACAATGTATAAGTTTAAATGGACGCGAGTTACAGGAGAGAGAACTAGAAAAGGGCAGACGCACATGTTTGCCAAGTTGACATGAGTGGCAAAGTGTGGAGCCGCTGTGAGTACATCGGATGGAGGCGCTGCGACGGAGGATGGCAACAGCGTCGGGGCCGGGGTGGCCGAGGCGAAGGTACCAAAGGTTGGTGGAGAGGGCGATGCTGGCGTGTGGAGTGGACGGCGCAGCGGGAATGGTGTAGAGGTCTCCGCCACTATTGCAGCAAAGGACCTGTCGCTGAGTTGGGATATCCTTCACAAAGAAATCAGACGCGTCAAATTCAATAGAGCAGTGGTTGTCTCGTGTGAATTGGCGAACAGATTTAAGATTGTGAATAAGAGAAGAGACGATAAGAACATTGCGTAGGGGAAGGTTAGTGGTGGATGTTGACAGAGAGGAGTCACCTCAGCATTGGACAGGAAGAGAGTGACCATTGCCGTTGGTGACAAAAAGGGAGGAAAAGGGGTGACAGGAGCGAAGTATACCGGCCGATGACGCCATGTGTAAAGACGCCCCAGAGTCCAGCACCCAAGGGTGCTGTGGTTGGAGTGTCATCTGGTTGAGGGCAGTGACGAGGCCAGCCTGGTTCCAGGAGGGAACCGACTGGGTGGGTGGGGTCGGTAGCACCGGCTGAGGCGGCAGAATGGGAGCCGATACCAGGTGAGCCTGGAGATGGGTGCCGAAAACCCTAGGTTGCCAGCTGATGGGGCTGCGTGGCTGGGGCTAGAACGCCCAGGGGTTGTAGCAGAGCCACGGACCCGTGGGACCGGCAGGGTGGGCAGGGACTGAGGTAGGTCGTGATTGCATCGGACCCTATCAGGTCTTGCCTTTGCCTTTGCCCTTACCTTTCCTGGTGCGGGCTATGTTGCTGTGGCCGGAGCCATGGCCACCAGAACCGCGGGAGGAAAGGGCAGTGCAAGAAGAGCGGTGTGGGCCACTGTCTACTCATCATTGGTCAGAACGAGTTCTTTAAGAACTAGCATGTCATGAGCCTGGGCGAACGATGGAAGAGGTGTGGCATTGGTGATGTCATCGACGGTGTTGGAGAAGCGGGGATTAAGGCCTCGCAGAAGCGCGAGGACGAGTTGAGAGTCAGCCACAGGGTGGCCGACGTCCTGGAGAGCAGCAGCCTTGACTATGAGGCGCTGACAATACGAGGAGATAGAGGAGTCACCTTGTACCATGGAGTGGAACTCATCGAGGAGGAAGATGGCGCGAGGCTGCTTGTTGGCCAGGAAGATCCGCTCGATGGCCACCCAGAGATCCCGGGCAGTAGGGTCGGTATCGTCCATGGCGAGGTTGAGGACAGAGTCATCGACCGAGCCGAGCAGCCAGCTGCGCACGCAGCACTCGACGATGTCCCACTGAGGATCATCGGGGCGAGGTGCAGCGGAGCCATCAATATAGGACCAGAGGCCAAATTTTCTACAGAGAGATTTGAAGAAGAAAACCCACTTGGAATAATTGGCGTTAAGGTCTAGGGAGATAGGAACGTGAGATTTCACGTTCACAGCAACGTAAGGAGGGGAGAAGATCGGTGAGGTGGTGCCCAAGGTGTGGTCTGAGGCACCGAGGGCCGGAGCAGACTTAGCGACTAGGAGAGTGCCGGAGCTGAGAGCGGACTCGGTGGCCATGACGGGAGAACGGGAGCAAAGAGCCAATGAGAGAAAGAAGTCGATGGGAGGGAGAAGCCGATGAGAGGATGGATCAGCCGATCAAGGATGTGAGAAGCCGATGAAAAGTGGGCTGGCCAGCCGATAAGGAGTGGTTGGCCGATGGGGAGTAGGCAGCGGAGTAGGTGAGGAAAAGGTGGTGACAGAGTGGGTGGGTTAGAGAGTAGTTGGGTCATGGACGTGCGAAGATTTACGTCCGCGAAGAGAAGATTCACGTCCGTGGACTCGTGGAAGCCAAGGAGTGGGGCGGACGCGAAAAAGACGGGAAGTGGCTGGACGCGAAGAGAATATGTTCGCATTCGGGAGGTAGGGATTCGTGTCCATGGACACGTGGACATGTTGGACTGGCTCGGACATGAGGGGAGAAGGTTTGCGTCTGAGAGCCGTTGAGCGTGTCGAAAAAGGCAAGAACAGAGAGAGGGTTCTAGCCGATGGAGGGCTCTAGCCGATGGAGGGCTAGACAAGTCCAGCCAATAGAATGGTAGACGAGTTCAGCCGATAGAGACGACGAGCGCGGAGGTGCGCCGGCGTTAGAGAAGGAGAGATGCACGAAGCTAAAAGAAGAGCGGAGACGGGTGCGAGGCAAGACGAGGAGGCCGATCGAGACCGTCGCCTGGTCGCGTGGAGGTGGGACGGAGAAAAGAATGTGACTGCGGGAGACGGAGAGAAGAAGAAACGGGGGCGAGAGAGCGAGGAGAGTGCCAGGAGGAGAGTACCGGGAAGAAGACGTCGACGATGAGGAGAAAAGGGTCGACTCGTCGGAGGGAGAAGCTAGCACGCTGAAGATGTCTAAACTCGCTCTGATACCATGTAAAATGTGTACAGTGACTAAGACCTCAAGAGTATACAAGAGGGGTCAGGTCTATATATATATACAACCCAGGCCAGTGGTCTGTCTAACATTACACACTTGTATTTTTCCTTTTCTGAGATTGTAGTCATTTAACTTAGTGAAAACAAAAGTAATCAAGAATAGCAAAACCCGCATCAAAAACATGTCCAGAAAATATTTTTTTCCGATATTGCAATTGATTTGTGAGCTACTATAGGGAAGAAGGCAGTATAAAAATATTGGAATGTCGGCCACACCAATCCTAGGGAAGCAAAACATGACATAATCTATCAACTTGTTCAGCTCTGCCACACAGGAATAAAAAAACTTCATGGCAAGCAAAGTGCAAAGCTAGTCAAGTTTGTCTGCTTGATCAGCCAAATTGTGTGCTAGTGCAATTCCATTTCTATATACTCTGGAGACAGAGATACACAGCTGTTCATGTTCTTGATCAGGCACCAAACCAAGGGCTCGAGGAGACGCAGGCAAAAACATTTTAGCTGTAATCAGATCTCAACACATGCAACCTGAAGCATCGACCGCTCAAGATCGCGGTGGTCAGGCGCACGAGAGGGCCATTTCCGGGCTGTCCGGCAAGCCGCAGATTGTTTTTACAGAGATCAAACTTGACCCTTTGCAGTAAACTAATGTGGCCAAAGGCTAGAGAGCCTCGAGATTTTGATTATTGTTTGGTGAGAGCAGGCAGGATCACATGATCAGATGGACAGTGGGCTACTAGTTTTTCACTCCCATGTCTGATGGTGAAAGTACATGCAGGTGTGGTTTGCCTGTTATGCCATGATGCAAGTGGCTGTATATACATATTCTTTTGGGCCTCTTGTTGATCATCTCCATCTACCTGCTGATCATGCCTATATAAACTCCTTGCAGGCTGCTGAGCCAAGCACACCAACAGCAAGTTCATAGAGTTGTTGTGTTCTCTTTGTGCTTTACTAGCTTTTTTCCATATTACCTAAAGAAAGTTCAGAGTTCAAGAGTGTGAGCATTTCAGACAATTCTCAGGATGAAGCTTGGGAGCCAAAGGAGAGGAGGATTCAGCAAGTCCCTGAAGGAACAAAGATCAAGGCTTTACATCATTTCGCGATGCGTTGTTATGCTTCTCCGGTGGCATGACTGACAAGAAGCAATTTTTTGCTAGCTCTAGATTCTCCTCTTCTTTAGTTCTTCTGTTTTTTTTCTTTTTTCCGTTACCAGAATAGTAGGGGACATTGTATAGATACAGATCCTTGTAGCAGCTGTGGTATGAAATGATCGATAATTTCAAAATTTTGCTCGTCATTTTGCTCGCCTTTTGCAATTAATTTGGTGTGCGCAATTATTCTCCGAAAGGCTTTGTCAATCTCACTCAACAGTTTCTTGCCTGAACTAGTTCTCTGTTCAACATACTTTATCAGTTGGCCCATACAGAACACATATATTCAGATGCTAGCTAAATTGGTTAGACGACCTGTGCCTGAACTAATGTAATGCTGCGTTTGCATTTGCTGCGGCAAATGTGGTGTTATGTGCTCCATTAATTGACCATGTGTTGCCAAAATCAGCTGTATTGTTGAAGTTCACTTAATCTGTTACATTGAAGTGCCGTAGAACAATACCTGAAGTCCTGAAACAAAACCCCTTCATCTCAAAACGGGGAGAAAAACGTCAGTATCGTGAGCCACTGCCTGGTGGATGCTTAGCATGTACTCAATTTTCAGCTCTGAACCCCTTAATTGTGTGTCAATTTTTTTTTTGTCTAGCTGTCAATGCAACAGTTGCTATCAACATAAGGTAATGGACTCATACACTACAAGTCTGCAAGTAGTACTGAGCTTGACCTCCGACCATTCCGTGGACAATCCTTTTTGAGGCCCTTGGAACAAATGAGTTTTGAGGAATTTTAGTATAAGATTTGAATCCTGTAGGAATTTTGCTAAAAACACAATTTACTACTTCTTCCATCTCAAAATATAGCAATTTTTGATGTTTGTCCATATATATATAGTTGCTATATTTTTTAGACATAGTAATTGTGAGTCTAGATATGACGTTCCTGCCGTCATCGAAGCTCATTCTTCTTTGGTTTCTGAAAACTATCGGTGTGATAATTTCGACTTGCCGTGACACTTGAGCGTTCAGCTCTTTCCTGATTTTCAGTGGCATAACCCTAAAAAACGAATGCAAAGAGTTGAATGCGCATAGAAATGCTAGCAAAGCAGCACAATGTGCGGGAAAAAGGACCGATCTCATTCATTCACCATATACCGGAGATAGTCCAATTGGCACGGTATCTTCTACACTGATCACTGATGGAAACGCTACGGAAACATCACTGTCCCTGTAATATACATGAAAAGCAAAAGATTTTCGTGGATCCATGAAGGCTCACACGCTTTTGCTAGGTCGATATCCACAATTGCAAAAAAGGCATCAGAAAGTCCCCCCAAAATTAGGAGGATGAATCAGCAAGCACCAAGCAGAGCAGAGATCGAGCAGAGCAGCAGACAGAGCCGAGACAACGATGACTCACTCGTGCACTGGTGCACCCTCAGCATATCACTCGCCACATCTGAATATCCAGATGTGATCCAAACCTTTCACTCGCAGCCTCCATTTTGTTTCTGCCTTTCCAATCAGAAACCAGAATTAGACGACGACTCTTCAGTCTCCACGCACGCGAAGCAAAAAGAACAGCTGGTGTTCGTACACCTAAACAGTACGACGCACCGATCTCTGAAAAACGGAAAACCCCATTGGAGCCGCGGCCAAAACCGGGCAGGAATCAGCGAATCACCTACAGATGGAGCGAGCTCAGCTCGCCGTGACCTGAGCTGTGCGCGTCCAGATCTCGACGCCGGTGGTCCCCCCGTCAGGCACGCGGACCACCGGGCGCGCGGGCGCACGGACACCCGTGGCCCACGCGACGTCGCTACGGCCATGGAGTGACTACTACTGATTCCTCACCCATCTCTGACCCCTCCAGGACACGAACAATAATGCAGTACTGCATTGTTGCACGAATGATACAAGGCCACGGCTAAGTAAAACTAATCGCCAGCGAGAGGAGAAGAGTGCAGGCCACATGACATGAGTGGGAGACATGGGGCGAGGAAGGCGAGGGGAGTAAAGCGTCCAAGTATTGGCTGGTGAGTGGTGACCGAGGCCAGTGTCCCCTGGTAAAACTACACCCAGTCGTGGCTGCCCTCCCTGGCTCACCACGCCATTGCACTGTCACTGCGTGCAGCGCATGCCAACGTGGGTTCTGGCTACGCACAGCAGCCGTTCGTGCGTGCGATCGAGTGCGTGCATGCGGCGCCGCGGTGGAAAGTCCAACACGCGACGCGAGCCCATGGGTTGGCCTCTGAGACATCTTCCTCGCCTATATAAGCAGCTTCTCCTCACCCAGTGGCGGAGCTAAAGCAAAATAGAGGACGCAGACTTTTATTATAAGTAAATCAATGTCAAGCTACGTTGTCAATGCAACCGATAGTTGTTTTGAAATCAACAATCAAACATTTGTCATAGGCAATACCTATGCATCAATAAGAATAAAGAAGTGATAAGCTTGTTTATCAAAATGAAGAATCCGCTAATAACATTGATAGTTGGTCACTGATTCATGAGGAAAAGATTATCAACATATGCAAATATAGGCGAACATCATTCTATCTCAAGATTCTTGATGATTCGATAGATTAAAAAAGAATAACCAATTCAGTTTCCATTTTTCAAATAAAAATAAAAATTCAGTGAGCATAAATACAGCCATTGCCTTTAATCTTTTATCAAACCTACATGTGCAAAAATATTAAAGGATCCATTTATCGTCTATTCATTTGCTAGATTAAGAAGCAAGAAAAAAAACTGTATTGAAAGTAGGAAACAGAATGACAAGTGACATGAGTACATGACTTACATCAACTTGAAATTCTCCTCCGATTTGCTGTTTCACTCCAATTCTCTAGAACCACAAATTAAACCCCTCTTTAGTCCTCACCAGCCAAACCCTTAACCCTACAATGTGAAAACCCAATAATAATTTTAGGACTTTGTTCCTACTAAATCAGATTATAAGTCAGAAAGAAACAGAGAAAGCATATATCATATTTCTTACCTTGATGGCTCTGCTGACCTGCTGTGATGTGGCCGGCTATGGCGGTATGGCATGCGGGCTGCCGGCTGCCTACAACGAGGACGATCAGCAAGTCGGCGACGCGTGGCCGTGGCCGCCGTGCCGAGGCAGCCTGTGACGACGTCGCCTGTAACTGTGGCCAGGGGCACTCCGGGCGAGGGCGATGGCGATCAATGATTCGAGGAGACGCGGCGGCCGGCGGGGAAACTAGAGAGACGCGAGAGACGGAGACTTGTGTATCGCGTACAGCCGTAGACACGTACGAGACGACGAGTGCAGGAAAAATCGATTGGTATTCCACTCTTCCTCACGGCCTGTCAAGTATATGGATACGGGCTGACGTTCTTAATTGGGCTGCTGATTGGGCTGTGAGGGGGAGTTGCATACAGGGCCAAGATTAGCTGGAATTTTTTTTGAGCACCCACACGCTGCAACTAGGCTTCGCCCCTGTCCTCACCCAATCATCCATCCATCCACCACACACCAACGACCTCTCACAAATCACCACTACACACTAGCTAGTTTCTAGGTCTCTTCAAGGCTTCGAGCCATTCAGTTTCTGTGACGGATCAGCCGATTTTGGTTTGGGAAGGATGAAGCTCATTGGTAGCGACAGCAGCGGCGGGCGGAGGAGAGGGATCATGAGGGCACTGAAGGAGCACAAGGCAAGGCTCTACATCATCCGCCGATGTGTCGTCATGCTTCTTCACTGCTGAGGATGTGCTGGAATATCGCAGTTTTTTTTTCTCACCATGGATCGGTGGTGGTGGCGGCTGTTGTACACCCTTTTTGTGGTAGATTTGTTGATCTGTCTCTCTATAAATACTGAGCTAGTGTAGACCATATCAACATAGGATGCAGATGGAAGTATATGAGAGGTAATTAGCTAGTTGGTGAGGTTGAAGAATTGGGGTTGTCCTCTATCTGGGACAAGTTTTGTCTCGTATGATGATTTGAAATGGGAATGCAAGAAAAAATTACATGATTTACAAAACAATCTTCTATGATGTTAATTGTCCTTGATCTAATCTCCCTCTGGAAATTTTTTATTGTACCTTTAACTTGCCAAGTTGGCTCCCTTTTTTACTTTGAGAGAGACGAATCCCTTTTCTTCCTAGATGTGTTAGTTCGAGAAATACCATTAGGGTCATCCAGACTAGTGTATATATATATATGTTCGTGTCGGATCTTGGCGCGAGCACGCAAAACGTCTGAGAGATCTGTTTAGCTCTAGTGCAAACCGATCGACTTCTTTTTATGGCTCAAGGTATGTGCGTCGGGGGTCGTGGGTTCACGTCCGCTCCAGCGCGATGGTGCGGATGCGAGCGTGCCAGTTAATTTGACCCTGCAATTGATAAGGAGCTGAGGCGAATGGGTCAGTCGGACGATGGGTCAATACGAGTCCTCGCTATCGGCTAACTGCCAATAGGATCGAGTTAGTCATCGGCCGCGTCCTAATGGCTCCTACTATCAGTTGGTCGCTAATAGGAATCAGGGCGCTCTTTCATCGGCTAAGGAGCCGATGTAGGCGTAGGCGGAAGTCGACGAAGGATACAATGCCTCCGGGTGTAGCGGACGTGAGGCCCTAATCCATCGGCCGCAGAGCCGATAGAGGCATAGGATGGAGATGGCAGCACGAGACCCGTCGCCCACTGTGACGATACTGCTGGCACCGAATCTTGAAGATCGGACCTAACCAAGACAATACGAGAATCGAGGCCAATAACAACGGGATGGTAGACGCCGGATCGGACGTACTGAAGTAAGGGCAAAGTGAACCCATCGACTAGCTGAGCCGATGAGAAGACGTCTCTCTGGAGACAGGTACGTACTTGGCGTGACGCTCAAAGGAAAGTCTCTAAAGATCTAGTACGTATCGGCCGAGGAGCTGATACGCTGAGCGTGATGCTCAACATATAGATAACTCATCGGCTAGTACTCCGATGAAACGCCGTACTAAGACCTATAGGCCTCATTCTACCATCGGTGGCCTTGTAGGTCGAACCTAACCGATGCAGCACGAGACCGACGATGACGGAGAGAGCTTGATAAACCGATAGACCCTGTATGGACGTGATGCGATACATCCTATCGGTCTAAGAGGTCAAACCTAACCGATGCAGTCTTAGATAGAACAAGACATATCGAGATAGTAGCGGAACTTATCCCTTCGCCGGAGATCGGACCTAACCGATGCAGCCTCGCGTCGAGAGCAAGACCTCACCGGTAAAAATCTAGATAAACTAGAGTGGCGATGTGCCGAGGTTATATTGATCTAATGATTGATGATTATATATTTTCAGGAAGTCTATATTTATACCTTAGGTTTATAGAGTCCGACGCGTTTATAACAACCATCGGACGTTATTTCTTAACAAAAATAAAAAAAATATCTCTAAAAAAATTAACTAACTAACTACATTTTCCTATCCATATAAGATAGGATAGACTATCCTGCCATGAACCACGGCTCCTTCTCAAACTCGATCTTATCTGGATAGTTTTCTATGCCGGGACTAAGTATTTTCTTGCTTTAATCCGATCAATTTCTTTCCTATAGCGATCGGACATCTCTTCAGCCGATCGGTCTTTTCCAATTTATCATCAGGCTATCTAATTTTTGGAGTTAACAATCATCGAAATACACATGTATAGCTTTATTAACTACCTGTGGTGATAACAATGGCCCAATTCCGAGCCAACAGGCCTCAACTTTAAAGAAAGAATGGGGTGCTATAGGTCTCTACTCAACCACGAAATTAGATATAGTCTCATTTAACTATTTAAACCAATTCATTTAAAATGACTCGGTCTTTATTTGTTAAGATATCAATGTGGCATTACAGTTAGAAAGAAATACAATAGAAACACTTGGCACCACATGTCCATCCTCCTCTTCCTCAACCCCTCTCTGACTTCTCTGCAGTCAAGGGGATAGCTGGTGGAGCTGCAATCAAGGGGATAGCTGGTGGAGCTGCAATCAAGGGGATAGCTGGTGGAGCTCGGGCGAAGAAGACAATAGAGGTGTGGTAGTTCCTTGGTGCGGTAGCGGCAGAGGTGTGACAACACATAGATTGGGTGTGACTGTGGCTTATATTTGGGACCTCTAAGATATAGTTACTGACAATAAAGTGCCCTGTTACGCCACCCACAGTTGATTATAAGCCAATATATATTAGCGATAACAATAATTTATGAATAAACCATCCGTAGTATATATATATATATATATATGAAATATAAAAGCCAATATTAAAATAAATTATGATGAAAAACAACTATTTGGTTCTATATAAATATTTAATTGTTCATATATCATGAAGGTAATTTTTTCGTTTCTATTTTTAGTGTAAATGAAAATAGATGGTATATATTTTCTCAAATTTCTAAGTAGATGATTTTGCATGATTTGTACAAGTTCGATTATCGTGAAATCCATTTAAAAACTATACATTCGGAAAGACCCTTGATGGGCTTTTAGTTTCCCATTTAACCTGTAGAAGATCCAAAACTTTCCGATTATCTGAAGGAAATTTGTAATGCCCTTGGCCCCACTTGTCAGGTTCATCTTCTTCCACCCGGGCTTTCCCTTTCTCTCGTCCTATCTTAAAACAGCCTGAGTTTCTTGCCAGTTGCCGTGACTCCGAGACGTAGCCTTGAGTTGAGCGAGCCTCCCAAACTCCCACATGACTCGTGAGAGCGAGGTAGACGATCCGTTCTCACCTGGGCTACGAGGTGGCCGCGTCGTACGTACACGTGCGCGCGTCCTGGCGGCCTGCTCTCATTCGGAGGCAGGCAGCAGCCGCGGGTGGAGCAAGGAGCGAAGACGCAGTCGGCACATGGGTGGAGCCGCGGGCTGATCGGCCACTCGCTCGATGGCAACCTGGCGCTGCTGGTGAGCCTAGTGCTGGTGGCGCAAGGGTGGTCGGCCCGGTGGCGCTGCTCCTCACGTTCGGCGCGCCGCACGTGCTGGACGCATTCGACGTCGGCGAATTCCATGTCTGGTGCGTGGCCATGCACCGCGACATTGTGCCTCGGGCCTTCTCCTGACGCTATCCTGGCCACGCCGTCGCGCCATCCTGCCGCTATCCAGGAGTAGAGGAAAGGGTAAGCAGACGATGAGCCCAACGAGTATCGAGTGTGGCTAAGGGTATTTTTAACTTTTTACATTATTTCTCTTTTCTAATCAAATAAAAAAATATTTTTTAATGGTTATAGTGTCCAATAGCAAATATTTATATTTTAAGAGTATTTTCTCCCAAAGATTGATTTGTTATGTCAAGAGCTATAACGTCGAAATGTCCTACCATAAAATTTACCTAATTTGTAAGCTAAAATTTATTGAAGAACTAAAGTGCAAAATTGCAGTCACATTGTTATCTCCTCCCCCATTCTCCCTCACCTCCTAGCTCGAAAAATTTGGCAAGACCTTGTATTTCGCTTATCAGAAAGACCCTTCACGTGACATCTGTCCAGCTACAATCTCAAATCAACCCTCCTCAGATCCCCTTAATCCCGTGACCAACGTCGTTCGGGAGATGAAAGGGAGCGGCGCGACGTCGTTTGGGAGACCAAGGGGCGCGGCTCGTGGTAGACGAACAGACGCCGGACAAGGGAGACGGACGCCTGTTGTCTTCCTCGGCGGCGCGGTAGCTGCCGACGCATCTCCAAGTTTGGCGACGGCAGCCTGGATAAGATGGTTCTTAAATTTTTCCGTTTGTCTACTGCTCGTTCTTCTGCTGCTCATCCTCTTTCTTCTTCATGACCGCTCAAGAGCCTAATACATCGACGTCCAAGGAGTGACATCGAAATCGTCAGAATCATGGTGTATTAAAAGCAACCTTACTAATTTGCTTGAGTCTGCTGTTGTTATTTTTGGGTTACTGTAGACCGATACGAGACATTCAGACCTTGCTGAAATTATGCACAAGTACTTAAATATTTGGCCATGTACTGTGTTTGAATTTATATTTAAGTAAAAACTCTGAAGAATGATTCATGGTTCTTCACCGTCAGAGCTTCATAACTTCATTCTCCATTTATCAAATCAATCATCTATCAAATCAATTGGTTGGTCGCCAATTGTATGAAGCTAACCATGGCTGTGGTCATGTGGAGCTGGTACTGTAAAAGTTGCCATCTCCCGCCGACGCAACGACGGGGCTACGCCGTCGTTGATGCGCCTCAAGCAGCCGACACCACCTGCCTTGCGCCGTTGACGCCGACGTCTCCGCTTCACGCAATCTCAAGCGGCGCGCAACGTAGCGTTGTGTCGCGTTGCCCTCGAAGGAAGTCAAAGAAAGACGTCTGGTAACGTGCTAACGGAGTCAAGTTACAGTATTAACCGGGTTTGAGGAAAGTTTGCTTTGAGATTGTAGTTAGACACATGTCACACTGGAAGAAAGACCAAAGTCTTAACAAATTTTCTTTCCATCGCAAAGTCGGTGATAGGGTATCTGACATCCTCCTGCTCCTATCTCTCTCAGTCACTCATCACTCCCTCACCCACTTATCCATTGGAGAGGGGAATGTTGGGCGGTAGCAGTGGCTCAAACATTAGCTGGCTAGATTCGCCATCGACCGTTAAAATTTAGAGTAATGTTAACCACAGCTAGTTGGATCCGGTGTGGGAAGTGGTCTATGAAGGTGGTAGTGTAGTGTGGGTAGCAGGAGAGCATGCAGGTGTGACAAAATCAACAATGGTTGAGGTGCAGAGGTAGGTGGTGAGGTCTCGATGTCATTGGCCTAAGAGCTCGACCGACACCATTGTAATGTATAGATCATGTCATCATGGAGGCGTTGTCAATATGAGGTCAACTGACTCGTCTAGTCGAGAGGGTTATGGGCGGTAGCGATAGTTAAGTAGTGCTTCTTGCTGTTCTTTTTTGTCCTTTCTTTTTTTAACCTTTTTTCACACTTTGATCTTTGTTGTTTCAATTTCGATGAGTGAAGAAGAAGTGGAGACCTCTTCTTTATCATACTTTTTTTTTACAATTTTGATGGATTGAAGAAGACAAAAAAAGGAGACATGTTATTTTTGCACTTTCCATTTTGATGTTCATTTTGTTTTGATTTGAAGAGGTGAAAAAAATGAAGTTTTATTCTTTGAAAGGGGCAAATAGTTCAAAAGCCTCTAGAATCTAGATGAATTTGTTTGTGCTACAGTAGATGAGGATAGGAGATGTGTGGATCTAGAAAAAAGAGGAACAACAAGGTATGGTGGATTTTGATCTGTTTAAAGAGGACCGGTGATTTCTTTGGAATGATCTGTGCCTTCACCTACATGAGCTATTAGATTTAGGGAGAAGGGTTGAACTGATTGATAGAAGGGGAATAGTTCGCATGCTTCTACGAGAATGATCTAGAAAGGACATATAGGAGTATACCTTTTGCATTAAACTCCCTTAGAAGTTTAATTTTAAATTTTGATATATTGCACTTTTCTTTTTACTATTGATTGCCGGATGTGCATGGATAGTAAACCCTTGAGTTGCACAGTGCCATGTGGTGGGGCTAATCAGCCACGGATTGGCCCAAAATTCATATTATAAGATGGATTGGATAGTTGCCAGTGAAAGTGCATCTAAGGTTCCTAAGTAGATTTTATATGATAGATGATAAGAAAATTGGAAAACTAACGTATTATTTGAAGAGAAATGAAGGCATCAGTCCTCGGCAAAAATGAGTTTATCAAAAGCAACCCCTTCCACAAAAGAAAGACATTGAAGAGAACTCAACGTGTGTTCTAAATGTATTTTATTTTTCATAAGTACTAAGAATGATATGAAGTCCATGTTGTCTCTTTGCTCCTACAAAATAGTGAGTATTCAACGCATAGAGCAATGGCAAAAGGAGTATATTCGTTCACATAATTTTGAGGTGTCTCCCCATCGTGAGGCACCAATTGTTGTTGATTCTTTTGCTGAGGAAGAATCAGAGGTGGCTCAAGGCATTTAAGCTCAACCCTTCGCCAAGATCTTCAACATTAGCATAAATGTTACTCAAGCTCAAACCTCAAAATGTCAGATGATGATATTGACGATGGCGATAATGGTGATGATCATGCAATGATGTCATCGCCATCGGATTGAATTGATCTACTTTCTTCTGTGCTATTTTTCCTTTTTATGTTTTGATGACAAAATACTAGTATAGGCTCAAATTTTAAATTTCAAACTATCAATCCTTTTGATTTCCTATAGCAAAATTTGACCGGAGTCTCCAGAACCTAGGGCCGTATACTCTGGATATCCATTCAATTGGTAAGGACATATAATAACTATTATATTTATATGTGATGTAATGACTATTAGTTTATTCTTTTATTGTAAGATGCATGTTTGATTAGTGCTTATCTTATTTTCTCTTTTTGAGTGATATGTCATATCATATGCATATTTCTTTCATTGATATATACTCTTGTACATATTACACCTCACAGTTATGAGGAAATAGTGAGATTTTCCATGTTTCTTCTTAAGATGTGTATATGCGTAAACTTCACTTATTACTATGGACATATTTAGGAGAAACCTCTCATATCTTCTTTCAATCAAAACCTCAATCTTTTATACTATCTTTTGTGGGCCCTATGAGTATTGTTATCAATCACTAAGAAGGAGGAAGATTAAAATTGCATCTAGACTCCCTAGTGGGTTTTAGATAACAGCTGACAAGAAAATTTCAAAAATAATATGTTTTTAAAGAAAAATGAAGGTGTTAGTCCTCGGTAAAAATAAGTTGATGAAAAGTAGCTTCTACCACAATAGAAAGGCATTAAAGAGGACTTAATATGTGCTCTAAATATATTTTATTTTTCTTAAGTTTTAGAAATATTGTACAATCACGAATAGCACAAATATTAGTCTGAGTTACGAAACAAGTGCTCAATTAGATCCCTTTGTTTTTCTTGAGTGAACACTTGCACCACATGCACCTTTAAATTTTGGTTTTTATCTAGAGGGACTTTTGGATACTTTGTCTAAGTTACCGAATATTTTTGGACAAGTTTCTTTACTTAACAGTAAAAATGGATTGAAAACTCCACGCTTAAGTGGTGGAGTTTCCAGAGAATTTTTTTTGTCTGTTAGTAAAGGTTGTCCGAAGTCTCCGGAGACTTCAATCGGATACTTTGGACTTGCTTCGTAGCTTTGGATTTAAGTGTGTATAGAGTCTTTTTTATGTAGGAGTGGATACTCCGTAGTTTGAATCTGTGAGTATTGGCTAGTTTCACAGGGGCTTTATTTTTAACTCTACCAACCCCCGTTTGGGCAAGTGGTTGTTCATTCATTTTATTCCTACTCCCATAGCCTTTCTAGGGTTTTCCATATCTCTCTATTAGTTTCTCCACCAAATCCATCTCTTTGTAAGTGATCTTTTAGAACTAGCAAGTGAGAGGGTTAAAGATTTGATTGAGTACTTTGTGGATCAATGCCCAATAAGAATTTGCACTTATTACTCTTGGAGGTTCTCCTTCTAGACGATTAGGCATCGCCCACGAGGATTCAGGGTTGTGCATCGCCCGGGAAAATTTATAAAGTATTTCTCACATCTAGAAGGAAAGAGGTAACTATAGTAGATATCGAATTTGTTCTTAGAGATTGGTTTTGATAGAGCAAGTTTTACCGGAGGTTATAGCATCGTGCCCTAGAGGAGTACTTAATAGTTGCCTTGGAGTTTGTACTAGCCTTGGTGAGAGCTTGAAGACTGAATCTTTTCCTAGATTTGAGTTTGATGAGGCTAGACATCGAGTGAGATATAGCTTCTTGGAGTCTCTTAATGAAGGTGTAAGATCTTTTAATCTGAACTTCGGTGAAAAATCTTGTATCTCCTTGTGTATTGTTTTTTGTATTTACTTACTATCTTTAGATAACCTACTATACCATTTTCTCTCTTGAGATTGTTGAGATTGTTTCTCCATGTATCTTTTTTGGAAAAGGTAAAGCGGATCGAAATATCTAGAATCTTAAGACTAAAGTCTGATCAGATAATCTAACGGTAGGATGAATTTTCACTATGAGGTTTTTTTAGTTTTTTAAGTTTTTATATTCACCCTTCTCTATTTGACTCAAGCTTACTTCTCTATTCGAACTCAAGATTATTTCACTTGGTCTAATTTGGTTTAAATCCGAGTGAAGTAACAATGTGGCAAGTCTAAAAATGAGGCAGATTTGGATTAAGATATGATATTTCTAAAGTCTTGAAGATGTGAATTATTTGATTTTTTTATATGGATTATCCAAAGTGCTATTCGTTAATCTGATTTTTTAATGTTATGTCATACCCCATACACTATTATTTGCTCACTATGTTTTTTAACTTAGAGATTCTTTGGGGAGTTTATTATCCTAGATAGCTAATTATTTCTTTATTCTAAATTATTGCTTGAGTCTTTGTTATATTGTCTATATATGCTAGTATTGTTGGACAAAATTTTATCTATTTCTCCGCACCGAATCTAAATTTGCTAAAAAAATATTCCCTCTATTAAAAAAATACAAGATGTATTAGATTTCTAGGTGATATCTAATATTATACTTTAACCATTGATTTATTTTTAAATACAAATCTAACAATATGGCATGTATGATACTAAACATATATATTATATTGTTTGTTAAATTATTAGTCAAAAAATTTTGGACGTTGACTCTCCTGAAAACAAGAACGGTCCATATTTTTCAGACGGAGGGATTATGGCGTAGGATATGGTGCCGCATTAATCGACATTAATCCATCTGAATCCGCTCAGTTTTCGGACATACCTGCCAGTACTCGATTTATCTGGCAGGAGTGAGAGTTGGGCCGTTCCGCCACTCCCAGTCCCATCCACGTTTGGGATCTAATAGGATGCTGATATATGGGCTATGTATATATGTATTTTTAGTGCATATACTCTTTCTATACCCTGTTTTACGATGTACAGTGAAATCTTAAAATATTCAATCGCTAATATATGTAAAAATAGTACGGTTTCATATCTAAAAATGATATTACTCTATATTTATAAAAAAATATTTTCACCTGGTTATATTTTCAATAGTTTTTATAAATAAATGATTTGATAAATTAATTATCAAATATGTATACCAGATATTATGCCAATGTCCTAAATAAGTTAGAAAAGAACATGGTGAGGTAAATAATAGTAATTGAAAACTTGAACATGAAAATGGAATTGAATATTATCAAATATCATAAGGAACAATGCGGTAACGAATATTTCATGAATATAAAACCTCTCAAATTAAGCATCTTGAATCAACAAGTGAGATATGGCATATTATTTTTTAAAAATAATATGTTAACATTTTAAAATTTTATATCATCAGTTTTTAGACAATTCCACAACATTCATGAAAATCAATTTTAATAGTCGTTCTCTTAAGATGTGAAAATGATTTTTTATTTTCTGATCCTTTAATTAAAGCCGAGACCTCTCCCATTAATCATAGCTTATTTTGTTTCACCTCTTTAAAAGTTACAATGTTTATTTTGTACTTTAAATAATTTTAAATATAAATTTCATAAATAACAAAATAGCAGATATCATCGAGTTCTACAACCTTGAGTATGTCTCCATTGAAGGTCATTTGAATCTTCGAGTATGTCTCCATTGAAGGTGATTTGAATCATATATCTGATATTTTGTAAAAAAAGATATAAGATTTTATAACACTTAAATGATCTCGAATAATGATACAAAGTTTGTCTTTATCCAACTTCCTATGATGATATATACATGTTTTGTGTGAATATTGATCTCTATCTATGGATATCAGAAAAAAAATCATGATAGTTTCCCACCATTTCCAATTTATGTTGGATACTAGTCATACCATATTTGTTTCTATTTTCAAAAAAAAACTTTCCATATTTATTTCCATATCTGATACTATCCAAAATTATCCATCAAGCCTATCCATTTCAAAAATACTTTCGAATACCGGAAACTATCTACACCAATTTCATCCACATTTTTATGTAATTATCGTCTTCTCTTCAACTCTGCCAATATTACCCACATATCATATTCTAGTGTTCGCTCAGAGGAAGAATAACATGACATATAATCAGGAAAGGATTCTAAATCTTGAGAGGATATCCCCTCGCTCATGTCATTCAAATTATTATGAAAAATATATGATAGATAATTTCACAAATATATAAAGTTAAATTTAAATTTTACAAGTTAAAAAAAATTAATTGTAAATATACATTATTTGTTTTTTAACTTGTAAAAGTTAAATTTTAAGAGTGGTATATCACATATTAATCAATCTTCTTATTTGTTTAAATTTTTTTATAACTATTTAAATAATATGCAAACAATGAGATGATATCTCATTAAGAGTTAAAAATCTAATCCCCATGTAATCTCTGTTGTATCGTCACTTTGACAGCGATATCTAGTCCTGCATACATGGTATACTGGTGCATGCGTCGCCTTTGGTGTCCATCAAAACCTCATACAGCCACTCGTTCTCCAATTCTACCAAAATTTGCGGCCTCAGGTCTGTCAGGCCGGTGTGTAGATTCGGATCGGAGAAGTCTTGTTTGTCGCTGGCCCGGCGCCGTCTCCGTTGTCCTGCAATGCAACGGCGGGTGGCAAGCGAACGGCAGGCTGCGACGACCACTGCCTTCTAGCCCGGATTGAGGCACTAATGGTCTTGTGCTCCACTATGCTTGCGCTCCTCGTGTTCCTCGGCTCCTCCAGGCGCCACAGCAGCAGCGCCTTGGTCCGCCTCGTCATACGGCCTTCACGGTGAGCTACCATCTCGCCGCCTAAACCATCGGGCTCATGCAGTCCTCTCCTTTCCACAACGAGTTGTACGTGGTCTGGTCTTGCCTCTTCCTCTTTGTTCTCACGAAAGCCGACTCCATCACCGCCTACAACCTCGCCGACATCCAGACCCCGGCGACCATCCTACTCAAACGAGGGCTTCAGGTCGTCTACGTCACCTTGTTGCTCTACTACTGCTCGTCTTTGCTATCCAAAAAGCCCAAGATTTACCTCATCATAGTGTGGTGCGTGAGCCTGGTGTGAATCGCGTTGAGCGCTCTCAGCCACAGGCTGGCGCTGCGGTCCGATAGGTTAGAGACGGACAACAAGCTCATCGCTGACTACATGTCCTGCGAGCACGAGCACAGCCATGGCGATGCCTGAGATCCTGCAACTATTGAAGGATACAAGTACATAGTGTTAACGCCAAAATCTGGTGGATCTGATGGCGCTAAAGCTGATTGGCTGTGAGATCCGATGGGGCTAAAGTCGATCGGCTGAGAGGTCCGTTGGAGGGTTTGATGCAGCCATTGGCCGATGGAGATACTGAGACAAAGCCGATGGAGAACTGTAGAAAAGCCGATCAGATTAGTAGAAGATTGGATCGGCTTGAAGACAGGAGATTGTCCAATCGAGATCAGGTCCAAGAAGCCCGAGGGAAGGAAGGAGAAGGATCGGCTTGACTTAAAGAAGGTCCGATAGATACAGTGGAGAAGTCGATACGCACTGGCCTTTAGAGAGGCGTCCCCTCATCGGCTCAGCTAGCCGATGGGTTCGTTCATATCCTTGCTATGGTATAGCCGATCCGGCGTCCTCCGTATCATCGCCACTGGCCCCGGTCTCGTACTGTCTCGGTTAGGTCCGATATTTGAGGTTCGGTGTTGATGGCGCTGTCATAGCGGGCGACGGGTCTCTTGCTGTCATATCCGGAGCGGCATCGGCTTTGCAGCCCGTGCCTTCTTGCGCTAATCATCGCCTAGGCCGCATCCGCGTTCATCGGTTTTTCCAGCCGATGGATCACTGTTCGGCTGTCCGGAGGGATCCCGTGCGCCTCGATATCCTCTGAGCACACCCTAGTTCCTCCATCGGCTCTATGGTCGACCGCTCGTCGACACCTGTCCACATCGGCTCCCCAGCCGATCAAACAGCATCCCGAACCTATCGGCAGCTAGCCGATAGCGAGCATCTGTATCGGACCCGCTCGTCTCACCTCCTTGTCAATTGCAGGGTCAAATTGACTGGCACGCCCGCGAACCTCGAGACCTAAGGACCTGCACTAGAGACAAGCAGACCTCCCAGGCCTTCGCGTGACCGAGCCGCAGTCCCTCCCCGGTCGCGGGATTTTTTAGCGGCGAGCACGCTTCTTGGCATACCCGGTGGGACCGAAGGTTTCATTTATTGGCCGATAAGAACTGTACTTTATTCATCGGCCGATCGGGTAGAAATCTTCATTCATTAGCCGATTGGACTAGATTCATCGGCTGGAGAAACCTGAAGAACGTTTATCGACTGAAGATCCTTCATCGGCTGGTGATATAATTCCATTCATCAACCAGAGGGACTCTACAAGTGCCTAATTGGAATTCAGATTTTTCTCATCAACCCGGGGGACATCTTGTTGTCAATATGTCTAAAGAAAAGGTGGATTCCAAGACATATTCATCCGAAGATGAAGCCGTTGAAGAGATAACAATTCCAGTTACCATGGAGGATTTGAATGAAGACCAGACGCGGCATATAGAGCAAAATATGGACAACTTTCAGAAGCTCTGTTCGGAATCTTTCAGTATGACTAAACAAGGGCCGATTTAAAAAACACAATTACTAAAATATGTTTTGATGAAAGAGTCAGGCCATTCAGCACCCGTGAATTCTTCCAAGCCGTTGCAAGAGATGTTCAACAACTCATTTTATCAAGCATTCAGTAATCCATCATAAGTATGGATGGATACACTACAGGATCTGATCGGGAAGGCGATACAAGAGTCATTGGCTCAAGAAACCGATCAGAATCATGTGCCTTTGCCGATAGAGACGGAGGAAAACAAGGACCTATCGGCAAATATGTATTCACCAATACAAGATCGACTCGGGGGGGCAACGGCAGGAGGAACCTCCAGAATTTTGTCAGAGAAATCATTATGGAGAATATCATAAGCAGAATCGGGTACCATATCTACCTCCACATGATCAGGAAGACACTTTAAGAAAGAAGAATTGGTTAACCAGAATTGTGGATACGGTGGAAGAGCAATTTGGTATCAAATCCAAAGATCAAACAGTAATGTATCGGCACCCATATCCAGAATGGTTTAACAGAGTTCCACTATCTCGCCGATACACGATACCAGATTTTTCAATATTCTCAGGACAAGATAGCATATCTACATTGGAATACATCAGCCGATTCTTAATACAGTGTGGAGAAGTATTGGCTGAGGAAGCTCTCAGAGTTCGTTTCTTTCCTTTATCCCTCTCTGGATCGGCCTTCGCATGGTTTTCTTCGTTACCATCGAACTCGATTGAAGGATGGGCCGATTTGGAACAACAGTTCCATGGACATTTATGTACTGGGATTCAAGAAACGAGACAGTCAGATTTGACATCGGTTAAACAGAGGCATAATGAGTCAGCTCTGGAATACATCCAACGTTTCCAGGACATCAGAAGCCGATGTTACAGTCTTGTTCTGAGCGATGAACAATTAGCCGATTTGGCCTTCCAGGGATTATCAAGTCACATCAGGTGGAAATTTTCTGCCCAGGAGTTCAATGGTTTAACATATCTGATGCATATGGTATCGGCTTACGAGAGACGATTATCAAGAAAAAAGGAGATGCCGACACATCAGAAGTTATCGATTGGGTCTTGGGATGATAAGTCTGGAGAACGGCCACCCAATCGGGAAGACATCTAAATCGGCTGAGCATAGCCGATTTCTCCTTTTCAAGACGGACGGGTTCTCAGAATTGGTATCGGCTAGTGATACTGTTTAAATCAGCTGAGGCGTAGCCGATTCTTAATATACGAAAGCCGATATGATTATATCGGTTATAGATGGCCGATACAGTTTAAGACGTCGTCATCAGAGAATATATATACACAACTTTTGTTGATCAAGCTGATTGAAGTTTACTGCAAAAAGTTAATGTTCAAGATGACATCTGGATTTCTCCGAGGCTAAAGTTTTACAAGAATTTCTTAATGGCCTCGATCGCGCGCAGACGGATTTGATCTATATCATTGATAGCGCGGATGTCATCCTTGCCTGATCCGGGGATAATTTTCAAGTTCTTGTGCCGGTGAACTGCTAGCCGCACTTTATCTGCTACCTTGGCCTCTTGGTTTTGGATCGACTTTGGTAGGCCGATGAGATGGGACTCGGTGGAATTGATGTCTTCACGAACCTTGTCGAGTTCTGCCATCAAATCGGCTTCTCGTTTCTTCAAGAGGCCAAGCTTGGTGTTGGCGTGTTGAAGGTCAGCTAGCATTTCGTCAAGTTTCTTCTTTTCATCAAGGGCAGTAAGCCAATCATTGTGAGCCAGGTGGCTTTGCTCAGCGCGATCGGCTATGCGTCGTCTTGATGCAGTCAGCTAGGTCCTTTGGAATTCCAAGTAAGCAGCAGGCGTGAGTACATCCGACAGTTCCGCAGGCAGGAGGTGTTGAATTTCTGCAAGTCTTCCTCAGATCGACCCGCAGTCTTCCACCAGCGAGTCAATCGGAACCTCTAGCCGATGCATAATATCTGACAACTGCTCACGTGCATCGACTGGCAAAAATGTTTCGATCGCTGTGCTGGTGGCTGAGTCTTCCTCTACTTCCAGGTATTTGCCGATGTCGAAGGAGAACAGATCGGCTAATGGCTACATAACAACATTAGTAAACTTGGAGATCATAAGTCAAGAAAAATGACATGTATGATGGACGTACCTGAGAGACTGGGAGCAGTTCTTGTGCAGGTATCAGCTTGATGTGGGGCAGTATGAGTAGATGCTAAAACTTCAGAGGATACCATCGGCTCAGCCCCAGTAACAGGGTCCGACGTTTGGACCTTAGGAGCTTATGGTTCAGGCTGCAAAGCGAAGGTGTCAGGATAAAACAAAGATAACAGAGAATTGATGCTGACACCTACCAACGGAGATGCGGGAGGAGTTAGAATTGCCACAGGAGAAGGGCTTCGCGAAGCCGATGCAACGATGACAACATCGGCATCGGGTTTCCGTCTCTTAGAAACCGATCGAGCAGCAGGTTTCCTGCGCTTTGACCTTGACACCTGCGACACTCGGAGGAGAGCCGATGGAGGTGGACCGCTTTGCCCAAGGAGGGATCTGGCCGATGGAGGTTGATAGATAATCGGCCGACCACTTGCGCTGGTTGAAGGTGCGTCTTTGTCGCCAGCCTGTGGAATCACGGGAATTAAGATACAGTTGAAATTCAATACGATGAAGACATGATAGTGAAAGAAGGATTACCTCTTCATCGGATTCCACGTAGTCGGGATTGAGGCGAAGGCAATAATGTTCAGCCGATAGACTATGCAAGTGCCTTCCCCATTCTGACCACCATCGAGCGAAGATTTTGGTATTAGATGTGCAGGGCTCGAAGGTGGAGATAGTTCCTAAGGACAAGTTCAATGTCATCGAACTAAGTCGGTCATACTCCAAGCCGCTTTTCACTTCTCCGCGGGCTCGGAGTTTGCCAAAGAAAAACAAGCCGATGGGGAGTTGGCCGAAGCCCAACTGACGAGCACTAACCGAAGGATAGTAGAACTCGTATGATGGATGTTGGGATCGGCCCATTGAAAATCCGATCGGCAGAAGACAAGGAGTTATGGAGGATAAAAAGATGGTCTTCGATTCTTCATCAGCTAAGGCATTCATCGGATGAAACCTAGAAGGCATTTTAAAGGACGAGTCATCCTCGTACGCGAACCAGATGGTTACCTCTTTGGTAAAGCCATAGTAGAAGCACTTAAACCATCGGCTGAGTCCGAGGAGGGTCATTTTACTTCTAGGAAGAGCCGATGAAGCTTCACCCAGCGAAATGCATCGGCGTCGACTGGCCTCGTTTTCTTCTGGGTAATCAGTCGGGAACGTCATGGAAGAGAAAGGGGGCCTGGCAATGACTTTGGAGGTGTAGACGTTCAACCAAAGTTGTATAAACCACCAGGGTCCGCCGATATGTCTAACTGGATGGCCTGTTGACAGCTTGGTCGCAACTTGATGGAACAGATGATAAGTTGATCTGAGAAGATAATGCCCCAGGGGAATTTGGCGGTGGTCGGCCAAGAGCTCTGCCAAACATTGCATGTTCGTTGTTGGACCGAGAGTCGAACCACCAAAGAAGAATCGTTCTAGCCAAAGATTGAAGAATGCTACATGTTCACATCCATCGACTGGGCCGGAGGATTTGTTATGCAAGAAAATGTACTTAGTCCAACCTCCGACATTCTTGATGTTTAGTCGATGCTTAGGTTTGAATCTGAGGCTGAAAAGGTTCATGTAGTGAGTGTTGTTGAGGCAGGTCAACAAAGTAATATCCATTAAGGTGGGAGTCATCGGCCCATGTCCGAACATGAAGGTATTCAAGATGTCCGACCAGAAGTAAAAAGCCGATGCAAGCAGTGGTTCGTTCCTTTCCATATTGGCTAAGGAAAGGTTAATGCAATGGTCTATTTTCAGATCCTCCCATTAAGACTTTTTGGAGGCAGAAACCCTAAGGTACCAGTTCCTCCATTTAGGGAGTTTGCTAGGCCAGGATCTGAAGCTGTGAGCCCAATCGGTGATGGCCATGGATGAGTTCTTGAACGGGATCCTTTCTGTTTCGGAGTTGATGAAATCAATCGGATCCTCGTTACCCATAGGGCTAAGAAAGAAGTGACCGGGGTGGTCAGAGATTAGAATAGTGATCTGACTCTTAAGATTCTATAGAAACTAGAACCTGACTACTGATGAGAAATCGGGATAGGGAAGAATCATGAAAAACATAGGATGAAAGAGCAGATAATGGTTACCTCAGGGATTATGTGTGTGGAAGCCATTGCGCAAACGAAGGAGTAGCGGCCGATGAAGAAATCTGCGAGAGCTGGCCTTCAGTCTTCTGAGCCCGTCGAGATTCGCAGAAATTTGCAGATGCCTGTGGAGCTCGTCGAGGTTTGGGGTTTTTGATGAGAAGAAGTGTGTGGAAGAAGGCTGAGGAGGGGATATATTTTATAGAGGCGGAACGACCTAGGCAGAGATCTGAGCGATTAATGGGGTTTTAACGGGTCATCTGGTTTGAGGAGGTTTCTAACGGCTCGGAATTTTGTAGTCTGTTGGCAAACTCCGAAATTGGGGGGCATGTGTTAACACCAAAATCTGGCGGATCCGATGGCGCTAAAGCCAATCGGCTGGGAGATCCGATGGGGCTAAAGCCGAATCGGCTTAGAGGTTCGTTGGAGGGTTTGATGCAGCCATCAGCCGATGGAGATACTGAGACAAAGTCGATAGAGAACTGTAGAAAAGCCGATCAGATTAGTAGAAGATTGGATCGGCTTGAAGACAGGGGATTGTCCAATCGAGATCAGGTCCGAGAAGCCCGAGGGAAGGAAGGAGAAGGATCAGCTTGACTTAAAGAAGGTCTGATAGCTACAGTGGAGAAGCCGATCAGGTTACAGCAAAGGAAAACTCGGTTACAAATTGGAAGATTATTCAGATGAAACCGGGTTTGCGGAGGAGCCGTGGACTCCACGCCAGGGTGCTTATTTTTGTAAATTATAACCTTACTCAATTAGGGAGGTCTAGCTGGTTAGTTAACTCCTTTAGGAATATTTTCCTTTGTTCTTACTAGGAAATAATGTCCGGTGATCGTAGACGCGTCGGACTCTGTCTGTAAATCCAGGGTATAAATATAGACCCCCTGGAAACATGTAAAATATCTCTCGATCATATTCAAACTCGGCGCATCGCCACCCTAGTTCATCTAGGTTCTACCAGCGGGTTCTGGCTCTCGACGTGGGACTGTATCGGTTAAGTCCGATCTCCGGCGAAGGGGTAAGTCCCGCCACCATCCCGATATGTCCTGCTCTGTCTAAGGCTGCATCGGTTAGGTCTGACCTCTTAGGCCGATCGGATGTATCACATCACGTCCGTGCTGGACCTATCGGCCTGTTAAGCTCCCTCTGCCGTCGTCGGTCTCGTGCTGCATCGGTTAGGTCCGACCTACGGGGCTGCCGACGGTAGATCGAGCTTCAGGCCTATAGTCTCCTGCACGGCGTATCATCGGAGTGCTAGCCGATGAGTTATCCATGCTCTGTGCTTCACGCCCAGTGCATCGGCCCCTCGGCCAATACGCATCAGCCTTTAGAGGCGTCCCACGACGCGTAACACCAAACGTATCGGACCTCCAGCCGATACACACCCGCCTTCAGAGAGGCGTCCCCTCATCGGCTCAGCTAGCCGATGGGTTCGTTCCTATCCTTGCTACGGCATAGCTGATCCGGCGTCCTCCGTATCATCGCCGCTGGCCCCGGCCTCGTACTGTCTCGGTTAGGTTCGATCTTCGAGGTTCGGTGTTGATGGCGCTACCACGGCGGGCGACGGGTCTCTTGCTGTCATATCCGGAGCGGCATCTGCTTTGCAGCCCGTGCCTTCTTGCACTAATCATCGCCTAGGCCGTATCCGGTTTCATCGGTTTTTCCAGCCAATGGATCATTGTTCGGCTGTCCGGAGGAATCCCGTGCGCTTCGATATACTCTGAGCACACCTTGGTTCTTCCATCGGCTCTACAGTCGACCGCTCGTCGATACCTGTCCACATCGGCTCCCCAGCCGATCAAACAGCATTCCGAACCTATCGGCAGCCAGCCGATAGCGAGCGTCTGTATCGGACCCGATCGTCTCACCTCCTTGTCAATTGCAGGGTTAAATTGACTGGCACGTCCGTGAACTTCGAGACCTAAGGACCTGCACTGGAGACAAACAGACCTCCCAGGCCTTCGCGTGACCGAGCCGCCGTCTCTGCCGGGTCGCGGGATTTTTTGGCGGCGAGCACATAGTCAAAGGGGAGGAGACGGACATCACAAAGCTGACGGCGCCGGACTACGTCAAGAAAATCAAGGTGAACGACGCGCGCGCATTGGTGATGGTGGAGAGTGTCTGGCAGTGCCAGGGACGGTTGCTGAGGCACTACTCCGGCGCCGCCGCACGACGGGATCTTTGCCACTCTTTTGCTCTGTCCAAGCTACTCCGGCGGAGGTGCAGCGACTATCCCCTTGCCGAGTCCGGCCAACCCAAAACGAGGGATTTTGTCCTCAAGGGCCTTCTGCCAGAAGGAGACAACTACCGGAGAACACGAGACTGTCGAGACACCGCCAGAGCTTTCTGGGTGATTGAAGTGGAGCTCGGGTTCCTCTACGATCTGTTCTACACGAGGTATCCGTTCATCTGCCATGCCGCCGTGACCACGGCACCGCACCTTGCCATGTGCTCCGTCATGGGGATCATCGGCGTGCTCACCTTCTTCTCCCACTTATTTTGACACTACCATCCTACGGACCATACAAGTATCACGTTTTGTCAAGTCAACATTGACATCGTACTCACCAAGGCCATCATAGCCCTGGTCGTTGTTCTGGAGGCCTACCAGTTCTTCGCCGTGCTCTTCTCGGATTGGCAGAAGGTGAAGCTACTGTGCAGGTATGTTCTCCGGCCGTCATGGAAGGATGACCCTTTCATGGAGGCGCTGTTGGGTGAGCTGTGCCTCTGTGGCAGCGGCAAGTACTGGAAGCGGAAGATGAACCAGTACTCCATCATTCGCCATGCCGCTCTCGGCCATCCCGTGAAGGACTGGTAATCACGTGTGACTCGTGGGTGGCTGGACAATATGATGTTGAACAATGGTAAAATCCGATCCGTGAAGGTTTCAGCTGAGATGCATAGAGCGCTCGCTACTGCCCTCAAGGTGAGCGGTGGCGTCCTCGGCGACGTGCGGGCCTCGCTGCGGGGGAACGGAGTCGAACAGAAGCTAGGCTGGTCGTGAGAGCGCATGGCCTTCACGCACGCCATTCTGATCTGGAACATCGCCTTACCTCTGCGACCTCCAGGCCCGTCCTCGGCGACGGGCAGGCGCACGGGCGAGAAAGACCGCCGGCGACGACCACCGTGCAATTGCGCTGAGCCTGTCGAGGTACTGCGCCTACCTGGTGTCGTCGGAGCCGGAGCTTTTGCCGGACCACCAGTACACCACCCGGACAATCGCCGAGGCGGCGCTGCTCGAGCTCCGCGAGTGCCTCCGCGGCCGCCCGTCAGACGACACGGAGGTACTCAATAGGCTGACGAAGGTGGACCACGCCAAGGATAAGGCTGAGCTCGTCGCAGGACAGCATCCATGTCCGCGGAGCGAAGCTTGCGGTAGATCTGATGCTAATCGAGGAGGCAAGGATGTGGAAGGCGCTAGCCGAGTTCCGGGCGGAGCTGATTCTGTTCGTCACCCCGGCGGACAATGCAACGGCGCACGTCGAGCATCTGACAATGGGGGGCGAGCTCATTACCCACCGATCTGGGCTCTGCTGACCCACGCAGGCATCGTTGAACGGCCTTCTCCCTCCCCACATCCAGAATAGGTGTGAGTTCACCGTCCCGTCTTGTTTTTACAGTAGTCGTGAACATGTGGAAACGAGTCAGTCCCCCACGCGTTGCCATGGGTGTAGTGACTATGAATGTCCCAAACATATACGAGGGGTTTGGGTCTATATATATACAGTTCAGGGCGGTCGTCTGTCTAACACCCCCCACAGTCGTAGTGAGAGGGGAACGGACGTAGAGACTGGACCGAAAACTGATGAACAAAGGCGTGGGCAGACTTTTGGTCATTATATCGGCAAACTGATATGCCGATGGTACATGGAGCACTCAAACCTGTCCTAATGTAACCTTATCATAGACAAAATGGATATCGATCTCGATGTGTTTGGTGCGTCGGTGATGGACTGGGTTGGTGGTCATATAGACGGCACTGACATTATCGCAGTAGACGACGGTCGCGGTGGAGAGGGGTGCACGGAGCTCCTGGAGAAGCTGGCGAAGACAGCAACACTCGGCAACGGCATGGGCGACGGCGCGGTACTCGGCTTCAGCGCTGGAGCGGGACACTGTAGTCTGGCGTTTTGAGGACCAGGATACGAGAGTGTCACCGAGGTAGACGCAGTAGCCGGACGTAGAGCGTCGAGAGTCGGGGCAGCTTGCCAAGTCCGTGTCGGAGTACGCGGTGAGGGAGTCGATGGGACTGGAGCTGAGATGCAGCTCGCTGGAGAGGGTGCCCTTCACGTAGCGTAGGATGCGCTTGAGCAACGCGAGGTGAGGTTCGCGCGGAACGTGCATGAAGAGGCACACTTGCTAGACAGCGTACGTGAGGTTGGGTCGGGTGAGTGTGAGGTATTGGAGAGCTCCGGCAAGACTCCTATAGTGAGAGGGATTGGCAACGAGGATGCCATCGGCGGCGGAGAGTTTGGCTCGAGTGTCGACTGGTGTGGCCGTGGGGTGACAGTCGGCCATGCCCGCACACTGGAGGAGGTCGATGGCGTATTGGCGTTGGGAAAGAAAGAGCCCGTGGATGGAATGGGTTACGGAGATGCCAAGGAAATGGTGGAGAGGACCAAGATCGGTCATGACGAACTCAGAGTGGAGTCGGGCCATGATCTGGTCGAGGAGAGATGTCGAAGACGCTGTGAGGACAATGTCATCGACATAGAGAAGTAGATAGGCAGTGGCGGAGCCGATATGGAAAGTGAACAGGGAACTATCGGACGTAGAGGCCACAAAGCCGATGTGCCGAAGATAGGCAGCAAAGTACTGGTACTAGGCACGAGGGGCTTGTTTGAGGCCGTAGAAAGAGCGTTGAAGGAGACAGACGTCGTCGGGCCAAGAAGGGTCGACGAAGCTTGGGGGCTGCTGGCAGTAGACTGTTTCCGTTAGGTGGCTGTGAAGAAAGGCGTTCTTCACGTCTAGTTGATGGATCGGCCAGGAGCGAGAAGCAGCCAAGGTGAGGACGACTCGGATGGTGGCGGGTTTGACAACGGGACTGAAGGTCTCGTCGTAGTCGACACTGGGTCGTTGGGAGAAACCCCAGACTACCCAGCGAACCTTGTGACGGGCAAGAGAGCCATCGGCATGGAATTTGTGTTTGAAAATCCACTTATCGGTCACAATGTTGGCGCCGGGAGGTCAGGGAACGAGGCGCTAGGTCTCGTTGTCTATTAGGGCATTGTACTCGTCAGCTATGGCCGCGCGCCACTAAGGGTTAACCAAGGCTGAGCGAGAAGTCACCGGGATGGGCGAGATAGAGCTGTGGACGGCGGAGAGACCGTAGCGCGGAGTGGGTCGGAGAGACCCGGTCTGGGAGCGGGTGACCATGTAAGAGGTGGAGGGAACTGGAGTCGATAGGGGTGCGGGAGTAATGGGAAGAACTGGTTGGGTGGGGGCGTCATCGGCTCCGAGTCGGCGACTGTAGACAAGAGGAAAAGAAGGAATTAGATCGGCCTGAGCCGATGAGGTCGGGTGGGCCGAGTGTTCCGATCGGTCCGATAGAGATGGATCAGCCGATAGGGTGGGGGGAGCCGATGGAAAGTGAGGAGCTGATGGAAGTAGGGTATCCGATGGAGAGAGAACGGTATCGGCTGAAGGATAAATAGGATCGGTATCAAGCGATAAAGGTGGGTCCGATAGGGGTCCGATGGTGGGGACATCGGACCGAGTAGTGGTGGGATATGTGACGGGTAAATCCTCAGCAGCGGTCGATGAGGGGGCCGATGGAGAGGGCAGTGGGGGAGACCTAGTCGGTACGGTGTTGGTGATGAGGAAGTCAAGATCACTAGAGGAGGATCTCGGATGAAGGAGACCGAAGGGAAAATATGTCTCGTCAAAAATGACGTGACGAGAGACGAGGACCCGTCGGGTGGAAAGGTCGAGGCATCGGTATCCCTTGTGAGAGGTGGAATAGCCGAGGAGAATACAGGCAGTGGAGCGGGAAACGAGTTTGTAGGAAGCTGTGGCAGTGAGATTTGGGTAGCAGAGGCACCCGAAAATGCAAAGGTGGGAGTAGTCGGGCGCCGTGCGGTAGAGAAGGGCATAGGGAACGTTGTTATGAACGGAGGAGCATGGTCGCCGATTGAGAAGGTACATCGCAGTTGCCAGAACTTCGGCCCAATAAGTGGCAGGTAGGTGGGCGTGAAGTAGCATGGTGCGACCGATGTTGTTGACGGTGTGAAGGAGGCGCTCGGCTTTGCCGTTCTGAGAAGAGGTGTAGGGGCAAGAGAGCCGGAGATGGATACCTTGCGAGATGAGGAGGTTTGTAACAGTATGGTTGACGAATTCTGTACCGTTATCGGCTTGTAAAGCCTTGATGGGGAGGTTGAACTGAGTGGATACGTATGTGATGAAGTGAGTGAGGTGAGAGGCGACCTCGAATTTGTGGATGAGCGGGAAGGTCCAGCAATAGTGTGTGTAATCGTCAAGTATAGCGAGATAATACTGATTACCGGAGACACTTTTAACTGGGGACGTCCATACATCACAATGTATAAGTTCAAATGGACGCGAGGTACAGGAGAGAGAACTAGAAAAGGGTAGATGCACATGTTTGCCATGTTGACATGAGTGGAAAACTATGGAGCTGCTATGAGTACATCGGATGGAGGCACTGCGACGGAGGGTGGCAACAGCGTCGGGGCCGGGGTGGCCGAGGCGAAGGTGCCAAAGGTTGGTGGAGAAGGCGATGCTGGCGTGTGGGGTGGACGGCGCAGTGGGAATGGTGTAGAGGTCGCCACCACTATTGCTGCGAAGGATCTATCGCCGGGTTGGGATATCCTTCACAGAGAAACCAGACGCGTCAAATTCAATGGAGCAGTGGTTGTCTCGTGTGAATTGGCGAACAGATATAAGATTGTGAATGAGAGAAGGGACGATAAGAACATTGCATAGGGGGAGGTTAGTGGTGGATGTAGACAGAGAGGAGTCACCGCGGCATTGGACAGGAAGAGAGTGACCATTGTCGATGGTGACAAAAGGGGAGGAAGAGGGGTGACAGGAGCGAAGTATACCGGCTGATAATGCCATGTGTGAAGACGCCCCAGAGTCTAGCACCCAAGGGTGCTGTGGTTGGAGCGTCATCTGGTTGAGGGCAGCGACGAGGCCAGCCTGGTTTCAGAGGGAACCGACTGGGTGGTTGGGGTTGGTAGCATCGGCTGAGGCGGCAGAACGGGAGCCGATGCCAGGTGAGCCTAGGGATGGGCGCCGAGAACTTCGGGTTGCCAGCCGATGGGGCTGCGTGGCTGGGGTTGGGGCGCCCAGGGGTTGTAGCAGAGCCACGGACCCATGGGACCGGCAGGGTGGGTAGGGACCGAGGTAGGTCGTGGTGGCGTCGAACCCTGCCAGGTCCTGCCTTTGCCTTTGCCCTTGCCTTTCCCGGTGCAGGCTGTGTTGCTGTGGCTGGAGCCATGGCCACCAGGACCGCGAGAGGAAGAGGCAGCGCAAGAAGCTCGGCAGCCATTATCGGCTGTGGCAAGAAGAGCTATGTGGGCCACTGTCTTCTCATCATTGGCCAGACGGAGTTCTTTAAGAACTAGCATGTCATGAGCCTGGACGAACGATGGAAGAGGTGTGGCGTTGGCGATGCCATCGGCGGTGTTGGAGAAGCAGGGATTGAGGCCTCGTAGAAGGGTGAGGACGAGTTGAGAGTCGGCCACAGGGTGGCCGACGTCCCGGAGAGCAGCAACCTTGACTTTGAGGCGCTGACAGTACAAGGAGACAGAGGAGTTGCCTTGTACCATAGAGTGAAACTCGTTGAGGAGGAAGATGGCGCGAGGCTGCTTGTTGGCCAGGAAGATCCGCTCGATGGCCACCCAGAGGTCCCGGGCGGTGGGGTCGGTATCGTCCATGGCGAGGTCGAGGACAGAGTCGTCGACCGAGCCGAGCAGCCAGCTGCGCACGCAGCACTCGGCGATGTCCCACTGAGGATCATCGGGGCGAGGTGGAGCGGAACCATCAATATGGGACCGGAGGGCGAATTTTCCACAGAGGGATTTGAAGAAGAAAACCCACTTGGAATAATTGGCGTTAAGGTCAAGAGAGATAGGAACGTGAAATTTCACGTTCACAGCAGCGTAGGGAGGGGAGAAGATCGGCGAGGTGGTGCCCGAGGTGTGGTCTGAGGCACCGAGGGCCTGAGCAGATTCGGCGACTGGAAGAGTGCCGAGCTGAGGGCGGACTCGGTGGCCATGACGGGAGTATGGGAGCAAAGAGCCGATGGGAGAAAGAAGCCGATGGGAGGGGGAAGCCGATGAGAGGACGGATCGGCCGATCAAGGATGTGAGAAGCTGATGGGAAGTGGGCAGCGGAGTAGGTGAGGAGTGGTTGGCCGATGGGGAGTAGGCAGCGGAGTAGGTGAGGAGTGGCCAGCCGATGAGGAGTAGGCAGCGGAGTAGGTGAGGAGTGGCCAGCCGATGAGGAGTGGTTGGTCGATGGGGAGTAGGCAGCGGAGTAGGTGAGGACAGAGTAGGTGGGTCAGAGAGTGGTTGGGTCACGGACGTGCGAGGATTCACGTCCGTGAAGAGAAGATTCACGTCTGTGGACTCGTGGAGGCCAAGGAGTGGGGCGGACGCGAAAAAGGCAGGGAGTGGCCGGATGCGAAGAGAATATGTTCGCGTCCGGGAGGCAGGGATTCGTGTCCGTGGACACATGGACACGTTGGACTGGCTCGGACGTGAGGGGAGAAGGTTCGTGTCCGAGAGCCGTTGAGCGTGTCGGAAAGGGCGAGAACCGAGAGAGGTTTCCAGCCGATGGAGGGCTGGACAAGTCCAGCCGATGGAGAAGACGAGCGCGGAGGTGCGCCGGCGTCAGAGAAGGAGAGATTCACGAAACAAGAGGAAGAGCGGAGACGGGTGCGAGGAGGGACGAGGAGGCGGATCGAGACCGTCGCCTGGTCGCGTGGAGGTGGGGCGGAGAAAAGGTGACTGTGGGAGAGACGGGGAGAAGAAGAAATGGAGACGAGAGAGCGAAGAGAGTACCGGGAAGAGAGTCGGTGACGGAAAGAAGACGTCGATGACAAGGAGGAAAGGGTCGGCCCACCGGAGGGAGAAGCTAGCGCGCCGGGATGTCTAGACTCGCTCTGATACCATATAGAAAGTGTACCGTGACTATGAATTCCCCCAAACGTATACGAGGGGGTCAGGTCTATATATATACAACCTAGGCCAGTGGTCTGTTTAACAACCTGCCATGGACGCATGAAGCAGAGCGCGGATTTCCCCGGCTCATCTGATATTGGAACTTCGTGCGTCCGCGGAATAAATACAAATCCAGCCATGTAATAATATTTTCATCTAATTCAAGTCTAAACTAAAAGGTAAGGATAAATCATGAAGACCCAGTCTTATGCAAGTTACACGGAGTTAAAATGAATGTAAAAAACTATCATTGTAATAATCCAATCCAAAGTTGCAGGTTGGAGAATATATACTACTTCTGTTTTTTAATATATGACAACCTTAATTTTTAAATACATATTTGATCATATTATTATTTATTTTATTGTGATATATGTTATCATAAGTTAGTTAAACATAACTTATATTTTTACATATTTATATAAAAAATGGTCAAATAAATAACTAAAATTTAACGTATCGTATATTAAAAATAGAGGGAATATATTTGTAATAGTCTGATATGGTAATACAAGTGAAGTCCATATGCACCAGAGTATCTAACTTTTACTCAATCTGTTCTTTTAATTTAAATAATACTGTTTTGCAATCAACAAATCACCGTTTAATCCTAGAATTCAGAAAAAGGCAACTTTAATAATATCTACCGGATATAACTATTGCAAAGAAACAGATGACAACACATTTATAATGGGGTAGTTAATAATAACATATGATTCTTCGATGTGCACTCTGGACAATATAATGTCTTCATGCCTAAAACTGAAATGAAGTAGAAGCGTAGAAGAGCAGGAATACCTGATTACATGATCCTGTCAAAGATCATGTTATAAAGGCATTAAACATCACACTATCATATAAAAGCAAATGATTGTTTTTTTACAATTCTCAAACAACTTCATAATTAGTTTCATATTTGATGATAACTTTGATCCAACATCAAGCTACAACCAAGAACACAAAGTATATTGTGAAATCAGAAAAGGAAATATCGGTCCGATTTGATTGCAGTACCTCTCCACCAATTTAGTTAGACAATGTAATGCACGTGAAGGTTCTACAGCTGCATCATTTTCCATCTATTATCTGAAACCAATCCAAATGAGGCATGACACAAAAAAAATCTATTATTAGCATTTCCGAGGAAAACAAAGAAATACCATTCAGAGGCAATTTTGAAACAAGTAAATAACCGTTATCATCTAAAGTATGAATAAAAGTATGCATGACATTGCATGCTTAAAAATCATAGATTTATGCAGCAATTTTGTTTGAATAAAATATAACCTCCATCCTTCAGGGGGAAAGCAAAATAGGCAGGGTACTATCTATTCCTCAATTAGCAAAAATGAAAGACACTCTACAAATTAGAAGAAAAAACACTAGCTTTTCTTATATCAGTTTCTAGTTTGAATTCCAAATAAAATAAGCAGGCAAGTATCTGTCTAAAAGAGAAACAATAATATTAATACTGTTGACTCTAATCCTCACGGCATCTAGCATTTTTTGGAAAAAATGCAAATTCGCAGACATAAGATCATAAGGAATTACTTAGGAATTCACATCATTTATATAGTCTTATATATATATATATATGGATTAGCTTGTTGTAGCCAAACTTGGTAATCATAGTCTTTAACTAAAAAAAATCACAGTAAAAAACCACAATAATAAAAAATATTATAATATAATATCCATAGCTATAAACATTATAATGTACACAATATAATTACCGGTAATCCTCACTGTACCTCCACGGTAAAACGTTTACCCGCGGTATGGGAAACGTGAATCTGGGAGACCTGAATACAATGCGTCCTGGAGCCTCAAATGCATTAAGATAAGGATTCATTTGTAAAATTAGTACAGTGAAAGGAGTAAAACCTAAACATTTCAGCTAGTTTTCGTCCCTTCTCCTCATCCCTGCCGCCGCCGCTGCCGCCTCGCTTCCGCCGAGAACAAGCGGCTGCCCTCGCCAGCTCACCTCCTCCACCGGCAGCTCCCCCTCTCCACACTCGCCGACGACAGAGACGCCGCGCGGTCACGTCCTCGCGTCGTCTTCCTCGGTCGATCCGCTCCCCTCCGAGCCAATAGGACCTACATCTTCGCTTGATTTGGTAGAGTTCTCTTCTCTTGTAAATTTCTAGGGTTTCTACGAGTTCATCTGCTCGATTCGTGAATTAGGGTTGCTTTGCCCCCTTGCAGATTGTTGTAATCGGTGAAGATGCTGGGCGGATTGTACGGCGACCTCCCGCCGCCGTCCTCCTCCGCCGACGATGACAAGCCCTCCGCCGCCGGCTGGTCCAGCGCCGCCAAGATGGCGCCGCCCACCCTCCGCAAGCCCTCCACCACCTTCGCCCCACCTCCCTCCGTCCTCAGAAACTCTCGCCCCGCCCCCAAGGTCCCCGGTGCCCAACCGCCTCCGCCGCCGACCCTTCCCGTCGAAATCACCACCTCCACCTCCTCGTTCCAGCCTGCCCTCGTCGCCATCCAGTCCACCGTGATAGAGGAGTACGACCCGGCCAGGCCCAACGACTACGAGGACTACAGGAAGAACAAGCTCAAGAGGGCCAAGGAGGCCGTGGTCAGGAAGGAGCTCGAGCGGAGGCGGCGTGAGGAAGAGGAGAGGGAGAGAGAGCGTGAGCTCAGAGAAAGAGAGGGCTGCGACACCCTCAACATATCCGGTGAGGAAGCCTGGAAGAGGAGGGCCGCAATGAGCAGCTCTGCCGCCCCAAGGGCGCCCTCCTCTCCTCCCCATGGAGATGGCTTCGCTATTGGGAACTCGTCTTCCTCTGGGTTGGGCCTTGGCACCGGCGGACAGATGACTGCTGCACAGAGAATGATGGCCAAAATGGGGTGGAAAGAAGGCCAGGGACTCGGCAAGCAAGAACAGGGAATCACTGCTCCTCTAGTGGCTAAAAAGACTGATAGGAGGGGAGGGGTAATTGTGGATGAAAACAGTTCTAAGCCAGAAAAGAAACCAAAATCCGTCAACTTTGATGGCCCTCCGACACGAGTTTTGCTCCTCCGTAACATGGTTAATACTTCTACATGATTTCTTTATGTTATATAAGAGTTCTGCATATATCAGAGGTTGCATTTGGTCAGTGTGTGTGGTTTTCCACGCATTATGAACTTGCAATGCATGGGTAATCTTTTCCAACAATTTGGATTGCAGAATATATGTTGGGTTATTTATATGCTCAGAACTATATGCACACGGCTCAATCAGTGTTTTTTCAAAAAGGGTCTACAAGGCCACGTACAAGGAACGGTGCCACAACCATGTACTGCTTAAGCTGCATAAACGCCCAATTATACCGCATAAGCGCCTGATTATACTACAAGGTGGGGTGACCACATGAAACCGCATACCGCTTTTTAAAACATTGCCTAACACACCGTCCAGATTGGCTAGATTGGATGCCAGCTTTTCTACCACCTGTGCCACTGTTATTGTTCCTTACTGTGTAGTCGGCAGGTAGTCTAGGATATCTTCATTCTTTCTGCATATATTTGACTTGATATATTGTGCCTTTGACAATAGTGTAATGTTATAGTACCAACTGCAGCTAAATGTACTTGTCTTGGCATCATAATTGGCTTCGTAAGTGCTGATGATTTATGTTCTTTTGTTTATATCAGAATGTTTAGCTAGTCCAGTCAGGGGGGCGGGGGGGGGGGGGGGCTTGCTGCCTGTTTTGGTTAGCCTTATTTCCCCCTGACAATAGACCACATGAGTGCAAAGTTATTTATTCCTGAAGAATGAACATCAAACTTACTTCCAGATTGGGTAGTTCAGTTGCCACCTTTGCTCTCGCCTAGTCACCTGTGTGCCGCTCTTATCCCTACTGTGTAGTCAGCAGGTAGTTTAGGATATCTTCATCCTTTCTGCATATCGCACTTATATTTTCTCTTTCGCAATAGTGTAATGTGATGTTACCAGTTGCTAGCTAAATGTAATTGTATAGGTGCCGTAATTGGATTCTTAAGTGCGATTGTTTTGAGTTTTTTTTGTTTATATCAGAACATTTAGCTAGTGCATATATAGGTGTTGTATTGTATTAGGGTGGACTTGTTGCCTGTTTCAGTTGGTTGAGCTATTGCTTGATCTTTTTTTTCTCTAACAATAGAGCACATGAGCAATTCATGAAGAATAATCATTGAACTTATTTCAGCTAGGATAATCAAGAATGAACATTGTTACTGTAATTTTATATATTTGTTGGTCTGCAGTTCAGAACTTAGGATAAGCAAGATAATTCAGAATAATTTTTAGCCACATTGTTTTTTTTTGGGTCCATCGTCTTTCAAATCCAACCATATTTAGGAGCACTGCATGGTCTGTTTGGCCAAACTAATTGTAAGTGTAGTTCTAATTTAGGAGCACTGTAACATGTGATCGGTAAATTTGAGTAGCATGTGATTGTTGTAAACATGGTTAACACAATCAAAGTTGGTACCACTACGACTTTACTAGTCTTGACATGGTGTGCACTACATATTGTGATAAGCAAAATTGATGGAACATATTTGAGCAATTTGATCTTATGTAATCTTGTTGTAATCTGATTAACGGGATGAAATGTTTTGTTTGTACTGTACTCTCGTACTCTCCACTACCCTGACACTGCCTATCTTGGGCCATTATGTCTGGAATGGAGGAATGATATCCTTAAGCCTGAATAGTGTGCTGCAGGAATGGAAGAATAATATCCCTAAGCCTGAATAGTGTGCTGCAGGTTGTTTAGTAGATCATTTGCTTCTAGTTAGAGCGATATTATTGTTGGGAAAGAATGGAGTATTAGTGGTAGAAGAAATAGTAAAATGTAGTGCTGATATTATTGTTGGGAAAAAATAGAGTATGACTGTGAAACATGTGCAGGTTGGTCCAGGTGAGGTTGATGATGAGCTGGAGGAAGAAGTGGCCTCTGAGTGTAGCAAGTACGGGACGGTGTCGCGCGTGCTGATATTTGAGATCACTCAGGCAGATTTCCCCGCCGAAGAGGCCGTGAGGATCTTCATACAGTTTGAGAGGGCGGAAGAAGCAACCAAAGCGATGATTGATCTGGAAGGGCGCTTCTTTGGCGGGCGGGTGGTGCACGCCACCTTCTTTGATGAGGAGAGGTTTGGGAAGAACCAGCTGGCCCCCATGCCAGGTGAAGTTGCCGGCTTCGACTAGGCTGTCATATTATGCAGCGGTAGCAAATGTTGATGTAATCTTACGCTGGACTAATATGCGGTTTTCTTTCTTTTGCCGTAGATCGTTATGCTGTTGGTGCATTACTGTGCTGCAACTAGACTATAGCATGCACGATGGTCCATCATAATTTTTAGATGTTTTTACCTGTTTGTGCTTGTTTTGAATGGCATAGCCTAACATGTGAAGCTTCGGTTCTTCACCCCTTTTAAACCTTGTGCTCACGTTCTGGGCTGTGCACGCCGCTTGTGCAGTCGGTTTGCATACCCCTTTGCCCGTTACCAGCCTGTCCATCGCATCAGTGCTTGCAGCCCGCTCCACTAGCTCTCTCACGATGACATTGCATTGCAGCCTGGCCCACTGTCTCTCTCACGAAGACGTTGCATTGCAGGCGCCCCGGCCCATTGTACCTCCTTATCTCATTGCCCTGCGGGCGTCCCAGACATCCATAGGAACATAAAATTCGTGACCTCCAATATCACAAATGACAAACATGGAGTAGTATTATTTACCTGTTGAATCCATTGTCTCTCCATTAGCCTCTTCTTCCATTTCTTCACCTAACCAAAGCGAACTAGAATAAAGGGAAGTCCTAAGCACTTGCTGCTACTACTACAGTCCTACCTCTTTTGGCGCTGCGCTGGACGCATGGTGTGCTGTTGGGCCGAAATGGGCCGCACGGTACGCAGGCTAACAAGGCAAGATGCGAACTGGGCCGTCGGATGCAATGGTCGGCTGATACGAAGTGCACGCCGCCAGAGGATTCGTGTCCGTCCCACTGCCCACGCCGCCGCCTCGCCGCCTACCCTCTCGCCGCCGGTCCTAGCCGTCCGCCAGCTCCCGCCTTCGCCGCCGCCCCTGTGGAGATGGCGCGTGGCACCCTCGCCCCCAAGCGCCGCAAGGCAGAGACGTCCCCGTCCCCTTCCGCTTCCCCTTCCGCAGTGGGGGATTCTTCCGACGGCGGCTACAGCGACTCCGACCTACACGACGCCGAAGACAGCTTCTACTCCGCGAGGAGCGGCTCTGAGGACGACCACCAAGATTCTTCCAGCGTAACGCTCACTCTCTCGTTTTCGTATTGCCTCCCTTTCTGTGTTTACTTCAGCGTTTTGAGCTGCAATCGCTTGCCTGTGCCTGTCCCTGATCATTAGAACGACGACGACGATGGCGAGGAGGAGGAGGAGGAGGAGGACGACGACGATGACGAGGAGGAGGAGGAGGAGATGAGCGAGCTCGAGAAGGAGTATCGCACCCTCCAGACCAATCAACAGTAATTACCCCCCTTTCACTTGTACTCCTCTGCTGTTCTGCCTGTTCTAACTGAAAGAAAACTTACAAAACGAAATAAAATCTTGTGCACGTAGAAATATTTTGGAGACATTGAAACAGCACAGAGATGACGATGTTTCAAAGGGCCAGGCGGTCAAAAATCAAAAGGTACCAACCCCCATTTAGCTGATCACCAATTGCTAACACATTCATGTTTAAATGCTGCTCTCCTTCGATTCGTTTGCATTCCATAATCTGATCTATCTTTTCTGCAAAGGTTCTGTGGGACAAGGCCCTCGAAATGCGATTCTTGCTGCAAAAGGCATTTTCCACTTCAAACAAGTTGCCCAAGGTTTATCTCTTTATCTGTTGCAACAAGTTTCTTTCTTGTTTTATCTTCATTGTTTATCCTTCCAAAGATTGTGGGGCTGTAGACTGCATTTCAAATTAATCCTTTGATGTGTTATTGCAGGAACCCATCAGGTCGATGTTTTGTGATCACAATCAGGAGATGGAGCAAGCTTATCTTGATCTGTTGAATTCATCGAAGCAGACTCTTGGTTGCATGATGGAGCTTCAGGAGGTTTGATCACTTGTTTTTTGTTTTTGCAGTTTAATGCAATTTTGTTGTATGCTATAGTTACTCCAGGTTTTCCTAATGTACAATAATACTTTGAAAACTACCTTCAGGCCTTGCTGGAGAGGAATCATGCTGCAAAGGATTCAATTGATACTGGTACTATCCATATGATTTCTGGTTCTAGCATAAAAGTGTTTGAAGTATTTTGGTACCCTATATATGCTAATTAATTCATGACTAAATGGCAGAAAATTCTTCAGAGTTGATTGGAGAGGATGACGAGTGGTCAGGAGTTCAGAAATTGCAGAAAGGGTCTGTTTTCTATCTTAGTTTTACCTGTGTCCATTATGGAAAGTATTGTGGGATGTTATGCCTTAAGTTTGTTATGATATATTGCGTGGTATTAGTATTACATCTTTATTTATTGAAACCATCATGTCGTATGCCTGTATGTTTGCTAGATCATAGTAATATTTTTTCTTGTGCTTCAAAAGGATCAGAATTCTGCTCTAGAGTCTAGACCAGTGTGGATTCGTGGGTTAGGTGCTCAGATTTAGGTAGCGTTCTGTTGGGATTCATTCATACACTATGCCTTGGTTTCATCTTCTTGACATGTTTAGGCTGCTTATCACTGTTAAGTGGTGAATTTTTCATTTTTACAAATTTGGTACTTCTCAGATGTTGGGTTTGGCTGTTAGTCACCTGGTTTTATATGCTGATTCAGACTGAACCTGAGGTGGATTTCTTTTCTTAACAGAACAAAAGGGGGGAGAGAGAGAGACTTGTACTGTGATACATTGATAATTTAACATCAAACCTTTTAATACAGGATAACTCTGTTCAGAAATAGTGAGATAGATAAATGGCAGAGGAAAACACAGGTGACAACCGGTGCTGCTGCATTGAAGGGAAAGTTACATGCTTTTAATCAGGTTGCCTGAATGTCTAACTAACTATTTCTAATTAATTTCCAGTGAACATGACTAATTCTTTGCTTCTTCTCCATTGTATGGCAACAGAATATAAGTGACCAAGTTACTAGTTATATGAGAGACCCAAGCAGGATGATTAACAGGATGTACTTGAGAAAATCTACCCTTGGTGTATTTGGGGAGGTAACTTGAGATGCATCTAATACTATCGATGATTACTAGTCATATTTCAGTAACTAATGATAAGTATGTAAATATTGCCATTTGTGTGCAGGAAGTGGGAGAGCATGAAAACAATAAGGAGGTTTGTACATTTATTCTTCCCTTAAATCTAGTATTCTAGTTCTAGCTTACTTGCTTCTCCTTTGAAGTATTCAAATGTCATAGTTGTACTTTACAGAAGGTCCTTTGCCCCTTGAGATAAAAAAAATTCTTGTATATTACCTTTTAGCTTTAGTTATTTATCATAATGATTAAGTAATAATTATAATATTGTTCTTCCTGGTCTCATGTGTTCTTCTTGATGTCAACCTAGGAGCACATCACGGAAGGCAATCCTGAACTTATTGACGATTCTGAATTTTATCAACAACTACTCAAGGAGTTTCTTGAGTCTTGTGATGCAGGCGCATCTGGTTAGTTAAATCTTACCTTCTGCCCTTAATGTTGCAACACATCTCCTTGGACAACTCTGCATGCTCTCCTGCACTGTGAACCTGAAGGGATTTTAGTAGCCTTGAATTCACAGGCTACCTCTCGTAGTTGCCTTCTACTCAGTGAACAATATTTCACTAATCATTCTAAGGATCTACTATCTTTTCTCTTTCAACAATGGATCATCTATCAAGTGTGCTTCTACATTTGCAGAATCAGCATTTTATGCTCTAAAGAAGCAGCAGCATAAAAAGAGAAAACTGGTTGATCGTCGTGCTTCAAAGAGCAGAAAGATAAGGTACAGTTATAGGTTTTCCTTTTTTTTTTGCTGGGAAGTATAGGTTTCCCTTGCTCTGTCCGTCACTATCTATGTGTTTACTTGTTTACTGTCATGTGGTTTATGCAGATATCATGTCCATGAGAAGATTGCAAATTTCATGGCCCCGGTACCTATGGTTGTTCCTCCAATGGCTGCAAAATTGTTTGAGAATTTGTTTGGGATGGGAAACCAAAAGTCGACCACAGCGTGAATGTCTGATTATGGTAATTCAATGTTGACATTAGGACTACCCATTCTTGCCTTGTAAGACTATATGTACTGATATTGCTCTCCAATTTTGAAGAAACACCCAGCCAGTCGTGAAGATTTTGATTTGATTAATTCGATGTTCTCCGTGTTGGACTGGGAACTTCATTTCGGTTCGGACTGTCATGTTTGTTTAGCAAAATCTGGTTATTCGATTGACTAGTAGTTCTTAAGAGGGATCTCTATGAAAGAATTTGGAGGATAAAATGGAAGGAACAAGTCCTTGCCTCAATGATCTACCGCGTTTGTTCGAAAAATAGTTCCCAACTCATATATTGGATACCGTAAATTCAGACTGTCTACACTGTTCACACTTAACGCCTAGTCTAAACCGGGTTGATCTTTGTCTACGTGATTCTTGATTAGCAGTCTAGCCTAAAAATCATTAAATAAGTGGTGCCTCGCGTAGTGATCTCACTCTCACTCTCTTTCTCCTATTTGGTTCTCTTCTCGGTCTAGCCTCCACCGATCTAGCCCTTGCCCTCCTTCACTCCTGTTCCTTCCCACCCATCAGCCTCGCTGACCTCTACCAGCCTGCATGGTGTCGTGAAGGCAAGACTCCCCTTCCCTCTCCCCCTATTGGAGCATTTGTAATGCTGTGACATGATGAGTACTCTTAAGCTTCCATGCCGGCGCCGAGTCACCACCTTAGGAGAGTGGCATGATCATGGGGCACCGTCAAAGGCATAAAAGCCTTGGCTTGAAACATAGCTTTGTATGCAGAGCCACCATCTGGGAAGTCACATCGTATGATTAATGCTCTCATCGTGGTGGCCTCTTCTTTGCTCATTTAAGCTAAGAGGGTGTCCTTGACGATGGCTTTAACCTATGTCATATACTCTTTCTCGAGACTACACTATAAAGCAACTTTGCACTATAGATTCCATTAGCCTCAAGGATCTAGTGATGATGATGGCACAAGCTGCAGTATCTCCATTTGATACGCTCCATGCGGTGTGGAGGAGAGAGTATATGTGGCAGGCAGCATGGTCCTTTTTGCAGGGGAAAGTCAGTGCAAACAAGTTTTGTCCAGTGTATCTGTATGCTCAGGTCTCGGGTCTGTCACGTGCAAAAGTGGGGCTTATGACCAGATGGGAGTTTAGGAAATGTAAAGGCATTTACAATACAGTGACATGGTGAGTGACCTTTTGCCTCCACGTCGGAGCTGAGTTGCCACCTCAGCTGAAAGAGTGGCTTTGTGAGGGCACATGTACCTTATTGAAGGAAGAGTCTTGGGTAGAAAAATAGCTTGGTGCGAGGAGCCACTGTTTAGGCAGACGCGTTGTGAAAATAGTGAGTCTAGTGGTTTTTTTTAAGTCAAAGGGCGTGTCACTGCTATAAAACCATTTTTATAGGTGGTTAAAATAGCATTTTGATAGACGTTTAAACAATTGCTTTTGACTAGAAATATCACATTTTTACTATCAAGAAAGCCACATGTGAAAATTCATATCTAGCATTTTTTAAAATTTTATAGGTGAAAAAAGGAAAACTATTTTGTATTTTACTAAGTATCTATATGTGGTGATGTGTTGTTATAAGTCACATGGTTTTTATATGAAATATGCGTGCATGTGGTGCGGTATATGGGCTTCATACCTGGGACCTCTCTCTCCACTATGACATGACTTTTTGCGCAAAATATGTATGAGTGAGATATATAGGTTTGAACCTAGGTCCTCACTCCCCACACATAGTCTTCTTAATATCTCACCAATAATGCACTCTATGCCTAAATAGCATATGCCATCTCATCTATAAAGCATTTCATTTAAAATTTATAATTTGTATTGACACTCGATTATATCCATTACAAAGATATATATCTTATCGAGCTCTAATTCATCTTCATTTGAAGCCGTTAGAAAAAAATTTAAAAAATGTTTATTTAAATAGATCGAAAAACTTCTAATTAGGATATGTAAACAATCTAAAATGAAAAAAGTCTTTAACCAAAAAGTTGTTGATCTTGTTAAGCTATATAATTTTGATATATTAGCTAAATGCTTGTGCTTTGTTACACATGAAACAAAATATATTATAATATTATCTAAAATAAATAAAAATATATTTATCAAAAATGTGTTACCCATCTTTTTGCTATAGGGAATATTCATCTTAATTTTTATATGTGGCTATTCATTTAGATTTAATTATTTTTTAATATTAAGAAGTTAGAGAAGTAATTTGTAAAAGTTGTGGAGTAACAGATTCGTTGCGATCACCATTATCTTCTCTGGAAAGTTTGTTTAATCCAACTTTGTATAAAAAAATATTCTTTTCTTAAAATAGGCTTGTTTGCATTTTTAAAATACGTTGGTGAAAATCAAATTTCTATAGTCAGTTCTGTTAAGGAACCGTTCCTGAAAATCAATTTATATGGTGGTCTCATGTGTACAAATTGTTTCACATGCGGTTTTGGACCATAGGCTCCCGTGCTGTTATCACAAATAGATTTACTTGTAACCTGCCTATATAGAAATGAAACTGGAGTGTCTAAACAATCATTTTCGTAGTAGTGTGTCCTTTACGGTGGCTTTGGATTATGTGACACACGCTCCCGAGACCGCACCATGAGGTCAGTTAGCTCTTCCCTAATGTGGATGGCAGCTATTGCACTGTGAATACTCTAATCAAACTATGCATTCTGCACACAATTGTGCTTTAAAATATTAATTTATTGAAAGCATAATTACTCCATTTGAGTTTTTCTACCTCCTGTATATTATTACAGTAATTCCAAAACCAAATGTCCTATTTTTTAAGCCGAATAACTGGCATTACAGCAACTAATTGCTTTAGTAAGTGCTTCTATTTCTATCGAGTTTTAGAATTGTACACTTCATCAGGATGGGCAATTTTTGAATGCAATGGAAACTTACAAAGCAATTGTCCTGATTCTCTGCATCTACAAGATGTTTGCACACATCCATACATTTTTATTATGGCTGTTTCAGACTGTCAGTGTATTTGTCTTGAAAATGATGGAATTGCTACTCCTACCGTCTCAAAATAAGTCAACTATTATATAGATTAAAATAAGTAAACTTTTATACAAATATAAACAGACAATGTCTAGATTCACATACTTGTCTATTCTTGTACAACTTATTTTACAACGGAGGGAGTATTATACAGCAGATTGTACTTATTTGTCCCATCATTACCTCTCCTGTGATCCATCGAAATGTAATTTCAGTTTGTTGGTTGCATTGGTTCACCAGCAACGCAACACGCTAATTTGCAGTATAATTGTTCAAAAATAAGAATATAAGCACCGTGTAGTTTCTGCAAATAGCATTTTATGTATGAGATCCAACACTCATGATCCTTCCTTATTCTCTCCGAATTGTTGGGTAGATGATTATTATTTGAACAACATTATGATCTGAATGTAATTAAGCACAGGCTGATCAATCAACAATATTTCTTGCATTCCTCCATGGAACGATAGCACGAGCCGTCCTTTGTACAGCAAAAGTAGTCATTTGTCGCGTTGAAACATGGAAACACAACTGTTGCTTTCACGGACACCTCGCTTTTGTTGCTCGCTATGGTTTGACCTTTTCACCAAAGGAGACACATTTTTTTATTGTATAAAATAAAATTATGCAACAATGAAAACAACATGCAAATGAAAATTGACATTTCCCCGAAATGAGCAGTAGTAATTTGTAAAATACCGTACCTCTTATGCAAGCAGGACTGAAGGAACACACCAAAAAAACCATGGAAAGTATCAAGAGTCCATGACTTATCTGCTTCGTTGTGATGGGGTTAATATGTGTAATCTGCTCAGTAGTGACTACTTAATGTTTTGAGAATGGTCTTCTTGCTTCATGGTTAATATATACATGTAGGAAAAATGTAATTAATATTTGCATTAATTGATGTTTATAATAACGTTGCTATACATGGCATTTAGCTTATATGACACAAAACTTCTAAACAGTTTGCTTATCCAAAAGTCTATTTGGCGCACAGTAGTTTAATTGCTAATCCTAAGGTCTATTAAATTTGATAGAACTTCTACACAGCCTACAGCAGTTTAATTTATCCTACATCTATTTTTAAAAGACTTCTACACATGATGCACTACAGTTAGCTTACCCTAATGCCTTTATTTTTTATATAATTTAAAGGAATTTTCTGGAAAGGTTTTGAGTGGGTTAGAATTAGAATTTGAATCCCTAGACCTCCAAAATTCAAGGGATTTGTGGGGAGGTATTTCAATTAGGAGTTGAAGGAAATTTCAATTGGAACTTGAATTCACATGCCCATTTGTGGAATACTAAGTGCGGGTGTGCTAGTGTTCACACATAGCTAGGGTTTGACTCATGGGGGTAGAGGAGTAGCTAGGGTGTTGCTCAAGTTGGCTATCTTGTGTGTTTTTCCTTAGCCCCTCACCCCTTAATATATAGGTCTTTATGACTTGGGCTCTTAAGGTGAGACGCATTATGACTCTATTAGGATCATAGTCTAAGGAGAGTCATATTTGGATCTTATACTCTAACCCATTAAGTACATGGCATTATAGGTTCATGTATATTTCGTCATGACCCAAAAACACTTTTTTAGTCCACGAATCAGTAGTGGTCCTAGTAGAGTATAATGACTATCGAGTATATACATAGATCATATTGGTTGAATCTATGGTGTATGTACGAATCCCTTTGCCATATGATACCGATCTAAGAATTAAACCGCTAATGACATGTTTTCTCGCAAGAACACTATTCTCAATTAACTCAAGGGACTTGAATCAAACATCTTCAATACAGAGGTGGCAAGCAAGATGCTTCATGCTCTTCCCAAAAAGTACAAGATGCCTGTGACCTACATCACTCAAGAGGATTTGAGCACCATTACTCCTACCAAGCTTCTCGACAAGATCACCGCTCATGAACTTTCTTAAATCTAAGAACAAGACTAGCAGTGGTGGTGATGATGATGATGAAGATGAAGATTCCTTAAGCAATGATAAGAATATTGTTTTCAAAGCCAAGCTTGAGACAAAAAAGGAAGTGATAGAGAATGAATAAGATGGAGATGATGAGAACTCCAACTCAGACATGGCTCTCCTTGGGAGAAAGGCAAGAATGATCTTCTGCAAGTTCCAAAACATGAGGATTGATTTCTCATCCAAGAATGATTGCTCAAGCAAGAAGTACACCTCAAGAAAGAAGAACTCCTTCAACAAGATCACTTGCTACAATTATGGTGAGAAGGCCCACATCTCCAAAAATTTCAAGAAGCTTGATAATTCAAAAGAGAAGCACGAGGACAAGGAAAGGAAGAATAAGAAATCATCCGAAAATGATCATGGAGGTGATGGAAAGTCTTTTATTGGAGAATGATATTCCAATGATGAAAGCTCAAATGACTTATCATGTGATGAAGATGAAGGTCTTACTGGCCTCGCTCTTAATGAGTCAATTCCTCTAGTACCATCATCAAACCATTTTTGCCTCATGGCTAAAAATGATGACAAGGTAATTGATGAATAACCCTCTTATAATAAACTCATTGACATGCTTGGAGATCTTAATGATGCTATGTATAAAGAAATGAAAAAGTTTAATGTTATTAAAAGAATGCACACCTCTATTGTGAGTGATCATGAATAACTTCTTACTAAATATGAGTCTCTCTCGGAGAAGCATGAAAGTGTCATTTCAAAGCATGAATATCTTAAAATCAAACACGTAAAGTTTCAAGGCAAGCATGATGCACTTCTCATAAAGGAGGTCACACTTACTAAAAGTGATCGAGGAATCACTCATGACCTTCTTGAACTTAATTTCATTTCTTGCAACATTCCAAATGGTATTGTTTGTACCTCTATTGTTGAGACTAACCTTGCAAGGGAGAGCAAGCAATTAAAGGAAGAAGTGTATAAGTTGAACAAGGGGATAGAAATATGCTTCAAAGGAAAGGCAACCCTTGAGAAGATACTTGGTGAACAAAGATAGACCTTAAACAAGGAAGGATTGGGGGTATGTTCCAAAGAAAGGCAAAAATGTTACCACTAAGACTTTATTTGTCAAGAAAATTTATACCTTTTGCTACAAAATACCATGAAGTAGGACATGACCCTTAAGATTGTCCAATGGGTGCATTTTCTAAGACCATAAAGTTTGAATCTAGTTATGTTATCGAGAAAGTAAGGGATGGAAAGACCATGGCAAAGTTCATTGGAGTCTCCACCTTCCATGAGAAGAAGAGAGCAATTTGAGTTCCAAAATCATTACTAATTCTCAAAGACCCAAAAGAATTTCGGCACCTGAAAACAAAGTTTAATCTTTTTTGTGTGTAGATGAATGATAAAATTGGTGGCCATCATTAGGTACTCGATAGCAGATGTACACAACATATGACGGGAAATTCACATCAAGTTATGTCATGCTTGTTAAGTCAGAAAGCAAGTGGCTAACTCACATCTCTGAAAAAAGTGTTATGTCCACTTGTAGATCTCTTGAACTTCTACACATGGATCTGTTTGGCCCAACCACATACAAAAATATTGGTGGAAATTTGTTTTGTCTTGCGATTGTCGATGATTACTCAAGATTCACTTAGGTATTCTTTCTTCATGACAAGTTTGGGACCTTTGGTATTTTCAAAAGATTTGCAAAATGGACCCAAAATGAATTTGACATTTCTATAAAGAAAATTCAAAATGACAACAGAGGTGAGTTTCAGAATACTAATATGTGTGACTATTGTGATGAAGTAGGAATTAAGCATGGATTTTCTTCATCTTATACTCCACAACAAAATGGAGTGGTCGAAAGTAATAACTGAACCTTGATCGAGTTTGCTCGCTTTATGCTTGATGAGTATGCAACACCGGAGAGATTTTAGGGAGAAGCCGTTGGTACCACATGTCACGCCGCAAATAGGCTCTTCCCTCATCAGCTATTTGTTGATGTGAAAATCATTCGATATCCATGCCAACGCGTCACACGCATAAAGTCCTAGAAGGCTTAGCTCTAGTGCAGTTTTTTAAATTCTTGTGGTTCGGGACATGCGAGTTAATTTGACCTCTAATTGATAAAAGAGAGTGAAAAAATTAGACCAATGAGCCAATCAGCCTATAGGCCAACAAAGACTCAAGATATAGGCTGTCTAACCGATAAAGATTAGCTATTAGGTCATGTTACTAAATTTATTAAAGACAATCTTGATAGATCATACCAAACAAGGACAATATAAGATTGTAGCTAATAAAGTTATGTACGATTGATAGCAGATTAGACGTGATATAAAAAGTATATTAGATAATGATTCGATACGGATGAAAGTTAAAGCATAATATAAAGATAATTCATCGGCTAGAACTCCGATGGAACATGAATAAAATTTATCGACTAATCAAGATTTACCTTATCAGAAATAGTCTAGTAGATTGAACCTAATTGAGATAGCATAATATTAAAAATAACAAGATAAACTTAATAAGTTGATAAATTATATACTCTCATGATAGATACACCAGATCAAACTAAGAAATCCTTAGATAGAATTGAATGCATCAAGATAACCAACAAACATATAAACTTAACTAAGATATTAGATCGAACAGAGAAAGTCTTAACCAAGCCGATACGTTTACTATATGATGAGACTTATTTCTTGCTAGAAATTGAACTTAACCAATGTAGCCCAACCCAAAGCAAGATCTTATAAAAAAACTATGTTACTTCTACTTCAGGAGGTGGCAATGCACTAAATTTGATTGTATTGATCTGATTGATATCTTTACAGGACCCTTGGGTATACATATTTATACCCTTGGGTTTATAACAAGTCCAAGATGGACACGTGATAATATTTTCTAAAGAAAAAGGAAACAAAACTACTTTTGTTTATTTACAAATAAAAAACCGTATCTTAACGGCTCATATTGAAACTTCCTCAAATTCAACTTTTACTAAATATGTTATGATCAGGCATTTCTCCAACGGCTCTTTTCCTTTACCGAATCCATCAATGGTCAGCATGATTTTCTAGCGATAACACATGCCCCCAATTTTAGAGTGTGAGAACTCATGCTTTGAAATTACCTTCTCTAGGACTTTTATAGCTCTGAAACTTCCTCTTAGGCTATTATAGCCTACTTGAATCGATCCAAATAATCTTCTCTCCCAACGGTCTAGAGCTTCTTCTTCGGCAAGCGTATTTTCCTATAACACCTCTCCTTATCTCTCTAAGCCATACTTCCACATTCCTGTAGCAGCTAAAAACCTTTCTTCTTCCCAAGCACTCCGGCGAACTCCAACACACCAAGCCTTCGCCTCTTCTTCGAATGCTGCTAATTCTTCGGATTTAAAATGGCTTTCTCGACCGCCATCCTAGAGGTAACTTCCCTATTGATTCCCCTATCTTTCCTTTGTGATCTTGGTTTGCTATATTCCCCTTAGATTCATCCTATCCTTATTTACCATAGAGACTTAGAAACCAGATCCTAATCCCCATTGTAGACCGCCCTAATCATTTCTGTCTTGGTCCCATAGATAGTAAAGGTCCGATAGAGTACATTAATGCTGAAACCTAGCGGATTTCGTTCAAAAACACTTCCATATCCGTCAATGATTGGACCAACAACTTCAGATCCTGACCTAGCAAACTCTCAAGGTGAAGGAATTGGTATCACCAGGTATCAATTGCCAAAAGAACACTATGGGATGAACTGGATATCAGCCATTGCATTGGACTATCACTCGTAGAAATGGAGAAGAACAAGCCTATGCTTTCATTAGCTTCCTACTTTTGGTCCGATGGATTGAACGCCTTCTTATTCGGACATGGGCCGATGACTCCAAACTTGATGGATGCAACCATGTTGACTTGTGTTAACACCACTGCATCTGCCAATCCATCTACTCTTCGATTCAAGCCACAACATTGGCTGCAGACCAAGGATGTTGATGGATGGTCCAAATACATAGCAACACATAACAAAACATCTAGGCCAGTTGATAATGACGGGGAACACATGGCCTTTTTGAATTTATGGATAGAAAGATTTGTCTTCTACGGGTCGACCCTGGGTCTGATGACAAATATGCAATGGCTAGTGGAAAGATTGGCTGATCATCAGCAGATTTCCTTGGGCAAATATCTTCTGAGGGCCACATACTTGTTGTTGCATCAAGTAGTCACAAATCTATTGGCTAGCCAACCTATTGGATACATTGGAAGTCCTTGGTGGTTCCTACAAATGTGGCTCAATTTGTACACCTCCAAGACAGTGAATGTCCCTTCTCTCAAAAGCCTCCAATTCCTATCAAATTATGCAGATGACGAAGAGGCCACCTGTCGTCGATGCACATCTTTTGGAGAAGCATCATCCACTCCCCCAGGTTGTAGAATATGCCCTATCCAAATCTGCTAGTGGTTCAAAGGATTTTATTATGGCTTTACCAAGGAGGCCACCACTTGGTTCGCTTATGACGATATGGCAACTTTCGAGGCACCCTTCAAATTTGATTTCTCCAAGTCTCAACTAACAAAGAATCCAAAGTTATTTTCATGGCAGCAATCTCTCCATGCCTCTTACCCACTAGCTTTGCCTTGGGCCGATCGCAGCAACCATTCTACAAGTTCTACCATCCATTAGTTTGCTCTCATCAATTGGAATTTGGCCAACTGCCAATCAGTCTACACTTTATAGACAAAATCCAAGCTAGGGTTATAGTGAAAAGTTGTTCGAGCCGAAACTTACGAATACATCGAGGCCTGGGAGAACTGCTTCGCTCAAGTGCAGGTCATTTAGCTTTGTTAGGTGGAGTGCGCTCCTGATTGTCCTTTGGCTTCATTGGTTGGTGCAAGAGCGTGTCGAGATCCTTCGGCTTCCTTGTCCCTTCATCAGGATGATGGAGATGAACAAGGAGATGAATAGATGGGTCAGTTGGACGATGAGCCGATATGAACTCTTGCTATCGGCTAGCTACCAATAGGGTTGAGATAGTCATCAGTTGTGTTCGACGTGCTCCTACTATCGCTTGGTTGTTGATAAGGACTGGAACACTTTTTCATCGGCTAGAAAGCCAATAAAGGGGTAAGTAGATGGTGACAAAGGAAATAAAAGATATATTGGTTATAGAGCTGATGTCACTCCAGATATAACGAAGGCATAACACTGGTCTATCGGTTGCAAAGCCGATGAAAGCATAGAAGGATATTCAAAGAATACAATAATAATTTCATCGGCTGCAAAGCTGATGGTACTTTGGAATAGTATATTCAAAGAATAGCATGCGAGATCCTCCTATCGGCTGGTTGCCGATGGAGGCTATAGTGCTCATTCATCGGCTAAAAAGCCGATGAAGGCGTATGTAGATTGGCAAGAAATAATATAAAAGATCAATCGACTTCAAAACTGATGGTGCTCTGAATATAATGTGTGATGAATAAGGAGTGAGACCCGATCCTCTGAAAGTATGAGACCCAATGACCATTATGATGGAACCGTTAGAGTCAGCCTCGATAGATTTGACCAAACTAAGACAGTATGAGATTGAGGCTAACGACAACAATGCGGCGGACGTGCAGGCAGAAGGAAAGGACAAACCCATCGGCTAGTTGAGCCGATGAGAGAAGATCTTTGAAGATATGTGTGTATTGACTAAGAGACTGATACACTGGGTGTGAGATTTAGGAGAAGTCATTGAAGACGTATGTGTATCGGTTGAGGAGCCGACACACTAGGCATGATGTTCGATGTGTGGATAACTCATTGGCTAGCTACTTCGATAAAAGGCCAAGTAAAGACCCATTGGCTTTTGGATCAATCTACTATCAGCAATCTAGTAGGTCAAACTTAAATGATGCAGCACAAGACTAATGACGGGAAAAGGAGCTTGATAAGCCGATAGATTCCACACGAATGTAATGTGGTATATTCAATCGGACTAAAAGGTTGAACTTAACCGATGCAGCCATAGACAGAGCGAATATAGCAGGATAATGGTAGGACTTACCTCTTCATCAGAGTTCAAACCTAATAGATGCATTCCCGAGTTGAGAACCATAACCCGCTGGTAAAATCCTAGACATGCTAGGGTGGCGATGCACCAAAGATATATTGATCTAGAAGATAATTTACAAGGTCCCATAGGCTTTTTATTTATACCCTAGGATTACAATAGTCCGACGCAGTTACAACAATCATTGGATGTTATTTCCTAAAAACATAAAAGGAAAAGATCTATAAGAAAGTTAATAAAACTAACTAAACATGCCTATGTTTATATGATATCTCCTATATAGATAAAGTAATCTGTTGTGGCTTCCATGGCTCCTCCTCAGATTCGGTCCCATATGGATAATCTTCTATTTTTAACTAAATCGAATTATTCCTCGATCTGTCTGATCGGCTATTTCTCTATATCAATTGGAGTCTACTACTAGGTCGATCGGTTCTCCAATCTATCCATAGGGTTTACTAAATTTTGGTACAAACAAAAGTGCACTAGAATATGGTCAGATGAGACCTTTGACTAAATCATTATCATTGGGGGAGTTCACCAGATGGGAAATATACACAGCCAATTCAAAGCTCTTCATCTGATGGTGAAATGAATGGATAAAACATGTTTTCAACCCATTAGCTACCCACTATTGCTCCTTCCCAGACCTAGACTATGTTGAATCCAATGAAGAGATATCATTTTTTATGCTTTTCTTTCTTTATTCTCATTCCAGTACTCTTAGATATCTATGACTATTCTACAGGTTCTTGATAGAACCACTCCTGAAGTGAGCCAAAGCGGCTAGCCAATTGTTTATAGACCTCCATCAGCTTCTCCATACTTGGAATTTGATGCACCTCCACTATAATCTCTCCTCTAAGGTCCAAAACCTATGGTCCAAAAGCACAAGAAAACTTCAGTCCATCTAGGCTATAAGAAAAAGAAAACTTCAGCTAAAGCAACTGCCCCTACTAAGACCAAAACAGCATTGGCTCCTCCTTCCCTACTAGTATCCACCATCTCTCTCCTATTATTTTCAGTCCTTCCCTTTCGTCATACTTAGCTAATTTTAACTCATGACATAGCACAAATTATGAGCTCTAGAGCTCCAAACGTCAACCAATGCTCCAATTGGGCTTGAGCCAATGACTATCCAAGCTGCTCCAGTTCTACAAGCATATGAACTTCAAGCTTCCGAACACAGTGGTGATACCGAGATCATCTCCACCGCCACTGCTTCTTCATCGAACATCGGCCACCACTAAGAAGAGCCTATTCCTATGGTAGATACCGATGTTCCATAACATGCCATCTTGCCCCAGATAAGTTCACTTATTCAAATCATACATCTTCTTTCATTATCCTAACATTGAACTTTTTACCAATATGTAGTCCTGAACTAATCTCATCTCCTTTGACATTGCAAGGTACTTGGAAGGGGACGGTAGAAGCAATCACCAATATGCCAAAAAAACCAACTCGCTCTGCCAACCTTCACAACCAATTATCGAACATCCTACAGTAGTTAGAGAGTCCTATTGATGCATTGGTAAAAGACTCTGAGCCTATCTAGACTAGATTTACTGAAATTGAAGACCAACTGCCGGATGAACTCATCGATGCCCTAACTCCAGCCTCCTTCTTGGAATCTCATCAGTTTCAAGTCATTAGGGCAAGGCAATGCATGGCTGATCGTGTTAATGAAAGATCGTTAATTCAAAAAAAATGCAAATTGATTGGCTAGCCAAACAGTTCGAGAAAATCAAACTCGACGCCATAATGGCCATACCCTCTCAATCTCAAGCTCGCATCAATAAACTAGAGAAGAAAGAAGTTGATCCATTGGTAGAATTGGAGATAACATGCAAGGATATTGAGTTTGAAGAACTTTAGCTCAACAGCCTACCCCAGGTAATCCAATAGTAGGAGGCCAAGCTCGTAAAGGTCATGCATTAGACCCTCCATTAGCCTAAGAGCATCAAATCCATTTCAAGCACTGATGAGGAAGACACTCGTATCATTAAATAAGTCGATGACATCCATCTATGAGTAGCAGAACTGATTCAAAAATACTTGGTCTCATGACATCTTGTAATTTCTAAACAGATTGGTCTTCTAGCTTGATCTACTACTTTCACCATCCTCAAAACATACTTTCTCTCTTGTGCACGCTTCTAAAGGTGATACATATAACTATCTTTAGGTGATATAGGTAGCATCAACTTTATGTATGTTTGATAACCTTTGTAGACATCGGTCATACTTAGTCGATCTAGGAGTTGATCCAAACGCTAAGTGGTATCTTTTCAAGTACTTTCCATTGAGTGCCTTGGCAAATTCCTCTCCCTCAAGATTCTTCAATACACATGCGTTGCCTAACACACATCAACTTATCTGATAGGGCCCTTCCCAATTAGGTGACTATTTTTCAAACTTGTTATCTTTAGACTCGATCAGTAATATCAACTTCTACATGAGATCCCCTTCATTAAACGACTTAGGCGATACCCTTTTATTGTAGTGTCTAATCACCCTATGTTTATTCTCCTCAATCATTTTGAGCGTGCATAGCTGATTTTGGGCCATATCCTCCAACTCATTAATCTTCAAATTATAATTAACATTGGCTGTCAATTGATTTTATAGAGATATCCTTCTAGAGCTGATGCTCATTTTCCAAGGAAGCACAACCTCATGGCCATACACCAACTGATACAATGGCACTTGTGTAGGTCCATGGCACACCATCTGATAGGCCCACAATGAATTGACTAAACTCTATGCCATCTTTGTCGTTGTTCATCTATTTTGCGCTTGATCAACCTAATGAGACTTTTATTTAAAGCTTCGGCTTGAGCATAATAAGGAGATAAATTCAAGATCTTGATTCCCATACTAGTAGCAAATTGTTGAAACTCATCAGACATGAAAATAAACCATTGATCTGTTGTAATTAACTGAATCCCAAACATGTAAATTATATGTTCCTTGATAAATTTTATGGCATCCTTGGATGTAACTTTTTTTTAAAGGAATAGCTTCCATCCATTTAGTAAAATAATTCATTGTCATCAATATTCGGTTGATCATATAAGTTCTCCATCCTCTGAACAACCATACCTTGATAATTGTGTTCATAGTCGATGTTGAGGCTCATTGAACATTTTCAAACTTCTAAGAATCTTGACATCTAGAAATACCCAACCCTTTTAAGCATCATCAGCCAAAAGTATCCAACCCTTCTAAGCAACCACTTTATTTTGTACACCGATTGATAAGTTCTACAAATACCCTCATGAACTTCACACATAACTACTTTGGCTTCTTCTAGATCTAGGCACTTCAATAAAAATATCTCAATTGTCCAATAGTATAGTTTCCCATGTAGCAAAACGCATTTAGTGGCCTTATACCAAAGCTTTCTTGAAATGATTGTGATAGATTTTGTAAGTAATCTATAATTTTCTTTCTCTAGTCATTGGCCTCAACAACAGATACTTCAACTTTCACATCTTCTCCAATCAGTCGATAACCCAAAGCAATTTATGCAAGATCATTGGCTTATGTATTATATTTTCTAGGAACATGACTCATTGATGCAATCTTAAAATCACTTAGCAACTCTTGGCAGTCTTCGTGATATGATTTCAAAATCTCATTCTTGCTCTCATATTCCCTAGACAATTATTTGATCACAAACAATAAATCTCCCATGATCTCTATAACATAGGCTCCAATTTCCTTTCACAGCTGAAGTCCCTTGAGCTATGCTTTATATTCTACTTGATTATTGATGCAATAAGGTTTAATTGTGAAAATTCAAAGCTTGCCCCCTAAGGTGATATTATGACCAGGCCGATGCCATACCTATGTCTACATATTGATCCATTGAAAAATAAAGTTGAAGGCATTAGCTCTACATATCCCATGGAATCATTACAATGTTGTAGAACGAAATCGGCTATTGCTTGCCCTTTTATTGGTTTAGCTGATTCATACCATAGGTCAAACTCTATCAAAGCAAATATCCATTTTTAAATCCTCTCCTTCAACACTAGAGCTGATAGCATGTACTTTACCACATCGGCTTTACACACCATTGTGCACTCAGCTGATAGAGGTAATGTCTCAATTTTGTGCATGAAAAATATAAACATAGGCAAAGTTTTTCCACCGCAGGGTATCTTGTTTTAGCATCCAAGAGTCTTCTGCTAAGATAAATATGACTCGCTATTTTCTTTCAAACCTTGAATCAAAACAGATCTGATAAATTTCTCATTGGTCAATAATTATAACTTGAACGACCTCCCCTTCTGCAGCGGAACCAAGACTAGTGAAAAACTTAAATAATTCTTAATTTTATCAAATGTCTTCTATTGTTCAACTCTTCATAAAAACTCTTGATTTGCTTTTAACTTCCATAATAGAGTAAAAGACTCAATTCTCCCTGATAAATTTTAAATTAATCTCCTTAAAAAATTAATTTTGTTTATCAAATATTGTAGCTTTGTTTTATTGATTAGTAATTCTATATCTTTGGTTGCTTTAATGCTTCATTATCTAACCTCATTGTCTCTTTTATGCACTATAAACCCTAAAAGCTACCCAGCCGATATGCAAAAAGCGTAGTTGTTGGGATTCATCTTTAGTCAATATTTTCTTATTGATGGAAAAGATCTAAAATCGCCCTGGAAATCTACTGCATCCACAGAAGATCTAAAATCGGTATTGAATACTCATCTTTGGGTTTAGCTTTGTTCAAGTCTAGGAAGTTGACACATACCTTCAATTTTCTATTTTTCTTTTCCATCAAAATTATATTATATATCTACTTGGAATATCGACATAGTCAAATAAAATTTGCATCATACAACCTTTTGATTTTTGCTTTAATTTCTTCGTATAATTCTGCCTTGAATCGCCCTGGAGACTATTTATACAGTTGGTATCCTAGTTTGATAGGGAGCCGATGTTCAAAAATTGATTGGCTAAGTCTCAGCATCTCATGGTACTCCCAAGAAAAACAATCTTAATATTCCTTTAATAATTTTATTAATTCTCTTTTAAATTCAAGATAAAATTTAGCACTTATAAATATCAGCCTTAGCCTATCTCCAAGACCTATATCTACTTATTCCAAATCATCAGCTGATATAAACCCTTTTTCTAATTTTCTATCTATAATAGCTCTCCTTTTTGTGCTTTAGTGTCAAAGGGGGAGAGTTGAGATATATGTTGATGGTAACCTCTTTCGGTATAGGATGATTGGTTTGATGGGTACTAGCTTAAGGTGAGGAGCACTATATTTTGGTTGATGTAATGAACCTTTATTTATGTTTTTTCTCTCTTGTGCCCCTTATGCTTGTATGAACTTTGATGCTTGATGGATGTTCTTTTGTGGATGGTTGTGATAGATAGCTTGTTCATGCTTATATCTCTATATGCATCCTTCTTTGTATCTTGTGATCCCTTGTATGCATGTTCTTTTTGCTTATGTGCTTCATGTTCATGCATATGCCTTCAATTTCATTCTATATATCTATTTGAGGGTATTGTCATTAATCAATAAAAAGGGGGAGATTGAAAGCATCTAGATGCCCATGTGGTGTTTTGGTAGTTAATGACAATATATTCATCGAAACTAATCATGCTTGTTAAGTGTTGAAAAAGGATTAGGGTTTCAGTGATGGATGCATGGATGTTTTTCCTATACCCTCAAAACGACGGTCTTCAGTAATGCATTCGAGGAGTTGAGGCGAATGTGATAGAATCAAGTTAAAGACCGTACTATAAAGAGGGGTTGAAAATTAGTAATTTGAACCTTTGAAAGTGCTAGAGTCTAGGTATGGTGTACACTAAATAGCTAGACTCTCAAATCAAGTACTAAAACAAGTGGATAAAACCTCGAGAGTTTTGACCAGTGTGCAAGTATTCTTGCCTTTTGAAATGTACTAGTCGGACAGCCCGAGTGATGCTGAACAATCCGAACTGCATGCCATGTCGCCTAGCTGGTAGCGTGCAACAGCAACGTTCTATTCAAGCCCAAGTCACCAGGAGATGGGAGTCACTCCATGCCATGCCGCCTAGCTTCCTCCTCCAATCGAGAATGTGGCAACGCTAGTGAGCTCACCCCCTCCTCTAGTACAAAGCTAACGTGACAATCAAGTATAGACATACAACCAAGCATAATAAATGTAAAACATTGCCAAATGTATACACAATTTATATTAGGTTTACATGTTATCTATTTCAGCAAATGATATTGCACAATAATTATGTTGTATTTACCTTTCTAGAGATGATATTGTGGATTAAGAATACATAAGATGAATGGAGGATCTACAAAGTCAATAAAATATCACGTCAAGAACTTCTCCAACAATTTCTCATGGTCACCACATTGCCTTGGGTTCACAACATACAGATATTCAAGTCCAACGAGTTCTATAACCCAGTTTAGTCTCTATAGATAGCACCAACTTCAAACGAATCTAGTGACTTCATGCCAAATTCTATTTGAATGATCTTGGACTTGTTGGAAGATTATGTTGTTATGTTTCAAACACATCCATCCTCATATCAAAATTCATTATGAATCAATGGGAATCATCAAAATAAGACAATGCTATTGTTGGAACCAAACTTAGGCCTTAGGTCTTCCATCTCCACGAACCACAAGCTATCCCTAGCTCTATTTTCCTCTATAAATAGATATGTACACCCCTTAAAATAATTGGGTTTTGTTTAGTTAAATTTTGCCAAGTGCCATTTAGCTTTTCTATAGTCAGCGACTATAGATTCAGAGACCCTAATAGTTAGTGTATTGATTTACCAAGTCGATTTAATCTACCACTTCAATCACAACTATTTCTTTGTGTTTAAAAACATATTCATAATATTTAGAATGCATTTTATCTCGTTCTTATAGTGTTCTCTTGTTTGTATTGTAGAGATCATCAACCACGCGTCACCGTTGGTACAACATTATTTGTAGTGTAGCGATTGCACAACGTTTTAGACTTGTTCTAGTTTTGCAAATGCCGCATTCGATCAAAGCGAGATTTATCCTCTCACCAGATGATTTTAGGTTTGCGCTTTTATTTCATCTGTCCATCATCTACTATACAGCCACGCCATTTTTTTTTCCATCACCGAACCTTAGTTTTAAACCTTGCAATTTTCATTCAGTTTTGCTTTATTGAGGTCCAGACCATAGTCATCGTCTCAGAGTGCTGGTTAGCTTAGTTTAGTCCGGGTTCGAGTCTTAGCAAGTGTTTTGCACTTCAATCGAGTTGTTCTTCGTTGCAGTGCCTGTTGTGAGTGCTTGCGTGCATCTCGGATGTGTGCTGCGTTGTCTTGTGCATCAAGTTGGAGGAGATAGAACAATAGTAGATGGATCGATTAATGATAATGGCTTGTTGCTTGTTCATGCCAGGAATTTTAGGAATATGTTTCCTCTAAAATTTCAGTCGGTATCCTTTATTCTGTTGAGATACCAATCTCTTTCTTATTTATCTCGTTCATGCAAGTTTCCTTCTTTCCCGGATTCTTTTGTTAAGCCAAGTCAATCTTCATAATTGTCGTCGTTTAGTTCCCTTCCATTCCATGGATGCATCCTGGGTATTGTTCCTTGTGCATGTATGCAAGATGAATCTGCTCTATTCGTTGAAACCTGTAGCCAGTCACTTTATGCACATGCACCTGTTTCCTCAGATAATTAAGTTGTATTTTTTTCTTAGATGTTTTCAATTTCGTGTTCGTCAGTCGGTTTATAATATTATTTACTCAGCTATTTGCCATTTGTTTAAAAAAATGGAGGAAAAGGAAGAAAGGTGGTTAAAAAAAGAGAAAAAAGCCAAAAAAATAAAAAATGAAAAGAATATTTTAAAAAAAAAGACAGAAAAAATTGGAACATTTTCAGATTTTGGATTTTCTTACTCAACTCTATTTGATATAAGTGAGTTGTTTCTGATGAAAATATTTTGACCATTTGCTTGCTTAAGCTAGGATTGAGTCTAGGCTAGACCAGCATCTTTGATTAGTACTTTAAATTATTATTTAATTACATAATTTTTGTTTGATTTTTACTATTTCATAAAGATCCACATAAGGTTCAGCTTTGCAATCGCTACTCTCATCAAACGTGTCACTGTGTCACGAACTAACCATGGTAATTGACCTATTTTTGTTTCCTTTGAGAATATTATAACAACTTGATATGTGCTAAAGTGATGACAGACTTACAACCCTATGAGAAAAAAAATGTAGTGATAGGAAGTTATATGCATCTCTATGTTTTTGTCGTTTGACAATGATAGGATTGTATAAGAAGAATGGGATTGAACTTATAAAACATTGGCTTTCACAACAAGAGGTACATGGTTTCATTTTGTTGTAGTTTAATCTAATGACTATATTGATTGGGAGTTAGTAGTGGAAGATGAACTAGAATATTATAAATGGTCTGAGGAACAAAAGATTAAGGCAACCACTAGTTCTTTTACATCTTTTGCATCTCTTTGGTGGAGTGATATTTATCTTTTTTATTAAACCTAGTTGGTGGAATGACTTAAAAGCAACTATCAGAGCTATATTTATATCGCTTCTTATATTCGTGATTTGAAAGAGAAAATGCAAAATTTTAAACAAGAGAACAGAACTGTGAGAGACTACCATTGGGAGTTTAAAATTTGTATGGTGTAGTATAGAGAAGTTTAGAGAAGATACAATTAAAAGATTATCGCAAGGGATTGGTTTAAAAATTCAGCATAGGCTTGTTCATAAAACCCATAGTCACCTTTTTCATTTACTTTTTCTTGTTTGCGATATTGAAAGTCAGATCGAGAAAGAAGCAAAAATGCCTAACACATAAGAACATTTTTGTCAGAAAGGTAACAACAATTTCAAAGAAGAGAAGAATGAAGCACCTACGTTAGCTCAAGAGAGCGATCAAGGTAACTTAAATGTGGTGCTCAATTAGACCAAGGTAGGAAATAGTGTGATATGCTAAAATTGTCCACTAATTGTGCTATGTTAGAGTAACCTCCAGTTAAACAAATTTCTGAACTACCTCTGTTACAAGTTAAAAATTCAGATTGTGTTGATATTGATAATGCTTGTGATGAGGGAGAGTAATGCCATGCTTCACTTATACATACACACACATATATATATATGTATGTATGTATGTATGTATGTATGTCACAACTAGTGAAAGAATTCGTGTTTCTAAATATTGTGTTTCTATTGAAAATAAACGTGTTTTTCCTATTATTGATGATAAACAAGAGCTGAAATTATTATCTTCTTTAAATACTTTAGATTATATTGAATTTGATGTTCTTTAATATAAATTCTTTAGAGGAGAAACTTTATGATTTTCCATACTTTTTTTAAATAATTATCATGTCATTGGTAAATATAATAGTACAGGAGATTATATGGTGCATCGTGTTTATATATGTTCAGATATAAATACTCTTTTAAATATGAGAAAAGGTGAAAAGTTAAATGGGTAAAATAGTTTCCATTCTACTAGGATAAATTCACCGTGGAAGATATACGAAAACATTCGAAAAGAGGAGCGTTGTGCATTATTAGATTATGTAATCAATCAATGCTTAGTGTGATTTTAAGGCATGTTATTTAAGTACGGTGAGTAACCTATGATGACAATTGCAATAAGAAACCTAGGACGTTTTCCAAACGAGAAGGGGAGGATGATGTGATCATAAGTATAGACATACAATCAAACATAATAAATGTAAAACATTGCCAAAGGTGTACACAATTTATATTAGATTTACATATTATCTATTTGAGTAAATGATGTTGCATAAAAATTATGTTGTATTTACCTTTCCAGAGATGCTATCATGGATTAAGAATATATCAAATGAATGGAGGATCTAAAAAATCAAAAAAAATATCATGTCAAAAACTTCTCCAACTATTTCTCATTGTCACTATGTCACCTTGGGTTCACTACACACAGGTATTTAAGCCCAATGAGCTCTAGAACCTAGTTCGGCCTCCAAAGATATAATTGACTTTAGACAAACCTAACTTCCTCATGCTAACTCCGATTTGGATGATCTTGGACAGGTTGATAAGCTTACATCATTACCTTTCAAACACATCTGCCCTCACATTAAAATTCATTCTAGATCAATAAAAATCATTAAAACAAGACAATATTATTGCTAAAACCAAACTTTAAGCTTAGACCTTATAATAGCCGTCTTGAGAGTACCTCTCTAAGAACCAGAACCTTTCCTAACTTTATTTTTCTCTATAAATCACTATGTACACTCTTTAAAACAATTGAGTTTTGTTTAGTTAAAATTTATTTAGTGGCATTCACCTTGTCTCTTCCTTTAGTTGGTGACTATAGATTCAGAACCCTCAATAGTTGGTGCGTTGATTTGCCACATTGATTAGATCTACTTCAATTGTAACTATTTCTTTATGCTTAATTACTTATTCGTAATATTTCTATTATATTTTATCTTGTTTTTTAGTGTTCACTCATTTGCAGTGTAGGATCATCAACTAAGCGTTATAGTTGGTATGATATCGTTTGTGGTGTAGTGATTATACGACGTCCTAAACTTGTTCTAGTTGGTAACCACTTTGTAAATATCGTATTCGATCAAAGTGAGATTTACCCTCTCACCAGAAAAGATCGGGCCATGAGAGAGAGTCATCAAAAGCTCTTGGTGAAGCCTAGGCCATATTTCATTGTGCTCTTTTCGTCTTTGCATCAACGCGGCTCTCCTTCGGCCTCCTCCACTATTCGCAACCTATCCTCTCCTTACTCCTACTCCCTCAATGTGTGGTATGTCAGCATACTGGATTGATTTTGGGAGCTGAACCCCACGTCCCCACCCTGCTGCTCCCCACAGCTGCTGCAAAGATGAAGCAGGTAATGGTGGTTGCGTGGAACTTCGAGGATATGGCGGCTGCGCCGCGGGCAGCCAAGCTCGATATGCTCTATGACTATGTTTTCATCTGCGACTCAGGTCCCCAATCTTCAGCCTTAGTTACGCGATTCGTTTCTGTGCTGCCGTCGTGAGTGCTTCACATGTTCTACTGGTCGTTCCCGCCGCTCGCGAACAAGTACGTGCTGCAGATGTTGTACGTGTCAGCGCCGGTGGCCACTGCAGCCATGGAGGAGTGGGTGCTCGACGAGTACACCGCCATGCACAGGGTCGCCATCGATAGTCTGCTCCAAATGAGGGTATTTGTCGGGGCGCGGGATCGGTAAGGCCTCATCCATCTCCACTGGACGCTGGCCACTTGAAGTACAAGCTCACTTGCCACTTTACTGTATTGGATCGACAACCGATGAACCAGGTAAATTGAACTCAAATTCAGATTTCTGGTGTTTATTTGGCCTTGGTGGTGTGTCAGCATGGGTTATGTCATTGGCACACTGGGGAACCTGATCTATCATCGTCGATGTCAACTTACTGAGATTTTGCTGTATCTGTTTGTCCCTAAAGGAAACAACAAACTCTTGTTGGCATGAGAAGCAACTACTAATGCTTTTACTCATTGTACAAAGGAAACAACAATATATTTGTCATGACACATTTGGTCAGCAAACTCTTGAGGTGAAATACGCAGCAATATTAGGAATTATGAATCAATATTGGCATGAGAAGCAACCGCCGTGATGATTATGTCGTTTTAATTTTTATCTTGACATACCTATGCCCTTGGGTGTGAACAAGTTTTATTTTAGCTCTTGTTGGGGTAATCGATTATTTACAGTTAATTATACGTTTATACTATTGGAACATCTCAATTTCCTGTATACTTAGTCACAATGTTCTGATTCTTGCATGTGTACAGGCATAGCTAATATGAATCTTTTAGCACTCAGTTTATGAATTACCTTAATGATACATAGTAAACTATGAATTTTGTACAGAAGAAAGGAAGTGAGCTACAAGATGGACCAGAAGTTCCAGGGCTACATGCGAAAGTATTTGGTTGATGGGTAAGTTTTAGTGTTATACTAAGCTACTTTTACTTAAAACCATACCTTTCAACTATTTTGAGCTAATTGACTACTTTGTATACAAGTAAATTACTGTATACCACATGTTTCATGTCATTCAGTTTTTTTCTTCGTCATGTGATCGTAAACGTTATTTATAAAGTTTATGCCAATTATACTTGAATTTATTTCCAAAGCTTTATTACTGATAAAGTGCTCAATGTTTTTTTTTCTGTTGTTTCAAAGGTAGTAATTGGCAGCAGGATCTCAGGCAATGGAAGTTCCGTTCTTAAACCTGTTGTGTGCTCAACTTAGGGAAATGAAAACGGAGAAGTAGTTGAGCCAAGGCGCTTTCAAGTTCCAAGCAAAGAGGGAACTTGCTCACTAGACTAGAAAGCAGGCTAATATATAGTTCTCAGTATCTTTGTACTCACTGGAACCCAAAGTGTGGAGGAAAAGCTGTTTTTCCTAGCAAAACACCCTTTCTCAGATGGTTTAGGTTAATCATTTCATTCTGTTAGTCTTTGGAGCAAAAATTATTTATTTCTGTTGATAATATTTTCTGAATTTGTTGGTCACTGATTAATAGATTATCACACGAGCAAATTGTACAGTTGCACGGGTTTTGTTTGCTAGAACTTTGCTTAATTTATACACACTGTTAAGAAAGTACTAATGTAGACTTATTGCTACTGTAGTATTTATATACGTGCGATCCTGTTTTTACTGTTTAAAACACGTTAGATGATACACATATATTTGCAAAGTTATATTTTAGCGTAATTGAACAATGAGCTTTTGATCGATGATACCTAACTTGTGCTAAATGGCAACATTTCTCAATATATCTTAATTTGCGCGGCGTGTCGCCGCATGGGCACTTCTAAGTATTTCTTATGCCTATTACCTCTATTGATTTGATAATATGCAAGTTCCCTGTCCTCTTGGACTCAATTTCTCGGTGCTATTTCTTCTCTGTTGATTTGATACCAAGTTCCCTCCTTTGTATCCTTCAGTTTGTTCTATATCAAAATAGAATGCATGAGCGAGAGCTTGGTCATCCTAACTGACCATGTGGAGATTAATTAATGGACATTCATACATGGTAAGTAACTAATTAAGTGTACTTGACGAAGTTCGAACTGTCATCAATTAAGACGAACATTCATGGATCTATGGTGTATGATCATGACATCACGAATGTCTTCCAGATTCTTGCACTAATTAAGGAGACCTAATGGAGAATATATTCAATCATGCAATTGCATAATTAATTCCTTCTTACAAAGAAAATAAGATGGAAGTAGAGAGCACAAACTTGCTAATGGCTACTTGGATCAACACACAAACAACTCAGTTGACCGAATTATTACTCGGGTATAGATCGACATTAAATTAGCAACAGCAACAAAACATCCTCTCAAATATTACTAAACCAAACCAGAAAAAATAATCGTAATCTAGTGAACATACAATAGCATATTTACAAAAAATAATCGTAATCTAGTGAACACACAATTGGATATTTACAAACTTCTCATAAATAAAATGGGGAGAAAAATGCTTCCATATACCACTGAAATTTCGCATGTTTGGTTTTATACATCAAAATCTTGTCGTTAACCTTCGTGGATCTGAAATGTCAGGCCCCTTCACTTATACCAGTTCGGTTACTTTAGGCCTTCTTTTGAACATTTTTTTACGTGACAAACACACGAAATATCATATTTGGCCTGTGTCATTCTCTAGGAACAACGCAATGCTTCTGGCCAAGTTTGTGCAGATGGTTCTATCGGTTCCTCAGCACATAGCCACTTCCTCGCTAGCTAGGCTTCGTAAAGCTACACAGCAGGGCAGGGGCGGAGACAGGGGTAGAGCAGCCAGGGCTGCATCCCTACTCCTGAGCCTAAATATCCATTGAAAATTAGAAGATAAAGGAAAATTCATGAAAATTATATTAGTGGAGCCCTAAGCTTGAGAAAATTTTAGTTCTGCCCTGGTAGGGCCATACCTTATAACTTGGACCTTATGCGAAACACAAAATAAAACCTAAGAAAATGTCAAAAACATAAAATTAAATTTTACTTCAGGCTATTGTATATATTCACCAAATTTGTATAATAGACTAAGCTGACTCACTTTTTCACGTACTCCAGATATTTTATGATTGAATCCTTATCCCTTGCCACTGCTACTCTTTGCTCGATTAAGCGAAAAAATGGAATTTGCAATGCCTTGGAACGCACGTTCACATCGTCATCATGAGCCATAGTTGTTTGAGGTGGCCATAAATACTATCCAACACTTATCAAAACAAAATAAAATAAACTCATTCTAGTCAAATCAATAAAGGAGAAAGAGCAAATCTTTTTAAAACACGTTGAAACACATTGACATGGATTAAAATATGAGGGACTTTTCTTCGTCCACCTAGCACGTGCTTATTAACGGCCCTGCTGCTCAGGCTCATTTTCCCTCCTGGAAGCCAGAACCATCTTTATATATTGAAGCATATATTCATCAGAAGCACGCATAAACTCACGCTCTCATTCACAAAAACCATGGCTCAGATTGATTCATGACTTAGGAAGGGAGGAAGAGGAGAGATAATCAAAGAAGGGTTCATTGGTGATCACCATGGGTGATGCCGGTGAACTGCCGGAGTAAAAAAACAATTGTTCAGATGGTGACTCGTGACTCGTCTGAGAGGAGAAATAAGGATACAACCGTACAACGGTAAAATTGTTGAAGTACATAAAAATAGCATAAAAAATTATGACAATGTTTGAGTCGTTTGTAACAAAAGTAGTTGAATTTCAATGGTATTACATGAACAAAAAATGAACATGACATAAACTGAAAAACCAACATTGATACGAACCACTCAATCAGATCAGAGTGTTATTACTTCGAAGTGGTGGGCATGAACCAGTCGTGTGACAACTTCCAATCTTCTGGCAGCCGCTTTATGAAGGTTAACTATTTGCTAGTCAAGCATTTCTTGTACAGCGCATCATACGCGCCGCTAGGATAGAATTGCTTTCCAAGGTAGTAGAAGGCATTTCCGCTACTGAGTGTAGCGAAGTTGCGGCTAGCCGGGATCATGTAGGTGCGAGTGCAAGAGCTATGGCTCTGAACTAGTACGGCATCCTCGATGTCATGAACTGGGACTCCCTCCTTTCAGACAATCCTGTACAGCTAGAACCATCCGTGATGGTCTGGAGTGGTTGCCCTAAACAACTCGTGCGAGCTGGGCCGGCAGACGCCAAGCAGCTCAACCTTCTGTGTTTACTGCTGCAGTGCAATGCTGTTGTTGTCGTTGCCACTGAGCTCTGTTAGATGCATCTGCATCTGGTCACCATGGGCAGCAAGCATTCACAGATAGTATGGCATCATCAACCTCAACTTCCTCCCGGCAGGCAATATAGCACCTTCGCGCTCGCAGTACCATAATGCCACGTTTTCGCTCAGCCAGTTGCTGAGCATCACACTGATGACCCCTTCACCAGCCACCCAGCCACCAGCATCTTTGTTGTGGAAGAACTCAAACAGGCGAGGCAGCGCTATGGTCTTCCGGGTAAGTGGGTTGACAAGGACAGCGGACAAGTCGTCGTCTTTGTCAACGGCGACGACGTGATCGGAGCCAGACGCTGCAGCACGCTTGCCCTTCATATCAGGGACTTTTATATAAGATTGTTTTGAACTGTTAATACTCCCTCGATCTAAAAAGTTTTAGATTGTTTAGCAAATAGTAAGATCAAGGAAAAAGATTCACTTTCAGTCATCTCAGTGGTCGAATTTTGAATTTTAAAATGCTTATATTTGAACTAGATTGGCTGGCTATATGGATTTTCGTAGATTGTAGGATAAATTTTAAATCTTATATTTTGGATGGTGGGAAGTAGAAATGCAGACAACATATAGTCGTTCTTGACCAATGAAGAATATATCCAATCATGCAATTGCATAATCCTTTCTTACTAAGAAAATAAGATGGAATTAGAGAATACAATCTTGCTAGTGGCTACTTGGATCGACACGCGCGCACAAACAACTCAGCTGATAGAATTATTACTCAGGTATTAAATATTAACCCGCTGAAAATATCCTCGCAAATATGATTACCAAACCAGAAAAAATAACCGAAATCTAATGAACAAACAATTGAATGTTTCCTAGCTTCTCACAGAGTAAAGTGGGGAAGAGGATGCTTCTATATGCTACCGGAATTTCTCATGTTTGGTTTTATACATCGAAATATTGCCGTTAACTTTAGTACAACTGAAATTGCAGCCCCTTCACTTTATATACCATTTCGGTTCCGTTACTTTAGGCCTTCTTTTGAACCTTTTCTTTTGCCCGGTGAAAAAATAAAACTTTCTTGTTTCATGAGAGAAACACATATGAAATATCAGATTTGTCTTCTAATTCTCTAGGAACAACACGATGCTCGTGGATGAGTTCTGTGCAGACGGCTCGATCGGTTCCTCGGCACTTCGCCCCTTCGCTAGCTAGGCTTCGAATGATTTTCAGGCTCAGTTGCCCTCGCGGGAGCAGCAATAATCTTTTATATATTCAGGCATAAATTCATCACCAGAAGGCATGCGTAAACACTCTTTCTCATTCAACAAAAACATGGCTTAGATTGATTACATTGATGCCTTAGAGAAGTAGTAACGAAGAGGAGGAGATCATCAGAGAAGAATTAATCACCATGGGTGGTGAGCTGCCAGAGTTAAAAAATATTGATGTTCAGACGGTGACACGTGACCAGAGAGAAGGAGAAATGAGGTACAAACAGGGTTTGCAATTTCAGTTTGAAATTTCAGAAACCTCTTCCCCCGCATGAAACTATTTCCCCCAAAAAAATTGTTCAAATTTGGTCAAAATTTGTTATTTTTAAAAAAAAATCATTCCGAAATATTCTGAAAATTTGGATTTTTGGGTACCCCATGGCAGAAATGTGGAAAATAAAATTGCAGACCCTAGATACAAGTGCTCAAGATAACACTTATATAAATACATATAGTATTAAAATCGACAAAAATTAATATTTGAGTCGCTTATGACAAAAATAGTTGAATATCAATGGTATTACATGGACTCGAAATGAAATAACAACATGGATGCAAACCGTTCAATCATATCGGAGTGTTATTACATGAACTAGTACTTCAAAGTTGGGATGAACCACTCGTCTGACAACTTCCAATCTTCTGGTAGCCGCTTCACGAAGGTTACCTGTTCGCTAGCTAAGCACTTCTTGTACAGTGCATTGTATAAGCCGCCAGCGTCGAACTGCTTCCGGAGGTAATAGAAGGCATTTCTGCTACTGAGTGCAGCGAAGTCACGGCTCGCTGGGATCATGTAGGTGCGGGCACAAAAGTCACGGCTCTGAACTACTACGGCATCTTCGATTTCATGGACTAGGATTTCCTCCTGTTCAACCATCCTGTACAGCGAGAACCATTCGTTATGGTATGGAGTAGTTGCCTTGAAAACCTCGTCTGACCTTGGCCAGCAAGCTCCAAGCAGCTCAACCTTCTGCATCTCCTGCAGTAGTACAACGCTGTCGTCGTTGTCACCGCCGAGGTCTGTCAGATGCATCTGCATCTGGTCACCATGGGCAGCAAGCATTTTTAGGTAGTATGGCATCCTCAATCTCAACTTCCTCCCAGGCACTACGGCCCAGCCCTCCATGGTGATGCCACCACCACGGTACCATAACGCCATGTTTTCGCTCATCCAGTTGTTGAGCACCACGGTGATGACCCCTTCGCCAGTAACCCAGCCATGAGCTCCATTGTTGTGGAAGAACTCAGGCAGGCGAGGCAGCGCCATGGTCTTCCCGGTAAGTGGGTTGACAAGCACAGCGGACAAGTCGTCGTCTTTGTCAACGGCGACGAGGTGACCGGAGCCAGATGCAGCAACACGCTTGCCCTTCATATCAGGGGCACGTACCTTGATGGTTTTCTGTGTGGAGAGGGAGTAGAAGAGAACGTTTTCGGAATATTCGTCCTCAAGCCAGCGGCTCGCCATGATCCAAGGCTGGAAGAAGGCGTGCTCTGTATGTGGCACGGCGGCTCGCCACGGTGGGCAGACGGCGCGGAAGCGGACAAAGTCTTCTGGCTCGCGGAGGTGGCTGGAGATGGAGAAGAGGAGGTCTGCTGGGAGCGAAGCCCAATCCATGGTGCCTTCCATTTGAACAAGGGGATTAGGGCAACTAGGGTGTGTATGTGTGTACGTTTAGTGGACTATGGCTTGTGTGCTGTTGTACATCCCTGGGGATTTAGACACAATTATTTATGCACGTTCGGCAAAGTGTGAAACTAACCCATCGTGCTCTGCCGGCAGACATTTCATGCACATCTGGCTTTAGATACAAATTTTGCATGGTTTGTTTACAGCTCGGCGTTTTATATACAAAGATGGAGAGCGTACGTAGAAAAAGTTTCCCAAATCTTTCCTTTGTTGTTGGTAGGTTTCAGCATTTCGATTCTCGAAGTAATTAGCATGCTTATTATAAATATGAACATATGTTTCATCCTGGAATTTGTACTTTCACAATATAAACTAAATACATTTATTTTGCCTTTGAGATCTTATTTATGGTTATCTGTCGAAATTCCAAATGGAACACACATAACATAGGGTACAGTTTTAGTAACAAAATGTTGTACCCATTTGAAATATTTCCCAGTTCCCATTTCAAAAATTGAAGTCACTGTTTTCCTTTTTGAACTAAGTCACTTTCACACTGTGAACTTTGCACAAAATTGATTGCAACCCTTTTGGGTGTACTCCATGTATTTGAGAGACTTTAATTTGTTTGTGTTGGTACACACAAATGCTGAGGCTTACGGCTTGTACTCAAAGGCATTTTATATTAGAGATAAATCTATTTTTTTAATGAACATACAGAAGCCTTACGCGTCAATACATTAGAAGGAAAAAAGGAGGGTTTTTACACAACGTGGCTCCAGACTAGCCATGGCAAGCAGGGGTACAATGGAACATGTTTGCGAGCTACTCGACTCCAGCAAAAACCGAAATCAGGAAAAAGGAAAAACTGAAAACGCTACTCTCCCAAAACAGCTCCCAAGTGAGCCGTGCCAGCAATCGCCCACTGACATCCTTTAGAACGGAAGCTCGACAATGGCAGGAACTGAAGAAAGGACGTGGTCAAATATCCTAGTGTTGTATTCTTTCCACAGCTGCTAGGAAACCAACAAGACTAGCGAGTCGAAGCCTTGGCGATGGCACTCCGCCAACTGTGCCTATGCCTGCGCCGACTAATCCTGCACCGTGCAGCCAGACTAGGGACAAGGCCCAGCCAGCCCACCAGGGCTGTCGCGTACCTAGGCATTGGCTGCCAAGCCCGTGCTCACTGTGTGGAGGCAATGGAGACACTAAGATACGGCGAGTAACAAATCAAGCTCTAGAGAAGCAATGGGGCCTCCCTTCCGTTAGCGATCCATCCAAAAGTGCACATACGAGTCATCCCCCACCACAAAGGAGGTTGATGCATTGAACATGTTCACCACGCTTCGTTCTAGGGTGACCTTGAAACCGACCCAATAAGGGTGCCTAGTGTGCTGTAACTATAGCCAGGGTAGTCGTAGAGGGAAACCCATAAACCTGAGATCAGCGATGCCTAGGCCACCTAGGGACTTCGGTCAACAGACCTTTGGCTAGGCAACAAGACAACGCCCACCATAGATTGCATCTAAACCCGTCCACAAGAAGGCACGACGCTTTTTGTCAATGGCCTTCACCACCTAGCTCGACAACTCTATCACCATCAAGATGTGCATAGGGATAGAAAATAGGACCGACCAGACCAAGGCCGAATAGCTTGCCATGGAGGTAAGCTGCCCCTTCTAATGTGGGAGATGAGCACAGACTTTGTCCACTAGAGGTTGCAAATGGGTCTTTAGGATTTGCTTCACCGAGAGTGGGAGGCCTAGATATTTGCATGAAAAGTCAAAGATAGAGCATGGGAAGGAGAGTTGGATTAGCTCAGTATCTTCCTCCGACCAACGAATTGGAGTAATAGAGCACTTGACGAAGTTGGTGAGCAAACCAAATACCGATCCAAAGGTGGAGAGGATACATTGGATGAATGCCAAGTCCTAATGAGTGGGGGAAAGGAAGACCACCAGGTCGTTGGCATATAAGGATGCACGATGGTGAATCAAGCCAACATCAAGCAGGAGGAAACCACCCAGGTTGGAGGCCTTCCAAATCTTGGCATTGAGGACATCCATAACCAAGATGAACAACATAGGGGGAGAGCAGGTCACCCTACCTGAGCCCCCACTGGTGAGAGAAACGATGCCTTAGAATGCCATTGATCAGGACCTGAAAAGATGAACACTACAAGATCATCGAGATCTAATCATGCCATCGGTGGCTAAACCCCAAGAAGGAGAGGACATCCAGCAAGAAGGGGCAACTCACTATGTTGAAAGCCTTGGCTATGTCAACTTTAAGAAGTAGGCACATGATGTGCTTAGCATGCAGTGTTTTGGCCGCCTACTGGACATAGTGGAAGTTATCATGGATTGAGCAACCTTTGATGAAGGCACTCTAAATGACTACAACCAACTAGTCAAGGTGAGGGGAAAGCCAGGTCATGAGAAGTTTAGAGAAAAGCATGCCAAAGCTATGAATCATGTTGATCGGGCAGAAATCCTTGATATCAATGGCTTCGTTCTTCTTAGGCAGTAGGGTGATTAGTGTGTTGTTGAGGTGGTGCAAGCCCTGGCCATTGGTTAAGCACAAAGCATTGAGGAAAGCCAAGATCTCTTCCTTGATCACCAACCAATAGGATTGGTAGAAACGACCGGTGAAGCCATCAAGCCCTGGTGCCTTATTGGTAGGCAATGCCTTGATAGAATTCCACACTTCCTCCTTGGAGAAAGGGGCATCAAGGCCATCTAGGGAAACGTGTAGAGACCAAGTGAGCAGAAGTCAATCCTAGTCCCTCGCACGACGAGCTAAAGTGTGAGAGGGCGAGCTCCTGTAGCTCAACATGCATGTTGGCAATGAGGTCCCCATCATACAAATGAGTGATAACATTTTTGAGGCACCAAGCACAGGTGTGGATCTGGAAGAGCTTAGTATTCATGTAACCCTCCTTAAGCCATGTGAGGTAGGAACACTAGCGAGCGATGGTTTACTTGAGGGAAGCTAGGCTGAGGCACTTGTGCAATAGATCATAGCACAGCTAGGTTTCCAAGGGGAAAGAATGTATGATTCCTGCACCACATCCAGTTGGAGGATGAGCTCCTTGGCCATCATAAGCTAGAGGAGGATGATGCCAACTAGCCGATCACTCCAACTTTGTAGGTGCTTGGCTATATGAGAGAAGCACCAAGAGAGGGAAGCTAGTGGAACATGACCAGATGATCGCTACCATGTGTCTTGAACCACCTAAAGAAAACCCTCAAACTTTGGCCAAATTGCCTCGAAGCGAAAGTGGTGTGCCACCGACGAGGATAGACATGAGTGAAGAACTAGTGCATAGTGATCCGACACCCTAGAGGAGGCTGCTTGGAGAAGATAGGAAGGGAAGAGCTCCTCCGAATCCTCCAAGAAGAAAACACGATCAAGCTTTACCAACGTCGGGTTGACCCACTCATTGCTCTAGGTGAAACATCGGTCATCTAATGGCAATTCACGCAGGTCCATCTCATCCACAAAGCGGTGAAAACAACCCATCGTACACCTATTGAGGTTGAGATTGTTTTTCTCCTGTCCATTTAGGATCAAGTTGAAATCCCAGACTAGAGCCCATGGCCCTAGCTAGGAAGATCAGATCAAGCGAAGCTCATCTAGAAACAATGTCTTATCAGCTTCCTCCTGGGGCACATAAAAGATAGCGAGCCACTAGGGAAGGTTATCTGCAAAGGTAGTGAACTTGCACCATCAGAGAGAAATCGGCACAGTGAAAATTAGAACATCACTAGATACGTGTGTTCTAAGCCAGCAAGATACCCCCCACTCCTCCTCACTACAAGCAAGAACAAATAATCAAAGTCAAGTCCTAGCATTTCCAAGATAACATGTAGCGAAATTACAACATTTTCGTCTCCTCAAGACAGAGTAGAGAGATGCACTCATCGTGGACAACATCCCAGACCATGTCTTGATGTGCACGCAAGTTGAGGCCATGCACATTCAACACCAGAACATTCTCATTACATGAACCCATTGAGATGAGCTACGCAAGATAATGTCGGAAGGAAGAAGAGAGAACAAATGGTCAGGCCCTAACTACCACCGGCTCGAAGGGCAATGCCGAAGGAAGGACAAACAAGAACATGGACAACAATGTAATGATGTGATCCTATGACAATGACTAGGTGAAGAGAGCGTTGTAGTCCTTAAGCACCTCTACTGTGACTGGTCCATCCATCGACACCAGCCTTTGAGTAGCTGGAGATGAAGGCAAGAAGTGTCGCATTCTTATATGCTAGGCGATGGGGCGACGCACGCAAGCGAGCACCTATCGAGCTCGATGAAGAGGACTAGGACATCAAAGAGTCCATCATGGGAGACGTCGCGACCCACCAACAAGCTGCTAGAGCCCAATAGTGAAGTTGGGCTATTCGGCACTAGGTCGCCATGCATTAGGCCTAGCTCAAGCACACTGTCCACGTCAGGCCCACGTAGCCCTATGACTAGTTCATCATCCTGGACCATTCCTCATCCTGGTTGTGGACCAGCTCATCTACGTAGCTAGCGGAGGCCAGAGCAAGAGGGCCAACATGGGCTATCCTATTAAGGGAAGGAGGTGTTCCCTTGACCGAAAGAATTAGAACAACTCCAAAAGGCTCTAGAATACACGCCTCAGTCAACATGGGATCCGGCGCCACTGGAACTCTAGAAGAGACAATGGGGGAGGCCACTTGTACATTCTTGATTAGGTTGTCGTATGTAAGAATAGGGTCAAAAGAGAAAAATATAATGGGGGAAGCTTCTTTTTTCATAGGGCTACCTAATGCGGGAGTAGCTTTAGCTAGGGAGAGTGACAGAGCAAGTGGCTTCATTTGAATGGTATCTAAGGCCATGAGCCCAACCGTTGGAACAATGGTAGAGGGCGCAGGCTCTGCTGTCGGTGGTGTCGTCAGTGGTAACTCATCGATGACATAGGATGCAACAACAATCACCAAACAGGAAGAGGAGGTCACAAGCACTCGCGAGGAAGGGGGCACAAAAACCTGCGCCCGAGGCAATGGGTTTGGACCCTTCCTAGATGGTAGCAGAGCTCCATCATGCTAATTGCGAACCATCAAGAAAACATGGTAGTGATGGTGATACGTACCATCCCCATCAGGCCCCACTTTGGGCACCCACCATGGCTGCTATCATCTTTGCTCGAGGGAAAGGACCCTTCTAAGCTAGACTCATTGAAGTAGCACTTGGCATCGGCCAGATGGATAAGGATGAGGTTACAGAGATAGCAACGCTTGGTATGGATCTAGGGTAGCCAACCAAGCACCACAATGACTATCACTACCAATAGTGCCAACTCTGGAATAAGGAGGATTTCCTATTACGGGATCAGGTCTGGATCGTGAGTCCAAGCCATCACCCGAAAATGCCCAAAATCCTCAGGGCGATGGGAACCCTCCTAGATAGAGTCGAGGCAGCATGAGGAAAATAGCAAAGCGGTAGCGGTGGCCATGTCCCAAGCAAGAGCTGGGATGCCCTTCATGAGAGTGACATAGAATGGCATCATAACCTACCTCGTCCATAGCTATAGGAAGAGCTAGAAGGACGCCATTGGCAAGGGGGAACACGAGAGTGCAAGGTCCCTCTCCCGGATGTTGAAGATGAGGAAGAAATCATCAGGCTAAGCCTGATGCAAGGAGAAACTCACCGCCAAGATTAGCAAAGCTAAGGAGACTATCATCGTGACCTCTGCTGACATGATGGGTGAGAGCATGTGATGGGATAAATCTATTCAACCTCTCTCAACTCTTTGTTTTCTTTAAAACATACCCCCAAACTCTAAAACTGAGTATTTTACATCTCTGAACTATCAATTCCACACATTTGAAACCCTCGAAGCAGTTTTACCCTAGTTTTAGTACAATAGGACAACATGTAGGATGCAATGTGTACAAATAGTCCACCTTAGCCCTCTCATAGGATCCACATGTCAGCTCTCTCTTCCTTCCTTCCCCTATCCTCTCTTTCCCTCGGTGCTCTCTCTCTTGGTAGAGGCAAAGCGATAGAACTGAGGCAGAGCTTGTGGCATTAACATGTGGAGAAGGCATGGCAGGCCAGTGGCGAAGCTTGGTGAGGTTGAACCTGAGGAGAAGGAGATCATCCAACCAAGCTAGTAGGCAAGACCAAATCTTGGCCATGCAAGGCGAGCTCGATGTGACAATTTCGGTGACCTTAGCGAGGCCCAAGCTCTGTTGTCAAGGCCGAGCTCGATGCGATGAGATCAGGGAGTACCAATGAGCCAAGCACCACCTCCCTGACCTCCATCGCTACCCACCTCAGTGAGCTCGGTGATAGATCTCAAATTGCCCCTCCTCATAAAGCTCGGTGGTTGCCTCTCCCGTAAAGCTCAAATGATTTGGATCTGGCAATAATCGATCTTAAACTACCCCTTCTTGTTGAGCTCCGCTACCCCCACGACAAATGTACAGAGTAGAAGCTCACGGACAACCTCCTCCTCCTTTCCCCTTCTCTCTAGATCCTTCATTTCCCTATTAGCGTTGGCTTGGTCACACCGATCTTCCCATGGTCTCATACTTCTAAAGGGAAAGAGCAGCAGGGTAATTAAGGAGTTCTTTGAGCGTAAGCAGCAAGCTCCTCCCTGAGATTGAGGTCGACATTGAGCCCTTCGTAGGGAGAGCTTAGGCGCAAGCTCAAGCTCCACATCCTTTCAGTGCCCATTTCCTCGCCGAGATTCGCAACACCTAGATCTGCCTCCTCTAGTGCTTTCTCCACGCATTGCCTCACCAATATCCACCATTGCTTCGAGCAGCACCGCCTCCTCTGTGGTTCCACCTCCGCTGTTTGAGTGTGACAGAATAGCCTAGGGAGATGGAGCAACGAGAGAAGAGCTGACATGTGGGTCTAATAAATTTTTAATAACTAGTTGAATACCCGTGTTTTGCTACCAATTAAAGAAAATATATTATAATATTATCTAAAATAAATAAATATATATTTGCCATGAAATGTGCTACCCATTTTTTCTATAGGGAATATTTATCTTATATGTGACTATTTATTTATTCATTTAAATTTGATTGTTTTTTAATATTAAAAAGTTTAGGAGGTAATTGTAAAATTTACGGTGGGGTAACAGTGATGCGTGGTAGATTTATTACCACCATCACTACCTTATTGCAAAGGAGTACAGGTTTTCTCTATTTATTGGGCGCTTATGTGACGCCACATAGATATGCTCTGGTTTAGACTACAGGGTCATTTGAAATATTTCAATAGTTGGAGCTTGTGTATATCTTATTTTGGAGTTCAGGTTGCACTGTAGACAAAGTGAAGATTTGAGGCGTCAAATAGACTTATCCTTTACATTAAGGTTGTTTTGAACTGTTCATAGATTGATTAATCCGGCAATTATGTCATGCATGGGTGTTGATGGTGAAGATCAATCAGGTCAAAGTATCACTGTTGTTCATTTAAAGAAACAACATGGTCGTTATTATATAAAATCAACGTAGGAACAAGTCTACATTACAGTTCTTAACTATCGTATCTATTAGAATAGATACGTTGTATCCCAGAATTTGAACTTCTACTGTATAAACTATATACATTTATTTCATCAAATTTGACAGAGCGCTATGATTATCCCTTTGTCCGAAATTCAAAATCGGACACACATTATATCAAAGGTACAATTCTGGTAAGAAATGTTGTACCAGCCCATTTGAAATACTTTAATTTAGGTTTTTATATTATGTGTTATGTACTTTAATTCGTGTATAATTGTGTACCGTATGATTCAAAATTTTTGGGGAAAAGGGATTTATTAAATTAGATAGACACGGTTTTAAATTAACAATAGATTCAAATAAACTTATAACTTGTACGATAGTTCACTATTAGGAACACAAACGCGAAAGATTTTTTGTGAATAAATGAAACATTCATTCGTTTTTCACCTTGACAATTAAGTTATATTTACTTTGAATAATGGTTGATAATTTGCAGTTTATTGTAATCTATTTTGCAGTTTTCACTATTAGCTATAATTAATTTTTGGATTTGAATTTTTTCCCGCACTTCGGGATGTAGCAAATCAGCAAAGAAATTAAGAAGTAAGAAATGCGTTTATCGTATTAACTAATCACTCAGATGGTATTGTAAACGAAGTTGTTCCATACGTGACCATTTGTTTTTGAATGCTACATGCAAGTTAATGATAAGGCATATAACTAGGTGATACAACTACTTTTACTACAGAATGTATCGATGAGTGTAAGTAAATATTATAGAAATAATATATGGATATATATTTAAATATTGTAATAATAATATAGGGATGATAATTTGATATGCTTGTATATTAAACTCTAAAATAATAATAATTTATAGGTCGTGTGCTATATTTTCATAGGAAGATAGTCTAAAATAGTAATTTAAAATGGTAATAATGTGTCATATGTTAAGTTTTTATGGGTTAATAATTGCTAGTAGATACAACTAGGTATAGAAGATATAGAAATGTGTAATTAATTGGTTGACTCAGCTGCTACGACCTTCTTTTCCATGATTTGCAACTATTCCCTTTGTCTAGTATCCAATTAAACTTCGGTAAATGCATGTGTCTGATCAGCATAATTTTTTCCCGACACATCCAGACTACAACTCTTGAGCTAATCATAATATATATACCTTTGATGATAATATTTCTGGGTTAATGCAGGTATTTCTATTATTTTTCCTTTTTTTAATTAATGTGGGAATTTCTAGCTTTTTAATTTTCTAGTATTAACATTGTAACATTCCCAAAATGTAAATATGAAAATTTAATTGTTTTTAAAATATTAAAATATATTTTGGAGAGTTTCCCATATGATTTTGGTACTTTAAAAAATCAAAGTGGCGCTTTCACAAAGATTATAAGTCAAATATCTCCCCTCAAACAAAACACCCGACTAGCAACATTAAATATGACTAAAATGGCAAGGACGAAAAATTTATCAAATAAAATATTAATTGTCATGATTGAGTATAATTTTTAATGAAACTGCAGAAAATGTTTCTGTGCTATTAATAATCGGTAACAACGCCAAAATATAGCACAACGAATCGATTTTAATTTGCATGTGAAAAAACATATGCGACCATGCGCACCAAGGCAATTTGATCTTACATGGAACTAAGATCCTTCACAAAAAAATTACATAACCCTTTGAGAACTAATATGATGCATCAAACAACATGGTCACTCGGTCAACATTACAAATTTCAAGTTAAGAATCAGGCTAGTGGAGTTGTCATCTCCCCCTTGGATTAACTAAACAGAGTAAAATTATGAAAATGTTATGCATAGGATCAAATGTTACAATTCAATAAGATTAAATTGATGAGAATTAGAAATTTATCCGACTCTACTGCTCGAATGAAAATCTAATTTCACTCAATATATTTACGATCAAGGCAACCTCCAAGAAACAAATTAAGTTATAAAAACTTCAAAATGGCATAACAACAGTGGATTTTCCCTGCATTCATAATTGCATTAAATCAAATTAGAAAAAATTTCCACGATTATTCTGTGTATCCAAAAAATTTGGGAGAAACTCTTAAAGTTACTAGACATTATAAATAGCTTACTGTAAACTTTTCAAAATTTTATCAACTAATTTGTACAATTAAAACGGTCAGAGTTTTTAAAAACTGAAATGAAAAAATAATACTTGTCCCTCTTCTAAATTTTACTACACTAGTAACATACATGCACTAACACTACAGTAACATTTGGAAATATTATGTGGGCAAATTTCATTCCATAAAGTCATTCTCAACACAGTTTCAACTTATTGTGCGGACATGAATTGACAAAAAAATTATATTTATAATGGACCATTTTGAATTGATACCAAGATATGACCAATTGATTGCCAACTTCAATAGTACCTAGCAAGAGTTTAGGTTGAAGCTATTTTTTACCAAATCAATCTATAATACCAACAATTTGGTAAAGTGAAGAACCAAAATGGACTAACGTAAATGAAGGCAAACTTCGATATAAATTAATCTAAACACATTGCAACCTTCAAAGTTCACAATAGTCATCCACAAATGAAGTGAAATGCAGCACGATGCACTTAGTGAAACACGTCCGGTGGTAGCAATTGAGGTGAGCCATAAATACCGCTTCTTCACATCAAGCCAGCCATGATGTAAACTCATATAAACAAAGTGCTCAGTGTCCAAAAACATGATCATTTTCACAGTGAGAATCACGATAGCTCTTGGGGAAACAAGTCATCCTAGTAACTGTGTTTTTTAAAAAAATACCTAGTAACTACATGTTTCTAGCAAAAATGCATCTTCATTGAATTAATAAACAATACTATAAACATATATCAAATAGTCAGTGGTGACAAAATAACACCTGCACCTATCTTCAGGGCATGCTATATACACGGTTAAAAATTATATATGAATGTTAAACTTGTATCAAGTTCGCATGGTCCGATGAAGTTATAAGTGTGGCATCTGATATACATATGCCTGCCACTAGACATCCATTACCTATCCCCATACTCATACTATTTAAAGAGGGTATGGGTAAGAGGGAATTACCCATTTATATTTTAGATATGGAGAGGGTAATACCTTTTTATCCACTGTACTCATATCATTACATGTGTGTAAAACTCGGATCCAAAATTTTTAAACTCATGTTCACACTATACAAACTTGTTAAATTCAGTTAAATTTTGTATAAATGGTTTATTATATAGAGAAGCAACTTTGTGTAACTTTTAATCCATTTATACATATGGGACCCACAAGCTTATTTATACCTATTGAATAATACCCATTTTATCCATACTCATTGTAAACTAATTTTCAAATGGATATGGATAAAATTGGAATGGGTATGGGTAATTCATACCATCCCCGTTGATGTGTTGCACCTCCATAGTAGCTTTTTCATTTTTGTGACTCATGGCGATTTAAGAGAACATTTTTTTACCAATCAAATTTTTATACCAGAGCTAAGAATGTAAAAAGGACCACAATGCTAACGACTTAAGGTAACTACTCTTCAATAGAAATATTTGATCAAGTTCCAACAAAAATTGTAATGTATTGCCTTTTAAAGAGTTATTTTATTATTCAGCCATATAGACAGTTCTTATTCCTAAGAGTAAAGTTATTGTTTAAATGGAAAATATAAGGTACTTATTGTTAGAATTTACGTCTAATGTACCATTGGCCCCTTTACAAAATAAAATTGATATCACAATACATGAAAAAGTTATGACAAGACAACCTAATCAATTCGATAAGAAAATCACCTTTAGCTTCTCCAGCTTGGCTTTGTGCAGCAGCAGCATGAACACTGTGTGGATAAAATAATGCATGGTATCAACATTTTTACCCCTCATAAAACTCCCAGATGTTAGAAATTAATCGTACTGTTATTTGTACGCAAGAATGTTTGTTGATTTTTACTCCTTGTTAGCGAGCTGTAGAGCACGTACTCTCCTTGAGTATAGCTACAGACCACGTTGAGTGGCTCTCCTAGAATGTATCTAGTGCTAGATTGACTAGCTGCTCATGTACATAAAATAGTTGTCCTTATTCTCTCCACCGTTTAAGGCGATGTATGATACTAACTCTTCGCTGCCTCTCACCTCCTTACGGTCGCCATGAGTTCTTCCTCTTCTTTCTCGTCGTTAGCATCCGACAACTCTAACGTTGAGTCGCTGCTGCCACACACCCTACGCATCCAGACTGAACCTGCTGCCCCGACCGTCATCCATAGCATCAACATTTAGTCTCGTGTCCCCATCGTTCTCGACCTTAACAACGCCAACTACACTGCCTGGGCGCATTATTTCTCTACCATTTTCGGTCATATCGTCTCCACGACCACATCGATCGCACCGCGGCCAAGGGCGACAACGACTGGGTGCAAAACGACTGCGCCATCGTCTCCTGGTTCTACAATTGCATCTCTCCCGAGCTCCTCTCTATTGTCTCAGAAGACGCTGACACCGCCTACTCCCTCTGGCGTGGTGTGTGATCTCTTTTCCATGACAACAAGGACACCTGTGCAATCTACCTTGGTGTGGAATTCCGCAATCCCTATCAAGGTGATCTCCCCATGCTCAATTATTGCTCTCACATGAAGGTCATGGTAGATTGCCTCGGTGGCCTCGGTGCTCCTGTGAATGACAAAGACCTTATCTACAACATTGTTCGTGTTCTCAACCCCCGTCTGCATCATGCCATCTCCCACATCACGATGCGATGGTGTCTCCCATTCTTCCTCAAGGCATGTTCGATGCTACAACTTGAGGAACATCGCATCAACTAGTCGGAGAAACTCCAGGTTGCTGCAGCTATGGTCACATACTCCACCTCCGTTAGCATGATGTTGTCCACGGCAATATCGGGCACACACCTTTAGGGCCTTCGTCGCTCAGACCACACAAGGGTTTAGGTGTGCCTGCATCTCATGGCATCACCGGGATGCACAGCATGCCCATGACTCACAGCATCGTAGGGAAGCTACCTTCCTCACCCCACATCTTGGCCGCGTCCTCCAGCGGTGGCCATCCACCTACACCATCCTATCGTACCAAGAAGAAAACGGGCTACACATCTAGCCTTGCACCACCCTACGATTTCTGGCCCAACATGAACCCGTGGATAGGCATGGTGCAAGTGTGGCCGTTCCAAGGGCCCCTGCGCACACCCTCCATCGCCACCAGCGTCCTTGGTGCCCGTCCCCCCTCCGAGGCACCTCAAACCCATGTCGCCAGAGCATCCTCGCAACTAGATCCACAATTCCTCGCCACGCTCAACAATCTCTCACTACAATAGCTCCAGTCTGCCGACGACTGGTTCCTCAACACCAATGCTTCCTCCCACATGGCGTAGAGCTTTGGTAACCTCTCCTCACTCACACCCAACTCCTCCTACACACGAATCATTGTTGGTAATGGTACTTCTCTTCCCATTACTCACGCTAGTTCTTCCTCCATACCCACCTCCTCTCATCATCTATCACTCAATAATGTTCTTGTCTCTCCTTTCTTAATCAAGAACTTAGTTTTAGTTCATGCTCTGACACATGACAATCTAATCATGATTGAATTTGACAATCTTGGTTTCTCTATCAAGGATCGACACACCAAGGCGGTGATTCTCCGTAGTGACAGCACCGGTGATCTCTATCCTCTCCAGATGCTAGCCACCTTCTCCACACACTGTCTCGCCGTCGTGTCTGCTGATCTCTGGCATCAACGACTTGGTCACCCCGGCACTAAGTCTTATCGTTGCCTATCCTTTCCATTTACATGTAATAAGGAGTCGCCACACACTTGTCATGCCTATCGAATTGGCAAACATGTGAGACTTCCATTTAGTTTATCTCAGCGCAAAACTACAACTCCTTTTGATTTAGTGGATTGTGACGTTTGGACATCACTTGTCTCAAGTTTTACTAGGTTTCAATACTACCTTGTGCTCCTCGATGACTTCACACATTTTGTGTGGACATTCCCCCTTCGTCATAAGTCCGATGTCGTCGAAACGATCATGTCATTCCATGCCCTCATCCACACATAGTTCGCTTGTCCAATCCGAGCGTTCCAAACTGACAACAGATGCTAGTTCGACAACATTGTCCTCTACAAGTTCTACTACAATGGCATCCTCCTTCACCTCTCTTGTCCTTATACATCCCAACAAAATAGAAAGGCCAAACACATCTTGCGCAAATTGAATGATGGTATTTGCGCACTCCTTCTTCATGTCGCGCTCCCACCTGTGTTTTAGGTCGAAGCACTGCACTCCTCCACTTTCCTGCTGAATCGAAAACCATGCAAGCCGAGATCTCTTTCTACCCCCTACTCTCTCCTATTCAACTATGATCCCAACTACATGACCTTGTGGGTCTTCGGCTGCTTGTGTTACCCGAACACAACATCTACTAGCCCTAACAAATTGTCTCCACGATCTGTGGCTTGTATTTTCATTGGATACTCGCAGGATCACCAAGGCTATCACTGCTACAACCTATTGACGTGGAAAGTGCTCACCTCGCAGCACGTCTACTTCGATGAAATGGTGTTCCCCTTCTGTTTCGGACCAATGACATCGGCGCCAATGACGTGCACCTATGATCCATGGTGACCTAACCTGGTCTCCGTTGATCCGGTTCTTCCCCAACCGACCTTGGCGCAACATCCACGTTCTCCGTGCTATCAGTCCGCATGCCGCACACGTCGTGCGGCAAGAACAGCCACACCACCTCCTTTGTTGGCTCGCCCAACGGCACCGGCCACGTCTACCAAGGCTACACCTACGACGCCATCTCCTGCGTCGTTGTCAGCGAGTACACCTCAGTCGAATGACACGACATCTGCCCCAACCATGGACGCCACCGCCGCGGCTGCACCTCACCTGATGGTCACTAGATCACGCGTGGGGACATTCAAACCGAACCCACGCTACACCGCCACTACGACAACGATACCGATCTCTCTGATCCCATACATGATGAATAAAGCTCTCAAGGACCACAATTGGCATTCGGCAATGCAATCCGAATTTGATGCCCTGCTCACTAACAACACGTGGCAGCTAGTTCCTTGGTCTCCTGGCGCCCACGTCGTCAGCGACAAATGGATCTTCTGCCACAAATACAAGCAAGACGGTAGCTTCGATCGGTACAAGGCCCGATGGGTGGTTCAGGGATTCACGTAGCATGCCGGCATTGACTATAATGAGACATACTACCCGGTCGTCAAGTCGGCCACATTGTGCACAGTGCTCACACTCACTGCTGAACATGGCTAGCCAGTTCACCAACTCGACGTCAACAACGCATTCCTCCATCACATCCTTGATGGGCAAGTGTACGCGCGGTAGCTAGCCGACTTCATTGATCCATCATGCATGGACTCGGTGTGTCGACTCTCAAAGAGCCTCTACGACCTAAAAAAGGCGTTGTGGGCCTGGTACGCACAGTCCACGTCATTCCTTGGCTCGATGGGATTCAAGCCAACTTGCTCGGACAACTCCCTATTCATCCTTCAAGCTGGAAATGAGTCGATCTACCTCCTCCTCTATATCGACGACATCGTGCTTATAGCTTCATCCGTCAACACTCTTCACCACGTCATCATCGCCATCAATGTCGAGTTCACGCTAAAAGACATGGGGCCAGTTCACTTCTTCCTCTGCATCTAGGTTTAGCGCAAAGACAACAGATTCTTCCTTTAGCAAAATCAATATTTGATCTCCTTGAACATGTTGGCATGTTCAATTGCTGGCCATGTGAGACACCGATTGACATAGCAAGGAAGGTTTCCAGCACCAATGGCACGCCATTGTCCAACACTGATGCATTCGATTACCGAAGCATTGTGGGTGCCCTTTAGGACTTGACGATGACCCAGCCAAACTTGCAATATGTAGTTCAACAGGCTTGCCTGCATATGCATGCTCTAACAACTGTCCATCAGTCTCTTGTGAAGTGGATTCTTCGTTATGTTAGGGGAATGACAAACCTTGGCCTCCACCTCCAGTGCTCTAACAAGCTAGAGCTCGTCGCCTATTCGGACACAGATTGGGTAGGTTGCCTAGACATGTGACGTTCAACATTAGGGTTCTGCGTGTTCCTCGATAACGCCATGATATCCTGGTCCTCCAAAAGACAGACGACGGTGTCTCGATCAAGTGCCAAAGCTGAATACCGAGTTGCCAATACCGTGGCTGAGTGTACATGAATCCGCCAACTCCTTGGTGAGCTTGCATGTCCATTAGAGAAGGCAACAATGGTCTTTTGCGACAATGTATCTGCATGCTACATGAGCTCAAACCCAGTGCATTACAAGCACACCAAGCATATTGAACTAGATGTCCACTTCGTCCGAGAGAAAGTAGTTGTGGGACAATGCAAAGTCATACATGTACTAACTACGCAGCAATTCGTTGATGTGATGACCAAAGGCCTACCAACCTCGAACTTCAAGGAGTTTAGAGATAGTCTGTGTGCATCACTGGTAACGACGCTCACACTACGAGGGAGTGTTAGTGAGCTGTAGAGCTCGTACAGGGGCTCTCCTTGAGTATAGTTGCACATCACGTTGAGTGGCTCTCTAGCTAGTGTTAGATTGACTAACTACTCATGTACATGTATAAACTGAAATCCCATTATCAATAGAAAATGGCTGTCCTCATTCTTCTCTCCACCGTTTACACTCCTTATAAAACGTTAACTCCCATATGTAACAGCTTTTTTCAAGACAATATCACCAATGACTTTCATTTCAGTTGTGCGCAAATGACATATATTATCTGCAGGCAGCACACGCAGTTTCCAAGCTATAAGGCATTCTGACCATAGCACAAAAATCTTCAGTGCAAAATTCCTCCATTTCCAAACAAAGCAGCCATATAGCTTCATTGATGTAATTATGCCTGCAGCTTTTTTCTTTGATTCCAGCAAGGTAGAGAGACATTAGCAGTTTAGCACCACAACATGACAGAGCGTACGTGCTGTGTAGCACAGCCTTCTCTTCTAGTCGCAGGCTATGCCGTCAGTTTGTCTTCTGGTCGTCTTACACACTGAGTAGAACCAAAAGGTTCAGAGACAGACCTCAAGGAAAAAAAACAATTGAATCATATTTTATTACTCCCTCGTATTATAAACATTTGACGTAATGCGAATTGTTAAACTTTATGGTTAAAGTCAACTATGTTAAATATTTATAACCATCGTCTCTCTAAAATACTGTTGATTTTTAGAAATGCAGTTGATTTTCATTTTCACCCAGGGCATCTCTGAAATTTGTGATCACATACATCATGCGTGGATTCCTTGCGCATTTAAATGTATCTTCGGATTTTTCATTTCGTCACTTTCACAAATATGTCGTTTTTAGAAAAATGGTACCATAAAAAGCAGTGGTCAAAGTTTCTACTTTTATTGTCTCAGCGGTGCTTCAAAATTAAAGTATTTTACAAGAAAACAATAATTAGTTGTCTGAAAAGTGGTTCAAATTCTAGGCTTACAGATGGAGCCTACCATATCATTGATAGAGAGGTAATTTGCAGAGACCAGGAGCTCAGGAGTTCGACCATCTCCTCCTGATTAAGAGCTCAAAATTAGTAAAGCTTTATTTATCTAAATAGATGAAAAAGAGAATAAACATGTCAGTACCGTGCTCCTCCATTGTCTGGTGGAAGTGTGGAACAGCCTCCATTGTCTGGTGTAATAGCAGCACTTCCATTGTATGGTGCACAGCATCATTACACGCAGCAAAACGTCGTGGTTGGCGAGCTGCCCGTGACGGGCTGCCGGAGGTACTCGGCGTTGGCAAAGTAGATCGGCGAGCCAACCTGGAGTACGAGGACGCCGGGCGCAGGGTATTGGGCGACGTCGTGGAAGGTGTCATCGGCCCCGGAGGACACGTTTTCGATCTTGCTCGTCTTCGGGCGAGGCACATGCAGGAGCGCCCTGAGAACGGAGCGCCCAGGTCGGTGACCATGGTGGAGAAGATGACGCCCAGGAGCGCCGCGCGCAGACGGCGAAGTCGGCCTTGTCCACCGTGTACAGGCGCCCGATCTCCCGGTGCTTGACAACCCCGAGCATGGAGCTGGTTATGATGGCCGCAAGTGCCACCAGAGCGTGTACCGGAACAGCGACGCCAGCGCCAGCAGCACCTGTGCCACAGTGATATTACCGCGTTAGACATCGCCGTGCGCCACCCGGCGTGCTAGTTCACCGCCGTCTTCAAGAACGCCCTTGCATAATTCACACGGAGCAACCACGCGTTCCGCCGTGAGCTAGCTGCCGACGAATTGGACGACGACGCAAGCATGAGCCATAGATTACCGGTGGTGATGTAGCAGGAGGTGAAGGAGTTGATAAGGTTCATGAGGCCGAACGCGACAATCTCCTTGTTGACGCCGATGCGCTCGTTCTTCATCGCCGCGAAGCTCCTGCCGACGGCGACGCCTTCCTGCATGCCAAGATCAAATTCAGCCATGTCGATCGCCAAACAATTCAGATATGCCAGCCATACGATGATTCAAAGAAAACCAAACAAATTAATCAAGCAGTTCTTGCATGCGCACCGCTATGGCGAGCATCCCTGACACGAATCCCCGGCCTTCATGGAGACGCCCAGGCGCCGTGACCAGCACTGAACAACCCCATCCCTCTCGCTAGTAGCCGCCTCACAAAACTGTGGCGCTAGACGCTGGTGCAGGGAGCTGCTCTCCTGGGTGCGCAGGCGAGATTGGAGGATGTGCTTGCCGCCAAATCTGCGCAGGGTCCGACCGAGCCGAACAGAAGTGGAAAAAAGACGGTAACTTATTCACACGAAGGAATGAGAGATCTAATTACTCTAATACAGATCCTTAAAGACCCTTAATCTTTAAGATCCAAAAACGTGCTAGTTAATTTAACTCTATAATTGAATTAACAAGAAGAGAAGATGAAATCCGCTAGCCAGTCAGCCGGTGGGCCTATCCGGCTCACCCTATCGACTGGGTGCTGGTAAGGAAGACAGCACTCAAGCATCGGCTGAACAGCCGATGAAGACGTGAGCGATACATGCGTGAAATAGAGTAGAGCACTTATCGGCCAAAGAGCCGATAACGCTCCGCGACATCCGAAGCGTAGAGCGGAGCCCGATCCCCCACGAAGCTACGAGGACCAGCGACCATGGTAACGACACCATTAGGACCAACCTCAATAGATCGGATCGAACTGAAATAGTATGAAGCCAGGGCTAATGGCGTGGAGACGACGGAGGCTTAGACCGAACGTAACGATAAGAGAGAAAAAAGGCGAGGTCATCGGCTACCTATCGGCTAAATGTCCGACGCAGGCCTACACCTAAACCCTTAGCACTGGCCCCGTCAGACACAAGTCTTGGTAGATCGGACCGAACCGAGACAGTACCAAGCCGCATCCGACGTGACCAGATCGATCTCTAGTGGATTAATCGTTAGACGATACATAAGATGGATATGAGGCTAGCGGTGAGGATAACTCATTGGCTACTCACTCCAACGAGATACCGCACGAAGACCCACCGGGGTGCTGGCTCAAACCACCGCCACCAATCTCGTAGGTCAAACCTAATCGATGCAGTACGAGATCATGGACGGAGAAGAGAGACTGATGCGCCGATGAGCCTCACGCGGATGTGATGCGGTACGCTCGATCTGACTAAGAGGTCGAAACTAACTGATGCAGTCTTAGACAGAACAAAATTTAACCGATGCAACTATACGTCGAGAGCCAAAACCTGTCAGTAAAAACCTAGACGAGCTAAGATGACGATACGCTGAAGGTTTATTAGATTGATATGTCCTTCTTACAAGCTTACAGAGGTCTATATTTATACCCTAGAACTACATAGTCCGACGCAGCTACAGCAACCACTGAACGTTATTTCCTAAGAATATAAAAGAAAACTAATCTATAAGAAATTATAAAACTACTTAAACTTACTTAGCCTACTTAATACATTCTATATAGACATCCAACCTGTTATTACCCTCACTATTCCTCTTTAAACTCCATTCTATCTAGATAACTTTCCGTTTTCAAACAAACCAAATCCGCCTTCCCCCGTTTGATCAACTCTTCTACAGTATCAATCGGCTTTACCCCACGAGCCGATCAGTATTTTCCCATCGATCGATCCTATTTATAGGCTGAATTAAATTCTGACTGATTGGGTCGATCCAGCAAAAACGACGTGCGAGTGGGAAGCGAGGCAAGCAGCGTACCATGCGCAATCTGTGGGGCGTGCGACTACGAGGATTGGGAAAAGGCAAGCGCTACTCTGCGCTGGATAATGCAATCGGTGGGACGTCGTATCTAGTTGATTTCTCTTTTGCCGTTTGTAATCACGAGAGCGATTTGCGCTATGCGTGAAAGCCCCGACGTGCTCATGAAAGGCGCTCGGGAGGATTGTGCGTTTCATTCTAGAGGATCCTATACTCAATTCTAGGCCGTTGGATGATTCGGATGAAGCTCTAGGACATTGGTTGTCCAATGATGATTATGAAGAGCGCTACGATGGAGATTTTTTCGACAGGCACTCGAGAACGAAGCGGTGGACAAGAGCGTGATTTCAGGGTCCCGAGGGAGGCAGGGGATATGCCGCGCACAGGAGGACATGATCTGCTACGTTCAATTTCACTCGGATGCTATGCACGGCTGGATTTGATAAATGAGGTCTGTAGAGGATAGAGTAAAACCATAACTCCTCTAACTGCCAAACTTCACCAAAGTATTCATCATGACTCCTCTACCATATTTTTCCAGATGTTTCCCACCAAAATAACTTGATAGGACCCTAGGGCCACAACCTTAAACTATTTTAAATCTGAAAATCGACTTTACCATTTTCATCTTTACAACAACTCTGCTAGTGGGCCTCAATGCCTTGACCCCATGTTCCAACCAATCCAACCATAGGAGAACCCCTGGATGCCCTTCTCTCTTGTTCTCCCTCTCTTGCGCTCTGTCGCACTCATGTGGCGCACGTCGATGAAGCAACCATGCCCATGGCTTTGCCTCACTCACGCAAATCAGCCAACTCACCCACCACCTTGGACCATCCTACAATTGCCAACCTGACCTCCCATGCTAAGAAGCCTCGCCATTGAGCAAGTACAACCCCACCCATGCTGCCTTCGCCTGTGTGACCGAAAGGAGGCAAAGCAAACCCACTCAACTACCATTATGCCTCTCCGATGGTGCTCTGCCATACTCCATCACCTCACCAACCCATCCTATCTACGCACTCTGCGAGGAAAGGCACTAATCAGAGATAAGCCTATGAACCGAGATCGCACACACCGAATACCAAACTCCCTGCTTTTTAGGCAACCTTTGTGCCATACTTCACTCCTACTTGCTCTTGTTCCATTCTGCCCATCCGCACAGTCTTACCCTCCCAAGTTAGTTGGAATGCGAGCACCCACATCGTCATCAAAGAGCCCAAACCCACACGAATGCCATGCTAGTAAGTTTCCAACCCAACTCTGTGTCATTGCATTTCATATCCCTTACTGACCATGTTCCAACCCTCATAGGAAGCCTAGACCCCATCCAGCACTTGCCCCACTACCATCTTGAAGCTTCAGCAAGAGCACGCTCCCACACACCACCACACACTGCCAATCTCCTCCCTTGGTAAGCCGATTTCTAATTCTTCTTGTCTCACCTATATGTCACTGGAAACTCGGTCAACTTTCCCCTCGATCAATTTTAGTTTCCCTAGATGCTCATGCAGGGCGTAATTAGGCCATTGCTCAATGTGGACGTGCTACATAGGCATGTAGGTCACCAGCGCAAATCCATCAACCCCTTGTCGTGCCATTGCCACTAGTAAATGCATAAGGACATCCAGAGCATGAATCTATGAATTGCCTGGCTAGCCAAACCCCGCTTGCCATTGACAAGCATAGGGTAGAATGCCATGCACCTTCCCTACCCTAGGTCTATAACTAGTGGGCCCCATCTGTTGGGTGGTCAAAAGGTTGAACATGAGGACCTTTTGCAATTACTAGAAACCTTAGGTGCTAAGATCCAAAACAAAAGGAAACATTTGGTGTTGTTCTAATAGTTTACGTGCCAATTACTTTAAAGAATGGTTTTCTAGACACTGGGGTTTTATTTCTATTGATGGGCCATAAGAAAGTATGCTTATAATAATTAGTGGTGATGGACACCAAAAATTGGCACGAACTAGCACATTGACAGCTTTGGTAGGTTTGATGAAAGCCGATGATCCTTGATAAAGGATGATGGTGATGGATCGGTTAGAGTCGATGGTTGATAGATCGACTGGCATGTTTAAGTATAGATCCGGATGGATCGATTAGCCCGCGGATTATTGAATCCAGGCCAGTTCGTGAAAAGCAAAGAAAGGAGTTATCTTCAGGAATATCTATTATAATTAGGAAATGAACCGATCAGTAAGACGCACTAACAAATTTGATTAAGAAAAGGAGTCGATCAGCTTATGGAAGTATATCCGATGAAGACCGAATTCAAGTAAATTTGTAAAGACCATAGCATGATGGTTTTTATATTTAGAATGTATCTTATAAATAACCAAGTTTTAGTTATTTTTCTTTCTTGATTAGGAAGTAATATCCGAGCAGATTACTTGTAACCAACTATGACTCATGTAATCCTAGGATATAAATACAAACACCTCAGGGTCTTGCAAATCATCTCTCAATCAATACAATATAACTTCGGCACATCGCCACCATAGTTCTCTATGTTTATCCCAGCGGGTTTTGGCTCTCGACGCGGGCTACATCGGTTAAGTTCAATCTCTAGTGAAGGTATAAGTCCCGCCACTTAATAGTTGTATCGGCTAGATTAGTCTCATCTAAGGTTGCATCATTTCGATCTCTTAGATTATTCTAGTTCAACCGACTACGGTTACCGGTTTATCCTAATTCATTACCTTATGTCTAAGGTTGCATCGTTTTAATCTCTTATATTGATCTAGTGTATCCATCACACTTACATAGAATATATCGGCTAAGTAGGTTTTTCTTATTATCTATAATTTGATATTGTCTCGGTTAGCTCTGATCTATTAAATTACTACTAATAGGTTAAATCATGTTTAGTCGATAAGTTTTATGTAATGTTTCATCGGAGTGTTAGCCGATGAATATTTATGCTACGATTAATCTACTATCAACCGATCTAGCTTTATTAGTTTCAATCTTATACTATCTCGGTTCAATTCGATCAATCAAGATTGTTGTTAATAAGGTTAGTGTCGTAAACCAGTAGATTTCATTCTCGTTTCATTTCATTGGCTTACATCGAGCCTTCAACCAATGTATGTATCTTCGTTATGAGCTTTGATGTTTACATCATTTGCTTTATACCTGCATCGGATCCCCGGTCGATATTCGTTTTAACCCCCTATCGGCAATCCAGCAGATAGTACGAGTTTATATCGATATATCGGCCAATTGGCTAATTGATCTAATTCTTTTTATATTTCTTATCAATTAAAATGTCAAATTGACTGGCATGTCCTCAACAAATCAAACTAGGACTTGTACTGAAGTTAAGCAGATCTTCTAGGGCACGGTGTGTGACATAAGGGTCTTGACAATTTTTGTGCCAACACCTATGGAGTTTGATTTCTACAGATGATCCCCTTTAAGAGAACTACCTATAAAAATATGGTCAGGCCGCTCGAGGCATTAACTCCCTAGACCCAGTCGACCTAAGGCTCTAAGTCATCCTTCCTCCCTCTCCTCTACTTACCTCTCCTCCCTCTCTCTCTATAACCATGCTTGTCCCTCTCCTCCAGCGTTGAGCTAGCATCCCACACACTAGTGAGAGGAAGACGACAGTCAGTGGGCTCGACCGACGATAGGTGGAACTAGGTCAGCCAGAATAAGGCTAGATCCAACCGTCCCCAATCAAGGTATCATTGGATCTAGCTGGTCCAACCCTAGGAGGGGCATGGAGGGCATGACGGTTGACCACACTCGATGAGGGGTGACATGGCGGTGCAAATCCATGCACACCGTGTCCCATCATCATGCCTTAGTAGAGGGCTTGGATCTACACAGAAGGGGTGAATCCATGGCGTAACCACCTTCTACCGAGGCACCCTGGGAAGAAAGAGAGGACTGAATCTAGGCTTGCATCCACAAGTTTCTTCTACTTTCCTCCACCTCCGCTGAACCCTCCTCATTTATTGCTGCCACTTCCTTTGATGAGCAACTGCATTCTCAAGTTCTTATTTTTTCTAATCCACTGCACGATGGATGTGTTTTGTCTAAATCTTTAGAATTTTTGTGAATGTAAATCATTTTTTTGTATTTTTTGGCCAAAAATTGTTTGCCCTAATTAGTTGCTTAATATAGCCACATGTGAAAATCAATTTTTACTTACGGTTGTGGAACTACCTATGAAAATTAACGATTTTCACAAGCATTTTGTTAGAGGCTGTTGACTCAACTGCCTCTACAAATGCAATTTAGCTAATCTACCAAAATGGTTTTCATAGTAGTGTTTCATGTTAGATTTGAATCGGAACGGACTGAATTGGAAATACTCGAAAGATTGGGTGTTGTGCTAGAAAACTCTGAGTCAATGATGGGTGGAACCAGGACTTATGTGCGAAAGGTTGAGCCGGTAGGTAACGTCTTATATATGCAGAGAAATATAGGAGCCGTTTTACATAATGTTGAGTATTTGACATGCAACCCTCCTGCTCAGAAATAAGTAATAAGTAAAAATGATAAAGGAATTACACGTTACGCCTTCATCAGTATGGAGTAAGCGTAATCATAGGTCAGGGACGTAGTGCTACCTTCAAAGTCTTGGTTTACACCTTCGTGTAGGCGAGCGTAATCCCTGAAGTATAGGCTGCTCGGTTAAACAATAGCAATATCCGAGAAAATTATTTTTTACGCTGAAAAAACTTTGTAGAAAAATTATTTTAACTCCAATTGAGCTAAATTAAATTTATATGCTATCCTTAGAATATTTTGCACAATTATCACGCGATGTAAAGTATAATTTCAAAATTTAATCAGATAAGGTTTTTCCTTTATAGGATTTACTTTAAACGGTACTCCCGGTTGAGCTGAAACAACGTTTTAATTAAGTATAACTATAATAAATTTAAAAAATATAATTTTTTAATTTTTTTAAAAAATTGTCATAGATTTTTTTTAAAAGCTCATACTTATGAAAAGAAGCTAAGCAATAAACTGTTTAGAACTAAGGCTAAGTTCTAAGGAGCATTTTGGAGGTGAGTCATTAGCATATAATCAATTAATTATTAATTATTTTAAACTTAAAAAATAAGTATCAAACGTATCGTATAGTGATTCAAAAAATATGGTTATGGTAAACGAGAGAGTAGCTCCCTCTAAGGGTCATAAAATTTCATAAGAGTAAATTATACTGTGCACCAGGGAAAATGTGTCTTTTTTACTTTCATTAGGTTTAGCACGCGCTTTCAGTTTACAATATAATCTATTGATATAGGTTTCACTTAACACTAAGATGCATCATCAAATTTATGTAAATTTCATCAAATTTATGTAAATTTCATCAAATTTCATAAAGTTTGAATAAAACCTCATAAAAATGGTATAAATTCAAAAGGTTGTACTCGTATTTCACAAGATTTTTCTTCATTTATATAATGCAACCTAGTGTAAAGTGAAAGTTATTTCAATATACCCAATATAAAGTAAAAAAGTATACACTAAAACCGATGTAAAGCGAAAGGTGTGCAATTTACTTATTTCAAAACATTGGAAAACTCTTATCTTTGCCCCCACTAAATTCTTCTAGCTCTCGATTGTCTTGAATCACATCCGAAGATCAACACTTTTGATATCCTTATATATCGACCTATTGAACAGTGAAAATGCATATCAAAGGTCACGAGCAGCATAATCAATGCATATATTTTTATGCAGTGCACCCATATGAAATCTTAAGGTCAAAACATGGTTGATACATCCAGATCACCACCTTATCCTCTTCCGCTCTTCCTGGTTTTTCCTCTACTCCGACTCTAGAGATTATGAAGTCCATAGCTCAACAACCAAGCGACCCATGACCACTTTTGCCATTCCAGTGCCGGCAAGGGCCACCGCTCGCACACTTCCTCCCTGCAGTGGTGGAGGACAAATAAAAAATAAGGTATGGTGAAATGTTAGAGCAAACGTAACCATAATAAAAAAAATAAAGACATCACAATGACATGATATTATATGTCTAAATGATTCACTAACCGTAGAATCATATGTAAGCACAACATTGAAAAATAACTTAAAAAGAATGCACCGTAATAATATATCACCATTAAACAATAGAAAAAAAACTCTATAAATCTACACTCTATATAAGCAAACAAGCAATCAATCCCAATCAACTTTGAGCCAAATAGACTAATCAAACTTGTAATTATGAGCCAACAATTGCCAATTATGTCTATGGCTATTAGCTACTCTTCTTTATTCTTGCCTCTTAGCATTGTTGCTCACTTAGTTGCTCCATTAATCGGTCAGCAAGACCAAACCTATGATTGCCACTACCAACTCCAATCTCCACACCGGCCGCCGCATTGCATTCCTCCATGACGCCACCCCCATCGCCACGTCCATGTGATGATCCACTGCTTGCTAAGTCATTGTTCCGTTCATGGCATCTTAAGATAAGGCTATCAATAAGGAAAAAAATAGGTTGTTGCCTATTGGGCCTATAAGACTCCACTTTTACAAAGATCTGCGAACGAGCCGCCTAGGCATAGAGGAAGGCCAACACACCCTCATTGAGTTGTCGTCTTTGCTCATCTTTCTCACCTCACCATTGAGAGAGGCAACTCATAGCGTGTTTATGGCTGGCAACCAATGGTATAGTGGGGGTGGAGATTCATAGCCAAGGCAAGGTATGGCAAGTGTCCTACTACACTAGGTCCTCTGCCACTATCCTCAAGTCAACTTCCTCCATCTTCCTATCGCCCTCTTCTTCCTCCTCTTGTCATATAAGAGCAGCTTTAGTCTATGAATACCGGTGAGTGTGTTCTGATATGTATATGTGAGAGAAAATAAAACAAGGGTGGATAAAACAAAAAAAGATGTTTCTTGTTGTGATTAAGTCTAAATCTCGTGAGAATTATTTCAACCCCAAAATCTCTGTTATTCCCCATCTTAAAATACAAGCGCTAAAATAAGAAATATTATAATACGTTAAATATGGAGTGGTTGGTGAGTTAAAGGGTTGTTGGAATAAAATTAGGCAAAAATTAAATAAGGAATGATGGGTAGGAAAATAGTGATTAAAAATAATTTATAGGTAAAATATTAAATATGTAATTAGTGATTTAAAAGCAATAGAAAAAATTACTTTAAAAATATTTTAAAATCACTTTAAAATTAAAATTAAGTTTTAATTAGAACGACTTCCATATGTGGGCTGTCAAACCTTCCGACCCGACTGGTCCGAGTCGAATCGTGTTCGCCTACTTATTTATTACCTCCACGCCCTGCGCCCATCTCCCCACTTTCTTCTGTAAAACCTCGAGGGCTCGAACCGCCTGCGGCACGGGAGAAATGGGGCGACGGCGCCGATTCGCGCAGCTCGCCTCCACCAGCGACGACGAAGATGACGTCCCCGCCGCCGACACGCCCAAAGCGAAGCCCCCGCCACCCTCCTCCTCAGGCCCCAAGAAGCAGAAGCAGCGCCGCCTCGCCGACGATGACGACGAGGACGACCTGGAGCTTGAGGAGGAGGAGGACGACGAGAAGGATCTGGAGGAGATGCGGAAGAACGAGGAGGAGGAGCGGCGGGAGGAGACACAGACCCGCCGCCGCCGGGGCCGCAAGCCCAAGCGCCCCGCCGAGAGCGAGGAGGAAGAGGAGGCCAAGGCGGAGGAGGCCCGCGAGGAGGAGAACACAGAGGCGGTTCCCATCGGGGAACCAGTGAAGATCATCGGCAGGGGGAAGAAGCAGCGCAAGCATTACACCTCCTTCGAGTACGAGGGCAACACCTTCGAGCTCGTATGTCGCCGCCTCCACCTTTCCCTCATTTTGGCTAGGGTTTTTAGGTTTTTTGATGATTTCCCAAATTCTGATTTTTTTTTTCGGATTGATGATTGTTGTTGATTTGCAGGAGGACCCGGTGCTGCTTACGCCTGAGGATAGCAAGGAGAAACCCTATGTCGCCATCCTCAAGGTATGTGATGAATCACCCCTGTTGTGGATTTGGACAATATTAGGACATTGACATGTACCTCTCTTGCCCGCAAAAATAAGAGAGACATGTATCTCTCTTATATGTATGATCAAGGAATTATTTTAGGCATTCAAATTATCTGTCATTTTGCCACCATTATCAAGGTCTGTGATGAATCACCCCTTGTTGCGGATTTGGACGATAGTTGAACATTGGCATGCATATCCCTTATTTACATGATCAAGAATAGTTTTACACATTGAAATCTGGTGTTATTTTGACGTTCAGAGAGATGTGCAAAAAATCGTGTCAGATTTTCGGTTTTTGTATGCTTGAACTTATAGCTAGTTATCTTTGGTGTAATAGTTTGCAAACAATTGTTACTTCCTGATCAGTTTGAAATATTGATGTCAACCTTGAAAATGAACATCAGTCCAAAACTCTATGAGCATGAACCAGTTTTGACATGAATTAACTAGGAACTTAGATATAGATATGGTTTTGGATGCACTTGTTTACCTTTTGATGTTGATTAAATGATGGAACTATGCTTAGATGTACTGATGCAAGTCTTAGCTATGACCTGTATCAAGCAATTGTTCTATATTCTGTGATTGAAATCATTGACTCATTTCCTACTTTTTGTTGTTCAGGAGTCAAAGTTACACAATCTTTGTTGTTTCTGTAATCTGTTTCCTCTTTCCAGAGATCATTATGATAAATAACACTTCACTATTATCTTGGAACAGGATATAACAGAAACTGAGGGAAGCTTATCAGTAACTGGCCAGTGGTTTTATAGACCAGAAGAGGCTGAGAAAAAGGGTGGGGGAAGCTGGAAAGCAAGTGACACGAGGGAGCTATTTTATAGTTTTCATTTTGATGATGTGCCAGCAGAATCAGTTATGCACAAGTGTGTAGTCCATTTCATTCCTCAACATAAGAAAATTCCCAGTCGGAAGGAACACCCTGGATTCATTGTCCAAAAGGTCTACGACACAGTTGCGAAGAAACTCTGGAACCTAACAGACAAAGACTATGAGGATAACAAGCAACATGAGATTGATCTTCTTGTTAAGAAAACAATAGACAGTATTGGGCAGCTTTCTGATCTTGAACCTGCAGATGCTCCTGGTGACAACAATGATCAGCTCTCAAACAAGCGAGGACTACGGAAGAGACCTGTGCTCCCTTTAGATGTTTCAAGGGATGATACTTCAGCAGGCAAATCTGACCAATTTGGAAAAGCAGAGACACCTGGAAGTGATAAGCTAAAAAATTATGCCACCCTTGTCAAATATAAAGCTGTTACTGGTGATCAATATCGTGATAGGTGGCTTGATAAATTAGTGGATACTACTCCACTAACATCAAAGGAAAGTGCTGGGGCTTCTCATGCTGATCCTGGTGGTGCTACCAAAAGTTCAACTAACGGTTCATCTGCAAAGGAAGTAAGTTCTGGTGTAAGTTGTTTCTTTCCTTGTGATGGGAATGGTTTAAACTTTAAACTCCTCCATGTTGAATTTATCTTGCATAGTCTTAACCTTGTCTGCAATATGCTACATAGGAACACTACAGTTAATTATCTTGGTAACATTAGGTTATCATCTCACTTTCCAACTGTGCTAAGCTTATTCATCTGTTTGGTGGTGACATGGAATTTGTATATGCACTAAAATTTTCCTGTTACATTTAGCATTAACATTTTTAGGGTTCTGAGTATCCTTAGTAAACCATCTTTCCTTGTTCCTATGTTCTCTAGACAAGTGGCCTGGGATGACTAGAAACTACAGGGTTCACTTGACAAGGCATCATTGGACTAGTGATTGCTTCGCTGAGTTGCCAATACTGAATAATTTGTTCTATTTGTGTCAAGCATTTTTCTTACTCTGTTAATGTGCCAACATAGAGATTAAAAACAAAACTGATAACATCTCATGGATGCTTAAATGAGCAAGCATCAAGTCATACCATGCTATATCTATCACTGGTCAGTATACTTTGTTTTCTAAGGCATACTAGTGATTGCTTCTCAGCACTGAGAAATACAGCACAGGGCTATTATGTTTGCAATGGTCATTTATTAGTACTCATGTAAGTCTCTGGTTGAGAATGTTAAATTTTGATAGAAGTAATATGATAACAGAATCACAAGGGCCTGAAAGAAGCTTGTTCACAGTTACATGGTCTCTAAACCGCGTATGGGTTAAAAATTGGAAGGATTTTATTACTGAATGAATCATACACTTCATGTACTGAGCATAAAAGACAGTACTTTTTGTTATAATGTGGACTGTGATTACCATGCTTGTTGCTTTGGACAATTTTGCTACGCTAAATTTATGCCAACCTGTTTCATCCAAATTTATGTTCCTCATTGAGAAAGTAGTGCCATTCATCGAAAATTATTTGTTATACCTCTTAATTTTTGGATGGGCATGTTTTGTTGTTTCCTTTTTTTTATTTTGTTTCTTTTGGTTAGTTTGCATGTTCTTTTATTGTTGGGATTCGTAAAAAGTATATGTTCACTAAAGCCTTCTATTTGTTTCATTGGTTCCCTGTGCTTAATTGGTTTGTTCTTTATTTGCCTTCCCTCCTTAGATGGTTTCTGATTATCTGTTTTCAGGACAATGAAAAATCGTATGCACCTGATGTGATTGTTTCAATAATGGCCTCCTTAGAAAGATCTACTTATGAAGCTCTTGGTTCTGACTTCCAGAAGTATAACCAGAAATTGAGACAATTACAGTTCAACATCAAGGTACATATGAAAGCATTTCAACAAACCATATCCTGCTGACAATTGCACAGTTCACTTATTAGTTTATACCTAGTCTTGGAAATAACCAGTTTCATTTGAATAATACTAGGTAATTTTCTTATGGTTGTAACTCACATCACCGTTATACATTCTCCTCCAGACTCTAAGTTCAAATTTTTCTTTAGTCCAAAATGTAGTTTTTTACTTATCATAATAGCAACCACTAACAATTTGTGTGATCATACTCTTAACCACATAAAGGTTTTTAACTCACGCAACCTTACATTTCTGTGAATTATAATTTGATTGATGACCTGACATATCGCTGTTGTTTTTCATTTGCAGAATAGCCCTGTACTACAGAAGCGGCTGATGAACAAGGAGCTTGATCCTCCAGTCCTGTTAACCATGTCTCCCGATGAACTAAAGGTTTCAAGTATTTTGGATTCTTTCACTTCAAAAAGTACTTTACAGTTTGTTTCTTGTATGAACTGCATCAAAACAAAAACCAAACTAGGAACCTAAAACCGAAAAAAGGGTAATTTGGTTCGGTCTTCGGGTTACTTTTATGCACCCCTTGTGGCTATGATTGGATCCATGGTTCTAGTGCCTTAGCCTAGTCGGTAGGAGTATAGAACAATTTGGTTATAACTGTAGTTAATATAATGTATTTCTACAATAAATTTAAATAGGAGCCATGTCTAGTGCATACCAATTTGGTTCAAGCACCAAATAAATGTTGAGCATTACTTTTTAAGATAGTATAAAATGTATTTTTGAAACAGTTAAGAACATAATGTAAATTAGAATGGAGGACGAAAATGGAATGTACTAAAGTTTGGTTTTCCAGAAGATCTCTCTTTTAGTGGGTTGCACATTTCAACCAGATATGTCCCCTTCTGTAACAGTCACCTGTTGTTTCAATGAACTTTTTTAATATACTCCCTTGCTATAATTATGATCTGTTCCTCATTTAACTTAAATATCTTTTTGTTCCTTTCTTATCTAAATTCTAATTGTTGTTGAACATTTTAGGTTGGCTTGACTGCAGCAGAGAAAACATCTGAACCTGAAGAATCAAGGAAGTTGCAGGTATTGTACATCATTTGAGTTATATTCAGTTATTATAGTTACCAAGGAAAGACTGAAGAATGTTCATCATGATAACTGAATTTTCACATGAGTTATTACTTTTCGGTTCTGAGTTTGGTGTTTGTTTCATCTAGATGACTGATGCACGATGTGTAAGATGTGCAGAAAAGGAAGTAGGTGTATCTGATATTATTCATGCTGGTCATGGAGATCGCTATCATGTATGTAAATGTTCCTTTCCTTTTCTTTCAACCCTTGGTCCCTTTTTTACTCAGGAGATATATTTACTTTTTTTTCTGGTCTACACATTGGTCTTTTCAATATTGCATGTTTGTTAAGAATCTAACAATAACATAAACACTTTACAGCTACTAAAAGTTTTTTTAAGCAACCCTTTGAAACTTTAAACCCACAATGAAATCAACTTGATTGGTAGGCTTTCAGATTTGTTGTAGTCGACAGTGATTCTTGAATATGCTTTTTCAGAATTCTTTAAGATCAATGGCTGTCAATAAGAAGAAAATCAGATGCTTTTTTGGGTGGGCTACTGGCTAATTTACATTTAGTATTGGTCCCATTTCTGGTTATTTTAAATGGGATCCATGCACTTTGTAGTAAAACCCACTATCCATTACCAACTTGAGTGCATCGATAGCAAATGCACCTTGGAAAAGCAGTGCCAACCGGGCTACTCTTCTAGCGTGTGATCATGCCTTCCAGTTAACCAATGTTTGGATCTTGAGGAAGGCCAAGGAAGGTCTCCTACAGTGGCCAGGTCAGTCTCCGACGGATGGTGGTGACATTTAGAAGAGAGAGGTCGCTGATGAATCCCACAAGGTTGTTAATGTGGGTGGCGACAGGACCTCGAGACTAGCGGGGCTAGCAGTGAGGGTGTGCAACAACAGGCTGAAGAAAAGTTTTCAACGGTGGAGACGGGCTAGGTTGTTGTCAATGGAGCTTGCAGGACAACACAGGAGGCATTGGGATTCTGAGGATGGCAATGGGAGGTCGTTGGAAGTGGCTTTGGGGTGGCTGGGTGGTGCTTGCAAGGGCACAGTAGTGGATAGGTGGTGAGTGATTAACGAGAGGGAGAAAGAAGACATACATTCTCATGTATAAGCCGATTCAGTCCTGGAGCCCAATGAATTGGACCTATGCTCTTCGAATTATGGTTCGATTCTATGGAAATGGGCCAACAATTCAATCCTTACCTATCTAAAGTTCCAAATGCTCGAAATGAATTGGGCCCAATTTCATTCATCAAATCTGGCCCAAATTCCTAGAACCGAACGGAGCATTACAAATTGTCCACACCAAACATAGTTGAAGTGTATGAAATAACAGTAGGATCTTGTAGTTTATGAAGTACAAAAAACATCTCACACAACGCCTACTGCTAAATTTCCATCCATGATTGTTTATGAGCCCCATGGTAGTCTTTCCAAAGTGCAGTTTGCCATAATAACTGTCTCACCACTCCTCGCTGAAGTAGCCTAAGACTGCACCCTGCTAAAGCACATGAAGATAACCTGCGTGAAATTGAGATTTTTTTTTTGCTAAAAAAAATTGTGTTGTTACATCTTGACCAAAGCTAATAAGCCAATTCCCAAGCATTTGAGAAAAGCTAGTGGGGATTTAAGAAGGTTGCATGCACAACTTGACAAACAACATCTCTTGTTTTCTTTTGCCAAAAGAGTATTTGGTAAGGGAAGTTCTAGTAAGCATAAAAATACCTTACATTTAATGGTATTTTAGCTTACACGATATTTTATCAGTGATGAGGATGTTGTAATTAGCAAGTGCATCATGCATAGACTTTATTGAATACAGTCTGTTTTGATGCAACCAGAATCTAATCTGTCCCTCTTCTATTACTTGCAAATGCACACTTACCAGTCTAGCAAATAGATTGTCCCAAGCTACATATCTTAGCCACTAAAGTCCTAGAAAGGGCCATTTGGGCAATAGTAGCTTGTTTTCTTCGCACTATATTAGATATATTAGATGTGGAGTATTGTGGCTTAAGGCAAAGTAGCACCCAAGCAATTATCTTTACAAACTCATCCTTGACATTGTAAGACTCCTATCTAAATAATTGGTTCTATACCTTTAATACACCTATCTCCTAGATATTTTATCCTAAAAAAATCTTGCCACACCCTATTTTCATTTGGCCCTTTGTTTTGGCTTAGCTTTATTAGCTTATAGTTTTCCGGTCACAATAAGAACACAAACTTTCAGTTGGATGACTCTTTGAATGACACCAATAAGCGCTTTGTATGGAGGATTCAAAAATCTAAAATTAGAGAGGCATTGAAAAGGATGAAGGGGATAAGAAGATGGGTCTTAATGTTATCCTAATTGAGATGTGGATATGGTTGATCAAGTTGTTTAACCATATTTTTAGGTCGAGATGCCTAAAGAGGGGAGGAGAAATATATTGGTACCAGTCTATAAGAATAAGAGAGATATTCAAAATTATACTAATTATTGAGGAATTAAGTTAAATAAACCATACTATTAAGCTATGGGAGAGTTATTGAGCATCGTTTAAGAAAAATAACGTGGATCTCCATGTATCAATTTAGTTTCATGCCCGGAAGGTCAACCATAGAAGCAAATTTCTTAATAATACAAGTTATGGAGTGGTACAAGGAGCAGAAGTATGATCTACACATGATTTTCATTGACTTAAAAAAGACTTATAACAAAATATTAAGTAATGTTATGTAGTGGGTTTTAGACAACTATAAAGTTCTAATGTCCTCATTAACGATATGTATAATAATATTGTGAATAGGGTTTAAACAAGTGATAGGGACACAAATGACTTTCTAATTAATATAGGACTGCTTCAAGGGTTAGTTTTGAGCCTTTGTCTTTTTTGACATGTTCATGCATGAGATCATAAGAGACACAAAGTGATATCTCTTGGTATATGCTTTTTGCTAATAATGTAGTACTAGTCGATGAAAGTGTTAGTAAATAGGAAGCTGTGGTTATGGCTGCAGATTCTAGAGTTAAAAGGTTTTAGACATATCAAAACTAAAACTGAATATATAATATGACTTCAGCACTATTATACATGGGACGAAAAATGTTAGTTTGGAGGGTCAATTGGTGCTTAAAAAAGGATTCCTTTCATTATTTGGGATCAATGCTACAGAGATTGATGAAAATGTTGGCCATAGAATTAAAGCGTGATAGATAAAATGTTGAAAAGTATCAAAAAGTATCTAAAAACTAAAATGCAAGTTTTATAGAATGTTGATTAGACCTACGATGTTTTATGGTGTAGAATGTTGGCCTATAAAAAGACAACATAGTCAATAGTTAAGTGTTATGAAAAGATAGGAGAAGCGCATGGAAAATAGCTATTTTTTGCGCCTATCCTAATTTGCTTGGACTGAAGGGCTTTGATGTCAATGTTGAGTTTTCCGGTCACAAAAACATGTATTTTATTTTGACATGGTATTTAAAATGTTAGAAACATGTTATGGACATACATTGTCTTCAAAATGCAACTAACATATAATTTCCAGTGCAAAACATTTGTAAAACCAAGAAAATTATAATATTATGGAAGTAAGTTTCGACTCAACATGATTTTTTTACACAATCCAAATATTAAAAAAATGTTGATTTTCAAAATTTTGAAGTTTTGACAGTTTGTGTGTTGTGATGAATCCCAACAAATTGTATTGAAAATTCAAAATATTAATTATACTCGGAATCAATACTTATACAAATGATTATATGAGGCCAATTGGATATGTAGTCATTTGCAAAGATGCAATTCTTTTAGAAGTCTTACAAACAACATATCCCTACGTACTTTTAGCCATAAAAGATCTGTAGCCAGGGTGGGTGTAGAACTCTATTTTAAAGAATAAGATCATATACAGCTGTTTTTTTTTCTTTTGTAGTTAATAAAGTTGAGGACTTCTAAGCTGTAGAGAAGATTAATTACTCAAGTCCACATAAGCAAAAACGAATTACTTGTCTTTTGGCTTATTAGTGCGAGAACGGCTTATAACTTCAAAAAGTATAATGGAAAAATTGCTCGTTTGTTTGGGCTAGAATTTTTGTTGTATAACTAGCTAATAAGCCCAAAGGAGGCATTAGTAGATTGTAAGGAAATTTGCTTAATAATGTTTTCTTATTGATGTCAAGGTCTTGGATACCCTAACCTCCTTAATCATTTCGTTGGCAAACAATGCCCAATTTAAGGCACCTATATTTCGAAGGATGAGATCATCACTTTGCTCAAAAAACTTGGACTTGAAATATTGCAGCTTCAAAACCTCTCTAGGTATTTTGAGGGAGAAGATCACAAACATTGGAAGACTACCGAGTGCGGAGTTTATTAGGACTTTCGATTGCTAAGTTTTTCCTTGAAGTGCTCTTCTACCCTATTGAATCATTATTGTTTAATTTCCTATTGTGCATTCGTATGCCCAAAGATCTTAATGGGAATGAGCCAATTCCTTTGGTGAATGGTTGAGTGTATTGATCTTTAATGAGTTTGGCTTCGCTAAAGTAAAATAACTCTAGTGAAAATTCATTTCCAACCTAGAGAGTCGGGTGGGCATAACAAGAATTTTATGTTCCTGTTTAAGGTCATGCTCTACTGTGTATCATATTGTCAGCATATTATAGGCTGTGGATAAACTGTCACCTACAGGAGGTGGCACAATCTTTTTGTCTGTCGTGCCTTCCTAGCTCTTGATATCAAAATTGAGAGCATTTCAACAACTCTATTGAGAAGATGTGTGACATACTTCTCCATGTGGGACCCTTTTTAGTTACGGGGTAATATCCAACTACTTTAAATGCAAACACTACCCCCTCTACAAAAAAGTCCTCAATCCTAGTGTGCCACATTTGTTAGAACCCTTTTAGCTGAATTGAATGTTAGAGAAATGACCATTTGACCTCTCAAGTCTTTTCAAAAATCAATTTTTGATATTACTCCATGTACTCCCTAGTTTCTTTTATGTACTTTCCTTTAATAGTTTCATGTATAATGATCTCCTGATCCTTTATGAATCTCCTATGCAAAAAAACATGATGTTTGAGTTGATCACACTATTTTTGGCAACCCTCATTATTGTTTTCTTGCAGCCTTGTAAAATTTTGAATTTGATATTCCTAACACAAATAAGTTGGTATTCTGTGATGCACGGGCATGAATATGTCAACACGAGACACTGATGCAATGATTCGCCATTTTTTAAAAAACAAATGCCGATACGACAATATTGTTACATATTGGAATGAAAATAGTAGTATATAAGCATTATTATCAAATTCTCAATTGTTTCTCACTAAATCATGTATTGCAAGCCATAAACTTGGAAAGTGTACATGGAAGACCATCCTTAGCTCCTTGAATTTTGTCAAAATACTCAATACATGATTCTCTAGTTTCCTATTTACTCTTGCGCGATTCTCATCAATTAACACTACATCATCTGCAAAGATCATACACCAAGGGATATCTCCTTGTATGTTTCTTATATCTTATCCATTACTAATACAAAGAGGTAAGGGCTTAAGGCTAATCCCTGATATAGTCCTATTTTAATCAGTAAATAACATGTGTTACTATTATTTGTTCGAACACTAGTCGTAGCATTGTTTTACATATCCTTCATGAGATACATACTTTGTTGGGATTTTATGCCAAAGCCCACCACATAATATTCTTGATATCTTGTCATAAACTTTTTCTAAGTCAATAAAACTCATATGTAGTTCCTTCTTCTGCTCTCTAAATCGCTTCATAACTTGGTTTATTAAGAAAATTGTTTCTATGGTAGATCTTTCAGGCATGAAACCAAATTGGTTTATAGAGATCTGTGCCATTCCTCTCAAATGGTGTTCAGTAACTCTCTCATAGCTTTATAGTGTGGCTCATCAACTTTATTCACCTGTAATTAGTACAACTTTGGATATCTCTTATTTTTATAGATTGGTACCAATATATTATAGATGTCCTTCTCTCCTTTTTTTACTCAGACGTTAATACAGATCCTCAAAAGCCCGTCCTTTTGCCTCACTCATAGCTCGTTTTGTAGTTTTGTTTATTATCTTCTACTTTTTTATGTTGTCCTCACTTCTATCATAATATAAGCGTTTATAGTATTTTTTCCTTCTTCTTAATAGCTCTTTGCATGTCTTCGTTCCACCATCAAGAGTCTTTAGTTTCGCATCCACTCCCTTTGGTCACTTCAAACACCTCTGAAGCAATCTTCTAAATGTATGTTGCCGTCTTCTCTCACATGTTATTTGTATCGCTTTCTTCCTTTTAAGAGCCCTTTTCTCTAACCCTTTTCTTGAAGATATTTGATGTCTCCATTTCTAACTTCCACCATTTGATTCTTGCAATTTTGGCTTGTTTATCCCTATGAGCAAGCACTAAAAAGCGAAAGTTGGCCACCACCAGTTTATGTTGAGAAACCACACATTCTCTAGATATCACCTTACAATCCACACAAGCTCGTTTATCTCCTCTTCTCATAAGGACAGTCAATCTGACTGAGTATTGGCCGATACTAGAAGTCACTAAATGAGATTCTCTTCTTAAGGAAAGGATTGGCTATCATCAAATCAAAAGCCATAGCAAAGTCCAAGATTTCCTCTCCCTCCTGATTCCTACCACCATACCCAAAACTTTCATATGCCGCCTCGAAACCTATACCTGTTGCACCTACATGATCATTAAGATCTATAAAAAGCTTTTCGCTACTAGATATAGCTATATCCAAGCTATCTAAGTCTTCTTAGAAATGTCTCTTAGTATTCTCATCCTAACCTACTTGAGGGGCATACACGCTAATTACGTTTAAGACTATATCACTAATAATAAGTTTAACTAAGATGATCCTATTCCCTTGCTTTATCTCCACCACACCATCCTTGAGGCTCTTATCAATCAGAATTCGTACTTTATTTCTATTTGAAGTTGTCCCTGTCTACTAGAGCTTAAAGCTGGTACTGTCCACCTCCTTAGCCTTATGACCTTTTTATTTAGTCTCTTGAACGCACAAGATATTTGCACGTCTTCTAATCGTTGTCTCGACTAACTCTCTTAACTTACTCATAAGAGACCGTACATTCTAGCTAAGTGGATCCTAATTAGCTCGACTTGCTTCCTTACCCTTTACACCCGCCGAGTTAGGTGTGAAGACCCTTACTCATTTTTCATCACACCCGGGCGCCGATGTGGCGCGCCACTAAGGATGTGACGATCCGATCCTTGCTCACTTGACACCAAGTCCAGATCACGACATGACGCGTCACAGGGGTGACGACTTGGTCCTTGCCCATTTAACACCATACCTAGGTTTTGATATGGTGCGTTGCTAAGAGGGTTATACCCCAACGGGATTTTCTTGGGTTTCATCTCATAAGAATAACTAAGTTTTTACATTAGTTCGTCAAGCCTAACACAACCCTCTTTACCAGAACTTGGGACCTGCTATGTTGAGACATCAAAGGCACCCTAACACTGGCGGAGTTGAACTCAAGACTGATCGGTTTTGAAAAAAATTAAAGACTGAGCAATTTGGTCTTGGTAAGTTCGGTTCGGTCTTTCGTCACTACCAAACTAACCAAACGTTCTCAACATAGTTTAACACAGCTAAGGAATAACAAAATTAGAATACGAGCTAAAAAGAAAAAGAAAAGAGAATCATTATATTGAAGGCATACAACCCCGTCTCCCCTAGGGCCTGATCAAAGGCTAAGGGAGGTGGTGATGCCACCAAACCTGTGGCGAAGTCCTGTTGAAACAATGAAAGGCTCACTAGATGACAGAGCCAGTCGAAGGTGGCGAGTGTCGTCAGAACACCAAAGCCTCCGACAAGGCGGCGAAAGCCACATATAAGTTGGCCCATCGGATCATCTTCGGGAATGGGTCATGGGAGGAGTAGAGCAAGGCCTACCAGGGCCAATAAAGGCCCATTATAGTTGATAGGGCATGGAAATAGCATTATAACCCCGTAATTGCCCTTATCAAGGGTTAAACATGTAAAAGCATATGTAAAACCTAACCCTAGGGCTATAAATAGATCCCAGAAAGGCACTATAAGGGCAGATTTTTTGAGAATTAGTATAGGGGTTTACTTTCTTGGTTCACACTTAGAATCACTGTTAGTTTGTGTTACAACACATTGAGTAGCGAACATGGTTCACTAGCCGTTCCACTGCCGAGCCATTGAGTTTGCGTGCTAGGCGTTCTATCTCCTTGAGCACCTGCGCCGCTAAACACCCAAGCCGCTGGGCACCCGCACCTCTTGAGCTCATACGGTGTTGCGCCCCCTCCTACCCCCATGTATTGCTACCACACGCGACCCCCCACCTATTCACCATCTACATTCTCCGTTGGAGGTAGCAACGATAACAGTCTTTTAGTTTTAAGCAAGTTGGGGTAGGCAATAGTTGAAACCCAATAAGAGCCTCAAATTACGGTTTAGGTATGTCAATAGCTGATTTTTAAGCACTTCTATTCAAGTATAGATATTTAGGTATATTCTAATCTTTCAAGTCTCTTTTTATTGTCTTTTCTCATGTTAATTTCGATCTCTCTACCTCCTCACATTATCTTAACTTAAGATTTCATAATGTACTGGTGCCTCTGGGGATCTCCTTTGGACATGGCCAAACCATCTCAACTGATATTAGATAAGTTTTTTTTCAATTGGTGTTATCTCTAGCCGATCATGTATACTCATTCCGGACTCTACATTTTTGCATAATCACAAATTCAGTGTAACATACGTATTTTTGTAACACTCAGCTGTTGAATATGTCTTTTTGTAGGCTAACATTCTATCCCATACAGCATAGCAGATCTAATCGTCATTCTATAAAATTTACCTTTTAGCTTCTACGGTATCCTCTTATCATAGAGGATACCAGATGCTTGGTGTCATTTCAACTAACCCGCTTTGATTCTATGGCTAATGTCCGCATTAATATCCCTACTCATCTATAGCATCAATCCCACATTTTGAAAAGTGTTCTTCTTAGTCACTACTTGGGCTCCTAAACTTACATCTCCCTTCTCGTGTGCGATATTGTCAAAGTTAAATCTCAAGTATTCAATATTAGTTCTACTTACTCTAAAGCCTTTGGACTTAAGAGTCTCCCGCCATAACTCTAATTTCCTATTTACTCTTACGCGGTTCTCATTAATAACACTACATCATATGGAAAGAGTATACATCAAGAAATATTCCCTTGTATGTTTTTTATAACCTCATTCATTACCAATGCAAAGAGCTAAAGGCTCAAGGCTGATCCCTGATGTAATCCTATTTTAATCAGAAAGTAACCTGTGTTACCATAATTTGTTCAAATACAGTCATAGTATTGTTGTATATATCCTTGATGAGACATTTTGTTGGGACTTTATGTTTATCCAAAGCACACTATATAATATTTCTTAGTATCTTGTCATAAGTCTTCTTCAAATCAATAAAAACTATATGTAGGTTATTTTGATCTCTAAACTGTTTTATAACTTCTTTCATTAAGAAAATTACTTCTATGGTCGACCTTTCGGATATGAAGTCAAATTGGTTCACAGAGATACGCGTCGTTCCTCTCAAACGGTGTTCGAAAACTCTCCCATAGCTTCATTGTGTGCCTTATCAACTTAATTCTCTAGTAATTAGTATAACTTTGGATATCTCTTATTCTTATAGATTGATACCAATATACTTCTCCATTCTCCACTTCCTAGACATTGTATTCGATTGAAAAATATTGTTGAATAACTTGGTTAACCATACTATAGCTATATCTCCGATACATCTCCACACATTGATTAGAATATCATCAGGGCCTATCGCCTTATCCCCTTTCATCCTTTTGAAAGCATCTCTAACCTTAGATTCTTATATCCTTCACACAGCTCCTATTTATGTCATCCGACGAGTCGTCCAACTCAACAAAGGCAACAAGAGTAGCTTAAAAGCACTAGTTACCGAAGCAGATGAGAAGAACTGAACAAGCCAAGAAGAGTACTCAATCAAAGTGGGACCTTGGGGGCTTACATCCTCGATTCACTCGTTTTGCTCTTGTGAGGCATGACTCAACTACTTTTTACAATTAATAGGGTATCTCAGAGGTCAGATGAAGGGTTATCCCCATAAAGATAGATTGTAGTGGAAGTTTCAAATGAAGGAAGGGCTGAAACAAGGCAAATCTTTAAAATGGGGTAAGTAAATATGAGAAATCTGAGAATAGCAAGCAATTGATTATTAATCAGATGACGTAGAATGGGCAGTTCTACTTAAATGAATGGCTCGTTCATAAATCCACTTGCTTGGTGATGCGTGGAGTTTCAGCTCCCTTCACGGAATCTGAGGAATAGGAAAAGAGAGAATCCGCTATACATGTGAGATCGGAAGGGAAGAGAGCAGGAAGGGAAAAGAGTAGCAGTCAACTTGGTCACGCGCATCGCGCTTTCCCATCGAAGTGGACCACCGCAAAGTTTAGGGTCGTGCGCCGCCGATTTGGAGCGAATTGCTACCGCTGCGGGGTTTGGTATCAGATGGGTGAGATTAACAGGAGGATTGGCTGTGTGTGAGTAGCTTATGTACATAGAGTTTTCAGTATTGGGCCTGGGCTGGAATGTGTTATTGGGTCTCTTTGTATGTTTTGGTTTTCCCGGTTACCCGAGGCTAATAACGGAACTAACTGTACTAAATTCAGTTTGCAAGAATCAGAGATAATTATGCCCATGCCTGGTTGTGGCAGCAATGACATGGGTAAAACTAAAAATCTACCCAGAGAATTTGCAGGAATATCTATGCACCATCTTCTTGGCTTCATTTGTCTCACCCAAAATTTTGCAGTGCGTTGGTTTCAGCAGTTACTAATTAGAGCAAAAACTAGCAAACATGTGGAGGGAGTAAATTGATTTTGTATGTGCTCTCAAAAATTCATCCTATGTGGATTTCACAATATAGATGCCAGTATGTTTAAATGGAGATTGTACTTGATCAAGTAAATATTTTGCTGGATCTGGGGATCCTATGGTTTTGTTCCTTTGATAGACTTCATCATTTCAGTTGTGAACTGACTGTTTGTGCCAAATTGACTTCTTATAATTCGAAGATTCCATTATTTGAAACTTTGTTGAGGACATTTATATTTTTCTAGCTGGATGTTAGCGAAAGAATATAATAGAAAAGGGTCATGTGTCTTTAACATACTTGAAATTAAGCGCAAAATCTATTCTTGCTGGATAATAGCATGATCAGTTTTCTGTGTCCAACATAGGATGTTCTCATCATTTTCATGAATTCTTATAATTGTTTATGAAATTGGGATTTCTGTTGCAATGCACTGGCGCATGACTGGAATATTAAAAAAATCAAGACTTGATATGTGTTGACGATAGTAGTTGTTTAGCCATGAAAAATACTTCTGTAGTTTATACTTTAAAAAAAATATTAATATTTGTTTAAAAGACAATGATCAAATATGTGCATTGGAGACTGAAGATGCCCTAAAGACAGGCAGAAAAAGAAAAGAGTTAGTAGTTTAGTAGTTGGATTGATTTTACATCCAAATGTTTTTATTATATATTGACTAAAATGTTGTTTTTTATTGTTTTGCCTCTGCGATGCCTTCATTTTTAGTTTTTTTCATCCAAACTCAAACTGCCTCATTTATTTGTTGTTGATTATTTGCTACCCATAATCAAGGCCTATGGGTTTGCTACAGATTTTGCATGAATATTTAATGTGTTAAGAGACATTGGCAAATGGCAACGTTAGTGCTGATAGTGTTCAATGTACTCCTATATGAAGTAATGATTGAACTTGGGACTCGCCTCCTAGTGTAGAGGATTGGTTTGAACACTTGCTAGATGGAAACTAGTGGCCCTTGTACTTGAATCTTTTAAATTTTGGTGTTTAGATATCTGATTTCTGAAGGGTGAACATCTAGTAAACTGACCTAAAGATATCTTATTTTCTGTTGTATAATAAGGCTGAAACTACCTTTTTGTTTGCCCCAGCCTTCTCACAAGATCTCTCTTTGATTTCAGCTCGAATGTAACGCCTGTGGACACTCGTGGTTTTCGTCCAGAGATGCCATCACAACCCTGACAGTGGATACTCCAAGTGCTGGTGGGAACGTGGGCACAGCACCATGGGCAACAGCGAAGTTCGATGTCATGGAGAAGCAGCTCACGAGCCCACGGGATCATCAGCCGGACAAGCCATTGGCTGATGCTCTCCAGAAGAGCACCTCAGCCTACATGCCTACGCTGGAGAAGCAGAAATCGTTCGGCATGCAGAAGTCGGACGGGCCCTCGTCAGCGCCAGCAGCTAGCCACGATTAGATCACATATCCACACGCACTACGCCTCTTCAGCACAAGTAGCTAGCTACGATTAGTTTAACGCACGCACCACGGCTCGCATTGTCATTAGGTAGTTTCAGAGTTTACGTGTACAGATGTAACGTGCTACATGTCGTATACTCCCATCTGAGTGAGGGATCACTCATGCTGCTACTGGTGGGAGGCAGAGCAGACAAACTCTACGTTGGCATCCTCCCGGCCGCCTCTAGTCCTGTGTTTAACCTGTATTACTGCCCAGTGCGGTTGAGTGCTGTGGACGCAGCCATGGTCCTGTACATCGTGAGGGTGTCGAGAGAGCGTTTCTGGCTACTGCTCGGTTGTTATTTTTGTGTGTATTTTCCTTCAAATCTGCCCAAGCAAGATTTGTTTGTCGATTTACCAAAATGCAAGGCATCACGAGCGGCTTTGTCATAACCCAGCCAGGCCAAATGGAAATTTTCACCCCTGCCCAAGCGATCAACTGGGTGTACAGACTTTTCGCGTGGCAAAGACGAAAAAAAGAAGACAAGAATGTATTGCGAAAATTGTGTTTCAAAGAGGTAAAACATTTTCCCGTTGCTTGTGTGGCAATGTATTCTATGCGCATGCATGTATGCACTTACTGTGCACATTAACTAAAATTGCAACCTAAAATTATGAAACAAATCTTCTTGCACTTATTTGCAAATCAAATTCATTTTAGAGATATTTTAGCAGTAGTAAAAGAGAAGTCCGAGAGCGCAAAGGGTATGAGGGAGTGTTTGGCCATGCTCCAAATTCATAATGCACTCATCTAAATGATATGTAGCATTCTCTCCACGACTCCACCATATATTTGGATCTGAGAGCGTTTGGCTGGAGTTTAGCCTAAACATACTTACAAAGTGAGAGTCGAGCAGAGTTCGTCATAATTTTTCTTGTTTGTTGCTCTTTATGTGTAATGAATCTGAACTTGAAATTGTATACATAGGTGTAGGATGGAGTAAGCATACCTAGAGTTTATTTTTTGAAAAAATCTTTTATAAAATTTGTTAGTTGAAGTATACAATAAGTACATCTTGAGGCCTGAGTGCATCATACATCTCTATATGCTCTTGAAGTTTGGTTTGCTAATCTAAACATCCCTGACACGATAGCTTTCTCCCACCGGCGAGCCGATCTTTTCCTCCTCGTCGTCGATGTTTCTCTCCGGCACCGACCTTCTTCCTGGTACTCTTCTCGCTCTCTTGTCTCCGTTCCTTTCTTCTCCCCGTCTTTCCCGCAGACACTTTCTTTTCTCCGTTCCACCTCCGCGCGACAAGGCAACGGTCTCCATCCGCCTCCTCGTCTCGCACCCGTCTCCGCCCTTCTTCTTGCTTCGTGCATCCTTTCTCTTCTGACACCGGCACACCTCTGCGTGCTCGTTGTCTCTATCGGTTGCACTCGTCCGCCCACCCATCGGCTGGATTTATCCACCCTCCATTGGCTGGAACCCTCCTTCGGTTCCCGCTTTTTCGACATGCTCAACGGCTCTCAGACGTGAATCTTCTTCCCTCATGTCTGAATCAATCTGACGTGTCCACGTGTCCACGAACACGAATCCCTACCTCCCGGACGCGAACATCTTCTCTTCGTGTCCGGACCCTCTCCGCCTTTTTCGCGTTCGCTCCACTCCTTGGCCTCCACGAGTCCACGGACGTGAATCCTCGCACTTCCATGACCCAACTACTCTCTGACCTACCTACTCTGCCACCACATTTTTCTCACCTACTCCGCTGCCTACTCCACATCGGCCAACTACTCTCCATCGGCTGGCCGGCCTACTCTCTATCGGTTTCTCATCTCTCTGATCGGTCGATCTTTCCTCTCATCGGCTTCCTCCCATCGGCTTCTTCCTCACATTGAGTACTTATCCCTGTTCTTCTCTTGTCATGGCCACTGAGTCGGCCCTCAGCTCCAGCACTCTCCTAGTCACCGAGTCTGCTCCGACTCTCAGTGCCTCAGACCACACCTCGGGCACCACCTCGCCGATCTTCTCACCCTCATACGTTGCTGTGAACGTGAAATCTCACGTTTCTATCTCTCTTGACCTCAACGCCAACTATTCCAAGTGGGTTTTCTTCTTCAAATCACTTTGTGGAAAGCTCAGCCTACGGTCACATATCGATAGCTTCGCTCCACCTCGCCCTGATGGCCCCCAGTGGGACATCGCCGAGTGCTACATGCGCAACTGGCTGCTCGGCTCGGTCGATGACTCTGTTCTCGACCTCGCCATGGAAGATACCGACCCAACCGCCCGGGATCTTTGGGTGGCTATCAAGCGGATCTTCCTCGCAAACAAGCAGCCCCGCTCCATCTTCCTCCTCGATGAGTTCCATTCCATGGTACAAGGAGACTCCTTTGTCTCCACATACTGCCAGCGCCTTAAGGTCAAGGCTGTTGTTCTCCAGGATGTCGGCCACCCTGTGGCCGACTCTCAACTCGTTCTCACCCTTCTGCGAAGCCTCAACCCCCGATTCTCAAACACCGCCGACGATATCGCCAACGTCACACCCCTTCCATCGTTTGCCCGGGCCCATAACATGTTAGTTCTTAAAGAACTCCGTCTGGCCAACGACGAGAAGACCGTGGCCCACACCGCTCTCCTCACTGCAGCCAATAATGGCTGCCGAGCGTCCTGCGCTGCCGCTTCCTCCCGTGGTTCTGGCGGCCATGGCTCTAACCATGGCAACACAGCCCGCACCGGCAAAGACAAGGGCAAGAATTGGTAGGGTCCAATGCAATCACAACCTGCTTCAATCCCTGCCCAGCTTACTGGTCGCACGGGTCTGTGGCTCTGCTACAACCCCTGGGCACCCCAGCCCCAGCCACGTAGTCCCATCGGATGGCAACCAGGGGTTCTCAGCGCCCATCCTCAGGCTCACCTGGCATCGGCTCCTATTCTACCGCCTTAGTCGATGCTACCGACACCACCCACCCAGTCGATTCCCTCCTGTAACCAGGCTAGCCTCGTCGCCGCCCTCAACCAGATGACGCTCCAACCATATCACCCTTGGGTGCTGGACTCTGGGGCGTCCTCCCACATGGCGTCATCGGCTGGTATACTCCGTTCTTGTCATCCCTCTTCCTCACCCTTTGTCACCATCGGCAATGGCCACTCTCTTTATGTCCAATGCCATCGTGACTTCTCTTTATCTGCACCCACCACTAACCTCCCCCTTCGCAATATTCTTATCGTACCCTCCCTTATTCACAATCTTATATCTATTCACCAATTCACACGAGACAACAATTGCTCAATCGAATTTGACGCTTCTAGTTTTTCTATCAAAGATATCCCAACCCGGCAACAGATCCTTCACTGCAATAGTGGCGGAGACCTCTACACCATTCCCGTTGCGCCGTCCACTCCACACGCCAGCGTCGCCCTCTCCACCAACCTTTGGCATCTCCGTCACCCGTTCCTTTCACGTGCTCTTTCTTTCCCAGCGCCAGTACACCATCGATCTTCTCCAGTGTGCGGACATGGCTGATTGTCACCCCACGGCCACCCCAGTCGGCACTCAAGCCAAACTCTCCGCTGCCGATGGCGCACTCATTGCCGATCCCTCTCAGTATCGGAGTCTTATCGGGGCTCTCCAATACCTCACCCTCACATGGTCCGACCTCACGTATGCCGTCCAGCAAGTGTACCTCTTCATGCACGCTCCACATGAACCTCATCTCGCGCTGCTTAAGCGCATCCTGCGCTACGTGAAGGGCATGCTCTTCAGCGGGCTATATCTTAGCTCCAGCCCCATCGACTCTCTCACCGCGTACTCTGACACAGATTGAGCAAACTGCCCCGACTCTCGACGCTCTACATCCGGCTACTGCGTCTTCCTCGGCGACACTCTAGTCTCCTGGTCTTCAAAACACCAGAATACAGTGTCACGGTCCAGCGCCAAAGCCGAGTACCGCACCGTCGCCCACGCCGTTGCCGAGTGTTGCTGGCTTCGCCAGCTTCTCCAGGAGCTCCGTGCACCCCTTTCCTCTACGACCGTCATCTACTGCGACAATGTCAGTGCTGTCTACATGACCGTCAACATGGTTCATCATCGACGCACTAAGCACATCAAAATCGATATCTATTTTATCCATAACAAGTTCGCATTAGGACAGGTTCAGGTGTTCCATATATTATCGGCGTACCAGTTCACCGATATAATGACTAAAGGCCTGTCCATTCACCAATTTTTCTACATCCGTTCTCCTCCCGCTATGACTACAGAGGTGTTAAACCACTGAACCACTAGTCTGTATATATATATAGACCCGAGCCTACTTATATATACTCGGGGTCTTAGTCTCACCGTACACATTTCTACGCAGCTTACCTTTGAATCAGTTGCTGGTACTTGAAGGGTGCACTTTCGTGAGTTCTTTTTTCTTTCGGAGGAAATGCACTTGTGTATTACTCGAGACGATCGGATATGCCGCATGAACGACTCTGAACCATCATCGTTCTTGTGGTACGTTGTTGTGCACTTGGGCTCAAAACAAGACTTGATCAGAGGATACGAGATCATCATTAACAGTTCGAGGAAGAATGAGAAGCATTCCAGTCACTTCACTTTCGCAATATGACTGCACAATCTGGTGTCGCTGCAATACCTGTTTTTACCAAGCATCCCATCAACAACCGCAGCTCCATCTAGAGATGAAAATGGTGACGAAGAGAATTACCTACCAACTTAGCATCGTTTTTATAAAAATGGTACCATTTTCGATTCTAGCTATATAAAAATTTTATTTTTCCTAATTTTTTTAGTGTCGTATTACAATCGCCACTTAATACGGTAACTATGGTTAATTTACAACTGATCAAGAACAGTTTCCTTAGAGATGCTACCCTTTCCGACAGTTTTTATCCCTAGCCCCATCATCCTGATCTGGGACACAAAAGGAGACGCACAACCTGAAATTGAAATATTGCCAAAAGCACCAGACAGCATTGGTACATTTCATAGTATAAACAGTCGTCAACGGAAACGTACAGTTTTTTCAGGCTTGAGGGGCATGTACAAAGGAACAAAAAGAACACTGAAGACATTCGGGAGATAAAGTTCAGTAGAATAATGAAGTGAACAATAATGAAAAAACTGAAATATTTTGTACGCATGCCCTGAAACGGCGTTACGAATGGCAGAGTGGTCTTACTGCGACCTTGTATTGCTGGGAACATCTTGCGGATTGGCTACGGTCATCATATCCTCTCAGAGATGTATGCTGCAAGCCTTTCAACAGGCTTTTGGCCTTCAACTCTCACTTTTCCATGGCACCTTAGCTTTATCCGCGCCAAGTAATCCACTGGGATCCATGCAAAGCTAAGGCTTGCTGGTATTTCCTGACCATCTGGACCCAGCATGCCCCTCGACTTCTCAATCCATTTGGGGTGATAGGTTACCTGGTACCATGCAGAGGCCTTCATCTCATACAGCAGATTCTTCTCATCTTCACCAATCTCGCAATGATCCGATGCTATGCTCTCAAAGGTACTCTTAAACTCCTTGCGTAGTGCAGAGTAAGCAGTCTTCAGCCTGTCCTTTATCTCCCCTTGCTTCTTGCTGTTGCTCTTAACAAGGGACGTTATGTGCCCTGTCACAAGTTCAGCTTCAGTGCGGACCCTGTACTGACTAAGGAGCGCACTCAGCTGTGCTTCGTATGAACACTTGCATTGCCAAGCACTTGCAAGGAAATCTGATGCACCAGGAACTTCCAGATCTATGTCATAAGGCAGATCATTTGGAGTGCAAACATCTTCTGACACCACATCACCATTGGAGGCCTCTTGGATCGACCGATAAAGCCTTCCAAGAATCTTTTCTGATTTATAAGATTGCTCATCTTCCTTTCCCATGAAGTCAGGGTAAACTTTTGGTCTAAGGTGTGGTGGCATTATCGCAAGTTTGCCAGTCTTGGGAAAGTCCACAGCAGTTGCCGCTAGCTCAGCTAAGTGAATACACTTCTCATCCATTGCACCATACTCACTAAGGTCAGCATGAACAACATGAGCATTACAGATCCTACCAAGATTCTCACTTATCATGTTCTTTAAGAAGAAATCAATGATATCCTGTTACAAACACAAGAACTAGTTAATACTATGCATTATAGCAATAGATACTTGCCCACAAATCAAGGAATCAACAATTTGCAGAAACTAGGGGAATTAATATGTCAGTTTTTTCATGCAGCCTTATGCATACGCGAAACTGGAGAATAAGCATTCACCAATGCTAGATTTCAATCCAAAGAACAATCTACTTGGTAATGAATTGGAATATTGACTGTTATGTGTGCAGCTGCACACATAACCATGTTTTAATTTGAAGTTGGCAGCTTGCCAAGTACATGATAACATGAGGTAAATTCAAACAATGAATAAAATGAGTGCTAACCAACCATACAAGTGCTATGCTAATCGTTTGCTAAGCTTGAACTTGGTGAATATCACAACACCATACTAAAATTATGAAGAAAATCACAAAACCACAACCATTACTTCTTAACAGGTGGATCTGTATGGCTCCAACTGCACAAAGGCTTGTTGACAGCTAGAAACCACAAATAGTATAACCATTTAACTAACAAGCTAGATGAAAACCATTACTTCTTATGATATCTATATTATCATGCTAGAATGCATTAGTATATGGACAACACAAGAGACTCTTTTGGAGGGTGGCAACTAAAAACTTCAAGTACCATCGGATCAAATCTCTTTCCAAGCCAAGTTATCCTTAATTTATAATCATGAATGATTTTCTTGTGAATAGATTGAGCTGGACAATTATATCTAGTGCATATGCCTTTGTTTTCAAACTACTGAGAGAAAATGACTTGAATGGAATTCATAAGTTAGTACTGTATAGTGAATGTGTGGGACTATTCCATTGAGAAGATAAGTGCAGGGAATTGGAGATGACAGTGGAATAAATTGTGTTGTATTCTAACACAAGAAATGGCAGGTTTATGAGACCTGGAAATATGGGCCATCATGTACAAGATCCATATTTTTTTAAAAAAAGATTGTGTTCATAAAATGGAAAAGAAGCCTACAAAAAACAAGATTTTCCTTGGACAAGATCTCCAAGATAAGGTTGCCTACTCACGCATAGCTGAAGAAGAGGAATTGAAGGAAATAGTGAAAAAAGGTGCTGTGCCAAAACAAGTAAGATGTGGATAACCTGCTAGTTACATTCAAATTATCAGGGTTCATATGGATTTGCATCAAAAAAAGTTTCTTAGATGGGACAGAGAACCAAACTCCAATCAAGATTTCCTTGGATCCAGGTATGAGGCCCTAAAGGGTTGAAAATGTTATGTTTGGTGGTTTTTATTTTTATTTTTATTTTTTTAGGGGTGACTTGGGTGATTTGGACAGCTAAAAACGCAGATGGCAATTAATCATGTATTCCTTCAACAGCTGGTTGATGTAAAATTTAAATAATGTTGTAATTGCAGAAATGGAATGTAATGCTACGTAAAGAAGAAAGAAACAAGATCAAGGAAGTCACAAATGTGAAGAAATGGCCTTGGTAGTTCACCAGGGAGAGATGATGCCTGTTAGGCTTACAGGTGCTAGAAGGACCTCTCCGGTTTGGACTTGATTTTAATTGCCAGAATATGTCTAAGATTCTAAGGCTATTCCCTGTTTTGCTGGCGTGCCAGTGTGCCTGGCCGTAGCTAGTGTGTAATTTCTTTATTTCAGTTCTGTAAAGAAAACTCATATATGCTTCCAATGAAAGGAGGGATATCCTTCATATGAAAAATACATTTATATATGGAACAAAAATTTATGGGACAAAATGCTGGCATCTCAAGAATTATTGAACTTACATGTTGAGATACTTGCCGTGGCAGCTGTTTTGCTTCAGGTGGGGAGTAGTCCATAGGGTTCCAGCTCTTCTTGCCTGGAGGTATAAGTTTCTCATCCCATGTCACAAAGTAGAGATCCCCATCAAGATCGCTCCCAGATGCCTCATTAGCATGTGGCCTCTCACCTTTCTGGGGGAACACCAAACAATCAACCAGATGATGCAGTTCAGGCACATCAACTGCTTCAAGGATGCGGACATCCCCTGGATGAAGACAGGGATTCTTTGCTATTACCACAGTACCCACAATGACCTCTGTGTTTTTGTCTGTTGATGAAAATCTTGATCCATGCTTCACAAAATAACTATTAAGTGATGGAGCTGAGGCCCGAATAAAGCACTGCCCTTGCTCAAGAACCCCAAGCTCATCAAGACAGCCCATCAGCCACCTTCCCTTCGGCACAAATATCCTTGCTCTTTCCAAAAGATCCTGCAATTGTGCAGACCTTATAGCCAAGAGCATTGCTTTCAAGTGTGGTTCAGTTTCAGGTTCAAAGCCAGCACTCAGCATCAATGCTGCAGTGTTTCCATCATCAGTACATGAAGTTGTTAAAACCTCAAAAGCAACATCTCTGTCTGATAGAATATTGTTGAGGTTAGAAAGCATGGTCTCTTGCATTTGCCAAAAGATAGCATCTGGGACATTCAGTGAGGATAGCAATGTTATAATCTGTCGATTTAAGAATCCTGGCTGGAACTTTGTCCAGGAGACCACCTCTAACACGAAATGGTTAGACTCAAACTTCCTCATGCTTGGCCTCAGGAAAAGCCGTATCCCATCACCATGTCCTTGCCAGACAGTTATGACACCCTTGAAGCCAGCAAACCTGATCTGATAAGCAGATGGGGGGTTATCTGTCAGCTGCAGCCTCTCAGCAACTTCCAATGCAAGATCTGGGGTAATTTTGCCAATTCCATCAGAGAAAATGTACTCATTATGCACAATATCATCAAAACTCTCATTGACCTCATCTGGCCGGATTGTCACTGTTGCATATGTAGATGAAAAGCACTGCCCCATTCGAGCAGCATGCTTGGCAACATTCTTACTTGTAAACCGTCCCATCCACTTCCTAATTCCTTCCACCGCTGTCTTTCTGTCCTCAGCGAAGAACCAAGCTGACTTGTCCCTTAACTGGTTCGATGAGAATGCAAGAAATGAGTACTTCCTTCCACACATGTGGAAACCCTCTGTTAATAACATCCTGACACGCTTGTACACTGTTGTCTTCTGCTGGAAAAAATTTGACATCAACTCTTTGACAATTGGTGCAGTGAAGGAGTTGAGCACATTGTTGTTCAGCACCTGCATGCCCTCGTCCATAAAAGTCACCCTCAAAAACCTGTCAGCCACCTCATGATAATGCCGAAGAACACGGTTTGATCGCTCCACTTCTGGTGGCAGACAATAAGCCCTGGTGGGTGTGATCACCAGCCTCCGCACCTCCACGTGGTCATCCCCAACCTTGCTGCAAAGAAGTTTGGGGTTCCTGGCCACCCTATCCAGCGCCTTCTTCAGCCTCCCGCACACATCAAACACTGGGAACTTGTCCCCCCAAAAATCCCTCAATGCAGCCACATTGACGTTCTCCTCACTTCTCCTCAGCAAACTGAAGAATTCAGGCGTGAGCTGGTGCTGGTTGGTGATTCCCTTATGCACCAACGCGTTCACCATGAACAGAACTGGAAACTTGAGCCCCTCGGCGTGCTGCAAGCAGAAGAAGACGTCCTGCATTGGCTCCCCGAACTCCGGCTCGTCGCGCACCGTGAGCCCCCGCCTTGGCCCCCACCCGCCGCCGCACTCCACGATCGCGACCCTCCTCTCCCTCATGTAGTCCAACGCGCGGTCCATCTTTGGCCAGAACCGCGCCGAGAAGGAGATCCTGTACACCCCGCACCGCCCGATGGCGCCGCTCGGGGTGATGTCCGTGGTCCGTATCCACGGGTCGTCGTCGTCGAGCAGGTCGAAGGGGACCGGCTCGTAGAAGTCGTCGTCCGCCGTGCGGTAGTGCACCAGCGGAGCAGCCGCGAGGCGAAGGAGCAGCGAGCAGTCGAGCCGGTACAGGCGGACCTCCACGACGTCGCGCACCGGGAACTCCAGCTTGACGTCGCAGCGTATGACAGCGACCTCGCGGAAGCCTGGGAACGTGAAGGCGGTGTCGCGCGTGAACACCAGGCGGCAGCACCCGTCGAACGGGTCGACGGAGAAATCGAGCCCAGAGTCGGGCCCGCGCCAGGCGGCGAGGAACGCGTCGGGCGCCGGGAGCGCGCCGACCTCCAGGCGCACGTCGGGGAACCGGAACGGCTCGACGCTGCTGCGGCGGGCCACCCGGAGCGAGCTGTCCAGCGCGGACGCGACGCGCAGGGGCTTCCCCCGCAGTATGAGCTTGGTCTCCCCCGCGGCGTCGGAGGCGCGGCGCGCCCCCTCCGGGCGCGCGAAGTGGACGAACGCGTGAGGGGGCACCCGGTCGTACCGCGGCGGCGCGGCCGAGGCGGCGGTGGGGAGGACGAAGTCCGGGTAGGAATCCGGCGGCGTCCAGGACGTCTTGACGCGGCAGCGCCAGACCAGGCCGGCCTCGTGCTCCAGGAAGTCGGCGAGTTCCCCCGCGGCGACACCGGCGTCGAAGCCGCCCAGGCTGACCTGCGTCGTCACCAGATCGCCCGCCGGCGCCGGCGCCGTGGCACCGCGCCGCCCCGGCGGCTGCGCGGCCGCTCCGCCGCGCGGCGATCGCATGGCTGGCTGGTGTGGGAACTGGGAGTGGTGGGTGGGGAAGATCAATCGGATTCGGTTATTAATTTGATGAGTAAATTTCGGAGGGGTTTAAGCGAGGGGACACCAACGAAGAGGACGGGTGCGAACTGTGACTGGGCCCACATGTCAGTGTTTAGCATAGGATTATTTTGGTATTAATTATTATAAAGAACTTCTGTATAATTTTTTAATAGCTTATAAAACGTGTTTATAAAAAAGGATAAAGTTTACCGTTTGAAGTGATGAAAAGTAATCAGTATAAGACTATACTTTTAAAGTAGACGAGACTCTCCGCATCGAATGACGCAACGGTATCCGTATGCTACGTTCCTTTTTACTACTTTATGATAATAAGCACCGAGGGGAGGAGACGGAAGCATCTTTTTTTGGGATCTTTGGACCTTTGGGGTTGTGAAGATTGAATCGAGAGAGTGAGCTCTTCTTTACTGCTCCTATCTGTAGATTGTCACCGATTGACTAGTAAAATTATAACTTTGATCTTAATAACTTTTTAAATGATTATATTTTAGTTATAATTGTACGATTTTGTTTAACACACAAAAAGCTTTGGAAGTATGTTATATTTTCACACATATTGTTGTCAAAGTAAGTTTGGTCAAATTTTGAATATCGGTATTTGAAAACAGAGTATTTTGTTTCCAAATTTAAAATTTTAAAGTATTTTATTTCTTAAAAAGATTGATCAGTAATTGGTTTAATTGTTTAGCATCAGGATGAGAGGGAGTAAATGCATGGAGCAGAAAAAAGATGAGAAAGGGAGATCTTATTTTAAGAGGAAGCACTAAAGACATCTGATGTTTAAAATTGCAATCTTGGAGCAGGAGCATGAAATAATTGCAGAGTTGGAAGCTGAAGGGGCCGCTAATTTTGTCGGTCATCTTTTACCAAGCCAAAAGAAATAGCAACGTAAAAGCAGGTAGATATATTTTTTGGTTGTGATAAATAATTAGCATTGTGGAATTTTTGGCAAGCAAACTAAAGTAGGAGTACAGCCCAAACAACTTATAAATTTTGGAATCTTACTTTTTCAAAATTTTGGCAATGCGAATATATTTTTATTGCTAAAATTTTACTAAGGCTTTGATGACAATGATCCAAACAAATCATAATCCATTCTTTTTTTTCATATATATATATATGAAAAACTTATATATATATATATAAGTTAGGGTAGTCTCAGTGTTAGACACCATAGGCAGTGTCTATATTATCCACGTCTATTAGGGCGACTACAATAGTATGGGCTACAGCCAACTATGATTTTTACCACGTCATTGAGGGACAGGAACAGACAATCGCTACAACAGATCTATAGTACATTGCCAACAAATCATTGTTTAATTTTATTAGGGCCCACCACTCCCTCCTACCCCTCTCCCACCCCCGCCTGGAGAGTAGCGCACTGACCCACTGATGTCTTGGATTGTATGTGCTGCTGGGCGACTAATCTTTCACCGGGTAACTCTCTCTCTCGCTCTCACCCATTCATCTCGCCAGGCCATAAACGAATCTGACGAGAACGTCGTATCACTACCTGAGTGTGTGTGCTACATTGAACTCTTAGATCGAACTCCTTCAATACACTCAGTATTAATTCAATAGCTTGATTTAATGTCATCTCTCTCGTCATGTCTTAAACTTAGCACCCCAGCTTGCTTTTGCGTGTGACGTCAATGTTCCCTCTATTCATTAATTCAAGCCTTTTACCCATATGACACGACAATAAATTCTACAGGCTCTATCCTTAGAGTATTAGGAGTGCTCAACTCAACTCATGTTAGTACTATAAAAAAAGTCACATTATCACTAATCTTTGATATTCTTGGATGATATTTTAACGAATCATATTAGCCTAAAGTCTTTTTAGCTAGCATGAATTTGTTTTTGTTAGATTAATTATGTTCTTAGTGCCAAATCTTACTACACATCCATATCTCGTAGCAACACACGGGATGTTAGTTTTATATTCTTACGACGTATAGCAAGGGGTGTGCCAATAGCTACAGTAGCAATACGCGAGATTAGTCTCTAGAGATCATCATGCAACTTAACTTACTTTTGTACTTAGATCTCCAATTCCTCCCAAAGTTAACTTGACGCCAACTCATCTTATAACTCTCCTCCCTTTTCTTTCGTCTAGCTCACTGCAAACGGACGTGGTTTGGCGAGTTTCTTTTTCGCTAGCTGGTTTGACATGACACTTATTGGACGTGTTCGACTGCATTTGTTCGGCTGCGGCGCAGCCAGCCCGTACAATACTTTTGTGTCAGTAGCTGCGGTAGCAATGGCTGCTTTGCAACGGCTGCACCTTGCAGCCGAACAGGGCCATTGTATTTGCTCATATACACTCTGTACACATTGTATATGGCAATATAGTGCTTGCACTATTCATGAAAACTCCTTATTTCAAACATGTGTCAAGTCGACTTTAAAACCTTTGAATATCAATATTTTCTTTAACTACTCGGATTGAATATATGAAAATCATAAATGTGGATTTCCCTCGAAATTACTTCTATAATATTATAATTTTGCTGAGCTTTTCTATATTTTGTAATAAAAATTCGTGGTGAAGCCCACATTTCAACTATCCTGTCGAGGTCCAAAATGGCATGTTTCTTAAAAGGGGAGCATGCAGTCATTGTGCACCTATGTTTGTGCACCGGACAGGAAATTAAAGAGAAATTAAAGAAGAGCTAGAGAACAATAAGAGAAAATTGAATTAAATTACCAATATTCCATCGTATACTTACAAGAAATGAGAGAATGCATAATTACAACACTTTTAGAGCATGGACATTGGTTTTTATATAGCTTTTATATTTGTATTAGCCTTGTATGTTATATTTAAAATAAGATGCACGGTTTTTAAGATAGACTTTATTAAGTTCATTTATATTACTTCTTTATTTTAATTTACTCGTCCTTCTAACATTCAAAACATTCAAAATTTTTTGTCAAAATACTTATCGTTCTCACAATACAAAAATTTTTTAGAGGTGTTTTTCCTTTCCTGCTATTCATCGTTCAGCTAGTAATATAGTACTCCTCACAATAAATTTTAAGTCTTACTCTGAGAAAAAAATAATTAAGATGTAATTAATAAAGAAGCAACGAAATTCTAGTTTAGTGTGAGATTTACTTAGAATAAGAAGTAAAATAAAACGGGAGAGCGTCTATAAAACTGTTTGATAATTAATAGGCGTACTTATATATCCCTCCTCCCAATAGTCTATTACCTAAATCTTACATAAGTGAAATCTATTGATTAGTTGATATGGCGCTATTGTTCGTGTGTCCTTGCATAAGAGAATCTCTGGGATGTATTTGCACAACGCGACATGCTAAAAAGCATGTCTCTCGTGCCTAACCGCATGTTCTCGTAAAAGGACTTCAACTGATAGTTAGGCTGTTAGGCCGCGTCTTTAACGTGAGAATCGTTTATTTGCGTCACTTGTTTTTCGTCTAGACAAGTGGACGGCAAAGGCAAGGGAATGTGACCATCAATATTTTCATTAAATATATGCTAGCTGGGAATACTATAGTAGCCCTAGTTAACCTATAAATTTACACCTTTATTTTTTTACTTCAAACATCACAAGTTATTATTTTTAAGTATAGTGTAAATCCATATTCCTTGAGATCGGTTTGCAATTGTTAAATTTACAAATTAATTTACCTTAAGAACTTCCAATTCAATTTAATACTATTTGCATGTTACTATTCATCACACCTTAGATACTACCTCTGTACTATATTAAGTTCATTTTTAGAGTTGAAAGCATAAATTGGTAGTAAAGAATAATGCCTTAAATACCCATTATTAAATAAAAGGGGTTGAGAGAATGAGAGTTGTTGGGAATAAGATAAGAAAAATTTCGATGAAACAACTAGCTCTCTATAAATATACTTATTATGAGACAAACTTTGAATCTAAAATGACACTTAGGCCTCTTTGAAATAGAGGATTGCCATATGAATTTTGGAGGATTCAATTTTTTTTAGTAATTTTTCTTTATTTAACACTTTGATTCATAAAAAAGAATAGAAAATTTTCTATAGGATTGTATTCTATGGCTTAATTTTATAATAAAATAAGTAAGAGGTATAATATCTTAGAAACTTTTCTTTACTTTATTTATTTTCTGTAATGTTATCATGTTATCAAAAGGCTCCTCTTCATTTTTCATGTGTTTTTCATTCCTAGAATTAGAACAACATATCACTTCAATTAATTTTTTTTATGTTTTTTCTATCGTAAGTTTTAAAAAGGAGGCTTATTATGGGACCGAGGGAGTAGCAGCAATGTAGCATGTGTTAAGCGAAGGACTAGTCCTAGGCTTGGTCACCTACGAGAGAGACTTGTGAATGTTTTAAACATATTGATTAAACAACTAGCGGATAGAAGAAAGAGTTGATATGAGTGGTTTTTGGAAAAAAAATTATAATTTATGTTAGAAGAGAAAAAACCTATAATTGATTTACCAACGACTTTAATATAGTTCCAACCTAGTTACAACCACTAGCTACAATTACTGTGTAAAGAAGCATATGCGTAGTCTCCATCATCAACAAATTGAGCTAATAGATTTAATCGGGTTTTTTTCAAAACACAGTAATGCTTATATAGACACGTGAACAACTCACTTATAAATGCTTATATGCATACCCCTAAAATCTAACAAAATAGATCAATAAATTTATCACAAGTTTTATAGATATATCGCTTATTATTAAAATAATAGCTTAGTTGTAAATGTAATTTTATACTTCTCACTTGCACGTATTTTATAAATTCACGGAACAACACGTGCGGGGTGTTTTCTAGCTGTGATGGCGGGGGATGACTTCTAACTGAAAATGCTATGCATACGATTTCTAAGTACGATCCTGGTACGATTGCGAACGGATGTTGGGAAACGCCACGGGCTTTCGCTGGGAAACGTTACGTCGTACGTAAAAAATCGTACGTACAGCAGCTCTCAATTCTAACTGTTAGCACATTCCATATGTTAAAATATTTGTTCTATATATATTCGGTATTACATTTGTTCATATGGCTAATCATGCATGTAGATTGATATATGCTTTGTACTTCTTATGAAATACAGCCAATCAATTACACACTTTCATAATATGAAAGCAATATGAACCATAGCTTCCGCAATAGCCACGCTGACCCGATCAATCGTTTGCTTTTTTCGTTTTTTCCATCGATTTGGCCCTCTCGGTCGCTGGACGCAGCTACCGATCCTCTCGGTGCCCGACTTGGCACCTCTCCATCGCCGAACACAGCCACCGATCCCCTTCGTCAACGATGATTCCTTCTCTGATGTCGGACACAATGCCATCCACTGTCATTGATTCGATCGCCTGCTTCCATTGCTAAACGCAACCGTCGATCCCCTTGCCAGTGCTCTCCACCCAAACTCGTTGACTCCACCACGGGTTCACCCGCAGCCGTCAACTCCGCTACGTTGCCCCTCCCTTCTCCGATCCTAGTTGACGCAGCCACCTCGATGACCACGGCCGCCTAGGAGACCGAAGACCGCCATGTCGTGGAGGAAGCCCCCCTACCAAGGAGGCTGCCAAACGCTGTCGCGCCGAGGAGTACCGGCAGTGGACGGCTACTCTTAACACCTACGAGGTCGACAACGAGGCTCTCTAGGCACAGGCTACATCTGTCCTCAACGTCAAAGTGCTCATTCCCATTGTGTTCGAGCAGTCCGCCAATAATTACAATAAGTGGCGTGGCCTCTTCCTCGTCGTGCTCGACAAATATACCCTAACTCGCCATGTCCTCACCAATGAATCCTCCCCTGAGCACCTGGCATGGATGCAGATGGACCGCACCATCTTGACATGGATCTACGACACCATCTCCGCTAATCTGTTGCAGTCACTGATGCTTCGCCAACTCTCCGCTCGTGACGCCTGGCGTTTCCTTGAGGGTGAGTTCCTCAGCCATAACAAATCTCGTGCTCTCCTCCTCAAGACGTAGTTTCACAATCTCTGCCAAGGGTCCATGAGCATCACCCACTATAGCCATTGCCTTGAGTCCACAACCACTTCTCTCACTGAGCTCGGTGATCCCATTAGAGATTGACAGATGGTCCTCACGCTCCTTCGCGAATTGAATGGAAATTTCTGTCACATGGTGTCCATTCTGAAGATACATCGTCAGTTCCTAACATTTGAGGAGGCTCGGACTCACTTGCTGCTGGAGGAGATCGAGAACGAAGCCCGGTCGTTGTTGTTGCCCTCTGCCTTGGTCACCACACCGACGCCTGCTCGCCTTGCGCCTAGGCATTTGGTGCCAGTGCACCATGGGCCTCCTCCTGCGCGCTCTGTTGGTCCCTTGGCCATGCCGCCAACCAACAACGGTGGTGGCCAACGCAACAGTCATCGCCATGGCCATGGTGGCTGCGGCGGCTCCTAAGGCTCTACTGGTGGCGTGCCACCCGGACTGCATCCATCTTTCACCAATTCCTAGGCTGGGACCATGCAGATGTGGCCATATGACCGCTCTGGCTATCCCCGATGGTGCCCTCTTCATGAGCACTCGCCGCCATACCGTACGGTACCCACAGCAACGGCGACGACAGTGCCTACAGCTTTCACCAGAACTGTCCCCTCGACCCATACTATGGAGGATTCTTCTCTCAGTCACCAGCGCTACCTCCGCTGGTCATCCAGACGTCACCACTGATCATCCAATCTCTTCTGCCAGTGCCTTGGACCCCTCAATCTGCACCAATGCCATGGAACCCACCGACACCGATGCCAGCACCGTGGAACCCGCTCCATGGTGGCTACTGGGATCGGGGTTCTCTAGCACACTCATTCAACACTATGACTCTTAACCCATAATCAGCCCCCTCCCGAGTGGTATGCTAACTCGGGCATCGGCTCTCACATGACTTCCGATGCTGGTACCCTCTCTACCATTTCTCCACCTTCCTCGTGCACTCCTTCCTCTATCGTTGTTGGTAATGGGGCATTCGTTCCTGTTACTGCCACTGGATCACACTCATTTTCTTTTCTGCATCGTAATCTAGTTCTTAATGATGTCTTGGTCTCTCCTAGCATTATTAAGAACTTGATTTATATTAGTCATTTCACCACCGATAACAATTGTTGCATTGAGTTTGATCATTTTTATCTTTCTGTGAAGGATTTACACATTAGGAACATGATCGCTAAGTGCAATAGCTCTAGCGACCTTTATCCTTTCTACCCTCTCTTTACTAGCGTCGCCGCTTTCATCATAGCTCCTACTTCACTTTGGCATCGTCATCTCGGACACCTTGGGTGTGAAGCTCTATCTCACCTTATTAATTCCAGTACAATTACTTATAATAAGGATGATCTAGACCACATATATTATGCATGTCAACTTAGTCGCTACATCCGTCTTCCTTTTGGTTCATCTAGTTCTCGGGCATTCCATAATTTCAATTTGATACACTGTGATCTATGGATATCTCCTATTATCATTGTGTTGGGATACAAGTACTATCTCGTTATACTTGATGACTGCTCACACTACATTTGGACCTTTTCTCTCCGTCTCAAGTCCGAGACATTATCAATTCTTTCTCATTTCTTCGCCTATGTTCGTACATAGTTTAATACTACCATTAAGAGTGTCTAGTGTAACAATGGTCGTGAATTTGACAATTCTCCGCCCCGTACATTCTTCCTCAACTATGGTGTTGCTCTTCACATGCCGTGTCCTCATATTTCTCAGTAAAATGAGAAAGCAGAGTGTTCTCTTCGAATCACTAATAACATTCTGCGTTCCCTCTTGTTTCAAGTGAGTCTTCCTCCGGTCTACTGGGTTGAAGCTCTTCATACAACCACTTATCTTCTAAATCGGTTCCCCAGCAAAACCCTTCACCACTTGACACCATACAGCCACCTCTATTCCACCCAGCCCTCCTACGACCATCTTCGTGTTTTTGGCTATGTATGCTACTCAAACTTTTCCACCACCGCACCCATCAAACTCGCCTCACGTTCATCCTTATGTGTGTTTCTTGGTTACTCCTCTAACCACAAGAGACATCGGTGTCTTAAGCTCCAATCTAATCGAATCCTCATCTCACGTCATGTCGTATTTAATGAATCCTTCTTCCCATTCTCTGAAATGTCTACCACACCCATGGCAATTTCTGCTCTAGATTTCTTGGTTGAGGGGGATGACATCGCTCCGTTTCTTGAAGTTCATGTTGGGCATGCAGGTTTGCCGTCAGCCATCCCTGATGATACGATGTTAGTTCGAGCACCAATGCCCCTACCTCCACATGCTGTGCATGGCACCATACTGGCACCAGGGACCTCATATGGCACTTCTACACTGCCCAGTGCCAGGCATGCCTGTGGCTCGACGCCACCTACGACTGGCCTGCTACCTCTATGCACCCTACACAAGTTGTTGCCAACGGAGCCACTTGTTAACGTCAAAATTTGGTAAGCCCATGAATAAATTAAAAAGATGATCAGTCTAGTAAAGAAGAGTCTAATTGTTATAGGGAAAAAGCCGATCGAACGAAGCGATGAAGGATTCGGTCCAATTATAAAAGACTATCCAAATAAGGCCAAGTCTGAGGAGAAGTCGTGGAACTTACGGCAGAGTAATTTATCTATGTAAATCATATCTTATATTGATAGGAATATTTAGTTAGTTCACTTAACTTTGTTAGAGATATTTTTCTTATATATTTTTTAGAAAATAACGTCCGATGGTTGTTGTAACCGCGTCAGACTCTATAATGCCAGGGTATAAATATAGACCCCTAAAAGCCTATAAGATATCCTTTGATCAATATTACTTCAGCACATCGCCACTCTAGTTTATCTAGGTTTTTATCGGCAGGTTCTGGCTCTTGATGTGGGGCTACATCGGTTAAGTTCGATTTCCGGCGAAGGGGTAAGTCCTGCCACTATCCTGATATATCTTGCTTTGTCTAAGCCTGTATCTGTTAGGTTCGATCTCTTAGTCAGATTGAGTGTACCGTATTACGTCCGTGCAAGATCTATCAGTTTACCAAGCTCTCTTTGTCGTTGTCGGTCTCATGATGCATCGGTTAGGTTTGACCTACGAGGCTGCCAATAGTAGATTAAGCCGTTGGCCTGTAGGTCTCTGCCCGACGTTTTATCAGATTGGTTAGCCGATGAGTTATCTATACCTTGAGCAATGCGCCCAGCGTATCAGCTGCGGAGCCGATACGCACCTGTCTTCAGAGACTTTCATCGAACATCATGCCTAGTGCATCGACCTTCCGGTCGATGCATGTATATCTTCAGAAATGTCCTCTCAGCAGCTCAGCTAGCCGATGGGTTCGCTCTGCCTTCCTTCAGCACGACCGATCTAGCGTCCGTCGTCCCATTACCATTGCCCTCGGTCTCTTACTGTCTCTGTTAGGACCGATCTATCGAGAATGGTGCTAGCGGCGTCATCACGGTGGGCAATAGGTCTCGTGTTGTGGGAGGATCGGGCTCCGCTCCTTGTTCATCGCCTACCATATCTGGAGCGACATCAGCTTTTGCAGCTGGTGTGTCTTTTCTATAACTTTTTGCAAGTTCACATATGCCTTCATCGTCTTTCTAGTCAATGAACAAGCGCTATAGCTTCCATCGACAACCAGGAGAGATCCCGCATGCTTTGCTATTCTTTGAATACCCTTTGGTGCCTCTATCGGCTCTACGGTCGATGGATCAGGATCTCGTTTTCGCTACACCCAGAGTCATCACATCCTTCGTCGATATCCACCTATGCCTTCATCGACTCTCCAGCCAATGAAAGAGCGTACCAATCCCTATCGATGACCAGCCGATAGTAGGAGCCATTCGGACGTGGTCGATGACCAATTCGATTCTATCAGCGGCCAACCGATGGTGAGAGCTCGTATCAGCATATCGTTTGACTGACCCGTTCACCTCACCTCCTTATCAATTACAGGGTCAAATTGATTGGCACGCTCGTACCTACACCGTCGTGATGGAGAGACCAGAGAGTGAGCCGAGGGACCTGTGCGGGAGCTAAGCGGACCTCTCAGGCCTCGGCGCATGTACCTCGAGCTACGGAGAGAAGCCAATAGACCTACATTAGAGCTAAGCAGACCTCCGAGACGTCGACATTGTCGCGCCACGTGCGTGAGATTCGGCACGACCACCATTACCTCGTCCTCAATAGTGTCCCCACGTGTGGCTAGTTCTATTGCCCCAGTGCATCGCACTCAGGTTGTTGCTAGTGGCACCGGTCGCACCACCTTCACCAGGCCTGTTGCAATCCTAGCGGTTGACAATGCACACCCCATGCGCACCCGTGGCAAGGCCGATTTTGCTCAGCCCGTGGGTCGTCTCAATCTCCATGTTATGCCTATGTCACCATTGCCTTGCTCCATTCGTGATGCTCTGTTAGATTCCAATTGGTGCAATGCCATGCAAACTAGGTTTGATGTGCTTATTGTCAACGACACTTGGAGTCTAGTTCACATGCCTCCTAGCATTAATCCGGTCATAGGTAAATGGATTTTTCGACACAAGCTGCTAACTGATGGTTTACTTGATCGTTACAAGGCTCGTTGGGTCCTACGCGGGTTCACACAGCGTCTAGGCATTGATTATAATAAAACTTTCAGTCCTATAGTCAAACCAGCAATAGTTCGCGTGGTTCTATCCTTGACTTTGTCTTAGAATTGGCCTATTTATCAGCTCGATGTTAAAAATGCTTTCCTTCATGGTACTCTCATAGAGACAGTCTACTGTCTACAGCCTTCTGGCTTTGTTGATTCGTTGCGTCTAGATTTGTTTGTCAGCTGAACAAATCTCTCTATGCTGAAGCAGGCTCCCCCAAGCTTGGCACACCCGGTTCATATCCCATCTCCTGTCCCTTGGTTTTATTAAGGCTAAGTCCGATACTTCATTGTTTACCTATCACCGAGGGTCTGATACTGCATACATGTTGCTCTATATTGATGACATTGTTCTAACCGTCTCGACCGCTGGGTTTCTTCAACACATCATTGCAACCCTCCAGCACGAGTTTGCTATGATTGACATGGGCTAGCTTCATCACTTTCTAGGTGTCTTAGTTTCCCACCGTGATGATGGTATTTTCCTCTCTTAGCAGTAGTACACCCCGGACATCTTGGAGTGCATCGGGATGAATGCCTGCAAACCTTGCAGCACTCCTGTTGACGTGCACTCCAAACTATCCGCCGATGGTTCTCCAGATGTCGATTCCACGCAGTATCGCAGCTTAGCTGGTGCACTACAGTATCTTAACCTTTACCTGTCCTGATATTGCCTATGCAGTCCAGCAGATCTGCCTTTATATGCATGATTATTGTGCTACTTACAGGGAACACTTTCACTTAGCTTGACGCTCCATCCCTCTCTACCTATTGAGTTGGTTGTTTACTCTGATGTCGACTAGGCCGGATGCCCCAACACTTGCCGATCGACCTTTGGCTATGCTGTGTTCCTCGATGATAATCTGGTCTCTTGGCCCTCTAAACATTAGCACACAATCTCCAGATCTAATGCAGAAGTTGAGTATCGAGCTGTAGCAAATGATATTGTCGAAGCGTCATGGCTTCACCAACTACTTGAGAAACTTTGCCACCCCCTCGATATGCCACACTAGTTTACTATAATAATTTCAGTACTATATATCTTTTCAACAATCCGGTTTAGCATTAGCAGATAAAACATGTTAAGATAGATCTCTATTTTGTTCAGAATCACGTTGTCCTTGGTTAGGTTCATGTTCTTCATGTCCCCACAATATCCCAGTATGCTGATATGTTTACCAAGATTCTTCTCATCTCTGTGTTACAGGAGTTCCAATAGTTTCACTTCATTGATTACGTGATCGACCCAAGTGGTCCAATGAATCTCCAGTTATTAATTGCAGATTTCTAACCAAAAAAATGAAATGCAAAACTGAAAGCTATAGTTGGCCGTTATTATCAAAACCACATATTTTTCGGGGTGAATTTTAATGTATATTTGTTGTGCAGGTCCCCTGCAGTTACTGGTTTTCACAAATCCACTCCATATGTATCAAACTATTCTAGTGAAAATAATCCCTGAGCTATTTTATTCAAAGGTTGCTTCCTATACTAGGTACTATTGGACCTAATAGTGGCACTTCAGTATATAAACATGCCATGTTGAATATTGCTGTACTAAAATTATCACTTCAGTTCATGTTTCATATGCTAAAATGAGCAACAAATTGTTCTAAATATAGTTAGAGCAATTTTAGGTGTCTGCATTATTTTAAAAAAAGAGTCAAGCAATTGAAATCCATCAAGTACCCTGCTACAGCTTGTTTGGTTTTATTTTCAATCTCTTGAAAAATAGGATTGGACTTGGCTGGTTTGAGCCAAATCTAGGACATCTAAACTCAATTAAATGTATTGATTAATTTGCAATGTAGTATTCCACCTGTTCTGAGAAGAGAAATCTGCGCCTATTGAAGTTAGTAAACGTTGCGTAAGATTCCATAACTATTTTGAATGCACTACATACTGTGATTGTACTCTCAAAGACATCAGTCTCTTCTGGTTTCTCTCTCGTTTCTTCAAAAGATTATTTACTTCTTTGAGCGCAGATACTCAAAAGTACGAAAATTTAACTAGCACGAATATATAAGCTCTAAATTTTCTCAGGCTGGAAGGAATTAATTGTTATGCTGATTCTCACTTCACTTAACTTCATTGATGGATATGAAAAACACTTCGGCATTGATGGATATGAAAAACACTTCGGCCTTTAATTGATGTATTTCTAAATCTCAACATGAGAACAGTCCGACTAGCTACTCAAATGTATAGCCTACACCATGCTTCGGTTGGCAAATGCAGTAATTAGGGACTTACAACACAAAAATGTTTGCAATGATGAAAATATGACTACCTAAACAGAGAGCACATGACCACATACCACAGCTAGGTTCATTTGGCAACATTAGCGACCAAAGTTTGAAAATATGCAGATTATTTCTGAAAGTATGTGCATTCATGATACTCAAGAGCTCAAATGTAAATGGGCATCAATTTTTACAGTCAGGTGAGCCCAAGAGTTAAATTTCTTCTTCATTATTTTCAAATCATATCAACATCAAGGACAGAGGAAGTACCTCAATCAGGGAAATTTCCTTTAGAAGCCAAAAATATATGGATGAACACTGTCCACAAGCCCAGTCCGAGTAATATCTTTCATAGCTCATGAGCTTGGGGAGAGACATATATAGGTACTGGTAAGAAAGGAAAAGGGGCCACAGAAGCATAGGCAACCGGAGGGTGTGAGTGAATACGATAAGGTTTTCGGTCTTCACGCTTCTGTCTAGCTCGCTCTTCATCCTGCTGCTCAGCACCATAAAGAATTCCAGTGATTTCACTCGTCTGAGTGACATTATGCTCGTTTTGTTCATTGGGCAGCCGATGTAACAGAAGTCCAGCCATAAAAGCAGGAAGATACAAAAGACTACCATAGAACATTCTCCTTGCATTTTTGGGGGTTGGTTCTAGCACAAATGATAGAGCTCCAATTGTAAGGCCCAAAGTTAGAAGTGATGCTTCAAGACTGAACCATTCAGATGTGAGACCCCCTAAAATGAAAGTCACGTAAGTATTTTCTTCAGAAAAAGAAGGGAGGTCAAAATATATAAGATTAGTACTTACAGTTATATGCAAAAAATCCCAAGGGCAGCATGTATAGACAATTTCTGAATGATACCCATGCAGTTCTTTTACCAGTAGGATCAGCAAAAGAAAACATTCTGTACCTGAACCACACAGCCAGTCGCAAGTAAATATGTCAGGTTCAGGTTTTGCACTTGAATCATTCTGATGTAACTTCTACAGTAAGTATGCTAATAATAAATTCAGATGGGAGAGTTACCCTCCAGCAAGGTAATCGTTCCGACATAAGTATGCAAGGGCCATGAAATGCGGTATTTGCCAATAGTACAATGCAGCAGGTAGAATCATAGCATTCAGTGACAATTCAGATGAAGCTGCTGCCCACCTGTACAGAAGAAGATGAAATAAGGATTGTGGTATTGTGACAATGGAAAAATAGGTCTTGTAACAACAGAAAAATAGCCTCATTGCCATTCAACAGATAAAATAGGACATTGACACATACAGATAAGTCCATCAGGAACTAAGCTTGACATTTACACCTTGTGCAGGCATTCTAGTTGAGCAATGCTACAAATACTAAAAGATTACAGAGGTAACAAAATCTAAAATGGAGGGTGCAGAAATCACAGATTAAGGGTAGATGCAGAGAAGTACTGAGGGTGCCTCTGTTTTTTTTTTAAATCATTAGTTCATGCACATTGAACAGTCATGATTGTTCCAGTTATACAATCTGATGCAGTCATAACATTTGAGCCAGAATACAGGAGTTAACTTCATTTTATGGGGAGATACCTAGAGCATCTTGACTTTCACTGTACCCAGTGCATGATGTGCATCAGCCCCTGAAGGCCTCCATTAGTCCAAACATTATAGAAAAGAATAGTTCAGGGGCAGTGTTCCACCAGTTTACGAAATACAAAACCAATCTCAATATACCAAAAGATAGAAAAAAACAAACTATGGCTTGCTATTTACATTTTCATTGTGCAAAACTGCAAATAGGCTATTTGGTACATATATTCAACTGTTGCTTATATTCAAAATTTTTACCACTCGTTTTAATGGTGTTAATCCTAATGTCATGTCTGTAATTCAAACAGTGGCAAATGATAGTGCCCTCAGGTGCTTGGCTGGAGCTTTAGAGCTCCGCGAGTTGCTTCGTAGGTGTAGGTTGCTAACCCCTATTGGGTAAGGTCGTTTTGAGTTTTCTTGTAAGTGTAAGTCTTGCATGTGCTTAGGGTGGGGGTCTTTTTCTGCCCACCTCCCCATTTTTCTCTTTGAATGAAATGATACGCAGCTCTCCTGCATGTTAAAAAAAAAGAGACTTGGAGAAAGCTTGTGTTGAACTAATTTCTGACACTAAGCAGCTCTAAAACTAGGAAACAAAGAAGTAGAGCATATGCCACCATAACCCTACATAGAAAATCTACTACTTCAAACTGCATTTAAGCAAGGTAGCAAAGTGTGGCCAGCAAGTTGAATACCCTAGAAGTGGCGGTATGGCACCAACAACTGCTCCAACCCATGTATTTACAGGATGTATTTGCTTCAATGGAGTGTATACAAATGCATACAGAATAAGATTAGAAGCTGCAAGCCCAGCCGCCAAGCCATTAGCCTGCAGAAACCTTGCCAAATTTTTACAATGTTCAGTTGTAAACTTGTAATAACAGTACTATGACAACTACTGCAATGAAACACATTTTAAAACAAGTCTACCATGTGTAGACAAATAGAAAAGAGCTTGTACGAACCTTCCAAGCCAACAAAGCTGTTCCAACAGCTCCAACACTAGTAGCCCACATGGCAGCATGCACAGGACTAATGCGCCCTGATGGTAGGGGCCGTCGCATGGTCCTTTTCATTTTAGCATCATTCTTTATCTCAAACACCTAACACAGTTATTTCAAACTGTCTTCAGATATGATGCTTAAATCAAGTGCAGCATGTTTTGTCTCTGGATGAAAACAGCTATAATTAACCAGGTCCTAAATCCTTAATAGCTCCAGATCCTGATATGATGAAAATATTTTGGAAATGATGAATGTACATCTGATGTTTTTATGACAATGTGAGTAAATGAATAAAAGATATGCAAGCATTAAATATAATTAATATTGGTTTAGTACAACATGCTGATGGGTAAAGCTTTTGAGCAACAAGTACATACCTGGTTAAGAGTATTTGCAGATGCTGCAACCATCATGGTACCAGCACAGGTGCAACAAAGTCCAGCTATGTCTACCATGTTGCCACTTCCAAGCACATAACCAGCCCCGGATGTTGCCACAACAAGGGTACTGAATACCATAATAATAGAATAAAATGATTAAAACAAAGAAACAACTGGCGGCTTACAAGAAGTTCTAATACTAGCAAAAGAAAGAGACAAAGAGCATATCACAATTTTCCTTGGCAAAAGATGATGCCAGATGGATATGCCTAATTAAAAACATTGACCGCCAATGTACATTGTTCAAATAGTCAATTCGATACTGATCCAATTTACATGTTCTAAGTTTCTAACAACAAACACGACAGCATATAGGGAGCTTACAAAGTCATGTGCACATCTAAAAAGTGGCATAATGAAGGTTGCTATCCTGATACAGCAAGCTCTCGCATGCCTAGGTATCAAATTTAGCATACAATGCAAGTCAATGCTGCAAACCATGCTAAGAGATTAACCAAATGCCACCTGCGATCTTGAAAGCAGTTTGACAATTATCAAGCATAAATGTTTATATTGCAATATAAATTTTAAAGAAAATTAAGCATCTACTTCTTAGAAGTTCCTTATTTCTTATGCTACTCCCACTGTCCCAAAATATAACAACTTTTAGCTACGAATCTGGACAAACACTTGTCCAGATTCGTACCTAAAAGTTGCTACATTTTGAGACACAGGGAGTATTAGCTTAGTACATAATAGAGACTATAACGGTTTTGGTAAATCCTTCAATATCATATACCTCTTTTTGTACTCAATCCAGAATACCAATACAAGTCAGATTGAGTCATTTTTTCCACAAAAATGGATGGACATGCATCTGGTTGCATAGTGTAGAAAGAAACTGGGGAGATAGCAAGAAACACCACACCCACTTGGGTTGGAGACTTTCATATATATATATAGAGAGAGAGAGAGCCAAGGGCTAGAAACAATTACACAAAGGACCCCTAGAAATATACAAATCTAACACCTAGAGTAAACATATCTAACACCCCTCATAGTCGTAGCGAAAGTTTCATGGACGCATAGACTGAACCGAAAATCAGTGAACAATTGAACAGATAGGCCCTTTGTCATGATGTCGACAAACTGATATGAGGATGACACATGTAGAACACGAACCTCACCAAGTGAGGCCTTCTCTCAGACGAAGTAGATGTCAATCTCGATGTGCTTGGTCCGGCAATGATGAATGGGATTAATGTCATGTATACAGCACTGACGTTATCACAAAAGACAACAGTGATGGAAGGTAGCGATAGATGAAGCTCCTAGAGAAGTTGACGCAACCAGCAGCATTTAGTGATGACATGGGCGACTGTACGGTATTCTGCTTCAGCACTAGAGCGAGAAACGATGTTCTGACAGTTGGATGACCAAGATACTAAGTTGTTGTCGAGGTAGATGCCGTAGCCAGACGTGGAACGACGGGTGTCAGGACATCCTACCCAGTCTGCATCGAAGTATGCCGTGAGAGACTGGATAGAACCAATGCCAATGTGTAGACCGGCCGAGAGAGTACCCTTGATGTAGTGGAGAATACGTTTGACAAAGGCAAGATGCGGCTCCCGAGGGTTATACATGAAGAGGCATACTTCCTGGACCACATAGGCTAGATCGGGTCGGGTGAGAGTAAGGTACTAAAGTGCCCCGACGAGGTTGCGGTATTCAGACGGGTTGGCGACTGGGACACCATCTGTAGTTGAGATTTTGGACTTGGAATCCACAGGTGTCGTGGTGGGGTGGCACTCGAACATGCCAGCACGCTGGAGAAGCTCAACAGTGTATTGGCGCTGGAGAAGCATGTCACGGAGATGCTGAGGAAGTGATGGAGTGTGCCAAGGTCAGTCATCGCGAACTCCAAGCTTAGGTGTGTGGTGATGGAACGCAGGAGAGTCGGTAAAGAGGCTATCAGAACGATGTCATTAACGTAAAGAAGCAAGTAAGCGATGTTGTCTCGATCTTTATAAATAAAGAGAGACGTATCACTGGCAGAGGGTGTGAAGTCAAGGTGGCGAAGATATGTGGCAAAGTATTGGTGCCACGTGAGAGGAGCTTGCTTCAGTCCATAGAGAGATTTCTGCAACAGACAAACATAATTAGGTGTAGATGGATCGATGAAGCCAAGAGGCTATTGACAGTAGATAGTCTCATCAAGAGTGCCATGAAAGCATTCTTAACATCAAGTTGGTGAATTGGCCAGGATCGAGAGGCGGCAATGCTGAGGACAACGCGAATTGTGGCCAATTTGACAACTGGGTTGAATGTCTCATTGTAGTTCACGCCGTGTTGCTGTGAGAAGCCACGAACAACCCAACGAGCCTTATGGCGGACGAGAGACTCGTCGGAATGGAACTTATGTTTATAGATCCATTTGCCAGTGATCACGTTGGCGTGAGGAGGCTGGGGAACAAGGCGCCAAGTGTTGTTATTGATGAGGGCATGATACTCATCGGCCATGGCCGCACACCATTGCAGATCAGCCAGAGCACTACGATAGGAGGCAGGTAGAGGTGAAGCGACAGCGGTGGCGACGAAGGCACCACAATAGTCGATGGGCTGGATGGCGCCTGTCTGCAACCGTGTCACAGCCCATCCTATGACTGCATTAGTGCAAGAGGTAGAGGGTGGTGGTGGTGGCGGCCCGAATGAGGCCTGAGGCACTAAGGATGTTGGTGACATATCGAGAGGCGTGACTGCTGGTGGCACCGAAGTTGCCAAAGGTATAGTGGAGGTACCGCGCCGCCCATAGACACTGCCAAACCGACCGCAGGGCGGTGATGGAAAGGATGAGGAAGTGGGTGTACCATAGGTGATGTTGGTGGGATTGTTTGAGGGAAATGAGGCAGACGGGGGCACGAGACCATGCCCATCGGGCGTAGTTGGTGTGATATCTATGGAGGATGGTGTGACTGTCGCTGTCATCGACGAAGAAATCGAGTGAGGTTGGGTTAGAGGAAGCTACAGAGTTAGTAAGAAAAGGAAATGACAGCTCTTTAAAGATAACATGGTGGGAAATGATGATGCAGTAAGAGAGATTGAGACAACGATAGCCTTTGTGAGTAGAAGGGTAACCAAGGAAGACATGCAATGGATCGTGGAGCGAGTTTGTGAGCAAAGGTGGCACTAAGATTTGGATAGCAGAGACATCCAAAAACACGGAGATGAGACAAGTCAGGTTGTTGACCATAAAGACGAGAAAAGGGAATCTCATTGTTTATGACGGAACAGGGTCAGCGATTAAGAAGATAAGTTGTTGTGGCGAGATCTTTGACCCAATAGGCAGAAGGCCTGCAAGAGTAGAGAAGGGTGCACACAATATTGTTGATTGTGCGCAGAATGTGTTCAGCCTTACCGTTCTGAGCCGAGGTATAGGGATAGGAGAGACGTAGCAGAGTACCGTTAGCTACGAGGAAGTTAGTAGTGGCATGGTTCACAAATTCAATGCTATTATTTGATTGAAGGCACTTGATGGAGAGAGCAAACTGTGTGCGAACATGTTAACGCCAAAATCTGGACGATCCGATGGTGCTAAAACCGATCGGCTGGGAGGTCCGATGGTGCTGAAGTCGATTGGCTGAGAGGTCCGATGGGGGGTTTAATGCAGTCATCGGTCGATGGAGATACTAAGACAAAGCCAATGGAGAACTGTAGAAAAGCCGTTCAGATTAGTAGAAGATTGGATCGGCTTGAAGACAGGGGATTGTCCAATCGGGATCAGGTCCGAGAAGCCCGAGGAAAGGAAGGAGAAGGATCGGCTTGACCAAAAGGTCCGACAGCTACAGTGAAAAAGCCGATCAGGTTGCAGCAAAGAAAGACTCGGTTATAAATTAGAAGATTATTTAGATGAAACCGGGTTTGCGGAAGAGCCGTGGACTCCACAGTAGGGTGCTTATTTTTATAAATTGTAACCTTACTCAATTAGGGAGATTTAGCTGGTTAGTTAACTTCTTTAGGAATATTTTCCTTTGTTCTTACTAGGAAATAATGTCCGATGGTCGTAGACGCGTCGGACTCTGTCTATAAATCTAGGGTATAAATATAGACCCCCTAGAAACATGTAAGATATCTCTTGATCATATACAAATTCAGCGCATCGCCACCCTAGTTCATCTAGGTTTTACCGACGGGTTCTGGCTCTCGACGCGGGGCTGCATCGGTTAAGTCCGATCTCCGGCGAAGGGGTAAGTCCCGCCACCATCCCGATATATTCTGCTCTGTCTGAGGCTGCATCGGTTAGGTCCGACCTCTTAGGCCGATCGGATGTATCGCATCACGTCCATGCTGGACCTATCAGCCTGTTAAGCTCCCTCTGCCGTCGTCAGTTTCGTGCTGCATCAGTTAGGTCCAACCTACAGGGCTGCCGACGGTAGAACGAGCTTCAGGCCTATAGTCTTCTGCACGGCGTCTCATCAGAGTGCTAGCCGATGAGTTATCCATGCTCTGAGCTTCACGCCCAGCGCATCGGCCGCTCGGCCGATACGCATCAGCCTTTAGAGGTGTCCCACGACGCGTAACGCCAAACGTATCGGTCCCCTAGCCGATACGCACCCGCCTTCAGAGAGGCGTCCCCTCATCGGCTCAGCTAGCCGATGGGTTCGTTCCTATCCTTGCTACGGCATAGCCGATCCGGCGTCCTCCGTATCATCTCCGCTGGCCCCGGCCTCGTACTGTCTCGATTAGGTCCGATCTTCGAGGTTCAGTGTTGATGGCGCTGCCACGGCGGGCGACGAGTCTCGTGTTATCATATCCGGAGCAGCATCGGCTTTGCAGCCCGTGCCTTTTGGTGCTAATCCTTGCCTAGGCCGTATGCGCACTCATCGGTTTTTCCAGCCGATGAATCACTGTTCGGCTATCCGGAGGGATCCCGTGCGCCTTGATATCCTCTGAGCACACCCTGGTTCCTCCATCGGCTCTGCGGTCAACCCCTCGTCGACACCTGTCCACATCGGCTCCCCAGCCGATCGAGGAGCATCCCGAACCTATCGGCAGCCAGTCGATAACGAGCGTCTATATCGGACCCGCTCGTCTCATTTCTTTGTCAATTGCAGAGTCAAATTGACTGACACGCCCGGAAACCTCGATGCTTAAGGACCTGCACTGGATATAAGCAGACCTCCTAGGCTTTCGCGTGACCGAGCCGCCGTCCCTCCCCGGTCGCGGGATTTTTTGGCGGCAACCACGCTTCTTGGCACGCCCGGTGGGACCGAAGGTTTCATTCATCGGTCGATAAGAACTGTACTTTATTCATCGACCGATTGGGTAGAAATCTTCATTCATTAGCCAATTGGACTGGATTCATCAGCTGGAGAAACCTAAAGACCGTTTATCGGCTGAAGGTTCTTCATCGGCTGGTGATATAATTCCATTCATCAACCAACGAGACTCTACAAGTGCCTGATTGGAAGTCAGATTTTTCTCATCAACCCGGGCGGCATCTTGTTGTCAATATGTCTAAAGAAAAGGTGGATTCCAAGACATATTCATCTGAAGATAAAGTCAATGAGAAGATAACAATTCTAGTTACCATGGAGGATTTGAATGAAGACCAAAGGCGACATATAGAGCAAAATATGGACAACTTTCAGAAGCTCTGTTTGGAATCCTTCAGTATAACTAAACAACAGCCGATTCAAAAAACACAATTAACAAAATGTGTTTTGATGAAAGAATCAGGCCATTCAGCACCTGTGAATTCTTCCAAGCCGTTGCAAGAGATGTTCAACAAATCATTTTATCAAGCATTCAGTAATCTATCAGGAGTGTGGATGGATACACTACAAGATCTGATCGAGAAGACGATACAAGAGTCATCGGCTCAAGAGATCGATCAGGATCATGTGCCTTTGCCGATAAAGACGGAGAAAAACAAGGACCTATCGGCAAATACGTATCCACCAATACAAGATCGACTCAGGCAGCAACGGCAGGAGGAACCTCCAGAAAAAATGCACAAGGTGCTAATGGACATCAGATTTATGTTGTAGAGGAAAAATCCAGCAGTAATGAATGTAATCATCGATGATAGCCAAATAATAAGATTTGCCAGGAATACTCAAAACGGGGGACATTTATACATCGCAGTGTAGTAGTTAGAATGGAGCAGATGTACATGATGATGAACTGGAGAAGGGTAGTCGAATGTGTTTGCCAAGTTGACAAGCATGACAAACACATGTGGTAAATTTATTATATGGAGCGATCTGCTTGAGACTAGCTTGAACTGCAGGACTGAGATGACCAAGCCGAGCATGCCACAGGTTGGGAATATTGGAGCCGGTGATGTAGGTGTGAGTGGCGTGGGCAGCAGGTGAGAAAGTGTAGAGATCACCAGAGCTATTGCAGCGAAGCATCACCCGACTGGTCCAAAGGTCCTTAATGGAAAAACCAAAAACGTCAAATTCAATAGCACAGTGATTGTCACGAGTGAATTGACGAACAGAAAGAAGGTTATGAATAAGGGAAGAAACCACAAGAACATTTGTTAAAGTATAATTAGATGAAAGAGTTGCGAGAAGAGTCACCCTAGCAAGTGACGGCGGAAGTTGAAGATGGACAGCGAGAGAGAAGGATATCGTTGTGGCTACTCATATGGTGTGTGGCTCTGGTGTCTATGACCCAGGGAACGGAACCCTGGTTCACAGCCAGCTGATTAAGGGCAGCCACTAAACTAGAATACCACTATGGGGAGGGTTGCTGTTGCACCAATGATAATAGCTGAGTTGGAGCGAAGATATTGTGGGCCTGGAGGGATTGGCTGAGGATTCCCGGAGCGCAAGGATGCCATGGGACGTATTGTTGGCTTCCACCAAGACTGAAAGGGAGCTAGGGGCCAAAGGACTGTGGTGGTGGCTGTCGCCTGCCGCCGTACTAAATACTGTCCATGGTGCTGTCCATGGCGCCCGCCACGGCTAGTAAAATGGTTGCCTGAGAACCCACCATGGCCACGATGTTCACCGGCGCCTCCACGCGACAGGGAAGGAGCAGGGGCAATGTTTTCGGTGCCGCTGGGAGAGCGATAGCCGCTTGGACCGCGAGGGGAAAAGCCAACGGCCATGAGAGAAGTAGCGGCCTGCAGCTTTTCTTCGTTTGCAAGGCGAAGTTTCTTAAGAACCAGCATGTTTCGAGCGACGGCAAAGAATGGGAGCACTGATTTGTTGGCAATGTCATCGGCAGCGCTAGAGAAGCAGGGATTGAGGCCGTGCAGAAGGTTGTGGACAAGCTGCGAATCCAAGACAGCATGTCCAACATCTCAAAGAGCATCAGCAACCTTCTTCATGCGCTGACAGTATTGATCGATGGTGGAATCACCCTAAGTCATGGTGTGGAACTGCTTAGCGAGGAAGATGGCGCGAGGAGCTCTGTTGGCTTGGAAGAGAGAGGTAATTGAGACTTAGAGATCACGAGCGGTTTGATTATTGTCCATGGCGAGGTAAAGAATTTCGTCGGAGACCGAACCGAAAATCCAACCACGAACAGTGCAATCCGCTGAATCCCATTGTGGATCGGCAGGGTTGGGGTTGAGAGATCCGTCGATATGGCCATGGAGAAAGAACCTTCCACAGAGAGCAAGAAAGAATGAAGACCTCTTGTTATAGTTGAAAGATCCCAAGTCCAGGGTGATGGGCACGTGAGCTTTCATGTTGATAGTGGCGTAGGCTAGGAAGGCCAGAGGCGGCGCAGTTTGAGAGGAGGGAGTGCCGTCGCTGGTCACAGAAGCAATGGAGTGTGACGAGGAGGCAATAGTGGTAGAATCAAAGAGAAAGAAATGTGTGGATGAGCTATGCTTTGGTGGTGGGATAGAGGAAGAGTTGCAGGTGTGGTTGATAAGAGGACGAGCGGACACGGAAGAGGAGGACGCGACGGTCGCAGGCACGAGAGATGAGCAGACACGAAAAAAACGCGTGCCCGAGAGGAGGGAAGAAGGCAAAGTGACCAGGAAATGCAAAACGAGAAGAGGAAGAGGTTGCGGAGGAACCAAGAGAGAACCCAAGCGGCGCGAGAGAGAACCAAGTGGAAACCCTAAGTGGCACGGGAGAGCAAACCTAAGAGGCCACGAAGGAACCCAAGCGGCGCAAGAGTGAGAACCAAGCAGCGCGAAAACCCTAAGGGGCACGGAGAAAGATGTGGATCAGACGCGTACCTGGAATAGAGGCTTCCGGGGCTGATGTCAAGGCAGCGTGATGCGTGAGCGGAGAGAAACGTCAGGTCCGCGCGAGTGGAGAAGCCCACGACAGGGCTACGCAAGAATCCACGGGGAGAGAGAGGAGTATGGAGGTGACGGAGAGGACAAGGAGAGGAAGAGACTGGAGAAACAAAGGAAACGAAAGAAAGGAGAAGAAAACTCTAGAGAAACGGGGCGAATGGAAGATTCAGCGTTGGAACGGGTTATTCAGGACGACGTTGCTCGGACGCGGTCGCTCAGGTGAGACGCCGTCGCTCGGATGAAGAAGAAAAATCGGACACCAGGTTGCTCAGACATGGTTGCTCAGGTGAAATGCCATTGCTCTGGTGAAGAGAAATCGAACGCCGTCGCTTCGAATTGAAAGGAGAAAATTGGATGAGACTAGAAGGAGAGAAGAAACTTAGAAAGAAGGTAACCATAAAAAAACCCGAAGCTCTGATACCATGTAGAAAAAGAAACTGGGAAGATAGCAGGAAACTCCACACCTACTTGGGTTGGAGGCTTATAGCCAGGGACTAGAAACAATTACAAAAAGGACCCTTAGAAATATACAAATCTAACACCTAGAGTAAACATATCTAACAACATATCTAACACTTAGTACTCAATCCAGAAAACAGCTTTCGCACTAGTTGCTCAATCTGTTGTACGTTTCTTTATTTTGGATTTTTTTCCCTCTAGTCACAAATGCTTGTTGATTTGGATAAGCATCAATATCTTTTAGAGTTTTTAGGTGTATACATAAAAAAACATACATGTAGATTTGTTTCAACACAATACTTTCATACCATTATAATTTTAATGGGGCTTATAGATATTTTACAATAGAAGTTATTGGTCAAATATGGACTAGGAAGACCACATCGCTCTCCAAAATAACAGCTATTTTTCAACTGTGAAAGGAGTAACTTCTATAGAGGACATGAAAGACATCTAATAGACCATGTGCGATGAAGCCAAAAACAGAAACAAAAACCAAGTAAGATATTTTGTTACCATTGTAGAGGACATTTAAACACTGCAAGAGCAGTAAGCAGCAAAATTTTACCAATGAAAATCGTCAAGGTGAACCAGCCTCTAAGTTGGTAACAGGTGTTTTTAGAACATTGAGGAAAGTTCATTAGGGATTAGAGAAAATCGATCTCACCACATATGTATGTTCTGGCCAAATCCTACATATTTGAGCACATAGAGGTCCTAAAGTTCAAAAAAAAAACGGAATGGTGAAGGAAAAATATCACCATTTCATTCTACACGTGACTATTTCTTGGAGAGACAAACGACAAGCCTATGTGTCCTCAACATACAATGGCACCTATGTGTAAAATTCTCCTATTAAATGCTGACTCAAAAAAAGGTCAAAACCTACCATTTTTACAGTGATAAAAAAACTAAAATGCTTAGGTGCCAATTTTCTAATCATGAAATTTGAATGTGCATCTTTATAACACTAACATTGAAATGACACATTTCTTATCATGAAAATTGGTTGTGCATCCTTAACAAGCGGATATGTGACTTTTGCAAATAAATAAATAAAACCATATAACCAAATGGACTACAATAAGCTAATTTGTTTAAAGGTGCGCCATATCCTCAGGGAGTCAGGATTGAAATTTTTTACTATGCCAATTTAAATGAAATGATCTTACATGGCATACATACCATGAGTACTAATGAGATCCTACTCCTTTATAATAAACGAAACTTCAGTACATGTACTAAAGTTCAATTTGTACTCTAATGAAAGACCGCAATAAAAGTTTTACCAGCCTAGAAGTTAGAACAAGGTCATAAGAACCAAATCTATAAAGTATTTATCTGCATACTCCAATTTAATTACAAGAATTCAAAAGTCAAAGTACTCTTCTCAATGAAAGAAAGGAGGTACTTACTCCGTTTCAAAATATAAGCAGCCTCATCGTTTCGCTTACACTTATTATAAGCGAAACGGCTTATTAACAATTAAAAAATAATTTATCGGTAAAAATTTTATATACATGTTCTTAACAATTTAAAAGCAAATGCTGAAAAATAAACTACAATAAAGAAGCCCCAAAATCAACTCTAAAATTAAGTTTTTAAATTCAATTTTTTGCTTATGATTATAAGCTGAAGGCTAAATGATGGGGTTCAAACGCTTCTAGCATTTCAAATTTATAGAAAAATATAAGCACTTCTAAACTATCCTGAGTACTATTTATCACATCAATCACCTTCCGTTCAAATTTATTCTCATCTTACCCCAACGAAACCCTCATATAATGAGGTGGCACCAAAGTCTGTTGTCCTCAACAAAATGACTATATTTTAGAATGGAGGGAGTAATTCCATTTGCGCCCCCCCCCCCCCCCCCCGGCACAACAACGAAGCATCGAGGACAACAAAACGAAGACAAGACGGAGCTAATTCCAATAAACGCATGAACATCTATTGGAAAGAGGTGTGTGTTTTTCCATTCATCTAGATTTACTACAGCAAACATGGGAGAGGGAGCAAATCGCACACCTTAGGCGGGCTTTGGAGAGATCGAGGTAGCACCTCCCGTAGTGCCTCAGCACGTCGGTGACGGATCCAGCTTGAAGCGAAACAGCGGCAGCGGCCGCCGTAGCCTCCGCGACGGCAGGCCCCGCGGCGGCGGAGGGGGCAGAAGAGGAGGAGGAGGAGCGCGCCGATGCGATGGGAGAGAGAGCCGTGGCGGGGTGGTGGCACGTGTCAGGAAGCACGCGCGAGCGGAGAGCCCTCGCGGCCGAGGCGGCGGTCGCGCCGCCCCTCCACATGGCGGCGGCGGCGGAAGCCAAGCCCGAAGGATCTGGTGAGGGGCAGGTAGGAACGAAATGGTGGAGGAAAACGGAAGCCGAGGGGAGTGGACTTTGGAGATGGCATGGGCCGGGCCCGTAGAACAATCTTGTCGTAGGCCTAATTCCAATTGGAAATGTTTAATCGATGAGGAAGGTCATAGTTCCCAACCCACTCCAAACCGATTAATCACTGCAGAACTCAAACCAACCCGCCTTCAAAACAAAAACTACAATTGCAAATCCAAACCAAAAGCAAGAAAATGGGTTGAACGCATCATCAAATCAGTTTTAGACCAAAAAAAATCGAGTAAATTTTACAAAATTGTCCAAACCATCAAAACTTATATAGTAATACTTACAAATTTAACACTAAATTTATAACAAACTATAAATTTAAAACCATGTATCACAGTATTACAAATTTAATATTAAAGTCATCACAAAGCTATATATTTGAGAATTTAAATCCCTAGCACTAATGTTACGTGGGAGGATTCAATTAGTTTTAAACTTACAGTTTTAGAATAATTTTATCAATAAATCTATAATTTTATAATAAAACACTTTATATCATATCTGTAATTTTGCCAAATTTACTCAAAGAAATCCAAAAGCATGGCTCTAGACGCTGCAAAGAAAATCCTCGAGAAATCATCTATTCACTTACTAATTATGTCTATTTTTTCAAATTTCAATGGTGAGAATCTTACCACTTTTCCTCTCTGCTGGCTGATGCTCGATGTTATTCTCTATTCTGCTCGCCGAGTCGCCGGCTACCCCGCGTCGCCACGCTGCCATACACCTCGCGCTGTGTTGTGCGCCACTGCCGCGCTACCGCCAGATTAGTACCGATTTGGGAGCGAATCTATCGGGGATTTGGGGAAGAGGAGAACGAAAACGGAGAGCCGTTGAGCGGAGCAGAAAGGTGACCCGGAGAGGGAGACGGCGAGCCGCGTTGGGAAACGAGAGCAGGACGGTGCTGCCGAGCGGCATTAGTCTCGTGGAGACGAAGACACACGGGAGATTAGACCAGGACTGCCGAACTGGGCTAAACCCACCCTGTTGTCGAGAGGGGATCCATGGACTGAAACCATTTTGGACCCAAGAATTTACAGCCGAATCAAAATCCAATCTCAGACCATTTCCACTTCAGTCCACTTGCACCTCAGTCCAACCTATTAGCAGGCTTGGCCCTACAAGTATGTTTGGCACGGTTCTAGTTGCAACTCTTTGTTTGCTAATGCTAGAACCGAATCGAACGTCACAGGTATATCGGTTGTAGAAAATATGACGGAGCTATCTTTTTCCAGCTTCATAACTCTAGATCTTTTTTAAAGTTGGAGCTATACCAAACAGTCTCTTAAACTACTTTGATATAACTAGTATTTTTTAAAATTTATGTTGCTCACAGCCTAACCCTAGTATCTTTATGTCTTGAAAATGTGAAACAAACATGAGAGGCATAATTGTTTGATACGTATTTTATTTGTGCTTAATTTACTTTGTAAAGCAGACTATAACGCTTGAAATAATTGTAACATATGGTACATGCTAAAAAAAAACCCTATCCTATACGATCTCTGAGAAACAAAAATATCATTAAAAACATATTCTTAAAATCTTTGCCCTAAAACATATGGTCCTTCCATGAAAAAGAACAAAACCTTGGGTTTTTCACTACACTCCCCCAAACTTGATGTTTTGTAAAATAATAAATTGTCTTCAACATACTCAAATACAGGGTGAGTTAGTTTTACAAGGTTTTGGTCCTATTTATCTTAGGTTCTCTAAATGTAAAGTTCACATATATTTTTTAAGAGTAACATATAATTATCATATTATGGTCATATGTCCTACTCAAATTGAGAGGGATTAGGGCTTTAGAGCTGCTCAAATTGAGAGGGATTAGGACTTAGACAGTACAGGATAAAAGGCATTGGATAGCCATGGTCTCCCGAGAAAAATACCTTGGCGCTACAGTATCCGCTACAGTGCGAATTATGATATAGCATTTAGCGAACACTACTCCGAAAGATAAGGCATCACTTTTTAATCGAATGGTGGCTATAGGGCTGCTTAAGTTGCAGTAGCAATAATAACTACATGCGATCTCAATTCGCATGGCCCCCGCTAGCCATGTTGCGCTAGTAGGCTAGGCGAGATATATAACTTTTTTAAAAATAATCAGATGGTAAATTTTTTAAATTTTACTAGAAAATTTTCAAAAGAAAAACGTCCTAGTATTTGAACATTGGGTGTTTACAGCTACTGTATAGTATTATATTTTTCAAAAAGTCACTAAATTTCTGGCCGTAGGATCTTGGCTCCAGGGACCAGGGATCTCTCCTTGAGTCCTCTGTCCGCTGCCCCAAATACCCCTCGGCAGGCCGCCACCCCTTCCGCCGCCGCGCTGCCTCCCTCCCCACCGCCGTCCAGCGAGCACGGCCGAAGCAGCGCCGCTGCATCGCGTCCCGCCCCGCCCTCGCCCTTGCTGCCGCCAACGTTTCATATCAGAAGGTGTCTCTAACAGTACTACTCTAACCCGCGGCGCGCGCTCTCCTTTCTATCCCGCCCCCCTCGCCGGATGGCGTCACCGCCTTCCTCTCCCTCCCCCGACGCCGAGGTGCCGCCTTCTCCGTCCATTATAACCGACGGCGCCGTCTCCGGCATCATCCCGGCCGCCGAGGCCTTCGCCGTCCACTACCCGGGCTACCCGTCCTCCCCCGCCCGCGCCGCCCAAACCCTCGGCGGCCTCCCCGCAATCGCGAAGGTGCGTTGAACACCCTTGGTTCCTCTCGGCAGGCAGCTTGAGCGGTGGGCGTGGTTGACTGCGGCTTGTCCTTTTCTCCCTCGTAGGTCAGGGGCTCCAACCCTGGCGCCCGCCTCGAGCTCCGCTTCCGCCCTGAGGATCCCTACTGCCACCCGACCTTCGGCGAGCCCCACATATCCACCGGCCTAGTGCTCCGCCTCTCCAGGCCCAAGGGCGGTACTGCGCCGCCACGCGCTGAGGTGGTTGCGCGTGTTCGGAACGCCTTCCACTTCGAAGGTCAGTGCGCTGAGCGCCATCTGTTTGATGAAATGCCTCGTCTTTTCATATACTTGTAGAGTGGCTGTTGTTGTGCTGTGTGCGTGTCCTGTTAGAACAGTTGGCATGAATTTACTTCGTGGAAGATCTAAGCAAGCTTGCTCGCTGGATGCTCAGCAAATTTCTCTTCATTATTTAAGGACCACGCCAAAATGTAGTTGTTTATGTTAGAATGATTTGGGATGTGTTCAAGTATTCGTTACTCATATGTGAGTGTTAACTTTATGGGTTAGTGGCCTTCTCAATATTTCAAACCACAATTTTCTTAAAACATCAAAGAAAACCATTCTCCACTAGATGGTTTTGGTCAGTAAGGAAACTGAAATTATTTCTTGAAAAATGAATAATAACCAAGGAATTTCCAGAAAAGTCATGGTGGCATTCAAATGTATGGGGGAAAAAGAACGGGTATCACTTTTGAAAAGAGTTTAAAAAACACACGGAAATCTTTATGCTAGTTAAATTTTAATAATATTCCATAAAAGCAAAAGAAAATCGAAAAGTTGTTTACGGTGTAATTCTTCTTGGAAACTTCCTACTATATTCTTCACAAATAAATTGTTTGTTTGAATTTGATTGTTCAATTTTTTTTGTAATCTTCTTGAATATCCTATGAATTATTTTTCTCTTTTCTAATTTTCCTGTTCAATTTTCTAACGATCAAACTCCATTGAATGACATCTTTGAGAAGGCCACTAGGGCAATAGCATAAGTGTGAACTCACAAAAATTATTGACGAGAATGATAATAGGAAATTCCTTAGTGGCAAGAGTAAAATTTTTCCTAGATTTATTTGATATGCAGGTGCCAAATGTGTATGTTTGCACTGCAATGAGTCCACATAGGGCTACATATATAGGATAGGGGATATTGCACAAAGAACCCTATATGAAGGACTAAATTCTTAGCATGTTGTATAAAGTTTCCCTATGAAAGGCACCTACTGCAATGAGTCCACATAGGGCTACATATATAGGATAGGGAATATTGCACAAAGGACCCTATACGAAGGACTAAATTCTTAGCATGGTCTAAAAAGTGTCCCAATGAAAGGCACCCAAATGAGTCTGTTCCACTTAATGTGGCCTGAGTGGTTTCTTATTGCCTCAAGAACTTCTGCTATCTTCTGAAAGCAGAATTGAGTTAAAATATTCTATGTCTGTGACATTGTATAAAACATGTCTTGTTTGACTGTCTCACTCATTAACCCTTGTGGTTGTAATTGTAAAACTAAAGTAATAAATTCTACGATACTAAACTCACACAAACTTATTCCTCTTGTGAAGTCACTCTCAACCAATGGCTATTCGACATGAAAATGTGCCCATATACATGTTTATGCAGGTATGGCAGATTTTCAGCATGTTGTTCCAGTGCATGCTGCAGAAACGAGAAAAAGAAAACATTCAGAGTGTGCAAATAATAAAGAAGATTTGTGTAACGGTAGCTTACCATCTGATCCTGTACTTTGAGATGCAATACCTGATAGTAATATATCTTATTGTTTATTTCCTCTCCTGGATGACAGATAATGAAGATGTCATGATGTTAGTACCACCACTCTTCTCAATAAAGGATAAACCAACAAAGATAGCGTAAGTAATGCTAACTACATAATTAGAAAATGGAATTGAATATTGTTTTATTTAACTCTTCTTATATTAGAATTCCTCTTGTTTGTTCAAAATGTAAGAATAGCCCTTCAATATGAATGTTGATGCAATTCCCTCTTAATTTACACATCATGGAACAGCGCATGGGATTTGCACATTATCTGATGCACCATGTTGCAATATGCCTGTATGTATAAGTATCTTCATTGGTGATAACACGCCTGACAAATCTGTTGGATATGCATATCTATGATTTCTGAAAAAAAATCCGAGAGAAGTGTTCAACTTGGAGGCAAGGCTAATTGCAGCAACATTTATAGATTTAGTGTGCACAGTTTTTAGATCCTTTTTTTGGATGAGTAATGAAATGGGTAGTCTAAATTGACAGAGAAATTAGAATTACACTATGTGCATGATGGCATGTTAAAAAAATTTAACTCCTGGATAGTGACTGGCTTTTCTTGTTACAAGCTACTTTTTGTTTCCTAAGCCGCAATGTCCTTAATAGAACTCATGTGCATGGCCATCTTACTCATCATATGCCTCCTACAGTATTTTTTGTAGCATCACTAATCCTCAACAAAATATCAACAGTATTTAACTATTTTCAGAAGTACTCTGATTTTCTGCATGCTCCCTAACCTTTCTGTAATGCTAAAATAAATTATGCTTGTGCACTTGCTCATAAGAAAAAGGCATTCGTTCCAAATAGTGAAGTTAAGTAGTCTGCAAATCTTCTAGAGTTGCAATTGTGCCTCTTCTAGTCTTTAATAGAGAACCATTTTGCATGACTGAAATCAGAGGTAAATAATAACAGAAGTGAAATCATTCTTAGAAATCTATTTTGCTGTATCAGTAGCATTTTATATTTGTAACTCAAAAATGATTTATCAATATTATTGCCTAATATTGTTTAATGTAATTGTTTTAGGCTTCTCCCATCGTCTAGTGCATTGTCCAAAAGCATGCAAAGGGGAGTTGTACAGCATCGTTGGGAGGTTTGTCATCGTTGCACACACTAGTTTAGTTATTTAGCTGTTACCGTGATTCTAGGGGCACATGAATGTCTACTGGTGCATATAATTGTAAATATCTCCTGTTTTTATCTTACGGGTAAACTTTACTTGGCTCTATATTACTTAGCCCATTTTGATTTCCACTACTTCCATTTCAAAATAAGACCTACTAACTTTACGAGCTCCTTCCAAAATATAAAGTATGCATGTGAATTTAATGTACTTTTTTCTGCTTTACGGTTCGTGGACTTTTTTTTTGGTTCATGCTAAGGCAGATCAGGGGAATTGGGTGCGAACCACCTCCAGTACCAACAAAAATGTTTTAAACAGTATACACTGGTTTAAGGGATAAAATTGGGTACATTGCTTGTTCTCAGTTGCTTACTGACATGACAACTGATGGAGTATCCACATCAAATTGGCCTCTATGAAATAATACAAAATAATTGTTCTTATGCTTATTTATTCTCTGTGGCTTGTTTCATTAGAGATCTTGAGTTGAATTGGCTTGTTGACTGAATTAATTGTGTGTGTTTCTTTATTAACAGATGGATATTGGACCAACCCTTGCACTTCCTTTCAATGTTCAAGATATCCTTTTCTAGTGTTGTCCTGTCAAGTGTGCTTTTTCCCTTGAAAAATATTTATGTTTCTGATCTTAATAGTTGACATATGTTGTTGGGAAGAAAGAAGAATTTAAAGACAAGCCAAAAGAGTAGGGGGGAATACTAACCTTGAATGAACATATGCCCTAAGAATGAAAATTTCGAAATAGAACAAAAAGGATATATGGAGAATTTCTTGCTTGGGAAGGCTATTCTTTTATATAGGCTTAGTTGAGATGTGTGATCTTTGTCTCTTTGATACTAGGAATAGGTTGGTTCTAAGATCTTCTCGTTTTTCTTGTTTTGGAGGACAAGATGCATTGGTCCATCACTGACTCATCCCTCAAAGCCCTAGACTTGTAATAAAATAAGAGATGGCATCATTCTATGAAAATCATGGGATGCTCTCATGATGCATGGATGAGGCAGAGGTTGTCCTCGTAACTAAACACTCTAATAGCTTCCCATTTTTGGTCAAGTGGCAAAGTTCTAAAGATAAATTAAGGTGTTCCTGAGGGATAAAGATTATTTTCCAATCAGAAGAATGAATTCATGCATTGTAGTTCTCTGTTTGTTTTGGGTTATTCATAAAGTGATATTAACAAGTTGGGCTTTAGTTGGCACTGAGTTTGAGCATGATGGTTAAATCTACATTAAGGCACTACTTTTTTTCTAAATCAAATTGCAGCTAAAGATATTGTTGTGTTTCTACTCATATAGGGCACAATACTTGTTGAAGAAAAAAATCAGTGAGGGGAAATATGAGAGGTTCAAGCAAAGCATAGCAGAATTGGCTAAACCAACCCGATCAATATGATTTATTAATCCAATTCTTACTAAATTGTTTGCAGCTGATTTTCAAAGATTATTTGGAATTAGCACAGATTAGTTACCACAAACTGACATATAATCTCTGAATAGGTTCAACATAATCAACAGCTATATTGTAATGATGGGCTTAAGTCATTGAGTATGGATTTCCTAAGCAAAGGTGTTACTCTAAATAGGGCTGGACATTCTTTTTTTGGGTTCTAGGAAAATATATACCACACCAAATTGCTGAAATAATTCGGTGTAGTTTTTTGTTTTATCTAATTATGCTTCATCACTTCAATTTGTAGTTGTACATCATGCAAGCAAGAAAGCAAGACCCACAGAGAAAACTAACAAGACTTACACAAGCATTGCCAAGAATACTAACGGGAAACATGTAGGTGAATGGAGAAAATTGAACAAAAAAGAAAAGCAACCTAGACAATAAGAAAGCAATTTGCCTACTTCCCTAGGAGCCATGGGGTAGAACATGAGCAGGCCTTGTACTGCACATTTGCTGTTGTAAAGTAGTTGAGTTTGGGGCTGAGGTGGCTAGGTTTTTGAGTTGTGTGACCTACGATGCATGGACACGGATACGTCAATGTGACACGACACGACACAAATACTGGAAGTTGCCATTTTCTAAAAATGCAAATACGGCAACATGGCTACAAATTTTAATTAAAAATAATATATGTATTTTTTCAAATTCTCAGTTGTTTGTCACTGAAATAAAAAATAATGTACTGTAAGCAAGGAACCTTTCTTGATTTTCAGCAAGTGTGCTTTCACTCTAGAGTAGCTACTAAAGTCAACATAGTTGCAATACAGGGATATGATTAGTATGTGGCTTAGTGGGCCAGGCCATGTCACATGTGTGGGAGAAGTGTCGATGGCGTATGAGATAATAAATTAGTTATTTTGCTGTTTAATTGGCTGATACTTGGCTGACACGTATCAGAGGTGTGTTGGAGATGTGTCAGTATTGCACACGCCATTCAATACCAATACACACTTTTCCGGAAGTATCGGTGCATTACAGTGCATGACACAAAGCCATTAAGTGGATGAGTTGGGGACTAGCTGCCTGGAGCAGTTTATGCGATAGGAGTGTGGGCACGGCTGGCTTGTGCTTGAGGCCTTGAGGGACTGGGGATGGGAAATAAGCCTAGATCCCAAGGCCTTTAGTACCTTTGTCATGATATAATTGGCAATATTGTTCTGTGTTCTTTGTTACCTTAATTGGCACTTACCTGTTCCGGGAAAGATTAATTGGGAAGACCACATTTCGAAAAATTCAGCAGAGTGGGGTTGGCAGATGGCTGTGTGTAAAATGTTTGATGAGCGTCCTGTGTGGCCAAGGCAGTCACTTTATGAATGTTTGATTGATGATGGTTTGCAGATCTCACAAAGCCAATTCAAAAGGTTTCATTATTCCTTTTGCTCTTGTAGAATTGCCTCATTATTTTGATATGTCTTTTCATCTGCTATGTTCTTCATTCATTTTTTCTCTTGGGTATGTTTTGTTTATCTGCTCAGGCTTCTCTTTAGAGCTGGATATTACTTTTCTACTGGTCCTTTCGGCAAATTCTGGATCAGAAGAGGATATGATCCTCGAAAAGACCCAGAGTCACGAATGTAAGCATGGGCCTCCTTTTGTAATGTATTTGAATTATTATTTATTTGGCACCTTTTTCCATTGCATTATTGTAGACAGAAGAAGTGTCTGTTTTGTACGGAATGCTTCTCATGTTGCCCTTTTCCTATGGAAGCATAAAAGTGGCCATTGATTAGGATAATAATAGAATAATTAAGTAAATGCACAAGTGGCAAGAAAAATAATTGTCTTACTAGATCATTCTCCAAGTGAAACACAGATTTCTGGATTGGTAACAATAGTGTTTCTGTGCATTGTATAGTTTGATGATATTTTTAGATTGATAGGGTTAACCAGGTTACCGGGAAACTGGCAGGCCAGTTAATTGGATCTGGATCATGGGTAACATGAGATGATTTGGATCAGCATAAGCTCTATTCCTGCTAATTTGTCAAACAACTTCTCCAATCCTAGTTAATTATTTGCCGCATTGCTACTAACAATATTGTAATGATGATTTGGTATTTTGAAATAGTAGCATAAGTGCTCACTAGGCAGGTATCGCGGGCATTTCATTGCTATAGTTTTCTTTCATCCATGATCCAACACCATGGTCTATTCTGGTCCAGCAGAGTGGAGAAACATAATTATAATTTGAAAACATTGTAATGTTTATAGCACTAAATAGTCAAGTCCTTGTCATTATTAGTTATTGTGAAAGAGGGTAATAGAATGAAAATTTCATTGTATATGTTCTTGTCAGTAGATGTTCTGGTTAACTCTGACCTTTTTAACTGTGAATTACAAAACCAACTCAAAATAAGATGATGATTTATGTGATCATTATTATTCTGCTCCTTGTCCATCAATTATGCAAAAATAATTGGTCTAGCGTTTAGGAAGGTTTCTGTAGTTCACGCAGCAATTATTATTGATGCAGACAATTTATTAGACAAAAGTTGCGATTTGCTTCCCAAATTCCGTTGTTGATTTTTGGGACCAAGTAGCACTTGAAGTTTCCAAAAATATGTTAGGTTCTTTAGGTATGCTTTCGCTTTATGTGGAAGTTTGGATGATAAATCCATTGTGTCTGAAGTTTGAGGCTTTAAAATGATTATAATTTGGCATTCTCTTGTCAACACTTTTCTTTAAACTGAGAAAAGTTTTTTTCTGCCATTTTTAAAGGCTGTCTGAAATGTTTTTGTTTTTGGGTGTAGGTTTCAGAGAATTGATTTTCGCATGCCTCCTGAGCTAAGGAATCTTCCAAGGAAGGAGTGTAGGTCAGTAGTATTTCTTTCTGTGAGTTATCTCTCTTTTCTTTTAGCTTGAGAGATGTCCTATCAGTATATTATTATAAAGATCTAGTTCATTATCTGTCGATTGCTCCATCTTCCCTCAATTTAGTGCCTTTAGCATGGGATTTTCAAAAATAATGTTAAGAAATTCATGAAAATTGGAGACCAATCCTCATTTTAAGAAATTCATGAAAACTAGAGACCAATCCTCATTTTCCTTTCTGTTTATATTTATTTTACAATACAGCGTTATGCTATATGATGTTCTTATTAATCACCATAACAACTGCCACACCATCATTTTTAGTTTTCCATATTAATATGTGGACTATTGGTCATATCATTGACAAATGAGTACTCTGTTCAGTTTTGTATCTGTGATAACATAGTTTGTAATTTTAAGAAGACAGTTTTGTATCATTTTTTTAGTAAATACATACACATTTTCATGAAAATATGTCCAGTGATTCATTTGATTTGTGTAGATAGTTGCATTGTCCATTGTAATTTTAGTTTCTGGATGATTTTGTTCAATACTTCAAATCCTTTTCTTTGCATAAGAAGGCCATTTCCATTGTTGCTTGTAGCCTTTTGTTTTCAAATCCTTTTTCAGTCTTCTCCTTGCATATGGATCTTTAGTTTTTTTGTTTTTTGGCGCTTTTAGATCTGAAAAGTGGACAGAGATGTGCAAGCTTGAAGTGATTCCATCGAAGAGTTTCATCTTCCTGCAATTATTTGAACTGCAGGATGACTTTATTCAAGCGGAAATTCAAAAACCTTCTCATCAATCAACTTGCTCAGTGAGTAACAAAAATAACTATGTTCAGGCATTTTTTATGTTGTTCTACCCGGACACTGTGTCTGAGGTTTTCTGCACAGTACCGAAAATTGCACATAGAGAATATCTTAATGTCATGTGGGGGCGCACGTACAACAGACGACAGCAAGCCCGCGACGTGCGCAGAGCCGCTGAAGGAGCAGCACGCGCAAGGGGACGCGCACGGCAAGGCAACCACCAATGGCTAAGTTTGGAAGGATTAGTTTAGTTTCCTATTTTTAGTCCATAATTCTAGGAGCAATTGGCTAAGTTTAGAAGGTTAGTTTAGTTTCCTATTTTTAGTCCATAATTCTAGAACAATTGGCTAACTTTGGAAGGTTGGTTTAGTTTTCTATTTTTAGTTCATAATTCTAGAAGCAATCGGTTCTGATTAGGTTGAGGCCCTTGGCTATATATTTATGTAATTAAACACTAGAAGGGGTAAGCATGAATTATTTCCTGAATCTCCTTCTCTTTCTCCAACCCCAACAGGAGTGCTGATGGATAAAACCTCGCCTCAACCACGGATCGTGACTACGAACTCCGTAGCCGTGGTCCAGCTACCCTAGGTCTCGGTGATCTTGACAACCTGGTATCACGATCCCGGCGATCCTCGTCCTTCCGTTCCACCTCTCCATCCTTATCACCAGCCGTCGTGTCGCCCTTTCCCGCGATCCCCTCCACCGCGTCGTCTTGCGCCACCGCCATGGGTGACCAAACCGACCTCAAGACCGCCGTGGAGACGCTGGCCACCGTCGTCAACACGCTGCAAGCCACTGCGGAGGCCAACGCCAAAGCAATCCAAGCCTTGTCCGCCGGCCGTTCCTCTTTCTCGAGCAGCAAGCAGGCCTCCGGTGAGCACCACAACGATCGGCCGCCGAGATTCCAGAAGATGGATTTCCCACGGTTCGACAGCAAGTCTAACCTGCTCATCTTTATAAACCACTACGAGTCGTATTTTCATCAGTAGAGGATCATGGAGGAGGAGGTGTGGATGGCGTCGTACAATTTGGAGGGCGCACAAATGTGGTATATCCAGGTCCAGCAGGACGAGAGTACTCCTTCCTGGCGCCGCTTCACCGATCTGCTCAACCTGCGCTACGGACCTCCGCTGCGATCTGCGACGCTGTTTGAGTTGGCTGATTGCCGCCGCATGAGCATGGTCGCCGAGTACCAGGACCGATTCCAAGCACTCCTGGCACGCGCCGGTCCTCTGGAGGAATCACAGAAGGTGCAGCTCTTCACGGGGGGTCTCCTGTCGCCGCTCAGCATCGACGTGCGCATCCAGAACCCCCAGTCACTGGCGGCCGCCATGAGCCTGGCGCGACAGCTAGAATTGCGGGAGCAGTACACGTTGGTGCCGACTAAGCCCGCGGCTTGCTGCCTGCCCTAACCCCACGCCTCACCCTACCGGCTCCTCCGGTCGATAAAGCCGCACCACCTACGGTCACGGTGACGGGCCATCCGGTGAAGCATCTGTCCTAGGCGGAACAGGAGGAGCGCCGCAAACTCGGCCTCTGCTACAACTGCAACGAAAAGTATACATGTGGACACAACCGCGTCTGCAGGAGGCTGTTCTACATCGGCGGCGTAGAGATCGCCGACCTCGATGATGTCGCGGCGACCAAGGCACCGGACACCGAGACACCGGTCTTCTCCTTGCACGCAGTCGCCAGTGTGTCGATCTGCGACACAATGCAGATCAGCATGTCTCTGGGCGTCACCACTCGTCGCGCTCCTTGACACCGGGTCGACCCACAATTTCATCGCCGAGGCCGCCGCTCTCTGTACTGGGCTACCCGTCCAACCCCAACCGTGCCTCACAGCAACTGTGGCCAACGGAGAAAGGGTCACCTGCCCCGACGTTCTTCGGCAAGCTTCGATCTCCATCGACGACAACGAGTTCCGCGTCGACCTCTTTGTCATGCCACTTGCAGGGTACCTGGTCCTGGGGACAGTGGATGGCCACCCTCGGACCGATCGTCTGGGATTTCACCACGCGCACCATGTCATTCTACCGACACGGCCGTGCAGTCTGCTGGACGGGTGTGGCGACGATGTATACGCGGGTCCTCTCTACTACAGCGGCCAGTGACTTTCCTCAACGAGCTGTTGGCTTCTTTCGAGGACGTCTTCGCCAAGCCCAAGGGGCAGCCACCTAAGCGTGCCCGCGACCATAGTATTGTCCTCAAACCGGGCGCGCCACCGGTGGCAGTCCGGCCGTATAGGTATCCGGAGGCTCACAAGGATGAACACCAGCGGCAATGCGCCACCATGATCGAGCAAGGCATCGTCCGCCGCAACGACTCGGCGTTCTCTTCGCTGGTCATCCTCGTCAAGAAAGCAGACGGCTCGTGGCGGTTCTGCGTCGACTACTGTGCCCTGAACACGCTCACCGTCAAGGATGCGTTCCCCATCCCCGTCGTCGACGAGCTCCACGACGCGCGGTACTTCACCAAGCTGGACTTGCGGTCGGGGTACCATTAGGTGCGGATGCGGCCGGAAGATGTCCACAAGACGGCGTTCTGTACCCACGACGGCCTCTATGAGTTCTTGGTAATGCCGTTTGGGCTGTGCAATGCCCTGGCGACATTCCAAGCCCTCATGAACGACGTCCTCCGCCGTTCCTTCATCGCTTTGTCCTTGTCTTCTTTGACGATATTTTGCTCTATAGCACATGGGCGGATCACCTTCGCCACCTCCGCGTCATCCTAACCGAGCTCTGGCGGCACCAGCTCTTCGTCAAGCGCGCCAAGTGCGCCTTCGGTGTTGCTTCCGTCGCGTACCTCGGCCACGTCGTTTCAGCGGCGGGCGTTGCCATGGACCCGACCAAGGTGCAGGCCGTCCATGATTGGCTGGTTCCTCGCTCGGCACGGGCGGTGCGTGGTTTCCTCGGCTTGGCGGGATACTACCGCAAATTCGTCCACAACTACGGTACCATCGCCGCGCCATTGACGGCTCTCCTCAAGAAGGATGGCTTTTCCTGGAACGAGGCGGCGGCCACGGCGTTCGACGCGCTCAAGGCTACGGTCACCTCAGCCCTAATCCTCGCCATGCCAGACTTTACCAAGATGTTCGTCGTCGAATGCGACGCCTCATCCCACGGGTTCGGCACAGTGCTCGTCTAGGACGGCCATCCGATTGCCTTCTTCAACCGGCCAGTCGCGCCTCGGCATCGTGTCCTCGCCGCTTATGAGTGGGAGCTCATCGGACTCATCCACGCCATTCGGCACTGGCGTCCGTATCTGTGGGGCCGCCGAGTCCTCGTCAAGACGGATCGTTACAGCCTCAAATACTTGTTGGATCAGCGGCTCGCGACAATTCCCCAACACCATTAGGTGGGGAAGCTTTTGGGCTTTGATTTCTCCGTCGAATACAAGGCCGGAAAGGCGAACACGGAGGCGGATGCCCTCTCGCTGCGTGACATGGCGGACGACAGGGCCATCCTGGTCCTCTCGGCTCCCCGCTTTGACTTCGTCACACGTCTCCGCCAAGCGCAGCCCTCCGACCCGGCTCTCGTCGCGCTCTAGGACGAAGTACGCACGGGATCCAGAGGAGCACTGTGGGCGATCGTCGACGACATGGTGCAGTTCGGCGGGTGCCTCTACATCCCTCCGGCGTCCTCCCTCGTGCAGGAAATCATGGCAGCCGTCCACGAGGACGAGCACGAAGGGTTCCAGCGCACGTTGCACCGGCTGTGGCGTGATTTCCACTTTCCTAACATGAAACAGCTCGTGCAGGATTTCGTGCGCGCGTGCGCCACTTGTCAGCGTTACAAGTCAGAGCATTTACACCCGGCTGGGCTCCTACTCCCACTGCCCGTGCCGCAAGGTGTCTGGACAGACATCGCCCTTGATTTCGTCGAAGCACTGCCACTTGTTTAGGGCAAGTCAATCATATTGACGGTGATCGACAGGTTCAGCAAGTACTGCCACTTCATCCCCTTGGTGCATCCGTACTCCGTCGAGACAGTCGCTCAAGCGTTCTTCGCCAACATCGTCCATTTACACGGTGTACCGCAGTCCATGGTGTCCGACCGTGATCCGGTCTTCACCTCAAAGTTCTGGCATGAGCTCATACGCTTGGTAGGCACTAAGTTACACATGACCATTGCTTTCCACCCCTAGTTGGATGGGCAATCGGAGGCCACCAACCGCGTCATCATCATGTACCTACGCTGCCTCACGGGAGACCGGCCGCGACAATGGTTGTGGTGGCTACCATGGGCGGAGTTCGTCTTCAACACCGTCTACCAGACTTCGTTGTGGGACACGCCATTCCGCATCGTCTACGGGCGCGATCCACCATCCATTCGGTCATATGAACCGAGGGGACACGAGAGTGGCCGCCGTCGCCAAGAGCATGGAAGAACGTGAAGAGTTCATCGTCGACATCCGCTACAGGCTAGAGCAGGCGCAGGCAGTCCAAAAGCTTCACTACGACAAAGCTCATCGCCACGTCTTGTATCAGGTGGGCGACTGGGCGCTCCTCCGTCTTCGGCAGCGCGCGGCATCGTCCCTGCCCCAGGCAGTCATCGGCAAGCTCAAGCCACGATTCTACTGGCCCTACCGCGTCATCGAGTTGATCAACGACGTCGCCGTTTGTCTCGCTCTGCCTTCCCGGGCTCGACTTCATGACGTGTTCCACGTCGGCCTCCTCAAGAAGTTCTAGGGGCTGCTCTCGGATGCTCCGCCACCTCTGCCTCCTATTCATCATGAAGCCATTGCTCTAGAGCCAGATCGCGCAGTGCGGACACGCTTGGCTCGCGGTGTGCGCCAGGTCCTGATCCAGTGGAAAGGAGAGTCCGTGGCGTCGGTGACATGGGAAGACGTCGAGCCGTTCCGTGCCAAGTACCCTACGTTCCAGCTTGAGGACGAGCTGCTCCTCGACGGGGGGAGAGATGCCATGTGGGGGCGCACGTACAACAGACAGCAGCGAGCCCGCGACGTGCGCAGAGCCGCTAAACGGAGACGCGCACGGCAAGGCAACCACCAGTGGCTAAGTTTGGAAGGATTAGTTTAGTTTCCTATTTTTAGTCCATAATTCTAGGAGCAATTGGCTAAGTTTGGAAGGTTAGTTTAGTTTCCTATTTTTAGGCCATAATTCTAGCAGCAATTGGCTAAGTTTGGAAGGTTAGTTTAGTTTTCTATTTTTAATTCATAATTCTAGGAGCAATCGGCTCTTATTAGGTTGAGCCCCTTGGCTATATATTTATGTAATTGAACACTAGAAAGGGTAAGCAAGAATTTTTTCTTGAATCTCCTCCTCTTTCTCCAACCCCAACAGGAGTGCTGAGGGATAAAACCTCGCCTCAACCACGGATCGTGACTACGAACTCCGTAGCCGTGGTCCAGCTACCCTAGGTCTCGGTGATCTTGACACTTAACTGTTAATTCCTCCATTCATTTTGATGTTTTTAAATCTGTGTCATCAAACTTTCTGAAGATTTGTTGAATCTGTATCTGAAACTATATTAGTACATCTTTTGTTAAAAGACTCATGAATTATATTTTATTAGGATATATTAATAGGGTTTTCTAGAAGTGTAACATGCTTGATTTCTGAGACTGAAAATAATGATAAATAAAATGGGGGAAGATATGTACTTATTAACTCCAAATTTTGGATGAGAGATATACTTAATATATCTTTTCTGTTTAATAGAAATTAACTATGTTGAGCCTTATGGTTGAGTTCTGGGATCTATTTGCTGATCTTGAGGATGTATATCGTGATCTCATTATGAATCATTACAAGTATGTTGTTGAAGAAAATACCCAGCTAGTTTGTGCTGCTGCAAGCAGGGTTTTTGTACTTCAGCAACTTTTAATCTAGATCATGCATGCTTAATTTTGCAGGGATCATTTCATGTCCAACGATCTTGATTCATAGCTAGTACTAGATTTTTTTAGTGCTGTATTATATAATCTAAAATAACTGATTCTTTTGTAGCATTTGACAGGTTGGTTTTGTAAGCCAATGATTAAAACCTTGAGATTGCAACTGAGCATACGGTTATTCTCATTATGCCCTAATGAAGATGCCAAAAACTTTTTGAGGAATGCCTATGAACTTATTGAAAGGTCCAAGAAGCAGGAAGCACTTTGCAGATCTGAGCAACCAAAGGAAAATAAGGGTATTGTTAAGTTTATTCATTTTTATCTTCTCAATACTACCAAAATGCATTTTGTTTGATATGTATGAGGATAGGGTACTCAAAACATAATGGTTTACATTTCACATTTTGAGGACATGCTCTGAGATATGAGCAGTATGAACATATCGTTGCTTGGATAACTTAACATATTTGCTGTTGAGTAAATTTCAGAAAAAGCTGGGTATCACGGTTCAAGTTGCACAACTATTGATTATGTATGCTACTGTTTTGTACTTTTGTTCTGACGGGCATACCAAAAGCTCAGGGCAGTTGGCTCCCTGTTTGTATGGATGAGTGTAGATACTTGTTCTTTTTCAGACATGCTTAAGCACATGTGACCTGGTTGTTAAATCCTTTTCTCCAGAAGCATCTGACAGACATAATGGAACTGAGGATCAAGCTGGTGGCAACAACTCTGATAGTGAGGATGCGGATGATGATGAAGAGGAAGATAAAGAGTCAGATGGTTATGAATCTCCACCTATGGTATGCCATTGTTTTCACGGTCATACCAACTTCCCATAATTTGCTATAGAAACTAATCCTTTTCTGTATTGCTTGAAGGTAGACGATGTCCCTGATTTCACCTTGGATGACCCCTGTATCCTTGACATGAATCTTGATAGATTTTGCTTAATCATAGGGGTTTACTATTTTTGCCCTCTTACATTGGTCCCTTTCTACTTTAGGATCTGTCCATTTGAGGATCAAAACTTTTTGTTGGATACATCCTATTCTTGTCCCTGAATTTAAGTGATAGACTTTCAAACCGAACCATCACTTTTTAGTTCTTGCTATGTTGGTAGCCTCTTAAGTAGTAGAACCATTACTATGTTGGTTAGTGAAATAAACAAAAACAACCTTTTCTTCTGAGGTTTTCGTTTGTTCTGCAGCAATTGGTTCATATGCATTGAAACCATTGGATGTGAATAACAGCTTAATGTTGCATTTATGGTGTTGTTGGTAATTTGAAAAGTTCATTTAAGAACTTGTGAAAAAGTGGTGGATTTCTGATACAAGACAGTACTCCATGTGTCTTTACTCCATAAAGTTTGTGGGTTGCTTTGGTTATGGTACAAAGGCAACATCGATTCTTCATATAGTTCTGAAAAATGTTGTTTTCTCTTGCATTGTTGCATTGGCTGAAGTTATATCTCTCATTTTTACTAAACATAGTTTTGTTTGCCCCAATACAAACTTCTTGTGGATGAGATCCCCTACAGTTTTCCTATGACGTGTAATATCAGATACATCTGGCGAAGGCTTCTCCAATGGATACCTCGAAGAGATGTTACGCAGTTTTCCACTGCATGAAGATGGCCAAAATAAACCAGTCGATGCCCCTAACAACATTGAAGCAAGTGACGGAGAGTTTGAAATTTATGAACAACCTAGTGATGATGAAGACTCCTCTGATGGTTAAAGGGGCATTTTGGGACTTGCAGCCCATCCTCTGTTCCAATTTTAACCAGATGCTTGTACAGAAGTCATTGATTAGCTTATTTATCATTAGATTTGATTTTGTTGTATATTTTAGAGCTTATTTTAGGCCTATCATAACTAATCTTTTGATATCCAAAGAATTCTAGTATTTTTTTGACATTTCTTTTAAAGTTAAGGTCGGATGTAAATACGAGCAACAGATATTTGAGTTCACAAGCTGTACTTTTGCATGACAAGAAAATTTCTGTCTTCCGTTGATTAATTTGGATGTCATGAAAACAACAATCTGATAAGTGATATGATAATTTATTATATATTATATAAATCAGAATAGAAGTGCGCGGTTAATCTTCGATTTAGGAGACCTCCAAAATGATAAGTATTTGTGGCTGATTTAACTGGTTCGTCTTTGTGTTAATTGATTTGCTAGCTTAAGTCCTATAGCCATGGACACTATTGGCCAATGGTTCTGTTGCACGAAAGTTCCCAAATGATCATTTCTTGTGAAAATAATGAGATGCGTAACATGCTTTGCATGTACAATCATGCAAAATTTCTCTCAAAATACATTAACAGAAAAAGAATGATAAAAGGGGGGCAAATTTCTTTTTTCCCCAACACATGAATGTCTGTTTTATATTATATTTACGACGTAATTTAAGATGAAATGTTGCATGATTATAGATACCATCATGCACATCTCATATTTTATTCATCACACAAAATGACCATTTGGGTATTTGGGAGCACCGGAGGTCCTTTTGGGAGAGGCAGAACTAATAAATGCAAGCATTGCACACCATATTGGCATTACACGCATTATTTCACCTATTTTGTGCCACCAATGGTGCCGTCTTACAGCTTTTATATATATATAAACACACACTTGCAGTTACAGGTGCAGCCGGTTCGCACTATAGATAGCCAAATGGCATGTCCATCACGAGCACGATAAAAGTACGGTCAGACGTTACCAAGCCGGACAAGTCACGCCGTGCCAGTTAGACCCTTGGTTTGATTGTTGGCCTAGATACGGTACGTTGTGTCATGCTAGCTCGTAACCCGAAACAAAATAACAATGGTTGCCTCATTAAAAATCTTTCTAAATAAAAACTCACACCTCGTGAGAAAACCCTATAAAAGAAAAAAGAGTATATCCTAACTCATAATGGGTTTGATAGTTTAAATATCCAATATATTATTAAATAGTTAAACTCTCACTCTCTCCTACAGTCCCTCACTTTTACTATCACCCAAACCAGGTTTCCAATAGTAGTAATAGCAACATCATCAATATCAAGCCATATATTTTTAAATGATTTTTCAAGCTTATTATTCTCAATTGAGTGTTATGTTCTTACTTCTCTATGCTTCCAGTCTTTGATTCTTGTTAATGACTATACCATTTTAGGGCTAAGTGCTGACAATGCTCCTTAATAATCTTGTCAATTAAGGAGAAACAAAGCTCTAAAGAAATAGTTAAAATAGCAACTGACATAATATTCTTAGCCAATATGGATAGAATTAGAAAGATTAATTTGTGCTTATACTACCAATAAAGGATGTCAAAAAAGTGCTATTGTTACTCTCAAGGTAAACTGACAGTTCAGAGGCTAAGGATGAAGATAATAAAGATAAATTGTTAGTGCTAAGAGAAGCAACTATACCTGATATATTACCACCAAATATTTTACCCCATGCTTGTTTTTTTTTATCTGTAGGCCCTGATGGTCATGAGACCCTATTGCATCTAGTTGCACAAAACTTATTTTCATACTTATTAAAACACTTATACAATTTAGTCTTAAACTCAGCAAAATATTCAGTGTAATCAGTACCAGTACATTGAGCAAGTAGTTGAAGCACATTGTATATACCTATCATCTTAGCTCTAATATCAAGAATGAATGCATATGAATATAACAGAGGTATATGCTGCCAATACTTAAGGTATTTAAGCTTCATTGAAATAACAACATGGCTAAGATTATCATCATTTTCATAGTTATGTAAATGGCTAGTAATTTTTAGAATATGATGCATCATCAAAGGACTTATGGGATAATAAACACTAGACAGAGCAACAGTAGAATTATAGAACAATTCAAGAAAATCTAAGATCTTTTCTATAGCATACTAGTGAGTATCAGTTAAAAGTGGTTGATCTTTATGCAAACCATAGTGAGATGCAATAAACATAGAGAAATTACTTCTATATGGTATTAGATGCTTAAGCATAAGATATGTTAAGTTCCATCTAACATCTATATCTAAACCAAACTTTCTAAGGCGCACACGCTTAGCAATACAAAAATTTTGAACAAAACAATGCGTTGATTGGAGGAATTTAAAAAAGAAATTATAATTCTAAAAGCCTATGTGTAAGGGTTAAACCTCTTCAAGCCAAATTTGATAATAATATTAATTACATGGCAAGCACAATGCTCATGCACAACACTAAAGCTATGAAGTCTAAGAGTATCAACATTAACAGGTTCAGTATCAGGACCCAAGTAATCAATAAATATAGGTGACAATATATTCATGGCAAATATATTAAAAGAAGCATTGTCTGATAGAGAAAATTTTGTGTACTAAACCATATTCAGCAACTACAGCAACAATATGTTCTGCAATATTTGCACCAGAACGAGATACTACGATAAACCTAAGGCCTATTACCCTTTTTTTCTATTTCCCAATCAACATTGACAAAATGAGCAACAACACTTATATAATCCTCTTTAGCATTACCAGACCAAATATCAGAGGTTAAAACAACACAAGAAACAACAATCAACACACAATTCTTAAGGTTATCGCGGCGTTCATTGAACAACTTAATCATATCTCTATTCGTAGTTTATCTAGATACTTTAGTAAAGCGAGGATTATGAACACGTTGGATGTACTCCTCAAATGCATTGGTCTCACTTATTACTAAAAGAAGATCAAGACTAGCAATTAAGTGACATAACTCAAAATGAGCAACATCAAGTTTATAATCCCAGTTACGAACAATACCATCGAAGTGGTAAACTTTGACAGCTTGCTCTACCTTTTGCCTACATGATTTTTGATGCCTAAGCAAATGCCCAGTACAAGCAAAAGACCTAGCAGACAATTTATGCTTATAGAGCTTACTATGGCAACAGATTAAACATTCCTACCATTCAAAGTCTCAAATACCTCATCAAAGTTGTTTCCAAACACTGGATCGGCCATGCTTACAGCTCGAAGATGATCGTGCGCTAATGCTGTTAGAGCCAACTAGTGTCCCCGAACCCCCATCACCATTAGCACTGCCGTCTATCGCATCCAGATTAATTGGAGCAAGACTGATGTCTAAAAAGCAACATCGTCCTCTTCCAAGTCGTCATCGTCCTTCAGGAGATCCACGATGAGATCTTCATTACTAATGACAAAATTGACAACATGTCATCCGCCATGGCGACCTTGTCAGCTTCTCACCTTCCTTGCATCTCCGTTCCTCAACGGCCGCGCGTCGTACCCGCACGACGCATGAGGCGTCGCCCAACGACTCGCGATGTCACAAATACACATAAACAAACCAAAAAGATTAGAGACTTAGGATTAGGGTAAGCGACTTAGGGTTAGGGTTTGCATTCATACCTACACAGCCGAAGCCCAGAGCAGAAGAAGAAGGGACAACGCCGAGACCGAGACCGACTGTAACAGCACACTGCGTCGAGAGGCAAAACCGACTATGACATCACACTGCGCCGAACACAGACGTCGTAGGAGAGACAAAGAGTGCAAGTGGCAAAAGGCGAGAATCGAAGATGAGAGGCGAGAGTCAGAGAGATGTCCATAGTGAGAGGCGAGAGTCAGAGAGAGTCAGAGATGAGAGGCGAGAGTCAGAGAGATGGAGAGTGTGAGTGACGAGAGGCGAGAATGAAGAGACTCAGTACTCAGAGACAAAGAATGCAAGTGCAATACAGCTCACAGCGTCGAGACCAAGAAGAGAAAGGATGAGACCAACTACGAGTGTGACAGTGCATTGCACTAAGGCCGACTAGACAGCGCAGCGCCGAGACCAAGACAAAGGCAAGAGTGCGAGGCAACGAGGCCAATTGAGGCCAAGCCTAGACGGACTGCATCGACCAAGCCAACACCAACTGCACCGACCGAGCCAATAGCAACTGCACCGACTGGATAACACTTCGCAGACTCTCCTTTATAGGCCGTTAGGGGTTTTAATTTTTCTTACCCATCAGGCCAACATCGTGCCTACCTTTATAGACCGAACCGAGCCATGCTGCCCAATGTGATTGAGGAGCAGGCCAAGTATGACAACTACTTAATGGGTCGGGCCGACCAGGATACGAATTCTATCAGGCTAGGCTATGCTCGGGTCAGACCCAAAAATCAGGCCCTAGGCCAGGCCAACAGGCTACGGACTTTCTAGACATCACTAGTTTGCACTATTCAAAACTTCAGCATTGCCGGCCACCACTAGAAGAGCATGTCGAGATCTACTTAATATCCTATGTAATCACAATGATTTGCTTCCATGTTGCTAATTTTGCTTTGGACTGGGGGGCACCTGGAAAGAGTAGTGTTGACCGTTATTCATGTTGTCAACTCACGGAGAAACTACTTGTGGTTGTGCTTGTTGGATTCCCTCGGTCCGTAAGGGCTCTTTGCACATTATTGATGGATTAATTCCACTTTCCACATGCAGCCAATGGAGCAGACCTAACAATTTGGAGCATAATCAAATTATCTAAAGCTGGCGGGTTATGGCAAATGTGCCCCATCAGGTGCACGGAGGAAGTCCCTGGATCAGATCAGTGAAGATATGCCCTGCCCACTGGCGGTTTTTCCATGCAAGTATCTTGGCTTGGCTTACCGCTCACTTTAGGTAAAAGCTAGAAAAGAGGAGTCGACAAGGTGGCAAGAAGACTGCCAAGCTGGAAAGCTAGGCAGCTCTCCACGATCGGAAGGCTTGCTCTAGTGCAATCAGTTCTAAGTTCCACTCCAATCTATGCCCTAATCGCCATCAATCCACCTTGATGGATGGGTGATCAAGAAGGAAGATCGACAAAATCCAAAGGGGATTCCTATGGACAGGATCGGCTTGCCTGGCCTAAGGTTTGCGCCCCAAAGAACCTTTAGGTGGACTGGGAATCCACAACCTGCAGCTGATGGGGCTGGTGGCACTGCGAGCAAGATGGATGTGGTCGCCGCGCACCGCTCCGCACAAACCGTGGCAAGGTCTGCCACTGCCAGTGTCAAACCAAGAGACAGATTTTGTCGCCGCATCCCTGGTTTTGCCGGTTAGGGGACGGCACCTCCATCCTCTTCTGGGAGGATTGCTGGCTGGAAGGTGCAGCCATCAAGACTTTCGCTCCAAGCACTCGACTGCCTCGTCCCGCGAACGCTTGCGCAACAGAAAGGTCAGTGGCAGAAGCCATGCGCAGGGCCGGCAATGGATCTCTGGTTTGCGCGGGGCAATGGACATGGAAGCAATCGTGCAATACCTGGTGCTTTGGGAAAAGGTTAATTCGACAACAATCCTCCCTGATCAGCAAGACGAGCTCCACCGGAAGTGGCAGAGCTTTTGGTGGTCGGTGGGCCTCCTGACCTAGCCGCTCCATGCTTGAAGGTCGCGTCATCGACCGCGAGATATCGACTTAACATGCCTGTGTTCTCTGTTTTTTTTTCGTTTCTTTCTCTTTTTGTGCTGGGTAGATGGTGTACAAAACACCGCTCAATCTTAATACAAAAGATACGCAAGGCTTATGCGTATTCTAGAAAAAAAAAGAGCCGCATTGAGTCCACATATATTAATTGCTGCAGTAGTGCAGCAGACATGTAAAACCTGTACCAGTATGCATGACTTTGTCCGTTCCTGGCATTAGATGTGCAGACTTTAGTAGTCGTATGAAGACTGATGGTGACCTTCAAAAATGTTTTATACATCATCGATTTTAGGACTGGAAACATTAGTCAGTTTTAATGAACTTAATTTCATACCGGAAGGATGCGTGAACCAAGTTGGTTGGAAGGAAATGAACTACACCCGTCACACAATTTGTGTGGCTCACGGTCTAGAAAAGAGTATCAAGAGAGTGATCTACCTGGCTGAAACGAGGGTAGAAGACATAAATCTCAGGGTTTTCCAATTCTTGCAAGCCTCCATCTGGAGTGAAGCAGATCGAATTATTCAGCTTGGCCGGGTGCACGGCTATAATCTCTCGATACACGACTGGAACGTCGGCTTGCACACTCGGACGATTCAAGAAACAAAGAGATGTTTTCTTGAAGTTTTCTGAACCGAACTCGTCTTTGGGATCTCGAACGAGGAGATCAGTTGTCTTTCCCGTGTCACTGCTTTTTCCCAGCAGCCTCGCCGTCCGTCGACGCCAGCGACTCGTCTACCCATCGCATTGCTCTAGCATCTGCCGGTCGACCACGTCGCATGACTCGCACTTTCCTGGCGGCGCGTCGCTTGCAACTGCTGGCCTCAGTGAAGTCGACACTGTCAGACTGTATCATGCATTTACCCTGGGGCTTCCATGATTCTCGATGCATCCTATTCCCGATGGAACAATGACGACCTAAAAATACGTCCACGTGATCTCTCAAAGTCTGAAGAAATGAAAGAGCTTTGTCGTTGTCAGTTTACCCCGAACTATAGCTAACTTTGATTTATATATCAGCTCCTGCAAATATGTGTGGTCTTCAGTCACACACCACAAATGACTTAATTAATGGGGCTTTAACTTTTTGGCCTGGCCCATCTCATGAATAGCACTGGACTGCAACAAGACGCTTTTATGAGATGAGAAGAAAAACTCGAGAGACAGATTTATATAAGAAAAACTCGAGAGGCAGATTTATATATGGGAATGAATAAAACACGCAAGTGTAACAATAGATTAAGGGCGTGTTTGGAAGGCCTATAATTAGCCCAATGCCGGTGTGAATTACAGGCCATATATTGTTCCCCGTGTAAGCTCAAAAGGTTGCTTGGATTGGCTGATATGCACTAAATTTACGACCCTTTTTGGTCCATTCCGTCGGAAAACAACTCGCTCGCCTCGAGCAGTCAAGCTCAAGCTGTTGTGCACGTGACGTGCGCTTTCCTCCCCCGCCACGGCTGCTGCCTGCTCCCCTGCCGGCTGCCCTCCGTCGCCTCCACCACCGCCGCCCGATCTGCGCCCTCGATCTACGCCGCGCCGTCGCTGCCGGATGCCCTCTCTCCGAGCCGTCGCTGCCGGATGCCCTCTCTCCGAGCCGTCGCCGTCTCCACCGTTTCTACCTCGGAGATGGCCAAGCTCTCGGCGAGGGGTGGCAGTGGTTCCTGGAGGTCATTGCGGCGTTAAGACGAGGGGTGGCGGTTGCGGCAAATGGTGCGGTGGCGGAGGAAGCTGGCCGGCGGGAGTATATGCGCGAGGAGATTCTCCAGCCGCCACCATCGTGGAGGTCCCCTAGCCTGTGCGATGAGCACTTGCTCTTCCTGCGCTTGCCGTTGCAATTGGGAGTCTTGGAGACGGCGGCAGCCGGCAAGCTCCTCCTCAGCTTCTGATTTCTCATGCTGGATGTACGGAACACTGATCTTTTGAAGTGACATTTATTGATCGATTGTTTTATAATTTGTCAATCGTTTTTTTTTCTGGAAGGAAGCTTGAGTATTTCTTTTCCCTGACACAGGTTATGTATTTACACGGGAAATTATGGGTAACGAGAGATTACGGGTGTTTTCCTTTTACCAATGAAAAAAAATTACAAGTTCCCAAGCAGGCCCTAAGTGGATAATCAAGTATGCAATGGAAAATTTCTCTCCATCCAATTGTTGCTCAGCACAGATAAAGTCTCAAACAGAAATAGACATGCAGAGCTTGATATATAGCTTAACACAAGTGCACATAGCTGCATCTATGTTTGCAATTACCCAATGCACTAATTAGCTGTAGTTACACGAGTAAATCAATAAAGAAGATCCAGAAATGCAGGGGAATGCATGTATGCCTCTCCCTGTCCCAGGATGTACGCATCCATCCTAGGTGTAACGACGACGTGGCTAGGTCCCACAGATCACTCTTGACTACAAGAGGAACTCCCTTAGCAACGTATATATGCGTGGCTAGAGGTCCAAATAAGCATTACGATGACCTATAACAACGCATTAACTATGTGTTGCCATTGCTAGCGTTGCTTGGTTCTATACGTTTTTAGGGCCTATAGCAATACATAAATAAGCGTTGGCAGCACATAGCAAAAACCGTTGCAAGGGACAGCTAGTAAGATGTAAAGCATTGCTAGAAGATACTTGTATGAGTCGCTACTTGCATTTACCAATTTTCATTACTCACATGCCAATTTTCCAATTAATTCACAGCACGATGTACCACGACTGATTCCATTTCAAAGATAATAACTCATAAATATTATAAGCGGAAATCTCAATATATTAATTTATACAAAGATCTCAACGCACAACTTGTCAATACACCACAGCATAATACTAAGCACAAACATTTAGCCCTACAAAATAAAAATATTCTATCATTTTTATCTAACACTGTTTTAGTTCTTCCCCTGTCTTTTATAAGTAAATATTCAAATATATGAAATCTTCATTTGACTCTTCAGACCTGAAAGCGATCAGACTATACTTGTAAGTATCAAACAGCAAAGGAGATAAATAAATAAAAGAAGCCATTAGTACTAGGAAGCAAAATGAAATTATACTAGAAAAAAAGAACATTACTGCAAAAGAAGATTACCTTTTAGTCTGAAGTCTGAAGCAAACGTCTTCAGGAATCAGGATTATGTTTTGTATGTCTTTGTCTGAAGAAAAGTCACATTGAATACCTTAGAATTTCTACTTTATTTCAAACTTAAGAAGGAATATTGGTTTCCCTACTAGATCAGGAATTAACACATGCATCTATTCATTAACTATGTTTCTGGAACAATGTTCAGTTATATGGACACTAGGAAAAGTTACATGATTTATTTCATTCAGGCACCTGAAGGCAAATTATATCGAAGTGCGCAGCTAGGGTCTATTATGGTTTCTATGATTCCGCGTGTTCTCTTCTAGCACACTTATATTTGATTTAATCTTATTAAATCGCCATATGATTGATGAACACAAGTTTAATAATAAAGCTGTGATATGACATTACTTTTGTATAGGACAATGTACCAAAAGATTAGAGTGTCTTAATATTAATATACCTAAGATTGTTCAGTACAAAATTGTAGTATTACAAATATAAATGCCTGTATTGGAGTGACGTACCTCAGAGGGTTGGATGAAAACATCAATTATCTATCAACAGTAGAAAGAGAGCAATTCTACCTGAATATGTCCAATATTGTTTTCACTGAAAACAGTAATAACTAGAGCAGTAATTAAAAGCATAAAAGTTCTGCTTGCTAACCCAAATCTAGTGAAGGCTAACATGTTATTTACAATATCAATATATCTCATGAAAAAAGGATAATCCTTACTCCAACATAAAGGTTAGTGGCGGATGTAGACAGAGAGGAGTCACCGCAGCATTGAACAGGAAAAGAGTGACCATTGCCGATGATGACAAAAGAGGAGAAAGAGGGGTGACAGGAGCGAAGTATACCGGCCGATAACGTCATGTGTGAAGACGTCCTAGAGTCCAGCACCCAAGAGTGCTGTGGTTGGAGTGTCATCTGGTTGAGGGCAGCGACGAGGCCAGCCTGGTTCCAGGAGGGAACCGACTGGGTGGTTGGGGTCGGTAGCATCGGCTGAGGCGGCAGAATGGGAGCCAATGCCAGGTGAGCCTAGGAATGGGCGTCGAGAACTCCGGGTTGCCAGCCGATGGGGCTGCGTGGCTGGGGCTAGGGCGCCCAGGGGTTGTAGCAGAGCCACAGACCCGTGGGACCGGCAGGGTGGGTAGGGACCGAGGTAGGTCGTGGTGGCGTCGGACCCTGCCAGGTCCTACCTTTGCCTTTGCCCTTGCCTTTTCCGATAAGGGCTGTGTTGCTGTGGCTGGAGCCATGGCCACCAGGACCGTGGGAAGAAGGGGCAGCGCAAGAAGCTCGACAGCCATTATCGGCTGCGGCAAGAAGAGCGGTGTGAGCCACTGTCTTCTCATCATTGGCCAGACGGAGTTCTTTAAGAACTAGCATGTCATGAGCCCGGACGAACAATGGAAGAGGTGTGTCGTTGGCGATGTCATCGGCAGTGTTGGAGAAGCGGGGATTGAAGCCTCGCAGAAGGGCGAGGACGAGTTGAGAGTCGGCCACAGGGTGGCCGACGTCCCGGAGAGCAGCAGCCTTGACTTTGAGGCGCTGACAGTACGAGGAGACAGAGGAGTTGCCTTGTACCATGGAGTGGAACTCGTTGAGGAGGAAAATGGCGCGAGGCTGCTTGTTGGCCAGGAAGATCCGCTCGATGGCCACCCAGAGATCCCAGGCAGTGGGGTCGGTATCGTCCATGGCGAGGTCGAGGACAGAGTCATCGACCGAGCCGAGCAGCCAGCTGCGCACGCAGCACTCGGCGATGTCCCACTGAGGATCATCGGGGTGAGGTGGAGCGGAGCCATCAATATGGGACCGGAGGCCGAATTTTCCACAGAGGGATTTGAAGAAGAAAACCTACTTGGAATAATTGGCGTTAAGGTCAAGGAAGATAGGAACGTGAGATTTCACGTTCACAGCAGCGTAGGGAGGGGAGAAGATCGGCGAGGTGATGCTCGTGGTGTGGTCTATGGCACCGAGGGCTGGAGCAGATTCGGCGACTGGGAGAGTGCCGGAGCTGAGGGCGGACTCGGTGGCCATGACGAGAGAATGGGAGCAAAGAGCCGATGGGAGAAAGAAGCCGATGGGAGGGGGAAGCCGATGAGAGGACGGATCGGCCGATCAAGGATGTGAGAAGCCGATGGAAAGTGGGCAGCGGAGTAGGTGAGGAGTGGCCAGCCGATGAGGAGTGGTTGGTCGATGGGGAATAGGCAGCGGAGTAGATGAGGAGTGGCCAGCCGATGGGGAGTAGGCAGTGGAGTAGGTGAGGACAGAGTGGGTGGGTCAGAGAGTGGTTGGGTCACGGACGTGCGAGGATTCACGTCGGTAAAGAGAAGATTCACATCCGTGGACTCGTGGAGGCCAAGGAGTGGGGCGGACGTGAAAAAGGCAGGGAGTGGCCGGACGCGAAAAGAATGTGTTCGCATCCGGGAGGCAGGGATTCGTGTCTGTGGACACGTGGACACGTTGGACTGGCTCGGACGTGAGGGGAGAATGTTCGCATCCGAGAGCCGTTGAGTGTGTCGGAAAGGGCAAGAACCGAGGGAGGTTTCCAGCCAATGGAGGACTGGACAAGTCCAGCCGATGGAGACGACGAGCGTGGAGGTGCGCCGGCGTCAGAGAAGGAGAGATGCACGAAACAAGAGGAAGAGCAGAGACGGGTGCGAGGAGGGACGAGGAGGCGGATCGAGACCGTCGCCTGGTCGCGCAGAGGTGGAGCGGAGAAAAGGTGACTGTGGGAGAGACGGGGAGAAGAAGAAATGGAGACGAGAGAGCGAGGGGAGTACCGGGAAAAGAGTCGGTGACAGGAAGAAAACGTCAACGACGAGAAGAAAAGGGTCGGCTCGCCGGAGGGAGAAGCTAGCGTGCCGAGATGTCTAGACTCACTCTGATACCATGTAGAAAGTGTACAGTGACTATGAATCCTCCGAACGTATATAAGGGAGTCGGGTCTATATATATACAGCCCAGACCAGTGGTATGTCTAACATGTACGTATCAAATGACTGGATGAAACTATTGCTGCCAAGTCCCTGATGTATATATATATATATATATATATATATATATATATATATATATAATCTGTAATTGTGGCTTGATCATACCCATACATACAACTAATACGATTAGACGATGTTGTAGATTGTTCCCTGGAACAAAAATTAATTAGCAACTACTGACTGATTGCCCAAGCAAGAATTTGGCAATCTGTACAACAGAAACAAAAAACGAATGAATGACGTAGAGCAGTAGAGGAACATCAACAAGAATTTTTAAGTTTATTTTGAGAGAAAAGGGGTTTTAGTACAATAGGATTTCATGCCGACGGGTTCACGCCGAAGAGCAGAGCCTGCCGCTAGCACCCACAGAACGCACTGCGTTAACCAAGGAAGAAGCCCCGCGGCCCGCCACGTTCGCCATTCCTCTTCGATGGCTGAGGTGGCCTTCCCATCGAAGCTGCGGGCATTTCGGTCCTTGCAGACCAGCCACGTCAGCAGGATTACGCCTGCATCGAAGGTCTTCCGCTCCCTCTTGGCGAACGATTTCGGGGCGGAGCACCACCAGGAAGGGATGTCTTGCGTCGGCGGCTGGCAGGGGCGGGCGCGCACCGCTTCCCAGACCTGCTTGGTGAAGCTACAAGAACGGAAGATGTGGGAGCACATTTCCTCGTCGCTGGCGCACAGATGGCACAACGACGCTAGGTGCCAACCACGTTGCTGCAGGTTGTCGGTGGCCAGACATGCCCCCGCATGGCCAAGAACATGAAGAACTTGCACCGCTCTGCTGCCCTGGATTTCCAGCTAATTCTTCCCAGGCGACACCTCGTCTTGGCGGCACAAAGCGGGGAATACGCCAAGCGAACGGACAAGTCGCCATTCCCTTGCAAAACGTCCGCCACCGATCACGATTTCTTCCTGACGAAAGAGGAAAGGATAGGCGCGACCACAATCAATTGGCAAACACAGTTTATCCCAGGCAACAAGGCTATATCCCTCGAAAGCATTCTCGTCTCCCTTCCACAAGAATCCCCTGCATAACTTCTCAATCATCTTTATCGCCCACACAGGGAGCTCAAGCACGGACATGAAGTAGATGGGCAGGGCCATCAGCACATGCTTGATGATAGAGAGACGAGCGTCTGGAGAGAGGAGATTCGGCTTCCAACCCGCCAAGTTTTTCCCCACCCTCTCCACCATAGGCTGGATTTGAGCTTTGGACGGCTTGCGAGCTGAGAGCAGTAGGCCCAAATAGACGATGGGCAACTCCTTCAAAGGGCAGTTTAGGGCCTCTAAACCTCAGCAACTTGCTTTTCTGAGCAATGAATCGGAGTTATGGAGCTCTTGGACATGTTGGTGACGAGGCCTGTGGCATTGCCCATCAGCTGCAGGATGAATTGTACCACTCTCGCGCCCTGGGACGAAGGGTGAAAGAAGAGGACGGCGTCGCCAGCATAAAGAGAGGCGCGAAGCGGTATGGAGTTGCCGGCGAGTGGCGAAAGGACTCCCCTCTGCCTCGCCATGGCGCAGAGAGCCACGAAGGCCTCCAATAACGAGGACGAACAACAGGGACAGGGGATCGCCTTGCCTCAAACCCCTAGCAAGCTGAATGCTCGTCGCGGCCGTTGATGGACACGGTGGTTGAAGACGTTGCTAGAAGAACGGAGATACAATCACGCCACTTGGTCCCAAAGCCCAAATGGCGAAGGAGCTTGAGCAGAAATTCCCAAGAGACCGTATCAAATGCCTCGGCTATGTCAAGCTTGAGGAGCATAGCTGGTTGCTTTGTGCGATGCAGGAACCTTACCGCCCCTTGAACATAATGGAAGTTTTCTTGAATGCGCCTTGTCCTAATGAACGCCGACCGAGCCGGGCCAATCAACTCGTTCATCCTCAAGGCTAATCTGGAGGCCAGGATTTTAGTGAGGATCTTGGCAAAACTGTGCACAAGGCTAATCGGCCTGTAATCCACAAGCTGCGTAAGATCTTCCTTCTTGGGTAGGACGACAATGGACGCCGTGTTCAATAAGTGCAGGTGTTGGGAAATGGCTTGCAGGGCCAGATTCAGGGCCGCCAGCAAGCCTACCTTCACAATCTCCCAACATTTCTTGTAGAAACAGCCGTTGAAACCATCTAGGCCTGGCGTTTTGTCACTTCAAAGCAACAGGAATTCGGGAGCACAGAGCCATCCTTGATCTGTGCCTCTGCATCGGGCATCGGAGGGGGGGGGGGGGGGTCGCCCTGTTCCGCCGGATTGCTATCACAAAACTGCCGTCGTTTCCGACCGGAATGGCTGGCCCCTTGGGCGGCACTTCTCTTACCACGGGATCTCATCTGCACGCCACCGCTCGCCCATCGCTGCACCTGTGCTCCTGCCACGCCGGCCCTTTGGCTGGCTCCGACACGCCACACATCGCGGTGTGGCGGCGTGCTTCCAAAGAGGACGAGATGGATTGGAGGGGACAAGTGCGGATCTACATCATGGTCTAACGGAGTTAGGTTGCGTATTGTTGTGCACGGTGGGCCTGGTGGGCTGTTCAGTTCGAGTGGGCAGATTTTTTGCGTTGGTGGATAAGCGCATCACTAACAGTTACCCTAAATTCCAAATCCAAAAAATCTTTTTAGGAATCTCTAATTAGGATTTAGGATTTTTTTAAAATTTTTATCTCCAATAGACTGCCTAAAATTAGCTCCTAAAATAACAAAAAATTGAGCCCACCTTCAACTCTCCTCTGTGCAATCGGCCCCCTCCTCCCACACGATTTGTCTTCCCCCTCCGATCCGTGCGATTGGTGACTAGGAGTGGCTGCGTGCTCCAGAGAGCGAAAAAAAAGTTATATGGGACTTTCAAATTTTGGACAATTGATTATGGAGACTTTGGAGCATGATTTTCGACTAAAATCTCATAATTTTAGAATTAAAATCTAGGAACTGTTTGGGATGATGTAAGGTTACGTTCTAGCTAGCAGTTTGTATGAGATTTTCAGTGACACATGAAACGAGATAAGCAATTAGAATATAATTAAGTAAGTATTAACTATAATAAGCTTAAAAATATATTTATTTTATTTTTTAAATAAAATTCTATATACATATTTTTTATAAAACATAGCGTTAAGTTTGAGAAGCATATCCATGATAAACGAGGAAGTTATCGAGCTAAAAAGCTAATAATGGATACATGGTAGCTCTAGACACTAGCACACTCAAGGGATTTGTTGCAAGCCATACGTTAGTAAAAGGAACTCCTATTGTACGGTAATCGGCTCATCTCTAGGAGCACGGTTAAACTTGCCAGCGGTGATTGACACACACAACCGTATGCCACGACATGTAGGCTATATCTTAATTTTGGCAAAAATTGTTACTGGACATTGATTTTGTGATTTTAACTGTAAGATATTGCGTAAGTAAACATTTAAGGAAGACACTCTCAAAAATTGGATATTTATTAGTAGACACTGTATCTATTAAAATACTCATTTCTAGTTCAATAAGAGAGAGAAATCGTGTAAAATATCAGGAATACCCATTGGTCCACATGTCAGCTCTTTCATCTCTCTTCTCTCTTTCTTTCTATCCCCTCCCCTCCCTTCCCTATCCACCAGCCGCCCAATGACCACTGTCACAACCCTGTCATCCCCATCCCTAGCTACCTCGACTGCCTCCTTGCCTCCCTTCGTTTATTGGCTTGCGCAGGTCCCCTTCCCATGTAGACTGTCGTTGTTTGACGACTGCCACCACATCCCTATTGTCGTCAACCCTGACCACCTCCTCGCCTCGCTCCACCCGCATGGGCCCTCTCCTCGTCCAGACTAGCACCGCCACCACCTATAGCCGACAGATCCCCTGTATGCACGGCTTCTCGATATAAGCAAAATAATAGTAGTGTTGAAGATAAAAAGTCAAAAGAAGGGTGGCCCTATAAAGATTATGTGGTACCTCCTTATAGCCAACCACATTAAGAAAATGCTTGCAAATCCCAAAGAGGCCGAGTTAGTTTATTAGCATGCAACAGAACAGAAGGTCAATGATAAGTTAAGCCACTTGGTAGATTCAATGTAGTGGAGGATGATCGATAGGATATACCTATAATTTGTAGAGAAGTCGAGAAACATAAGGTTCGGCATAAGTACGGATGGCATGAATCTCTTTGGTGATATGAGTAGTCATTATAACATTTGGTCAGTGGTTCTAGTGAACTACAACATGCCTCCTTAGTTATGCTTTGCATGCTTATTCAAGAACCAAGATCACCTAACAACGATATTGATATGTAGTTGGAACCAATAGTTGATGACCTAGCAAGTCTTTGCCGCGAGGAGTCGCAAACATGGGATGCATATGGGCAGGAGTAATTTAGCCTTCACACCGTATTATTTTGCGCCAACAATGACTACCTGATATTTGGTAACCTATCCGGTTCAAACTGTGAAAGGAAAAAATGCTTGTTTGGATTGTATGCAGTAAACACGTAGCAGATAGATGAAAAATTTACATAAGATGGTTTACATGGGTCATAGAAGATTTTTCTCAAATCATCAGCCTTATAGAAGAACGAGGAAGAACTTCAATGGTAAGAGGAATCTAGCCAGTCTACCACCAGTTTTAACAGGATAACATGTATATGACTTAGTGAGGGAAATCTGTAATGATTTTAAAAAGAAGAAGAAAGCTACTAACCTAAAGGAGAGGAACATGTAAAAGAAGTCAATATTTTGGTGACTACCATATTGGGAGCATTTTGGCGTTTGCTATTATATATATTTAATGCATATCGAGAATAATATTTGTGAGATTCTTATTGGTTTGCTGTTTAACATCCTAGAAAAGACAAAAGACGAGCTCAACATATGTCGAGATTTAGAAGATATGGATATTTGTGCAGATCTACAATCGACAACCATAGAGTTCTGTACCTTCCTCCAAAATTGTTAAATATGAATTGTTAAAGAATCATATTGCCAACTCCTACAACATGATAGGTGAAACCTTAAAATGGTTATCAGAGTGTCTAGATTGGGATGTGAACCCCATGATTGTATGCAGTAAACACGTAGCAGATAGATGAAGAATTTACACAAGATGGTTTACATGGGTCATAGAAGATTTTTCTCAAAGCATCAGCCTTATAGAAGAACGAGGAAGAACTTCAATGGTAAGAGGAATCTAGCCAGTCTACCACTAGTTTTAACAGGATAACATGTATATGACTTAGTGAGGGAAATCTGTAATGATTTTGGAAAGAAAAAGAAAGCTACTAACCTAAAGGAGAGGAACATGTAAAAGAAGTCAATATTTTGGTGACTACCGTATTGGGAGCATTTTGATGTTTGCTATTATATAGATTTAATGCATATCGAGAATAATATTTGTGAGATTCTTGTTGGTTTGCTGTTTAACATCCTAGAAAAGACAAAAGACGAGCTCAACATATGTCAAAATTTAGAAGATATGGATATTTGTGCAGATCTATAATCGACAACCACAGAGTTCTGTACCTTCCTCTAAAACTGTTAAATATGAATTGTTAAAAGAATCATATTGCCAACTCCTACAACATGATTAGTGAAACCTTAAAATGGTTATCAGAGTGTCTAGAATGGGATGTGAACCCCATAGAGCCAAAACAATAAATAAGTCCTAGAGAAATTACAAATAAATCCCAAGAGAAAAAGTGTTAATTAAAATATTATTTAATAAGTGACCTTGGGCATGTGAGAATTTCCTTGAGTTCTCCATGTCAAAATATACTAACATGAATAATTTAAATAAATCAAAATTATTTATCAAAATTAAAGTTTTGTGTTGGGCCATGATAGCCCAACTTCTTCCTACGCCCAAGCCAGGGTGGCTCATGACTTTCCCTTCCCTCTATTTTCCTCACCCAGCCTAGCTTGGCCCATTGTCGTTCTCCTTCTCCTCTTCCCACTAACAAATAGGGCCCACTTATCAACTTCGCCCATAACCTCTGGCCGAAATCGCTGGCTCATTCACGTGTGTCCGTCGATTCTAATGAGTAGGGTTGAGTCCACCCCACTTCTGTGCTGTATGGTCCTCGTCGATGACCATAAGGCTACACACAGCGCCGTCACCACCTAGCCAACCCTTAGTTGCTCACTCATAGCTACCTGATCTACCTCAGGCAAATCTAGGCCATCCATGTGGTGCTAGCCGTGACTTGTTGCGTCACTATGCTCGTCCTATGTGGCAGTCACATGGTGGATGCATGCGTCTGGCCGGTCCACCTTGTGCTTGCCTTTCGGTGCCAGTGACAGTAAGCCTCAACTTGTCAGTACCGCCCTCCACTCGACGGACACCAATGCCTCAACTTATTGCTCAAATTTTCTATTTAACTATAAATCAACTTAAAACTTCTAAAAATCATATATAATATCGGAAAAACTCTGCTCAATCCCCTTAAATATGGAGCCATGAATTCCACCTAAAGTATGAAAGTTGGTTGAAATAAACCCGTGAAGACGACGCAGCACCAATAGGCTGGGCCTTGCTTCCAGTTAGTAGATCGATGGGCTCCGGTTGTATGTGGCCTGCGCATCGATCGGACAGGATTGCAGATGGGTTGACTTGTTTTTTCACCAATCCAACGGCACCCATGGCTCGCCGCCTGCATTCCTCAATCCCAATCCAACAGCGCAGCATCTCCCAGTCCAAGCAACAAATCCACCCGCCCACTTTCCCCTTCTCCGCTTCTCCCTGCCGCCGCCGCCGCATCGACGGAGAGCAGATCTGTGACACTAACACAATGTCCATGTCCAGGTTCCTCCGCCGCGCCGCCCTCGCCACAGCCGTGGCGGCGACCGCGGCTGTGGCTCTCCCCGAGGTGAATCAGCGATGGGGGATTTCCGGCCGCCTCTCCCCTCCGTCGCCCCACAACGCCGCCACCCGCGGCCACCTGGGGCTCGTCCGCGCGCACCCCGGAATGCGGGAGCTCAACGAGGCCCTCACTAGCAGGGACTCCTTCCTCCTCGACGCGGCACACGCGCTCGCCGCCGGCGTACACCGCATGCCGACCTTCACCGGCGCGAGGATTCGCAGCCTGTACAAAGACACAGTCGCCGACATAGCGGCTTCGGAGGCCGGGGAGGACTCGGACGCCATGCTCCATTCCCGATACCAGCGGATCCTCCTAGACGCTAGGGAAGGCCGCTTCGATGAAGCGCTCGCGGCTGCCGTCCGGTTAACCAGGGACAACCCCGGCGACCCCGGCCCGCGGGTCGCCGCCGCCGCGCTGTGCTGCCTTCACGGCCAATCCGGGACCGGGTCCGAGTGGATCAAGAGCGTCTCAGGCTCGCAGGACATGTATCGCTTGTTTGTGTTCGTGTATACCATCTTGTTGGCCATGCCCGGATCCTCGCCGCAGTCCGTTGAAGAAGGCATGGACGGGGTGATCATACACCTAGCATACGCGGTCGTGGACGAAACGCTCTCCATGAAGTTGGAGGAAGGCGAGTGGTCCATACTGGAGAAGCTCGAGATTGCGGTGCTCCGTAGATTGCTGTGCCGCTTCGTGTCCAAGCACTCTCCGGGCGCCACAATCTCCTCCGGCAACTTCTCCAAGCACCACTCCCAGATGAGCCTGTTACTCTCCCAGATGAACCTGTTACTCGTGGAGTCCTCTCAAGCGATATTAGCGACAATGCTGCGGGCGCGGCCTCTCTGCGGTGAGCGCCTCCGAGAGATGCGCGCCCTCGCTACGCAGGCTCTCGCCGGTGCCGAGGCGGAAGCCGACGCCTCCGCGGCTGTCGACGTCAACCTCCTCCTCGCCTTCCTCGCAATCCGAGATGGCCACTTCAGCGAAGCCCTGCAGCTGTACAAGGCGGCCCAGCTGAAAGATCCCTCCGACTGCCGGCCGTATGAGCTCGCCGCCATGCTCTGCTCCCTCACCGGCCGTACGGCGGAGCGGGACTCGTGGCTGGGTGACAAAGAGAAGCACGGCGTCGCGATTGCAGGTCACGCAGAGCTGCCGGCCCTCCTCGACGAGCTAGTGATCGCGGCCGCACTCGGCGACGCGAGCCTGACGGCCCGCGACCCACACCGCGGCCACATCTTGCTCGCCGCGTGGAGGGAGGTGGACGCGTGGCTCGCGGCGGCGCGGCGGGACAGGGACCTGACCTTGGCGGAGCGCGTGCAGCTCCATGGGCTCCAAGGTATCCTGAGCGTCAAGATGCATCCATTGCTGGACAGTGCCAACCATGAACCGGAAGACTCTACGGATCACTGAACCTGCAGGCAGCAGATCATGACGATGGGGATCAGAAGAGAAACCACCCAACTTTGATCGTGCCATGTGTTGCAACATCAACTGTTTTGTTGGGAGAGATATATTATCCACTTCTTTCTTCATAGTTGAATTTTCCTTTTATTTGATGGATTTGGGAACTCATGCTGCAGGCAGGAGCGGTGCTCCTTAAATTTTTCTCATCCTCCAGTTAACCAGAACACAACAACTGAGCCAAAAATGCCACCACGAACCATGCGGGTAATTTTCTGCCATACTTTCTCAAATGACAGCCATGATCAAGCAATAAGCATCACATTATTTACGAACTAGTACTACAAAATAAACAGCACCAACAGCTAGAGTTGAGCCATTACCAAAACTTTAATGCAAGAACCTTACCAGACATTGTATAGAACATTCAGTCATGTAGTATGTAGAACTCCAGATAGTTCAAACTCGAAGAGGGTTTTGCATCCCAAGAACGATAGTAGCAAAACCGTTGAGGCTGGGAGTGGACAAGTAGTGACCACAATCTCTCCGTACAGGATTGTTTCGCAGTTGAGAATAACATTGGGCTCAACACGAACAGGAAAACTAGAACAATTATTCATGAGAAATTGAGAAACAAGTATGGTGTCCTAACGGAATTTCGCTCACGGATGATTCCTTATGCGAGTGCCATAATTATTACTGCTTGAATACCCACATTCAAATATTCTTATGTATCGTCGCAATAACTTAACAAAACTTGCAATAGATTTCATGACATAACATTGAAGAGGAAGGAAGAAGGTAAAAGAAGATGAAAATCATCCCACACAAGCCAGGACAAATAAATACTCTAGCGTATCACTCACAAAGTCACAGTAACTCAGCAAAACATGCAATAGATTTCATGGCATAGCATGGAAGAGGGAGCAAAATGCAAGGGATGAAAGTTAATTATCCCACCCAAGCCTGGACACATTATGGTGGGTATTGCAGAGATGGCAGCAAAGCATCTGTGGAATTACAAAGACAACAGAACAACTCGTGTAGTCGTCTACTCTTCCTTCTAGACTACATCCGTGAGTAGGGGTGGCGGTCTCTTTTGCCAGCCCGCAATCCCGCCCCGCAAAATGGCCCGTAAATTTGCTTGCGATGCAAACTCCTTCGGCCCGTCCCGCATAGCCGGCTGGGCGCCGCGGCGAGACGGGGAGTGGGGACTCGGGAGCTCATGCGAGACAGCGCCGCTACCTGCAGGCCGCACGGCCGCTCGCTCTCCGGCTCTCTGCCACCCCCGTTGTTGCCATCCGTCCACTGAGGCCGACGCCATCCTCCAACAGCGCTCCCCCTTTGCTGCCCGCGCTGCCGCCCCGAAGACCAGGTGAGCGCTGGATTCCATCCTCCCCTCTCGCCGCACCGCCCGACGTGCTGCGCAGCCTGATTTATCACTCCGGCGGCTTTGCCTCGCCGCCCGGATCTGGCGGCCTCCTCCCCCACCTTATGCCATGTCTTATTTTTTTGTTCTATGTTCGATGTGAATTACCTAACCGTCAAAAAGATAAGTTAGTTGCAGGCAGTGCTAATCAGCAACAAATTACTAGAGCTCGCACTGCTCTGCTTCTGCGTTTCTTTTCTTGCGTGAATCAATGGTTCTTTTGTATAGATTATAATTGCGTGCTGAAAAGTTTCTCCACTTCAACTCTGGAATAAAAAGTACTCCTAGCAGTTTCAATTTAAAATTAGCATAATCCTTGAAAAAAACATTCAATTTAGCAGTTATTGTTTGGTCTGCTTTTTTCTGAACTGCAAATCTGATGCACGAATTGCACTGAAAGTCTGAAACTGAATTGTGGATTGCCTTTTGTAATATATTTTCAGATTGTCTGATGATTAATGTAATATATTTTCTTTAGCTTTGGTTTATCTGGATTGGATGCAGAATTGTCTAGAACTCTAGGTCTTGTTTGTCACAAATACTTAGGCTTATTTTCAGATCCCGCTCTGCCCTTTGGGAGTTTTCTCAGGTGGATAGATGGTTTAGGGAAAATAAGCTGTGAATCTTGGCATGATAGGGTGAATTATTTATGGTATCTTCAGAAATGTTTTTCGCTCCTGTTTATTTTCACTGATTGCACTTTTGTTGAAATGATGCTTCTCTGCTTGCCCATTTCTTGAGATGATGCTTTTGCATGATGTAGTCCATCAACCATACACACAACATATGGGGAACAGGGAAAAAATATGTTGTTTCTGGTTACGAATGGTTCTGACCTTCAGGAGTGAGTATATGGAGTGAGTGATTTGGCCTTCAGGATCTTGTCACGATTTTACTGCTCTTCTTTCCAAAATCAAAACTAGAGTACATCTGATACATGATACATCTGAATATCTGATACACTTGTTTTTTGGTATTTCATGCAGAAGTTGGACCATTGAACCAGTAAGTTACTTTGTCAGTCTAGTAATGAGCAATCTAGAATTGCAGTTTGGCACTTTTCTCAGTTTGTGCAATTATGTCCTAGCGTTCCAGAATTTCAGATGTTGGAAGCTGACAACAGTGACAAGCTGTAGTTCTAGTGGCTAGAGCAATTTGTGACTTGATGACTTTCAGACTTTGTGGCTCAGAAGTTGCAAACAGTTTTAAGTTGTAACTCAATTTTATTCAACAATTGTATTAACTCAATTTCATTTGACTGTTGTCAATTACTCATTTTGCGACTTGCAGTTTTCAGAAAATGCTTAATACAGTTGAGACCCTATGACCTATCTCTCAACCGCATATTCATTTCTTTGCAGAAAATGATCAGAATTATTCATTTGATTTTATGCTTGCAACTTGGTACTGGTAGCGGTACAACTTATTTAGAAATGCGGCAGTAGCCAGTACAGAAATACGATGGATAAGGATTGGATGCGCTGGCTGCTATAGGCCAATAGCCACTGCGGCTGTGGCCGTTTTCAGCTCCTGCCGCCTGCAGCCGTTTTCAGCTGTCCAACGGGGTCCAGATCCGGCCCTGCGGCGTGGTTGGTGCGGCCGCCCGTCCACGGCTGTTGGACGGCGGTGCGACTGGGATCCCCCCTGCTACAGCGACGGCTGCTACCTAAGGCCTAGTGCAGCTCGGTGGTGAGCAGGCAAGGCAAGGGTCAGTCGGCTGCAAGGGGGCCTGGTGACGGTGGACTTTAGAGCCGGCTGAGACGGCATCGAGAAGGCGCGACGGCGGCATGGGGCAGACCTGCCCTTTTCTCCTTCTGTGCTTGGATGCCAGCACTTTGTGACAGATAGGCGGACCGCCGCCTTTCCATGGTGGCATAAATCGATCTGATGTGACGTTGATAGATTTGTCAGTGGTAATGACAGGTAACAATCATGGTAGCATCAAGAACAGATGAGATGGCAATGAGATAGAGCAGGAATAGAGAAGCGGCCCTAGTGGTCAACGACAGTGGGTTGGAGTGGTGGCGGTAGGGCAGGTGAGTCTGAATCTCTCCTCCCTCCTTCTGATGCTTGGTCGTATGTGGTGGTCATATGTGGCGGCAAGCCTAGAGAGGGCTAGTAAGTGCTGGTTAATGAGGCTTCTTCTAGGCGGATGGATCACTGATGAGGTTTTGTATGAATTTGGGCTGTTTTTTGAGATAGTCTTAGTGTGGTATTGTGCGATATGTTATCTAGCAGGATAATTCTAACATTAAAGTTTCTAAGTAAACCAGTGTATGTTTGGCTGTTGCTGTAAACGTTGAAAAGACACGGAAGAAGATTGAAGCTTAGGCTAAGCTTAAATGTGTGGCTGCTTTTGGTTTCTCCTAGCATCCTTTCTAAACGGTTAAATAGTGTATTTTGTGTAAAATGTTTTTATATAAAAGTTAAAAAAAATAAAGTTTATAATAGTTAATACTTAATTAATCATATATTAATAACTTATCTTATTTTACGTGACAATCATAATCTTCACCCTACAACACAGTAGTCTTGCCTTTTCTTTTCTTATGAGACTTACAGTTTAAGGTTGAGTTTTTTTTCATATAGGGAAAATACGTTTCTTTTTAAATTATTAAACGATGTTTTTTAAAAAACTTTTAAAATAATTATTACTTAATTAATCACTTGTGAATGACTTTTATTTTACAAGCTACATATAAGCTCAGTTGAACCTTAGTAAGTAGACTAAGTACTGATGTAACATTTGATTGTGTATATTTAGATGCCACATTTCTATTCATTATAAAAAAATGCGTTCCAAAGTAATCAACTTTGGTAAGCAAATGATCCCAGAAGCATCATAGAAACATCTTTGAACTGCACACTTGAAGAAGAAACAGCTTAGAAGAGAAGCTGAAAGAAACCACGAAATTGGGTTGACGAACAACACAAGATAAAAGAAGAAAGGATAGTACTGTCTTTACGGTTGATTTTTGCGTAATGTTTAACTATTTTTTTATTTAAAAATTTAGTGTAAATATGAAAAGATATAAGTCATCTTTAAATTCTTTTAATGATAAAATAAATTACAACAAAATAAACGATATTTAAATAAATCTTTTAATAAGATAAATAATTAAATGTCTTGTTAAAAGTGAATGCACCTTCTATTTAAAGTTGATTTTTTTAATTTATGATTGATTTGGGAACATGCAGGACATGGTGCAGGCCGTTCTTTAATTTTCTCGTACTCGAGTTACCCAGCACAATTAACCATCACACAAGTTTGTGTAGTTGTATCATATCAGCTCGAGAACGGCAGCTATCTCGGCTGGCAGAGTGCTACCAGGAGCAATGCACCGGCCTGGTTTGAATCCTCTCGAACGCAGGTCTCACCATTTTCTTCCCTATAAGTTTCTTCTTAGTACTCTAACAACTTTTTTGTTCGAAAAATATCAGCTCAACGCTCATGAACAATTGTGGATATCAAATAATATCTTTTTTTCAAGAAAGAGGGTGCATTATTGATAATTAAACGAAGTTATTACAGTCGTTAAGAACAAAGCCTTGAATGTAGGTGGGAACGTGCTTCCGCCACACTGCACAATGCCTCGTTTTACTAGCCAGCTTCGCTAACTCGTGTGCAACCCTACTGCATCCTCTTCTAACATGACGAATCTTTACTTTCAAAAGCAACATCTTTGTACTTTGCACATTGGAGATAACATAACACCATTTGGATCAGTTCTCTTGATGAGACTTTAGTGCATTACTACATATAAGTAATCTGTTTCTAGCACCATTAACTTATGAACCTATTTGGCAGCCAGAGCTAAACCTTCTCGACATGTCAACAGTTCCAATTCTTCCGCCACCGCCCTATGCTGAATATACTTCCAAGATAATAACAAGATTGAGCTAGAGCTATCATGAAAAATTATGCCAACACCTGTGTCGCCTGAGTCTGCAAAAAAGCTCCACCAACATTAATCTTAGCCCAACCAAGTTTGGGCAATTCCTAGGAGCTACAAACATTGCCCAATGTCCTGTTCATCTTCGAGGTAGAGGAAGTGATCTGTACTACACCCAAAACTCATTTTCTTTTCTAAACGGGTCCTTGTCCCATAGTTTGCACAAAGCAGTCATGGTGGCTTTATAAAAACATTGTAGATCTAGCCACCATCTCCTCGCCTTTGCCAACATCATTACGTATATATCAAGCCCTCCAAAACAACAAAAGGATATGATGGTGATCTATAGCCAAGGCTCCCCATAAACAATGTTCCTTTTCAAACACGTCCATCTTATGCCTCGTGCAACAGAGCATCAATATACCTCTTCCCATATGAAATAAGATCAATTTGAATAGTATTGGACCAAAATAAAGCTAAACCTCCACCTTTCCCTGTACCATTCACTGCAAGACAATTTCGCATACCTAATCTCCACTTTAACTTTTGTAAATACTCACTACATTGTCTTGTTTCTAATAGAAAAACCACCTTTAGACAATGAACTTACGCTAGGCAAACTAATTCTTGAACTATTCGAGAGCACCCTAACCCTCGGCAGTTCTAACTTAGGCAATTTATTGCCCTGACAGGTCTTGTCTTAAGGACTCGTCAGGTTACCTACAGTAGTTGACTGAAAAGGATCATCTTGCATCAAAAGTATCATTGTCAACCCTCTTCCCTAGTATTCTGCTCAAATTATTGTATGGGGTAATAGTGTTACTCGACGTCTCGTTTTTAAGTCCAAAATCACCACCATCCACATCCATATTGTTTTGGTAAAGATTGCATTTAGACTATACTTCTCTAAAATTCTTCATCTAATTTTTTCCTCTACGTGGAGCTAAAAAGAGTTTGTGTTGCCACATCATTTCATTGAAATGTGGTCTTGAACATGCGCCTCACCATAGACAAAGTTGTATCTCTATTTTATTGTAAGGGGTTGGAAATATAATGTTTATAGGAATGAAAGGTTATATCTTTTTTATCTACTGAAACATTATCATCCCTAAACAGAGTAAGGCCCTACCCTTTTCTTTCCCAGGCAACACTAAACAATTTTTTAGAATATCAAATAATTTCACTCATGAATAATTTCTTATGCAGCTGTGATAATTACTTTTTGTGTTTGAGTGTATATATATAAATATACACACACGCGCGCACACACACAATCAAATATTCTTATGTATCGGTCATAATGACGTAGAAGAAGTTGCAACGGATGTCATGGCGTAACATGGAAGAGGAAGAGAAAAGGTAGAAGGAGAGAATGAGAATCATCCCAATCAAGCTAGGAATCATAGAATGCCAGAATGGTGGGTACTGCAATGGGCTGGCCCTTGTTTCCTTGGTAGCTGATCGATGGGCTGTGATCGCCTATGATATTTTGCGCTGCCCAACGGACGAATTCTCCCAAATCACAATCGAATCGCACGCATCTCAAAGCAACAGTGCAACTGGTACGGTACCCTCGCATTTCCCTTTCCTCCCCTCGTCGTCCTCCGCCGCCGCCGCCGCCACCGCCCCCATCGGAGAGCAGACGAGCACACGAAACACAAATGCAATGTCCGTCTCCAGATTCCTCCGCCGCGCTGCGCTGGCCACCGCCATGGCTGGGACCACGGCCGTGGCTCTCTCCAAGGCGGTGCAATGGGGGATTTCCGTCCGCTTCTCCCGTCCGTCGCCCCACAGCGGCGCCGACGACGCCACCCGCGGCCACCTGGGCTTAGTCCGTGCGCACCCAGGACTGCGGGATCTCAACGTGGCCCTCACCAGCAGCAGCGGGGACGCCTTCTTACTCGACGCGACACACGCGCTAGCCGCCAGCGCACTCCGTGTGCCGACCATCACCGGCGGGGCGATCCGTTTTATGGTCTCCGACAGAATCCCCAAACAACTCGCGGCCGCGGAGTCCGAGGGCGACGTGGACGCCGCGGTACGTTACCGACTCCAGCTGGCCGTCCTACACGCTAGGGAAGGCCGTTTCGACGAGGCGCTCGCGGCTGCCGTCCGGCTAGCCGGGGACAGTCCCGGCGACCCCCGCCCGCGGCTCGCCGCCGCCGCGCTGTGCTGCCTGCACGGACGGTCCGGGACCGCGCTCGAGTGGTTCAAGAGCGTCCCAGAGAGCGCTCGCTTCCGCACAACCAGTCAGTTCGTGACTACCATCGTGTTCGCCATGCCCGGATCCTCGCCGCAGCACGTAGAGGAAGGCGTCGACGGGATGGTCGTGGACGTAGCAGCCGCGATCGCCGAGGACACGCTCTCCTTGAAGTTGGAGGAAGGCGAGTGGTCCATACTGGAGGAGCTCGAGATTGCGGTGCTCAGTAGATTACTGCGCCGCTTCGTGTCCAAGCACTTTGCAGCCTACCCGGCCTTCAAATCCTGGACGTGGATACAACCACCGCCTTCCCCCATCAATGCCTCCCAATCCCAGCTGAACAAGTCACTCGTTCAATGCTCCCAAGCGATACTAGCGCCGATGCTCGGAGCGC